>WTXJ01000003.1:0-1360755 GCA_022376545.1 Russula dissimulans
ATCAGAACAAGAGGCCAGATCAGAAAGGTACGTATCGCGGGAGTATCATAACGCCGGTTCTAGAACTTACCCCGGTCCACGGCATACAAGCTAGCCGTCCCAGGAGCCGGTGACACTTCTGTCCCTTCCAGGCCATCCACTCCCATGCCACCATCAGGATCTCAATCGTCACATTCTATATGATTCTGAGGGAGGAAGACAATGGTGCTTCGAGAGGTAATGTTCATTTTCTCTGATTTGGCGAGCAAAATAAGGGCCTTTGCCCATTCGGCATGCAATGGCGAGACTTGCATTGAGACAGGGGCATCGGCTCAGATTGTGCTTCTGGTACTGTGCATGAAGTTTGACATACTCAGACACAGCAATGAGATGAGTGAGTGTCTTGATTGCTCGTGCAGTATTGTGTTTCTTTGCATCTTTGAGACATGAGTGTTGTGGCGAACTTACTGCTGGGTCGACAGTAATTCGCTAGGAGGGTTCTGGATGGACAGGGGATGTGGGTTGATGATACGGGTCGAGTGTTGGGACACAGGGGGTTTCAGAGAGTACAGGGGAGGGTAGAGGTACTGAGCCGCTTGGTGCAAGGCAGCAAGGGGAGGAGACGATGGGAGTGTCACAAATGGACAGTCTGAGGACTGTCTGCTCATATTGGGAGTCCTTATATACACAGAGATGGTACTCTAGTAAGCGTTATTACTCTAGGGGCTATTCTTGGTCTGTCTTGTTGTTCCAATGGCATAATGCCATCTGTCCTTGGTCTGGATCGTCCAACAGGTTGGGGAGGAGTTATTCTGGGCGCTTGGGGTTGTGGCGCGCTTCCTTGGGGGTTGTGGCCACTTTGCTTCTCAAGGTATTTTAGGATTGATGCAGATCTGTGGCCAGATCTGTACTTCTGGCGATCCCCTGTTCCGATCTTAGAGATATCTAGATCGTCTAGGGTCCTAGATGTGATCTGGGGATTCCCTTGGGGATTTCCCAAGGGGTTCTCTTTGGATCTATTTGTGTATGGCCTTGCTGGCGCTTTGGGGGTCTGGGGGGCATTGTGGGAGCATTGGGGTTGTCCCCCTTTGCTGGGTCATCCCCTTTCATTGCAGGGAGGTCTCTGGACATTGTCCTGTCCGTCCCCTTTGATTCCTGTGGTTCCAGAGGTCACTGTTTGTGACAAGTGTATTATCTTCATAACATCCTCGGGTATACTCTGCTCGGAGTCTGAGAGCTCTGAGCCCATGCGTTCCAAGCGTTCCGATTCCGCGTGTTCCGAGTTTGGGTGCTCTGAGCCCAAGCACTCCAAGATCAAGTCCTCAGGTGTGAACAGTGCGCGCGCGGCCTCAATAGCAGGATCTTGCAATGGAAGGGATGGTGCTTCTGAGCCCCATATTAGGTCTGGATTTGTGGCTTTGGTTTCCTCTGCAGTTATTCTGATGGACTTTGTGCAAAAATGTCAATTACATGTTTTGACCTTACTGAAGCAGGTCTCTCACCTGAAATTCTTCTGTCAATGTGTCCACATTTTCGTCTACCTCCATTCCATCTGTGTGATCAATAGGGTTTAGAGTCTTCTCTAGACATCCAATACAGATATCTTTAAGTTTGTCTGCCAACTGCTCAATTGTGTTGTCGATTGTAGCATATGGTTGTACGCGATCTGAAGCACAATCCGGCACTGGCACTGACTGTGCTAACGCCTCAGATCTGGGTGTGGCAGCGAAGGGCACAATCTCAATATCTGGCATTGATCGCACAGAATTGAGGTGCACTATTGGCAGTGCTATCTCCTCAATCTCTGGTGTCTCTGTCTCTCGTGCAGAATTGCGGTACATTGGTGGCACTATCTCTTCTACTTCATCTGGTGACGGGCTGCGCTGTCGCTTCTGAATAAAATGAGATGCTTTGCACCCTTGTTTGCCTCAAGAACTTACCTTCCTCATCACAAATGAATCCAGTGTTGTATACCCTTCCGCTGCATGCTCCCGTGCGTTGTTCTTCTGCCAGTTTGTTGACTGTGAATCTCCAGTGTACACATGTCTCCAATTCTTTATTTTTCGACACTTTTCTCGTGATTGTGCCTCAAGGCGCAAGCGTGGAGGGAGGAACACTGTGTAGAGGTTCTGCAGTGCTTCCACTGAAGCTTGTACTTCGTTATTGTCAATTTCTTCTGCTCTTCTTATTGATGTATCTGAGCTACTGTCCAAGTCACGATAGTCAGAATCCTCAGGACTTGGTATGCTTATGGTGTGTTCTGTGATCGCTGCAGGTGCCGCATTCTGCCACCTGGACTTGGCAGATCTCGACCTCTTGTTCTGGCGAGGCATGATATGATAATCTCGGAGAGTGGGGATAATGAAGGATACAGAAATGCGATGTGGACGATGGCAACAAGCTCTTACAATACAGTTTGGGAGATCATGCACGACTCATCCACGCTGTACAGGCGACACCATACAAAGTACTGGTTTGGTAAAGGATGATCCCACTCAAGCGACACCTAAGCATGATGGGTGGCGCATTGTTTTGTACTGGGCTGAGTGCACGGGACATCAATCGGTGTCAAGGGTGCCACGAGGTGTTGACCGAGACAGGCACCCACAGTGAAGAAATACACATTCGGAAAGACATCCCATTGACATGTGTGGATCAAAATCTGACTCTGAGGGAGATAATACGATCTAACATTGATTATTCAGACACCCCTTGGGCAGTCAGCATTATTGACTTTTGCACTGGCACACATATGCTTCATGTTATCTAAGCGAATTTAGCCGATCACACAGGCACAGCACTCAATGTCTGCTCAATTAGCTCCATTTTGGTAATTGGTTCTTAATTCAGCCCATTTTACACAGGCGCCTAGGTACAAAAGCGGTCCCTAAATTGGAATACGTGCCCAAACACTCAAAACCTCAGAATTGGCATATTTTTGCCACTTTCCCTCTTAGATTTCGGCCGCTTGGCCGGGCGCACAAAATTCCAGCTCCCACAGAGATGCCGGGAATTTGCGCCTTACACTGTAGACATTTTGGGCAACATCCATAGTATGTGCAAGTCACAAGAGCTTGTTCAGGGTAGTTGCCAACAAAAGTAGTGAAGATAGGGTGGCAGCGGCGCCAGACCCCATCCCTGCTGACCATGGGAATGCCAACCTCACCATGGAGAGCGATTGGCCCTAAGACTTGTCGCATACATGCATGAAAAAGGTTGCCAAGTGCACGGCGATGAGCGGCCTTAGAGTCAATCTGATCCAACTTGCTTGTAGGAATGTAGGCAATCAATATTTGGGCCCGGCGTGATGGCTTTCAGTGGATATCCTTGGGAACATTTCCAATAGTGAGGTAAACAGGATAGGCCATCTTGTTCCGGAAGAGCATTAGCTGTGTTTTGTCTGATGAGACAACAAGCAGTATAATTGTCACACCAGGCCACTGTAATTCAAGCGATGTCTAGAACAATTTGTAAGGGCACTGCCAAATCCAAAATAGACGTTACGCACCTGGACAGACCACCACCAGTCACCAGTGTGCATCTCAGAATAGACTCGATGAGTCTTTTCTGAGTCCAGGTAGTGTTGCTCAGGAGCGAATATTAGGTCACACACAAATTCTGGATTTCCATAGAGGGCCTGAATTGATGGGAGAATATCCCGATAGTGGAATTGGAGTTCTTCACCTCCAATTTTGATGGCCAAGGATTTGAAAGACGGATATCCTGGTAGTGTTTTGTCAATAATAGCATTCAACTCATCCGCTGTCCTATAGGAGAGGCCAAGCGCCTCAACAACCTTTTACCATGTGTTAGCGATATGATAAGAAAGTGACATGTTACACGTACCCCTGGGATTGCAAATAACTTCGTAACTGCACTTGAACTTGGCCCTTCCATTTTGGCCCAGGATGTGACCTCCCAATCACACTCAGAGTGAAATGGTGCCCATACTGAGTCACCAAACATTGATCGATGTGTCTCATACATTGAAGGGGCTTGATGTGTGCCATCCATTGGTGCACCAGGCTTGCCAAGAGGGAAGCGCTCAATGACCAACCCAGCTGTAGGCTCCAAATCGACCGCCTCCACTAGATCGACCTGTTCTTCTGGCAGGCGCACCAGCTCTGGCGACTCAACAGGCTCAGCCCCTTCAGGAATAAATGGTGCAGAAATAATTGGCCCTTGGTTCAGGAACTCAAGGGCGTCAGCATCAGCAGTATCAATAGCATCTGTGACATTGGTGGTGATGGCACCATTGGCAGTGATGGTGGAGTCAGTGGTGACAGTGGAGTCATCTAAAGCATACTGATCAGCAGATGAACCAACACATGAAGATCAAAACTTACCTGCGTTGTCACCTGAGATAGCTCCTGAGATGGACGGAAATCTCTGTCCAAGATCTCCACTAACGTCATTCTCCCAGTACCTTGGCGGATTCACTTCAAATGTGAGCAGATGTTCTGCATTAGTAAACGGCATCAGAGTCTGCAATGCCACATGCACTGAGTGGCACATTGACCCCTTAGCCCTAGTAAGATGTTGAGAAAGGCCACGTGGTGTGAAATCCCTCTTGCAGCCATAACAGTGGACATGTGCAGTGGCCATGGTCATAGAGTAAACAGAGGAATGGGACGATAGGCGGTCTAACGCAATTTTTCCCCCTATTAATACATTTTAGTCTGCATAGCCAATTCTCGTTATAAAAGAGCAACGTACCTTGATGCGAACCCACCAAACCCGTCCTGTCTTTCTGTGTCTTTATATCTCCTGTCACTCATTTGTTCTACTTCTTTTCACACCACTTTGATGCCTCGTCGCACATGCCGATCTCACGCGATCAGTGCAACAGGTCACACTGAGAGTCAGCAAACTGAAAATGAAGCTCCATTGCAAGGTACTACACAGGCAAATACATTGATTCAAGGTGTGGCAGCATCTGAGAACGCTGCCATAACACCATGCCAGAATATGGCTCTACCTAGTAAGGACTGTATCTTGATAAGTGGAAATTAGGTCTGATTATACTTGAGCTGGTGTGAAATGCACCTTTTTACCATCTGAGAGTGATATCTCTACCCAACAAGTAACAACACGGGGCACTACAAAGAGACAACGACAAAATGGTAAGTCTGCCAAAATATAGACAAAAAAAGTGTGCTTACCACTGACAAAAGGTCCTGTTTGCGCTTGGCCAATGCCACTTACATTGGCAATCCAGGATGAGAGAGCCAGTCCATTGCAAGATAATGGCAGTGTGGCACAGCGGGGTGGTGTGGTGCAAGGGGGTGTTGTAGTGCAGCGGGGCATAGGGCGCAGGCCACAACAAGGTGTATGACTTGCTTGCTCATGTTTGTTGATGTTGATGACAAACAACACAAAAAACTTTTACAGACTCAGTGCCATCCTTCTATCCTGGCCACGGTGATGACAATCACCCCCTTGCTCACATTCAATCTAGAACTCAGGAATCTGGGCTCAATGGCAATAATAGCAATGTTGAGACTGATGAGAACTCGGGTGATGACTCCCGCCTAGCAGAGCTCGCTCAAGGACAGCCAGGAGAAATTTCCGAAGCTATGGTGATTGAGGTATGTATGTAACATTCTCTATGTGTTCAGAAATCATTAATATTCCACAGAGACCTTCCTGGCAGGCCATGTCTTCCAATTCTCTATGCACCTTGCCTGAGGAAAGTAGTGGGGGTACCTTCATTACTGACGACATCAACATGCCACTGGCATCTAGGTCTATGGCACCCGTGGACACTCTGTCACAAACCCATACTTCCAGCCTTTGAACTTCTTGGCCCACCAAAACAGATCTTGTGTTCAAAAACGATAAATTCAATTTAATTCACCAGAACTACTTCGTCCATCTTGTGATCCGAGAGTTGTTTGAGAGAGTTCATGCTGCTCTCGCCTTTCATCATGCCTTTCCAGATAACACCCTGGCTTTGATCTTTATCGAGAACACTCTTTTGGGGGTGGCTGGGGCTCATAAACCAGAAACAGGAGTTATTCACCAGCAGCTCCAATGTGATTCAAAATACTTGGCCCAAATCATGGACTTGGTGTGTTCATTATTTTTTTGGTGTGCCTGGACTGAAGTGGTACACAGCTGCATGCATGGATAGCTATTTTTCGAGGTGAAATTAAAGGGTACTTTGCCATCCTGGTCAGGGCGGATGTCTTGACGATGCCCTCACCAGCTGCCATTGCGCAGTATATTGATAAGCAACTCTCAGATTACTATTATATATATCCCAAGGCTGTAAACGTGAGTGCTAAGTGTTCTGTCAATTTCAACTAACATGTTTTTAGAGTCGCAGCCTCAATGGACTTGTGATGTGCTCGCTGCCATATTGACCATATTATTGCTGGAATTCATGAGACCTTCTTCACTGGTGGTGATAAGTCCTTTTCCAAGTGTTTTAATATTCAATTTCCAGTGTCTCAGAATCAAAATGGGGAGATGGTTTGTGAGGTTCCAGTGCACATGGTTGCTTTGGTAGCAACAGTGGTAAGTTGTGTTTGATTTACATAAGCAGTGGACTAACTCAGTGGTAGTTGTATGCAGTGCTGAAAGAGTGGCAATCCGGTACATGGAAAAGCATAGACTTTTTGTCATCGGTGAACTTAGACACATATATTGGTCACACCAACACCTTGGAGCATATTGAGGTGACTCAGGAATCTGGCTTTCATGTTATGATGGTGGATATTTATGCCAAGGCAAGGTGTGTCCAGAATTTGTTTTTATATTTATGCTACTCTTGATAATCAGCATGGTTAGTATCTCGGTGCCAAGCGAGCCATCGACCATTGTAGTTGCCAACATTGACTACAATGAGCTGGAGGGCTAATTACGTGCTGCCCAAGGTTTCAACACCTGAATTTCCATGTCTTTCCACTGTACATGTCATGTCTCATCTTAATGCTTTGCACTGATGACTTGTACAGTCAACAGTGGAGATAATATACCCATACAGATTTGTGGTCAGGATGCATCTTGTCGTTTTCGCTTTTGGTTTCACCTCAGACATACATGCCATTGGTCTAGCTCTACTGTCACTAGTATTGATAATTAGTTGACAATCCAGTCGTTTATCATCAAAAATAGTTGAAAAGCCAGTCGATTATTATCAGAAATTAGTGGAAAAATTAGTCGTTTATTATCAGAAATTTATTCTCCCATTATCAATGATAATTACCAATAAATTACATTGTGGCATTGAAATTTGGGATAATTACTAGCCAAACTAATTATCAGTAATTAGTGCTCACTAGCACTGGACCTTTTCCCTGATGAATCTTATTATATGCAACTGCTTCATCTAATTTCCATGACTCATTTTCCCTTTAATGTGTTTACCTTATAACTTATTGGTTCCCTTGGTACTTGTCTCATTTCCCTTTGATACCTTTTATCTGACTTTCTTACTGCTTTGAGATGATCAATTTTACTATGCCTTTGATTAGAAAACCATAGATCATGAAGGTACAGTTACTGTACGACTCTACTCCTACCATATACTCTGACTCCTTTTACTTACGACTAGCTAAATGGGTCTCGGATGAGGTACTTAGGGCTTGGGCTTTGGTCCTCAAATATAACATTTCCATCACATTTCATCTCTGTATCTCTCTCTGTTTGCCTGCAAGAGTTGTCTTCACTGTGCAGTCGCAACCTCTTTTCTTGACCTGACTTCAACACTGAATGTGAGCTGCCGGGCCCATGATGTGTTCAACATCACACTCGCTCATCATGTCTCCTTCCCATCCTGCCTTGAATTTCCTCACGAACTCTGACACAGATGCGCCTTGCATCTGCCAAACCCTTCAAGTCTCCTCGTGAACTGGCAGACACCCTTTGCATCTGCTTCAATGGCATGACACAGAAATGATATCATCACTTGAGGCTGGGAAAGATGGAGGGGACAGAGCGAGCGAGCACAAAGACAAGTGAGCATCGGGGACATGGGAAAACTCAACTTTGTACAAAGCCACTCAAATTTACGATAATTTGACTCATTTGATGCATTTGAGCAACTCACAAAATTTGAGGAAACTTTATGGAATCTAATGTTAAGCAATCCTGATCAACTTAAAGTTTGATCAAATAATTGCAGTTGCATGGACCGCAAAATGACTACAACCTAACTGGGCTGTATCCTTCACTTGCAGTCACACTTGCATTGATTTTCATTGACTCATGTCACATCATGCAAGTCGGAATATAGTAGTCTACTCATGGTATATCATTCAACCCCATCCAGCATGACAAATTTAAGATATATAAATTATGAGTGAGGTATGCTCATTGCCACATAAATTATTTGCACTACATTGTGCATCGAGCGTGATTTGAACTCATGATGTCCTCCGGCATACCTCAGGTATGACTTACATAAACTGATGCAACATAACCACTACACTATCAAGGCGACTCCCCTTATCCCTACTTTACCATAGACAAAGATATCCTGTAGGGTATATGAAAAAAGGGAGCTTAGTCAGTCTTACGAGGCAAAAATCTCTAAGTGAAGCTCAAGCTATGCTCGCTCACTCTCCTCCTCTCCTTTTCCTGCCTCCCCTCCTCTCATGCATCTGCCCTAGCCTCAACACCTATGCTGGCCGGCCGAGCATCAAATGACAAAGTAGGGCTATGCTTGCCTCTGCGGTCCAAACTCACTCAGACACAGTACCACCAGCAACTGCAACACAATGGCAATGGCAGCAGTGGCGACTGCGTCGCAATGGTATAGGAATGGCCACGGTTGTGACATGATGTATGTCGGCAGCATGACCGCAACATGGCACATGGCACCACGACTGTGACATGATGCACGGCAGCAGCCCCGACTGCGACACAACGCATGGCAGCAGCCATGGCCACAACATGATGTATGGCAGCAGTGGTAACCACAACACGACCATGGCTTAACAGTGGCGACCACGACACAACGCACGGTGGCAGCAGCAACCTCGACACAATGCACAGCAGCAGCGGTGACCACGACATGACACACAATGGCAGTGGCAACTGCAACATGGCACACAGCAGCAGCAGCGACCACGACATGATGCATGGTGGCAGCGGCAACCACGACATGACACACAACATCAGTGGCAACCACAACATGATGCATGGCAACAGCAGCAACCATGACATGACACACAGTGGTAGCAGTGACCAGAACACGAGGCACGGTAGCAGCAGCGACTGTGACACGATGCACAGTGGCAGTGGCAACTGCGACATGACGCACAGCAGTGGCAGTGACCGCAACACGGTGCATGGCAGCAGTGGCAACCACAACACAATGCACAGTGGCAGTGGTGACCATGACATGATGCACGGTGGTAGTGGCGACCATGACACAATGCACAGTGGCAGCAGTGACCACGACATGATGTACAGTGGCAGCAGCGACTGCAACACAACACATGGTGGCAGCAGTGACTGCAACACAACGCATGGCAGCAGCAGTGACTGTGACACAATGCATGGCAGCAGCGGCGAGCACGACACGACACACAGCAGCAGCATGCCCAACCATCTGCCAGTCTGCCTGTATGGCCGGCTGCCCACCCCTGCCTGCCGACATCTCCATGCCTTCACACCAATCTGCCTATGTCAGGGTACATTAACTGTATCATATTTACAAAATGTTGGTCTACTGTAATGAATTTAAGTGAATTGCAAGGTTTGAGCCAAGTTGAGTAACTTGCTAGAGTGTAGCAGGCTCAAGTTGTAGGCACACGCATCTCAATTCTACATTAATCCACTACTATATAAATGGCATGAGGTACATAAATTGGAGATGTGATTGGACGATCTAGCCAATTTTGACATGGAGAGCAAAATTGATTGGACAATCTTACTGATTTTGATTTAGTTTTTTCATCAAACGTTCAGATTGTCTCTGTGGAGTTCGAACCATTCAATCGTCTCGGATTGTCTCAAAGTGAAGCTGCAAGTGGAGTTCAAACTTTTCGACCATCTCTGTGTGCCAGTGTGTGAAGCCAGATGTGGATGACATGTCCAGATCCACATCTCTTCCTCCTTTTCAATCGCAACATCGCTTTCGGAATCTCTCCCTCTCTCTCAATGACAAACCACTCTGCGTGTTTACTGTTGTTTCTTGCCTGCGTATTGAGACTCTGTCAGTGTGATCCAACTCTGCCACACTCAGCATTTCATTCGTTGACTGCAGAACAATGATGTTCACGATCGGTAAGATCTATAAGACTTCGATGACTCCCGTGGTGGCTATTTCACGTTGCATCACTCTGTATCTTTTCATTATCTGATCTAATTGATCTGTATGTCGTGTCCACCTCAACAACCTCCTTCTGCCTCTGTGTCGAAGTGACATATTGCACAGTGAGAGTGTTGGCAAAGAGAACAAAACAGTCAGATTCCATTCCTTCATTTACATATGGTTTGTCCCTCTCCCATCCTCATGCTGTCTAATTAAGTTTTGAAGTTGTAACAGTGCCAATTGCTTGTGCTGCGTACACAGATCCTGTTGATTCACTATCATTCCGTCAAATGAACATTCTCTCTGCCTATTGTCATGCTCAGCATTGGCTAGCAGAACAGACAAAAGCGAAACCGGTGTTCTTCTCCAGCCTTTCCCCACACACTCTCCCCTACACTCTCCCGTGTCCTTGAGTGTGACTGACCCTGAAGTCCATCCATCCTCATTCTGAATCTGTCATGTGTCATTGTCCCTTTGTCACCTTCTCTGGCTCTACCTTTAACTGTGATAAATCCAACAGCATTTTTGATTGCGAACCCACCCAATACACATTTTATTTCAAAGACTGCCTTCATCTTTCGACGATGGCTTTCCATGTGCATTTCAACAACACAAAATACAAAAATGAGAAACCCATCCCCTCAAACAACACTAACATCACTGTCGAAGGCTTTCTGCTACAACTTGACTTTCACCCCAAAAGAAAAGCATCCTCTGCTTTTCCATGTTGCTGTTGAGAACATTAGTTCCCAGCCCCCCTCACTCCATCTCATACGACCACTCCTTCTTCCAACTCCAACACTTCCAGGTGGCAATCAAAACGCACTTGAGGAGCTTAACCTTTTCATTCCCTTTCTTTCTGTATTTTCCTCTGTTTCTCTTTTTTCACCCTTTGCATCCTGCTTGCTTCATACTTCGCGTTCGTTTTTCTGCCTGTAATATCATCCCTCCATCCCTTCCTCATGTATAATGTCGTGAATCCCCCCCCTGATCTCAGGTGCAGTTGTGCCCCTGAGCGTTCATTTCCTTTGCAGTGTCGTATTCATCATCGCACTTTTCTCTCAATGACAAGTGTCTGCATGTGCATGTGTGCATGGAAGTTTCTTTCCTGCAGTTTGAGATTCTGCCGGTGTGATGCGACTCTGTCACACTTTGCATCTCTTCGTTGTCTGCTGAACAATGACATTCACAATCGATACGACATCGTCTGCTCCTGTAGTCGCTATTTCCCGTTTTTTATCACCCTGTGTACCGTCACTGCCTCTCGTTGTATCATATTTACAAAACGTTGTGTGAATTTGATAGGTTTGAGCCAACTTGAGCGACTTGAGCAAATTTGGATTTTCCCACATCCCCAATGTGCCAATGCTGATAGGCCCAGTAGCTCGCGTTCAGCGCTGAAGTCAAATTGAAAGGAGAGGAGAGGCAACAACAAGATAAAGGCAGTCTTGAGGGCACACAGAGGGTTTAGAGAGCAAAACACAAAGGGAAGTTACATTTCGAGAGCCAGAGTCAGAGCCTTTTTTAAGGTGTTTTCGAGTCATCGTACTGTGTCAGAGTGTGTCTAAGCTTATCGTAGTAGTCCGGTAAGTGTAATCTAAGGTAAAAGACATTCTGGATCTAATCAAAGGCAGAAGTGAGGCTAACCTGTATTAAAAGTGGGGATGAAAGGGACACGAGGCAAGTATCAAAGGAATCAAATGAATCAAACGAGAAGGGTGAGTCACAATTTGTAAGTAGTAAAATTCTAAGATGAGATCTAAACAAAAAGGCTGCGATACCCGGGAACGAGACCAAAACGTGAAGAGACGAGTCTAGCACTGCCAGGGGTGGCCCAGCGTGTCAGCGCGAAGCCACAAGTGCAGCGGTGAGGCTGAGGTGAGGCCCTTTGATGAGTGAGAGGGTGTCATGGATGTTGCTTGGTGGAGTCGAGAACAAAGTGAGTAGGCGTCGAGAGAGCTGTGGCGTGCGGGCGAGGACAAACATGATGAAAGGGATATGGGCGCAGGAACGAGGCGATAATGAACAAGTGAGGTAGGAGGCTGTGAGAGGGTTGATGTGGGGTGGCCAATACCCCCACGAATCCACAGTTTTTGCAATCAACTGCACAGCTCACCTTACACCTGGGATGTGTGAAACTCATCAGCAACTACATAGGCTTGGTTAGGTATGGTTAGTCTCGGTTAGGCAAGTCCCCCCTTCCTGTGTGGCGAACTTACTGCTGGGTCGACAGTAATTCGCTAGGAGGGTTCTGGATGGACAGGGGGACGTGGGTTGACAATACGGGTCAAGTGTCAGGACACAGGGGATTTCAGAGGATACAGGGGAGGGCTTAGGCACTGAGCCACTTAGTGCAAGGCAGTAAGGGGAGGAGACGATGGGAGTGTCACAAATGGACAGTCTGAGGACTGTCTGCTCATATTGGGAGTCCTTATATACACAGAGATGGTACTCTAGTAAGCATTATTACTCTAGGGGCTATTCTTGGTCTGTCTTGTTGTTCCAATGGCATAATGCCATCTGTCCTTGGTCTGGATCGTCCAACAGGTTGGGGAGGAGTTATTCTGGGCGCTTGGGGTTGTGGCGTGCTTCCTTGGGGGTTGTGGCCACTTCGCTTCTCAAGGTATTTTAGGATTGATGCAGATCTGTAGCCAGATCTGTACCTCTGGCGATCCCCTGTTCCGATCTTAGAGATATCTAGATCGTCTAGGGTCCTAGATGTGATCTGGGGATTCCCTTGGGGATTTCCCAAGGGGTTCTCTTTGGATCTATTTGTGTATGGCCTTGCTGGCGCTTTGGGGGTCTGGGGGGCATTGTGGGAGCATTGGGGTTGTCCCCCTTTGCTGGGTCATCCCCTTTCATTGCAGGGAGGTCTCTGGACATTGTCCTGTCCGTTCCCTTTGATTCCTGTGGTTCCGGAGGTCACTGTTCGTGACAGGATCCCCTCTTTAAGACTCATCTGTGCCTGCAGACTTAAGATTTTAATTCCTGGTTTTGGCATCTTTGGATAGTGGGTGTGGAAAGTGGAAGTGAGTTCTGGGGCATTCTTCATGTCTCCTGCAGCGACCCATGAGTTCTCTGATGAGGGGTAGCCTTTCCATTTGACTAGGTATTGTATCCCTTTGCAGTTAGGGGTAACACGTGACTTCAGGATCCCTTCGACTTCGTAGTGTCCTTCTTCATCGTCGATGATTTCTGGGGGAGGTCAGGTGAAGTTGGGGCCATGGGCAGTGGTTTCTTGGTAGGATTTCAGAAGGGCATTGTGGAAGACTGGGTGAATTTTCCAGGATTTGGGGAGTGCCAGTTTACTGTTGACAGGGTATGCAGCGATGACTTTGAATGGGCCGTATCTCTTGGGTGCTAGTTTGGCTTTGGGATGGGTTGTCTTTAGATTAGTGGCTTCTAGCCACACTGAGTCGCCTTCTTTGAAGCGATATGTGGGGCCGTCCGGTCGGGAAGATTTCATGACTTCTGCTGCATTATTTAGGGCGGCGGTAACTTCACTTTGCATCTGTTCCATGTGTTTAAGATGTTCCTCTACGGCTGGGAATTTGGTTGCAAATAGTAGGGGGGGATGAACGTAGGGGTGAATCCATACCACACCTCGAAAGGGGGTCTTTTGGTAGCATGGTGTGGTCGTGCGTTGTGGGCAAATTCCATGAATGGGATGAGCTGGGACCAGTTGTCTTGTTGGAAATTGCAGAAGATGCATAGGTATTGTTCAAGTTCTTGGTTGACTCTTTCTGTTTCTCCATCTGTCTGGGGGTGATAGGCAGTGCTGAGGGAGGATTTTACTCCTAGGTGTTTCCAGAGTTCTTGGATTACTTTGGCCGCAAATTGGGGTCCTCTGTCTGAGATGATTTTCTTGGGTAGTCCAGTTCTTTTCCAGACATGTTCCAGGTAGAGGTCGGCAGTTTGTTCTGCGGTGATAGTTTTGTGGCATGGGATGATGATTGTTGCTTTGCTGAAGCGGTCTACTACAACTAGGAGGCTGTCGAAGCCTTGTGACGGTGGTAGGTCGACAATAAAGTCCATGGTGGTAGTCTGCCATACATTGGCAGGGATTTCATTGGGTTGTAGGGGTACGATAGTTTTGGGGAGCTTCTTGGTTTCTTGGCACGTCATGCATCCCTCTACATAGTTTTTAACAAATGTAGACATTCCTGGCCACCAGTAGTTTTGGTTGACTAGTTCGTAGGTTTTCCATTGTCCAGGGTGTCCTGTAGCACGAGCGTCGTGGTGTAGTTTGAGTATGTCACGCCGGAGTTCTGTTACTTTGGGTACGTAGATCTTTCCTTTGTGTAGGACGAGGCCTCTTCTAGGTTCCAATCTTCTAATCCTTTTGCAATTGTGCGGGGTCCATTTCGTAGGATTGAGGAGAGTGCTTGGGTGACCTCTTGGTCGTGGTGTTGGGTGTCCTTCAGGTGTTGGCATAGGTCTCTATCTCCTGCTGAGACTACTGCTCCTGGGCGAGTTGCTCGGATGGCAAAAAACTTTTGGTTGAGCAGGACACGGTCTTCATTGTCGTGCTCCATCCCCTCTTTATGATCTGGACGCCGGGACAGTGCATCTGATTTGTTATGTGTTCCTGGGTGGTGTGTAATGGTGAAGTCAAATCGGCTGAGTAGGAGGGCCCATCGGGCTTGTCGACGGGATAGTTTTTGTTTGGTCATGAAGTAGCGAAGATTGTAGTGGTCCGTCCAGATGTCTGTAGTGCTTGGTGTACCTTCCAGGTAGTGTCGGAAGTGCATAAGAGCTGTCACAATAGCTAAGAGTTCTTTGTCGTGGATAATATAGTTGCGTTCAGCTGGGTTGAGGGACTTTAAGTAGTAGGCAACGGGGTGGAAGCGGTTGAGTTCGTCCGCTTGTTCTAGGATGGCACCAAGTGCATATTCACTTGCGTCTGTGATCAATTGGAAGGGTTTCGAGTGGTCCAGTAATAGGAGTACTGGGGCTGTTGTGAATGCAGTGATGAGTGCACGGAAGGCCATTTCTTGTTCGTTCATCCAGAGGAATGGGGTGTCTTTCTTGGTGAGGTTAAATAGGGGGCGAGCAATGGCTGAGTAATCTCTAATGAATTGTCAATAGAAATTACAGAATCCTAGGAAGGCTTGTACATCATGTACGCATGTGGGAGTTGGCCATTGTATAATGCCACTGATTTTCAGGGGGTCCATGGAGATTCGTCCCTCTTCTATCCGTAGGCCTAGGTAGTCGATAGATCGGGCTTGGAAAGTGCATTTTTCTGGCTTTAGGAAGAGGTCAAAGGCAAGGAGTTGTTTAAGGACACAGTGAGTGAGGGCGTCCAGCTGCGCTAGGGTTTTTGCAAAGATGAGGATGTCGTCCATGTAGACTACAACTTGTCCTTCTTCAATAAGGTCTTGTAGGACCATATTCATGAAGCGTTGGAAGGTTGCGGAGGAGTTGCAGAGACCAAAGAACATGACAAGAGGTTCATAGAGCCCCAATGGGGTTTTGAAGGCGGCTTTCCATTCATCGCCTTCCTTGATTCTGATGTTGTTGTATCCCCATCGCACATCAAATTTGGTAAAGTAGCGTGCACCTTGGAGTTTATCGATTAGTTTGGGGATAAGTGGCAGTGGGTAAGCATCTTTGACTGTCACTTCGTTGAGTGCACGGTAATCTTGGACTGGTCGGAGAGATCCGCCTTTCTTCTCTATGAAGAAGAAGGGGCTTGCTACTGGGGCATTAGATTTTCGGATGGTTCCGCATTGTAGGTGTTCTGCTAGGAACTCCGTTAGGGCTTTCTTTTCATCTGGGGTTAGTCAGTAAATCCCACAGTCCTTTCTGGTGGCATTAGGTTTTAATTCAATGCCATGGTCCCATGGACGCCGCTGGGGTAGGCGTTGGGCAGCTTGGTCATTGAAGATGCGTTTGTACTGGAGGAACTGTGGGGGGATGATTTCTTCTAATGGGCATGGGGTTTTCATGGTCTGGGCTAGTTGTGTAGCTGTGGTGGTTTTTGCTCGTATGCGGATCGCTGCAGTTCGGAAGGCTTGTTCCAGTTTGTCTTTGAGGTTGAGGGGGTCTTTGTGTTCTGTGGCAATAAATGTGATTGCCGCATGCAAGGGAAAGTTCGGTTCGTCGTGTGTGTCTTTGTGGTTGATTTTGATGCTTTGAATGCAAATGGAGTGGCAAAGGGGTGGTTGTTTGGTGACTTTGCATGTCCTGGGGCAGCGAGATAATTCGAGGGTGTCTTTCTCCCAATCAATGATTGGGTTGTGGTGGCGTAGCCAATCGGTTCCGAGGATGATGTCATAATTTCCGATGTTAGTGACGTAGAATTCTGCTTGTTCGTCGTGTTGTGTCGGGGGTTTTCCAATCCTGAGTTGTTGGATTGTGGTATGGGATATCAATCCACCTTTGTTTTCCGAACCATCAACATTTTGGGCTGGTAGAGGTTGTCTGAGGGTTTGCAAGGTGAGTTTGTGTAGTTTTCATGGATTATCATTCCTTCAGCGCCGCTATCCACTAGCGCGCGTGCACTGATTTCTTTCCCACTGATTTTCCCAACAAGGAACACTCGGAGTGCAATGGAAGGAGAACGTATATTTCTAATCACTTCCGGAGATACAGGGTCCGAGTCAAGAGTATCTAGAATCGCATAGCGATTCAGGGTAGCGTGGGTGGGAAAGCGAACCGTTCCTACAGACAGTGCGGCTGTGGAACGTCTAAAAAATCCGAAGGGCTGAGCGTGGTCGTTCGATTACGTCCATTAAGTCATTCCTCCAAGTTATCACTTGGGCGACAGAGACAGGGGCTTCGCTTGGCTCTTCAGGGGTTTCTTCTATTGTAGCCGAGCTTCTTATGTGAGTTCCTGGGGTGCTTTGGCAATTAGCCGAGCTTCGATTGTTTTGGTTCTTGCTGATCATGTTCTTCCTAAGACGGCATTCCCGGGCCATGTGATTAGGTTTGCCACAATACAGGCACAACTTCTCTTTGAAGCGCCATTCGCGTTCTTGCTTCAAAAGTGGGCCCCGCAGGTTTGTCGGGCGTTCGTCCCATTCTCCTTGATACAGATTGATCTGCAGGGGTGATTCTTCCCCTGTGGTGGTGCTTCTAGCGCGTGCGGGACATTGTCCCTGGGCGTGGAATGTGGGGGTGTTATAGAGATGATAGACGTGATCGAATTCGCGTGCTTTCTCCACTAATTCTGTTAAGGTGGCGGGCTGGGGCGACAGTCCCAGTAGCTTGGTATGTAGTCCTTGATTGAGATTGACGCGGAAGGCGTACATGCGTGTAGATTCGTCTACTCCGGCGCGGGATGCATGGGTGGACCATTCTTGGTACCATTCATTGAAGGGGCGGTTCCCTTGACGTAAGGAGTGCATAATAGTCGAGGCTTCTAGCGCCGACTCGGCTGGAATAAAGTGTGCCGTGAAGGTTTTCTTGAAGGTGGCCCAAGTTCCGTAATTGATCAGCGTCTTCTTTAGCGCTTCATTAGCGCGTTCCCGAGCCCAGTCGCCGGCCGGGGTTCCAAGTTTAAAGTGTGTCAGGGCGGCAGAGACTTTTCTGCTTTCGTCGGAAAACATTCCATCATTGAGATAGTAGTAGTTGGCTAAGTTGGACCAGAATGTCTCAGCATTGCTGGCTTTGCCGTCAAATGGCTCTGGGGAGGTTCCAAGGGGTTTGTTTGATGCCAGAGTTGCCATAGTTGGTGTGCGTGTGACAGGTGGTACTGGGGCTCTTTGTGGCATGGGTGAGGAGTGTCTAAGGGGTGCTGTTGGTAGTCTGGTGCTAGTCTGGGGTGTCGGGAGTGTTGTGGTGATGCTAGGTGTCGGTGGGACGTTTCTGCTAGGGGTTACTTGTGAGGTAGATGCTTCTGGTTCGTTGAAGGATCCTGGGATGGGGGATAGGATGGAGGATACTGTTTCCTCATCTGTGGAGTCAAGTTTACTGGTCGGTTGTTGTTGTAAACCCACTGTCGTGCAGAGTTACTCCAGCAGACTGGTTTTCCGTTGTAGTCACCTTTTCCAGTGCTGGAGTTGAACTTTTCGATGTGTTCAGCTCCGGGGTGTCCGGCGCAATAGACTTCTGCTGTGATTTCTTGGTTTCCTTCTAAGAAAAACCACTTTCCGTCAAGATTAGAGGTGTAGACTGCCTTGTCTTGCCACTTGGCTATGAAAAAGGGGTCCTCGTCGTCTTGGCTTATATGGACAGATGGTTCGAGGAAGTCAAAAGGGATGAGTGTTTGTTCTTCTGGGGTCAGTTTTCTTTTTGTGGTCATTCACTAGATTCTGGGGTTTATCGTCCAGGAGGTGTTGTTCCAGGGATAGAAGATGTTGAAGGTGGGTTCTAGGATAGGGTGATCGGCCGAGTTGTGCCTGATTTGTCTCCGAATATAACAATATTCTTCGTTTACACTGTGTTGGGACAAGGTGGTGTGTACTTTCCAAAGTAGATTTTGGAAGTTTAGTGCTCCTGTCGAGAATTCGCTTGTTTCAGCGAGTGTGTGCATGTACACCACGTAGGGGTGTTCTCTGTTATTCCACGCCTCTTTACAATGCTCTTTAAATTCAAGCTGTTCCCTTCTATTTCTCGTGGGGAGTACGTCAGACAAGTAGATTTGTTCGGGATAAAAACAGTGCAATTCAACGGGTACAGGGGCACTGTTTCTGAACCACTACTATGCTCTGCTCTAGGGAACGGTCCTATCTGTCTCCATAATAAAGGGACAGCAGGATTTGCTGGGGGGCGTTGCACTGGACGAGACTGGGGGGCGTAGACTGGGATTGGAGCTGGGGGTTCTGAGTTTGGGGAGTGTTTGTTTGTTGGAGCAAGGAATATTCTGGGGCGTCTGGGGTGTGGTGTTCCAGGTGCGGCTGGTAGGTTTGGTTGGGTCGATTGTGACCTTGCAAAGTGGGGTCTTCTTGGTGCCAGGATTTTTACTTTAATGGAAAGGGAGAACTTGAGCTCCAGGAGTCCACAGGACTATGTTTTCTGGAGTGGGTGGAGTGTCTGGGTGATAGTTGCAATCGCAGACTTCTTTCTTGCACAGGCAATTGGTAGGACGGTATGTGTTCCACTCAGGGGTTCCCCAACCGTCATTAACTGAAGGGGTGTATTCTGAAGTAGGCAGTGATTCTACTGCTGTAGTGGATGCGGGTGGTGCTGGTACTGGTGTGGGAGTGGGGTCTAGGTTTCTCTCTCGGTTTGGGGGGCTTCTGGGTTGGTTTAGTGCTGGGGTGGTGCCAATCAGAGGTGATGGGACGTAGATGTTGGTTGGGTCTATGGTTCTGGGGTCTGAGTTATCAAGGGTGACATCCCAAATGAGGTCGTTCCACTTGTAGGTGTATTCTCTGCCATCTGCTTGTACAAAGTGGTAGACGGTGCCCTGGTGGGTGGACTGGGAGACTAGCTTAACTTCTGCGAAGGTTAAGCGGACTTCTTCGTGGGTAAGTCGGTAGGTTGTAAGGAAGTGCAGGCGTCTTCCTTTGAGAAGGTCTCATTGATAGCCGAGGGTGTGGGGTAAGATGTGGGTTCTCCACAGATAGTCTTCTTCTTCTGTGAGGGTGAGGTTGTTAACGGGTTCTCCGCCAATTAGGCGTTGCTTGAGATGCCAATATAATAATTGTTGGCGTGACTGGAAAAGGATGTCGTCGAGGGTTTCGTCCACGAGTACGTCGTACTCGTGCTGGGGGAGAAGGGTGCCGAAGGGGAGTAGATCAAAAAGGAAGGCCCAGACGTGGGTTTCAGAGGACCAGCAGTCGACTTTGCTGTGACCGTGTGCATCGATGACGTGTCTTTCAGGGAAAAGTTGTTCTAATAGGGTGTCGTAGTGCGGTGCGAGGAGTCAGTGATGGCGGTAGGCAATTTGCCTTTCTTCGTCTTCACACAGTGTTTGGAGGGACACTTAAAACACTTGATTTATATCTCTATGCAACTATACACTTCTAAACTACGCACTGGTAGCTCAGGAGTGGGGTTCGATATAAACGTGTTCTCCATCAGGGTACACGCGATTGAGAGAGCTGGGGGATCTACTGGGAGTCTTGGGGAAAAGGTGTAGCGGGTTAGTGTAGGGAAGAGGCGGAAGAGATCAATGATGTGATTAGTGATTCACTCAATCTCGATGTTTCTGTCCTCGTTGAAGTGGATGTGCCCGTAAGTATAGCACAGGCGACTGTCTAGAAAGTCTTGGATGGTGATGAGGGCAAGGGTGTCGTGGTACGCGGCTAGGAACGGAGGTGGAAGATCCTTGAATTTCTTGGCAAGGGATTCAGCGAAGGAGTAGACAAGGTGACCGAAGGGGAAGACGTGGTCCGGGGGGTAGACACCAAGGTTGGAGCAGATAATCAGGGGTTTGAGGGACCACTGTCTGGCGAGATCGTGGTCGGTGACTCCTACTTTGGAGATGTGGTGAACGCGGGACCGGAAGGGGGTGACAAAGGTAGCAAGTGGGTGTAAGCGGAGGTAGTCGGCGGACGGGATGTGTTCGAGGAGGTCGATGCTGGTGGTCAGCTCAGTAGAGCGCCAGGTGTGGTGTCCGTCGGGGCTGGTGATCACCGAGAACTGGTGAGGGTGTTTATGGGCTCTGATGCTGTTGCGGATGCAGAGAGGGGGTTGGAAGAAGCGTTGGTTGTCGTAGTTTAGGGGTTCTTCCGATTCCCAGTTCGGGTCAAGGTTCTCAGGGTCAGGGCGAGGAGGAGGAGGGAGAGGAAGGTCCTGAAGCGCAGGACAAGTCGGAGAGAAAGGAGGAGGAGGAAGAGCAGCAGTGCTGCCATCTAGGTACTGGAGTTCTGGGGAAGGGGTGCGGACAGGTTCAGCTCCAGCTCTTGGGACGAGCTGGGCAAGTTCTGTGAGGTCAGCTGGGTTGGTGGCAATTGGGAGCGGAATGTGGGGGAAGGTGAAGTTGTAAGACACTTAATGCGACCGGTATGGTCAGGAGGGGTGTTAGAGACTGTCCAGGTGTGGCGAACTTACTGCTGGGTCGACAGTAATTCGCTAGGAGGGTTCTGGATGGACAGGGGGACATGGGTTGATGATACGGGTCGAGTGTCGGGACACAGGGGATTTCAGAGGATACAGGGGAGGGCTTAGGCACTGAGCCGCTTAGTGCAAGGCAGTAAGGGGAGGAGACGATGGGAGTGTCACAAATGGACAGTCTGAGGACAGTCTGCTCATATTGGGAGTCCTTATATACACATAGATGGTACTCTAGTAAGCGTTATTACTCTAGGGGCTATTCTTGGTCTGTCTTGTTGTTCCAATGGCATAATGCCATCTGTCCTTGGTCTGGATCGTCCAACAGGTTGGGGAGGAGTTATTCTGGGTGCTTGGGGTTGTGGCGTGCTTCCTTGGGGGTTGTGGCCACTTCGCTTCTCAAGGTATTTTAGGATTGATGCAGATCTGTGGCCAGATCTGTACCTCTGGCAATCCCCTGTTCCGATCTTAGAGATATCTAGATCGTCTAGGGTCCTAGATGTGATCTGGGGATTCCCTTGGGGATTTCCCAAGGGGTTCTCTTTGGATCTATTTGTGTATGGCCTTGCTGGCGCTTTGGGGGTCTGGGGGGCATTGTGGGAGCATTGGGGTTGTCTTCCTTTGCTGGGTCGTCCCCTTTCATTGCAGGGAGGTCTCTGGACATTGTCCTGTCCGTTCCCTTTGATTCCTGTGGTTCTGGAGGTCACTGTTCATGACACCCTGATGCTGAGTCCTGTGGGTACCCATTGAACATGTCAACTTGAACCCACAAGGCCTGCATGGGTCATAACCATATATGGAAGTCTGAATTGGCTTGAGCCATTCCTGTCCCAACTTGAAGCCACCTAGTGCTGCCACGGTTTGGCTTGAAACCGCTTGTGAGCCGAGCCAAACCATCAAATGGCTTGTGGCTTGGGAGCTGGTCAGGAACGGCTCAAGCTGATTCAGACCTTCTGTATATGGTTATGACTTACATGCAGGCTTCGTGGGTTGACACATTCAATGGGCCCACAGTTTCACACATCTCAGGGGTTTTATACATACATGACATGACACAGAAATGATATCATCGTTTGAAGGGTCTAGCAGATGCAAGGCACATCCGTGAGTTCATGAGGAAATTTGAGGCAGGATAGGAAGGAGACAGGATCATATGAGTGAGTGTAAAGTCGAATGCTGATGGGTCTGGTAGCTCACATTCAGTGTTGAAGCCAGATTGAGAAAAGAGGGTGCAACTGCATGGTGAAGATGACTCTTGCAGGCACACAGAAATACAGAGGTGAAATGTGATGGGAAAGTTATATTTAAGGACCAAAGCCCAAGCCCTAAGTACCTTATGTGAGACCCATTTAGCTAGTCGTAAGTAAAAGGAGTCAAAGTATATGGTAGGAGTAGGGTCGTCTCAAAGGTGTCAAGGAGTCAGATAAAAGACATCAAAGGGAAACGAGACAGGTATCAAGGGAACCAGAAAGGTATGAGGTGAACACATCAAAGGAATTAAAGGGAAAATGTCATCACTGTTGCTGCTGCTGCTCTTGCCATCATGTCGTGGTCACCATCATATTGTGGTCACTGGCTCATTGTCGCCATGGCTCAACATCTCAGGTTAGAGGAAGGTTGGGAAGGAGAGTAACATCGGTATATCGCAAGTGAGAGCATGTCTCCCAGGTATAAACACATGCTGTAGCATGCGTACCTTCAATTTGGGCGGCATCATATCACTGTAGAAGAATAGCGGGCGCGTGCCGCCCTCCTTCTTCGCCCACTGCGCAGGCGGTGTAATCTCCCACCTGATCTATCTGCGGCCACCAGCAACTTCGGGCATGTACCCTCGGATGTCGCGTTCGGCGGCGGCTGGTGCACCTGCAAGGGCGGGTACGGGATGGCCACGCTCAGCGAGGCATGCACAGGATGGGTGCTGGCGATCAGGGGCGCGACGGACGTCGAGGGCGACGAGGCACTGGAGGATGAGCCTCGGTGTGTGGGCTGGAAGTACGAGTCGTGCGTCGATAATCTGATCAGGTTGTCCACGGGGAGACCTAACCGGGCGAACCCCAGATGTTTACAGTTTATGTTTACACTCCGGAGGAAACGAGGTGAGACGAAGGTAAATGTTAAAGACGCACCCGTCGCCTGCGCTGGATCAGCTCTTCCCTGATATCTCGTTGAGCCGTGATATCCGGATGAACTCGCCCTCGGTGTCGATGAGGAGGTTGCGCGGCTGTTCGTTTTCGTGGCGCATGGTCTCGCCTTTCGCGTCCTCCTGGCCGTTCACTTTCGCAGCGGTGGCTGTCTTCTCGCACCCAGATTTGGTAGAGATGCGGATCGTCGGGATCGTGGTCTCCGCGTCAACCGAATGTGACTGGGCGGGACTCTCAGTGGGACTCGACGTCAGCGAACCTTCTAGATTCTCTGAAGGTGGTGCTCGTACGCCTTTCGTCGAAGCGCCGTCATCTGTCTTTTCACGCTCGGGCAGGATCTCCGCCACCGCCATTTTGACAGGCAGATGTAGTCGCAAGGCGGTGAGGATGCGGTGGGCGTCGGGTTTATTGAAGGTGAACATTAGACACAAGTTCAGAGTGAGCAGCGCCTGTACAACTCCATGTCACCTCTGCCGATGGTAAAAACTGCAGACGAAGAAACGCACCGACTTGTACTCCTCACACAATGCAATATCATCTGGTACAGTGCCTAAACCTCACAGCTTTATCGTCAACGAAACAAGAAATGGCCACGTTTGAGGACTTTTCATTGGCATCGCTACGATGATGCCAGCATAAGCTGATGCACCTCCATAATGTTGGCAGGTGTCATCGAGGCGAGAGCATCGAGGGGCGGCATGATGTTCCTGCTCGCAGTGCCCAATGAGCTCGTCATACGTCGCCTGTGCCGGATCCGTTACCACTTGCATGTCCTCATCAAGTTCACGCTGCTGGAGCCTGGGCAGAGGGGTTAGTTAACTCATAGCCAGAAAGGTTGAGGGAGGGGGCAGGGACGTCATACAGACATGCACATCCAACATTGTAGTGTCCGCCCAACAGTCTCATAGATGAGCTGAATGTGCTCGGTCCCGATCTTGCGAGGAGCCAGAGAGATATCGGTGTCCGCGGTGGAAGGATCTTCTTTGGACTGCCCTTAAGCTGGCTCAGACTCAGGCTCGTGCGGAGTGGATTCGGGGGGCGGAGTGGACTGCTGCTGCACAGGTTGCGGTTGCGGCGCAACCTGCTTGTCAGAAGAGACAACCGCCTCCGCCACCTTTTGGGCCTCAGCATTCTCGGGTGTAGACGCAGCTTCCGGCACTGGCGCAGGCTTGGCTGGAAGTGCTGAGGGTTCTGATATCAGAGGTGGTGTCATCCTACGCCGCTTTGATGGGGCTTCGCCCTCGACGGTCTCTTCTTCCCTCTCGCCTCAGTTCGAGCCGTTCGTCTGCAGGCGGTCATGACGTCATTGTCGGAGAGACAGAAGGGGTTCGTGGAGCATGGACTTCGCTGTCAACAGTAACTGACTTTGACGCTGTCGCCGCCGGGGAGGATGACAACGACAACGACGTCGTTGAGGATGGAAGATGGGGTGGTAGCGAAGGCACAGGGGTCAGCTTGGCCGCTGCCGCCCCACAAGTGCACTTTTAAACACAAAAATACACATCAACCTCTCACCGCACTTGCATGGAGAACAGCGACGCACCTTCTTGGACATTTCAGCAAGTATGTGTTCCAACTGTAAGCGTGCTTTCTGTTTGACCTGAATGGCAGCAAGAGCTGCGCAGAATGACATTGTCAACTACTGCGGGATATAAAAAAAAGATAAAAAGAACATACATTCTCCCGGCCACGTCTGCATGGTTTCCAGAAGCGCACGCTAATGTTACTTGCTTGCACTCGCTCAACCTGCACACCTCCAGGAATCTTGACGTCTACGCGTGAAACCATGTTGAAATAGCTGGAGATCGCGGGATGTGAACGGGCCAAGAAGCGACGATGACGATGAACGCCAAGGCATGAAAAGAGGGGGGCGGGTGTGTGGACATTGTCAGGAGAACAATGAGAACGTAAGAAAGGGACACGACACACCAAAAGCAACCGTTTTTTAATTTTCAAGTCAGACCTTTCGTGAACTACGCCTGCAGCTCTTCAATGGAATACGTGAGCGAGTTGATTTAGACTGCGAGCGATATCGACGATGACATGTCTATGCCAGAGACGTAGTGATATGAGCCCATCTGCAAAGCAAGTGGAGGGTATGGCAGGATGATCAGGGTCGTGGTCAGTCAACCTTTGGGATGGACAAGAGAAAGCGAATGATGCTGGGCGACTCACGTCACACTGGCCGTGTCGCGCTCGGCCTTGGCACCACTGATGACCTTGAACTCTGCGACATTGTCACGAGCGATGGCGCGGCAAAGTCCAGCTCTTTGTTGATGTACATGGATGCAGATCGTTATGTCAGCGATATCAGTGACGCGGTCAAAACCACCGCTCAAGTCACCCCAAGTTGGTTTGACTTGAGTGATGCTGAACAGGATCGGTTGCATAAGTTCGAGGATGTTGAAGGCCATCTCCTTGGCAGAGAAAGTACGAACTCCATGCGTATCAATGTCCTGAGCAGCCATATTATGAGACCGGTACCACGAGTCCAACTAAAACGCAATTCAGCAACGCACATCCAACAACGATGATGAACTTACCCAATGACAGTGCCTACAAGGCAAAGATATTCACCCCAGCTTTCCGAAGAAAAGCGGTTAAAGAGATTAAGGCCATCGTTGCCAAACAGTCCATGATTAGGTGATAGTAGAAGGACGACTTGTGTCGGGCTCCGCCTTTACTCCGAGAAGGCACAGAAGGTTCACAAGCATTATACGGTATGCAAGTTCAGACTTGTCGTCAAGACCATCAATCTCATGACCGTTCTCAGAACGGCAGCGAAGGGAATGATAGTCGAGATCGAGGCCCAATGTCATGTAGATCTAGTCAACAAGCGCCTCCACGTCCTGCTTAGAGCCTTGATTGAAGGGGACGACAATTAAAGCGGAACCACGGCCGCCGAAGCGCTGGAAGATTCCCTGGTAGTATTCAATCGTGGTACGGCTGTAGCTGGAGGTGGGAGCAACAACATGAGCACCGCCCGACAAGAGACCTCTGAGAATCTCACCGCGAATGGAGCCCTGCCGACACCGGTGATAAGCGCATTCTCATCCTTGAACGTTGTGCCGGATGTTCCGATCTTGTGCAAGACACCAAAGGAGACACCGGTCAGATTAGAGTCGTACTCCCACTGGGTACCCATCCGACGCTTGAGGTGAAGAAGCGGAATCTTATCAGCCGACATGGAAGTGATGCCTGAAAGTTGAGGCTGTAAAAACTGTGACGATGAACGACAGGTCCGGGGGATACCAGGCTGCAGGCGGTTGTCGGGAACCTTGTGTAGTGAGCGGACCACGCCGTCATAGAGGGCCTTGATGAGGTTCTTCTGTTCCTCGCTGATCTCGGGCCAAGACTTTACAACGTCCCAGAGCTTGACGACGTCATCTTGGATCCTCAGAATGTTGACCGAACCCGAAATCTGATCGGCGCTACACATCTCTTCAACGTACGCCTTGAGCTTGTGCACATTCTCTTGATTCACCTCAGAGTAGACGATCTCAACCTTCTCGGAGATCGAGGTGTGAGGTGCAGTAGGGAAAGTGACTGATGGACATGAGAACAGGCATACACCGTTGAGAGGCGCACTCACCATCTTTGTACAACGGCAGCTGGCTGACAACACTGTGACAATATTCTAGGAGCTCGTGGCCAAGCTTTTTTGCAGTTGCGCACGTTTCAACCTTAACAGGGCCACGTCTATTGACCATAAATCCATAAACTTCTGGAGATCGGGTCGGCACGGTTCATGATAGCGATGCAACAGGTAGTAATCTCACGATCGACAGTGCTAAGTCAGCCGAATGTCGTAGAACATGAGAGCATCTTGACGAACCCAGTTCTAGGAGGAGTCGAAGAGAGGGCCTTTTAAAGCGTCGAAAACGGGCTGGATGCCATCAATATACGTATCGCCGTGCTCACGTCCGATGCTGTCCAGTCGAGCTTGAAGTCCCGTGGGGCTAGCCCTTTCCTTGTTGTAAAGAATCTTGCCTTGACGAGGATCACGTTTCAGGTAACGGGAGTAAAGATTAATCTGCTGTTGCGCGAACTCGTACTGCTCGGCCTGGAACTTGAGGAATTCTTCACTGCACCTCCAGAAGAACTTCCGGCAGAGCAGCCGCCGCCGCCGCCGCCGGGGGTGGTAAGGGTGATGCTTACACGTTGGGCGTACACTTGCGCAGCGGCATCGAACCAAGCCGTTTGGAAGGCTCCATGGTGGTAGCAACGAGCAGCACGGCATCGGCGCATTGAGGACCCAGACTCCACGCCTTAGAGAGGTGAGTTTTCGCACTCGAGATATTGAAGCCACCAGGCATCTTGCCATCGATGGCATGCGACACGAGACCAGTGGTGTAAGTGGTGTACTTGCCAAGGTTGTCGGAGGGGCCAGATCCAAGGGCAGCACCAAGCGCCTCCAGTGGAAGCTCCTCGCCCTTGTCGGGTGCGGATGAAAAACTCGCCTTGGAGGTCACCCATGATCTCATTCTGAAGAGTCGACTTGCCATTGGAGAGGCCCTCGATGGACTTAGAAAGCAGGAATTCACTAGTTGCTTTTCAGCTTCTGAGAGACGATTGCCGCAAGGATATCGACGGCGCAAATCGAGGCATCCTCAATAGTGGTGGCCAGATCGGCAGCAGCGGTGCGAACAAGGGGAGGAGTAACTACGGTCGGCGCAGCTGCGACTGGAGCGGGCGAAGGAGTTGCGGCCTCAGGAGGTACATCCAGTTCTGAGGTTGCCTCGGGTTTGTCTTCAAATTGATATTATAACTCCTGATCCTTCGAAACACAGAAGAAACGACGAACAAGACCAGTTGAGTCGTCTTTGGCTTCGTATTTTGCTTTAAGGGTGTGGACAGCCATACCGATGTGTTGGGGATGGGCCAATCTCTACGAAGCATTCGAACTTGTATTGCTCGAAGAATAAATCCTGCGTTTCAATGAGAACTGTATGATAGCGCAAGCTTCTGCCGCTGTTCAGGGGCTTCCCAACGTTCTTCGTCCCACTTGTGAAGGACCTCCGAGAGACGCGGCGACAATGCGTGGTTGTAAATGGGCTCAGCATAAGCCTTATGGACAGTGAAGGGTGATGCAACCAAGTTGGGGATATAGACGCCATTGAGAAGTGAGGGATCCAAAAGATTGGCGTGCATCTTGTTCGAGAGATCTGTAAAGACACTTAGAGTGTGCGAAGGAGACTCAGGAGAGGAGTGGATGGTTACTCACATGCACGGAAGGGCATGACCCCAGACCAAGGGTAACACGAGTGGAAGGGGGCATCAATACCAGAGAGAGGGATTGTTGCAAGGCCACTGGCACGCTCAAGCGTAATATAACCCTCAGTCTTCGGCTTCTCAAGAGCGCTCTCTTAGCAGTCATTCACAATGTCCTTTAGCATCTCCTTGACCTTCGCGAGACTAAATGTCTCAGTCAACGGGGGTACATCATCGTATGATGGTAGTCAAGTGAGGCAATACTCACCTTGGTGACGTCAACCTCGTGCATCTTGAGATAGTTGAGGACATTCGTAAGAGCTCGTAATGCAACAAGCTCGCCCGCGCAGACATATTGTTGACCCTGAAGAGTACATCAGTGACTGTATAGAGACACAAGAAATCAACGCCGCACCTCGATGTTGAAGTTTACGATCTCCAAGACAGTCGCCCGCATTTGAGAGTGTCAGCGATCTCGTGAAGGGCTGAAACATCAAACGTGTTGCCAACGCGGCTGGGATTAACAGCACACATGGCATCATTCAAACGGCTTTGTTCATCGCGCTCGACGGCACGCTGCATGTCAGACTACGGTAAAATACAACGTCAATGAAAGAGGAATTGGGCAGAATATTAACGACAGAGACAAGGGCAGAGAACTCGCCCAATGAGTGGCCATCGAAGGCACACATGCACTACACGAAGGTTGTTGATGTTGAACCGCTTGATGCTGAGTCGCCAGGCCGATGGTCAGCCACTTTCCATTAAAGGCAAACGATACCTAGAACAGAAATTTATCTGGCTTGTATCGGCTCGAGCCGCTCAACATGGCTTGGTTTGGTTCGGCTCACCCAATTTGGTTGAGCCGTTGCTGAGCCGAGCCGAGCCGGACCAAACCGAGCCGTGGCAGCACTAAAGCCACCCACAAGCCGTTTGATGGTTTGGCTCGGCTCATAAGCGGTTTCGAGCTGAGCCGTGGCAGCACTAGCTCGGCCTCCACCGAATGTACTGGAGCTCTCGCCGACATCCAGCCTCAGATAATCTCGGAAATCACTGGCGCTTAACACTTCTCGCCCAGCTGTTCTTGTGTGTTTCGTTGGATTGGGTGTTTTAAACTTGGGGATGCGGTATTTTTTATTTCGGTAGCATCCATGATTGGATGACTCAGGAGAGATAAAGATACTAGTAATCAGGTATATTTTCACAACACCAAGTCGATTGTTCATGTCACATCACAAGCAAGGTGAGCCACAATCCCGAGATTGATAGCTATGTTCGCTAGTCTACTTATTAATAAATTTCCCGATCCTTACCTCTCGCTAGCACTCGTTAACGCGGGAGTTTTCCTGATGGCCCAGGTGTATAAAGGTGCTATCCTTCTCCCAGGTTTCCTGCATCTTCTCCATCCCTAGCACCGCAATTCCTATCGCGATCATGAGTGAGTCCTCCCGCTTTCTCCGCCTAGAGGATGGTTTCACGTTTCTTTCGTACTGAACTTGAATGTCACGGAACTTGATCTGAATCAGGCCAAGAGTCAGCAAGCTCGAATTATGATCTCCCTTACAATTATGCCCCAACAGAGTCGGTGTGCATTATGTTCGTAATGCTCTTCTCGCTATCCACCGGTAAAGCCTTGAACGAACTTCGTATCCATCATGTTTCGTAAGTCACTCACAAGGGCTTCATCAGTCGTGCACGTCGTGCAGGCGGTCCGCTTCCGCTTATGGTGGCTGTTCCCAACCGCTGTTCTATGTGGCCTTCTCGAAATAACAGGTTGGAGTTGCCGGCTGTGGTCAAGCAAGAACCCGTATCTGCGCGAGCCGTTCCTGATACAGTGCGTCCTGTCGTACTACTCGTCCCGCTACTTCGAGCGTACGCTGATACCATGGAGCGACAGGGTCGCGATGACGGTCGTGGCACCGACACCGCTTGTTGCCGCTAACTTTATCATCTCGGGATGGATGACGAGGCGGCTTGGCCCGCAATTCTGTCGCCTGAGCCCCGGGTTGTGTGAGTGACGTTTCGCGGGAATACTGTATCTAGCAGGGCTGTGCTGAATGCCGTGCGCTCCGCATATTATAGACTCGGCGTTGTTTCTCTCATTCGTGAGCGGTCCTAATGGTTCCTTCCGCCCTTGGCCTTTGTTGTTCTCACGATAAGAGCACCGTGCTCGTCCGTCAGGATATCATAGCACTTGCCGTCCAATCAGTCGGCGGTGGACTTGCCTCGGGCACGCAGACAACGCTAGGTGGCCACATCGCCCTCGGCGGGATTGCCATCCAGCTCAGTTCCGTATCCCCCCATTAATTGTGTCTCGCGATGGCTGAGCCACTGACTCGGACATGATTGATCGCAGTGGTCCTTATATTTTACGTCACAATAGTGGCCGAATTCCTGATTCGGTTTACGTTGGAGCGGCCGGTGGGCCGTATCCGTAAGGGAGTCGACACGTTGCCGATGGACACGCCGATGAAATACATGATAATTGGCTTGTCGGTCATGGCCGTTCTCCTGTTCACCCGGTCGGTCTATCGGGTGATAGAACTGGCTGGCGGCTGGTCCGGCAGAGTCATTTCGACCCAGTGGCTTTTCGGTTCGTCTGCACGACACTTCCTGCCTTCCCACACGCAGAAATGCTAATGGCTATAACTACTAGTTGTGTTCGATGGCGCCATGATTGTCTTGGCGATGTTCACGCTTAATGTTTGTCATCCTGGTGTGCTGCTCCGTGGACGGGATAAACTCTAGGCAGACATAGATGAAATGGAGGACTGGTGTTCCCAGAGTATTTAGGTGGCCTTCTACATTCTCCCGTTGAGGAATGGATCAGCTGAAGCGGGGTGACTGGGTAGCACATCAGTACTTTTGCATCGGTCCGAAACACTGAGAAATTCATTCAGTCATTTCAGTCGTTTCAGTCCCTCCAGACTTCAGACAGATTTCTAAATGCAAGATAATTTGTCTTCAGTCGTTTCAGTCACTCAGTCAGCCAGCAAATGTTTCATTTTCGAGCTCAAAATCAGGGTATATACAACAGATTCCTAACTAATATCCAAATGGTGTGCCGCAGAGGCGGGGAGGCATCCCACGCAGGTGCGTGGGCTGCTGCTGTCGCGGTCGGCATCGCGGCCACTGTCGTCGTGGTCGGCATCATGGCCGCTGCTGTCGCGGTCGTCATCGTGGCTGCTGCTGTCGCGGTCGGCATCGTAGGCGCTCCCGTTGCGGTCGTCATCGTGGCCACTGCCGTCGCGGTCGGCATCGACATTGTTGCGGTCGGCATCGACGTTGTTGCGGTCGCCATTGTTGATCATGCAGACAATGTACCACGCAGCTGGGCAGGCACGGAGACAGGCGCGACAGCTACACAGGTGCAGGAGTGTGCGGGAGTGTCTGCGTAGCGTGCGGGCAGATGGGCATGCCATGCAGGCGGGCAGACGTGTGGGTGTGGGCGGGCATGTGGGCATGCATGTCTGTAAGTCGTGGTTGTAATTGCTGCTGCTGCTGCTGCTGCTGTGATTGCTATTGCGTCATGGCCGCCATCGCCATCGCGTCATGGCTGTCGTCGCCATCGAATGGTGGGCCGCCCATCGCCACTGTCGCCGTGCTAGTGCCACTGCCGTCGCAGTTAACGCGTCCGCTGCTGCCACCATTGAAGCCCAAAGCGCAAAAAATAACATAAAGAGGACGTACCATCATGAATGGATGTCAAACTGCAAGGTGGACGATGGGCGGGCGGTCGAGACACAGGCTGGAATCGGTTCTGGGGCTATGGTGAAACCCCGAGACGACGTGGTGCAGAGGAGGGGCCGACTGAGGCGGGAAGAAAAGGAGGAGAAGTGAAGGAACGACTCGCGACTTCTGAAATTTTTTGGTTCGAATTCCGACTAAGCACTTATGTCCTTATTTATAGCAAAGGGGCCTACAAGGAATTGCCATGATGGTTTAGTGGTTAGGTTGCGTGTGTTATATAATCTACACCTGAGGAGGTCGTGGGTTCGAATCACGCTCGACATGCAAGTTCATCATGATGGCATTAATATCAACTGAAGTCTGAGGTGACTGGAGCATCTGAAATGACTGGAAATATGCATGCACCACCTGTGAGACAAGGTCTGAAATGTCTGAAATGTGTGATCTGAGAACTGGCCAACTGAATCCATCTGAAGCTGACTGAGATCAACTGAAATCAACTGAAATGACTGATTTCAGTCAATTTCAGTTGATTGCAAAAGTACTGATGCAATGACAAGTGACTCCTGGTGTCATGTACTCACACAATAGATATCCTGCAAATAATTATCATGTCTATCTATGGAGCACTTGCCAGTTGTTATGCTCCTGCAGGGTGCAAGGGCCAGATGTTGGCAAGTTGGTTTGGTGTTTGCTCAAGCAAGCACTAGCTTGTTCGATGGGGGCTGGTCTCCTGTACTTAGCGAACACTCTTGTAAGAGGCTGGTCCTGATGCAAGTAAATATGGTGTGTGTAGAAGTCTAAGTTGACTACTGAAACAGTGTCCCTCCGCAGAGTGGTTTCTACCACAAATTCTAAGTTGTTCTGGTAAGTTCTGTGACAAAAGCTAAGTTGCTTCCCTGCTGATAAGAGGGTTCCTTGGTTCCTTGAGACGTTCTTGAAGAAGTCAAACAGAGCTCTTCCCTCTTGGAAGCTACTGAGCACAAGTAGGGTATATCATGGGTGTGGGTTTTCCCATGGTGATCAGGTGATGGGTTCAACGGGTGCGGATATGGTCTTGAGTTTTGTCAACATGCGAAGAACTGTGGCTGTCCACACGGTATCTGTGGCAAACTTTCTGCTGGGTTGACAGTAATTCGCTAGGAGGGTTCTGGATGGACAGGGGGATGTGGGTTAACGATACAGGTCGAGTGTCGGGACACAGGGGTTTTCAGAGGATACAGGGGAGGGCTTAGGCACTGAGCTGCTTAGTGCAAGGCAGTAAGGGGAGGAGACGATGAGAGTGTCACAAATGGACAGTCTGAGGACTGTCTGCTCATATTGGGAGTCCTTATATACACAGAGATGGTACTCTAGTAAGCATTATTACTCTAGGGGCTATTCTTGGTCTGTCTTGTTGCTCCAATGGCATAATACCATCTGTCCTTGGTCTGGATTGTCCAACAGGTTGGGGAGGAGTTATTCTGGGCACTTGGGGTTGTGGTGTGCTTCCTTGGGGGTTGTGGCCACTTCGCTTCTCAAGGTATTTTAGGATTGATGCAGATCTGTGGCCAGATCTGTACCTCTGGCGATCCCCTGTTCCGATCTTAGAGATATCTAGATCGTCTAGGGTCCTAGATGTGATCTGGGGATTCCCTTGGGGATTTCCCAAGGGGTTCTCTTTGGATCTATTTGTGTATGGCCTTGCTGGCGCTTTGGGGGTCTGGGGGGCATTGTGGGAGCATTGGGGTTGTCCCCCTTTGCTGGGTCATCCCCTTTCATTGCAGGGAGGTCTCTGGACATTGTCCTGCCCGCTCCCTTTGATTCCTGTGGTTCCGGAGGTCACTGTTCATGACAGGATCCCCTCTTTAAGACTCGTCTGCGCCTGCAGACTCAAGATTTTAATTCCTGGTTTTGGCATCTTTGGATAGCAGGTGTGGAAAGTGGAAGTGAGTTCTGGGGCATTCTTCATGTCTCCTGCGGCGACCCATGAGTTCTCTGATGAGGGGTAGCCTTTCCATTTGACTAGGTATTGTATCCCTTTTGCGGTTAGGGGTAACATGTGACTTCAGGATCCCTTCGACCTTGTAGTGTCCTTCTTCATCGTCGATGATTTCTGGGGGAGGTTGGGTGAAGTTCGGGCCATGGGCAGTGGTTTCTTGGTAGGGTTTCAGAAGGGCATTGTGGAAGACTGGGTGAATTTTCCAGGATTTGGGGAGTGCCAGTTTACTGTTGACAGGGTATGCGGCGATGACTTTGAATGGGCTGTATCTCTTGGGTGCTAGTTTGGCTTTGGGATGGGTTGTCTTTAGATTAGTGGCTTCTAACCACACTGAGTTGCCTTCTTTGAAGCAATATGTGGGGCCGTCCGGTCAGGAAGATTTCATGACTTCTGCTGCATTATTTAGGGCGGCAGTGACTTCACTTCACATCTGTTCCATGTGTTTAAGACGTTCCTCTACCACTGGGAATTTGGTTGCAAATAGTAGGGGGGGAATGAACGTAGGGGTGAATCCATACCACACCTCGAAAGGGGGTCTTTTGGTAGCATGGTGTGGTCGTGCGTTGTGGGCAAATTCCATAAATGGGATGAGCTGGGACCAGTTGTCTTGTTGGAAATTGCAGAAGATACGTAGGTATTGTTCGAGTTCTTGGTTGACTCTTTCTGTTTCTCCATCTGTCTGGGGGTGATAGGCAGTGCTGAGGGAGGATTTTACTCCTAGGTGTTTCCAGAGTTCTTGGATTACTTTGGCTACAAATTGAGGTCCTCTGTCTGAGATAATTTTCTTGGGTAGTCCAGTTCTTTTCCAGACATGTTCCAGGTAGAGGTCGGTGGTTTGTTCTGCGGTGATAGTTTTGTGGCATGGGATGATGATTGTTGCTTTGCTGAAGCGGTCTACTACGACTAGGAGGCTGTCAAAGCCTTGTGACGGTGGTAGGTCGACAATAAAGTCCATGGTGGTAGTCTGCCATACATTGGCGGGGATTTCATTGAGTTGTAGGGGCACGATGGTTTTGGGGAGCTTCTTGGTTTCTTGGCACGTCGTGCATCCCCCTACATAGTTTTTAACAAATGTAGACATTCCTGGCCACCAGTAGTTTTGGTTGACTAGTTCGTAGGTTTTCCATTGTCCAGGGTGTCCTGTAGCATGAGCGTCGTGGTGTAGTTTGAGTATGTCATGCCAGAGTTCTGTTACTTTGGGTACGTATGTTATGGACTTACCTCGATCTACAGGGCAAGCCACACCTCCTGGTCCCGGAACTCACACCCCCTTCCTTCAATCTGCACCCATTCCCATTCCCAAACATGCCTGCCTTCATTGGGCCTTCTGCAAGAAGTCTGGATGCCAGTGGCACGCCTAGACCCACTATTGTCCTGATGTGTGGTATCTTTGTCTTGACGTTCTGTAGGACTTACTGTGGCCTTTTACTGATATGCTTACTGATCCAATGACTGGATGCTTACTGATTGAATGACTGATTGTTCTCATGCTATTGTTTCAAAAACCCAAAAACGCACTCTATGATATCATAGCTTACTGATAGCTTATTGATACTTAGGAAGAGTTGACAGGCCTGAGAAGATTGCTTATTGATCATAGTTGCTACTTACAAATCTCTAAGTAGCAGACTTGTATTTAAACCCTTCTGATGTTGTAGAGTCGAGCCAAGCTCGAGTTAATCATACATTGGTCTTGCTGACTATCATCTCACCTATTGGAGTGACCCTTCTCATCGTCTAATCAACTCTCGCTCCCCTTGGATAACCTCCAAGGAACTCGAAGCTTAGTGATTGAGCTATATCAATCAGCACTCCAGAACAGGTGAGACGCTACTGTGAACTCTATCAAGAGTCGAGTGTCAGCGATTCTTGACAACGTAGATCTTTCCTTTGTGTAGGACGAGGCCCTCTTCTAGGTTCCAATCTTCTAATCCCTTTGCAATTGTGCGAGGTCCATTTCATAGGATTGAGGAGAGTGCTTGGGTGACCTCTTGGTCGTGGTATTGGGTGTCTTTCAGGCATTGGCGTAGGTCTCTATCTCCTGCTGAGACTACTGCTCCTGGGCGAGTTGCTCGGATGGCAAAAAACTTTTGGTCGAGCAGGACACGGTCTTCATTGTCGTGCTCCATCCCCTCTTTATGATCTGGATGCCAGGACAGTGCATCTGATTTGTTATGTGTTCCTGGGTGGTGTGTAATGGTGAAGTCAAATCGGCTGAGTAGGAGGGCCCATCGGGCTTGTCGATGGGATAGTTTTTGTTTGGTCATGAAGTAGCGAAGATTGTGGTGGTCCGTCCAGATGTCTGTAGTGCTTGGTGTACCTTCCAGGTAGTGTCAGAAGTGCATGAGTGCTGTCACAATAGCTAAGAGTTCTTTGTTGTGGATAATATAGTTGTGTTCAGCCGGGTTGAGGGACTTTGAGTAGTGGGCAATGGGGTGGAAGCGGTTGAGTTCGTCTGCTTGTTCTAGGATGGCGCCAAGTGCATATTCACTTGCGTCTGTGATCAATCGGAAGGGTTTCGAGTGGTCCAGTAATAGGAGTACTGGGGCTGTTGTGAATGCAGTGATGAGTGCACAGAAGGCCATTTCTTGTTCGTTCATCCAGAGGAATGGGGTGTCTTTCTTGGTGAGGTTAAATAGGGGGCGAGCGATGGCTGAGTAATCTCTAATAAATCATCGATAGAAATTACAGAATCCTAGGAAGGCTTGTACATCATGTACGTGTGTGGGAGTTGGCCATTGTATAATGCCACTGATTTTTAGGGGGTCCATGGAGATTCGTCCCTCTTCTATCCATAGGCCTAGGTAGTCGATAGATCGGGCTTGGAAAGTGCATTTTTCTGGCTTTAGGAAGAGGTCAAAGGCGAGGAGTTGTTTAAGGACATGGTAAGTGAGGGCATCCAGCTGCACTAGGGTTTTTGTTACAATCCGCCGGAACGGACCCCACTTTTTCTTTCTTCTGCCTATCACATGACTCCTTGACCCCGTGACAGACCGGACTCATGACTCATATCGATTGACTCATATATTGTGCAGCACGATTGATACTCAAGTACCTCGTTTCATAGCTATCATCCCTTCGCTTAAAACTTACGATTGATGTACCTAACACCTCGTTTCACCTTGTAGATTCGTTCATTAGCGTTCCCCAGACTCGCTTCGTAGTTCCCCTACTTCGCGCACGGACCACGCCTCGTTATTATAAAAGACCTCTACGATAGACAGTTAGGCCTTAAGCCTGACTTAGTTGAACCTGTATCAACAAGCAGTAGTCTTCAGGGATAATACCCAGTCGAACCCTCTCTTCTCTGTACCTAAGTCCGCGTTGTGACTTAGCGTGAACCCGACCCCTTCAGACTACTTGAAGAACTACCTCTGCGCAGGTACGACCGACGACTGACCGTGACACCGACCCCCGGCTGTGTGGGATACTAGACGGAACACCCGCTAGTAGTCGAATTAGACCGTGGACACACCGCATTTACTTGCATTGTCAGATAGAGCAGCACCAGTGTGCGTCAGGCTCTTGAACCAAGTCTTGGACCGCTATCCAAGCCCGAATCGCTGAGTAGGGAGACCAGCCCCCGAACATAGAGCGTGCTTAAGCACCCGAACACCGAACAGCCAACGTCTGGCCTTTACGCACTGCAGGGCGTAACAGTTTTTGCAAAGATGAGGATGTCGTCCATGTAGACTACAACTTGTCCTTCTTCAATAAGGTCTCGTAGGACCATATTCATGAAGCGTTGGAAGGTTGCAGGAGAGTTGCAGAGACCAAAAAACATGACAAGAGGTTCATAGAGTCCTAATGGGGTTTTGAAGGTGGCTTTCCATTCGTCGCCTTCCTTGATTCTGATATTGTTGTATCCCCATCGCACATCAAATTTGGTAAAATAGCGTGCACCTTGGAGTTTATCGATTAGTTCGGGGATGAGTGGTAATGGGTAAGCATCTCTGACTGTCACTTCGTTGAGTACACGGTAATCTTGGACTGGTCGGAGAGATCCGCCTTTCTTCTCTATGAAGAAGAAGGGGCTTGCTACTGGGGCATTAGATTTTCGGATGGTTCCGCATCGTAGGTGTTCTGCTAGGAACTCCATTAGGGCTTTCATTTCGTCTGGGGTTAGTCAGTAAATCCCACAGTCCTTTCTGGTGGCGTTAGGTTTTAATTCAATGCCATGGTCCCATGGACGCCGCTGGGGTAGGCGTTGGGTGGCTTGGTCATTGAAGATGCATTTGTACTGGAGGAACTGTGGGGGGATGATTTCTTCTAATGGGCATGGGGTTTTCATGGTCTGGGCTAGTTGTGTGGCTGTGGTGGTTTTTGCTTGTATGTGGATTGCTGCAGTTCGGAAGGCTTGTTCAAGTTTGTTTTCAAGGTTGAGGGGGTCTTTGTGTTCTGTGGCAATAAATGCAATTGCCACATGCAAGGGGAAGTCCGGTTCGTCGTGTGTGTCTTCGTGGTTGATTTTGATGCTTTGAATGCGAATGGAGTGGCAAAGGGGTGGTTGCTTGGTGACTTTGCATGTCCTGGGGCAGCGAGATAATTCAAGGGTGTCTTTCTCCCAATCGATGATTGGGTTGTGGTGGCATAGCCAATCGGTTCCAAGGATGATGTCATAATTTCCGATGTTAGTGACGTAGAATTCTGCTTGTTCGTCGTGTTGTGTCGGGAGTTTTCCAATCCTGAGTCGTTGGATTGTGGTATGGGATATCAATCCTCCTTTGTTTTCCGAACCATCAACATTTTGGGCTGGTAGAGGTTGTCTGAGGGTTCGCAAGGTGAGTTTGTGTTGTTTGGCGAAGCCCTCATGGATTATCATTCCTTCAGCGCCGCTATCCACTAGCGCGCGTGCACTGATTTCTTTCCCACTGATTTTCCCAACAAGGAACACTCGGAGTGCAATGGAAGGAGAACATATATTTCTAATCACTTCCGGAGATACAGGGTCTGAGTCAAGAGTATCTAGAATCGCATAGCGATTCAGGGTAGCGTGGGTGGGAAAGCGGACCGTTCCTACAGACAGTGCGGCTGTGGAACGTCTTAAAAATCCGAAGGGGCTGAGCGCGGTTGCTCAATTATGTCCGTTAAGTCGTTCCTCCAAGTTATCACTTGGGCGACAGAGACAGGGGCTTCGCTTGGCTCTTCAGGGGTTTCTTCTATTGTAGCCGAGCTTCTTATGTGAGTCCCTGGGGTGCCTTGGCGATTAGCCGAGCTTCAATTGTTTTGGTTCTTGCCGATCGTGTTCTTCCTAAGATGGCATTCTCGGGCCATGTGATTAGGTTTGCCGCAATACAGGCACAGCTTCTCTTTGAAGCGCCGTTCATGTTCTTGCTTCGAAAGTGGGCCCCATGGGTTTGTCGGGCATTCGTCCTGTTCTCCTTGATACAGATTGATCTACAGGGGTGATTCTTCCCCCATGGTGGTGCTTCTAGCACACGCAGGACGTTGTCCCTAGGCGTGGAATGCGGGGGTGTTATAGAGATGATAGACGCGATCAAATTTGCATGCCTTCTCCACCAATTCTGTTAAGGTGGTGGGCTGGGGCGACAGCCCCAGTAGCTTGGTATGTAGTCCTTGATTGAGATTGACGCAGAAGGCATACATGCGCGTAGATTCGTCTACTCCGGTGCGGGATGCATGGGTGGACCATTCTTGGTACCATTCATTGAAGGTGTCACCGGCTCCCGAGACGGCTAGCTTGTACGCCGTGGACCGGGGTAAGTTCTAGAACCGGCGTTATGATATTCCCGCAATACGTACCTTCTGATATGGCCTTCTGTTCTGATGTGATGGGTTGATGCGCCGACCGCTGCCGACTGTGATAGTTTGATGTACCGTTGCCTTGGCTTTATGGGCATAGCCTCCCCTGTACCTATTTATACATGCCATGTACCACTAGGACTCGCAAGTCGAGTCTTTCGTCGCTATACACCGTTGTTCCCCGCTTCAGGGCTCCCTGTCAAAGACAAGCCGTCTTTGCAGCTGACCCTCGTCTTTCCACTCAGAGCGAACGCGATCTTGGACCTTCCCTGGTCGCCTTCACTCTAAGTAGGGGTCGTACTCTTCTTCAAGGCCATACCCGGAATACGGACGGGTATATGTTCGGACTAGCAATTGTCGCCATAGTCTATATCGCTGTCTTCATCGTCATCCTTTCCTTCCATTGTTACTAGGTGAGCTGGTGAAACCATAGCGGTGACATCAGACTCGACTTCGAGTCAATACGGCCTCGCGAATAGGCTTCAATCTGACAGTGGAGTTCTTGGAGAACTACCCAGACAAGGACGTCCCACCACCTAACTCTCACGTGTTTTGGAGAGAAGCACCCGCCTCCCAAAGGAGAAATTACAGAGTACACCTGTTCTACCCATCCGGGAAATACGGAGAAGGCAAGGCAGCCTTCGTCTACTGGAAAGCCACCACCGAGCGTTGGCACATACTAAGCCACAGAGAAGGACAAACCTACCCCAACTGGGGAGAGCCGATTCCTGAAGTCGAGGAATTCAATTACCCTCTGGGAGAGGTACCACCTAATTTCGCGTTCGAAGACCACGCTCGAAACAAATCCACCCCGTCAACATCAGACGACGAGAGCTCAAGCTCCCAAGAAACCTCAAGCGGCAGACCAAGGTCCGACACCCTCGACCAGCTCACAAAACGAGTCCAAGCTCTCTCAATCGCCCCACCATCCTATCAAGACACCATGGCGACCCTCGTCAGCACGTCAGCAAGCGCCCCCACACAACAGACACCCCCCTCACAAGCCACCTCTCCACCCGTACTCCCCTCTGCCTCCAGCGGCTCCATACAGAACCGTCTCAACACAGCTATGAGACGCACAACGATATCAGGAGGACCCCTGGGCGGAGGAGGAGGAGGAGGAGGCGGCGGAGGAGGAGGAGGGGGCGCACCAGGACCTGGGCCCCCTATCCCCCCACCTCCTGCGGTGGGACAAGCCGCGATCGACCCAAAAATGATGGGAGCACTCCCCGCTATATTCGACGGGAATCGTGAACGGGCTGACAACTTTATTGAGGAACTCAAGGCCTACATCCGCCTTAACAACAACGTGGGAGGCATGAACTCCTACCTCAAGAGGATAGCCCTGGCCCTCACACTGATAAAAGGGCCCCTAGTCGCTAGCTGGACACGAGATTTCGGCAACTTCTTCGACACCCTCAATGCGGCGGACGACATCCCGGCCACGTGGACGGCCTTCTTGGACGAGTTCGCACACCAATTCCAAGACACCCAAAGAGAAGAACGGGCCAAATTAAAACTTCAAACCCTGCGCATGAAATGGCCCGAAGTCGACCAGTACATATCGCAGTTCGAACAATTAGCGAGAGAAGCCAGATACACCATAGGCAACTCGGAAACCAAGCAGTTCTTTATTCAAGGCCTTCCCCGAGGAGTGGCCGAGGATGTCATGAAACCCCCTCTCATCCACACCTACACGGATATCAAGGAGAGAGCCATAGAGAGCGTCAAGTCACGCCAAGTTATAGACCAGATCTTTGGTCCTCGACGCACCCCTTTTCCCCCAAGAGGGACCAACCCCAATCCATTCAACCGCCCGAATCGAGGAGGACGACCGCCGCAACGTCCACAACCCCAATCAGGGAGGCCCCAATACACCTCCACAAACGCTCCGCCCTGGATGGCGAACCAACCGGTCCCAATGGACGTGGACCGCACCAAAACAGGACCCTCAGCCCGAGGACGAGCCATCCAATCCCAGCCGCGTCAACCCCAACGAGCACAGCTGTGCTTCCAGTGCAACCAACCAGGGCACTTCGCCCGCAATTGCCCGCAGAGGAAAACCCAAGCCAGTCTTATCGACTGGAACGACGACGACAAAACCGTCGCCGAAGAACCGAAGGATAAGGTAGCCTGGATGGAGGAACAACTCCGCTCGCTCACCCTCGAAGAATCCTCCTCACTGGGAGAACGAATGAGGGAGCGACAGGATTTTCACTCGGTCTAATCTGTACAGCCTGGATTAGACAGACTTCGAAGGATGTATTTATGTCGGCGCGCAAATCAATGACAATCCGTTCCTATATACATTCGTCAAGAAAAAGGGCTGAAGCGATCGCTCTGGTAGACTCTGGAGCAACCGAAAACTTTATGAATTTAAACTACGCAAAATGGCTGGGCCTACCGATAAAGAAACTGAACCACCCGCGACAAGTCTACAATGTAGATGGCACACTCAATCAAGGAGGTTCCCTAGAATTCTTCACGGACGTGCAAGTCCAAACGGGCTCGAATCGCACAAACATGAGATTTTTCCTCACCAACCTGGGAGATCACAAATTAATCCTGGGATACCCGTGGTTTGCTGCTGTGCAACCAAAGATCGACTGGCTCCGAGGGTGGCTTGACCACTCCCAACTTCCCATCATCATACGAAGTTTCGATGCAGCCCGAGCCAAATTCCTCCCACGCACCCACACCCCCGCTCGAACGGAACGAGACCCGATCCTAATAGCACGGGTCGAATGGCCGGGTCCCCCGCAACAAAACGCCCCCAAAAACTCAATACCGGACTGATACCAACGCCACTACAAGGTCTTCAGCGAGCAAGCGGCCCAGCGCTTTCCTGAACCGAGAGTGTGGGATCACACCATCGAACTAAAACCTGATGCCCCAAGCTCCATACCCGGGAAAGTCTACGCCCTTACCCAGCTTGAGCAGGAAGAACTGAAGAAGTTTGTGCAAGAACATGTGAAGAAAGGCTACATTCGCCCATCCAAAAGCCCTTATGCCGCCCCCTTCTTCTTCATCAAGAAGAAAGATGGAAAACTCCGCCCGGTTCAAGACTACCGACGAGTTAACCAGTGGACAATCAGAAACCGCTACCCCCTCCCGCTCATTCCCCAACTGATCAATAAAGTGCGTTCGCGTACCCTTTTCACAAAATTTGACATCCGCTGGGGATACAACAACGTGAGAATCAAGCAAGGGGACGAATGGAAAGCGGCCTTCATCACAAATCAAGGACTATTCGAACCAACGGTAATGTTTTTCGGACTTACAAACTCGCCAGCAACCTTCCAGATGATGATGGACGCCATCTTCGCAGAGGAACTGCGAGAAGGATGGCTGGTCATCTACATGGACGACATGCTAATCGCAACTGACGACGATCCCCGCTTTCATGAATTATGCGTCCACCGCGTCCTCACGAAATTGGCAGAACATGACCTGTACCTAAAACCTGAAAAATGCGTGTTCGAGCAGCGCCGAGTCGACTTCCTAGGAGTAGTCCTCCAACATGGCACAATTCACATGGACCCAACAAAAACCCAAGGAGTCGCCGACTGGCCACGACCAACCAATGTAACCGAAGTCAGAGCATTCTTGGGCTTTACCGGCTTCTACAGGTACTTCATTCCCAACTACTCCAAAATCGCATGCCCCCTTTTAGACCTCACGAAGAAAACCTCCCCATGGGATTGGGGAAGCGCACAAATGAATGCCTTCGAACTCCTAAAAACCCTCATGTGCAGAAGACCCGTCCTCGCCCAACCAGATTACACGAAACCATTCATCCTTCATACAGACGCATCAGGGTATGGCGTGGGAGCCATACTCTTGCAGGAGGGCGACCCCAACCCAGAATGCCCCCTCAAATTCCGCCTCCACCCCATCGCATACTACTCGGCCACCTTCATCCCGGCAGAACGAAATTACGACATCTACGAAAGAGAACTACTAGCAGTGGTCAAAGCGCTCAAACACTGGAGGCACCATTTGGGGTTCACCCAACACCCTTTTACGGTGGTCACTGACCATGCAAACCTCGCCTTTTGGAAGGAACCAAGGGACCTGAACAGACGCACGGCCCGATGGCACGCTCTCCTCCAAGACTATTGGTTCAACATCCAAGTAACACCCGGGAAATCTCACATGGCAGCGGACTTCCTATCACGACCACCGTCAAAAGACAAGGGAGAAACGGACAACAAACAAGTAATCGTCCTCCCGAAAGCACTATTCGTAGACTCCCACTATGAAATCCCCGACGAACACCGAGGACTGCCACGAACATCTCCGGTCGAACCGTCGCCCCAGCGCCTCAAGCCGCCGTCACGAATCCGAGTCTTCGACCTGGACTCGATCTACCATGATCTCGAAGACAACATCCGATGGGCACAGAAGCAACACCCGCTCCTCATGAACGAATGGAAAGAAACCCACAATTGCGTGCAAGAGGAACAGTCACATCGCGTCCCCAAGTGGACCCAATCGGGCAAACTAGTCGTCCCACCAGACCTGGAACTCAAAAGGCGCATCATGACCCATACCCACGATGCGCCAACAGCAGGACATCCAGGGAGAGACGAAACCCTCCGTCAGGTAAAAAGAGACTTCTGGTGGCCCGGCATGACCGCGTGGATCACGGACTACGTCGAAGGATGCGGCGAATGCCAACAGAATAAAATTCGCACTCACCGCCCCAGAATTCCCATTTACAAAATCGACACTCCTCCAAACGCCAAACCTTTTGAACGCATAGCAATGGACCTCATCACTGGCCTGCCTAAGAGTCACGGACACGACGCGATCCTCACCATAGTGGACCACGGTTGCTCACGAGCGGCGACTTTCATCCCCTGCTCCACCACGGTCACGGGCCCCGAAATCGCGCAGATGTACCTCGATAACATCTATCGCTGGTTTGGACTACCCAAAAAGATTATCACCGATCGAGACCCCCGCTTCACCTCCCACTTTGGTCGAGCTCTCACGGCAAAACTGGGAGTCCAACAAAACCTATCAATGGCCTTCCACCCCCAAACTGATGGTCTCGCTGAGCGCACGAATCAATGGATCGAACAATACCTCCGTCTGGTGACGAGCGCGCAACCAAATGATTGGAGCAAGTGGCTCACTATCGCCTCAGCAGTCCACAACGACCGGGTCAACTCCACGCTACAGATGACGCCCAATCAAGCCTTATTGGGATACCGGCCCACCCTATATCCAAATCAAATCCTCGGGACCAATAACCAAGAAGCGGAAGCCCGGATTGACGACCTCCTCCAACGAAGGGCGCAAGCTACGGCGGCCATCAATCGATCAGCGCGCGCAGGAGAAACCCGAAAAGACATGTTTCAAGTCGGAGAACACGTATGGCTCGAGGCGAACAATTTGAAACTCCCGTACCAGACCTCCAAACTAGCCCCGAAACGCCAAGGACCCTTCAAGATCATCAACAGGGTCTCCCCTGTGGCATATCAATTGGAGCTCCCGGCATCCTGGGCCGTTCACGACGTGTTCCACGCCTCCCTCTTATCGCCCTATCGCGAAACTCCCGCTCACGGGGCAAACTTTCACCGGCCGCCACCCGACTTGATCGGAGGCGAAGAAGAATACGAAGTGGAGGCTATCATCAATCACCGGTTCAAAGGAAGAAGCCGGCAGCTCCAGTACCTGATCAAATGGAAGGGCTACCCCCATAGCGACAACACCTGGGAACCCAAAACGGCCATATTCGCGAACGAGCTGATCCGAGAATACCACAGGCACAGCCCCTTACATCGGGATAAAAGGAAAGCTCGCGCCGCGGTCATCTCAACACCAAACTGGCCCCCTCCAAAGTCGACCCCCTCTTCGCTCTCCCAATCTTTTGGCAACTACCCAGCCTCGAGCTCCCTCCGAATCCGTGGTTGCAGTTCCACCTCCAAACCCTCGCCGACCATTTCGAACAAAAGCACAGAATGTCCCAAGCCCTCGAGCCCTCCTCTCCCGCGTCGACTAGCTCCTATGCCGTCCCCCACGTTACAGGGGCTCCCCTCTCGCCGCGCTCCACCGCCTCGCTCTTGGCCGCCAACCCCCACATCCCCGAGGAGACTATGCGCCAAATCGCCGCCGGACTCCTCCGGACCATCGAAGAGCGCGAGGCAGCCCACAGCACCGAGGTCTGGGACCTCCGCGAAAAGCTCCTCCACCTTGAGGAGCTTGTGGGTGACGCCGACTCCGACCAACCCCCCGAGGGGTACATCCGCAACGATAACAAGATCCCGAATTTCGACATTCCCATGGACGACGGGCTCTACCTCCCCGCCAAGTGGATCAAACTCCACGACGGCGACTACACCAAAGCGTTCGGCCTCACCGGCAAGGAGCTCTCGACCGAGTCTCCTTACTCCATGGAGATATACACGTCTCCCGATATTCGCCTCCACGAGGTTCCCGAACCGCTCCCTCTCTGGGTCCAGACCATCATCGAGGGGCGCACTGCGACCTTTGAGTCGCTCCGCAGAGCCGCCATCGAGCTCGAGGACTATGGAGTCGTGGCCGATCTCACCCGCGCCCGGGACACCTACTTCAAGGCGCAAGAAATGGAGTTACAGCGGGACCAGATCGAGGCTGACCTCACCCTTCTTCAGGAAAAGTACGCCCTCACCCGCGGCCGCCTCGAATTGGCCCGCGTATCAAAACGCCTCGCCCGCCAACAGTACTTGGTCCCTCCAGTACTACGGGACGACGAGAACTTCCCCCAAGTCCCTCCAAAAGGGAAAAGCATAAAGCGAGGTCGCTTTGCCGTCTAGAAGGAGGGTGATGTCACCGGCTCCCGAGACGGCTAGCTTGTACGCCGTGGACCGGGGTAAGTTCTAGAACTGGCGTTATGATATTCCCGCAATACGTACCTTCTGATATGGCCTTCTGTTCTGATGTGATGGGTTGATGCGCCGACCGCCGCCGACTGTGATAGTTTGATGTACCATTGCCTTGGCTTTATGGGCATAGCCTCCCCTGTACCTATTTATACGTGCCATGTACCACTAGGACTCGCAAGTCGAGTCTTTCGTCGCTATACACTGTTGTTCCCCGCTTCAGGGCTCCCTGTCAAAGACAAGCCGTCTTTGCAGCCGACCCTCGTCTTTCCACTCAGAGCGAACGCGATCTTGGACCTTCCCTGGTCGCCTTCACTCTAAGTAGGGGTCGTACTCTTCTTCAAGGCCATACCCGGAATATGGACGGGTATATGTTCGGACTAGCAATCGTCGCCATAGTCTATATCGTTGTCTTCATCGTCATCCTTTCCTTCCATTGTTACTAGGTGAGCTGGTGAAACCGTAGCAGTGACAGAAGGGGCAGTTCCCTTGACATAAGGAATGCATAATAGTCGAGGCTTCTAGTGCTGACTCGGCTGGAATAAAGTGTGCCGCAAAGGTTTTCTTAAAGGTGGCCCAAGTTCCATAATTGATCGGCGTCTTCTTTAGCGCTTCATTAGCGCATTCCCGAGCCCAGTCACCGGCCGGGGTTCCAAGTTTAAAGTGTGTCAGGGCGGCAGAGACTTTTCTGCTTTCGTCGGAAAACATCCCATCATTGAGATAGTAGTAGTTGGCTAAGTTGGACCAGAATGTCTCAGCATTGTTGGCTTTGCCATCGAATGGCTCTGGGGAGGTTCCAAGGGGTTTGTTCGATGCCGGAGTTGCCATAGTTGGTGTGTGTGTGACAGGAGGTACTGGGGCTCTTTGTGGCATGGGCGAGGAGTGTCTAAGGGGTGCTGTTGGTAGTCTGGCGCTAGTCTGGGGTGTCGGGAGTGTTGTGGTGATGCTAGGTGTCAGTGGGACATTTCTGCTAGGGGTTACTTGTGAGGTAGATGCTTCTGGTTTGTTGAAGGATCCTGGGATGGGCGATAGGATGGAGGATACTGTTTCCTCGTCTGTGGAGTCGAAGTTTACTGGTTGGTTGTTGTTGTAAACCCACTGTCGTGCGGAGTTACTCCAGCAGACTGGTTTTCCGTTGTAGTCACCTTTTCTGGTGCTGGAGTTGAACTTTTTGATGTGTTCAGCTCTGGGGTGTCCGGCGCGATAGACTTCTGTTGTGATTTCTTGGTTTCCTTCTAGGAAAAACTACTTTCCGTCAAGATTAGAGGTGTAGACTGTCTTGTCTTGCCACTTGGCTATGAAGAAGGGGTCCTCGTTGTCTTGGCTTATATGGGCAGTTGGTTTGAGGAAGTCAAAAGGGATGAGTGCTTGTTCTTCTGGGGTCGGTTTTCTTTTTGTGGTCATCCACTAGATTCTGGGGTTTATCGTCCAGGAGGTGTTGTTCCAGGGATAGAAGATGTTGAAGGTGGGTTCTAGGATGGGGCGATCGGCCGAGTTGTGCCTGATTTGTCTCCGAATATAACAATATTCTTCGTTTACACCGTGTTGGGACAAGGTGGTGCATACTTTCCAAAGTAGATTTTGGAAGTTTAGTGCTCCTGTCGAGAATTCGCTTGTTTCAGCAAGTGTGTGCGTGTACACCATGTAGGGGTGTTCTCTGTTATTCCACGCTTCTTTACAATGCTCTTTAAATTCAAGTTGTTCCCTTCTATTTCTCGTGGGGAGTACATCAGACAAGTAGATTTGTTCGGGATAAAAACAGTGCAATTCAATGGGTACAGGGGGCACTGTTTCTGAACCACTACTATGCTCTGCTCTAGGGAATGGTCCTATCTGTCTCCGTAATAAAGGGACAGTGGGGTTTGCTGGGGGGCGTTGCGCTGGGCGAGACTGGGGGGCGTAGACTGGGATTGGAGCTGGGGGTTCTGAGTTCGGGGAGTGTTCATTTGTTGGAGCAAGGAATGTTCCGGGGTGTCTGGGGTGTGGTGTTCCAGGTGCAGCTGGTAGATTTGGTTGGGTCGATTGTGACCTTGCAAAGTGGGGTCTTCTTGGTGCCAGGATTTTTACTTTAATGGAAAGGGAGAACTTGAGCTCCAGGGGTCCACAGGACTATGTTTTCTGGAGTGGGTGGAGTGTCTGGGTGGTAGTTGCAATCACAGACTTCTTTCTTGCACAGGCAATTGGTAGGATGGTATGTGTTCCACTCAGGGGTTCCCCAACCATTGTTAACTGAAGGGGTGTATTCTGAAGTAGGCAGTGATTCTACTGCTGTAGTGGACGCGGGTGGTGCTGGTACTGATGTGGGAGTGGGGTTTAGGTTTCTCTCTTGGTTTGGGGGACTTCTGGGTCAGTTTAGTGCTGGGGTAGTGCCAATCAGAGGTGATGGGACGTAGATGTTGGTTGGGTCTATGGTTCTGGGGTCTGAGTTATCAAGGGTGACATCCCAAATGAGGTCATTCCACTTGTAGGTGTATTCTCTGCCGTCTGCTTGTACAAAGTGGTAGACGGTGCCTTGGCGGGTGGACTGGGAGACTAGCTTAACTTCTGCGAAGGTTAAGCAGACTTCTTCGTGGGTAAGTCGGTAGGTTGTAAGGAAGCGCAGGCATCTTCCTTCGAGAAGGTCTTGTTGATAGCCGAGGGTGCAGGGTAAGATGTGGGTTCTCCACAGATAGTCTTCTTCTTCTGTGAGGGTGAGGTTGCTAACAGGTTCTCCACCAATTAGGCGTTGCTTGAGATGCCAATATAATAATTGTTGGCGTGACTGGAAAAGGATGTTGTTGAGGGTTTCATCCATGAGTGCGTCATACTTGTGCTGGGGGAGAAGGGTGCCGAAGGGGAGTAGATCGAAAAGGAAAGCCCAGACGTGGGTTTCAGAGGACCAGCAGTCGACTTTGCTGTGACTGTGTGTGTCAATGACGTGTCTTTCAGGGAAAAGTTGTTCTAATAGGGTGTCGTAGTGCGGTGCGAGGAGTTGGTGATGGCGGTAGGCAATTTGCCTTTCTTCGTCCTCACGCAGTGTTTGGAGGGACACTAAAACACTTGATTTATATCTCTATGCAACTATACACTTCTAAACTACACACTGGTAGCTCAGGAGTGGGGTTCAATATAAACGTGCTGTCTGTCAGGGTACACGCAATTGAGGAGAGTTGGGGGGTCTACTGGGAGTCTTGGGGAAAAGGTGTAGCGGGTGAGTGTAGGGAAGAGGCAGAAGAGATCGATAATGTGGTTGGTAATTCGTTCGATCTCAATGTTCCTATCTTCGTCAAAGTGGATGCGCCTGTAAGTATAGTGCAGGCGACCGTCTAGGAAGTCTTGGATGGTGATGAGGGCGAGGGTGTCGTGGTATGCAGCTAGGAAGGGGGGTGGAAGATCTTAAAACTTCTTGGCGAGGGATTCGGTGAAGGAGTAGATGAGGCGACCGAAGGGGAAGACGTGGTCCAGGGGGTAGACACCAAGGTTGGAGCAGATAATCAGGGGTGTCAAGAATCGCTGACGCTCGACTCTTGATAGAGTTCGCCATAGCGTCCTATCTCTGGTGGAGTGACCCTTGCGTGATATAGCTCACGCAGCCGCTTCTCTACCCCCTTGTGGTCTGTTGAGGAAGGACCTTGCTTCAAGTCCTGAGCCTTGCCTCCATGCATCGGCGCAGTGACTGGACCATAGATATTGTCTTTAACTGGCCTGGTCTAGCCGCGATGCTTCACCCGCGTCTTTGCCAGTTCGACGTCTGAAAGACCTTGGTTGCTTAGAGTTCAACTACGGGGTTCTGCACCCGCATCGGGTGCATCATCGGCAGTCAGAATGTGGACTGCGTACCTCTCCTCTGGAGTGCTGCTTGATGTAGCTCAAGCACTAAGCTTCGGTGTTCCTTGGATGTCATCCAAGGGGAATGTGCGTGGGTTAGAAGCTGAGAGGGGTCACTCCCTACTGAGGTAAGATGCTTCTGATAGTCAGCAAGACTACTATTGGATTAAGTCGAGCTTGACTCGACTTCACAGCTTCCTAGAAGCTTAAATACATGTCCACTATCTAGAATATCAAATAGGCAAGACAATAGCGTGAGAGTCTCTTGTCATCCTAACAGTAGGTATCCTAGCATTCAAACAATAGCGTGGGAAGGACTTATCCTTCCTTATCATCCTTACTCTAGCCTTTGAACAATAGTGTGCGAGTATTGTTCTTCTTGGCCAATGGCCTTTTCACCTCCAGGCGCTAAGGCCGAGGTCACAGGTACATTGTGGGCTATCTGACGCCCACCTTCCTGTTCGATCCAGGAGCGAGGCAAGCCTAGACTTGACAGAGCTCTTCCTATAGTAGGGGTAGTCGCGCCCCTCCTAGGTGGTCCCTCCTTGAGGTTTCGAGGAGTCCATGGACGGATCTCCTCCCGTCTTGCTTGTCTTTGGCGCGGAATCGCCTGAGGAGGTCCCCTCCTCTCAGAGTCCCGTGGACTCATCGTCAGGACCCTTAGTCCTGTCCTCTCTTGGTCTACTGGTCTTCCTGCCTTCTTGTCAAGGTGGGAGTCTCTTCATCATTGTGGGATCTTCCTAGGGGGAGTCCTAGTGCCTGTAGCAAGTGACATGTCTTGCAGATCGAGGTGTTCCATAACAAGGGGTTTGAGGGACCACTGTCTGGCGAGATCGTGGTCGGTGACTCCTACTTTGGAGATGTGGTGAACGCGGGACCAGAAGGGGGTGATGAAGGCAGCAGGTGGGTGTAAGCGGAGGTAGTCAGCAGACGGGATATGTTCAAGGAGGTCGATGCTGGTGGTTAGCTCAGTAGCACGCCAGGTGTGATGTCCGTCGGGGCTGGTGATCACCGAGAACTGGTGAGGGTGTTTGTGGGCTCTGATGCCATTGTGGATGCAGGGAGGGGGTTGGAAGAAGCATTGGTCGTCGTAGTTTGGAGGTTCTTCTGATTCCCAGTTCGGGTCAAGGTTCTCAGGGTCAGGGTGAGAAGGAGGAGGGACAGGAAGGTCCTGAAGTGCAGGGCGAGTGGGAGAGAAAGGAGGAGGAGGAAGAGCAGCAGTGCTGCCATCTAGGTATTGAAGTTCTGGGGAAGGGGTACAGACAGGCTCAGCTCTGGCTCTTGGGACAAGCTGGGCAAGTTCTGCGAGGTCAGCTGGGTCGGTGGCAATTGGGAGCGGGATGTGGGGAAGGTGAAGTTGTAAGACACTTAACATGACCGGTATGGTCAGGAGGGGTGTTAGAGACTGTCCAGGTGTGGCGAACTTACTGCTGGGTTGACAGTAATTTGCTAGGAGGGTTCTGGATGGACAGGGGGACGTGGGTTGACGATATGGGTCGAGTGTTGGGACACAGGGGATTTCAGAGGATACAGGGAGGGCTTGGGCACTGAGCCGCTTAGTGCAAGGCAGTAAGGGGAGGAGACGATGGGAGTGTCACAAATGGACAGTCTGAGGACTGTCTGCTCATATTGGGAGTCCTTATATACACAGAGATGGTACTCTAGTAAGCGTTATTACTCTAGGGGCTATTCTTGGTGTCACCGGCACCCGAGAGCGGATGGGTTGGCGTCCGCTGGACCGCGGTAAGTTCCAGAACCGGCTATGTCCCATTGTATGCCTATGTACCACCCCGCATCGTTTCTGATCCGTACAAGTGAGATTGTACCTTACCAGGGCTTGATGCCCTGATCTACTGCTAGCTGTCTGATACTTCCACACCTCTGATTGATCGTAGCTACCATCTGTATAAGGCCTTATGGGAATAGCCTCCCCACTCGTACTATTTATAGCATTGTACCTAGTTACTTGGAGACTCCAACTTGAGTCTTCTGTCTCAATATCAGGTCGCTCTCGCTACAAGTCGAAGTCGGGTGTACTTCGTTGCCCTTGGTTCGACTTATCGCTCCACTCCCGGAAGATGTACAGGTCTATGCTTGCCTTTCTCATCGTGACCTTCATACTATTCCTTGTATTCACCCTTGGACTATCGGGTCCATTATAGTAGCGGTGACATCAGACTCAAGTTTCTTACAAGATGGCCGCCTGATGATATCTAGAGGAGCTACCCCAGTGAGACGCCCCACCACCGAACAAACACGTATTCTGGAAAGACGCACCAGCATCAAAGATCAGACCATACGGAGCACACGCTTATTTCCCAACAGGACGATACCAAGACAGACGGGTACCTGGGTGTACTGGAAGACTGAAGAATCTCATTGGTATCGATTAAATCAAGACCGAGAAGTCACCCGCCCACATTGGGGAACGCCATACCCAGAGGTCGACTTACACAATTACCCACGTGGAGAAGTACCGGAAGGTTTCGCGTTCAACGACCACTCCCGAAACGACTCAAGAGACTCAGAATCGTCCGATAGCACAACTACTGACCCTCTGAATAATAGCCCAGAAAGACCAGACTACGCAAGTCAACCAAACCCCAATATTGAAGATCTAGTTTCACAAGTCCAATCGCTGACAATCGCCAATATGGCCACCATAACCACCACCTCGACGGGAACGGCACCTATGGCAACAGCACAACTGCCACCCGCCCCTGTCACACCTCTCCCAGCGGGACCAAGCGGGTCCGGAACATCGAGCTCCTTAACAAGCCGAATGAATACGGTTATGAGAAGGACATTCCCCACGCCAGCTGCAGGAGGACCACCCGCAGGAGGACCACCAGGAGGAGGACCACCAGTAGGAGGACCACCAGTAGGAGGACCCCCAGCAGGAGGACCGCCACCCGTAGCCCAACAACCAGTAGCCGGAGGCCCCCCACCGACAGACAAGCTGATGGGGGCACTACCCGCCATCTTTGATGGCAACAGGGAACAAGCCGACGACTTCATCGAAGAATTGAAAGCCTACATTTGCCTGAACCAGCGCGCAATGACCTTATACATTCAACACCTGGCTTTAACCCTCACCCTCATCAAAGGGCCAATTGTAGCCGCCTGGACCAAAGATATGGGAACATTCTTTGACACCCTTACCCCGATAGATGACGTCCTGGATCTATGGGATCAATTTCTCGACGAGTTTGCTCGCCAGTTCCAAGATTCGCAGAAAGCAGAATGAGCCCGCGTCAAACTCCAATCATTGAGGATGACGTGGCCCAATATCGACCAATACATCGCAGACTTCGAGAAATTAGCACGAGAAGCCAATTACACCATTGGTAATTCCGAGACCATCCAGTTCTTCATTGCCAGTTTGCCGCGAACTGTGGCGGAAGACATTCTGAAACCACCCCTGGTGCACCACTATTCCGATATCAAAGATCGAGCGATCCAAAGCCTTCGTTCACGTCAAATCATCGATCAGATCTTCAGGAACTGAAGGTTCCCCTCTAACCGAGGCACAGCGCCACGGCCGAACTTCTTTAATCAAAGAACCGGAGGTCGTCCTGCGGACACACCAAGGTTCCAACAAGGAAACCACCAGCAGTATCACCAACAGACGTATCAGCGAAGGGGGATGAACAATCCGCGATATAACTCCTCTAATGCCCCCCCCTCCTTGGCTAACCAACCGGTTCCAATGGACTTAGACTGAACCAGAGCGCCAAGGAATGTGAGAGGACGGGCAGCGCAAACCCCAAATAATAACCGAGCCCGGCAGTTGTGTTACCAATGCAACCAACCCTGTCACCGCTGCTACAATGGACTTGATAGTCCAAGGGTGAATACGAGGAGTAGCACAAAGGTTACGATGAGGAAAGCTAGCATGTACCCGTACGTCTTCTGGGAGTGGAGCGATAAGTCGAACCAAGGGCGACGAAGTACGCCCGACTTCGACTTGTAGCGAGAACGACCTGTTATTGAGACAGAAGACTCAAGTTAGAGTCTTCAAGTAACTAGGTACAACGCTATAAATACTATGGTGGGGAGGCTATTCCCATAAAGCCTTATATGGACGGTAGCTACGATCAATCAGAGGCGCGGCGGTATCAAGACAGCTAACAGTAGGTTAGGGCATCAAGCCCTGGCTAGGTACAATCTCACTTGTACGGATCAGAAACGATGGGGAGTGGTACATAGGCATACAAGGGGGCATAGCCGGTTCAAGAACTTACCGCGGTCCAGCGGACGCCAACCCATCCGCTCTCGTGTGCCGGTGACAAACCCAGACACTTCGCCAGGGACTGCCCCCAGAGGCGAGGACAGGCCAACCTCATCGATTGGCAACCAGAAGACCCAGAACCACCCTCGAACACACCCTCCGTCGTTGGAGACGACCGAGTGGCCAGCACCAAAGCCTACTTCCAGGCCCTCACAGAGGACGAGAGGATGTCGGTGGTGTCCAAGTTGAGTCGAGACTCGGATTTTCCCTCCGCCTAATCTGTACAGCCTGGATTAGGAACAGTAACAGTGTATTTATGACGGCGCGGAAATCAATGACAGTTCGCACATACCTACATTCGTCATGAAAGAGGGCTGAAACCACTGCGCTCTTGGACTCGGGAGCGACGGAAAACTTCATGAACTTGGGATATGCAAAATGGCTAGGCCTTCCCATTAAACAACTACCGACACCAAGGCTGATCTTCAACGTAGACAGCACCCCAAACCGGCAGGGTCAACTCCAATTCTACACAGACCTTAAAGTACAAATGGGATGCACACACACGCGAATGAGGTTCTTCCTCACGGACCTCGGAGAACACAAAATCATCCTGGGATATCCCTGGTTCTCAGCGAAACAACCCAAGATCGATTGGGCCAAGGGCTGGATTGACCATTCCCAACTACCGATTGTGCTAAGAAGCGAGGACGTGGAGAAGGCTCGATTCCTCCCTCGCACACAACCCAAGGCGCACGAACGAACCGCGCCAGTATGGATAGCCCGCGTAGAGTGGACTCCCCACGAACGTCAGACCCCGATAAGTATTCCCATCATCCCTACTTCCTACAAACGACACCACAAGGTCTTCAGTGAAGAGGCCTCCCACCGATTCCCAGAACCTCGCATCTGGGACCACGCCATTGAACTCAAACCCAATGCCCCCAGTACTCTGCCGTCAAAGATTTACCCCCTCACGCAGCTCAAACAAGAAGAACTCAAAAAGTTCGTCACTGAGCACCTTCAGAAGGGCTATATCTGACCATCAAAAAGCCCATATGCGGCCCCCTTCTTCTTCATTAAAAAGAAGGACAGTAAATTATGACCAGTACAAGACTACCGAAGGATTAATGAATGGACAATCCGAAATCGCTACCCGCTACCCCTCATTCCCCAACTCATCAATAAGGTACAAACCCAGACCTTATTCACAAAGTTCGATGTACGTTGGGGGTACAACAACGTCAGGATCAAACAAGGTGACGAATGGAAAGCGGCCTTCATCACTAACAAAGGACTCTTTGAACCTACGGTAATGTTTTTCAGCCTAACTAATTCCCCGGCGACCTTCCAAATGATGATGGACGCCATCTTTGCGGAAGAACTACTACTAGGGTGGCTAGTCATCTACATGGACGACATCCTCATTGCGACCCATGATGACCCCGAATTCCACGCGAAATGCGTGCACCGGATACTGGACAAACTGGCAGCCCACGACCTGTACCTCAAACCAGAGAAATGTCTCTTTGAACAACGTCGCATTGAGTTCTTAGGAGTAGTTCTACAACACGGCACCATACATATGGACCCTGCAAAAACACAAGGAGTGGCCGACTGGCCCCAACCGACCAACGTAACAGACGTACGAGCATTCCTAGGATTCACTGGGTTCTACAGATACTTTATCCCGAACTATTCATTCATCGCACGACCACTACTAGATCTCACGAAGAAGACCACCCCCTGGACTTGGGGAGCAGATCAAAAAATGGCCTTTGAACTACTCAAAACCCTCATGTGCCGAAAACCAGTACTCGCCCAACCCAATTACGCCAAACCCTTTGTCATGCACACGGATGCATCAGCATATGGTGTGGGAGCTATATTGTTACAGGAGAGTGACACACCCTCGCAAAACCCCCACAAAAACTTTCTTCACCCTATTGTGTACTACTCAGCATCCTTCATAGCGGCAGAACAAAACTATGACATATACGAACGAGAGCTTTTAGCAGTGGTCAAGGCCTTCAAACATTGGAGATCGCACCTGGGATGGACAAAATTCCCAATCACAGTCGTCACGGACCACGCCAACCTAGCATACTGGAAAGAACCCAAAGACCTCAATCGCAGGACGGCACGGTGGCACGCACTCCTACAAGACTATTGGTTCAACGTACAGATCACCCCAGGCAAATCGCACGCAGCAGCAGACTTCCTGTCACAACCACCACACGCAGAACAAGGCAAGGACGACAATAAGAACATAACCGTCATCCCACCCAAAAACTTCGTCCTGACGACCTATCGGGTGAATAACGAACAACAAGGACTACCCCCACAAGCCAAAGGATGGAATCTACCATGGGACAAAAGGGAACCGCCCTTACGCATCCGCGTCTTCGACTTGGACCCGGTGTACGACTCACTAGAAGAGATCGTTCGCTGGGCACAGAAGGACCACCCCGTCCTTCTCCAAGAATGGATTACCGCCTTTGGAATCAAACAGAAAGAAGAGACCACACACTTCCCAAGATGGGAAAGGAACGGCAAGTTAGTAGTGCCTCCAGACATCCAGCTCAAATGCAGACTCATGAGGAGTATCCACGACGCCCCAATGGGAGGACACCCAGGAAGAGATAAGACCATCAGACAGATGAAGAGATGGTTCTGGTGGCTGGGAATGAACGAGTGGCTCACAGACTACGTCAAGGGCTGCGCGACCTGTCAACAAGCGAAAATCTTCACCCATCGAAGGCACGTACCGGCATATCGAATTTCAACCCCAGAAGATGCGAAGCCCTTCCAACAAATCGCCATGGATCTCATCACGGGCCTACCCCCAAACGGACCTCACGACACCATCCTCACTATTGTCGACCACGGATGTTCCCGAGCAGCGCTCTTCCTACCGTGTGCGTCAACCATCACGGGCCCAGACATTGCACAGCTATACCTTGATAACGTCTACCAGTGGTTCGGACTTCCCATCAAAATGATCTCGGATCGAGACCCTCGTTTCACGTCCCACTTCGGCCGAGCGCTCACGGCCAAACTGGGAGTACAACAAAACCTGTCGATGGCCTTCCATCCCCAGACAGACGGACTAGCAGAGCGAACGAATCAATGGATTGAACAATACCTACGCCTCGTCACAGGACTTCAACCCAACGACTGGAGCAAATGGCTTACGATTGCTACAGCGGTCCACAACGATCGGACTAACTCAACCCTGAACCTGTCCCCAAACGAAGCACTGCTAGGATACCGCCCCATCCTGTACCCCGTTCAAGTCATAGGAACCAATAATGAAGCCGCTGAAGCCCGCATCGATCAGATGGTCCAGAAACGAGCACAGGCAACGAAAGCCATCAATCAAGCCCTGAAACACCCGAGAACGCCAGAAGATCAATTCCGCAAGGGGCAGAGCATATGGTTGGAGGCCACCAACCTCAAACTCCCATATCAATCTTCGAAACTGGCCCCAAAACGTCAAGGTCCCTTCAAGGTCCTCAAGCGGATCTCTCCGGTTGCTTTCAAGCTTGATCTTCCGGTGTCGTGGCAAGTCCACGACGTGTTTCACACATCTCTGCTAACCCCCTATGTTGAGACGGAACCCCACGGTCCCAACTTCTCCCAACCGCCACCTGATCTCATCCAGGGTCAAGAAGAGTTCGAGGTAGAAACCATCATCAACCACCACCATTCTGGGCGCCAGTGCCAGCTCCAATACCTGATCAAGTGGAAGGGTTACCCACACAGCGACAATACGTGGGAACCCACGACAAATGTGCACGCTCCCGCGTTGCTTAAAAGCTACCACAAGAGCCGACCACTGACAGCAACTACTTTGCGCCGCATCTCCACTGAGCCACTCTGGACGAGTTCGCCCTCCTCTCGCCATACTCCGCCGCATTCAATCGCGTTGGTCGCAACCTGTGGCTTAACTTCCACCTCGAGTCCCTTGCCGCTCACTTCGATCGTCTCAATCTCGCCGACGCCCTGCTTGTCGCGCATGCCCGTCACGTCCTCACCCACACTACCGATCAGCTACTGCAGAGCTTCCTCGACATGGACACTGCTACCGCTGACGAACAGAGATCCAGCTCAAGCACCTCCTACCATATGCCAACTGTCGGTGGCCCCTCCTACCACGCAGCAACCATACAGACAGCCGATCCGGTCTCTCCCCGCACCGCAGTCAACGCCCTCCTCGCTTTCAACGACGTCCCCCAAGACACTCTCCGAGAACTCATCGCCGGCCTCTGTGCCACCATCTCCAAGCGCAAGGAGGAAACGGCACGCCACGAGTCCACATTTCGAGGCCGCATTAAGGGCCTGGAAGAAGCCCTCGCCGTCCACAAAGAGGCTATTCGGGACGAGGATACACCACCTGAGGGGTACGTCCCCAATATTAACTGCGCCCCCAACTTTGAGATCCCCATGGAAGAGGGAGTCTACCTCAAAGCGCGATGGGTCTGCCGCTGCTGCAAAGACCTTTCAAAGGTCGAAGGACTCACAGGACGCGAAGGTCCTGGTGAGGGCCCTTATCACGCCGAAATCTTCGCCTCCACCCATCGCCTTCCTTCAGACATACCTACGGTCTTCCCCACCTGGTTCCTCCAAGTCCTGCAGGGATGCTCCTCCGCCTACAACATCCTCCTCGACGCCGCCGCCAAGCTGGACAACTGGGGCATCGCCGCCGACATCTCCCGCTACCGCACTGACTTCGAAGAGTCGCGCCACATCATCCTCGCCATCGACCGCCTCCAGGCCGAACACGAACTCCTTGCCAAGTCCCTCAGCGACACTCGCGCCCGCCTCAAGAACTCCAACGTCCACCGCAAGCTCTCGGGGCTACAAGGATATGTTCATCCTCTAGAACGGGTCTCGTCTAGCTCGCCCGGTACTACCCCTCCTGTACGTCGCATGCCCCTTCCCACTGCACCAAGCCGAGGACATCTTGCCTAGACGAGGGGTGATGTCACCGGCACGCGAGAGCGGATGGGTTGGCGTCCACTGGACCGCAGTAAGTTCCAGAACCGGCTATGTCCCATTGTATGCCTATGTACCACCCCGCATCGTTTCTGATCCATACAAGTGAGATTGTACCTTACCAGGGCTTGATGCCCTGATCTACTGCTAGCTGTCTGATACTTCCACACCTCTGATTGATCGTAGCTACCGTCCGTATAAGGCCTTATGGGAATAGCCTCCCCACTCGTACTATTTATAGTGTTGTACCTAGTTACTTGGAGACTCCAACTTGAGTCTTCTGTCTCAATATCAGGTCGCTCTCGCTACAAGTCAAAGTTGGGCGTACTTCGTCGCCCTTGGTTCGACTTATCGCTCCACTCCCGGAAGACGTACGGGTCTATGCTTGCCTTTCTCATCGTGACCTTCGTACTATTCCTTGTATTCACCCTTGGACTATCGGGTCCATTATAGTAGCGGTGACACTTGGTCTGTCTTGTTGCTCCAATGGCATAATACCATCTGTCCTTGGTCTGGATCGTCCAACAGGTTGGGGAGGAGTTATTCTGGGCGCTTGGGGTTGTGGCATGCTTCCTTGGGGGTTGTGGCCACTTCGCTTCTCAAGGTATTTTAGGATTGATGCAGATCTGTGGCCAGATCTGTACCTCTGGTGATCCCCTGTTCCGATCTTAGAGATATCTAGATCATCTAGGGTCCTAGATGTGATCTGGGGATTCCCTTGGGGATTTCCCAAGGGGTTCTCTTTGGATCTATTTGTGTATGGCCTTGCTGGCGCTTTGGGGGTCTGGGGGGCATTGTGGGAGCATTGGGGTTGTCCCCCTTTGCTGGGTCGTCCCCTTTCATTGCAGGGAGGTCTCTGGACATTGTCCTGCCCGCTCCCATTGATTCCTGTGGTTCCAGAGGTCACTGTTCGTGACAGTATCACGGGTACTCTCAAATTTTATTTCATCTTGTTGTCCTTCAACCTTTTCATCACCCTCAAAACCAACTGCACTGTAAGGTGCCCCACGGAGCTGCATGCGGAACCAGGTCGTCGGAGCAGCCACACGCAAGCACAAGGCGACATGTCAATATGCACAAACAACTCTCTCGTTCCACCACCACTTCGCCCTTGCTGCTGCCAACAAAATTGTCTTCGCTGACGATCACCTGTGCAAGACAAAATGCCAATATGTCAACCATTTATTCCTTTCCACTCACTTCAGCTCTGTCCATACCGATCCCTCCAAGACCATTCCCTTCCCCCTCAAGTCCTGCTATGTTCACTGCCCCTTTGCTGTGTCGCTAGCACGCGACGTCGTATGTTTTTGTTCACTTATCTATCCCTTCATGCTAACATTCCTTACTTTTACATTAGCTCCCTTTTCCCTCATCGCCTCTATTCACTCACTACCTCGATGCGGCACTCGTCCTTACCTCCAGAGGCTGTACAAGCCAGCCATCACCTACTTACTCTCATCTCAACTTCAACATATTCATTTACAATCTTACTAAGTAGGTATAACTCCTGTATTTAAGGATACCCTCCAGCTTGTGGAGAGGACGCCAATCTGCCCATCCTTCGTTTGCCCTTCCCGTCTCTGCATCTGTCTCGTCCTGCATCGGCTCGTCATCTCAGCACTCCCGCGTACGTCTTGCCTCGCCTCATCTTGTCTCGTCCTGTGCCGTCCCGTCCCATTTTGTCTCATCTTGTCTCATCCCATCCTGTCCCATCACGTCACGTCTCGTCCCATCCTGTCTCATCTCATCTCGTCTCATCTCGTCTCGTCTCATCTCGTCTTGTCTCGTCACGTCTCATCTAAGCCAGTCGCCGTCGCTCCCCCTCCTCCTCTTCCTCTTCCTCTTCATCTTACACCTTCTGGCATACTTGATTCACTCGCATCATCACAGTCATTGAGTCTGCACGGCACGCCAAAGACAATTTTTGTATTTTTGTACTCTTCCACATGTATCTTAGCTGTAAAGTAATGCATCAACATCATAATATAAATATACAATTGTTCTATGTATGATGTACCTCAGTGTTGTAACACTGTGGTGTGCAAGGCTAAAACCTCGGGTTTTGACCTGTAACCGTGGGTATGGTGTACCTAATGGGTGCGGTGTGACAGGTCACAGGTACGGTATATAATAATTTACCCACGGTGTGACCCATGTTATACCCTATCTGTGGGGCAGATCGTAGCACCAGTCACCTGTAAAGCTGGGGAGGGTCATAGAGTGTGAGCTGAGAATGCAAGTCTTGCCATTCCTGACATCATCACAATCATGCAGATACTCTGTTTTTATGTTCCCCCCTAGTCTCGTTCCCAGACCCTTATCGGAGAATGAATCAGAAGTTGAAAAATCAGTGTCAAGGTCTCCTCTAGAGGGTCTGGTGCATTTGACCCAGGCGGGTGTAGGCATCTGGCACGTGAGCTGTCTTGGGGTAGCACGTGAGCCAGATGCGCTGTATCTCTAAGTCGTTATGTGTGTGGATAGTGCATATACCATACTGTGGACCATGCCCCCCATTCCCAAGCATGACTCTAATATTCTTCAAAATGCTTGGGCCGAGGCGACTATATCTCAAGGATATTCTTCTGAAGAAACACACTCTGAGATCACATCGGCTTTCAAAAACGCATTCGATGGACTGGAGCCATATAACTGGCAGCTTGACATCTGCGAGGCTCTTCTCTTGGGTCTAGACTGTATTGTGATTGCTGGCACTGGTGCAGGGAAAACCATGCCTTTCATAATGCCCTTGTTGGTGGATCCAACAAACAAAAAGATGGTCATCATCATATCGCCTTTAAATGCGCTTGAACATGACCAGGTACTGTATGCATTTGCATAACTGGTCTATACACTCACTGTCGTGTTGACTTAGGCTGCAAGGTTTAACAAGATTGGCTTGCATGCAACAGCCATGAATAGTGACGTGTGGACCCCGAAGCTTGAAGAGGTTTGTCTTTGTGACAGCTCGCCACTGTCCATGATATCGCTACACTGTCCATAGGTGATTTCAAGATTGGATTACCATGTGTTGTTGACATCTCCGGAGATGTGCCTGGAGCACAAGTCATTCTCAAAATTCATGCGATCCCCCAGCTTTACGAAGAATATGCTGGCAATTGTGGTTGACAAAGCTCACTGTGTCTCTCAATGGGGCGATGGATTTCGGAAACACTTTGGAGAGCTAGGGTGGCTTTGCTCCTTTGTATCAATATCTGTGCCCTTCTTGGCAACATCTGCGACGCTCCCTCCTCATGTCTTGGCTGAGGTCACTTATAGGCTGAATTTCTCTGTTGACGAAACATTTCTTGTCAATCTGGGCAATCACCAGGCCAATGTGATGAACATTCTTATCAAGATGCATGCTACAAAGGACCTGAGTGCTCTCAATTTTCTTGTTGATGAAGCGCTTTCCAGTGGCCCTCTGGTCCGGATGTTGGTCTTTTTCAATACACGTGACATGGCTCAGAAGGGAGCTATGTATATCCAGGCGCATTTACCTGAGGATCATCAATACGAAGTTGATTTCCTTCATGCATGTTGAGAGATGGCAGCAAAGTGCAAGGTCTTGAAGGAATTTCGTCAGGGAACAGTGAATATTCTGTGTGCAACAGAGGCCACAGGAATGGTATGCTTGTGCCATTGTCTCTCTTTCCTCTGACTAATTGCTTAATCTTTAGGGTATGGATATACCTGATATCAAGCATGTAGTTCAGTTTGTGGTGCCAAGTTCACTATCAGTGTTGAATCAACATGCTGGACATGCTGGACATTCTGGACAGCACGCATTGGCAATTGTTCTTGTGGAACCGGCTGTCTTTCAAACTGTGAAGAAAAGAAGAAACCCAAAGGTGAAAAGAAAGCAAAGACCCAGAAGGGCGACTCTGTCCCACATATGTCATGCATGATCAAGACCGAGCCTGAAGAAGATGAGGAACTTGATTTCGCTGACCCACAACTTATGTGGCAAACTTACTGCTGGGTCGACAGTAATTCGCTAGGAGGGTTCTGGATGGACAGGGGGACATGGGTTGACAATACGGGTCAAGTGTCGGGACACAGGGGTTTTCAGAGGATACAGGGGAGGGCTTAGGCACTGAGCCGCTTAGTGCAAGGCAGTAAGGGGAGGAGACGATGGGAGTGTCACAAATGGACAGTCTGAGGACTGTCTGCTCATATTGGGAGTCCTTATATACACAGGGATGGTACTCTAGTAAGTGTTATTACTCTAGGGGCTATTCTTGGTCTGTCTTGTTGTTCCAATGGCATAATGCCATCTGTCCTTGGTCTGGATCGTCCAACAGGTTGGGGAGGAGTTATTCTGGGCGCTTGGGGTTGTGGCGCGCTTCCTTGGGGGTTGTGGCCACTTTGCTTCTCAAGGTATTTTAGGATTGATGCAGATCTGTGGCCAGATCTGTACCTCTGGCGATCCCCTGTTCCGATCTTAGAGATATCTAGATCGTCTAGGGTCCTAGATGTGATCTGGGGATTCCCTTGGGGATTTCCCAAGGGGTTCTCTTTGGATCTATTTGTGTATGGCCTTGCTGGCGCTTTGGGGGTCTGGGGGGCATTGTGGGAGCATTGGGGTTGTCCCCCTTTGCTGGGTCATCCCATTTCATTGCAGGGAGATCTCTGGACATTGTCCTGTCCGTTCCCTTTGATTACTGTGGTTCCGGAGGTCACTGTTCGTGACAACTTAAAGCACCTGTTCTGGATGCTGATGATGATGAGGTTCAGATTGAACACAGGAAAAAAATGGAGGCCAGTCTTCAGGCTTGGTGCCTGGCAGATGGGTGTAGAGTTGACGCCTCGGACAAATACTTCAATAATCCCCCGAGATTGGGTGGTGTGTCTGTCCTAATACTCTTTAGTATTGCCTGCTAATGCTTTGGACATAGCACCGTCCACATTCCCGTGTTGTGACAACTGTATTCTGAGGAGGCAGGCCACCCCTGATTCTATACTCATGGATGTGGAAACGAAAGTATTATCGCTGATCGATCGTATACAAGTGGGACACTCTCCAACCCCTGACGCATCTCAAGAGGTTATCGATGTTGATGCCCTTGATATAGTGATAGAAACCAACATTTCGCCGACACAACGACGAGGAGAACGGCTCAAAGTATGCTGTGAAGCACTCGCTCAATGGCGAGACCGTGTCTGGCACCGTGACTATGGCTTGTGTGCCTGGGGTCCAAACATCTTACTCGCCGAGACAGTGATTGCCAAGCTCGCGATGACTGCTTCTCTTTCAAGCCTTGAAGACGTGAAACGCAAAGTCCCTGACTGGGTCTTTGCTAATAAATATGGCACAGACGTCATCGATGTCATTAAAGCTGCTGATGAACTTTGGAAGCGAGGCCACGAGCAGGAAATTCAAACTAGAAAGCAGAACCGCAGACATCAGAGTCAGGAAAACAAGGAGCTGTGTGAAGAGCAATGACATCAACAAAAACGAGATGACACTGCACACCGGAATGCAGAGATAACATGGGTCCACATGTTTGCCCATCATCATATGGGCCTGGATGCATCCCCTTCGAGTTCGCAACCTCATGCTTCAGAGCCATTTGCTTCCTGGCAATATCCTCATCCCCATACCACTCATCCATTTGTAAATCAGTCAATTTTCCCTCAACCGGTCCCCCAGTTTTCTGTCCCTCAGCCGGCGCTCATCCCTCACTGGCCCAGGCAGTCCTTTGTCCCTCAGCCACTCGCCATCCCTCAGCCATTTGTCCCTCGGTCTTTTGTCCCTCAAGCTTTTGTCCCTCAGCTGCTCCCTCTACAGTCTAATGCTCAGGCTCCATTTGTTTCTCAGCCATTTGTCCCTCAGCCGCTCCCTCCACAGCCTCAAGCTCCTCAGACTCCAAGTCTAGTTCCCCCAAGCCACCCTTATGTCTATCCACATATCCCCTTTCAGTCGCCCCCTTCTCAGTCTCACCATCTTCCATATACAGCTTTCTTCACACCTCCATATGCACCCAGTACATCCCTCACTTCACCTCATCAGAGTAGACTTTCAGATGATCAGAATTTGCCAGATTCCAGCCACTAGAACTCAGGCTATATACCGTGCTTCGCAGCCATTTTGTTATTAATAAGAGTATACCATGTATACGAGCAAATGAAATTATTGTTTTGAGTGAAAACTGAAAGCTTGTATTAGGGTGACGAGCACATAGGAGCAAGGGCGAGAGTGTGAACCGTGGTGAGGCAGCGCTGATGTAAGGCAAGTGAAAGGCCGGGCCGGGAAAACCGAGGAGCGTGTATGAGCTTGAAGAGGGGAAAGAAAGTGAACGCGAACTATATTTCAGGCTTATAAAGAGCAAATTTTTATGTCAGTTGTATAGAAACATATACAATAAACACAGCATAACAATTTCTACTCGAATTTATATGGCTCGAAGTTCTCAGTTGTTGCGACTTTGGAGAGCCGATTCTCCGCCCAGCAGGAGATTGTATTTTTCAGTCTCGTGCCCTCCACCCCCAATGACATGTAATCCTTCGTTTTGTCTTTATCTGCAAGCTTTCTTCCAGGCTTGAAGGCGTGTAATTCGTCTTTCTTATATGCAGCTTGGAGGTTTTGTATGTCTTCCTCTGTGTCCGGACTTGTGTGTGTTTTCCCTCGTGCAAAGTGATTCACCTCGCTCTCAACATGGTCCTTGACACGACGCTGACAAGGGATTGACATGGACATTTTCTGTATGTATTCCCAGGTGGCGAAGGGTCCGATTGATGCGAAAGTATGCTACGATGTCACTTCATACTGCAGTCTTATATAATGGCACGAACATGAATAACGACATACCTTTATATCCCAGATGTTGTGCTCTTGTAAGAGGTTTATGGGTAGAAAGGAGTCCTCTCTACCCGTCGTGTTTGCTAGCCAACAGTAGCGAATCACAAAGTTACTGGATGTGCTGTCAGATACCATCGATTTTCTCAAGAATGCGACTTACCACATATCGTCCGGCCAATCCCTATGTAGGCATTGAAGTAGTTCCAAGACCTCGATGGCGTATTTTGAATTCATTCCTCCATTGAACCTAAAAAGAAGATGTGGTAGAAGATCCTGTATTATTCCTACATCACCCCAGGAGACAGCAGAATTCAGGGCGATATAGTCCAGAATATCCTTGTTCCAAAGGATTGCCTGTGAGAGCACATCGTCGCGATCTTCCTTTGATCTGCATGTAGCCAAGCTTAGTGCATCCCGTGAAGCGAATTCCCGAACGATCTGAGAGGCCAGCCTTTCAAGTACCTCTGGAGTCAGCTCTCTGAGTTCCCGCAAATTTTCTACGCCTGCGACCGTACACCAGAGGTCACGAAACTGAGCAGTAGCAATATGATTCAATGCCTCTTTGATGTTCTGGTGGTACATACCCTGCACCGAAGGCACATGAAGGCCCTTGCACTTGAGAAGGTCGAACGTGTGCACAAGTCCACATCCAGCACGAGTTCCATAATACTGAGAATGAAGGGAATGTTCCATGGCTATCTGAGCATGAAACCAGCCAAACACAGGGATGATAAATTCGAGACGATCGAAAGAGTTTAGATCCATGGATCGAAACTTCTTTAATCCTTGGATGTGCCCAACTGTTAGCTGATCGCTGACCCAAACGAGAGGCTGTTGACCAGTGGGGTCAACATGAGTCATCCGAAACCATTTGCCTAAGACCTTATCATTCCCTTCGTACAATGCCTCTTCAATGTGGAGCAAATTGAGCATGTATTGATGTGTTGCTGTATCTCGAGAGGCACAAAGTTGATAGCTATACCTAGGACGTGCGAATACAGAACTTGTTTTATGTTTGTAGTCTTCAAATCCAAAGTCAGGAGCATCCACAAGCATGTTTAGAACAATATGAGTCACCAGAGTGTCGAAGCGGTGAGAGGACACCTGCTCAAGCTCTAGGATGTCAAAGAGAGTAATAGGGTTCTTGTAACCCTCCATGAGACTGAGCTTGAGGTCCGTGAAACAAGGAGGGGCGCAGGCAGGGTCAGTGATGATGACTATGGTACCAGCAGTACCGCTGTCGAAATGGCTTTGATTATCCATGCGTTGCTGATAGACTCGAAATGGTATATTGACATTGTCGTGGATTCCAAACCAAGGGTATTGAGCAATATCTTGAGTCATATCGCGATGCGCACGAATTGAGAGTGCCTCGATGCCATCGTCTGACCACTTTTGGCTCATACTGATCCCAAGTGCATGGAGGGTATCTAGGGCCTTTGTCGCGAGGCCACAACTCTTAAAATAGACTGTCATAAGCTTCTGAATTTTGCACATATGGTGTGAACAAGAAAATGCGGCCATCGCGGTCATCATCAAGACACACAGTATGATCAATTAATCATGTAAGGACGGATTCAAGATAAGAATGACTTACTGTCTCAGAATCCTTCTGCCTAGTTTCTATCGAACCACCCACGATATGACGAAAAAGCGTCCAGGTTGTAGGGGCCACATTTTTCACTTCAGAGGCCAGTTCCTTCCAGTGAACCCCAAGCAAGCTCTCTTTGGAAAGATCGTCCAGAGGAGAGGCCATGACACCAGCGAGCTGTCCCATTTCCTTACCCACAAGCTCAAAGACAGCTTCCAATGCGAACACATTTATAGTATCATATGCAGCCTTAGTTCGAATCCCGGTATTGTGTGTCTGAGGAGGTCGTTGCCAATGAGACAGAATGCCTGAGAGTTCTTGGCTTTTCATTAAGGCTGCCCTTTCAGCAGCCACAGCGCGGTCCGAAGTAAGCTCGTCGATATTCCAGCTGATGGCCCATAGAAATATTGGCAGGTTCAGGCCCTGCTCTCGCATGAAAGTGATGACAGATCGAACGTGTTGAGCGAGAACGTTTTCTTTGCCCTCGTAAGTTTTGCATAGGTTCTGAGTGCGTAGAACATATGGATGAGGCCCTCTGGCTGCAGGACGAGACGAACGAGGTTGACTGGGCATTTGACTCGGACAGAGATATGTTTTATCTTTATCTGCATTCACGTCTACTACTAATTGGCAGCGCGTATGGCTCACGTGCTACCCCAAGACGACTCACATGATCCACCTTTTTCCGATGCTTGTTAAAGGACTACACCCGCCTGGGTCAAACACACCAGACCCTTCGTGGACTTCATGGCCCACCATTTTTCGATCTTAGATTCAAAGTCCGACGGAGGGGATGGGGACGAGACTAGTTCCCCCCCACATTCCTCTCTAATGATAGTAGCTACACAGAATCTACCGGCTTCCCCTTGCACGGCTTGGACTCACCGTCAAATCCGAGAATAATCAAGGTCGAAAAAGAATTGGCCCGGGATATAAAGTTTGTGGGGTAAGACGAGGAGTACGACTAGTAGCGCGCGGCAGCTAGAGCTGAGATGAGGCGGCCGACGAAGCCAAGAAGAACCCGTGCTTGCTGGTTGGGGCCATAAACGTGCATGAACAGTGGCACGTTGGTGATAACAGACTTGTACAGTAATATCCGCGGTGCTGATCGATGAGACAGCCAATGTGGCGATAGTGCCAACGAGATAGAAGCGCATCTCCACGAGGATATAGTACGTCGTGACGTGGGCGGCTCGGATCCATCGTCCTTTGCACACAGCCAGTGGGGATAGTTCGACGCTGATGCCTGTATTGAGGCCTGGTCTGGGGTCCTCTCTCTAGTACGGCAAGACGTTGGTATTCCAAAAAAAAAAAAGGAAACAGCAAGACGTTGTGTGAAAAACATCAACGTCACTTGCCAGTTTTCTGAGTCGCCCGACAACCAGTTGCGGCGGCGCGGCGCGCTGCAATGGCTGACTTGGGCTGCTTGCCAAAACACCCAAGTCCATATTATGCCAATTACTCGCTCGGTTTCTATTCAACGGCTATCAAACCCTGTACACTGTATATAGTAGTACCCACTATCTACATATCCATAAAAATTTTCAATGAAAAATGCTTCTCGTCACGCTTGCTGTGTCGGAGTTCTAGAACTCGTGTCGGAGCTCAGGTAAGCAAGCCCAGGCGACATAGCATGACAGTCCGACTAAACATTTCTGGGCGTGTTGAGCGATGGCCATGGCAGGAATAAATCGATCGTTGATGCGGGATCGCGCAGGTTGCCTGCAAGGGCTAGGAACACCGACGTCTCCAGGCTATAAAGCAGCTGATATTTTTTTCGGGTGATCTCTCAACTCCTGTTCCACATTCGTTCTTTCTTAGGCACTGGTTGGTGAGTGCTCAGCATCAGTCTCTCGTGCCGCTCACAGCTGACTCTGATGGCCCGTAGCCCACACGTTTGTTCACACACTCTTTGCATTCACGCCTACGTTCAAGTAGATACTTTTCTCCATCATCTTGATATCTTCAACCATGCGCGCTTTCACGACTCTTCCTGTCCTCGCCCTTGCCGCGTCCGCCATATCCCCTGTTCTTTCCACTCCAATTCCGTACGTCTGTCTACATCTTGGAGTAAGGGTATTGGGCACTTCTGATGGGTTTAATTTTCCAGGAATAATCAGGCCCAGGCTCGAGCAGAACTTGCGGAACGCGGCTTGCCTATTGGATCACTTTTTAAGTACATCGCCAAACAAGTAGGCATTGGCATGGCGCTCAGCGCGATTGAGAGCGCCTTGACCGGCAGCACCACCACCAGCACCACCAGCACCAGCACCAATCCGTCACGTCGCTCGTTCGAGCCTTACTATGCCCGGGATTTCTCCGAGGAAGAGCGCCGTGAAGACGTCATGCCGCTAGCCGCCACTAAGTTATCTAAGCCCAGCAAATCCCTCATAGATCACATTGCAGGCGGAATCGCTGGTGCTATTGGTTTCGATCTCTTTGGCTCCTTGATCAACCACCTGCACAATAACACTACCAAGTGAGGGAAAAGCCAACGAATGTCTGCGATTACTCACACGCGGCTGTAGGCGTACGCCCGAGGCAGGTCTCTTCACCGATCTTGCGGACAAGTTTGGGAAGATGGCGGCGGGAACTGCTGCGTCATATGCAGCATCCGAGTTCATCAAGAGCCACGGCTTACTGAACCTCGCCAGGAGTGATGTATCGTGGGTGTTCCTCGATTTCCCTTTTTACCTGTCGTTGAGCTCTGAATAATTCGCCATAGTCCGGCGGAGGTGCTCGCAGCCTTGGATATCTTGGACAAGCGCGAAGTGTGAGCATCTCTCTTCTTCCTTCACGGCCCTGTCTCAATAGACTCATTCTCTGTAGGCCGGATAAATTGGTTGCGGCCTTACACAACATCTTGAGTCGCGCGGTCAACGAGCTCGATTAGGTGCATCTTGATGATGCGGTCTCACTTGAATGAACTTATGACTATCACGATCTGCGTACCGTCTCGTGTTGATTTAGTTCTAGTTTGGGCGCTTCTCGCCATCCGAATGCAATGCTGGTAGTACGGTGCTCAAAATCATGTCATACATGAGTGAGATCCCCTTGCGATGCGTGTAATGGTAACAGAAGGGCTTTGGAAAAGAAATGATAAGCAGACTAATTACGCGCCGAATCTCATCCTGTGCATGGGCGCTTATGCAATGTGAATTACGTGGCGGAATAGCTCATACTCGCACGCCCGTCAAGTCATCGTTGACTTGCTCTTGGACTCGTTCGGACGATTTGGCAAAGTCCTCGACACTGGCACGTCAAGTCATATGGAGGAACTCAGAGCGATCACGGTCACCCACGCGTGTGGTCCTTCAAGTTCTTTTCGTCCCGTACTATATCTCGATCAGTCCTAGAGACAGAGAAAAGCTGGCAGAAGATTGGATAGTGGACAACATCGGCCTCAGGCTCCTTACATTTCAAGTTGCGCGTGACATGCTACCCTTACCATAATCAGTGCACATCGTTCGATCTATCAGTCCGGACTTCACTCGGCGACGTTAGGCCGCGGTGGTGTTGATTTCATTTCGGGGGTTGACGACGTGATGATCTGGGATCTGTGCTAGGGCCATTGCGACGAAGGACCAGTTGATCGACCAGATCTCGTCTGGCATTCCCGGCCTGCGAGGCTCAACTTGACACTGGCAGGCTCACAATCATACTGTGGCCGCACTGGCAGTGACACACCTGACAACCCCCTCGTCACCGTGACCAGTGTCGGACTAATTTGTCCTTTAGTCTCATCTGTACGGTCTTCAAGATACATGTCACTGGCACTGCACTGGCAGGCTCTGGGTCATTCAGTTGACTGGATCTGCCCCGCTACCCTCGGTTGCCAACCATCAACGACACGGTGGCGTTCCGACTATTCTTGGCTATGATCGCACTTATGTCTTTCTCTCCTACCATAGTGTTCCTCACAGGCTGATCCAGATTTGCGAATCCCTCGTTTATGCCAGTGGTTGTCACGGCCCGGGCCCTTTACTATATTCCCAGGCTGATGTGTGTTTTTTCTTTTATTCCCAATTTTATGATCTTTCGACGAGTGTCTTAGGCTCGCTTCCGAGCTGGCTTGTTCTTACATTCTAATGCCCGACATCATGATATTCCACCTTACCTTAATGGCCTGATTGGCCCTTGCGTAATGTTGGGCCGCGGACGATTTTAGCGATCGAGAGTCTACCCCCACACCCCTAGTTTGCATCAGACGGCAGTTCCGGATTCCGACTCGGAAATATCGCATCCATGACTTGAGACAACCTACTAGAATAATCGGGCATTAGTTTTATGACGGCGACTGCGCCTCCGCCGTCACTGTTTTACATCGCTCGCCGCCAGTTCGACCTGCTGATATGTGAACCTTTCCAGTCTCACTTCCCGTCCGTCCCAGCTGTCGTCCAGATTGTTACAGCACAGTAAATAGAGAAATATTAACCAATAGTTTCGCAGAGCGACTACGATACCACACCACAATATTATTAATAATATCAACTCTAGCTCTCCGAGAAGCGGCTGGACGTATCGTCCCCATCTTCTCTCGCCCAATGGATGTCCATAACGAAGACTAGAATATTTGACGGATCCAAAAATTCCATCGCTATTCACTGCCCCATCGTAAAGCAGCATCGCCCCTAACCTAACTCCTACCCAGAAAGGGCCTGCTTCACCGCCGCCAGCACGCCTTCGTCGTCGCTCCGCATGCGCCATAAACATCCATCTTCGTCGTTGTCCGGCTTCTCTTGCAACCTCAGCGCTGCCAGTCCACGGCCGTCCAGGCCTCCTAATATCAAAATCTTCAACTCACCTGCGATTGGCGGGCGGCGGGTGATCAGACACGATCCGGCAAGTGCGTGTGATATTATGCGAATACTAGCTCCCTACCTTCGAATGGAGACTGGTCCGCAGGGAGAACGGCGAGACCCCGAGGGAACCCGAGGCCTTGCAGGCGACGCACGACCGTTTCTAGACCGTCGTCGCACCACCCTCGGGCGGAGAATGCCGACGTTGCATCCCACACGTTCGCAAAGTCGTGATTCGGTTCGCTCTGTTCGGGCACGTTTGTTGCGTCGCCCTGTTGACTCTCGGAGATAAAAGGTGTGTCAAGGGAGATCAAGTCCGCACGTGGGCTCTGTTCGTACTTATGAGGGATGCGGAGGTCAACATTTATGCTCTCAGAGGGGGGACGCACGAGTAGATTGGCAGACGACGGTTTCTGTGCGGGAGAGGCCGGTGGGCTTCGCGCGGGCGGCAGTTGCTGGTGGCATCAGATTGTACCATATCACGAGGAGAACAAGTGTAAGAGCTACGAACAGGTGAGAACGCTCGCAGCTGTGGGCTGCCAGCCGCGATCGCCAGATCTCCAGCTGTGATGGTTCGCGCAAGGTCGTCGTAGGAGTCCGAGGAAGGTATGGAGCGCGAGCTGCTCGCAGCGCGCGGACGACGTGGCTTCGCGGGCGGCGGCGGTTCATAGGCCGTATACCGGAGCTTCTGCGTTCCGCTGAGCGATAATTCGGATGTAGAGCGTGATGGGGGATTGAGGCGAGGGGAACGAGGAAGCGTGGTTGGCTTGGATTCGAGCGCGAGGAGGAAGTCTGGGAGCTGACATGGTATTATTTAATTTGTCGATAACATAAAATGTGTCCCGAATGAATGGCCCTCACTGAGCGCGAGCGACTGTTTGCGACGGCAGCCTTCAACTCGTCCGGCTTGCCGATGATCTCTTCGAACTGAGAACATCTCTGATGTTTTCTCATAGTAAGGGACCAATGGTAAGGAGTAAGGACGCGTGGATGGGAACACTGACGCGCGATATATGGCGACCTGATATGCTCCTCAGGTGTTGGACGTCGGAGATTACTTCGGGCGGAATCTTTTGGCATTCGGCTACCAGGCGCATCATTGTCAGAAGACTAACTTCCTGGATAGATGCTACAATAATGTTAATAAAGGTAGGTGTGAAAAAAAAAACCTGGTTTCTTGAATATACTGACCTGAAAACGAAGTCAACCTTCTGCTTAACCCGCGTAGCAGCTCAACAGGGGATACGGGAACATGCGCGGCGTATTCACAGGCCAAAGCTGTTAACACGACCATCAGGGTAGCACTGAAAACCGTCTCTGCCCCCACTTCCGCAAGCGGAGTCAGCAGAATTGTCGCGACGTTTTCCCCAAAAGTGTTTTCACCTGGACTCAGTCAGTCAAATCAGTCTCGGTACTCCCTCAACACAAGCGAACCGTAAGTTTCACCATCGCGAAGAGAAGACAACACGTTCTCCACTGCACGCTCGAGTACTTGGGAGCTTCGCTGGGAATGGGGCGCAGCGGATGCAGACGATATGACATCCCTAACGGACCGTGCGTACAGTTCGGCGTCCTCGCCTGCGAGAATCTTGATCACTTCAAGCAAAGCGAGCACTTCGTCCTCGTACGATCCCGAAGAACGATCCAGGCTCTCTAGTCTTTGGGAAAAGTACAATTCGACGATGGACGGGTCGACATTTGTCAAGACGCGTAGAGTCTGAGAAGCATCTGAGAGGCACGCAGAGTTAAATTAACATAGAACACACTTTCAGCCGGATGGAAGGATCGGGAGCGGAAAGTAGTTGCATTATGCGGTCGACCTCCCAAGCTTCGAGAACGGCAGGGACGTCTGGCGTTGTGCCAGCCCATACGGCTGGAGGAACACAAGCCAAGCAGGAAAGAAACAAGTGTTGCTCGCTTTGATCGTTCGAGAGTAAGTGGCGAATGTGTGATACAGGTGACCCATTCGACGTGATAAAAGGTATCAATATATCCGTAGGGGTATTTCCGAGGACAGAGAAACCGTCGTAGAGTAGGACTGAAAATGTCTGTTTGCATCTGAATGAGTAGCAGGCGGTGCAACCGTGGCTTACTATGCGTCTTCGTATTGTTAGCAGATCGTTTGATGAGCCCAACAACGGCCTCTAACACTTCCGTTGGAGGTCTGCTCCGGAACATCGTTCAGCATGCTCGAATGGGCCCTCATGAACTTACGGAACAATAGAGTACAACCGCAGTGCCTTCCGTGTTACTAGCATCGCTGGTGGGGAATCCGTGGAGGATTTTCCAAAGTGGAGTAGTACCCGATACACATTAACCAGGGTATCTGAACCGAGTAATTCATTCTGGGGATGTTAAGACCACAAGGGCATGACACTTCAACGTCAACCAACCTTATGTAGACTGTCGCATACAGCAATTGCAGAGCCAACGACAGCTTGATCTCTATCACGAAGACTTGTTGAAATCTCTGGCGACAGCCACCGGAGCATCGCAGGGTCGCACTCTGCTAGAGAGCGAACAGCATGCAGGGCCCGTCTGCGTATATGCGGTCTTGAAGACGTGGTTGTAACCATTGATTACGAGCGGGAGAAGGACGGCGCACGATTTGTGGGTCAATAAACCATGTAGACGCGACTGCACTGCCGGGATCACGTCCTCGCTTGGGCACTGGATGAGGTAGTTCAACGCGAGGGTTATACGCATAATTGAATCGGCCTCAAGATCCTAAGGCAGACTGAGAAGATGATCTCGCGTGGGCAACAACGGCATACCTTACGGATTGTGTTCACAAGCATCAGTTTCAGATCATGTTGCGGAGGCATTATTTCGGAACAGAATAGGTACCCTAGTAGAATCCGCGACTGGTGAGGTGGGTTGAGGCAACATGAAACGTACCAGCCTTCCTTTCCTCCAAAGAGGAACCAGCTTCTGCCAGATTCACCGCATGTGGAAGCGCAAACTCTAGTGCACCGGGAGGAAGTCCAGCTACTGTGTTCATGGAGCAATACAGCAAGACAATGAGGTACTCTCGACATTGGGCCTACGCAGTCTTCAACGAAAGCTACTCTCTGGGAAAGAGGGCGAGCTGGACGCACGGAGGAGAACCCCGGACGCGATAGACGATCGCGGAGGGCGATGACCTCCTCGAGAAGGTAGTCATCGGCCTGCTGAGCAGTTTGGGCGAGCTCAACCTTGCGGACTAGAATGTAATGTGCGCGACTGAGGGCTCCAGAAGATACAAACGGCACATCCATGGTATGTGTGCGACTGTGACACGAACGGCCCGCTTTTCCCGCTTTGGGAGTGGCGATCAACGAACACGTGCTCGGGTCGCGCTCAACAACAGCCGCACTGCGACCCCCCTTGACCCCTCGCCTGTCAAAAAAACCTACCAAGTTAGTTTCGCCAACAAATTCAACTATGAGCGGTACAGCCGATCTGGCAGCCGCCGCGCATGCGTTCAACAAGATCCTTTCGCAACCAAAACTATCCTCCAAAACACGAACCGTAGATGACGTTGAAGAAAGCGTGAAGAAGCTCCGCCGGCTCATTCTCATCGAAGGCATCCCGTCCAAGGCAGTGCGTACTCCACTTTCCGACCTTGGCGCTTACCGTTTATCTGCTCATGCGATCTTCGTAGGATCCCACACTGCGACACAGGATTTGGAAAATCCTGCTAAGGGTCAACGACCTACCCGCCAAAACATTCCTCGAATATGTCGCGAGAGGGCCCTGCGAAGTGAGGGAGAAAATTCGCAACGACACGTTCCGGTACGTAGCCGTATGTCGCGTGTCGAGCCTACCATCCTCTGACGTTATGAATGCTGTTGCAACATTTGTTCAGTACACTGGCCACTGATCGTGGTTTCAAGGAGCGAGTCCGAGAAGACATGCTTGTCCGTCTTCTTGATGCCTTCGTCTGGCGAAATTACGGTAAGTCGCAGCGCGGTACTCTCTCTATTCACGATGCTCACTACCTCCCTTATAGACAGACAAGAGTCGTCTCATCAACTGGGTTTCACTTACGTGCAGGGCATGAACGTTCTGGCCGCCCCTTTTCTTTATACTATGCCTTCAGAACTGGAAGCCTTTTTCTGCTTCGCAAAATTTATAGAGGAGTCCTGTCCGCTCTATGTTCAACCTACCCTCGAGGGTGTCCATCGGGGTTTGAGAGTTCGTGACGCCACTCTCAATTGTAGTCTTTTTTTTTACTCTTTGAATAGCTTCTTGATCGATGCCTCAAAATTGTGGACCCGGAGTTGTTCAACTACTTGCGCTCAAAGAATCTTTCTGCCGAATTATATGCGTTTCCTTGTAAGTGCTCTTGCTGTGGTCCTCGCTGGTCCCTTACCCTCAGCGCCTAGCTGTTCTCACGCTTTGTGCGTGCACACCACCGCTCGATCAAGTCCTCCGGCTGTGGGACTTCCTCCTGGCCTTTGGTGTCCACCTTAATGTCCTGTGTGTCATTGCACAATTACTCCTCATCCGTGACGACGTGATGGCCTCGTCCTCGTAAGTTGTTTCGCTTTTGGCCGACCCCTATAGTTAAGACGTCCTTTCTCAGACCAATGCGCCTCCTGCGCACGTTTCCGCCACTAGAGGCATCACCCGTTGTTGGTATTGCCGTCACCCTCGTTCGCGATCTCCCATCTGAGCTATATGACGAGCTGGTGAGGCACCCATACGAATATCGCAGATGACCGTTCCCCTTCTCCATTTTGCTGTGCGCCATAGTTTATAGGTCGTGGAGGAACTCGTTTTGGCCAGGCAGATCTGATTGTGGAGCGCGGCCGTTTGTGCGTAGCACCTTTGGCTTTATTTGTGTGGGTGTTGCCGGATTGCAGCGACGTGCGTCGCAACAGTCGATGTTGGGTGCGGTGGCATCCAATACCACCCTTGATATGTGTTTTCGACGTTCTTCGTGAGAAGAGCGACCCCATATCCGATCAGTGGTATCACCACGGGGAATGGGTAACCTAGTGCCGTATCCTCGATGACGTACGGGGGAAGGTGGGGATGAGGCGCGTGGGTGCGAGAGTATGTTATTCAGATATCTGCGTCATTAGAATCATTGGAAGGATACCCGTCACGCTTCACTTCACCCTTGGCTCGCTTCCTATCACGTTCTGGTCGGTGTATCTTTGCGTCGACGTCGACTGCTCTAAAAATGGACACTTGTATTCTTTTCGGAAATTGCTTGCTTGTCGTGTTACCCATTAGAACGGGTGTTTTCTCCAGCTGTGCGCGATCATGTGCAAGAACTCGATTCTGCCTGAAATATCACTGCTGCCAGGACTTCCACCTGTAGTTTTGCGTCTCTCGATAACGTCAACTCGGAGATGCCCGACCTTTATCCGCCCGTACACAGCTGCACCACTTGATTGATGCAATGCCCTCCGTTATTTCCCCTAACCCTCGATATATAGCGTTCCGGACTTTTCGTGATGCACGATAATTACCAAGTGCCGGGGTTAGACAGGATGTCTATACACCACGGCGAGACATTGCCGTCTTTATTGACTTTTCAATCTTGAATCATACGCGCTCGTTGACTTCCTCGGATGGACTTGGATTCAGCACCAGATATAACTCGAAAGACCCTGGACCCTCAGGCTCCGCCGCAACGTCATGACACGTTCCGTCCCAACCATTCCTGGGACGACGCCGTGCCAGTGGAAGGGGAGGACACGTAGCCGAGAACTAAAAAATGGGGTGACCATCGTTCACACCACACCTCGGGATCTTTACAGTAGCCTGAGTGCCTCGGTCCTGCCATGGTGATCGTCGGGGGATGACCATGCCGTCATGAACATCGTCTATTGTGCCTGCTGGCGCCACCGCTGCTAAGTTAAAGCTCCCTGGCTCGGGAATCCGAGTCTGGGTCCCCATTACCTATCATGGCCCAGGCACAAGGGGTCTACAACGGGGAACGGGGTTCCGCGCAGCGGTAGGGGCAGGGGGTGGGGGATATAGTAGCCAAGTCGGGCTTGTCAAACGAGCGGCCCGGTATCCGGGCCCGCACTTGGGAAATGAATGTCACTGGATACACCTTGTTGAACTTCTGGCCCGGGTCTGCCTTGTGAAATATGGGTCCACATGTTAAAGGCGTGGGTTGCGCTCACCCCAGAACGTTCCGAGTTCCAAATGTCACCGCTACTGGGCATGCAACTCCTTTTCTTCGTCCTCGCCACACCATCCAAAGCTACCATCTTAGACTCCGTGATTCGTCTTCTGGCTGCCGAGTGTTGATCCATGGATGTCCCACAACGTACGTCCATAATCCAAACACATGTTTTTTTGTCCGCAACCGCGTCTTAATCTCCGATTATACAGCTGCTCTCGATAGCTATATCTCTCTCACGCAAAATCTTATACCGTTTTTACCCCCTACCCTGCGCGCTCCCAGTGTGCACTCCCTGGCCATGGCACGATTTGAGCGCTACATGAGGACAAGACAACGGCACGACCTCGAACAGTCTATCCTTCACTCCACTGCAGCGATATTTTTCCCAATTCGAAGAGGCGGTCCACCCCCAAACATCATTCAGATGTTCTTCTCCATCGCACTCACTCTTTTTCATCGCGCCAGAGAGTCGAGGCAGCCCGAAGATGTCAAGCACTGCATTACGTACCTTCGTTATCTCCACGATCAACCACTCGAACTCTTAGGTGTCCCGCCCGACCTTGCAACAGAAGTTCTCATTCACGTGTTAAAGATCCAGGCAGAGTTGGACCTTGGAGAGATGCGGGACATAGAAGAGATGGCGTTCCTCTGCAGCGAGCTCCTCAGCTCCAACATCTCCACAACATTTCCAACTGACTCCATCATGGCCTTGGTTCGAGCTGTTATGGCTCAATGCGGGGGATGGAACGGATTCCGAGAGCCTCCAGAGAAAGTCATCGAGTGCCTACGAGAGGCAAACAAGCGCCTACCTGATTCCCATCAACTAGCTATCGCACTTGCCTGTGTTCTCTCGAATCGCTTCCATGTAACTTATTCGAACGCTGACTATGAAGAGGCAACAGTCATCCTGGACAAAGTCATCGCCTCGCGTGCCCCTGGAGATAGGCTAAATCGATACCAGGGACTAGCCTTCCACATGGTTGCTTTCCTCACGCATGCTCGATCAGCTTTCCTTGGGAAGCCAGAGAATGCAGAGCAGGCAATCCACCGTATTCGTACCCTGTTTGGAGGGGCCTCTGTTGACGAGGCCCTCCGTCCTGGCCTCGTCCAAGAACTTGCTCGCCTCCAGGCGATGCGGTTCGATACCTACAGTGGCCCAGGGGATCCCGGAGATGCGCAAACCATTTCTGGTTATCCATCGTTTCGTGACCTGAGCGAATCGCTCGGCGCTAGGTCGAACCGTGAAGAACCTCTTCAGATAACTGCAGAGCGCCAGCATCTTGACGCGCTTCTCTGCGCGCCTCGCATCACTAATGTAGCAGACATCGAGGAGGCTGCCAAGTATTGTCAACTTTGGCTTACTTCTTACCCACAAAGTGCATTTGCGACATTAGCCGGAATCACCTTAGCCTCCCTCCTCCTTCGCCTCTTTTCGTACACGCATAAAATCGAGTACCTCAGTAGGGAAATTTCCGTCCTTCAGGACCAGCTCAAGGCCCCAGGTGTAGAGCGGTGCCAATTTACGATAGTTGGACTGCTTATTGCATCTATAACCATTCGTTTCAATATGCTTCACCGCAAAGAGGATTTCAATGAACTCATGCAACTATTTCCCTTGGCAGTCAACGATCGGCGCGGGAGGACGCCTGAAAGGTTCATTCATTCCTGCGATTGGGCACAGGCGGCGCGCTCTGCAGGACATCCCAGCGCCTCAGCTGCATACGGCTGTGCCATATCGTTGATACAAGACACTCTTATGTTTGCCCCAACACTCGATGTACAGCACTCCCGGCTCGTCGCGATGCGCAATAGTTACGAGACGTTGCCGTTGGACTCCGCATCCTATCACATCCAGGAGGATCGACTCCAGGAGGCGATAGAGACCCTGGAACGAGGAAGATCCTTACTCTGGACAGAGATGCGTGGCCTTCGTACCTCGATTGATCAAGTTCGCGTGGTCAACTCACGTTTAGCAGACAAATTCACGGCGGTAAATAGGAAGATCGAGATGCTGACTCTGTCTGCCATACCGAACGATGATGGCGATGGTGGAGTGGGTGCCCTCGAAGGGATGGAGCCATTCGGTCGTGTTGTGGTGGAACAACAGAAGCTTTTGGATGATCGTGAACACATCCTTTCGCAAATCCGAGCCCTTCCGGGCCTTGGGAACTTCTTGAAGGCGCCTTCTTTTGACAGTCTCCGTTCTGCTGCTGCACGTGGACCAGTCATTATCATCAACCATTGCAGATGGCGTTCAGACATTCTCCTTCTCCTCCATAACTCCTCTCCCATCCATATCCCTACAACCGACGACTTTTATAGCCGCGGGAACAAATTGCGGGATGAGCTATTAGCTGCACGAAAAATGGGCCTCAACTCGAGTGAATACGATAAAGCTCTATGTTCTGTACTCAAAGAGCTTTATGAACTCGTGGGCCGGCCCGTGATCCAAAGGCTCGACGAGCTGAATATACCGAAACAGTCTCGCGTGTGGTGGTGTCCAACATCTGCTTTTTGCTCTCTTCCACTTCACGCAATGGGTCCAATCTCAGTCTCCGACGTCGGCCCGCCGCTATACTTTCTGGACCTGTACATACCCTCGTACACTCCAACGCTATCTGCGCTAATCGAAGCCCTCAAGCCCCCCACGCAGAGATATGACAAGCCTTCAATACTTCTGGTGGTACAGCCCGATGATAAACTGCCAAATGCGCGGAAGGAGATGCGGACCATCCAAGCGGTCAGCCCATCTGTCGCAACCCTTATATGGGAAACGGCGACGCCTCCGGCCGTGCTGGAACACCTCGGGGACCACCGGTTTGCCCACGTTGTGTGTCACGGATATCTCGAGCACGGAAGGCCACTCGACTCTTGGTTCAAACTTTACCGGGGCGATCGCCTTTCCTTACTCGACGTTGTGCGATCTCGACTCTCCCGAGCCGAGTTCGCCTTTTTGGCGGCTTGCCATACGGCAGAGCTGGCGGAAGGAAGCCTTGCCGACGAGGCATTGCATCTGACCGCTGCGATGCAATACTGCGGATTCCGCAGTGTGGTCGGGACGATGTGGGCGGTGGCGGATGAGGATGGACCAATCCTAGCTGAGAATTTTTACAGGTCGGTGTTTTCGGGCACGGGCAAGAAACAGGGGGTATGTCACTACGAGCGGACGGCGGAGGCACTTCGAGATGCTGTGGTCAATTTGCGAGGAAAGAAGGGGATAGGGATGACTTTGGAACGTTGGGTCAATTTCGTGCATTACGGGGCATGACCGGGTTCTTGTCACGGTCCTACTTATGGGATTATTGGCGTTGCTTTCCAAGTCTGGGACGCGCGGATTTGGCACTTGCTGGATCGTGGCATGGCTCACACTCACATTAGAACGGTCCAAGCAGACGTAGCCCCTACATTTCCGCTGTCTTTGGATGAAGGGCACTCTGATGGGAGCGTTGCAGAATCGTACTTTATGGCTCGAGAAATTGAACTGTCATATGTCATGCTCGGAGCTGGTTGTGAATCTTAATGACCGTCCATTGCGTGCTCGATCCACTTGTTCTAAGCACAAAGATTTTGCCGCTTAAACGACGAACAAAGAAAATGAAGCACAACGTGATTTCGAGAGTGGACGAAATAGTTGTGCTCATGCAGCGGCACTCAAACGTTGAAGAGAAACTCTCAATGCTCCTCATTTTACAATTAGATGTGTTCCTTGCGGATGGCACCCATCTCCTAATTGCTATCGCTCACTTTAAATATCGTCCCCTGCCTATGTCTGGACATGCTTGGTATAGGATTGTATATCCACCGGCGCAATGTATTCAGAGTTGATAAACATAATCAGTGCCAAAGACTCGGGCATGACGGGCAAGAAGGGTCACGGCTTCTCATCCTCCCTGTCCCTGAAATTTGCCACCCAGCAAATATGGCCACACCCCGCCGCGCACGCGTGACCCATCAGCTGACGAGGGGCGGGTGCGACCGTAGACGTATCAAACGGATCATCGGGCACGGGCACTACGATATCAGTCACGTCATCATTATCTCCGTCTTTGGCACGCGACGTCGGACCCGGACCGGAAGATCGAGGAAGCAGTTTTAGCGGGGACCCCAGCAACGGTGATGATGATGCTGGGAGGAGAGCCAACGGCATCTCCGTGTAGAACCGCCTGTAGCATGCCTGGTGGCCACCGTGCGAGCAAATGGCGCATTGAAAGAGCATTGATTTTACAGGAAGATGGCTGTGGACACGGTTGAGCCCATATTTGAAGGGGTAGGCAAACCGCAAGAGAAAGGAAGAAATAGCGTACCATATCGAGCACCGTGCTGCAGGGGATCGACAGGTCGCGCACGTGGAACCCCCTTTCTGGGCGAGGATAGGTTTTCCGCACCGTCCACAGGAAATATAGACCGTCGTCTGCAGCTAAAAAAAAACAATTCGCCCTTGCATGTAATCATTAATTGAGAAGGGTCCACTTACATTGGCTGGGGACCGTATATCTGGCAGGACAGAGTGTTTCCGAAGATACGCTGCGGTAACATATAGCTTCATCCGCATCAACAGTTCTAGATACGCAAACACGTTAGCACGGGCACGAGAACAGCACCTGCCGCGAAGACAGAGCACGAACCAATATAGGCCTCCACGAACAGCTGCACGCGCTGCGTCCCTATCCTCAGCTCTTCCGACGCCACGAGCGCCATCATAGCGCAAGTCTGCACATCCCCAGCCTCCGCGCGCTCCTCCAGCACCTCCCGGAGCGCACAACGAATCGCCTCGCGCACATCCAGCACACGCCTCCGCACGGTATTGCGCATGTGGACGTCCTGCACGTCCGACAACGCATCGCCGTTCGCTCGCTCAGCGCTCGAGCCGAACAGGCCATCGGACACGGACACGGACACGCCGCCCGAGGCGACGCGCGACGCGCTCACAACAGCGGGGTGCACGGGCGGGAGAAAAAACGGCTCGTGCTCGCCATCGTCGTGCGCCGTGACCGTCCGCATGCTGCTGCGTGAGCCTGACCGCGCGGGCACGAGTACCGGGACCTGCGCTACTGACGTCGTCGTGGCAGTGGCGACAGTGGCCGTGGTCGGTCGGGTCGGGCCGGACACCGCACGCGTCGCGCTGCGACTGCTGCGTCGAGCAGCGCGCCGGCGCAGGGACTGGGAGCGGGCACGCGTTCGGGTAGGTGCGGTTTCGCGGTCCGACTCGGTCTCGGTGGATGCGGGCGAAGGCGAGTCGTCGTCCACCTCGCGCTCATCTTCAGTCCACGTTTGATGGCCTGCAGCGGCGACACGTGAGAGCGGGCTGGGATGTGGATGTGTGATTGAGAGCGGCGTGCGTGCTGATGCATGCGCGGTGGGTGATATGGCTGAGGCTGACGGGAGGGAGCTGAGGTCGCTCTCGTTGCCGCTTGAATCCGAGTCATCTAGCGTGCCTTCGCCGACATGGCGTAAACTAGGCGAGCTAGGACTATCGCTTGGCACAAGGGAGGGTGTAGAAATAGAAGGCTGTCGGAGAGACGGTAGAGTTCGCGCACGATTGGTGAGAAACGCCGCACTGGAGGGGCGTCGCGGGAAATTTGATGGGGAGCGAGAGGCCGAAGACGGTGTGCTCAGGGCGGACTGAGGGCTCGAAATTACTTGCGTTGTGGTGAAAACACGCTGAGGGGATGGTGAGTGTGAGTTCGAGGTTGAGGCAGAAGAAGCGGGATATGGAGAATCTCCTGAAGAGGGGTATGGCGTATGTGCACTCGATAGAACTTCAGAGGACATGACTCTTGGCGTATCGGGGGGCGGGAGGGAAGGGCTTGGAGGCAGGACACTGGAAGAGTTAGCAATGGCCGCCGGGGGCGAATGCGACTGGGGCAGGGCGCGGGAAGAAAGTGACAACGGAGACAGTGGAGGCGTCGGCGGTCGAGAGATCCTGGGGGAGGCCGGCACCGGTGTGAAAAGAGACTTTAGCAGACACCACATCTGGAACACTTGGTAGTGATCTGCTTGCAAGGCAATCTGTCCATTAATCTTGCATATAGTCGCTTTGTTGGGTCCATCTACTACGTAACCTTTGGCGAGAACCGAAAACATCTCTGAATCTTGGTTGGAAGGATCAAACACGTGTGTCCCCACACTTTGTACGACTGGCTTGAAGGACTTGTTTCCTAACGCCTTTAACTTAAGGTGCGGCGCAGCCAGTCTAGTCTTTGGGTCTCTTGAAAATGTGGAACGATAAGCTTTAGGCTACCAAATAAAAAAAATGAAAGAACTTCACATATCATCGTACGGGACCTCCCAGGGTATCTTCTTGTCTGCCACAAAAGCAAGCGAGTTTGAAACCGTCCACGAAGCGGAAAGACGAGGGACAGCATCTAAAGCACGGTATGAACTCCTGAGATCAAGTTGAGCGAACGTCCCAGATATGTGCTGTGCCCAGAGAGCGTGCGAGTCCCGGAACTCGATATCTGTGTGTCGAGAAAGCGAATTTCAGCGCGAGCTCCACCTATGAACACAAAGAAGACGCACCTGTGACACCACCCTCAATTGCAGAGCCTCCTACTTGCCACTTTGCGATGTAACCCCTCCTTACATCCCAAATCTCAACTGCATCCCCTATATCCATCCTCCTCCTTGTAGGAGCCACCTCGGGTTTCTCTGGATCAACGTCCTCGACCGTGCCAGAGTCACCGATGTCTGACATCGAGCCGATGCCAAACTCTGCGTTCGATGCAATGGCGAGCTCGCACTCATACCCAGGACGCCATCGAACGCGACGTACAGGGAATTGTGTAGCCATCGTATAGGTGGGCGTGCGCTCGACATGGGGAACCGTAATATCCCAAACTTTGACGGTTCGATCTAGCGAGCCACTGGCAATCCATCCGCCAGCGCCTGGGACCCCTCCATCCGGCGCGCACCAATCCAACGCGAGAATGGGACCCGTGTGAGCAACAGGCAGACGGTCAAGTTGACCTCTTGAACCCATCGAGAGATCATACCTGAGGGGGTGTGGATCAGTATGGGCCGGGATGATGTACAAGCCACCAACCTGTACAGGGAACCATTGTCTAGACCCACAACGGCATGGACAGGACAAACTTGACTGCATGAAAAGGCCGCGGAGCGAACAGCAGTAGGGTGGTGGAGCCTTATGACAGAGTTTTTCATATCTCGCAGGTCCTAAATTAATTTCAAGGGTCATGTACACCAATGAGGATCATGGTCTTACCCAGACTCTGATGTCACCATCGGCAGAGCCAGTCATACAATAATTGGCCACGATGGGAGAGTACGCAAGCACATGAATTGAACGGAAGTGAAGACGCGTCCGACGCTCTACGGGAAAGTATTCACACGGAGCACAAGGAGTTCAGCCATGTATGTTGGCTCACCGTACTTTGAGGGACCCAGTTTGATGAGGTCCCACATTATGAGTTCACCGTTCCGCGCACTTGTGAGGATCTTGTTATCATAGCCTGGGCAATGACTGAGATTGACGTTTTCTTTCCCCATCGTATGGTCGAGACTTACTCCCTCGACCCCAAGCAACATCGGTACTGACACTCTCCATTTTCAACCCACTACCGGTCCACAAGTTGCGCGATGCATCAATGCGATGACCTCCCCGGCCAACAGCATACTTGTGGTCTGGATTGAGAGAAGTTTGGGTGTCGGAAATCCGGAGGATACGCAAAGCTATGAGTGAATACAAACGATGGGCTAAATATTATGCATACAGAACTATCGAGGAACACACATTCTTTTCCGGCGACTACACAGCGCTCTCCGTCTTCACTTTTCGCGATGGCTGCTCCACCGCCACTGGCGGCACCGGCTAGTCTGACTGTACGTGTTGGGCCCTGGTAGCCATGGGAGCGGGCGTCGGAGTAGAGGTCAGATAATGAGTTGACATGAATTGATGGACGTCGAGGACGCCTGTCTGAGCCTTGGGAGGAGGGCATGAGTGAGTGCTAAGAGCCACGTGGTATTGGGGTCCAGCGGGGGAGACGTTCATCTCTCTCTTACCGCTCGTCCACAGTCCCGTCTATCGCCTTTTACGCAGCAATGGGGAACAGCACGTCATCGTCGTCATCTTTCCGTGTTCACCACGAGGATACCGTCGACTTTGGTCATCTCACTCCCCAAGGGGTCTACGCCGGCCATAGAGATTGGAAAGAGGACGTCGTCACGCAGCTTATCATTGACCGAAAAATCGCCCCTTTCTATAGACCCCTCGAAGACTACGACAGTTCTTGGGACGATGACCAAGTCCTCGCTGCTCGTAAAGAACCACCCGCCAACGCCGATCACGACGGTTCGGGACTGCGCAGCGACGCGACGCCTCCTCCTTCGAAAGCTACCCATCACAAGCGTTCAAGTGTATCAAAGGAACTACCCCGAAGTGTCGAGGCCGCGATCTACAGAGATGCAACGGAGTGTCCAATATGCTTCCTCGTTCGTCATCTGCCGGTTGAACGTACACCATTCATCTCACCCACTCTCTTTCTAGTATTATCCTGCCAATACTAATCGTTCTCGTTGCTGTGACCAGGCGATTTGCTCGGAATGTTTTGTGCAACTTAAGAGAACTGAGCCTACAATAACACATATCGTCTCCGAGCCTGCGTGCTGCCCATATTGTGTCCAGGAAAACTTCGGCGTTATCTACACCCCTCCCCCGTGGAGAACGGGAATTGGGAGCGAAGGATGGGTGAGTCAGTTCGTCTCGTTTCGGCTCTGGCCCATCGGGACATTCTACTCACATCCATCATCTTTTCCTATTCCGGAACCTTTCCCAGGCCCACCCCACCTGGCCGGATTCACCGAGGGATTCTCAGCGGTCATTCGACACCACCAAGGTTAGACAGGGGAAGCAAAAGCGGTTCAAGAGCTATGATCACACCGACCCGGACGTCGTGACAGTGGGTATGAGTCATTGCCTCGTTATCGCCAACCTGCAGTCTTATGTCGACAACGTAGATCAAGTCCACCCAGACTGGGAGGCCAAGTTGGCCGCGGTTCAAGCTGCGGCTGCACGTCGTGCTAATCGACGTATAATCATGAGGCAGATTGGAGACCGCCTTATTCCGGTGGGCATCACGAGTGGAAGAATACACCCACTTTCCGTCGAGCCTGCTGGCGCGGAAGGAGATGGCGGAGGCAGTCGGCGCTCGAGACGAAGACAGCAACAGCAGCAGGACCTCAACAGCTTTCTCGGTAATATGGGTTTCGGCGGTCGAGATCTGGAAGAAGTGAGTGATGAAAGCTCTTGATGTCCCTCAACGTGTTAACAACTGCTCCCAGTTGATGATGATGGAAGCAATGAGACTGTCATTGCTCGAGCATGAGGCCCAACAGCGGCGAGAAGCCGAGCAGCGAGCCCAGAACGGCGCAGAGAACAGTAGTTCTCAGTCAAGAACTGAAGGTCGAAATTCACCACCGCCACCAGTAGCACCAGACACATCCTCAGATGTTGCCAGTTCCACGGTGGCGTCCACCCTCACGCCTCCTATTTCTAATACTTCTCCCTCTTCCAGCGTGCCAAACTTGACCAACGTTTCGCCAAATCCTCAACTACTCTTGGCAAGCCCTCCCAATGGCCCAGGCGATCTCCAACCGACTCCGCGCTCATCTCAGCCATCTCCAACCCCCATTCCACGTCCCCCAGCTGTGAGTCGAATGGACTCGCTCGCATCTTCGGTTGCACCACGTGAATCAGGGTTGGAAGGCTACCGGTTCTTATCATCCGAATCTGAGGAGTCATTCGTCGCCCGGGAGCCACTTTTGCATGTCGACGATGTGCAGGGCGATGCATAGTCTCAAATGGTGTACTGTGGAGAAGAGTGGAGGGGTGACGGATTGTAATATGTCGAGAGTTGGGTCCAGGATATTATATGCAGGTCATCCTCGATCAAGCTCCCCAGCCATGAGACGTCTTTAGGATGAACGCAAACACACACCTTTGGTATTTTAGCTGCGATTGTAGTTCTACAACTAGATCTTTCTTGGTACGTGCCGAGTCGCACCCCGTGAGAAACTTGCGATGGTATATTTACGACGCGAAAAATGAACGGAGGTCACCTTGCGCTTGACGACCTATGGATTCACCATGGACTGCTACCACAGACGACGTTTTACGCCATTTCGACGTTGATCCATCTGCGGGTCTTTCTTCGGACCAAGTCCGTCGTCACTCAGAGCGCTATGGTACAAACGGTACGCATGTTGGCCACGTATGCACAACACGACCCACTGATGACGACTCTCGACAAAAGAGCTCCCTGAAGAACCAGGAACACCCGTCTGGGAGCTTATCCTCGAGCAATTCAAGGACCAGCTCGTCCTCATTCTTCTTGCGTCTGCCGTGATATCCTTCGTCTTGGCCCTGCTCGAACACGAGGAAGACGCCTCGCCTTTCGGTGCCTTTGTAGAGCCCGCGGTTATCCTCCTCATCCTTATTGCGAATGCCGCAGTTGGCGTAATCCAGGAGACCAACGCAGAAAAGGCTATCGATGTGCGCCCGTGTCCCTCGTACCTATCTATGGGATACCACACTTAACTCGAGATATAATCAGGCACTGATGCAATATGCCCCCGATGAAGCCAACGTGCTCCGTTCTGGCCGTCTTGTCCGTATACCTGCGTCGCAGATTGTTCCGGGTGACGTTATCGCCGTGTCTGTGGGTGACAAAATTCCAGCAGACTGCAGGCTTCTGTCTGTGTCATCCAGCAGCTTCAGAGTCGATCAGGCGATCCTCACTGGTGAAAGTGCGAGCGTCAGCAAATCGATAACTGTCGTGTCGGATGTCAAAGCGGTCAAGCAAGATATGACAAACATGCTATTTAGTGTACGCTTTCATTTCTGCAACCGATCGACTGTCATACGCACCTTACGTCCACCATGAACAGGGCACAACAGTCGCGAACGGGAGCGCGCGTGCGATCGTTGTCTTCACTGGTCAAAGCACAGCCATCGGTGACATTCACAAGTCTATTTCTTCCCAAATTAGCGAGAAAACTCCTCTGAAGAGAAAGCTGGACGACTTTGGAGACATGCTCGCAAAGGTCATCTCGGTCATCTGTATCCTCGTGTGGCTCATCAACTTCCGGCACTTCTGGGATCCCGCACATCACGGTGCCCTCAAGGGCGCAGTGTATTACTTCAAAATTGCTGTTGCTCTCGCCGTTGCTGCCATCCCGGAGGGGTTGGCTGCAGTTATCACTGCGTGCCTTGCCCTTGGAACGAAAAAGATGGCCCAGAAAAACGCCATCGTCCGTCACCTTCCAAGCGTCGAAACTTTGGGCAGCACCAACGTCATTTGCTGTGATAAGACGGGTACCCTGACTACCAACCAGATGAGCGTCTCGCACGTGAGTAGTTTCGTCGTATTTTACGTTTCGTGCGATGCCAGCTCTCTCCTCGAACTAGTTTGCCGTCGTCGACAAGTCGGGGGCACTTCGTGAGTACCTCGTAGAAGGCTCAACATTCTCCCCGCATGGGTCGGTTACGTCCCTCGGTGGGAAGGATGCCACCGTTGACCTTCAATCAGAGCCTGTGCAACGCCTGGCTGAGATTTCTGCCATTTGCAATGATGCCAAGATTGTCTACGATACAGTGCGTGCCCTCATGCCATTTAATTCTCTGTAACGAATTTGTCTCTAGGTGAAACGCGCTTTCAGTAATATAGGCGAACCCACAGAGGCAGCTCTAAAAGTGTTGACTGAGAAGATTGGCGTTTCGGACCCCAAGTTGGCTTCTATCAAAACTCTCGATCCTTCAAGCCGTGCGAGCGCGGTCTGCGACTACCTGGAGAGAAAAATTCCTCGTCTTTTGACTTTTGAGTTCTCTCGTGATCGGAAGATGATGTCGGTTCTTGTTCAACTCGACAGAACTGGCTGCCTATTCGTGAAAGGTGCTCCCGAGTCAGTCTTGAATAGGTGTACCAACATTCTCGTTCCAGGTGGCGACCAAATACCACTCTCTCCCCTCCTCCGTAACCGACTTCTGGCCCAGACGACTGCCTATGCGCAATCTGGCTTGCGCACCATGGCCCTCGCATTTATTGACGTTCAGGATGTCGACATTCACCATTACCACTCGGAGAGCTCGGCAGACTACTCCCGTTTTGAACGCAATCTCACTTTCGTCTCCCTAGTTGGCATGTTAGATCCCCCTCGACCAGAAGCCCGCGGTGCCGTTGCAACTTGTGTGGCTGCTGGCATCCGTGTGGTGTGCATCACCGGAGACAACAAAGGAACAGCGGAAAGCGTCTGTCGGAGCGTCGGGATCTTTGGTGCAGATGAAGACTTGACAGGGAAAAGTTATACCGGCCGCGAGTTTGACGATCTCAGTCATGCAGAGAAGGTCATTGCCGTTCAGAAAGCGTCCCTTTTCAGCCGAACGGAACCGAATCACAAGGCCGAATTGGTGGACCTCCTGCAAGGCCTTGGGCTCGTAGTTGCTATGGTGAGTCCTTTGCTTGCCGAAGTCGTTTGCGCTGCTCACATCGTAATTCAGACCGGTGACGGTGTGAATGATGCGCCAGCGTTAAAAAAGGCCGATATTGGTGTGGCCATGGGCAGCGGCACAGACGTCGCGAAACTCGCTGCGGATATGGTATTGGCCGATGATAACTTTGCCACGATAGAACAAGCTATAGAGGAAGGTAGATTGATATACAACAATACCAAGCAATTCATTCGTTATCTCAGTACGTCCCCTCTCCTTCTCGAAACCTCTACTTTCTCATCCTATTATTCAGTTTCATCGAACATTGGAGAAGTCGTCAGCATTTTCCTGACTGTTCTTCTTGGTATGCCGGAAGCACTTATTCCGGTGCAATTACTATGGGTCAATCTTGTTACCGACAGCCTACCGGCAACTGCACTCGGATTCAATCCCCCCGACCATTCAATAATGCGTGTACCTCCACGAACCAGTCGGGAACCGTTGGTCTCAAAATGGCTCTTCTTCCGGTACATGGTCATTGGAACTTATGTTGGCATTGCGACGGTCGCGGGTTATGCCTGGTGGTTTATGTTTTACGAAAGAGGACCACAGATCTCCTATTACCAGCTGGTGCGTATCATCCTATCCACCAGTGAGTTTGTATCTGACTAATGTCGTTCTTTTACGCTATATAAAGACGCATTTCCACCAATGCGCTGCTCTTTTCCCAGAGATTGGGTGCGATATGTTCACGAACGATTACGCGCGACATGGCTCCACGATGAGCTTATCGATTCTCGTTACTATTGAAATGTTCAATGCGATGAACTCATTATCCGAGAACGAAAGCTTACTCCGGCTGCCACTTTGGAGGAATCCATTCCTCGTGGCGGCTATCACCCTGAGCATGGTCATGCACTGTGTCATTCTATATGTTCCCTTCTTTACTGTGAGTCGCGCCTTTTGCAAGCTGTTCGCGTCTGACGGTGGTCGGTAGTCGATGTTTGCGATTGTACCACTCGACTGGATCGAATGGAAGGCAGTTCTGTTGTTGAGCGCACCTGTGATTCTCATAGACGAAGTGCTAAAGGTTTTGACGGTACGTTGCCTACCCCTCCGTCTTGCTCTGTGCCGTATAACATTTCTAACTCGGGCACCTTTGTAGACAACACTCGTTTCTCCGCCAACTAAAGTCAAAATGGACTAAGTTATCCACCAGGACGGTAGTAGACTGGATGCGTATGCGTGTTCATGTAAAGCCAGTCGACGAACGTGGATAGAGTTAATCAGAATATTCCCTACAAGAGCGCGGGCTTTTCGGACTCAAAATCTTCATCGTCGCTGTCCGGTTGGCCCTCCCTCGCAGGTTGTACTGCTTGTTCCAGTGTGACTAAATCCCAACCGATTGAATCCTTCGATATGCTTAAGTTGCTTACTACCCTTCCAAACTGGATCAGAGCATCTTCCCTGAGAGAATAGGACGTTTTGATTCAAAACCGTGTATCGATCAAATGTGCAAAGCAGTCTCGCATTACGTACCTCGCACAGGCCTGTATCCAGCAACAGAAATCGTCAAGCCATATCCGGGAGTAGACGTAATAGACTTCGTGGCCGTCGAGGATGGCACGCAGCTCGAGCAGACAGCGTAGGATGGCGCGCGTCCCTTGGAGGAGGAAACGGGCGACGTCGATCCTGCACGCGTCGGCGAGCGCCCAGGATCGGTAGAGCGGGAAGGCGAGCGCGCGGCGGTAGGAGGGAACGAGGGTCTCCGCCAGCTCGCGAGGCGTTCCCGGCGAGCCCGAGCGATGAAAGCTAAAGTGGTCGAGGACCGGTTCGGGCTCGGGTCCGAGGCGTTCGTCAGGTTCGAGTTTGGGGGCGGCGTGGCGGTGGTCGGTATCTCTCTGCTGCTGCTGCTGCTGCTGAAGAGGGGAATGGGAATGGGAATATGGAGGTGGGTCGAGGGCGGAGAAGGCTGGCGTCAGCGCGGCGATCGTCCAGGCGCTTTCGGGAGTGGGGTCGTGCTGGGTCGTGCGTGCGTCGTAGGCATAGGCGAAGAGGAGGGTGAGGAGGGTGAGGTAGAGGTTGTGCGTCTGTTTGGGCGAGGCGAGGTCTATTGTCGTTTTTTTTGACGCAAGAGGGAGGGGAAAGGTGGCTTGTTAGTGCGGTGCTGAGGTGATGGTGTGCGTATGCGTACGTACATTCTTTCCGGGGAAGGCGGAGCATTGCTGCGTTTTCGGCTTCGGTGAAGACGACGCGGGTCGAGGGTGATTCGAGATGTGGGTGCGTCCATGCGACGAGTTCCTCGATTTGCTCGTTGTCCGCATAGTCTGCCCTGATGAACAGATGTGAATGTGATGTGCTCTACGCTTGGGTGCGACGTACGTGTAGTACTCTGGATCCCATTTGGCGTCTTCGTGCCTTGATCGACGGATACGCCGCTCGGAGATAGTCAGTGTCTCGGCATCCGCACCAAGCTCGTTGATTTCATTTTCCGTAGTCCCTACGTGAAGAAAGTATCCAGTATATGCGTTGAGAAATCCGTAGGGTTTTTGCAGAGACGTCTCCAACGCTGGGAGCGTGTCTGGTACAGACTGCGGGAACGTGCATTCGGCTGCAAGGGGGAGATTGATTGGTTATTTATAAATAAATAAAAAAGATGTAATGGATGGGGATGCTCGCCTTGGAGGATCTCGTTACGTTCCGTTGTGCGTGGGTCGGCGGTATGATCCTGGCAAGTCAAAACGTGTATCGACGGGCGAGGAGGTGGATTGTGCTTGGCTGGAGCGAGGAGCTTCCCCAAGAGATCGAGATCTGGGAAGTTTTCTCCGGGGTCCAGCTTGGTTAGCGTGAGGGTGAGGTATCCAGACGCTGGATCATACACCGCAGATGACCGGTCGTCCTCGACGACGCTCGCGGGGAAGCTCAGGCGCAGGAAGTACGGCGCGACGTGCAGGGAGAGCAGAGTGCCGTCGACGTGGATCTCGACCTCTGACGCGCGCACGGCGGGACAGTACACGGAGACGAGGACGGAGCGGTCATCCTGCGAGCAGGAAAAGCGTGGAGTGATCATTCCGCGTTCCGCGGCCAAAGTGACAGAAGGACCCAAGCGCTAATCGAGGTCTCATCGTTGCATTGTCAAAACACGAACAAGTCGGGCAGCGGCGGCGGCAGCAGCAGCGTTGTCGTCGTATATCTATCAAACGTTTCCTTTCTTTTATTTACGATAGACCCTTACTACTGTACTTACCCATGGATCCACAAGTGCTGCCGGCCATTCCCTCGCTCGAGGATGTCGAACGCCTCATCTTCCACGAAAAGCGCGGCAATTGCGTGCCCGTGTACATCCAGCTCCCCGCCGACCTCATCACGCCCGTCATCGCCTATCTCCGCATCGCGCACAACTCAAAGTACAGCTTCCTGCTCGAGTCCGTCCTCGCGGGTGAGAATGTCGCCCGGTACAGCTTCATCGGCGCCGATCCGTTCAAGCTCGTCAAAGTTGGGCCCAACGAGTCCGTCCAAGGCGATCCCATGCTCGCTCTCGAGCGCGAACTCTCCGTCTACAAGTACGTCAAGATACCCCAGGTACCCACCTTCACTGGCGGCGCCATCGGTTATGTCGCGTACGACGCGATTCAGCACTTTGAGCCAAAGACGGCGCGCCCACTGAAAGACACCCTCCAAATACCCGAGGCTGTATTCATGCTCGCCGACACCCTCCTCATATACGACCACCTCTTCCAAAACATCAAGGTCGTCTCGCACGTATTTTGCCCCGAAAACTCGACGACGTCGAACCTCGCATTCATCTACCAGACCGCGGCGTCAAAGGTTCGCCGCCTCGCACGCGCGATGGTGAACCCAGCAACGCCAGAAGTGCCGCAGGAACCCATAACCTTGGGACACACAGCTACGTCAAACGTTGGGAAAACGGGCTATGAGCAATTTGTTTCAACGCTCAAGGAACATATCATCGCCGGTGACATAATCCAGGCGGTTCCCTCCCAGCGCCTGTCGCGCCCGACCCAGCTACACCCATTCAATGCTTACCGAAAATTGCGACAAGTCAACCCTAGTCCGTATATGTTTTATCTCGACTGCGGACAAGTCCAGATTGTCGGAGCGAGCCCGGAGACCTTATGCAAGGTCGAGGCAAACAAGGTCTATAATCATGCAATCGCGGGTACCACGAAGCGCGGTGCTACCGTTGAAGGTTTGCCCCCTTGCCGAAATACTGAGACTGTGTCTCATACGTGTTCACAGAGGACGAACGGCTGGGCCAAGAGTTGCTCAACTCCGAAAAGGATCGGGCAGAGCATATCATGCTCGTTGATCTTGCACGTAATGATGTCAACCGTGTCTGCCAGCCCAAGACTGTTAAAGTAGATCATTTGATGAGGGTCGAAGTCTTCAGCCATGTCATCCATCTCACCTCCCAAGTATCTGGGATGTTGCGCGATGGTCTCACGAGGTCAGGTGTCCCCACATGGCGAATCGTCGGGTTCCTGATATTCCCATAGATTTGACGCCTTCCGTTCGATATTCCCGGCAGGTACCGTCTCTGGGGCTCCAAAGATAAAAGCAATCGAGCTTGTGTATGAGTTGGAGCAAGAGCGTCGCGGGGTATATGCTGGCGCCGTCGGCCGGTTCGACTTTGCCAATGACGCGATGGATACTTGCATAGCGATCCGGACTACCGTCTTTAAAGATGGTATCGCGTATCTCCAGGCAGGTGGAGGGATTGTACACGACAGCATTGAAGAAGACGAATACAATGAGACCATCAACAAATTGAAGGGCAACGCGAAAGCACTCGATGATGCTGAGTGTAAGTGCGCATGATTTCCGGGCCGCTTGTCGCTGATGTCGGTTAGGTTACTGGCATGACATGCAACAAGCCGTTAAACAATCCAGCTGAGGATACAGAAATTATGCTGATTTCATTAGCGTCCTGATTAATCTACTTGGAGTGTACGACGTTTTGCTATTGATCGCGCGGACTGTGCTCGCTTTTGTGCCTGCTCCGCCGCTATCTCGACACCTTGTCGACCTGCGAGGCTGAGCACACCGGCAATCAGCTCGGCGGTCCGCGTGCTTTCGTCATTGGCGGGAATAGGGTACATGACGATGCGTGGGTCGACATTGGTGTCGACGATTCCGATGGTAGGAACGTGCTCAATGGCGCATTCGCGGATCGCACGAAGGTTGGGTATGGGGTTGAGGAAAATGGCAAGGTCGGGGACGACGCGCTCATTCAAGGACACCTCCGGTCCGAAGAAATGGACCTTGTTTGTGAGAGTGCCCGGGAGCCACTTTTCGGCGACGTGGTAAGCTTGCGGACCTATGCGCTGGGCGGCTTTGAGTACGGCGGGGCGAAGGTCGGCACGAGTGCCGACAAAGACGATGGATCCATCTCGAGAGGCGACGGCGCGTACGAGAGTGGCCGCGCGTCGAAGAAGGGGAAGGGTGCGCTCGAGATCTATGATAGTGATTCCTGCGCGTGTCCCGTACGCATATGGGATGAAGTTCGGGTTGAGGAGGGACTTGTGATGACCTAGGTGGGCACCGGCAGCGAGAAGAGCAGAAAGGGTCAGGTCGCGTGGGGCTGGTGGGCGGTGCAGAGAGTGGTGGGGTTGCCATGTATTGTCGCGAGACGTGGTCGAGCCAAATTTTGAGAAAATGTCGACTGGGGATGAAAGGCACGTTCAAAGTCTACATCGTAGAATGTTGAGAAAGCACTCACTGAGAGTGGCGCGGTCAGCTCTCTGCGCCTGAAACGCGGTCCAGTCATCTTCTGAGAGTAACCTCTTTTGTTGTGTCTCTGATACAGATGTAAAAGAGCGACGTAGTGTTGTCAGAAGACGTGTGCGGAATGGACGGAGGACCATAGGCCTTGAGTGTGCGTTGAAAGTGCCACAAGTGAGGCGTGCGGGAGGGGAGTGCCGAGGCTGACTAAGCAGGTACCAAATTTTGTCGTCTGTTTTTTCACTCAGCCTCGTACTCCTCTTCGTCGTTCACCCTCTTATCCTCCAAAATGGCCGATTCTGACCTTTTCGACGGCGCCATCGGTATTGACCTCGGCACAACCTACTCGTATGTCTCCATCCATCCTTCTGCTCTCCCCTTTGTCATCTCCAGTACAGCTGCGTGGGTGTATGGCAAAATGACCGGGTCGAGATCATCGCAAATGATCGTGCGTTCATCTTCCACAGTTTTCGTCCTGTGTTTTTTTTTCTTAACGCATGCTAGAGGGAAATCGCACTACACCTTCCTATGTCGCGTTCTCCGCTGAAGAGCGTCTGATCGGAGACGCTGCAAAAAATCAAGCTGCTATGAATCCTCGAAATACCGTTTTTGATGCGAAGCGACTTATTGGCCGCCGCTTCGAGTAAGTCATTGTCGCTTAATACCCTTACCACTGTTCTTATCATACTTGTCACTTCTTAAAGCGACCCCGACGTAAAGAAGGTAGTTAGAGGTCGATGCCTTACCCGATCAATTTACTTATCTATTCACGTGTCGCAAGGATATGGTCCATTGGCCCTTCGAGGTTGTCGAAAACGATGGATCGCCCCTCATCAAGGTTCAGTATTTTGGCGAGGAAAAAACGTTTAGCCCTCAAGAGATTTCGGCCATGGTTCTCTCCAAGATGAAAGATATCTCCGAGGCTAAGCTTGGGAAGACAGTCAAGAAAGCTGTCGTAACGGTTCCCGCATATTTCAACGACTCTCAACGTCTTGCTACGAAGGACGCGGGCGCAATCGCTGGGCTTGATGTATTACGTATCATCAATGAGCCCACTGCCGCCGCCCTCGCCTATGGCCTGGACCAACAATCAAAAGCTGAACGTAACGTTCTTATCTTTGACCTCGGTGGGGGAACTTTCGATGTCTCTCTCTTGAATATCAGCGGTGGCGTTTTCGCTGTTAAGGCGACTAATGGCGATACCCATCTCGGCGGAGAGGACTTTGATAATGCGCTTCTTGAGCATTTCAAGAATGAGTTCAAACGGAAGACAAAACTCGACATTTCGGAAGACGCCCGTGCCCTCCGGAGATTGAGAAGCGCCTGCGAACGTGCTAAGCGCACGCTCTCCAGCGTCACTCAGACTACAGTTGAGGTGGACTCTCTTTTCCAGGTAAGATAAGGATAAGCGACTGCCAGCGGACGGTATCGAATAACTTTCGCGCCAGGGAGAAGACTTCTCTTCAAATATCACACGTGCGCGCTTCGAGGAGATCAATGGAACCCTTTTCAAATCGACGATCGAACCTGTCGAGAAGGTGCTGAAGGATGCCAAGATCCCTCGCGAGAAAGTCGACGACATTGTCCTCGTCGGTGGCTCAACACGTATCCCAAAGATCCAGTCTCTTGTATCCGAACTTTTCGGAAATCGCCAGCTCAACAAGTCCATCAACCCTGACGAAGCCGTTGCCTATGGTGCTGCAGTGCAGGCTGCAGTACTTACTGGTCAGACCTCCGAGAAGACGCAAGACCTACTACTGCTTGATGTCGCTCCCCTTTCCCTTGGTGTCGCGATGCAAGGTGACGTCTTTGGCGTCGTTGTTCCACGTAACACACCTATTCCGACGAACAAGTCCCGCGTGTTCACGACCGTTGAGGACAATCAGACGACTGTCACGTTCCCTGTGTACGTTTCTTTCGTATTGGTTATGTATGTCGTGTGTCTGATAACGTTGAAACAGCTACGAAGGAGAGAGGACTCAGTGCCGTGACAATCGTTTGCTTGGCGAATTCGAGTTGACTGGGATTCCTCCCATGCCGCGCGGTCAAGCTGAACTCGTCACCACCTTCGAGGTCGATGCGAATGGTCTTCTGAAAGTCTCTGCACAAGACCGCGCCTCGGGCCGCAAGGCATCCATTAGTATGTACGCTCGTGAACACGCGCGTCTTGTGCTCACTGTCTGCAGGCATCACCAATTCCGTTGGTCGCCTCTCATCGGCGGAAATTGATCAAATGATCAAGGATGCTGAACAATTTAAGCAAGCTGACAAGGACTTCTCCGCTCGCCACGAAGCGAAATCAGACCTTGAAGCTTATATTCATCAGGTCGAGGGAACAATTACGTCGCCTGAGATTGGCATGAAGCTCAAGCGGGGTGCAAGGGGACAAGTTGAAGCCGAGCTTGCGCGAGGGCTCGAGAAACTGGAGGTGGAAGACTCGACAGCAGATGAATTGCGCAAAGCACAATTAGGGATCAAACGAGCTTTGCAGAAAGCGACTGCGGGCATTCGCTAGGGTATCAGTGGTGGATTCCTGTCCTTTTGTTGCTTTATCCCCTGTTTACCATCGCTGTATTCATTGAATCAAAAGGAGGCGTAGAGTTGCGTGTACGCAAATCCTCGGTCGTATCTGTCCAAGAAGTTGTTAATGCTCGTATTGATCCATATTGAAACTGAACGCAAGATGAACACCCTGGGAAATGACCTTGTACAAAAGGACCATCGATTAAAGTGAACTGATGAGAAGCCAGGAACATGGTCGCAGGTGACCTGTTGTATCCTCATCTTCCAGGCACGAGGGTTGTAATGTTTACGTGAGGTGGGTACATGAGCCACCCCCAAAATGCTGAGCATGGCTTTTAAAAAAATGCAGAAGGGCGGGCGTGGGGAACGGTTCGATCCGCGGACCGGGGACAGAGGGAGGGAGGGATATAACGTTGAGCTTAGGGCTCCGATCAGAACAAGGGTACATCATATGCGTGCATCAGGCCCATCAATCAAGAGGACTCGGGCGGGGATTGAAAGATGGGGCCGGGAGCATCGGCATTGGATAGAGTTTCTCAACGGATTATTTCATTCCGATTTCGATCGAGAGCGACCAGCTTGTCCCGACCTTGGTCTTGGTCCACCACCAAGCCCATCTCCCTCTACCCCTTCTCGCCTCTTTCTCTCTCTACTATACTTCCCAAGGTATCTTTTTTCTCTACCCTCAGTCTCCTTTCTTTTCTTCTTCTCCTTTCTTCGCCCTGGGAAGTTTGACAAAAACCTCCTTGAACACCCTGCAAGCTGATCTTCACGACCTCCTTCCAGTAGTAGCACATAGTAACCACAGCTGTGTTCCAAAAGCCACCTCTTGCCCGCTCTATATACATTCAAGTACCCACTGGCTCTTCCTCTCGCTCACACAATCTTCGGTAATAGCTAATCAGTATCCCATCCTCAAGAGTATAATGTCTCTTTCCGCCGACCAAGCTGCTTTTTCCCGCAATCCCTCGGGGAAAACTCCTCCTCCTGCCCCCTCTGCAGCCTATGCCAAGAGGTTCGTTCCTCCATCTTGTTTAATTTCACCTCCTCAACCCTTTTTAGGGCGCGCGAGTTACAAGGCGAGGGTATGATTGACCGATACAGGCCCCCTGCCCTTCGCGCTCTCGCATCGGGCGGCTCCTCCCCTAATGAAGTCTCTCCTTCTACAACCATCACCCCTACGGACAGCTCTAGCCTGCCAAACAACACTTATTCATCTGGCTACAGAAGGGCGAGGGCCGGAACCTTACCTTCCAATATGTCGCTGGCCGCTCAGCAATACGCTGCTTCCAACACACCTAGCCCCAGCACCCTGACGCCTAGAGAATCATTCAGCGATCAATTACAGCTCTTCCCCCCGTCAAGTGCTACACCCCCAGCCCCTATGCGGCCCGCTTTGCGCCATTCGGCTTCGGTAGCCTCCCCTGTCGCCTCGACGGTTTTGACGGAACGGAGCAGTCGCCTTCGTTCGGGCTCATTGACCACGCTTCCTTCTACCGGCCTCTCAAACCCGTTTGGCTCTAGCATCTTCTCTTCATCCTGGTTAACTTCGTCTGGCAATAATACTGCCTTCCCCGTTTTGGAAGAAATGCGTTCCATGGACCATGGAGCGGATGATTTTGACGTTCACACACTGGATTACCTTGGTTTAGACGAGACCCATCATCATCACCGTCCCCCTCCTGCTGCAACTATTTCCGAGCTCCGCAACCAGGCACAAGCTGTCATCGCCGGGAACATGTCTAATCCCGCACGTTTGCGCGCTACGACGGTCTCACACCCTTACCGTCGGTTATCTACCACTGGCAATTCCCTTCTCCCCGCCCCGAACCAGGAGGACGAAGAGGAAGTGTACGAAACGTCCTACGGTCGCCCGGCATTAGACACGTATAATGACCCCTTGAATCCGGATGACTACTTTCCTCGCACGGTGAAAGGTCTCAATCCGACAGAATACTTGAGCGCAAATATAGTCACCAGTCGACCACGCGCCATATCCGTTGGCACGCTTGACGATCCCGCGCGGATAACGCGCCGCGCAACCGTCTCTGTGGAGCATCCCGTATATGAACATTCGTCATCCTCCTTCAATGGCACAAACAGCGCCCAGTTGAGTCAAAGTGGTATTCTCAAATCCGATAAATCGATCGCTCTCCGTGCAGGCGCGTTACCTTCCGTGCGCTTTCCGGTCACGGAGGTGTCTGGAACTCGGACGCCCTCCTATCTTTTGACGACGAATCAGCCCGGACGCGCTGTCTCCCCGAAAACCGAGAATCCTACTCAAATCCAGACTCCTACGCGCTCCCTTTGGATCGGAAACCTCGACAGTTCGGTCACTAGCGAACAGCTTATCCATGTTTTTGCCCCATACGGTGCAATTGAGAGCCTAAGGCTCTTGCCGGAGAAGGTGAAACTTAGAATTCTTCATAGCGAAAGTTTTTCTCATAAAGGCACAGGAGTGTGGTTTCGTCAATTTTGTTGAAAAAGCAGACGCCGTTCGTGCCAAAGAAGACGTGCTCAATCGTCTTGGTGGTAACATTGGTATGCCCAATGGACAGACAGTTCGCATCGGCTTTGGAAAGGCCGACAGCGCGCCAGCTGCTCCGGGTAAAGGTCCTGGCGGAACTTCGACCAATGGGTCTACGTCGTCTGTTACCGGGAAGAATTCGGCCAGTCCTTCCATGAGTGGTATGGAAGCCCAACTACAGTCAACGCCAACGCGGGCTCTTTGGATCGGTTCCATTCCATCGACGACGACGCCGGCGACAATCCTGAGCGTGTTTAGTCCCTACGGCCCTATTGAATCCGCCCGTGTTCTCACTCACAAGAACTGCGGGTTTATCAACTTTGAGCGTTTAGATGACGCCGTCCGCGCGCGCAAGGCCCTGAATGGTCGTGACGTGCTTGGTAGCGATGTCGGTGCGATCCGCATTGGATTTGCCAAGGTACCGGTGAAGAATGGGCAAGATGGCGTTCCAGGGCAGGAAGAGGCCCCCAGTCTCAATGTTCAGGGCGTGGGTGACCTTAGCGTTGGCGCGACTATCCATGCGTTACGCAGCGTCAAGGGCGCGTCTACTATTCCGGTTGACCAACAAGTCCTCGGGGGCACCGTCGAGAATTATCGTTCCAATCTACTGCTGAGTATGATTGGGACGGGAACCCACAACACTGCGTTCGTGAACGACGGGACACCTAAGCCTGCTGGATGGAGTCCCACTGTGACAGAGCAGCAAATGATCATGAAGGAGCTATCGGGTGGTGCACCTGATGCTGATGCCGACGTTCTGGCTTTGGCCGGTATTGAACCTCTTTCTTTTTCACCTTGTCATGATCGCTGAGTGATGCTGCAGACTTCCGTCCACCAACAATGTATTATACTACTATTCCCTTGGTGTCCGAGCGTCCGCATAACAGGCGTTGGGATGCCTCGAAGTTGCGCGAGCTGCGTAAGAGGATGGACTCGAACACGATTTTGGATGAAGAGATTGAACAAGTCGCCGCTGATTTCCTTGATGGTGAGATTGTCGACCTTGCGTCTGACTGGCTGGGAAACACAGTGAGTTTTGTCTAACACTATCTCGAATTCTATTCGTTAATGTGGTGTAGGTTGTCCAAAAGCTTTTCGAGAAATGTGTATTTCCTGCTCGCATGGCTATGCTTGACCGTATCACTCCTCATCTGGCGATGATTGGTATTCACAAGAATGGCACCTGGGCTGCGCAGAAGATCATAGAATGTGTGCAGACCCCGGAGGAGATTAGCCTGATCGCCCAGCACTTGCGGCCTTACGCACCGTCACTGCTGCTGGATCAATTCGGCAACTATGTTATCCAGTAAGCCCCTTCCACGGCATTCATGGCGATCCCCATTTTAATCTGATGCCGTGCCCTCCAGGTGCTGCCTCAGATTTGGACAGCCCGCCAACGATTTTATCTTTGACGCCATGGTTGATCGCCTATGGGAAATTGCGCAGGGTCGGTTCGGCGCCCGTAGTATGCGCGCCTGCCTTGAGAGCCCGAACATCACTGTCAGTCAGCAACGCCGTATCGCTACAGCCATTATCCTTAACTCTATCCCGCTCGCGACGAATCCAAATGGCGCACTCCTTCTGACTTGGTTACTTGATACTTCTGGTTTCACGTCACGCTATCGATTATTAGCGCCCCGTTTTACGCCCCATCTCTCTCACCTTTGCACCCACAAACTCGCTTCTCTCACCGTCCTGCGCATCGTAAACCAGAAGGTCGAGCTTGAAGCGTCGAGTCAGGTCGTTGAGGCCCTATTCTCATCCCCGAACGATCACGTCTTGACGGATGTTCTTGGAGATCAAGTCAATGGTGTCAATGTCGTGCACAAGGTGCTCACCAGTCCATTCGTTGATCCGGCCAAGAGACCGGCATATATCGAAGCGACCAAGCGTGTTCTCATCGAGCTGAAGGTGATCGCTACTCAGGCATATCGTCGTCTCATAGAGGAAGTTGGTCTCCCCACACCTAATTTTCAACCAAACTACCCCAATGGTTCGACTCCTCCTGGTGTCAAAGGCAAATTCAGTGGCTCTTCAAATTCCTATGGCGTTCCCGGCCTGTCATCTGGGTACTCGACGCACGACCAGAATCTGGCGTCTATGATGGCCGCTTTGCAGATGGGTGGCCAAAATCCTCAATCTGGCCAACCCCAACCGCCTCAGCTCTCCATAGATCCTGGGTATAGTGGTCAAAGTGTCTCCGCTCCGCAACGCAGCCGCTCGTCCAACGCGGTGTCTACATTCTCACCCGCGACTGATCACTTCAACCCATTCGCAATCAGAACGCCAGAAAACCATAGCCCACGTATCCCCCAACGCCGCAACATTGGCCCCTCACCTGCTGCTGCCACGCCATCCACGATCCCTATGCCCAACATTTCTTACGGCACTCAATCCCCAGTTCTTGGCTCGGCGGGAGCGATTCTCGGCATGGGACAACCTTCATATAGTAACATTGGGCCACAATCTGTTCCTCCGCAGGTCTATCAGCAGTACATGTATCAGATGTATCAACAAAACACTCCGAACATGGGGACATTCCACGCCTGAATCAGCATCGACATTGACGACGACAAGCGCCTCGATACATGCTGCATGATATCCTTCACGTCACTCCCTTCGATCTCTTCCCCCCAATGCGTTCTTGTGATCAAATTTCCCTGATTATTTACAACGGCCACTCTCAGCTGTGCGTGGGTTTGTTTGGCTTGCTATTGCAATGTCTGCTCTCCTTTATATACCCCTGAAATCATCACTTGCTTGCATTTTTCCACATTCATTGAGTGTTGTTGAGGAGTAAATATGGACGAGGTTTCTGTAAACTTTCAGCCTTACTCTGCTTCCTTACTCTCTAGTTTTACTTCAGTTCCTGTCTGGCCTCCGAACATGTAAATTGTACATACATCAGAAAGGTGATTCCAGTGTCAGATGATGAATACAATCCCATTTATATTTATGGAATCAACGCTTTGTCGGACCGGCTTATCCGTCACCTGAACCAACATGGGTTCTGCCTCATCAAAAGCAGCACGCGCATCAGCTGCGAAATCTGCGAAAAAACCATCATGGTCCGGTGCAAGGATCCCGGCCTACGACCCTAAAACCCCGCCAAAGTCGACGGCACGCCGGCCTTGTGCAAGCGAGTTCAAAGACGAAGGTAAACATTCGCTCCTGTCTTGGACCTTGAGTAAAAACCAAAAAATCACTAGAGATCCAAAGAGATGGGAAAGACCCACAACTGATGGCTAATCTGAGCCGAATGGAACCGGTGCGGGTGTATCATCATATGCCGCCAGCTGGAACGGTGAGTGTGGTCTGGTTAGGCTGTATCTGTTCGATTGATGATGTGGGATAACACTTTTGTTTATGTGGGTTTTTTCACGAAGGAAGGAGGATCACGTCAGGGAACTTTTTGAATCGCGCGCGAGGGCGGAGGACGAGGCGGCTGGGGCGCGCACGCCGCGGAATCGGTTGCACGTCGGGACGCTCGTTGCGCTTCTCGAGGAGCGCCAGAACGAGAATGCGAATGCGAATGCGATTGCTGGCGCTGGGCCTACGGCGACGGCGACGGCGACGACCATGACAACGAGGCAGCTTGGGGAGAAGTATGGGATGGACGTGGAGCGGGTTGAGAGACTTGTGCGTTCTGTGAATGTGCCGAGCGTGCGCGAGGGCGGGGGGGGGTGACGTATGTGAGAGATGTTGAGAGGGATGCGGACGTTGTGGTTACGGAAGTGAGTCTTTTTTTCTTCTTTTCTTTCTGTTGAGTTGGGTTTGGGGTTGACTCGGACGATTAATTTGTGCACAGGTCGAGTGGAGGGAGCCACGAACGGTAGCGTAGTACAGTACACTTGCTCATACAAATTACATTATCAAATATATGCATTAGCGTAGCTAGAGCGGGCCGCGACGCCGCGTCGTGTCTGCCTGTGACGAAACATGCTCAGAAGACAGACGAATTTAGCACTCCACAGTCGTCGATGGTTTTCGCACCGTTCTAGCCCACGCAAATCATCGTATGCAATCACTAGAAGCGCGGCCGTGGCTACGTCCGTCGCGGTTGTGGCCGCCGCGGCGGTGACAATCGCGGGCCAGAAGTTCATCAAAGGACCCATCAACAACGACACGCCTCCTAGTGTGCCAGAGGCGGGCCCAAGCAAGATCAATAATCCTGAGGCGGGTGCGAAGATGCGCGTAGGTGGTGGTGGCGGAGACGATGACGAGCTCAGGTTGTTGGTGTGGGGTTCGAACAGGTCCGTCTCTTACTTTTCACTTTATTCCTCATCCCGCCGCGTCGCTCGCTCACCCGGAATTTGAAGGGCGCGAATTATCTCCCCTGATGCGTCGGACGCGGTGCAGATCCGTACGCCGGTGACGGCTTCTTTCCTCTCGGACGTGGCGCTGCGTGACTTGGCAGTGCACGCTACGCATGCCGTCTGTGTCGACGGACGAGGGGATGTGTATCAGTGGGGCGATGGGTTCTTTGGCGGCGGACAGATTACGTCTGGAGATCGGAAGCCTGTGTTGACGTTGCGAGGCAAGGTGCGTCCGTGTCCCATGTTTGCTCGCTGCGGCGTGCTGTTGCCCACCCGTGTTTCTCTCTCTCTCTCTCTCTCTTTTAGAACATCGTAAAGGTGCAGGTCACGGACTCGCGCGTGTTTGCGCTTTCAGCCTCCGGGAAGGTATATGTGATTCCGACAGATGCAGCGCGACAGAACCTCACCCCAGAGGTATCATCAGCACCTCCGAGTACGTCGCGGTGGGGCACGAACTGGCTGTGGGGCAATCAGTCAGGGATAGAGTATTCCGAGATCGTGCCCGTGTCAACACAAAAGCTCGCATGGGGCGAGAGGTGAGCGTCAATTTGATCGTATTTCAAGTTCGATCGTCAATCTTTTTCAGAATCACATCTATCGCCGCTGGCCAAGACCATCTGCTCGCACTGACGTCTTCCGGTCGCACTTTTGTTCATCCTATCACAAAGAGCGCCAATTCCCATGGCCAGCTTGGGTTCCGCAAGTTCGACATCCCTGACCCCTCTTCGATAAGCTCGGCTGGGCGGCTCCACGTTGAGCTCACCCCGAGAGCCGTTGTCGATCCCTACGCCCGGAGCACTCGCTATGCACGTGAATCCCCCTCATCATCTGCTACCGGTTTGGTTCCTGTGTCCGAGAACCTCGTCAACGTGGATGATACGAACCTCAAGTTCTCAGACAGACTCTTCGAGGTCCCTGCGCTGAGGGGCGTCAACGTCGTCCAGATTGCGGCTTGCGCTCGAAGCAGTTTCGTGAGGACTGACTCAGGAAGGGTGCTTGGCTGGGGTGCTAATAATTTTGGGTAAGTGCTTCGTGACGCCCCCTAACACGAGTTGTCCCCTTTTTTACGTCAAGTCTCCTGAAGGCAAATTGGTCTGGGCGGAAATGTGACACTTGATACAATTACGGTTCCTACCGAAGTGGTGCTATGGAGGGGCACACCCAGTAGCACGCGTACCCAATGCATCGACGTGAACGCTGGCGGCGACCTGGCGTTCTTCACTGTCGAACGAGTCGACGAAACGGCGACGAGGCAGGTTGAGATCCTGTCCTGCGGGAATGGACAGTACGGCGGATTAGGCAACGCGTTGTTCAGCAACGCCCAAGGCGTACCCGTGCGCACCAAAGCTGTCAGTGGGCTGTTGGAATGTGCGTTTTGCGTAACCCCAAAAATCACATCGTGCTGACTGTTGTCATGTAAACGTGGCAGTCTCAGAAGAGACGAACGACCTGCGACCCATTGTGCCGCATGCGCTCTCCGTATCGCCTGATGGGCATGTGCTGCTCGCGCTCGAGACGCATGCGCGTGCAGGCGCTGGTGGGGGCGGGAGGGACCTGCTGGCATGGGGGACGAATTATGATTATCAAGTTGGCAACGGGAAGCGAGCGAGCATCGCTGTGCCGACTAGGCTGGAAACGGTGGACGGAGATCGAATGATGTTGGGGAAGCGTCTGGCCAAGGTTGTGCGAGATCCGCAAGGGCGAGTCTGGAGGCGAGGCGTTGAGGTTGAGCAAGTTGCGATCGGAGGGTACGGCACCAGTTTGCTGTATTGGAGGATCGCCTAATCGATGTGCACGCGACCCACCCCCTTTACCGCTTGTCAATAAATAAATAGTCCCTGTCTAACGACCGTCCGTCGCCCCTCGCAGTCAACAACCATGTCTACCTCCTTGTCGTCCTCGCTGGACATGCTCTCGTCCCTCACATCTAGCACAAGATGGGCGAGCGATTCGCTCTCGGATGACGATGAGATCGTCTGGTCCTTATCGTCTTCCGCCGTGCTGTCCTCTTCTTCGCCCCCGCTCACCTCTCCCCTATCTGAAACGGCCGACTATGTGCTTGTCCCACGTATAGACTCGACTCGGACGGCGTCGCCGCCGACGGCAGACGCAGATGCTGCTATCGCAAGCGCGATGGCCGCACTCTCGCTGAGCGGTACTAGTACAGCGGCGTCCAAGCCACGTCGCACCACCACTATCACGACCACCACCGATGATGATATATCGGTAGTAGTAGTGGGTACCGTGTCTGGCCCCGTGCCAGAGCCAGAGAAGACGAAGAAGAAGGCTCGTCACGCTGGCAGAAAGGCTGGGTCTGGCACTGGCCCCACCACGCCGCCTGCCGCAGCAGCAGCAGCAGCAGCAGCAGCAAGTTCGCCGTCCAAGAAGTCCCAAAAAGGACTGACGGATCAGCCCGTGGTGCCGAGGAACAACAAGGGCAGAAGGAAACCCAAGACACCACCACCACCACCCTCCCCCCCTTGCCATCTCTCTCCCCTTCCCCTCCATTGGACGACCAGTCCGCGGCTGCTAAAGCAGCAGCCCCGTCGTCATTACCGTCGCAGTCACCACCACGGCCACCATCACCACCACGACCGCCACGACCGCTATCGCCCAAAGCGACGAAAGGGCCCGATAATGGTAATGGTTGTTCCTCCTCCGCGTTGCCCGTGCCCGCACGGAAATCAAAGAAGGAGAAGGGGTCGAAGAAGGGCACCACCACTTCCGCCGTCCGCGTCTGTCCTCCGTCGATCCCCGCCGCCGATGGTACAGCAAACTTAAATTTGAAGCCGCAGCCGCAGTCGATGGGGCTCGGCTTGCGCGCCGTCGTGGACGACTCGCTGTCTGAAGCGAGCGGGAACGACGGTGAAGCGCCCTCCTCTGCGTCGTCGACGTCTTCTATGACCGTCGGGTACCACGAGGCGCACAAATTCATGACTTCGTGCGTCTGCTTATTGTCCGTTGGATGAACGATGACACTAACACAGCCCGTTCTTATGATGAATCCATCATCGTCATCATCATCGCATCAATTCAATCGCAATCCTCCATCACGTCACCATTCCATACAATACAATTAATTACGCTACTACATCCCCACATATCCACCACGTGTGATTTCCGACTTTGCTCTCTTTTGTTTGATCACTCCTTTTTTTTTGTTGTTTGTTTCCCGACTCGTTTCATTCATGCTATCCAGGTACCTCGCGCATCCACCACCACCAGGCAACAACGGCTCAGCACTCCTAATGCTCCAAGCGCTCATCCTCGAGCTCGGCTGCCTGCCCAGCGTAGCAGCGACGGGCAAGAAGTTCTCCATCCCAGAGCTCCCGAGCTCCCTCCGGCAGGCGAAGCTCCTCCTCAAGAGCCAGGCGTTCATCAACGTGCGCGACTACCTCGCCGTGCGCGAGCAGGGTCAGGCCGCGCTCCGCCGCGTGATGCACCCCAATCGGACGAGCCTCGTGCGGGAAGTTCGCAAGGGGAAGCGCCTTCCCGTGCAGGAGGTCAAGAAGGCTGGCCTCAAAGTCCTGTTGGTGAATACGCGTCTCTGATGACAACTCGCTTGCCAATGCAGTTGCTATGCATCCATTTATCCTTGAAGCTGTTTCTATATCCTCCTGTATCTATGTACTCCTATCTTGGTTTTCACTTTGGATCGCCGTTCACGGTTGCAAGTAGTCGATTTACAATTTACTTTGTAATACATATCACGTTCTTCAAGCAGTCTTTGTTTCCAGGCTCACTTGCTTTCTAATGCCATTCATGAATGGGTAAACAAGGGATGATTGCCGTACGAACGTTCGTATGTACTGTATTTCGAGTCAACGAAGTGAATGCTCTCCTTCTGCAACGTGTGTCCGAGCCGACGAGGGAGCCAGTCCTAACACGGCTAAAAACTGTAGATGACAGCGTGTAACCAATAAAATAAAGTGGTAATGGGATAATGACGTTGGGTATATGGATCATCCGAGTTCACAGGCTCAAAGGTCAACTAAGATTTGCAAACCTCCGAGATCACCCCGAAACCGAGAATCGCTTCGTACACGGCGTAGATGGTACCCAAACTCCCTTGAGCATCGGGAACAATGGTCGCACTTGGCTGGGCAATATCACTGGCTGGGCCATTATTGTAGTTGGGCTCAGAAGGGATTGAAGCCGAGCTAGGAGCGGGGGTTGAGAGTGATTGGGACGTGGTCGAAGTTGTGGTCGAGGTCGAGCTGTGTGTCTTGGAAGTGGTCGTGCTCGTGCTGGAACTGGAACTGGAACTGGAAGAAGGTGGGGGTGTGCTCGTCGTGTGGTGGGTGGTGGGAGGGGGTGTGTATTGGGTGGTGGGCTCTTGGGTAGGTGTGTATGTTGGGGTTGTATGAGTTGAGGTTGGTGGGGGTGAAGAGCCAGCAAATTCCCATGTGCCCGAGAGCACACCCACGCCAAGGGATGCAAAAAATTCGAAGAGGCCCTCAGTGAGATCAAGACCCCCATAGGGACAGCCAGGGCACTATGGAGGGGAATGTGAGGAGCTGATAGAACAGGCTAGACCGGATTCACCTCGTCGACAATTTGGGCCGAAGTGGTCTTGCCATCAACGCTGATCGTAATTTCCTTGAAACAGTTGGGACCTGGGTACCCGCTACCGAATTGCTACGAAGGGATAGACAATCAAAATCCAGTAAAAGCGGGAGGAAGAACTAAGATACTGACAGCGCTATTCAGCGCGACGACCTGAGAAAGACGGCGAGTGGATAAATGTTGGTTGATATATACTATAGTGGTCACTTACAAAGTCACTTGCGCTGTAAGTATTACCACAAGCCGTCCTACAGAAATAATCAGGTGGAGGATATGCGATTAGACAGTACGGACGTACACGCCGGTCTCGATATTATAATATGTGAATCGGTCATCCCGCTTCTGCAGAGTTTGATTATGAGCACGAAGCGCCAGGTCTGAATGGCGATGGGGATGATTGCCGAGGTGACTGGCCAAGGCAGAGAAAGGGAGTGAGGCAACGAGAATGGTTGCAAAGGAGCGCATTGCGAATAAAGGAGAGGAGGGTAAAGAGGGCGACAGACCGCGGTCTCTTTAATAAAAGAAAAAAAAGGTGGAGCGGCGGGAGCGGGGATGGGAAGGGAAGGGGTGAGTTGAGTACTGAGAACCGAGACAAGGTGGCCATTTAAGTGGCCAGCATTTCCAATTCCCGGTCCCTCGGAAAAAAATTATTTCACCGCCGCACATCTGTTGTTGGTATTGTACTACACCACTTTGTCTGATCAGGCAATTGATCCATACAGCTCGAGCTCGAAAATAGCGCGGGCCCTTGCTACGCACCTGTGCTGCAGTCCAAAGCTCAGTTTACGTACAAGGGAATAAATACGACCAAATAAATTCAAACTCGTCGCGAGGGTGATCGGCTTCTTCCGCTCAGGCGTTGTACTTCCCTTCTTTGACCACTCGTACTATTCAACTGGGGTAGCTGTAGCGATGAGTGACGAGGTGCTGGAACGATGCGGAATCACGTATCAAAAGTGTTCTTGTGCGGTTCTTATTTTCTGATGTCGCACAGTCCCTGCATTTCTCGCGCCATGCCTTTGCATTCTTCGATGCGAATTTGTACCACCAGAAATATGATGGCATTCTTTGAAACTCGATGCGAGGTGGCACCTTATCCCTACTTGAGCTCTACTCAACCCGGTGACATTTTTGTTGGATTTCTTCCTCCTCATGGGCAACCTCATCTCATCCCCTCTGCTCCGTTTCAGGAAGTTGTTGCAAAGGTTTGAGAATAGGGGCGTTAATGCATTGTAAAACTCGCATGCGCATGCCTTTGGGGCGAACGGATGGCTGTGTGGAAAGAGCGTGCGTTGCTTGTTCTGGTAGGTATGCCGGGGAGCATGCAACTAGAATGACAGAGGCTGGGCCAATGCATTGCCTGGTGGCCTTTGACGGCGTCACGGTTACTTGACGTCCTGGGCCACTTGCCTCGAACGGCGGTAGTCATCGAGGAAGCTCATCGGGTTAGATTTTGGGACTGCCGCCAGGTACCTTTGCCCACCTCCAACTCTGAGCTTTCCTACACAGATAGATGCACTTGTATCTGCGGTCTTTCATCGGTCTAACAAACCCCGACGCCTCTGTACTCCAGGCTGGCCTGAAGCTGCTGCCAGCGCACGTCTGCTATTATGTGCTGCATACCTCCATCCTTCGTTATTCAGCCCATCCGCGACTACCATTGGACCATCATGCAGTGCAGAGCTTTAAGGAACTTTCACTTTCGTTTTATCCCAGGCTGCAAATGGCCATCTTTTTTTTTTTTCCAACGCTTCGTAAAGACCCTCCGGAGCCCGCGGTGTTAATAACACTGTCAGATTGTCACGCAATCACACGGGAGCAAACACCGTTCTGACCCAGGGCTATGCACGGGGGCTAAAATTTTTGGTGCCCCCACGTTTTTGCCAATAAAGGCAATCATTTATTTACTAATTCGTGATAACTTACAATCGTCACTGGCCATCTACGGTCTTTGTTGGCCTAGATATGATACCAGACGGCTGATATAAGTTATTTTTCATCAGCAGTGGCTGTACTGGGACTCGTGTTCAAAGTTATTCACTGCTGAACGAAAAAATTTGAGGCCAACGCAGCAAATAGTATGAATGCATCCATCATCGACATCACATCGTAAAACGCATCCCAGTGGTTGGGCTCGGAACAAAGAAGATGCACATGCAGCACGAGGCATCAAAGCCATCAGAAGTCCATGACAACCCACAACCACAAGGCCTCATGTGTCCGATTCGCCGCGCGTCCCGAAACTCGGAATCATTAGAACTGAACTTGGGAAGAAGAAGAACTACTTTGCTGTTGCCTTTGCTGGCGTGGGCGGCGTCAGGATGAACTGCAACCCCGCGGGCGGACTCGGACTGCCACCGACGCCGCCGCCGTCACCGTCCGATTCGAGGTCAAAGTCGAGGTCGAGGTCGAGGTTGACAAAGATGGGCCGGTTCGGCTCCAGATTGAGCGACGCCGCCCGCGCGCGGCTGCTGCGACCCGGTCCCGCCGCCGCCACGTTCCCCCTCCCCCTCCCCTTCCCCTTCTCCGAATCGGAAGCGAGATCGCCGTGGTCCTCCTCCTCGTCCTCCTCCTCCGACTGCCGCATGTCGGGCCCAACGCCGCCGCCGCGCGGGCGGCGTCGCTGCTTTGTCCGGGCTCGGCGGCGTAGGAGCAGGATGTGGATTAGGGTGATGCCGAGAGAGAGAAGGAAGATCCCTGAGAGAATGCACGCTAGTGCGATCACTACGAAAGAAATAAAAAAAAGCGTCCGGATAGCGGTTCATGCGGTCGGTCAGCCACAAGTCACAAGTCACAACCCTTAGCAGCCGAGCGTCCCCCGAGCGAGCGAGCGGTGGTAGTGGGGCGCGGAGACTCACAAGGAGATATGTTACCAGTTGTGTAATCCATACTATACTGTAGCGACAGTGAGTAACAAAGGAGCGGAGGGACTCTGCTGGCGGCGAATGTGTGCGGATGTGTCGGTGTGGTGTGGTGATGAATTCAAGTTCAAGTTTCAAGAACCTTGAAGCCGCACATCCCATTGTTGTCTCATGCGCGGATTAGATAAGATGATGACACCGATACAGTATAAAGGTCGATCCGCTGGCAGCAATACGTACCTGAGGGAGTTATGCCAGTAGCAGGAAACACCGATACGGCCTGGCCAATTATGATCGACGTGCCTGTGCTGGCTTTAACCTAAAGTCTAATTTTGGTGTCGTCGGTTTGCGATAAACTCGGGTAACCATCAGTCTACATCGGTTGGTGCCGCTGCAGTGATATGCCTTTGGGTGGTTCGAGCTCACGAGACCGCCAAAAGAGGAGAGTCCAACCAACTACAAGGCAGCAGTTTGCGTGCGAATATTAATAAAAAAACACTCTCGAGGAGAGCCAATATCCGAGTGTTAGTTCACTTTAAGGTTGGGTTGTTGCCTCGGCGCTGGTTACTTCCAATCGACCGCGAGCTACCTGACGCGTGCCCAGGTGGCCCTTTACCGTAGCGACCCTGGACTACAGTACAGTGTCGTGTTCGTCCTTGGCGATCACCCACAAACGATTGTTGTCGTAAGGAATTATTTATAGTCCTTCTTAACACTGTCACGTTTTAATCTTTCGCTCGCCTGAGTATCTACCAAGTTAGATACAGTATCGTTACATGCCACTTGACCGCGAACGGCGCCTAAACAAACCGCAAAGTGCGTAAGCTAGTCATCGTTCGAGACATCACCCTCATCGCTCGATCCCGGATCCAACTCCCCAACGCCCCATGTATCAGGCCTGCCGACACAGTAAACGGGCTCCAGCGCCACAATATTCAAGTCCGCCAGTTGCTGCGGTGTTATGTGACAACCGACGAGCATGATATCTGGCATGGTCCATTCTAATTCTAAACGTCGTGTGAGAGCACGCTTCAAAGTAGAGAAAAGCTGGCGGTCCCCAAGCGGAAACGAGAAGTGAGCGTGCGCAATCGTCAGAGAAAACAGCTCGGGTAAGACGATCGTGTCGGTCCCACTGGACGAGGGCATATCTATGATGTGGGCATCATGGAATGCATTCGCAAAACTGTACGCATAAGCGCCTGATAGTATGACCGTCTCGAGGTGAGTTAGACGAGGTAGGACCTCGAGCCACTCTACACTCGTTGTGTCATGCTCGCGGCAGAACAACGAGGCACTAAACTGAATGACTCTGCTCAATGGTAGGCTGGACAGAAGGTTTCCGAAACTTGGGGAAATCTCCGTGTTATCTGGCTGACGAGGTCGTTGCCATCTTAGGTACAGGTCAAGAGAGAGTCCCTCGGCATCTTCCAAAGGATGAGCCGTCATACCCATGCTGTCGTCGAACGACCGTATAGATGCGTTGTAAAGTGATTCTTGCCTATCGAGTTGGCCAAAACTAGAGGATATGATATGTGCTAGAGGGGGAATAGCCAATGCGACTTCCGGGATATGCCAACGTGTTACTGCATTTAGAGCGACCCGCCTGCAGTGTGGCATGACGAAGTGGCGCATAACGTTCGCACAATCCAGGACGAATCCCGTGAGGGTGAGGTAAAACAAGTGTTCGAGTTTGATTGGCGCGATGTCGTGGGGAGGGAGTGTCCTGATGCTGGTAGGGAGCTCGGAAATTGCGTGAATGAGCATAAGGGTTTCCAACCTTCTCATTGTCTGTAAAAGAGGAAGAATATTTTCTATGGATGGCCTAGAGCCTATAGGGATGTCCTTGAGAACGAGTGAAGTCAGATTTCCAACGGATGAAAATAGCTGCCAATTGATATGACAGGAAGCGAGCTCCAAGATGCGCAGATGTGGGGCATTCTCCATAGAAGGGTAGATATAACCGGGGAATACGGAGGGGCTGACCAAAATGAGCTCTTCCAAGATATATGGGAATCCTGTTAAAAATGGGTCAAGTAGGTCATCAAGGTCACGGAACCGATCGGAAAGAACGATGGAAAGATGTCGGATGTGCCACAGATGAGAGAGGGCAAGTCGGACAGCAGTTAAGAAGGCATGGTCGGCGAGGTTCTCGTGTTGTATTGGGATTCGTACTGTCAAAGGTGCGGATCGGGATCGCTCGAGCATGATGGCGGTCCATTCGGGTGGGTGAAAGAGGATGTTTGTCCACAAGAGGGGGCATTGAAGGGCGGAATCGCGCCAGGCCCTACATACGTGGCTGATCTGAAGGCAAGTCGGGGAGGACGTGTGGTTTGTGTGGTCGGAGTGATGAATCAGGATGAAGATGTCGGTGAGGAGGATGTGTGGAAGACGAGAGACGGGAGCGAGTGAATTAAGATAAGAGTTTAAGGATTGGACATCGCTGTCCATTGCCATCTGGTGACACGGCCATGCGACACTTGCATCCACTCACGGCAGCCGGGCCGGCACCTTGTTCATTATAACTGCCTCGGCTCCCCCACTTACCACCACCACGAGCACTACCCTTCGATGGACACTTTGTTTGGCAGGAAGAGGGCCCGCCCGCGACAGTCCTCCCTCTCCGGTCAGTCCGTTCCGTACGACAGGGTCCCTCCAGGCCCTCCGATTCCTGTTAGCCGACAGGCTGCCCACATCTCTGCTCCCATCACGAACCCCACACTTACCTCCAATGGGACCGAGCTCAACGTTCATACCATCCAGCGCACCAGGGAGGAAAGAGAGCGTGCATACGCTACGCCCAGCACGTCTACCCCGCGTTCGAGCTCTCCGCATGCCTCGTTGATGACGGATGAATCGTCCACCCTGTACAGCGAGCCCGCAGGCTCTGTTTCCAATCCACATCTATCCTCCACTGCCCGCAAGCTTCGCCGCAGTGGAAGTTCCTCCGGACGGCGAAGCCCTTCTAGTCAAGAGCTCTTTCGCGCCCTCCCTCCCATCCCAGCTACCCCGTCCTCCCCGTCCTCCACTTCCGTATCCGTGCGACCCACGTCCTCTTCGACCGCTCGTTCAGACAACCGGTCGTCTCGATATACATTCCAAACCGAGGCGCTTTCCTCCCACAGCCACCGCCATTTTTCACATTTCCACAGACATGGAACCATGGAGGATTTCAACTTTCCCAGGCCAGACAATGACGCGGAGATCGAGGCCTTGTTCGAACACATCGTAAGGACGCGCAACTTGCTCAACTTGCCCCCTCTCACTATCGAACAAAAATGGAACATGGTAGAGAGTGACGAGCGATTGCGATGGAAAGACGAGAAGGCGAGGGAAGAACAAGCCAAGAAGGTCCCGGAGCAGAGTCGTCCCGGCATGATTGAGGAAAGGTCCCCCGAGTGGTATATAATGAAGTTCATGGATAGGTCCGTAACTCCAAAGGATGCTTCCGGCCTTCTCGTTTCGTTGAGGGGCCATGAGGTGGGGTGCGTTCGACACTATTCGTCGTTCTCTTTGGCCAAACTGAGTTCTCTTCACCGATAATAGATGGTTCCAACAGTTCATTGCGATGCAAGGAACTCGAGTACTTACACAATATCTCTCGCACATTAGCCGCAAGGGCAGGCAAAGGTCTGTCCCGCTTGTCAATCCCTATTTTGTACGCTCAACTGTCCCCAAGGACGGAAGCCGATCATCAGCTAGAATATGAGACCATTCGTTGTATAAAGCAGATACTCAATTCTGGGGTATGTCTTGGAGCTTGTCGCCGGACATTAGTTGACCTTGCCCCAGTCCGCTACACAGGATGCTCTCTCTCACAACCTCCTCATTACGCAAATCGCTTCGTCATTGAATTCACCTCGCTTGGCCGCTAGAAAACTTGTGGTTGAACTCTTGACTTTCTTGGCTTATAGTATCCCTGAATCATTGAATCTCGTCACCGGGGCTCTGGAAGCTGTTAGCATTACAAACAATGCTGGTAGCTCTCCTTATTCATATTGGTTCGCGAGTTTCGAAAGGTCTATCTCTGGACGAGGAAAAATGGGTAGCCTGGTCGGGGCGAGCGAGGAGGTTCGAAAGAATGCCGCCACTGAAAGCAATATCAACGAATATGCAGTACGTGTCCTTCGAGTTGAACAGCGCCCTTCTTTCCCTCATAAACTCAAATTCTAGCTAAGCAATCTCCTCCTCCTCAATGGCATTCTCGTGAATACGGAAGACCTAGACCTTCGCATTCATCATCATAGTCAAATGGCTACCGCTGGCTTGCGACAAATAGTAGAACTATGTCGCAGCTTCGGCTTTGAGCCACTCAATACGCAGCTAGACAAACTGCAAGACATGATCGAAAATGATGAGAAGGACTTACGCGAGCGTCTAGATCAGGAGATTCTTAGAGACATGACTAACATTGAGGATGTCTACGCCACTCTCAAATCTCGGACGCAAAACACGAGGGCCTATGACTATCTCCTCTCCATTCTACAGCACCTCCTGCTCGTGCGGGAGGATGGTCCTGGACTGGTCCAGTACTATCAACTACTAGACTCTCTGGTCACCGATGTTGTCATGGACCATAAGCTTGCCGGCGCGGAACAGCGACTTGGGAAATCGGTTGAGGGCATCATTTCTCAGTTTAATGACGCCGAGCAGTTCCGCGTTTTGGAGGCTGATGCCGCTAAAATGCGTGCAGACCTTCGTCGTCTCCAACTCGAGAAGGACGCACTGGAAGGTGAGATCGTGGACGGCGGCGACGGCCTTATTGGTGTCCTCAAAGGCAAAGTTGCCAGTCTGGAGGAGAAGCTACAAATCTCGCGCGAAACCACCGCTCGATTGCAAACGCAGCTCGAGACGCAGAAGTCGGGCTATGAGGAGCAAATCACACAGCTCGAAGCGCAGATCATGGAATTGTTCCGGATGCTAAAAGAGCTAGGCGCAGATGGCGTGGGCAAGATCCTTGATAACAGCAACACCATGGACCGCAAGACCCTCATTGCAACATTGGAGAAGCACATGCAAAGGAGCAAGACTATCGACATTTTGGAGGGCCGTGATAGAGATTCTATCCGTCGAAAGAAGGGAGAAGAAGACCAGGACGTTGATGGGGCCGAATCTGATGACCCGGATGCCACTCCTGGGAAGTCAAGACTTACGCGGCAACCCCTCTCCAAGAGGGGTCATCAGTTCGCAAATGCAACGCGGTCATCTGATGGGCCGAATGGACGAACTTCGCAGTTCATGGATGCCGATGAGGCGGATGTCAAGGAACAGATCCAACAACAACTAGCTGCTGGGGTGCTGATCGTAAGCCGTTTTGAGAGCTCTCGTATGTCATGCATTGCTGACTCCAAATAGTACGCGCCGAGAGATGATAATGCTGCCAGTCCAAGAAGCGTCAACAAATCCCCGCGTTTCAAAGATCGCCGTCCAGTTGATGACGGCTCGCCTTTCAAGAAGCCCAAAAAATCTCGCTTACGTGACGAATTGTCCTCCGTCCCTGATGACCAGGACCACGAAAGCGATCACGATCAATCGACGCTTAGTGGGACGACTCTTGCAGAAGAATCTACCACATCGTCTTTGGACGGTACTCGCCCGCCTGGCGCTGGTTCCCTTGCGGAACAGCTCAGCAAGCACTTCGCATCTACACGTGGTCAAAGGTCACTGGACAGCGTTCAAGTGCCACAAGACCAGTCCTCACCATCCCAAGCTGAAGGTGCAGCAGCGCCTCCCCCTCCTCCCCCCCACCTCCACCACCACCGCCACCTCCTCCGCCACCTCCTCCGCTTTTACCCGGCATGTCCGGATCTATCCCTCCACCTCCACCACCGCCACCTCCACCCATGGGGAAATTTGGCTTGGTACCCACTGCCGCGACAGGTGCTCCACCTCCACCGCCTCCACCACCTTTCATGAACCGCGACTCCTATACAAGTTCTAATCCTAGCTCTGCACGCGCCTCCGTACTCCTCGGTGCGAATTTGAACGTGATGTTCGCGGCGAGGAAAGACATGCCCATTGCGCCGAATACGAAGATGAAACAATTGCAGTGGGATAAGCTCCCTCACCAGCAGGTTTCTAAGACCTTGTGGCAGGAGGAAGAGCCTTCAAAGGAAAAGGAGATGATAACGAAGTTATCCAATGACGGAATCTGGCTGGAAATGGAGGAGGACTTCAAAGCGAAACAACTCGTGATCAATCTCTTAGGTGCAGTTCTTTTCCTTTTGCAGCACCGCCATTGAAAGTATGTTGATCACCTTATTATTATTAGCACGACAGAAGCAAGCAGAATTGAAGAGCGTTCTTGATTCACAAACAAAGAAGCGAGTTGGTCAGTGCCCCAATTACGTTTGGAGTGTCAGAAATATCGATATCTAATTTGGGACCGAAGAAATTCTCATTCAGCGCGTAAAAAGGCTCGCACCTGAGGAGATTGCCCAAGGTATAAAGGAATTCGATCCTGTAGTGTGCACTCAAGTCTTCTTGAGTGAACTCAAGCGGGTAATTCCTACCCCAGAACAGGTGAACTTCGCGCCTTGCTGTTAGCTTCGTGAATTTATGCTGAGATCATTCATTTTATAGGTTGGAAAGTTGAACGTTTATCGGAAGTCAGAACCGGAAGAGTTGGCTAGCCTACACCGTGCAGACCGGCTCATGGTTAAAATGATACAAATCGAACGACTTGGTTCACGTATTGATGGCATGCTTTACCGTATATCTTTCGACGAACAATGGGCATTACTTGACGAGGTGAGCTCCTTCCTGCCTGTTTCATGGTCATCCTTAACTCTCCGATCATAGAGTGCCCGTAAATTGTCGGAGGCTGGGAAAGGTCTCATGAGTGCTATCCACTTCAAGGATCTGTTAAATGTGTGTATTCTCTGTTCCCATCTGTCCCCCCCCCCCCTTTAACCACCACCGTGACATGAACAGCTTATTCTACTTATCGGGAATTATATGAATGGAACTGGTATCAAAGGCGGCGCCTTTGGTTTCAGGGTTAGTAGCATCAACAAGGCAAGTTGTTTAGTCGTTTCCACGAGACTTCCCCCCTGTCTGACGATCCTCCTTTTTAGCTCGTTGATACCAAGTCGGTAAATAATACCACGCTCTTACATTTTCTCGAACGCACGGTGGCAAAGCACTTCCCTGCCATGGAGGATTTCCTGGAGGAGCTCAACAAACCTGCGGAGGCTTATCGAGGCATGTCCTTATCCAACGTTCCGCGGAGTTGAATTTTCAATTCAATTTTGTTTAGTCAATCTCCAGGATGTCAGGAAAGGTCTCGCAGAGCTCCGAGACGGCCTTAAGGCAATTCGGCGGGAACTTAACGAACATTTCTCTGAGATTGAGCAGAACGACCGTTATTCCAAGCAGATGTGGGGCTTCTTGGGAAAAGCGACCCAGCAGATGGAAGATCTCAACGACGACGTGAACGCAGCAGACACGTTGTTCACAGACGTGATGAAATATTTTGGCGAGGACGACAAGAATATGTCATCCTCGGAATTTTACGGGATCTTCAAGACCTTCATCACCTCTTATCGCGTATGTAATTTTGATTTTTTTGGTGTTTCTAATGTCTCACATGATGGGTAGAAATGCCAAATTGAGAACAGAACGGTTGCAGAGGAGAAACTCGCGCTGGAGAAGCGAAGGCGGGCCGCGGAAGAGGCAAAGGCAAGTCGGAAGAAGGCCACGGAAGAAGCCACGGCGCAAGAAGCCGAGGAGACAGCCGCTCTCGACACCTTGTTAGAAAAACTACGAAACGGCGACAACGTCGGAAGGCGCGCCCGTCGCACGCGTCCCAGTGCCATCAGCACGAGAGAGCCGACCACGCCGCTTCCAGACAAGGACACGCCCCCCGCCTCGGCGTTGGGTGGTACGACAGCGGACATTGCGCGAGGCATGCTGGAACAGCTCAAAACGAACGGTTTCGTGTCAATGTCGCCAACGACAACATCGGCCCCCAGGCGGCGTCGATTACGGACAGGTGCCATGGCTGCGGCGTTTGCTGCTGAGCTCGAGGCCGCAGGGGGTCCTCTGAGTAGTCCTCCTGAGAGTCCAGGGATACAACAGGGATTGTTCGGCCTGGGTACTTATGAAAATGGCTCGGACACTGGAAGAGAGGATTAATGTTTTTGCATGTATCTTATAGTCGTATCACGCTTGTAAAAGACACTGTAGTACGCATTATCTTATTACCTTGATATTATGTTGCGCAAATGTCCGATTGTGTCATGGCAACAAACGGACGAGGGTTATATAAGCCCTTTTTGGAGCGGCTTTTTGGAGCGCGCTTCCTTCTCTACATTATACCATCATGATTTTCTTCGCTGCTACCGTCGCTCTTTCTCTCCTGGGCCCCCTCGTTAATGCCCAGTCCAACAACTCAAACTCGAATACCGCTCTGGGCATCGCTGGCATTGAGGCCAATTTTCAGAATGCTCACATCATCCCCGACCTTCTTTCGACTTTCAATCCCACTGCCGTCATGAACGTCAACTTTACCGGTGTTGGCGAAACTTCAGCCGGTCAAAACCTTACGAAGGACCGTGAGTCCTATACCGAGCTTCCTTTTCTCTACGACAACCAACTGAGCGAGACGTCACTCCAGAGGTATCCACCGAGCCCAAACTCGCGATCGTCCCGGGCAGCGGCTTTAACGAGTCGGTGTCGGGCTCTTATACCCTCGTGATGGTAGACGCCGATATCGTCGGCACGAAAGAGACGGTCCAGAACCAGACATGCCACTGGCTCGTCAACGGCGTTACCCTCGGTGCGCACCTTTCCCGTCTCCTTTTCCGTGAAGTTTTCTCATGCTTACGTACATCCCCCAGGCAATTCTTCTTCTGCCGAGGAGCGGAACGTGTCGACTACTGATGGTACGTCTATTATTGATTACGCAGGTCCGGCTCCTGCAGATGGCAGTGGGCCCCATCGGTAAGCGCGTGTCTAGCTGAGAGGTCGCCGCTTGCTCGTCCTCGTCCTGTAGTGCTGACCAACGTTTCTCACACACATCAGCTACGTAATCCTGCTGTTTGCCCAGCCTATGAAGTTTTCGGCTCCCGCGGACCTGAGCAAGGCTAACACTGCCGTCACAACAGTCAATCTCACAGAATATGTGTCGGTATGTCCTGTCAATTTTTATTTTATTTAAAAAAAAGCCACGATATGCCCCCACTTAAACTGACACTTTTCGTCTCCCTGCGTTCAGGAAACTAATCTCAGCCAGCCCGTTGCGGTAAGTTTTTTTTTTTTCGTTTCGACCCACTGTACCCGCACTGTCCGGCTCTTAATGAGAAATTCTCACCATTCGAATCTCCCCAGGGCATGTACTTTACTGTCCAACAGGGCACGACAAACGTCTCCGTGCCGGTGACCTCAGCCGTCGTCAGCTCGACCCTTTTACCTGCCACCGCTTCCGGGTCTGGAACTACGACCGGCGCGAGCTCCAAGTCAACCAGCAAGCCCAACGCTGCCCCGCGGAGTGGGAACCCTGTTCTTGCGATCCCGGTTGCCGCATTCCTCCTCTTCATTTCGTACATATACCTATAAAGCGTATACCCATAGCGGACGTTTTAGTTTGTATTGCAGACTAATACAGCCTAAATATTGAGCCTCTTGATCTTCTGGACTTCGCGACGTGCATAAGGTGATGGCTAGGAGCTTGAATCAAAACCTCGGGCTGAAATTGTGATGTGCGGCAAGCATTTTCTGACCACTTGTGGCCTCTCTGGGATCGTTACCAGCTAAGCCGGTCTCGAAACTGTCGTTTGATATACTGCTAGAGCGCTAAAGTTTGGGCAGTTGTGAAATCTAAGTACAAGACAGCAGTAAACAAGCCATCAAACGGTTTCGGTTGTTGTAATCGTTCAGACCAGCGGCACTACAGTACTCTGTGAGACTCGTCTCGCCAGCCTCGACTCGGAGATGACGCAGATGAAATTCAACGTCATTGTCATAACATTGAAAGGGGTGGTTCATGTCAGTGGAAGGATACGTGACGGACTATGACAAGCAGATATGGGATACTAGGGATAGAGGGGAGCGCTCCTCAAGGCGTGAGACAATGAATGTCGTTCTAACTGAAGTCCACCACACGCTCATTGCCCAGGCTGCCCGACAACCAGACTCGGACGCCCGTCTGTGAAATTAGCAGTCCCGATTCCCGAGGCCCAGGCCGTCTTGTTCTCCCTCGGAAAACAGACAGTGTGGCCCGGGCATACTACATGTTCACCCACCTTCTTCAATTGATGGAGCAGAAAATCCAAGCCCACTGGCACTAGTGACGTAGCAGGCCCAGAGTCAGAGCTCACCCTTTTTCCTCTGGCCTTGCTAACGAGAGAAATTACCCGGGGCCGGCGCGGGAAGTCACCGATACTCAGCTGAGTGCCCATTGCCTCTTCTTAATCTTCACTTCGTACGTCCTGGCCGTATCAGGAGACCTCGAGAAAGTAATATTTACTTCCACCCCCGAGTCGTCATGCGCGCAAACCTTCGACACTTCTAGGTGGTCTGTCATTTATGCATGAGATGACAGACCGTCTAAAGGTGTTTATATCGCCAGCGGCCATGTCCCACATCAGGGAAACCCTCCCTCGAGGGCTAGCGAGTGCCAGCGAGAGAGATAATTGATGAAATTTGAAATGAATCATGTCTTTCTATCGGCTCTATCCCAGATTATCCTCCATGGAGGGTTTTCCTGATGCATGTGACGGTTCGTATTTGAATTGGCTCGTTGCGTGTCAAGTTGGGTTTCGCCACCAGCCGCCAGATTGCTATCTAGAGCAACAGCCATAGTCAGAATTATGCCAAAATCCGAGTTGGACTGATTGCATACGCTCTATAGTAAGTTTGCGCTATACTAAGTCTGAACGAGGCTCGAGTGTCGCCGTTAGTGATCTGCACGGGTACTGGCATGACCTGCAGTGTACCTGAGTGTAGTAATGATGTTTATCATGCCCTTGATCGATCATGAGTGAGTGAACTACACAATTGAAATACACAATTGATGGTTTGAGATTTGAGTTCAAGTTGATCACGCGCTGTACTATCGGAGACTGCCGCCGTGTTTGTTGCTCCGTGCTGGCTTTAATTGCAGATGCTCAGGTACAGTTTCTGCTAGCTCGTTTTGTGAGGCCAATCATCCACCATGATACCTTTATGGTTGATTCAAATTCAACTTTCACATCATTCGGTGGATAGTTAATAATCTGCGATCCGTCGCCCCAGTTAACGCAGGCCGCAACATCGGCCAGTCACTGGACTGTGTACCTCTTTCTGGGCGACTTCACTCACCCTAACTGATAGCTGGGCGGCTGTTCCACATGACATAAAAGACTTTCTCTTCTCCTTATGGCCACGACTTATACTCTTGTCTCCACCGCCCACTAGCAGGTTTCCGCCGACGAATACTTGCACCCTCACGACTACGCTAACATGTCATGCCCTATGAGCCAAACTCTACTCAACGCCTCCCAGTCCATCGAGCGTCCATCCATCAAGCTCAAGATCTCCCGAGGTCGCTCTAACATTGACAATTCTATTATTGTCGATGCAGCAGGCCAAACCCTCTTTTCCATCAAAAGCAATTCGAGGCGCACGGTGTTAGCCTCGTGTAAGAACAATGTCGAGATCGCAAAGGTCAAGTGGAACCGCGTTAGTCCTTGTATGGTTTTTCGTGGGAAGAAAATGACATGCGAGGAGTGGTTGCCCCTCGCACGACCTGACTCTGAGTACATGCCCACCTCTGCTATTGGCTGCGCCGATTCTGAATGGCCCGCGCTAGGTCTCGCCTACTCACACAAGGTGATGCACAATTCGCGTGGGTGGATCGGTCGACCTCTGGCTATGTGCGTATCCGTTCCCACTACAATACTTGCTGGAATTGAAAGACCGACCATAGCTAATCCCAGCCAACCGACCTGGCCTCGCCGTAGCTCGGTGGAATATCAAGTCAGATTCCGATGAGCTGACTCTGCAGATATTTCAGGAAGCACTCGTCGAATCGGGCCTGCTCGAGGCGATTATTCTTTCTCTCGTATTGCTCCGCTCCGGGCGCCCCCTCACCCCCCTCCAGAGGCAGCTGGCTTCACGGATACAAGGCTCCTCGGCTTTATGAACTATGCGTCTAATCCTCCTCAAATGTTCGATTGAATACGAAGCCGAATGAAGGAGTTATGACACGTTTATGTTGGTTTGTAAAATTATTATGATTATGATTTCTTTACGACCCGTCATTTGAATGCGTCGGCCTTTTTCGTTTCCCATGGTATTCAATGAACCCCGATATACAAGTATGACACTTCTACTCTTTCAATTGATCGTCGCAAACGCTCACTAGCGCTCACTACCTGTGTTATTGGGGATGCCGGCGCTTGCTTCGGATACTACTACAGTCGACTCTGAGATAACCCATACCTGTCATGACCCATACTCTGTGATAACCCATACATTTTCCATTTCCCAAGTTGGTTTGCGGGAATTTTGTGTCCATAACCCATACCAATTTTTGGTTGGATTGGCCATCATATATGCATCATATTGCGCGAACCGAAACGCGCCCAGTCCGCGAGTTCGTGAAGTGATTCGAGGCAGGGAAAGATGGGGGAGACAGGATGAGCAAAGGAAAGCAGACGCGAAGACAACGCTGACGGGCCCGGTAGCTCGCGTTCGGCGCCGAAGTCGAGTCGAAAGGGAACGAGAGGCGACCACAAGATAAAGGGAGTCTTGAGGGGACACAGAGGGTTTCGAGAACAAAACGCGAGGGGAAGTTTCATTCGAGAGCCAGAACCAGAACATTTAAGTATCTTTTTCGAATCGTCGTACTGTAAGGAGGCTTTTTGTGGTAGTCCGGTAAGTAAGGAATATAAGGTGAAAGACATTCCAAATCTAATCAAAGGCAGAAGAGGGATCTAAGGGACGCGAGGCGAGTATCAAAGGTATGAAAGTCATGAAAGGAGGGGAGCGAGTCAGAATTGTAAGTAATGAAATGGTCGAGGACAGAGGCGATGAAAGGGAGATGGGCGCGGGAACAAGGCGATAACGAACGAGCGAGGCAGGAGGCTGTGAGAGGGTTGACGTGGGGATCGAGTCGGCGTCGGCCAATACCCCCACGAATCCGCGGTTTTCCCGATCAACTGCACAGCTCACCTTACAATCATTAGATGAACCCAATATGATAGTCGATTTGGGAAATTCAGTTATATATTATCATCATTTTTACCTCCCGAAGTTAAGGCCAACATCCTACCTGACACTGATTTGTCAACGCTTACACCTCTCGTTCACCCTTCCCTCCCCATCTCATCCAACTGCTGAGGCGCACACCCTTCATAAGGTAACCAATGAAGATATTTACCAAGCCGTGATGGACTTGGATGCCTGTTTGGGAAGAAAACCCATGTTCTCGATGCAAGGGATGAAGGATACAAAAATCACCAATTAGTAGTAATTACTTTACACTCTACACTTAGAAGGACAAAAATATGACATTTACCCATTCTCTCTTGAGACCCATGCTCTGTAATAACCCATACCCTTAGACCTATCCCGAACGGTATGGGTTATCTCAGAGTCGTGCAATCGAGGCGGTGCCCTCAGAGTCACATGACTCACGGGATACATGGCCGCTCTCATTGAAGTGCATCACACGCTCATTCCCAGCGGCCCAACAGCCAGACGCCCATCTGTGATCACGGTCCCGATTCCCGATTCCCAGGCCGCCTTGTTCTCCCTCGAAAAACAGACAGTGTGGCATAGATGTTTGGAGATGACATTATAATTCCTCTTCACCAAGCTCCTCCAATTGAAAATTAGTACGGAGTAGAAAATTAAGGCCCACTAGTGACGCAGCAGCCTGAGGCCCAGGGTCAGAGCTTACCCTTGTCCTCTGGCCTTGCTAAGGAGAGAAATTACCCAGCGCTGCGCGAAGTCACTGATATTCAGTTGAGTACCCGTTCAATTGTCTCTTCTAAATCTTCACTTTGTACGTATCAGCCTGGCGGGAGGTCAACACCGTGACGTGTCTGAACTAGAATTGTTGCACGGCGCTACTACATTACAGAGACTTGGACATTTGCAACGTCCATCGAGGGTGTATCATAATAGTGTTCATTATGCTCTCGATCGATCACGATATGCTTCTCAATGGGTTTCAGCGGCATCAGAAACTACCAGGACAAACAATAAGGGTGAAGAACTACACAATTGATATCGAGCGCACGCCTTGCTAATCGGAGGGCCCTTAGAAACTGCCTGTGCCGTATCGGCGCAAACATGTTGCTTTGCCAGGCCGTGACTGTGCCGGCCATGTACAGTCCAGGCTGGCTTTAATCGTGGATACTCGAGTAGTACGGTTTCTGCTAGCCCGTTTTGTGAACTCGGAAACCACTGTAATATCTTTATGGTCGATTCCAATCCAACTTTCGCATCCTTCGGCGGGGATAATAATCCGTGACCCATCGTCTTTGTTGACGCAGGTCGCCACATCTGCCAGTCACTGGACCCTCCTGACGACATCACCCAACTTGAAACCGATAGCTGAGCGGCTGTTCCACATAACATAAAAGACCTCAGGCTGCGGTGGATACTCCAATCTCCTACTTCTCAAGACCTCGACACCCGTGCAAGCCACCCTCATGCTCAAGATCTCCCACTTTTCTCTTCTCTCCGAGTCCATTGCCGCGACCTCTACCTCTGTCTCCACCACCGTGACCCAGGTTTCCGCTGACGAATACTCACACCCTCACGGCTACGCTAACATGTCACTCCCTGCGAGCCCAACTCTAGTCAACACCCCCCAGTCTATCGAGCGTCCATCTATCAAGCTCAAGATCTCCCGAGGTCGCTCTAACATTGACAATTCTATTATTGTCGATGCAGCAGGCCAAACCCTCTTTTCCATCAAAAGCAATTCGAGGCGCACGGTGTTAGCCTCGTGTAAGAACAATGTCGAGATCGCAAAAGTCAAGTGGAACCGCATTAGTCCTTGTATGGTTTTTCGTGGGAAGGAAATGACATGCGAGGAGTGGTTGCCCCTCGCACGACCTGACTCTGAGTACATGCCCACCTCTGCTATTGGCTGCGCCGATTCTGAATGGCCCGCGCTAGGTCTCGCCTACTCACACAAAATGATGCACAATTCGCGTGGGTGGATCAGTCGACCTCTGGCTATGTGCGTATCCGTTCCCACTACAATACTTGCTGGAATTGAAAGACCGACCATAGCTAATCCCAGCCAACCGACCTGGCCTCGCCGTAGCTCGGTGGAATATCAAGTCAGATTCCGATGAGCTGACTCTGCAGATATTTCAGGAAGCACTCGTCGAATCGGGCCTGCTCGAGGCGATTATTCTTTCTCTCGTATTGCTCCGCTCCGGGCGCCCCTTCACCTCGCCTCCAGAGGTGGCGAAGTTTGGGAATACAAGGTTCTTCAACGCAGGCAACTTTTTATATCTAGCCTAGCTTCATTTGAATGTCCGATTGAACACGAAGTCGAACGAAGGAGTTATGATATGTTTATGTTGGTGTCGTAAAGCCATTATGATTTTGATTTCTTTACGACCTCAGGTCTGTCGTTTGAATGCGTCGATCTTTTTTAGTTCTCATGTTTTATAAAATGGCTTTTGGCGTTTAAATTCCATCCGTCCATCGTCATGTCTCAACACCGAAGCTCAGATCGTCCACCTTACCCGGCTGGTAAGGCGGTTGTAACACTGGCAGTGTCGTTCTCGAGTCGTAACACCATCCCGCCTAGTCGGATCTTTTGCCAGTCTCATGAGGCAAGTATTCAACATCAGGAAACCTGCCACTTACTTTTTTGGACTCGTACGAACTCATGTCGCAAACTCAGGAAAATTGGGAAGGGATTATTATTATTATTATTATTATTATGACGATTTTGCGACATTTTATTCATATGAACTAGTACGAGTTCGCACGAGTCAAAAAGTCGAAAAGCCGAAAAGGAATCTAGACCTCAAAGTTCTACATTTTCAGGAGGAAAGAAGGCACAAAGAATCCCTCTTTTTTTTTTTCCAAAAAGTTCAAAAGCTCAAAGCTGGTGGATGTTTTTCTGATGAATGAACCCCAATATACAAGTATGAGACTTTTACTCCTTCAATTGATTGTCGCAAACGCTCACTGTGTTATCAATATCGAGGGCGGTCTCCGCGCATGCCCAACCTTCGACGAGGCCAGGCGCAAACTCCTAACTACAGGAGGCCGAGTACGATCGCTCAAACAACTTTTCGAACCCCCACACCGCACAGAGACCCTGCAGTTCCTGGAGGAAACACAAGCTTGCGCGAGACCCCGTAACGTGATATGGGACCTGGGAGGTCTCCGCACGGACAGCTCGGTTTATTCTGGCTATGGCGCCGAAAAGTCTAACACCCCATGAACCAAACAAACACACAAGCGGGTCAGCGCTGATCACACCTGTCATACATAACACGCCTACGGCGTGACCGCCTCTTTGTCAGTAGTTACATGCGAGCGGAATACAAATTCGGAAAAAATAATAATATATATATATCGAGGGGGGTGTCACATGCGTGGCCTGTCACGTGGCACTCACTACCTCCGCCCACCGGCGCTCCTGCCTCAGCCTGCAATTTGCTATCCTTCATGTCCTCGCGCCAAGCTTACTTCTTTTCCATTCCCACTGTCCCTTAACGTGGGCCCGGCTCCGGTGCTCCCATTGACCTGACTTCGAGTCGCCCCCCCGGGCTGCCTGACCTGTTCAGCTTCATTTCTGTTCTGCTTATGACTACTCTTTGCCCGTTCTCTTTTTTTTTGTTCGAATGGCGGCCTGTAGATGCAGCGCACCTGCATGTATTCAAACTATCTATACTCAATCACATCACTGGCAGAAGTGTGGCAGGTGCACTTGGGTGGGTTTGACACATCGCCAGGTCGCATGGGAATACAGAGTTGAGGCCCCAGCTGGCCCACTGTGTAATCCGATGATTCCGGTGATCACTGAATATCTTAGGACTCGGATACTTCTGTGGAATCTCTGGTCATCACTCACGAAGCTCAAAGTGGCCTGTTTCGAGAATTTTGGGAGCCTTTGGTTCACATGCGCGCGCCGGTTAAATCAGTACTTCGATTGCTGGCGCCCCCTCCTGGCGTCCCGGCGTATAACCCCGTCTGGTAATTCAAGTTGTCCGCAACCCAGCCTTCAGGTACCCACTGGCAGGATCTGATTATCTGATTATTTCTATTCCGGGTTTTCGATGAGCACTTTCTTCTGTTCTTCTCAGGATAGTATCATGACCCGGAGCCATACTTCAGATTGACCATAGCCCCGCCAGTGGTCCATCACGCCATAAATTAAGGACGAGGAGACGCTTGAAAGATCGTGATTCACGCCTTGTGCCTTGGTGCTGTGGCGGATGAATTTGCACTGTATGTATGGCCTCATGGCCTCATGGGAAAATGTTACATGAAAAGTTGATACCCCACGAGGTGTTGATTTTGTGCCCCACCCACCCTGGCGATCATGATGTGATAAGGAAGCGTGCTGTGCTTCCAGTTCTCCAGGTCGAGTTTTTTGTGGCTTTGTATCAACTTGATGCTGTGCTGTGTGTCATGGGATCAAGAAACCGAGTTTGTTGCTTCGAGAACTCGAGGAATCCAGGAAGCAAGCAAAGAAGCGGTTAGAAGCGATTCAGACATCAGGAAAAACCTCATAAGTTGGGATAGAGCCAATAGAAGGACGTGATTCATTTCAAATTTCATCAATTATCTCTTGCTAACACTCACTAGCCCTCGCCAGCGCGGGATGTTTTCCCTGATGGAGCACCAAGGACGGGCGTAAATAAGAGGGTTTGTACCCTCCTTTTCTCTTCCGGTTTCATGAGGTGTCTCATGAGAACTAGGTTCGGACTCCATAATAGCATCATTGCCTCCAGGAGAGTCCATAAGGCGCTTCTGCCGCCCGAACTACACCACTACACCAGCTGCCCAGGTAGGGGCGTGCCGAAGCACAGGCCCCAATATAAGCTTTGCCATTCTGGTTATGGGGTCGTAAAGCATAAAGCGCTGTACTCGAGGACGGTAAGAACCATCGGATGCAATGAAGCTGCTGACGCATTGTGTCGTTCCGGGTTGTCCCAGTGCCACGGCCTCGATGCGTCTGGCGCAGTTTCCTCAGCAATCATTGCTCCAAAACCAGAGGTGGCGTCCGTGAGATACTAGTAGGATACACCCTTAACATTGCGGTGCTGTGTCCAGCTCGTCAACACATCGAGGACTACGACCTGGTTTAGGGCCGAAGAGGACGGCTCAAAAGATGACAAGATGGCGGGGGTTTAGACATTTCATAAATGATGAGGGCCCGCGAGTCGCATGTGGAATCGCATATATGCGAGGAGAAAAAATTGAGTATGCTCTGTCAATGTGTCCCACCCACAACCCATCCTAACTCCTGATTTCCGAGTCCCTACAATACACAATCAATCAGACATGGTCTCCTTGAAGCAACAAGGTTTAAACTTACTTTGAAGTGCACCTCGTGTATTCACCTATTCTGTGGTTACGTGAAACTTCTGAAACCTCGAGCCGAATAGGTTTCGGCGACTCATGGGGTTGAGCATAAAACGTCCTTTGCATCAATATGCTTACGGTCCGGTGCTTAGCAAGATGCAAGGATTGATTTCTCCGATTTTCCATCGAACCTCGAACAATTTATAATCTCGCGCCATGTTAACCATCGCCACGACGCAGCTCACCCCCACGCCATCCCAATATGTCTTCCCCCAGTCTAGTCTTGACAGACTTCTTGGTGATCCCCCCTGCGTATGCAGGGGAGCCAGAGCCCGTTCTCCCTACCAATCAGGGCCTGCTCGGTGCCTCGGCAAGTGGCCCATCCCTTGAAGCAAGTGCTGGATATTATCAAGTGAATAAATCGTCGCCAGTGCATTATGGCGATCAAGCCTCCCAGTCTTTGCACTCCCACCAGACCCACGTCCAGACTGAAGAGTGGTTTTCCTGGCCCCAGTCCGGGCTGCCACTTCGTTTGCTGCCCTACGGCTCCGATATAAATGTTGCCAGTGTCTATTTTCTGGTTTTCTGTTACCGTGACTGATGCCCACCAACGCATCCCAGACCGAACCCCACGGAACTGGAACTGGGGAGCAGTTAGTTACCCCGACTTCCGAGGGCCACGCCCGTCGTAGTAGGGGGCGTCCAGTCTGTGGGCAATGCCACAAAAGCTTTGGGCGGACCCAAGAGTTCAAGCGCCACGAGAGGGACATTCACAGTCCACCCCGCCAGTGCCCGTTCTGCTCGGCCAAGTGGACTCGTCCCGACAGAATCAAGTCTCACCTGATAGCTACACACAAGGAGAGATTTACCCCCGAAATCTTGCGTGAAGTTGACGCTTTGCGCGGCCGGCGTTTGGTCGAATTTCTAGATAGGCTCACCTACGCGAACTTGAAGAGCGCCTCTGACGTCATCCCAGAAGCAACCCGCACCGCCATTAATTGCCACGGCGTGTCCTCGACGCGCGCGGCTTCCTTCCCTCCTTCAGATCGCCCGCGAACCCCCGCCACCGCTTCAAGTTCTCCGTCCTTGTGCTTGCCTTGATACAATATAATACGATATGCTTTCTGTCCTTCCCGCAGGCATCGGTCGCTTCTTTTCCGCCTCCGCCTGGACTCGCCCACTAACTGAATGCGGGCCTCGTGCCCTCTCCCTCCAAGTTGTCTCACCGTCACCCCTACTACCCCATCGAGCTTCGTTTCCCAAGGACTGATTACTACTCCTATTACTACTGCTGCTCTTTATTCGCTCTTCCCCCCTTTTCACGGCCACCTGTAGATACCACAGCGTGTCTCAGTACTCAATCGAATCGTCGCGCGGGTTTGGCTCTGCTTCTCGAGGCTGCGCGCCCTCGTCGTGCCATCGTATGAGACTCGTGTTTTTATCGTACGTGCCCGCAGGCCAGTGCACTCAACGAAGACCTGCCTGGCACCTGGTACAGTAACTCCTCTTGCCTAATAATTAGGTCCTCACGCACACTCCCGCGATCCATACAGTGCTTGTGGGAGATGTGCACTGACTCAACACGGGTGCTCGGATGAAGCCCTTGCTTGGTCCTGGGGCATCCCGCACTCTCGAACACAAAAACACATTTCAGACTGGACTGGGTTTGAGCATTGCGCGTCACGCAAAACAGAAGAACGTCGTCATGTTAACACTCTGGTGAGATGCCAGTTGTGGACTGAGTGGAGAAGTTGTTGCGGAAATGTTGAAGTAGATGAACTTGAACGGTCAAGATCTGATCGCTACTTTCCTATTCTGGGATAACTTCCCACCGAGATCTGATGAGGAATGAGAAATTGGGCGACGGAACTCTTTGTCGGGAAGACATAGTTTCGTTGAATTCATGAGCAAATAATATAATAACCCGGTCTCAGTCATTGCTGTTACCCCGGCCAGTGAACTAGTAAGATGTACGGTTTGCAAGTCAAAATAGCGCAAGCGCAAATGTCTCTTCGACATAACATACTCAGCTCTCATATCGCTCTCGTGCCTGAAATACAACGCGTCAGCAATTGAGCGGTGGTACTGGTGCTATCAGTCTTACCGAGTCCTTCACCATATTGACATAACCGGCATATCCTTCTTGGTACTTTCCTACCTCCTTCCCCTTACTCGCGCCAAGACCAACGCCAGAGGCGTATATCGCCGTTTGGCTGTAAACGAACGGCCCTGAGGATCATGGCCAGCTGCTGCTATCAACGTCGATACTCACACAGGGTCAACTCGGCCATCGCCGTCAACACCTAAGCCAGTCCCTTCCTTCCAGCCCATCATCTTCAAAAGCTTGTTCCCTACATTGCTTTCATCTTGCCCAGGGTTCACTGGCGGTGGGGGCGGCGTTGGGGGCCGAGTCGGAGCCTCCGCGGTACGCCGTTGTTTACGCTTGTCCTCCACACCTTCAGGTAGTGGAACGTCGGGTTGATTGTGCATGATACGTCGTTCCGACGCCCGGTCACGATATTTTAGTGCAGAAACTTGGGTGCTGTCGGACTCAGCGGTGGCTCGAGCGGCTTTAACCTTCCCCCTCGCCACATCCCGTAAGTTTGCGTCTTTAAAGTTGCGCTATGTAGCGTGAGCATCTCAGTCGCATACAAGAAACAAGGGCCCAAAACCTTGTGTAGATCCGACTCTTTATTGTGCTTCTTGAGTTGATCGATTGATTTAAACTGTCGTGCGCATAACAGGCAGACAAGCTTGACTAGATCAGAAAATTCGAATTCCGCTTCCTCCGGAAGAGCACCAGAAGAGGGCGTCGCCTTTGCATCCGAAGGTGCAACCTTTGTGGGCGCAACAGGCTGACATCAAAATTATTCCTCGTACAAGTAACGATGGGGTATTGCTCACTTCGGTGGTGCTTGAGGTGGTGGATTGGCCGGTGCTCAGCACTTCTTGCACCTGGTTCCACTTGGTAATATTATTCGCCGTCTAAAGGACAGGTCAGAGGGCATATCACTGCAACAGTCCGGACCCGTCTCACCTTTTTGCTGGCTATCAAGGGAGCCACTTTCTTGGCCGCGGCAACTGCGCACGAACCATTAATATACACACCCAAAAAGAAGGTTCTTCATATCTCGGATGAGACAAACCCTTGGGATCTTCATTAGAGGCGGCCCTGTCCTCTTCAACAACATCGGGGTCCCCTTCCTCCGTCAAAGAGAATCCGAGAGTAGAAGCAGCCGCAGCACCGGAAGCAGGTGTACCTGCAATCTGTTAGACACGGTACTGAACGGTGTCGAATTAACAGACTCGTCAAATTCGTTGGTTTACTACCACCCTTGAAGCTTAGGGTGACAGGCTTGTCGGAAACAGGTAGAGCAGAAGCTTCCGCTGGGGCCGCAGATGCAACATCCACGACTGACGTTTAGAGGTCAGACATCGTCAAAACGTTATTGAGTGAAATGAAACCTTTTTTCTTCTTCTTCTCCTTCTCCTTCGCAGGAACTGACTGTTGCGTTGGAGCTTCCGCTTCGTACTCCAGCTTTGCGACGGTGGCACCTTCGTCCCAGTATCGGACCCATTGATCTTCGACGCCGCCGAGGGTCATAGACGAAGGTAGGCATGCTTCGTCCCTCATAATTGGGTCAGAGATGGGTTGAAAAGAGTACGGATGAGCAAACGAAGTAGCGACCGGGCGGTCGGAGATACGAAAGCCGTTGGGGTGAATTTGAGGAGACATAGTCGCGGCTAAAACCGCAGACGCAGCCTGTAGGGGAAGGGAGACAGTTGCAGTCTCAAGAGACGCGAGGTAAAACAAAAGCTAGGTATGACCATACCTGGACGTCGACGAACTCGACGAAAGCAAATCCCCAGCTAGCCAGCGTGGTCCTGTCTTTGATCAAGATAATTCTCTTCATGCCCTTGGCACCCTCCTTGTGAGGACCAGAGGATGTCTTCATCGCCAACTCGATGGCTTGGGGACCCGACAAAGGGTCCAATCCACGGAAAAGGAGTATGGCGGACGGGGAATTGCCAATGTCACGTGTGCCATCATTTGCGTTAGCCAGGCGACCAGAACGACCTCCAGTGTTAGGGTTCGCACTTTGAGAATAATCAATTTTGACACGGCGACCGCTGTGCTGTCCACCGGTTTTGAGAGCCTTGTGGAATGCGGTTGTGGCGGATGCGCCATGCGAGGCCGGAGGAGGAACTTGAATGAAGGGAAACTGTGGGTCGACGAAAGCTCGTGCAGCCTCGATAGAGGAAAACTGGGCAAAACCGAAGCCCTTTGATTGGCCTGTGAAGACGACAGAAGCAAAGCGGCAAGGGAATCGTCAATGGAACTGTCCAGGAAAAGATGCAAGTGACGGGCAAGTGCCTGTTGATCTCTCTCGGATGATTGTGACTGTCTCGACTGCGCAACCTTGGCCACTCAAAAATGTATAGAGCTGCGGGTCATAATTGGTCAACCCTGAAAGAGGAACAGTGAACTACACAAACGTCTGATTCCGTGAAACCAGTGTCGAGGCCGAGAAAGATGACATGCGGACTAGGGTCGCTAGCGACGAGGCGCTTCTTGTGGCCGTGAAGTCCGCCGCCTCCGACGCCATAATCTTGGTAGCCGTGATGGGAGTCTTGTCCTCCGTCATCCCAACCCTGTGAGGTGAGGTGTTAGCAAGGGGTGAAAAGGAGGATCCCACATACTCCGCCATTATATTTCCTCTTCTTTCCCTCTCCATAGTCCTCATCTCTACCCCTGCCAGAGAATGGGCCGCCATCATGCCAGGCCTCTTTGCCCATGTCCCATTCGCGATTGTAAGCCATGAGAGAAGAAGGATGAGGCAGGTGCAAACAAAGGTCAACAAATCCACTTGCCTCCCGCCACAACCACAATGGCTGGCCACGGTACGTCTGCGAATATTCTCCTCATCTATACCGCGCTTACCCTCATTTTTAGGTTATGTCAACGTGTGTGTTTACATTAAAGACCTTACCACGTCTCATCCCTCTCTTACACAGAATGACCCTGCCGTGGACCGATGGAATCGCATGGTAGGTCCATAGCATCAGACCATGTTGTTTGAGCAAATCGTCATTATCCGCTTTTAGCGTGAGGACGTGTACAAACATTTCAGGTTCACCTCAAGAGCATCCTGGATATCGCTAACTGGCCTGGTTCTTGTCCCGAGCGCTTTACTCTATCTATCTGCTCAGCAAGACGTACGTTTCTAATTAGCCAGTGTCACACTTTGAGGCCAATAAACCTTTGCAGCTGAGATGGAGTTGGAGCGGAAAGCGAAAAGGAGAATCGCTACTCTCTCGCCCTTCACAGACAGTCAACTCCGTAGAGGAATAGATCTAAGCTTCTTCCCAACACAGGCATCTCATAATTCCCTGTTCATATCCGTTTACAAAGTTCAATAGCAACCTTACATCCCATTCCTACTACTGAACTCAGAAATGCATGTGCTGGCGCTCTCTGAGAGTTGTGCTCGACAGCCGTATCGAGATGTTCGAGCTCGTCATCCCTGAACTCTCGAATCACGTCCCTAAGAAGGACGATACTGGGATGAGTGAAGCTTTGTAGGTCTCTCAGCTGACTGGGCTCGTGTAAGAAAGCGGCCCTCAGCTACTGACGATCAGGGACGGTACTCACTCGTCGTAGTGTTCACCGATTACTGTCTCGACCGCCTCGGTGCATGCCATTGCCGCTTCCTTTCCAATGATTGCTGTAACCGCTCCTAGTCCAAACCCAGCTATCTTTGCGACTTGCCATAACGCCGTTGGTCGTACGTGATGTTGAACTTGGAGCTTGTTCATAACAGCGAGGTGTTTTCTCTCTTGGGCCCACATGTCCTAAAATGACCTTAGAGTTGATATGACGCAGAAGTAACGTGAGCTTGCCTGTATTAATGCCGCTGTCGCAGGGTCGTGTCGGAAAATGGCGAGTTGTCCTTTATAGATGTAATTGGCGGCAACTTCTCCCGCCTGGTCGACTCTAAGAGCAGCCTCGAGAAGCTTTCGCTGAGACGGCGAGAGGTCGTTCGGCGTGGAAGACGTTGATACATCTGGGTCCTTATCGAGGTAAGCAGAGGAAGGCACTCGGCCTCGGGTATGGACCAATGAACATAGGTGAGGTCTTGGCGACAATCGCGGGGGTCTTGGACACCTCAGATACAACATGACGGTGCTATGAGAGCGTGAACCGCCCACTCCGCGGCGAAGACGGAACGGAAGATCCTGACCTTCTCGTTCTCGCCGGCGTACACGTAAAGACCCCCGTCAATGGTTTCTCGAAAACTTGTAATTAGGAGGGCCAGAATGGTTGTTACTGTATTGATTTTCTCGCGCTTGTCAGAGCAACTGTGCCGCCTCGTGCCAGCATTACTCACCCTTCCAGTTACCCCCGTCTAATCGCCTTGCCGGCGCCCTTCCCCCTTGCATGTCTCGCAATATAGTCCCTCTCGATGGTATCACCGAGGGGACTAGTCTAAGTGCGCATCCGCATCATATGCGGGGCGTCAGATCCTATTAACTCTGCCTTTTCGCCAGTCGTCAAACTATACGATGCCGCTAATGCGGTCAAAGTCCACAAGGTGACTCGGATCGCTTAGTCGTATGGTGTGTCTCGTCGTTGATACATGAATCAAGACTCGGTTGGTCGAACTTTCTCGTCAATGCGGGCTTGTGCTCTCTTCAGTGAGAGAGTATCATTCACCGTCATTCGCTGCGACCTCGGGAGGCACCGAAGCCGATGAAATCGAGAGGCAAGCTTGCCCGATTTTTCTGACCATCTCGGACACGTTATTCATGAGTCCTCGCAGAGCTATAGAACGTATTCTAGAGCGAGTGTCAGGCTGGGCAAAGCTAAGCAACACGGCGTCTATGTTGAAGCAGAATGCAATTCACCATGGCATCGAGGAGTGTTATCGAGACCTTACGACGTGCACAGCAAAGTTCATGGTGCGTTTACCTTACGTGACACGAAAGACACATAGTCACATCTCTTAGGTCGCAATGTCCATGGTGAATACGAGTCAAAATCATGAAAAGGAGCAGGCCCGACAACGCGATCACAGGGAGCTAGTGGATATGGTGATTGCATTACGAGAAGACGTACGAAATCGAAACCGAAATAGCTCGAGAAATCAAAGCATGGCCTCGAACCCGTCGCAACTACATGACCCCGAACCACTCATACAGGTGAGTTTGGTGTAACCCAACGTGTGGGCGTGTGAGTTCAACGTATGGTAGGAGTTAGTTAGAGACTCTGAAGGACAGTCAAGTATTCCCATTCCCGCGGTGATGCCACCGCCGGCTCAACGTTCCAAATCAATGGCAGATTGTGAGAACTTCAAGCCACCTCGAAGATGGTGACTCACTGCCATGTAAATTGTAGTCTCAGGGAGAGTCTCCAAAGTCAGTAACCACATCGTCATTGAAGGCAACTTCTTGGTCTTCTACCCCGGAGAATGGACCAACCACGGAGATCGTGTACGTAGTTTGTTGTTCTGTGCCCGATCCCAAACAGACTCGCACTAGGTTGCACTTGGTCGATTGAGGAATCAATCCCCAGATTGTCAACAAGTAAGTGCAACAACTGCATGACGTTGTCACTACTTTGCAACTCTTTCACAGCGCTTCAAAGAATGGGTTGAAGCTTCTGTCAGCATTCAACATTGGAACGTGCTCAGGATGTTCGGTCACGTTATGGTAGAAGGCGTCATCTATTCAGTATGTCGAATCTGATACAGCCACGATACTCTGAGCAAGTTTCCGCTTCTAGATCAACCCGTGGATGGAGCACGGGAATATTCGGGAATACTTGCGGAGGAATCCCGACGCCGATCGCACACGGCTTGTGGGCGAAGTTGCTTCTGGTGCGTACATAACTCGGATTGTTGTCAACGGCCTATGTTAATAAATGTCAGGTTTGGAATTCCTTCACGATAGAGATATTGTTCACGGAGATTTATGCAGTGTAAGCTCAGGCTGCTGCTGTTCTAGCCGGAACTTTTTTCATGTCTTTCATCCATAGAAAAACATCCTAATTAGCGCCTCCGGCAAAGCGTTTGTCTGTGGTTTTGGTCTGTTTCGATTTTCGAATGTAAGTTGATTCATTTAGACAACCTCTGCCCAACGTGGACACTCCTCATCTTTTAGCCAACCTCCAACTTTTCTCGCGCTCGATGGTTCGCTCCAGAAAGGATCTCGGCTTCAAGCGCCACCTCCGAGTCCGTAACCCGGGAAGCAGATATCTGGTCGTTCGGGTTGCTCTGCCTCGAGGTTTTCACAGGAGAAGATCCCTACAGCTCCTATACCGACGTGTACATACCCGTTGTATTAAACAGGGGCGAAACCCCAAATCATCCTGGGTCTAAGGCCATTGGTCTCAGCTCGGATATGTGGGAAGTTATGCAATCCTGCTGGCAAGTTAGTCCAGCGGAGCGCCCTTCGATGTCTATGATCCTAGATATAATGCGTCGTCTGATAAATGTCTCTCCTGTTTGTGAGTGGTTCTTTTCTTGCTCGAGCGCGTACTCACCCTTGTCCCGGCGTGTAGCTCATCCGCAGCCCCCAGGAAATAGGGACCTCTCCATCGTATCCCCGACAACGACTCTGCTTTCCCCGGTTACTGACGTCGCGTTGCTAACCGAATCGAGTCCCAAGTCCGCTGGGAGCTCGTCTCCATTGGCACCACCGAGGTCTCCCATTCTATCAAAGGCCCCACTTACTCAGGAGTCCAGTCCCAAGTCCGCTGGCAGTTCGTCTCCTATGGCGTTTCAGAAGTCTTCCAGTCTATCAAAGGCCCCACCTCTTGCTCAGGAGTCCAACTTGGAACGACTTGTGCCCCCCTTCTCAATCCTTGGTCGTCGTCAAACCGATGAACCGGCCCCAATCGGGAATTACAAGAGAGTGAGCGACCCCTCAACGGCATCCGGACGCCTGTCACCTCTTCAGGAGGATCCTTCCAACCCCAATATACCGGATCCTCCCTTGTCCGCCCCCTCCCAACTAACAACAGCCCCTAGAATACCTACGCAGTCACGCCCTTCCACGTCCCCTGGCCCTTCCTCTGCCCCTCCTCGGCGAGAGAACTTACAACGCCAGTTCAGTGAATCTTCTTCTTCGTCGCAGAGTACGTCAGGCAACAGTGAATTGAGCACACGGCGATGGTGGGGATTCAATAGTCACAAGAGGTCCCAGACGACCCCCAACACATCCCCCAGTGTAAACGACAATCCATTGCCCGCGGGCACTCCGAGTGGTGATAAACCCTCTATGTACCGGACAGTGCCGCAGACCAAGCGCTCTACCCCGAGCCGATCCCACACAACCCCGATGAAGGTGCCTGATGTAGTGACTCCTCCCCCTCTACGTCAACCTTCTCGGTCGGCTTCTGTATTTACCCTCCCACCCCCAAGTCGGAGATGGGAGCCTGTGAGCCTTACAATTTCTAAGCTCATGGAAGATGTGGCGAGCGATTCCGAGTGTATACTCAGGCCGGCAGTGGATGGGACTGTGTATGCTGGAAATCTTCAAGGCTTTGTCTTCCGAATCGTCAATGGCTCTGCAGATTTGTCGAAAGACCACTCTTTTAAGGCTACGTTTTTGACCATTTACGGGCTTTTCGCGTCCAACGGACGCCTTTTCAATATCTTGAAACGACAATTTGAGTCAACGGACGTTAATCCCATCCACGCACGCTCTCGGTACGAGTAAGTGGACCAGGCACTCCGGTCAAACAAGCTCTGACAATTCGTCTCCCAGTATTTTGCTCTTCATCGAGAGTTGGCTGAGGAAAGGGTTCGAGGACGAAGAACTCGAGTTGTCATTGTCTATTAAAGAATTCGCGAAGGCCATACGGGGCTCTCAAACAATGGAAGAGAAGGCCGCAGAAGTTGCGAGTCTGGTCGATGATCGTGTTCATGTGGGTGGTTAGAAGCCATTCATTGGCGCGTCAACTAACCGAATTTTTAGGTACGCCTCCGCCAACCAGGGGCTTGTACCCGGTTACGAAGCGAACACGTTGTACGACCTCAAAGGGTGTCGCCGAGTCAGCTTGCGGCTGCGCTGACTGTGATAGAAGGAGATCGGTTCAAGTACATTACCTATTGGGACTACGTAAACTTCACTCGACAAGGAATATGCCCATCGCGCATTGAGGTGTTCAACACGGTTCACGACTTGGTCACGATCTGGGTAAAGAGAGCCATCTTGGAGTGAGGATTCTGCCAGTTACTTCCAAGATGACAAGCTCACCCACACCTTTCTTTTATGACAGGCCCAGTCAATTAGATGAGCGAAAAAGGAGGTATGAAGAATGGATTCATGTCGCGCAGGTAAATCACCTTGATACCATCTGGGATGAATGACAATTGACGCCTGCACAAGGCATGCCGGAGTCTCAATAACTTCTCGTCAACGTCTGCAATTGTGGTCGCCCTAACGTCGTCGATCATCACGACGCTACCCCGTACATGCGACGTTCCGGCCAAGTCGACTCTATCCGCGTTAGAGAGAGAGATAGTACCTACAAACGGCGCGTACCAAAACGCATTAGCCCAAGCGCAGACGAAAGATCTTATCCCTTGGCTAGGTATGCCTGGCCCTGGCCCTGCGTATTGTTTTATAAATTTAGACCCCGATCTCCGCAGACCCCCACCTTACCTACCTCAACTTGACTTTCGCCCGGTCCAATCCGATTGTGGAGGTTGACGGGCATCCCCTGATCGAGTTCAAACAATGCAGTGCGCTGGCAGAGCAGATCGACACCCTCGTCCAGTTCTCGCCGCCTCACACCCGCCACGGAACACGAACGGACGTGTTGGCATATGTGGAATACAGTCTCAAGTCAAGCGCTAGTGACGACTGTATGCGTACTGCTGAGGCTCGCAGTACGAAGCTTGCGAGTGACGAGCGGTTCATGGTTGACCACCACAGGAGGATGCGGGCGCTGGGGATCGCGTGATCTCTACAACCGACCACGGCTGAACTGACTTGGCCAATGGTCTATCGTCGAATCCTCTGTATACCGGGGCTCTAGCGATATCTATTACTTGTATTTGAAGGCGCGTCTACTACGGGACTATCCTACCTTCATTTCACCTCTTCAATCATCTGGGTACCTTTGCCTTGGTTTGCTTTTTTTTTTGTTTGGGACTGTAAGAGGGATTCATATGTATAATTTATAACAATATTAATGTGGGGTGTGATGCAGTGATGTCTTGGTGCACGGCAGCAGACTGAGATCGTCGGTCCGACCGGTCCCCAACCGTGACGGTGCCCAGGGGAGGAACGTGAAACGGCTCGCTCGTTGCTGGAAAGCGCTTGAGAACTCACCTGCGGCACTGAGGACGCATCAAACAAAGGTCCTAGTACGAAAATGCGCAAGGGCCCTTCACCTACCTCCCTCCGAGTCGTCTCACGGTGACTGCGTGACTGTCAATCCATGCGGTTGGGCGTTTGGGCCTAAAGGAACCCGTATAGTACCTTGTTGATCCCGTTCTCTCTTGCCTGTCTTGCAACATGATCACTGTTGCAACGTATTATCGACTGGAAGGGGACTACTAGTAGGCTAAGTGCATACCGGCATCCGTACAGTATCATCAATAGTGTGTCAGGTCCTAATAACAGCCTTTTTACCAGTCAGCAGATTATACGCTGCTGCTGACTCGGATGCAGTCAATATTGACGAGGTGACTCGGATCGCTCGTTATATGTGTTTTGTTGCTGATACAATAAACAAGTCAAGTGTAACGCGTCCGGTCTTGCTCGTAGTAATTGCGTGGATGTCTCTCTCTGCTGTGCGAGAGTATTCGGCCTCATTGGTCGGGACCCCGTCCTCACAGGGCTCACAGCGTTATAGAACGTGTGGGTCATCCTGGAGAAGCCCCGATTGATAACTTTGCCCTGCCAGCCGTCCGGAATAAAATTCGTTAGTGGCACCGTGGATTCTCACCTCGACCGTACCGAGTGCTCTGCACGGTTCGTGGTACGCCAACCATACGTGCAGTATGTTGAATCCGATGGAGCCAATACTCTGAACAACCGTCGGCTTCTAGGTCAAGTCGTGGACGGAGAATAATAACATTCCGGAGTACCTACGAAGAAATCCCGACGCCGATCGTATGCATGTTTTTTTTCTCTACCACTTACCCCGACCTCCCTAGACCCTCACCTTAGTACCACCTCCTTCAACTCGACATTCGTCCGGTCCAATGTGGTTGTGGAAGTCGATGGGCATCCTCCAATCTATTTCAAACAGTGCAGTGGGCTGGCAGAGCAGATCGACTCTCATCAGTAAAAATACCACCAACGTTTTTGGGCTCGTACGAGCTAGTACGAGTGGAAAAGCCAGCAAGTGCGCGAGGAACCTAGGATTGAAAAAGTGACTCAAGTGGTCAAAGTTGTGCCACAGCTTGTTCGCTTTTTTACTTTTTTACTTAAAAAAGCTGACTAGTAAAAAAGTTTGTGGATTTTTTACTGATGCTCGTTCAGTTCTCGCCGCCTGACATCCGCCACGCGTCGCGACCGGACGTTTTGACATATGTGGAATACAGTCTCAAGTCGCTGCAGAGGCACGTAGCTCGAAGCTGGTCAGTGAGGAGCGGTCCTCGATCCCCGCCGGAAGTGGGCGCGGCCGTTCGGACTCGCGTTGTTACCACGACTGGGGCGCTTCTCATCCCTTATGGCATGCGCGCCTTGCTGGATACTTTCCGTTTCACGTTATTGTCCTTCCTATTGGGTCTATTGAATTGTATGTAATTTATATGCCATGTACTGTAGGAAGTGATGTCTTTGCCGGTGTATTCCACGGAATGGCAACTGCTGCGCCCGCCCGCCCGCCCGCCATCAGATCGCTTCCGGCTATAGACACCTTTAGCGGCAGGTGATAGGTCGTTTCCGTATAGCGTCTGTCTCAGCTCCGGGTCACCCGGATTCTCTCCATTCCCGCTAAACTACCCTCCCCAGTAACTCTGATGAGTATGCAGAATATCGTCCCTGTGTCCGCACTAAATGAGATAAGTGGGAGCGGTCTCCTGATCGGTTCGTTCTACTACGGATGGGATGCGTCAGGGTAAACTGACTGACATGACAAATTGGCAGCAAATTCGCTTATCCGTGCTGCGAAGAACGTGAAGATATATCGAGTTAGTCTCGAGCTTGCAATGTAGTATCGGCCTCCGGCTCAACGTTTCGCAACAGTCGCAATGCGAACATCTCAGCAACCAATGCCTAGATCTCGCTTCTGCCCTTCATGATCACTCGTCTGGACTTGAGGGCACGGGAGCTCAACAAGTCGTGGATGTAGTGGAACGGTGAGGCGCCGATGTTGACGTCCCGTATGACCGCTGATGCGATTTCTCCCAAGCGTGCTGACTCGCATCCTCAATAGGATGCGCACATTGGGAGAGCTAGGCAAGATAAAGTCGTTTGCGAAACAAGCAGAAATTAAACTGGAACTCGACAAATCTTATCAGGAGTTGCGCGCCTGCTCGATGCGGTTCAACGTACGCCCTTTTCCTACAATTACACGTCGTTCCACTTTTACCTTGCATCGTCCCGTTCCTGTACCGTAGCTTGCTTTGCATTTGGAGGCAAGCACTCGAAGCAGAGAGCTCGAAGAGATTCGCAAACGCGATCACGATGAAATCGTCGAGATTATGACAAGGGCTCTTCATGAGCAAAGCCTCCTCAAGATGGAGCTCGCCACCAGCACCCCTGAAGTTGCACACAACATCGTGGAAGTAATAGAACAGGCGCGTCCATCGATGCCGTCGCGTCGCGTCGCTCCTCCGCAGGCTTACGTCACATATAGGGGTTGAGGGAGGCAGACGTGGGAGAGACGCAGGAGAGACAGCTCCAAGAAGACTTTGGGGAGTTGCAAAGATGGGTGGAGGGCCTACCGCCGATGGTCGATCGTTCGTAATTGGTTTGTCGTCACCGGGTTGCGCACCGTGCTGAAAATTTGCTTCCGTCCAGTCAGCGGGAAAGTCTTCCGGACGAGTGACCATGCGATTGCGTCGGGAGGTTCCCAGGATATTTATACTGGTGAATGGACTGGCACAGAGGTGCGTGGCGGCAGAAAGTTTTTCGTGTTTCTTTAGCAAATCGAAATCCTGTCCGTCCGCTAGGTGGCCCTTGCCTACCCACGGAACCAAAGCCGTGCGGCACAAGAGGTGAGATAACACCTTCGATCAGAAATTAATGGCCTTTACTCCTACACCCTCCTACCTCAGCGTTTCCGAAGACAGGTCGAAATATGGAGAACGTTGCGACACCCAAATATTCTACAACTCCTCGGTATTGCGTATATCGGCGATTCTGTTTATTCGGTATGTCTTCACCGCCATAACTCCGACCTCCGGGGTCGATCAATGCCGTGCCCAGGTCAGTCCCTACATGGAGTTTGGCCATGTTAAAGAGTACCTCAAGGACCACCCTGGGGTAAATCGTGTTTTGCTTCTGGGCGAGATAGCCTCTGGCACGTTCCTTACCATATATACGCCCCGCTGCGCGCTGAGAGTTCATCAGCAACTGAATATTTGCACACGAACGGGATAATCCACGGAGATATACAAGGGGTGAGTTGAGATCTACAAGTCCGGTTTGAAGGAATCATCTTATGGCCATGGCAGTCAAACGTCTTGATCTCAGGAGATGGTCACGCTTGTCTTGGTGATTTTGGTCATGCCCGCATCGAACAGGTATAAACACAGTTCGCATCTCTTCTGTTTCAATGGCCGATGATGATATCGATCATGTCAGGTTCCCGTCACAGAGGGTATCACTTATGGGGCCCTAAGATGGATCGCCCCAGAGCTCGTGGCTGAAAGCGACTATGTTCCAACTACGAGGGCTACAGACGTGTGGTCATTCGGGATGCTCTCCATTGAAATCTTCACCGACAACGTCCCGTTCAGCAATATCTTGAATGAAGCGTTCATCCCGCTTGCTATCCGCGATGGCCCACTTCCCACTCGTCCAGATAAGAGCATTACCGTGAGGGGGCTCAGCGATGCGATGTGGAATCTCATGAATCAATGTTGGCAACGCAATCCCGAATCCCGTCCCTCCATGTCAGAAATACGTGAAGCCATCCAGAACATGCATGCGCCGCGTTCATGTATGTGATATGCTCAGTCACAGCAGTTAGTCTTAACACCTCGACAGTCGTTCGGTCAGGTAGATCCCTATCTTCAACTACTTCACCAAAATTCCAGCATGGAAACTCCTTTTCCAGTGCCACTGGTGTTCCAAGTGGCTCTCATCCTTCAGCCCTCAGCTTGTCAAGGCCGCCTAGAACCGCAGACTCGATACCTCCTACCGATCCACTGCCACTGCCCAACCCCTTGCCACCGATCGAGGTTGTGCCAGAGCCAAATCTGAGAGGGCTCCCTGCTTCCTTCCCGACGCGCAAATCTCCCATCTTAAACATTCCCTTGAGTTCTTCCCCTCCCCAAGGATTGACGTCAGCTCGGTCGTTACCAGGGCCAGGAAAACCGCTACTGTCTCCAGTTCGGCCGTCGCCATTGTCCTCCAGTTTCCAGCTCCCTCTCCCGTCTACTGCGCCAGAGTTCCAGTCAAGTATACCCCCACCAACCGACCACCTTGATTGGTCATTAAAACGTCCCAAGGATCTACCGGAATCCGCTACGGCTTCTAACCCCCAGTTTCCATTGCTTCTACAGCCAATACACACCAACCCCGGATCGTCTTCGCAGCCAGACAGCGTTTACGAATACGAGATCAGGCGAAGCGAGTCGACATCCACTGGCTCTGGGTCAATCCGTAGTTACGGCCCTGACAGAGGCACGTCAGTCAGTAGCGTCGGTGGTGGTCTTCTAGACGCTGCTGTTCAAGATCCAGAGTCTCTACTCCGCAGAAATGCAGAGGGCATTGTAGAAGCCGGGACGCTGGAAGGTTTGGTGGATCGCCTTATCAAGGACACCCATGATCGTGCCAAGGACAACGAGTTTAGGAGGGTATTCTTTGCCACATACTCTATTTTCACCACGCGCGAGGACCTGTTCAAGATTTTCAAGAGACGCTTTGAGGAAATGGGAGACGTGCGGGCTTCTATCCATTCAGCCGCCATTCCATACTCGTGAGTACATCACACACAGTTTAATGCGAGCTTCCCTGACGCGTAGAACAAGCATTCTACAAGTTATGCGAATATGGCTCGGCATCGAGGGAGAATACATGGGTTCTGAGCTGCTCTCGGCCATCAAGGAGTTTTCCAGGTCTATCGAAGGCTCAGATAAAATGAGAGAAGCGGCGGGGGAGATCGTCAGCCTCGCCAGTGAGAAGGTTTGTACCGTAATTACGACACTCAGACTTTCGTAGTTTTGACCTCTTGGTAGATGAATGTTGCCGTCGTATCTCCCACTTCGCCTCTACGACAGCCGTATGACACAAAGTCACCGTCCTCTCCGGAACAGTTCAAAGCAGGAGATATCGCACTCTCACTTTCAGTAATCGAGGGAGATTATTACAGCAAGATAACCCAAGCTGATTATATAGCCCACCTCCGGGGCAAACCGATCACAAAGAACATCGAATCTGCGGCCAAAGTCAACAACCGCCTGGTCAACTGGGTGAAGACGAAAGTTTTGAGGTCAGGAAATGATTTTTTTTTTGTTTGCTTTGGTCAAAACGTTCTCGAAATGCCTGGTTCTAGCTCGGAAGACGTGAACAAGCGTGCGACCAACTTCAAGCGCTTCGTGCTGACCGCAGAGGTGTGCCTTCTCTCCTCTCTCTCTCTCTCTCTCTCTCTCTCTTTTTCTGTCTGGCACGTCTGGTTGGGGTCCTGACGTGACCACTCGCAGGAATGCCGAAAACTCCAGAACTTCTCGTCCATGTCCGCGATCGTCGCCGCGCTGCAGTCGATCCCGCAGCTGGTCCTGACGCGCGAGAGCAAACTCACGAAAGGCGAAAAGCAGTTCCTGAGCCGGCTGGACGAGATCCTCGCTCCGCAAGGCGACCACCGGGCCTACCGCGAAGCTCTCAAAAACCTCAAGGGACCATCCGCCATCCCGTGGTTAGGTGCGCGCTTCCAACCCTCCATTTCCTTCCCTCCGCCCTTCGTCATGCATCATGGTATCATGCCACCCTCCCAATCTCACGCGTTATACCCACGTCCCGTTTTATTTCATTAAAACTACAACAACAAACTAATCCCTTCATCTCTTTTTACTATAATGCAGCGGTCCACCTACGCAGCCTACAAAACTTCTACGACCGCAACAGCGCAACGGTAGTCGTCGACCAGCGAGCCCTAATCAACTTCAGCCGCTGCACGCGCCTCCTCGCGCGCATCGACGAACTAAGGCGGTACCGCGCGCCCGCTGACCTGCAAAAACAACAAAAGCAACAAAAGCAACAACAACAGGACACCGCGACGAACCCCGGCGGCGGCGGGCCGAAGGACAAGCACCACCCTCGCGATCGGAGCGGGTCGTCCCCGTCCCCGTCCCCGTCCCTCGCGTCCTCGTCCTCGTCGCCCGCGCTTGCGTGGGTCATGAGGGAGCTCGATAACGCGCCGAGCGTCATCTCGCACGAGCAGTTCGACGCCCGCGTGTCGGCGCTTGCGGGGCTCGAGCGCAACATGCGCGAGAGACGCGAGCTCGAGTTGCGCTCCCTTGGGTTTGAGACCGTCCCGCGTCGTCGCCCGTCATCAGGCCCCGCCTCTGCGATGTCTGCGGCCAGGATGACGTCGCTGGACTCGCGCCTCGAGAGGTTATGATCTTTATCTTGCTATCTCAGTATAATTTATTTCAAGTTTCAAGCTGTAAGCCGTATGATCTATCGTGTCCATGTATTCCCAACTGCCTTGCATGCCCAAATATGTTTCATTGACGAGACGGCAAATTTCCCATCTACAAAGGTATACGATACACCTACGACAAAAATACAGAAACAGGAAAGACCAGGTATCATACACAAAACGACCATATCCGCACATCTCCATCGTCGCTTCCAGAGACAATTTTGTCCTCGCCAAGGGCGAGGCACGTGACGGCGCCGGTATGACCAACGAGCGTCGACACGCACCGGTCGTCGTCGCGGTTCCAAATCTACAAAAGACGCCAGTCGTTTGTCAGTTACAAATGATACTTGTTAATAGGATCTTACCTTGATGGTTCGGTCATGGCTGCCGCTGACAAGTCTCATCTGGTCGCAGGCAACTGCCCAGACACCTTCAAGATGCCCAAAGAGAGTACGCACGACTTTACCCGTGTCAATGTCCCACAGTTTGACGGTATTCTCAAGACCGCCCGATACGAGCAGCTGCTGCGGTTGCTTTAGCTCGCGAGACGGTCTTTCCCCAGCCGTGATCGCTACACTTGTCGCAGGCAAGCGTGTCGATTCTTCATCAGGGCGGTCTTTTAGGTCATCTCCTGCGGAGTTGCAGAGGGCGAGCAACGTCAAGCTCTGTACCTGGCCCCTGTGTCCAGTGAACTGGCGCACACAGGTGCGCAGCGTGAGGTCCCACAGACGCACAGTGCAATCATCGGATGCAGAGAACAACATTTTTCCTGGCGAGACATGCTGTGATGACACATCAGGTGGGGCAGATGTGGCCGAGCCCGAGTCCCAAAGTAAGACAGCATTGACCCAGTCTCGGTGACCGCGTAAGGTGAAACATTCGCGCGTGCGAAAGTTCCACACCTTGACGGTGCTGTCGGCGCTTCCACTGGCGATGAGGGTAGAGTCAAAGTTGAGGCAGATGACACCCTCTGTATGGCCTTCGAGGGTGCTGATACATTCCCCCGTGCGCCAATTCCAGATGCGGAGGGTGTGGTCGATACTTCCGGTGACAAGCTTAACTTCATCAAACTGCAACGCGCGCAACCCTCTGGTGTGGCCCTTGAGGCAACGGATCTCTTTGCCGGTCTCGAGATTCCATATGCGAGCTGTGCGATCATAAGAACCGGTGATGAGGACAGGGAAGGGAAGGTGAGGCAAGGTTTCGCTGAATTGGAGACACATGATACCATTGGTGTGTCCCTTCAATGTTCGAACAGAACACCGACCGCGTCGCCAATTACGCTCGATTTTTAAGCGCTCACAATATACGTCTTTCCATGGACGGGTGAGGGTATTTTCGACTGGGAGAGGGAGAGAGAGCGGCGAGGGGGAGGTTGGTGGGGTGGAGGCGGCACGAGCAGCGGCCGGCGTTGGCACTGGTGACGACAAGGGGATTGTGTGGATGGAAGGAGGAGCAGAGGAGGAAGGCTCCGAATGGTGGCGTTTCGGACGAGACTCTGTGTCTGAATGCTCGTGCCTGCGCTTGCGGTGTGAGGACGACGAGGGAGTGGGACCGGGTAAAGGCGAGGGGATTAAGCGCCTTCGTTCCAGAATAGGCAAACCCCAGCCGCATTTTTCGCATTTGGTGCCAATGTGCTGTTCGCAAATATTGCGCCATAATACGTTATCATCCGCCAAGGCTTTCCAATGACGCGAGACTTGCGCGGCTCGACACAGAGACGTGGCGTCAAGATAAGCCAAAACCTTGAGAGAGACCTCGCGTGGGAAAAGCGAGAACGGGTCGATCCGGATAAGATGGCTGAGGGCATCGGTGAGGAGGGAGAGCTGAGAGAAGCAGCACATCGTCAGGATACCCCGAAGAATAAGCTCTCGGCGAGAATGCGGCGAAGACGAAAAGTTGGCCCAGATTGCATTGATGGATTCTCTTTCCCCAACCGGAAGGTCGTCGAGTGCCTAGGGGACAACACGAGTTGCGAATGAGCAGCGGGACCGTGGGGACGGTGACACGTAATAAGATAAAAGGGGTGAAACCCTTACGGCAAGCAAGCAAACGACGTGGGGCAAGAGGAGGGGAGGGGAGGACTCACCTGCTGGAGCTTGAGAAAAGTCCCCTCGTCAGCGATTCTTTGGTGTCGGATGCATAGCTTGCGTGAAGTGGGCAGGGCGAGGACAGATGGGGGCAAGTCGAGGGGGAGATACGAGGGAGAAGGAGGACTCGGGGACCAGTGGAGTGGGGAGGAGGGAATGGGAGGAGATGAGGTACGAGCGGGTGGTAGGGTATCACAGGAATGGGAGTCGACGTTGGAGATGGACATTGGAAGATTGTGGGATCGAGGTCGAGGGTGTAAAAGGCGACGGCGAGGTCAAATCTCAAAACACGTCAAATCGCGCAACCACTCGTGATTCACGTGACCCTCTCTCATAATACAAGTCTCACTGGCCTCTGATTATGATATCAAACACGTCCTCCGCCTCTTTACAACCAAGGGGGAGTGTCGAAACCAGCATACCGTACACATCTCCTCCTCACCACCCACTGGCCGTGCCATCACCAGCAAAGATTACTCAATCAAGCGTAATCCTCAACTGCTCCAGCGGTATTGGCTTGAAGTTGTTGATGTCAATCGACCGTAACCTCAACCCCTCCTCGCAGTGTGGAGGTACAAGCTTGTGAATCAGGTCTGGTCGCACCGACAGCTCTGCAATCGCCCAACTAGTCAGCACCATACGCGCACTCGCATTCCCCCCGTCGGTCACGAACCTTCTCGCGTAAAGTCGAACAACGGCGGGAACTCTTTGCCATTCGGCATCTTGGCCCCCTCAGCCCGTAGTTCGTCGAAGAACGGGTGTACCATCGCCTCGACAGCGCTCAACCGAACCTCTGGTGTATACTCCAACAGCTTTGAGACGAGATCAATGGCCTCTGGTGCCGTGCGTGGCCGGAACACCTGTCATCACCGTCAACGATCAGCCCTTCCTCCAACCTGTCAACCTATGGAAAGGATCGAACCTTAGAGAATGGGTGGGGTTTGATTTGCGGGAATTTGTGCTCCATATAGTTGGGATTCATCGTTTTGATCTGCTCACGTGACGGGGTGCCCAGAACCTTGATGATCTCGACCAACTGATCAATCCCGCTTTCACCTGGGAAGAGCGGTTGACCGAGCATCAACTCGGCCATCACACAACCGGTCGACCAGATATCTAACGACCACTTGTCAAAAAATCAACCATGTCATTCTCGAATGGGGCCCACCAATATTTGTTGTGTAATTTGTCGCCCCAAAAATTAATTCTGGTGCGCGGTAATAACGCGAACAGATGTAACTGACGTTGGGTTCTCCTGCTACCAGGATCTTTGCTGACCCAAAGTCACAAAGCTTGAGCACCCCTGTCGCTGGATTTAGAAGAAGGTTTTGGGGCTTGATGTCGCGGTGGCAGATCCCAACCGAGTGAATGTAAGCAAGAGAGCGGAGAAGCTGGTACATATACAATTTAATTTGAAGCATCGGCATCGGTTGTTTAAGCTTGGCGTAGTGACGACTTGCACGGTACACTGTCTCTGGTACATATTCGAGAACTAAGTTCAGGTACACTTCGTCTTTCTTCAAAGTTCCAACAGGGGTACTTCAGTATCCCACGTCGGAAACATGTAACAACACATACCTTGTCCCCATTGGAGTAGAAAAAGGCTTTCAAGTCAACTACGTTTGGATGGGAGACGAGTCTCATTATCTGTAACTCGCGATTCTGCACCACGCACGTTGATCAGTCGTGACCTTGTCAAGGCCACGCGACACTGAACGTATACAAACTAACCGCCACTCACCTTGAATCGCTTGTCCTGCAAGACCTTCTTGATGGCGATATCATCTCCGCTATCATGTTCGGAAACGAGTTTGGCTTGAAAGACGACGCCAAACGAGCCATTACCGATGACTTTGCAATTTGTGTACGAGATTTCACGAGTCTCGCCGCTCTTGCCGTCAGAGGCTACAACTTTGACCACCTTTCGGGGATCGTCGATGGCTGCGAGATGAAAACATCAACGATGAGATGAGGTAGACCAACACAGGGCGGAGGGTGGCAAGGCGAGCAAGGGTGCACGGGGATCGATTGAGGGTTGAGAGAAGGCATGGCCAAAAAAGGGATGAGCACCCGATGCGCGCGAGCGGACGGAAAGAGAAGCGGGAGCTGGAGCGGGAACATATGTGCAAAGGATCCGGAACACGCACGATTTATCTTAACGCCATTGATGGGTCCGTGTGTTGCCATTATGAGGGGATGGAGAAAGAGGTCGACAAGGTGGTGAGGGATTGAGAGAGGCGGAGGGGGTGCGAAAGTGCGGTGAGATGTGCACTTGTCGTCTGAGGCAGGTTGGTTGAGATCGGAGACAAAGAGAAGGGAGAGATGGATGGATTGAAATAATCGGAAAAGCGAAGAAAACACGGGGCGGCTATCTGGACAGGACGTGGACCGGAGTGGAAGGGAGGGAGGGGACAATGAGAGTCAGAGACCGTCGAGGGGAACGATGTCCCTGTGACCTGCGGAGAGTGTACCACGTGTTTGGCATTGATTGCTTCTTTCTCACGCTCGATAGCGTCGCCTGACCTCCGCGTCAGAGACGCCGCGTGCTGTCGTCTTATCCCCACCTCGGCCCCTTAATATCCGTGCCTACTCTCTGCCCTCTCCAGTCCACCGACCGTGCCACCAATCACTCTCTCGTCTCATCTCTCTCTCATTTCCCTTTTTGGCTCGTCTTCTCTCCGCTCTAGACCGCTCCGTTGCTCATTGGCCCTTCGACTACACCAATTTAACGCCCATTTCGACATTATCGTAAAGCATATGGAGCCTTTGCCCTGTCAACTGCCTCTTCTCCGCGGATGATATATCTCACCCGATAACACGCTACTTTAATGACCGTCCAAAACTAAGCGCCTTTTACCCGAATGGTTTTTTTTGGGTGACATCTCACTAATTATTTTTTTTCATTTCCTCCCCATCCGATTAATGAGCCTACGGAAGGAACATAAGAACGTCGAGAGAAAGCCCACAAGAACCCGTGATGAGCGTAAGCCGAGTTCCGTTCTGCTCAACCGCCCGCGATTACAGCTATCAGCTCGTTACCACATTGTATATTGTCTGAGATGTCTCAACATTGACGTCGTGGTATGGACCAGCTTTGCTTTTCATGTAATGTGATGCATATTACAGGCTATGTGTTCTAGTTGTGTATGAGTATGACATCTAACAGGTTAATGATAAACGCATCCCGGTTCTTGCCTTCATTTGCTCTCTTTGAGAAGCGCCACCAACATCGTCAGAACCTTGCGCGTCGATCCAGGAATCATTTTCGTCCCGAAAACGCTTCTTTTGCGAATGAGACCTATATTCGTAGCATCTCTTTCTTGGGCTGCGAGTCATTGCCAACTGGCCTATCCCTCCTGATGCACGTGACCGCGTCCCTCGAATACAGTATACTTATGAGGCGGCAGGGATACCGGGGTCTTGTGATAACTTCAGGTGAAGTATCTATCTGCGATTCAGGCTCAACTCGGCGACACCAACCCCAACAGCATGGATGGGAGCTTCCGCATCGGACAGAGGCCCCTTTGTTGTCCGTTGGGGGGACATGAATAATATGGCCAACTCGCACAAATGAGCAGTCTAGCGCAAGCGGTTCATAATGGTCTGAGTGTCGCAGACTACTTGAGAGTTGCAGTCCGCTGGTTGTTAATCCTCGACCGAGTGGAACTCGATCCTCGCAGGCAGGGCCCATATCAAACGCGCGTCTTGCGTGAGGTCTTGCGTGAGAATGGGCATTCCCACAGACACAGTGTCACTGATGGTGATCTTGCGATCTTGCTGCATAGGGCTTTGGCTAGCCCCCTGGAATTGGATTCGAATAGCGTATATTCGGAAGTGATGATGACGATTGCTCTGGGTTCGTTCTGTGTGCGTCGCATCAGAACGCTATTAATGGGGCATTCCAGCGAAATTGCGTCATGCTGGTGGGTCTTTCTTAGTCTCGATTTGCTACACGTTGTATGATCGCCAGACATACAGTATGGTGATGGAGCGGTCCTCCATAATTGATTTTCGGGAGAAAGCTGGGCTGTTTGGGCGCTCCGTGCCATCCCGTGTGAGGCTTTGATGGCGCTTTTTGAAAACTCGCCTGAGCGCTCGGCAAACTCTGCTCCGCTCAGGGTCTCTTAAGCCACCTTTCTTCGTGGCAACGTCTTAGTGCCTTGCGTTTGTATTCAGATTCCCTGTCACGAGAGGCTAAGTTTCCCGATGCAAACAGTCTCCGCCCCAACTGAAACTGAAGAATGCTGGCGTGGCGGTGATCTGGATTGATTTCCTACACGCTATTGTCCCTTTCGGATCACAACAGCAGGATGTTTCACCCGCAAGCTGATGTGGTTTAGCATCAGTGATCGGCTAACCGCTGGGAGTGGCGCTTCATCAAACCAATGTTACGGTAGTATGGTAATTCTAGATTTCAGGCTAGGAACAGTACGCCCGCCCACAGTCGCGCACAGAACGCCCATGTGTCACCCCAGCAATGGACACGTTGGAGGGATGCATGCGCTTTGATGGTCCTATTTCCGTGAGCGTTGGCGTTGTTGCCCCGTAATTTGTGGCATATCTTCGAGTCAGTTGCGGAAAACAAACATCCTCAAATGCAGCCCTGACTGAACGCTTTCATTTATCAATGTCCCACAGAGGACCTAATTCATTTTCAAATCGTTGAAAGGATTTAAAATGAATGAGGAACCTATACGTTCCAGATAACCTGAGCGCATGCTGAGCTCCATGATGCACAGCCGCTCTTGCCCTTCAGTCCGTCCTCTCTCCGACTGACTTTGTGGACACCGCGCCAGCAAGGCCAGCCTTGCATATTTATGGGTCTTGGCACCCTAGAACACGATCCAACACATGCGCCCCTCCAACTGGCCTGCATGAAAGAACGTACACGTACTGATAAGCGGCAATGAGTGTGAATTACCTCGTGATCCTGTGAATCGGTCAGCTTTCACCACGTGGGAGAAGGTTCATATAGTCAATTATATGCTCCTGGTTCCTGTTGGACTGTTCTGATATTCCTTGCCGCCTTCGATTCCCAGGAATTCTGCGTATCGGCATTGGTATTGGGGTGGATACCTGTCCTAGGAACAGGTTTCCTGATGGCTATACCACTGAGGCAATGGTGTTCCCGAGTGGGAGAGTCAAACATAGCTCAGTCACTCACCACGTATAGATCAACCCTCATACTAGGTAGTTCACTATCGGAGCGATTATCATTTTGCGGGTCTGGATGTCTGCAGGTGTGTTAGCTCTCAGTCCGCAGCATTGAAAGACATCCGCTGCCTTGGGGCATCTGTCAGTTGCGCGCACTTGATCATCTGCACCTCATGAAGCTACTGGTAACATAACCATGGCCTTGGGCAATCAGGTTCTTCGATATCGCATCTGCGCCTGTACGGCAGGCTATTAGTGGCAGATCTGCTAGTGGTTGCCCAGGGTTGCGGACCGGCATCTAGCGCGATTTTCAATTGGCGGCTGACACGGTCACGAGACCAGAAACGCGACTCGGAAACAACTTCAAACTTGTCAAGTCTGATTACTCTGGTTATTCCCTCCTCCCTCATATCAAGCCTGCAGCCTCGCAGAGCTCATAGATATGTTTCGTGTGCATTCGTCGCCATCAACTCACGAACGCGACCTGCTCGCCCCGCCCCTAGTAGTATCGTCCGTCTCGGCTCCTGACATCCAAATGCCCACAGTCTTCGTTCATCCACCAGAGGACGAAGCGATGCCCTGGTGCGCGTTCGACGCTGACAAGAAGAACGCAACGTCGTCAGAGCTGGTATTCACAACACCTGAAATGGAGCAGATGCAGACGGAACTGGACGACTGGCCCGAGGCCCTAAACCCAACCGCCGAGCGCGCGCCAGCGTTCCACCGCTCGCAGGCAGGCAGCACCATCATCATGCCCCGGCGCAGCTCCACCTTGCACCCTTCGCTCTCGCGAGGCCGAAATCCGCTGGGGCTCGCGCCCATACCAGAAAGTCCCAAGCGGCCGAAGGAGCGAGACGACGACGATATTGTCGAGGTTATGAAAGTGCGCCGCGGGGAGGGCATGCTCGACGTTGCGCACGCGCACGCGTCCATGCCCACGCTCAGGCGATCCAAGACGCTCCGCTCGCGAGCCGCGCAGGCCTTGCGCTCGATCAAGAACGCCGGAAGGGCGCCCCGCAGGTCGGCATTGGAACAAGTTTACCCGGCGAACGAGAACGGGAATATTGCCACCAAAACCAAGGTACCTCCGCCGGCACCGCCAATGCCAACGGCAGAGAAGCACCGTCCGAAAGTCCAACCCACCTCAACCCAGTCGAGCATGCCACGCCTGAAGAAACGCGTATCACAACCTCTTTCCAATCTTTTTGGCCTTGGCGCAGGAAACTCCGAAGCTGCCAGTGCCGCAAAGGCCTCCGATACGATCGGTGTTGGTGTCTCTCCATCTCATTCGGAAGGCTTTCGGACATTGCCATACTCCCGCAGCGCATCTGCGTCCACTCCCACCTTACACCTGTTGTCGAAGGAGCCTGCTCGTCCCATATCTCCGAGCTCGAGCTTCTCGATCCGTGGAACCCGGCACAAATTCTCATTTGTCAACCTCCAGTCCATATTTTCCGGGAGTACGGCGAGCATGGGAGAATTGGTGCCAGATCCTCAACAGGCGTCAGAAAACATCGAGGTGGATGACCCTTCACCACCGCGCACGGCGCAGACGCCAGTTGAGGACGGGTGGGACTCTGGTGAGGACTATGATTCACCGCGGCGGAATGCCGGCCCTGGGACGATGGAGAGCAGACATTCGGATGAGCATGAGCATGAGGGTCCCTACCCCGAGCAGGAAATTAGCTTTCAGATGCGACTCAATTCTTTGCATTTTGACTCTTTCAGCTTTGATGCAGATGAATTCTAAAGTCTCGCCCTTTTGGAAGGACGCCTTGCGAAACCTGTCTCTTGCACGCATATGTACAAGTAACCATCGTTGTCACAGCAACCACATTCCCCTATTTACCGCTTTGCAAAAATCACGCTCCGTTATTTTGACCGCTGCTTGGATGAGACTGCTCACGGTATTGTCTTTCCTTCCTGTCGTTTTTCTGGCTTGCAATCTTGTCGTTCTCCGTAGAATCGAGAAACTCATTCATGCGGCTGGCTGCTCGGTTGGAATGCATGTTCTCCGATGAGTTCATGGTTGTACGATCAATATTGAAGCATGCAAACAGGTTTGCGTGAGTGTCTCTCAGGCTCGACGTCACCCATTGACATGGAAGACATGTGAAAGCTGAACCTGCATCAAAGATAGCCGTGAGCCGCGAGATGACGACCGGGAGCCTGGTCGTGATTATGTTGTGCAATTGATGTGATCGCAGCACCCGGAATTCGAGCCTAGTTTGACCGGTACCGTGCAAATAGTTTTCGAATTTCAGATTCCCAAGCGGAGGGCTCGGCGAGGCAGTGTCCTAGGCTGTGCACGTGGGACAGCCACGTTGCACGTTTCCTAAGAGGGTATGAGTGGCGGCCACTGGCGATCCCGACAGTAAGGTCCATCAGAGTCCCTTACGACAACTCGCCGTTCCTCCCGGTCTGAAGAGCCCTTCAGGTTCTGAACCCTGTGAGCCTCCAGTCCCGGAAACTGGCAGACCCATATTGGTAGCGCCAGCCCGGGTACAATCTCTAGGATCGCCCGGCTGCAATCTTCTTGGAAACTGTACCTGGCATTGCACGTTCGATGTTCGATCCTGTGGCCTGGTAGACCGGTTTCGGGTTTGTGACTGGTGGATGAGGAAGGGTGGGTCCTGTAGTCACATCTTGCCGTCGGCGTGTAACGCCGTCGGAATCCGAAAGATCCGAGCGTGGCCTGTCCTCGGGCGTAATTATATTCCGAGTCTCGATCTCGAGCGTCGCGCTCACCGAGCGCGCTACAGCAACGTTGAACTCTGGTGGTGACGTGATATTGGCAGTTGTAAATCAGCACCATGAGAATTGTGAGTCACCAGCCAAACGAGCGCCACCGTGACACTGGCAGTACTAGTAGATGACCTCCCCCAAGATTAGTATGAATGAGCATGGGATAACCCGCATCATTTAGGATCAGCTCCACGTTCACTCCAGTTAGTATACAGACCGTTTGTCCACCGACTTGTATCCTCAAGAATTAAGTCACTGGCACCACTGGCACATCTTCCCAGGACACCTTGATCCGTCCGTTCCTAGGATCTTCCCGCCCTGGGCCCGTCGTGATATTGGGAATGTCCGTGTAGGGACAATTGTATTTGCCGTGCCTGCTCCTGTCAGAATATAGTAGGGTAATGAGTTCACTCGGGGCTATGATAGCTCCAAGTGAAGTTACTGGTAATGAAGCCAAGTTGCGCGGGCAGTTAAATGAGCTTTGGAGGACTCGGATATCCAACCTACTTGTGGTCTTACTAATAGCATTTATACGTGGGGATGGGTGTACCTAACCTGATAATCACAGGTGGGGGTGAAAACGTGAAACTCTCAGGCTGGTCTGGTGCAAATCTGAACCAAGCACCTGGAAATACTAGGGAGGCCAAATGTCATAAAGTATCCTCGGACTCCCGAATTTCTGGGTCATTTGAGTTAGAACCTAGATTTCATGATTGAATTGAGTATTTCCCGGGGGTTGGCGTTGACTATTTCACGTTGCCGCGGCCATGCCAGCGGCAGATCGATGTCTTATCTGGAGCGCCAGTGTTCCCGTCACGTTAGTTACAATAGTAAAACCTCAAAGTTCATCATGTTGATAGCCGCCATGATAATGCTCATAATACTGCAATTTAGCTGTGCAAGGCACCTTTCAAGTTGGCCCCCGATGACTCCGACACGTTTCTTGCAGTAACACCCCAAGTATCGAGTCACTGCCAGTGCTTTCGCAAATCCCTTCACGATTCTGGGGCTTTTCCTTCCAAAGTCCGACTCGGACACCCGCAGCTGAGCATGTCGTGTCCTTTTACATACAAAGTCCCTCTCAGGCTGTTGAGTGTCATGATGTTCGTGACCAAGCAGGCTTAGCAGCGCTTGAGGTGATGGACACCAACTATCAAGGACCCTTGCAGTGCCCCGGTGCACCTCACTAGACTTGGACGAGCACTGGCCTCTCCAAAAGCAGATGTGGGTCGCGGTGGCTTGCCATCTCAAGCTTTCCCGGGCCTTGCACTTGCAGTGTTATTAGGTAGCTGGTCGGAATTCACGAGGACTGCAGTACTGGACAACAACCAAAGTGGACAAATTCTTGTTCAAGTTGGTGATCTTTCCACCTTTCGGAAACGTTCGGAAATGATTCAAGTTGACATGAAGAACAAATTGAGCTGATTATGAATGGATTTGGACAGTCTATTGCTTGGCCAAACTTGAACGTTTGATAACCCGAGTTGATATTGTAAGCGCAATGGATGGTGCATGCGTGAGTTCGGGAGCCTGAGGAGAGGGATTAGGAGGAGGGGTGAAGGGTGATCATATTCGTAGTTGCTAGTTCTTTTGTTACTTTACTTTCGTAGGTACAGGAAAGTTTATACAGGTTAAAAATGCTGCACTAAACCGAAAGCAGCGAGGACAGGAAAAGTGAGGCAGTGAAGTTAAAAGGGGGAAAAGATAGCAATGGAGAGATTCGATAGATGATCTGGTGCGTCAAAATAAGGAGTTTCGAGACACGGACATGGACCTACATTCACTAGTAGCCCCACTGGCAACCATTACACCTCTTCTTTTATTTCTGGTTAGTATCTCAGATCATTCATTCTTCGACTCTACTTTATGCTCACTTACACTACTGTACTGTTTCTGTCACCCCTGACCCTTAAAATCTAATGTTCCTAGGATCTCCGGAAGCGCCCTCAACTTGAAGTGGTGAGCGGTCATTGTAGTGCCCCGAAAAAACTTTTCCGGCTGGGCAAAATAGCCCGGTGGGTTAACGGCTCCATGTTGCGCCGGATTGAAAATTGACACATGAAGTTAGTTCGTACTGCAACTGAGGACTCGGATCTCCGCTCCATGCCCCGAGCGGTGACGCTAGTCTCATATTGTGGAGTTCTGACTTGCTTCAACACGTGTCACATGGCGTCCTGACGGGTATGCCCTTTTTTAGACGGACAAGAGCCAAAAATCAGCTCAACACAAAAACTCCAGAGAATGTACCTTAATTTCTTCGGCAATGACAAGGTCCAGTGATACCTGTCCACCGCTGCTCCAGTGCGCTCGGGCTCAGCAGTTGGGCTTGCACATTCTCACTGTGACTGCGGAGATCCGACTCGGAGGTCAAGAATTTCAAACAGCCTGAGGGTGAGAACATTTGAATTCAAATCCACATTATTGTATAGCCCAACCAGTGGTCCAATGCGAAGGTTGGGAGGGCATTGGCATTTTGGCCATGTCTCTAATATATATTTGGCTTCACCTACTCAGGTGTCCTGCCAGCCATGGGCCGACTTTGAGTGAGCCTTGCTATCGAATGGCTCAGAAGGAATTCCGACATTCAAGTTGTTGCTGTCCACTCTCCTCGTTGCCGCGACAATCAGTATCTGTACCAAATCGAGAAGGTTGTCTTTCCCACGGAACATTTGTGCAAAGTCGCCCCCAAGATAAAGCAGAGTCCAAGCCACCGTCACTGTGTTTACTGCCGCTAACTAAACGCCGAGTCCAACTGCTCTGGTTCTTCCCTCCCACTCTAACACCGACAACTCCTTTAGTAGGCAGTGCTCGGCACAATGGCATTGCCATCACGTTCCATATCACAGGTTCAGAAACCTTTTCCTCGATGCAGGAACTTGAATGTCAACCGTGACGTGTGTGGTGCAGAAACCATGTTGTACATCCAGACGGTTCATGGCATGCGTCTCTACGGCGAGCACGGCACAAACGCTGCAGCACGCCACTCATGACACCATAGTTCAGATAAGGCAGAGCCTGAGAGTATCAATGTGCGGGAGTCGATGCTATCCGATCGACTACACAGAAGGACCATTAATTTCAATGCCAGTGCTCACTTATCGGTGCTTGATTGTACAAGTCTTCGTTGTACCACTGGCATTCTCGTTGTGGGCCAGCCCTGCCGGTGAATGCTTCCGCTCTGCTCCGAGTCGTAATCACCATCAGTAAAACCCTCTTTTTTTTTTTTTCAAAAAGTCGAAAAGTGAAAAAGCTAGTGGATATTATCTACTATGACCAGTCCACCCCTCTAAGACTGGTATGCATGGATAACCTGCATTCTTCGGATCCTAGTTGGAATTTATAAATTTCATGTTCGGTCCGGGATCTGCTCCATGTTTCACTTCCAAGTCATCCATTTTCCGTAGTCGTGAAGTTGTGAGGAGCCGGTCAATGTAATTGATGCCGGTTCCGGGTAACCGGCTAGTCGCGCCAGTTGGATTAACATGTGTCTTCATGCAGCTAAGGGGGGTCCAGTTTCAACGCAATGTGTGTCACGGTAGCTCAATAAGTAAGAGTACCGCCCCATTTTTGGACAGACAACTTGAATAGCCTACTTCAAGAGTCCCAAATTTTCAGCAAGACAGAGACAGCCTGAGAAACCCCAGAATATCATGATACCTATACCCCCCAGTTGAAAGCATGTTACATAATGTCCATGACTCGTGGGCCAACACGCGTCTTGGTCGTGGTCGATTTTTTCGGCTTGCCGGCCCTACGATAACTGGAGTTCTTAGGCTCCAGCTACTACTAGTAGTGCATAACCAACACACTAGGCCGCTGCGCCGGCGATTTGTCAAGGGCGCCACTGCTACTGCTCACGTGTGCTCAGCAATGGGTTCACGCATTCTGAGATCCGACTCCGAGTCAGAGGTCAAGAATTTCCAAGAGTGTGACAGCGTTCAAGTCCACGTACAGCCCGCGATGATTCGGAAGCGGCAACCTGAGGTTGAGTAAGGGTATTGGCATCACTTTTCCATGCCCCTGATATTTGCTTCCGATCGCGACTTGGACGTCCAGCCAGCCGTGGCTCCAGCTTGAGTGCACTATCAAGGAAATCCAACATATCACCGCGGCCTGCCGTCCCCGTCCCTACAATAATCACTATCCGTACCAAATCAAGAACGCCGCGGTGTCACGGTCTTTCCCAAAAGCACTCCGCAGTAACTTCTGAGATGATCCGTTACGCCGTATTGAACAGGGTCCTTCGACCGATAACTCGGATCGTATGATCGTGCGTCGAGGAACGTTTAGAAATCGCCCCCCCAAGATAAGAAGAGATCAAGTCACCGAGTCCACTCGCGCTCAGGCTAACAGCACGGCGATTCCATCTGATCTGGTTCTTCCCTCCGAGTCCCGGTCTAAGACTGACAAGTCCTCCAACAAGTCGCACCGGCCCTCCAGCACATGGCACAATATCGTGTCGCCGTCACAGCCTGGCATTTGGTAATCACAGGCCTCAAGGCAGAGTTCTCAAAGCCTGCGGTGTAGAAACCATGCCGTACATCCAGGCCGTTCATGCGCCTCTACTGCGAGCACAGACGCTGCGGCATCGCCTCTAATGACACCATTCTTCAAAAAAGGGGTGCAGGGGTCGATGATATCCGATCGCTTGCGCAGAACGATACTTGGGTTCTTTGACGCTCACTTATCGGTGCTTCATCAGGAAAATATCCATCAGCTTCTGAGCAGTTGAGCATTTTAGAAAATGAGGGTTTCTTTGAGCCTCTTTCCTCCTGAAAATGAATTTGTGAATGAATGAACTTTTTCGAGGTCTGGGTTCCTTTTCAGCTTTTCGACTTTTCGACTCGTCGTATGAGTCCAAAAAGGTAAGTGGCAGGTTTCCTGATGTTGATTCTCGGCAGAATCATGAGTCTTCATTGTACCATTCTCGTTCAAAGTTGTGGGCCAGCGCTGAATGCTTCCGCTCCGAGTCGTTGCGAGTGAAATGCGCTGAACGGGAAACTGAATGGTGGCCCAGGGCTGGGAAGATAATAATACTCGACAGGGTGCAAGGATGACTGTCAGACTGCGACCTGATGACTGTCAGACTGCGACCTCTGCGCAGACCGAGTCACAAAGTCATTTCTCGTGCTCATAAACTACATAGAAGCGAACGCTTTGGCGTCAGTATATAGACGCAAGGTGGACTGCAATCATCCGGGTAAATGTACACTCACAACCACAGAGCCCGAAGCCACTGGCACATAGGGTAGGGTAGTGTATCACAAAGTATCAGCAAATCAAAACTCGAGACCTGACGAAGTCACGTTGTCGACTGTACCGTTGGGGTGATATTACGCTTTCCATATCAATATTCACAGCCAAAACAATCCGATAAGCGTCAGTTGGGTCCTGCACCCAACGCAGTCTAATACATACAGGTCAGCAACAGAGTCAAGGCTGCGACACGTATTGCCAACGTTAGGCCTGCCTGGCGACCTGCACGGTCTCAGCAATAAACTCGGGCCACGACGTGATGTGACTCTATTATTGCTCGCTGAGACCAATGCGGACCAGGCCAGCTCGTAGCAACACTAGGCCGCAAATCCTTTGGTGTACAAATACGAAGATTATGGATTGAACAAACAGAAAAGAAAGAACAAGCTACATTAAACAGATTCCACAATCCCAGGCTTAAGGTCGCCTGATAGCACCTTTTCGGGCGGGACCAGCGACAGTGCTTCTTGACGCGAGTGGTGGAATGGGAACAGACAACACCCGACTCCCTGCGTTGAAAACGATCAAGTCAACCTCACATACGCCGCGAGATACGAAATACCCACGTGTATCAAGCCTGCGAGTCCAAAGGCAACTACACCCTCAATAAATACCCGACCTGCCCTGGCCCAAACGCCAGGTGCCCCAGTGCTGCACGGAACCTGCATTACAAAAGCGGTAGGGATGCCACTAAGATACCATAGGAAAAGAATAGACAAGCGACGCCAATCCGGGCATGGGGGCAATTTGTGTCCTGACACATCCACACTAATCAAGGTGAAAACAGTCAGAGACTCGAACGACAGGAAAATGGGAAAACTGCGGACTCCAGCCTGAATATATGAGAAGGGAGACTGACGACCGATAGGCAGATCGCAGTGTGCCAACTAATGTACCACATTGCGAGGGGCCAGCAGACATCCAGTTCCGTGCGAGAGAAACCTTCGGGACTCGGAATCAAAGCATCTCTGTACGCAACGACGTCGTAGATGCCAGTCTGTGTAGAAATTGCGGTTAGAGACCATGGACGATGGAACCCAATAAAATCATTGATGTACCAAAAGCAAGAAGAAACCTTTGATCACGAACCCAGCCGAGAAAAATGAGGGCATGATCGGAGTAGGTAAAACGGAGTGTGCAGGCCCTTCAAATACTGCCCACAGGAAGTTCTCACGGTGTCTGGACCCCTAATACCCGTCGCATGATGCGATGCAAGCAAGCGCCACTAACGCCGCACCAGTGCTCCGGCGATGGCTGTACCCGTAACTATGTGTTTCAGGTTGAAAAGGACAACAACCCGAATATGCGGCGGATACTGTACTATTGAACCTTACCGGTAACGCTCAATCACGTTGTTTCTTGGTATCTAATTGATGATTATTAATTATGAGATGTGGGGTGACATGGATGAGCGTGGGAATGCCTTATATACTAGTCATGTTTATCTATGTTGTGCCCACCGAGCCTCCCTTCACAAGTTGAACCTGCGGGCCCAAACATGCCAGAAAGGGTGACTTGGGCAAAGGCATTGCAAAGGCCCCAATGTCAACGTTGCCATCTTCACGCGTGGGGCAGTGGTGTCCTTGCATGGCTCTTTCTCGCCACACGTCGGTTATGTCTCCCTTTGATCCTCGGCTAGCCAAATTACAAGTCTCCGATTTCCTAGGGTCGTTAGCCTTCCTATCAAAGTGAGCCATGTCAACCCGTCACAACCCAATAACCTGCTATCAGTCTATTCACATTGGCGCTTGAGGAGCGACCAATGCACACATTTATTAACGTGGAACTTTTAAGATGAACCGCAAACAGTATGCTAGGGCTCATTTTCATTGTCTTTGCTGGTGACTGGGCCTTCCGACCTCAACACCATGCACCACCAAAAATGAAGTATTTCAGTACTTCTCAGAAAGGACTGCAAATTTGGAAATTAGTAATGACTCGGTGAAGGGTTGTGGCGAGCTCGTTCTCACTCAGTGTGACTAGGGAGGTCCACCCTGTGAAAGGATGACTAGAATGCACAGTTGCGTGAGTAAAAAGTCTCGGGCAATCGTCGGGTGGACAGCACCTTCTTCGGCCCTCGCCCGTGTTGGCATCGTACTGTTCCCAGACGTATCCTGTGCGTTCGTACTCCTTTGTGTGAGTCAGACAAGCGAATGATAATGAATACGACGTCCACATGCCTTGAAGACATTATCAATCACATTCTGGCGGAGTTCAGAATAGATCGATTGAGCCTTTTCCTGGTAGGGCCCTTCGTGCGTACCATATGTCTGCTCTCGTATTGTTAGTGTCGGAGTCACTTCGTCAGCACCGACATACGTGCAAGGCTTGCAATGCAAGATAGTTCATCTGGATCCAGACAGGCCCTTTCCAGTAGTTCTCGCCCGTTCCAAACTCGGGGTGCAACGCTGACAAGCTACGAAGGCCATAGGGTGACCATATGTGCTTGGGGTCACGCAACAGGTCCAATACGGAGCCAAGGTGCGGGGAATCAGATGGAAGCAGGGACAATAGCAAGGGGAACAAAGATAGGTATCCTTTGTGACAGACATGGTACGATTCGTCTTTCACAAACACAAGGCGTGAGTTAGTAAAGTTGATCGTCTAGGAAACCGTGGAGGCTGTCATACCGTCGTCGTCCACACCGACGTCACAATACATCTGCGAATCTTCGCTCCAATGGAGATCTGTTCACAACACCAGTTAGGAGATGAATAGGAACGAAAGGGTAACTCGAACCGTCGAGATTACTGATAATTGCCTCCTCGATGTTGGCATAATACTGCTTGTCGTCCACTTCCCCTACAAATTCGGCAATCTCCTTCATTGTCCTGGAGAAGAAGGCCATCCAGGAGAGCAGGTCCAGATGAAGCTCTCCAAGGTGAGGCGGAGCCCTAGGATAGTCATCCATACCGCTAGTCAGAACATGCTTCTCTGATCTACCACGCCATCGGTAGGCCTCTGTCCTTGAGCGCGCCTTCCGTCCGTATTGCTTTAATTGTCCACGCTGTGTACGCCTAAACCATTCGTAATGACGCTTCAATGGTTCGTAGATGGACTGCAAAAAGGACAGAGCAAGGTCTCGATCTTCCACATAACGGTTGCCATTTGAGAGTTGTGGCGTCGACAGTGGCAGTTGGAGGCCTCCTGTACTGAAGTCCAAGCCCAGATCCATGTCAGTGGGCCCAGAGTGGCGCTTGAGACGTTTGATAAAGGCGGTCACAGCCATGGTCAAAGTAGGGGGATTGGCGAAGCTGGGGACCTGTGTCTGGAATTGTTCTGGAACCTGATAACCGGAGTGATCAGTGATGCATACAACACTCGCATAGGGTTGACATGCCTTGCTTCGCGCCTCCTCTCCGAGGATTTGTTCGCGAGCAACCCAGCCGTCGTCGTCTATCAGGTCTATCCAGTCTTTCAGGATCTCTAGACTGTGACAGATGTCAACGAGGGTAAAAGAGTGAGCATATAAAAACACTGGCCTAAGGTCGTTGTCCCATTCGCCAATGTGCAAAAGGTGGAAACCTTCATCCCAGTAGAAGCCTCTCGGGAAGAAGCTGCGACTCGGTGTCGCAGTTAACAGGGATTTCGGCTCAGTCAAATGGGGACCCTTGGGGGTGTGTCCGCTATTATCATCGTCGCTGTCAGCCGGCGAGCTATCGTCATCCCAATCATACGAGAAGGAAGGGTCTACGATGGATGTGCCATAAAAGTATCCGATCCCACCGAGTAAGTTCGAAGTGATTGCTTGCGAGAACGCTTCGAGGGCATCCCGTCGTGGGGAATCAGGCACGGGAAATGTCTCACGAAATCGCTGGTTGAATGAAGAGGAAAACGCGGTGATTCCTTCATCAAGTGTGGCAGCTGCAGATGCGTCAGCCCTGGCAATAACCGCCAACAATCATTAGATATATACCACTCAATTTTGTGTTTGCGCTTCGGCTCTCGTAAAATATGTCAAATTGGAACTCTCCATCGAAGAACTTCTGGAACGCCAGCAAGTTATTCCCTGACATTGTTTCATCGGAGAGTTGAAGGGTAAATGACGGGTCGGGGATCTGGGCTTTCTCCTTCCCTTGGTATTCTTTCAGTACCTTTCCCGCATTCTGGGCAATATCGTTGATGATGATGTCTGATTCGTGCTCAGTTAGCCTTTCCCACAGTGAATATATATATACGCTTACCTTTTGCCCGCCATATATGTCCTGCAGGAACGCGGAACCCGCCGTAATGCGTTTTCCCTATACGCTTGGCAAAGAGATCCGCAAATGGGCCACCGGAAAAGGCCCGATTGTTCGGGCCTGTAAACTCGGCTTAGATACGAGTTGTGGTGAACGGTGAGGACGCACCATCCACGATACGAATATTAAATTCATCAAGCTGAGGTGTTGAACCGGTGAGAACGACAGGTCCTTCGATGCCCTGACGCATGATTCAGCAGCCGGAGCGAGCAGAAGGAGTTGCCGCATACATTCTCGTCTTCGTCCGTTTCCAAGTCAAGACCGCCCATCCCTTCTAGACCAGCGTAGAAGATAAAAGAAGCACGAGAAGGTTTTTCTGTGTACAACACGACGGTGAGTCTCGACCTTGACGCGGCGTGAAATATTCGAACCTTCATTGATAGGCACTCCTTTTATGCGCGCTGCCCAGCTTCCGCCATGCTCGCCACCGTCGACCATCAATAACTCGGTGGTAACCTTAATATTATTTTGACTATCTTTCAATACTTGGATACCTCCTTGCCTGGCATCGAACTGGGCCCACGAATACCCGTCTAGCCCATCTCCCTGCTCGCACGCGTGGCGTGCCCCTGCAGGACGCGTCAGAATGACACTGCCTACGTGTTGAAAAGGAAAATGAACGTACCTCCGATTGACTGGTAGTCCTGGGTACCAAACCAAATGAGGCCAGTCATGAGGGATTGGGGTATGCGTGGCCTAAGGCCAAAATAAAGATTAGGACGGAATGTCCCCCATAGGAGCGAGCTAGAATTGTTTGAAGAGAGGGGAGTAACGGACGGGACCAAGGACAAGAGAAGCCAGAGTAACTGCATTATGCGTTACTGTCTGGCAACTCTGGCGGTTTTGTGCGTCGTGGTGGATGACACGTGTGACAATGAGATGGCGTGAGCTGAGTGAGATCTGTCCGTAATCTTATCGGCAACCATGGTCGAGATCACCATTCGCAAACGCAACCGAGAGGATGCGGTATCTACACAGCGAAAGTTTTTCAAGAAAACTGCCAGAGGAAAAGTCGTCAAAAGTACGTGTCAATCCTCAATTTGTAGCGAGTATTCAAGAGCTTTTTCAAGTCATTCGAGAGAGGTATCTCAGGGATGACGTCTCCTGCGGCATCGAGAAATGCAGAGAATGCACCTCTACTCCCGGTTCACGTTTACCTTTCAGTGGTGTACTCGACCACAAGTTATTTCCTAACGGCCACTTTGTCCTACCCGATACCAATGTATTCCTTGCCCAGGTCTGTCATCGACCACGTTTGTAGAGACTTTCTTGCTTGAACTCATCCCGTAGATGGACCTCATGGAGTCAAACTATTTCAACACGCCCATTATACTCCTGCAGACAGTACTGGAAGAAGTTCGACACCGGTCGCTTCCGCTTTACAATAGACTCAAGGCGTTAATGAAGTCGGATGAGAGGCCTACTTGGATGTTCTATAATGAATTTCGCTCGTGAGTGCCATAACTTGATTGAGGACTATTTTTCCATCCATAACAGAGAAACTGCTGTGGTTCGCGAAGTGGGAGAGACCCCAAATGACCGCAACGACCGAGGTACCAATACTCTCATACCTCGAACATATCACTTTCTCACTCAGAGTTCAAGCTATCCGTGTCGGAACCGCCTGGTACAACACGCACATATTCCTTACGCGCCCACCAGTTCGAGGGCGGCCGAACTCAACATTACCGACAGTTGTACTGTTGACTGATGACGTCGATAATCGATTGAAGGCTGAGAAGGACAAGATACCTTGTTCTTCAGGTGACTGACTATCCTTCTCGCCAACACGTCCTCGAGCTTATCGTTTGTCTACTCACAGTTCGGCGATATGTCGAGGGCATGGCCGATTCCACCCAACTTATGGATCTATTATCCGTTGGATCCAATAGCATTGAGTCTACGACAGCCGCAGGGCGTCCTCCCTTATATCCCGAGGTGAGCAGTAGCCGGTGCCCACTTTACTTGTTTGTAACTAACTATGATCATAAACCAGTACTTGGCCACTGGTGCTCTTATGGCAGGAGTCAAAGCAGGTCAGTTGCACCAAGGACACTATAACGCCAATCAATTCAATTTCTTGGAGGTTGGTTTTTTTATGAGTAAATAAATGACGGTATATTGATAGGGAATTCTAGGGTAGCGTCAATGTGGAGGCTTACGGCAAATCAGTCCTTTTGATTGGGCGGGAGAATATGAATCGCGCCGTACACGGAGATATTGTGGTGGTCGAAGTGTTCAACGAACAAGAATGGAAGGCGCCTACGGACGAAGTCGTTGACCAGGACCGTGAGTGGAAAATTGGTTCTCACCCCGACAACGCTGATAAATTGTAAAGTTACGCTCAAGAATGACGATGCAGAAGAGTCTGATGAGGAGGGTGAAAGGGTGATCGTGGATGAAAAAACGCTAAGGACTGAGGTTTCTTCTCGCGCAATCACCGAGAAGCAGCCCACAGGTCGCGTTGTTGGTATCATCAAGAGGAACTGGAGAGCGTACGTAGTCACCACCAGCTCGCCGTGCTACTCGTCCTGACATCATTCTCGCACTAGATATGTCTGCCACATCGATAGTACTACTCTGAATTCATCAACGACGACCTCACTCTCTCAGCAAACTGTATTCGCAACCCCGGTCTCGCGTCTCCTCCCGCGCATCCGAATGCGCACCCGCCAGGCGCCGGCACTTCTCGGTCAGAAGATCCTGGTGACAATAGATAGGTGGGATGTAACGTCGCGCTATCCCGAGGGCCACTTTGTCAGAGCCCTCGGGAAAGTCGAAAGCAAGGAGGCCGAGCAGGAAAGCTTGTTGCTAGAGTTTGACGTCCCGTATAGGCCGTTTGGGAAGGCTATCTTGGATTGTTTGCCAACCGAAGGCGAGCAGTGGGTGGTCCCACCGAAAAGCGATGCTATTTGGAGAGATCGTGAAGATTTGCGACGGCTCAATGTTTGTAGCATTGACCCGCCTGGTGCGTGTGTCCAACTCTTGTCGCGGCGTCATGATAATCATTCACTCGTTCGCAAAGGTTGTCAGGATATCGACGACGCCTTACATGCGCATCGATTGCCAAGTGGGAATATTGAAGCGGGCGTCCGTGAGTTTGACGCATCTCATCTATTTGATCAAATGATCTTGTTAAATCCCGCTTCAGACATCGCAGACGTTTCCCATTTTGTTCTTCCCGACAACCCAATGGACGCCGAAGCCGCGGCGCGTGGAACGACGGTGTATCTCGTCGACAGACGCATAGACATGCTGCCTGCCCTTCTAGGGACGAACCTTTGCTCCCTCCGGCCGTTTGTCGAACGATTGGCATTCTCCGTAATCTGGGTGGGCGAAACGTTGCTCGTCGTGGGGAAGTTCTGACATCCTCCCCCGTTACGTGTAGGAGTTGACACCTGACGCGAAGATTGTGGACGTCCGATTTACAAAGTCAGTGATCGCATCTAAATGTGCATTCACATATGAGGAGGCACAGATCCGCAAAGATGACCCGTTCGTTCGGCTTTCCCTGTTTCCGTGATTCATTCTCATGGGGCAGATAGGCACAGGCAGGACGAGCTGACAAATAGCATCCGCATTCTGAACACCCTCGCGCAGAAGCTGAAGGCAGGTCGCATGGCAGCCGGAGCGCTCAACCTCGCATCGCCCGAAGTCAAGATCCATCTCGAAAGTGCAGAGTCCTCAGACCCCATCGACGTCGAGCAAAAGGAGTTGCGGGAAACGAACAGCCTGGTCGAAGAATTCATGCTTCTTGCGAACATAAGCGTTGCCCAAAAGATTCAGGAAGCGTTTCCTCAGACGGCCGTTCTCAGAAGGCACATGCCGCCGCCGAAGACGAATTTCGAGAAGCTGGAGGACATTCTTCGAAAGCGCCGTGGCATAAAACTGGATGTGTCCAGCTCTGGCGCGCTAGCAGCGTCTCTGGATAAGTGCATTGTGAGTGCGGCTGAACCGACTTGCATACGTGAACTCTGACAAGATGGCCTCAGGATCCCACAGAGCCTGCATTCAACACGCTCGTCAGGATCATGGCGACGCGTTGTATGTTATCGGCAGAATATTTCTGTTCTGGCAGCGTATCGAAGGAGGCTTTTGGACACTATGGCCTGGCTAGTGCGATCTACACGCATTTCACAAGCCCCATTCGACGATATGCTGGTGAGCATTACATTTCCATCATGCTCTGGTAATTTGCTGGAAAACGTCTAGACGTCCTTGTCCATCGGCAGCTTGCGGCAGCCATTTCCTACAGTCCTCTGCATGCGTCTCTTCACTCAAAGACGCATGTCGAACGCATGTTGGATGTAGTGAATAGAAGACATCGAATGGCGCAGATGGCGGGCCGTGCGAGCGTAGAGTTCTACGTTGGTCTCGCGCTCAAGGACCGAGCGGAGAAATCTGCGTCCAGAGGGACTGGTAAAGTGACCGAGGAAGCGTTTGTCATCCGGACATTCCGCAACGGCCTCAATGTGTTCGTCTCAAAGTCAGTGCCACTTTTCGCCTCCCGGGCAGGTTCTAATGTCACAACTCTACATCTACCGTATTGTGCAGGCTTGGTATCGAAGGCCTGGTTACGTTTAAGCGTGAGACAAGGTTTGACGCGGACAACTATACTTTCACGATACCGTCTTCGGGCCCAGGAGGGAAAGATGTCGAGATTGCCGTATTTGACAGGGTGACGGTGAGCATCGAAGTGGAGAAGGACAAAAACACACAGAGAGGGAAAGTAAGGATGTCGCTCGTAAAGCCCATAGATTCGAGTAATATGTAGCTGTATAATACTGAGAAGGATTTGTCAGATCCAAAAGCGAGTCAGTGGCCAAGTTGTGGAATTGGTGGACTCGGAACGCTGGTGCTTGGACCACGGAGCGGACCTAAATAAGGCGGACTGGATTGTTTTGCCTTGTTTACCCCGACCTCGCGCTTGCGGTGCCCGTCTCGCGTGTTATAAGCCCACTCCACCATCCACTCTAAACCCTCTACCCAAAGCACAAACCCCACTTTGCATTTTCATAGCTCATAATGCGTTCCAAGTTCAAGGACGAGCACCCCTTTGGTGAGCGGGCGTCTGTCCTCTTTGCTGCGTGAGATCCCTATCTGATCGCGTGTGGCCTCGTCACCACGACAGAGAAGCGCAAGGCTGAGGCTGAGCGCATTCGCCAGAAGTACCCTGACCGTATCCCGGTGCGTTATCAATTCCCCATACTCAGAGGTGGACCGCCACTTACGACGTCTCGTCTCGAGAACAGGTCATTTGCGAGAAGGCGGACAGGACCGACATCCCCACCATCGACAAAAAGAAGTACTTGGTGCCCTCGGTACGTGCCCTATGACCCACAACACGCAAGCTATCTGCTGATGCCCGCTCTTTTTCTTCTTCTTCGATGCGTAGGATCTGACCGTAGGTCAATTCGTTTACGTGATCCGCAAGCGTATCAAGCTCGCACCCGAGAAGGCCATCTTCATTTTTGTGGATGAAACCCTGCCTCCAACCGCGGCGCTAATGAGTGCGATATACGAGGAGCACAAGTAAGCAGCCCCGTCCGCAGCCAGACTATGCATCGCATGGGCGCTGACTTTGTGAATAATCAGGGACGAGGACAACTTCCTCTACGTGAGCTACTCTGGCGAGAACACGTTTGGTCAGGAGGAGGGCTGGTTGGAAGTGCCATCGGACGCTTGAAGTCGTTGTTCTCTCCCCCTCCTAACTATAATTATGTTTTCAATCGTGTTATGATGACGCACAGTTCCGTTGGACATAGACGAAGTCACGAGCTTTGTAGGCTCTAGTTACATCACCCACTCGTCCTAGGGCTGCTCGCACTATCCCTGTGTCTTGCATATCTCGCGTAGTGGTCTTACTCTGTATTCTATTCTGCCTGTGTCTTTTTGCAATGCCGTTTGGACGGTCATTTCAAATCCTGTAGAGCGTGGGGCCGGCAAAGTCCGCTGCCTTGTGGACTGCAACATTTACTTACACCGTGGCTGGGAATGTAGCCCTCTTTACACGCTTTTCACCTACTGGCCATAACAATGACTTGACACCATTGAGATCATTGAGTTGCTACTGGCCGTTAACTTTTCTCCAATCGCTCGTCGGGCCCACCGCGATAGCGTAGGTCGTGGAGTATCTCCTACTCGTGCTAGTCTCCGCGAATTTCGACAACAATGGGTCTTTCTCTCAAGCTATTTGTGGTCGGCCACGCATCCCACAACCAAGAAAGGCCACAAATGGTCCTAATTTAAAGAAGAGATGTCTTGCTCGACTGCCATTATACCTCCGCATTTTATCAGCTTGTCTGTGACAACTTGAAGATGCCCTGTCCTGCATTCACTCCTCCCCCGTGGCTCTCTGGTTTCTTGTCTTATTGTGAGTGCAGAATGTTCTGGTTCTATCCGCTTCAGCACGACGGCTGTACTGACGACACGGCTTAATACTTTTTTTCCTCGTTCGAAAGCATTTTTGCTTGTCGTCAATGTTATCCTACCTTTTGTCGCCATGACCACTCTCTACGACGTCGCCACAGGTCCGCCGCATTCTTTCTTCCAGAATGAGCTTTTACTGAACCTGGAGCCATATTTTCTTCCACCACGTTCCCCCCCCCTTCCGCCTCTCAAATCCAGGGCTAGAGATCCCGCTGATCATCTTGAGCTCGTTGGCTAGCATCATACTCATTGCAATGTACGTCGTCGTCGTCGTCGTCGACACGATCACGAGAGTTTTACCCCAACCGTGACGGTTTTACTTCCTAGGCTATGTTACAAGCTGTTCATGCGGCAATGGGTGTTCAATGACGCCAAGCGCGACAGGCCGGTCCTTCTCTTGGTGACACTGATCGATATTTGTACGTTTTTTTTTTCGATTTACCCCCCTGTCCCCGTGCAAGTTCCCACAGGCCTACTTTGATTCTGTAGGCTCGGGGGTCGCGTGGGCGATCAGCTTGGATAGGGAAGGGGCTTTCTGCCACAGGCAGCTTCCAGGCAGCGTCCGTTCATGCCGCGCCGCGCCGGTCGCTGTGGGACTCGTTCTAGCCTGGATCGCCGTCGTAGTTGGTGCGTATCATATTTCATATTACGCGCCTGGTGCGCCGGTGGCTCACATGAAAGTTATACGTTAGCTTACTGCGCCTCTGCGTCTGCTGACCACGAACGTAAGAGGAGAAGACCTCCGCCGTTGCCGATCCACGTGTCGAGACCCATCATCACGTCTCCCGTGCTTATCCACGCTGGATTTTTTTCTGAGAACGTGATTAATGAAGGCCGCCGATTCGGGGACTTTACCGATATCCCTCTACAGGGGCATAATAAAATATAGAGATGTATTCATGTAACCTGTACTCAGGATGCGAGGCTTTGTTTTACGACACATGATTAAAAATACAGTGCACCAGTACGGTATAGAAGACAGAACGCGGTCAGATCCTAGGATCAGGAAAATCCAACGGGACCGAGTCCTGAACTAGATCGGTGCCATCATCGGCAAACGGGAAATCGTCCACTTCCCGCCAGTATGCATCTTCGTCATCCCCCATCTCTCCAACAGGGACATTTCCAGGCTGTGAATCACCCACTACGGACCCGACGTCCAAGGGCGCAACCCCAGCCAAAGGCGGACGCACCACGCCCGCCTGCGGTGCCGAAACGACAGCTCTCACCGTCTGAGGCAACACGGGGGCGTTGTTATCGTCGTCGTCGTCGTCATCCGCGAGCGTTTCCACTCCGCGAGACGTGATGACAAAATCGACCGAGGCGGGCGCGCACACGGAGCTAAAAACGACCGACAAGCGGCGGACGACGACGACGTCCGCGCGCACGGCCACTGCTACTGCGCCTCCCTCCGCTCGCCGTCGCTTGCGGTCGTGGTCGTGGTGGCCCTCGGCGGTATGTAAGGGTCGGGCGGCGGCGGCGGCGCGGCGTCTCGCAGTGCGCGAGAGCATGATGCGCGCGTTGACCTGGTTGGCCCAGACGAGCCCGAGCGCGGCGCTCTTCGATGCGCCGTCCTCGGCGCGGCCAAAGATGCGCGCGTGATCGTGGTAGATGAGCTCGTCGGGGCGGCCCGCGTCCGCGTCCGCGGCGTCCTGGACGGGGCGGCTGCGGCTGCGCTCCCACACGTCCGTCACGCGGTTGATGACGACGACGGCGAGCTGGTGCGTCGCGGCGAGCGCGTGCAGCTGCAAGGCGATGGCGGAGAGGTTGCGCGAGCGGTCGGCTAGCGTCGTCGTGGACGTTTTTGTATCCTCGAGGAGGAGGTCGGCGAGTGAGTCGATGACTAACAGCTTGAGCGGCGGTCGCGCCGAGTGCGCTGCGTCCTTCTTCAAGTTGGCGCTCTCGATGGAGGCGGGGATGACTTCGGAGAGGGCGTATAGGAGCGAGGAGACGGATTTTGTGGCGCTTGTTTGGATGTTGTCCAGGTTGCACTGGGAGCCGGCTAGGAGTGGGTGTTCGTGCAGGAGCTGGATTAAGCGGGGAGTTGGGAGACCGGCGGAGGTGGTGAGATAACATGCTGAGCCGTTAAGGCCGCCTTGGGAGACGGGGAGCTGGACAAGAAGTGAGAGCTGTAGTGCTAGCTGTGTCTTGCCGGCTGCGCTAAAACCCGGGGGAGTGTGTGAGCCAGATGATGAGAGGTGTACGGAAGACTTGCCCTTCTCCCACGAATTCCCAGATCATGCCGACTCTGATACCGCCCCCGAGCATCTCGTCAAGTGATGCGTCGCCAGTTGTGATGACTTGACTGCCGTCGCGCATGACAAGTCTCAGAGGGCGAGGCGCGCGACCCAATGTACGGGCAATGCAATCGACAATCTCCTGCACGGCCTGGGGTGCCAATCTGCACTTTTTCGAAACATCATGGACAGGAAATAGGAGCACATCAGAGACGGTGACGAGTCCACCTGTGAAGCATGTGTAGGTTTCACGCGCAGACCGAAGAGGGCAAGCATGGCGCGTACCCTTTTTCAATGCCGACTGTTGGCTGTGGGATATTCCTGGTATAGAAGATAGAAGGGTATCAGCCATTATTTTGATGTTCCTGCCGTTTCTCTAAAGACATTGATCTGTTCGGCGTGAAAGCTAGCAGGCTTTGATTTGGAGCATTTGGTGGGCGTCTGGAATAAAAAGCCGCCGCTGCCACTCGCCGACACGCGTGATGTCGGATAAGATTGCTCGTTCTCCAACTCCACCAGAGACCGACGACGATGGCGACGAATGGCCAGTCCACGGCATCGTGGGCGAAGACGTTGACGTTTTTGGCATCTCGAGGTACGTGCCATCGCGGCTTCACAACTAAAAACTAATTTTCCACCAGTTATGAGGCAAGCGTGAACTCTTCCTTTCTCTCCACCACCCTTTCTCGACTGAAAAAGCGTCCGATGGCGACTCCCACCTCGCAAAGATCCGCTGGCAGGAGTGGAGCCGTCGCGACGGGACGAACACGACCTGGATGCGCGAGATCGACGGCGACCCAGCCTTCGTCGCGAGCTGGAACGAAGCCACGAAGAACCAACGTCTAAAAAAAGCCACCGAGTCCCAGTCGATCGACCTCACCCTCCTCGCCAAAACGCCGATGCACGACCGGCTCACCTTCGAGCGCGCCCAAGCCGTGGAGGAGAAGATGGCCGAGCGCTTGCGCAAGGCCCCGCCAGGCAAGGCGTATCAGGACTGGACGGTCGAGATCGAGCGACAGGTCGCCCTCCACGAGGAGCGGGGAGAAAGGAACGCCCCCTCCTCTTCCGCCACCACCTCCACGGTGCCCCAGAAGCGTAGCAGACCGCCATCTCTCGGCCGGTGCGTTGGGCTCTGTGAAGTTCCGTTGACCCTCCTTGATACCTGATAAAGCACTAGGGAAAGGACTCGTGGCGAAAGTTCCCGCTCAGGTGCATCGCGGATGCTCTCAGCGCGGAATATGAGGAGGAAGACTGCAGCAGATGGCGACTTTGATGCCGACAACTCTGATGAGTTAACCACCTAACCGGTACACCTTCATGTACAACTGCTTCCCGACTTGACGTCGCTAACTGACATGGAAGGCGAGGGACTAGAAACGTCACGCCGTACAAAACACAGAAAGAATGCATGCATCGTTACATGATTTGCCACACAAGCCTTCAGTGCGGTTCTACCATAATTAGAAGAGTAGGAATACAATGAATAACCTAATGTGAGCCTCAAGGACGGTCTGGGCGTTGTCTCAGGAGCTGTGATGGCTCTGTCGCTCCTCGACCAAGAAGACCCCCAAGACCTCCAACTACACTCGATACCGTATCTGTCAGCTGACGCTGGGGGTTTTGCGTGTGTTTCACATAAAATAATCGGACGCTGGTTGCGTTCCAAATCCCAAGCGGGGTCATACCGCGCACGTAAATCTCGCCCCATATCAACGAAGAAAGCCACACAAGCGACGCCTCGGACCACTGATAATCGGAGTTAGCCATATATCATGGAGAGATGCCGTAACTCACGATGAATCTGCGAGGGTTGAGAGGCGGCGGAGTCGGAAGTATGTGCTTCAGAGAGACGTGTCCAAGGTAGTCTAGGATTGCCCCAGTAGGGTTCGACTTGTGTGACGTCTGAAGCTCCTGTAGTTTGGGCATCAGCTCGGAAATTACCAGCATCACTGAGTCCAGGGGGAGCCTAGAAGTCATTTGCTATGAGTTCCTAGTCGCATCTAAACGAGAGTTCAACACACCCTTGCTGCCACGACGTAACCTTTGGGTGTAGAGTGATCAATAGGCAACCCCACCTAGGAGCGACAAAATGTCCTTACCCATTCTTGCGTCGGCACGAATCCATTTCGCCCAACTGAAGCGGCAGTCATACGATCCAAGCTGTTGTCCGTATCCAACGACTCGGATCGCCGCTCCCGCATCTTGCCTCGGGCCTTTTCGGACACAGCAGTGGGGAAGCCTGAAAGCTTTGCTTGCTCTGTGGTGGGTGACACGAGAGATTCCGACGAAGGGGCTTCCTCTACACTTTCCGCTTGCTCCTGCTGTGGGTGGTCTCGTGGAATCACCCGAACCTCCGTCAGACTGTCAGCCGATTCTTCCCTACTCGAAATGCCAAGGGTGTTCTCCCGTTCGAGTAACCTTTGTTTCTCTTCATGCGGTTGATCATACTCTTCTTCGGCTCCCCTACTCTTCCCTTTTGCATCGCGTGCACGAGACTGCTCCTCCTTTGCTCGTTGTGTTCTCCGCACGTCACGCAGACCCCTCGCTAGCGTGAATGTGCCCAGGTCCTCGAAGGTCCTGTGCGCTCTCAATAAAGCGTAAATCAGGTTGGGGTTGTCAGAGGGGTGATAAGCAATGACGGAGTTGAATATCTCGAGCCTGCAGCCATGGTTTAGATGTCGTATCTCGGTTGCTCGGTAGGACTTACATAAAAAACAAAAGCCTTGGATGCCCTTCATCCGCTAATAGGAACGTAGGATTCGCGAATGAGGCGAAGAGCTGGAGTAAACGAGTTGCAGAGTTGACGTTCAAGGATTTGAAATACGGTGCGGAATTGGAAAGGGCGATGATGAGCGCTGGATACATCGAGTTCAGAGAGCCAGACGTCGTTGCGATCATGTGGTAGACAGCCTGAAGAAGTTATCGTAACCGAATATTTGAGATGTGATGAGATATACGCACGTTGATCAGAAAATCCGCCGCAGCACCACCGACCTGCCACTTCGCGGGAATATAGGCAGACTTGATCGAGAAAGTGAGACGTAGGCCAAACGCGTGCTCAGCAGAGAGCGTCTGAATGATGTATGATAATGCCCGACAGAGTCCGTGTTGTTCTGCCAGGCTGAGTTAGGAGGGGGAGGTAGGTTTAACTGTTGACTACGTTACCGGGCTTGTCCTTGATCTCAAGAAAGTAGCATATGAGATAGGCTAAAATGTTCATCGACTTCTCTTGCTCTAGGAGATACGCCCTAAATTTCTGACGGGAGAGCTTGGCATTGCAGAAATCGATATAGGAGGATTGCCTCGTACCTTGTTGAGTTCGATTATTTTCCAGAACAGTATAACTAGACATCTCTTAGACCATCTTCTCATGGATGATGGATAGAGCTCACTCGTATCTACGATATATGGGACGGATCTTCTTGATCCGGGGAGCATATTGTTGATGGATGCCATTTGCTGCTCTAGTATTCCAAAAATGCCATCGACGATGAATGCAAAGTCCCCCGTTCGGTGCTGTGAATACCTGCTGAGCAGAGTTCCAGACAGACTCTGATATGGACACACCACTTTTGCCAAAAAATACCTAAAAGCATTCGTCTTAGATGCGGGCGAACATACCTGGGGGTCAGCTGTGGGGACATCTCTAGCACTTCCGCTCTGAAAGTCCAAGACAGTACAAAGGACTTGGAAGCAGACGCTGACAAGATTGGCTCTTGGGTCCTCACCCTTGAATACGAGGTGGTTGTATGGCAGTCGGCCAGCGACGCCTCCGATGACAGTGGTGCTCGACGATTGTGACGAGTTCATAGCCGTATTCAGTAAGGAACAGAGAATAGTCAGCACGTCTCGTCTCCGAGACTGCTGAACAAAGTGGAGGGTGTAAGCTGAGGGGCTAGTGAGTAGAGATGATGGCGGCGTATATATTTGACGGGAGAGAAGGACAAGTAGAAGGCGCAAGACTTCTGTCTTGTTGGCGTCGTATGCTTGATTAGGTCCCAGATCGGCAGTAGAACCTACGCCCTTTTCCCTGTAGAGGGTTACTTGAGAGGAATGTGCTCGCGACAGGATGGCAACTCACCAAATGACATAGCTAATTTTGTAGTGGTCCACCTGCAATTTCGCGGGGAGGGTGAAACCACAGCAGTAAAGTAGATCCACCAAACAGCTAAAGAGCCTTTCTGCGATGGAAGGAAGTGTCGTGACTTGCTTGGCAGGAACTTGCGGCGACGGACCAGCCGTCGACGCATCGCTCTCCTCACCGTTCTCGTCATCTTCGATCACAAACTGGGGCGTCTGTTCCGCCTGCTCGCGGCTGTCCTGCCCCTCGACGACATCCCTCTTCCACAACACCTCCCTCTCAAAGACGCTCGGCTCGCTGTCCAACTCAAAGATCACGGGAAAGACGCGCTGCAGGACCCGCAGGCAGTTCAGGGCCTCCTTGGTCGTGTTGCGCTCACCGGCTCCACCGTTGATGAGCGATGACGCGAAGGAGGGGACGTATCTGGTCGGGGCAGAGGGGAACGTGTGGTCCGAGACGAGATTGAAGAGGCGGGAGGTTATGACGCGGACGAGGGTCGCGATATTCTCGGGCGCTTCGACGAGTGCTCGGCGAACTTTTGGATGCAAATCAGCGTCAGGGCAGCATGAATCAGCTCGCAAGCTCACTATCTTGCGGTGAAATGAGCGAGAATACGTCTGAAGCCGAGTCGAATAGAACGGTATACTGGCAGTTCCTATTGGTGAAGTCATAAGAGGGTAACAGCACATTGAGCATACCTGATCCCAGTAAACATCGTTCTCAGCTATGTGCTACATGACTCCGAGCTAATGTGAGCACATTTCAGCCCTCCTCTTGCGGAACGAATGTACGCACGCGAGTTGATGCCAATTTGGAGATTCCGCTGGGTTGACTGCGAAAGGCGAGCTTTGCTTCGTCACCGAGCAACGCAAATGGGGATGAAAGTTTCTGAGGGAGTTTTGATAGTACAGACATGTTTCCGAGCGAGAAAAAGGAAAGGTCGATCTATCTTTGAGAGCAGCTCGAGCTGCCGCAGTCTCACCCGGTGATTCCGGCCCGTCCATGTACCCATCGATATGCGAAACAGGGCAGGGCACATGCACCCAACAAAAAAAAAAAAACCAGTTCGTCTTCGACAAAAGTCGTCCAAATCAATCAACCCGGAAACCTGAACACACGTAAAAACCGAAGAAACCTTCATCATTGTAAAGTGACTGACAAACAGACATGGCCGTGAAACATAATCGTTCAGTTGCCCTAACCTCGCGTCGTCCGGACTGAATCCGCTTCCCACGCCATCCGTCAACCACTCTCCAATATCAGTCACGGTGCGCCACCTTCTACTAGGGCGCAAGAAAAACACTTGTTTGTAACCGTCAACAGTTGGCCGCCAAAAGAAGTTAGGAAGACTCAAGTCATAGGACGACATAGGTCAATAACAGGTTCCACAAACACACACACATAACGCGACCCACGAACAAGAGATATGGGTAATGGATACATCAACTAGGATGACTCCCGACGTTCAGGGAGTAGCATCTGGCTGCAAGTGATGTGGTTCGACAACACTGTTAGTTGTAGCTGAGGGAATGATAGACAACGGTGAGTATCGTTCATATTCATGGCATGTCATTTCCATACCAGCTTCGGGGTCGGGCAGAGCCGCAGTGGTGGCGCTCTGCTCATTAGTAATCAGCACAAGCTGTTGTTCGTCCATAGCCAGCTAAAATGCACTGGTCAGGTATGAGATATGCAACAAATGATGGTCTACTAACCTCGAGCTTGACCTTGATGGCACCGATATGCAAAGAGAGAGCATACAGTCTGTAGGTCAGACAGGACCTGAAAGTACACAATAGTTGCTGGTAGATTGTGGGAGAATGATGACTCTCCACACGCATGAGCAAGAATTCATTTTCAAATCTGTATTCAATCAGTGGTAGATGATCCTGAACAAGGATGAGGATTCATACATTGCCAAGGTTGCTGCATATTCACTGGCACATGGAATGGCACCAATGGACTGGGCACAATTAAGAACTTGTTGTGCTTCCCTCAAGGGTGCCATGACATGAGGGATAAGATTGTGTGGGAGCATGAAATGGAGATAAAGGATGACATCATAGACTCCAATCATGGAAAGACTGAGAGTGAAGATACTGATGAAATGCATGCTTGTTGTAGAGGTGGGGACTGATGCAATTGAAGGAGTGTTATATTCCTGTGCAGTGCAAGGGCCAGACATTGGCGAGTTGGGTCCTGGGGTTGCTTCAAGCAAAGCACTAACATCAGGGAGGGGGGACTTGCCTAACTGTGCCTAAGCGAGCCTAAGTGAGTCTAAGTGAGCCTAACTGTACCTAACTGATGCCTAACTGAGCCTACGTAGTTGCTGATGAACTTGTTCTTTGATAGAGGCTGGTCTCCTGTACTCAGTGTTGTTAGTGAGCACTCTGAAGAGGCCAGTCCTTGTGCAAGTAACGGTGTGTGTAGAAGTTTAAGTTGTCCAATGAAACAGTGTCCCTCCTCAGAAGGTCCTACCACAGTCCTTCTAGTTGTTCTATAAGTTCTGTAGTTGTGCTTAAGTTGCTTACTCCACTAAAAGAGGGTTTCTTGGTTTTTTGAGATAGTTCTTGAAGCAATAAAACTTAGAGGTCTTCCCTCAGGAAGCTACTCACTACTGAGCACAAGGCTGAATGTAAGATTCAAGCATCAGGAAACCTGCTACTTACTTTTTTGGACTTGTACAAACTTGTATGACTTTGTATGAGTCAAAAAGTCAAATAGTCAAATAGGAACCTAGAACTCAAAAAAAGTTGGTTCACAAATTCATTTTTAGGAGGAGAGAAGTAGAATAAACCTACTTTTTTTTTTCCAAAAAGTCGAAAAGTGAAAAAGCTAGTGGATGTTTTCCTGATAAAGTCAAGTTAGGCCTAAGGCCCAACCTTCTACTCAAGGGGGTTTATATACAAGTGAGGCCATCAAGGCTATGCAGGTGAGTCATCAATCAGTAAGCAAGATGGGTCATCAATCAGAGAAATCAGTAAGCAAAAAGTAAATGGATCAGTCATCACAATAAGGAACAATGAGTAATGTGGGAAGGGGGATTGGTAAACACAATAGAACTGATGAGTAATGCAAGAATAATCAGTAAGCTGAATGAGTCATACACAAGAATGCTATCAGTAACCAAGACAAAAGGTAAGTAAGCAACAATGAGTCAAAGGAGAATGTGTGGGAAGGCCAGAACACTTGGTTCATCCAAAATATATCCTCATTTACAATAGACCATGACATGTGAGAAGGTTGAAGCCAGGAAGGACTCGGCTGCCGGTGCTGTACACGGGGTTTATCCAAGACAGATAATAATACCCCACGCATCACTTTTCCAAGAGACACTTAGATGCATTCGTCTTCTACGAAGCGAGCGTAGGCGTGGGTCAGTGTGAGAACATGCCTACTGCTTCCGCTCTGAAAGTCCGAGACAGCACAAACGACTTCAAGTTGGAACCAGACACCGATGAGCCTGAGGGCTCTCTCAGTCTTGAATACAAGGTGGTTGCATGGCAGTCGACAGGTGACGCCTCGGATTTATCGCCTTATTCCTCAAGGAACAAAAATAGAGCATAGTCAACACCTCTCGTCTCCAGCGTTGCCAGTGCAGAACAACTTGAAACTTGAAAGGTGGCGTATTATATATCTGACGGGAGAAATGCACAAGTAGAAGACGCGAAACTTCGGTCTTAGTAGTGTCGCATGCTTGACTGCCAGTGGGTCTCAGACCCGCAGTAAAATCCACGCCTTTTTCCCCGAAAGAGGTGTACTATAAGGAAGTGATGTCCCTGTAACAGGACGTGTGACCACAAAACAACATAGAGAAGTTTGTAGTGATCCGCAATTTTCATGTTCGCGGGGAGGGTGAAACGACAACAACAGAACAGCGGACCCATAAAACAGCTAACTTGAAAGAAGCCTTGAAAGAAAGCATCGTGGCTTGTTTAGGAATCCGAGTCCGAGGCGACGGACCAGCCGCGGCAAGCGCACTACTCCCCCATCGTTCTTCGTCCTCGCCCTTGATCACAAACTGAGGCATCTGTTTCTGCACACGATTGTCCTGGAAAAGCCGAGACTCTTTGCCATGACACCTCCCCCTCACACAAGCTCGACTCACCTCTTCAGCTCAAAGCTGATGGGAAAGAGGCGATGCACTGGCACTGGCAGGACCCTCAGATAGCTCAGGACCTCCTGGGTAGGTCGCGGAGCGCGGACCTATTGGTGGGAGCGGAGGTACAGCAGACGTGCGGTCCGAGAACGAGATTGAAGAGGCGAGAGCTCACGACGCAGACGAGGTGAGAATACCTCGCAGGCTCACGGCTGTGCGGCCGAATGAACGAGAATACATCTGATGGAAGCCGGGCCTACGAGAGGTGTCACCGGTATACTAGCAGTTCGCATTGGTGACATCTCAGGAGCGCAACACCCTCGACGCACCTGATCCAGTGATCCCAGTAATTATCGCTCTCAACTCCTCCCGCCTGAACACATCACGCAGCACCAGCGCAATCGACAAATGACACGGAATTCACTTACCAATTGAACTATGAGCATGTTCTACCCGGTCTGGCGGAGTGAATGGACGCATGCAGGATAGATTCTAGCAGTGGAGATTCCGCTTGGTTGATTGGGACGAAAGGCAAAGTTTGCGCCGTTACAGACCAATCCAAACGGGTGCTTTCAAGTTGATGGTACTGTATAGACATGTTGCCGAGGCTCTCTAGCTTCGATTTTGGGCCTCCCTCGAGGGAGCTTGTAACCAACATTGATTCCGGGCTGGCGAGCAATCTTCTCTTCTTTTTGATCTCAAATCACCTCGAGCGGGCAAGAAACAGAATATAATCAAATATTTAGTCCAGTCGAATACCGTATTGTCTTATGCCGTAATGCATAATGAATGGAATGAATGAAGAACAGAACAGAATGTTCGGATCTGGAGCGCTATCATAATGGACAAACGTGAAGTCTACATCATGACACATGAAAGGAAGGGGGAAAGCGTCACTTCTCTCATCATAACTAAAAGCCCGGGCATTTCTGTCCCGTCGTTTCCACATCCTCACGCCAGTGTTATGCCAAATACTGCAGCCAGAACAGCAAAGAGGCCATTGGCAACGAGGTGACTCGCGGAAGATGATGGTGTTGACGAGGTCGTACTAGACGATGAAGTTGTAGAGGTTGGGGAAGGCGTACCCTTCGCAACTCCATTCACACCACCAGTTACCGGGCCGCTGTCGGAAATCTGCAAATTGATATGGATGAGGACTTACCGCCTGTGAAAGAGGGAACAACTCACGGAAGTTTCGGCCGTGCCGAGAGCTTTGGCAGCAGCCATGTACGCGTCAAAGGTGTTTCCAGTAGTCGGTGCATTAATTGCGCTGCCAAAGTATCGTTGGCACAGAACACGACACCCAAAATTCGAGAGAAACGAAAGGGTATCTCAATAGGAGCACGTACCCGACCATTCCGAGACCACAATGAGAGTCCTGTTTGCAGAAGAACCAGATGGCTGTCGCGCGAATTGACTACACCGCATTAGAAGAATGACGAGGATGTCTGCCTACGTTGTTGATCGTTGGTGATCTGGATGGAGAACTGCTTCCCGGATTGCAGACCAGAATCAAAACCAGCGGGGTCTGCACCGGATGCAGCCAAATACTGGCAAGTAGGCGAGAAGGAACCTTGTGTTACGGAATGAGAGATCGAGCCCCTATGTAGTATCGTAGGCATGAGCTGTGAATGATTGATAGAGTGAAGTCATACGCGGGGATGATGAACGTCACGGTGGTGCCATTTGCCGCAGTGAAGTTCGAAGGATTGTACACCAGTTTACCACCGGCTGCGACTAGGACCTGACAGGAGCGTCAACGAAGATAGACGAAGAAGAATGCGCCACGGACAAAGATGTTGGTCGAGTTGCTCGCCGGGGCCGCAGGTGTGCTGCTGGTGGTACTGGTACCAGTACTGGTGAGCGTCGCCGACGACTGAGGGGTCGCAGTCCCGCCAGTGCTTGACGTTGCGGGTGCAGGCGACGGGCCGTACTGAGCGTTGACGAGGAAAGGGAGGGAAAGAGCAGCAGCCAACGGAACGGTGAACTTCATGGTCGGGGACAAGAAGGACCAATTTTTGTGCCGTCAAAGGAAGACCTCGCACGAGGGGCGTTTGAGAGTTGGGGGTTGGGTGAGTGAGTGACCTTTTGTAGCGCTTCCATAACGCAACGCAGGGATAGATCGCAGATCCTTCCCACGCCGAGCCCAACTTACACTCGCCCCTGACAGCTTTTCTCTCCCGGCCGATATATCCCCTGCCTCCACGAGCGCTCACGCGCGCGATCCAGAGCCTGAGAATACCAGAGGCAGACGAATGAAAGCCTCATTGGTCTCCTCGGCTTGAACGCGAGGACGACGAGCCGAAAGCGTGTTGGGTGGAGCTGGCCGTCATCGATGCATCATCAATGGATTGGACGATCTGTGGCATATCGGCACGGAAGGCAAAAAAGAAACAGGGGCTTCGAAGGTCACGAAGCGGGTGCAGAAGCAACACAACGTACGGATACGGAAATGCGCAGCAAGCCATCCAAGGGATGAATACGGCAACTGCGCAGCATCGATTTACGTTAGAACTCGTGCTTTACACTGCACCCGTGGACTGTGGATACAAAAGGATTTCTTGATTTCATCCACCTCGGCCGCCTTTGGTGGCATGTGACATTTGATTTGTGCCTGATGTGGTCTCTGATCGTTGGGAGGGAGGTGCCTTTCATACTTCATCAAATCAACGGAAACAGATGCCAACCCTCTTCCTACGAGCGTTCCAAATGTCAAATTATACAGCACTATTAATTAAAGAATGCTATAAACGTGAGGTTACACGACGAGCATGCCAGTACAGACATGCGTTTCTCGTGCAAAACAGTGCCAAGAGTGCACGCGTGTGATCCATCACGTGGAACGTGCAAGGATATCTTCCGTCAGTCTGACTATCCGGACGTCCAATGACTTCAGACCGACAAGCACAAGGATCCCAGTCCGTGCAAAGGATGGGACAAGAATCACTCGAGACCTACGTTTCCCGTCTTTAACAAGGCGGGTCGCGAACCGCGGTTGGCAGCCAATCGCATATATGTCTGGTGTTTCTTCAATTATGAAAGGATCCGTCGTAAAGAACGGATGGCACCAAAGCGTGTCTGGTGCGGTCGGTGCCATGTGACGCCACTTTAGTGTCGCTTCGGCCAAGTTCAGACGCGTGTTTGGCACCGTCGGAACGTACTTGCACATGTCATTCAGCGCTTGTCCCGATGTTGCCAATATTGTTCGGATGGGCGTAGTACTCGAAGAAGCTAGAACCGCCAGATCCACTTCGCCGTCACTTCCTTGTGGACCGGCAACAAGGCGGATGTAGGTGGGATTTGTTTCGCATGAGAAGGACGCAAAGGAAGACGCATGGCCAAACATGGCCCGTGGGAGGGCCTGCTGGGGGACAATCGAACCCGAAGGATCGGATTCACCGGGAAGAATGTGAATTGCCAGTGATTGGGACAGGTCGTCCAGGTGCGCAGAAAGGTTCTGGATGGGGTGAGGTGAGAAGGAGGCGTTGTCGTTCCCATGTCGGCGCTTTGGACAACGCGGGTCAGGCAAAAGCAAGGCGAGTACTGCATGTGCCGCACCGGTTTCCTATCCTCTTTCTCTTTATCTTCGTCGACACCCCCACCACGGGTTCCGAGCGGTGCTAGGGAATTGCCCAACACCACGAGGCGGCTAATTTGCGAGGCAAAACTCTGACCATCTAAATTGCCGCACGCGCCAGTCAAATAGTCCACCAGGACCTGAGTCTGAGCTTCTGACACCGGAGACGACCCAATGTCCAGGCCTGAGATGAACGCTACGTATTCGTTCCCGGCGCCATCGTCAGAGCTTGTAGATGTCCCGGAGGAAACGTCTTCAAATAGCCGGTCAGCAGTGAGATCCCGTCATTTCGCCCGGACCTCCCATGCTCACCGTCGATGTCCATCCTGTCATCTTCGCCTACTTGGGGCGCCATCCCAGAAAAACATATATCGATCACCTCAAAGTCACCGCCACTCGTCTCCACGCCGAGCACGCCAACAATGACGCCCGTGACGAGTGGCGTCTCTTCAAGAATCTTGCCAATTAACCTGATTCGGCCGGATTCGTCCTCCAGCATGACTCGATCGTCCTCCGAGTGTATTTTCTCTGGGGGCGGAGGGGCAGGAATGGAATGCTGCGTGGGGTAGCTCAGTTAGAAGCAAGGGCGAAGGTGATCTCTACTCACGTCACGGCCAATATCTTCGAGCACATTTGGCTTGAGAGGCATGTCCATGTAGACAGTTCCAATGACCAAACAAACTCTCCCTTTCACCACGTCCAGCACTCTCGGTATAAGCTTAGGGGATCCTTTTCAAGGGGGCATGACGCCGGGTTCTCAACGATTGACAGATGTGACATACCCTGAATGTCCTTCCACCTTTTTAAAGCCTCTTTCTCGACCCATGGTTTGAGAAGCCGTAATCTGACGAAATAGATGTTTGCATACTGGTGTTTGAACGACTTGTTGATGGATTGGATGGTGAACGACGGTGTTGAATTCTTCAAGGGCAGAACAGAGGTCGGAAGTCGAGTGATCGGGGTAGGGGCAATGGTACTGACAAGAAGTTAGATGACTTGAATAATAAGCGATGACATTCAGACCGACACAGGTTTCATCCTTGAGAAAGACACGCTAAATGAGTCTTTCGATAAACGCGTCGGTCGCGCGTTAACTGTTCGGGCCGTACGGGCCGTACCCATGGCATCAACCGGCCGGCAGCAATTTACTTCCTCACGCCGAGGGACAACTTAGCCGTCAGTAAGAGGGAAGCAGAACTCGAAGATACGCGTGCTCCGAGTCACACCATACCCTGGCATCCGTCTTGCGCTCTCGCGGTATCTATCTTCACTCTTCCCCATCCCAGCCTGAGGTTGTGACTTGTCAGAACGCAAGCTAGAACTGACGGTGGCAGTGGGAGCACTCCAGGACGGATGCACAGCTCCGTGCCAGTGCGCTTCGCTTTTACCGCTCACTCGATTGCATTGCCGCAGAGCGTGCATGTCGTCATTGCGCGCCCTCCGGTGTGCAATGACGCCGCGGAGCGATGTCGTGCACGACACACGTGGCAAGGCTCGAGTCATGACAAGCGAACACCGCGCGACAACTTGAATAGCAATGTACAACTAATAGCTGGAGCGTTCGCGAGAGCACATCCATATTGCGATATGCGGTAGTAGTAACGTCAGTCAAAAGAATAAACTACGCTAAAGAACGTGACCCAAGTCCCCGCATTATAAGCGGAAACTTTTGACGCTTACAATCATCTGCGGCTGAGAAAAGGACCTTGTCGTTCATCGAGTGCGATCATCACGGCAGGCCTTGGGTAGGGGGACGAGTACGCGCAGATTGTTGTAGATGACCAGAAGAAGGCGGGAAATCGTATGTCGTTGTCAGCTAGGAGCAATGAGAGGGCAATAATTGAGACTGTAGCGGTAATAGATCGTCAAGGTCGAGCTTCAGACAGTGGGAAACAACCGCGACGTGAACCAGCAACGCACTGTTTAAAACCGGGCTCATCATAAACAGCCCGGTCATATATGGATCATGCGACGTACATCAAACCTATACCAGCCTTTTGACACCCTCACTCACAGTGGAGTTTTCCGTACCCTCGTGTTCACTTTCGCGCTGCATGCGCCGTGCCGCCTTCTCTGCCTTGATACGTTCAAGCTCTTGGCGCACCGCGGCATGGTTGGTCGGAATGTTGTTACTGCGTGCCGTCCTCTCCTCGGAGGGAAATATCCGCTCTTTATACTGGGAAGATGGTTGGTTGGATGGTTAACCCGACCCGAAACATGGAATGTGATCATAGGTACACACTGGTATTACGTTTGTCTGGTACCATTCTGGATCACCGTAGTGTAGGAAAACGAGTACAGGGAAGAAGACGTAGACGGCAAATTTGAACACCTCTAGGTTTGGTCCCGCCATCTGACACGCACTATACGCACGCAAGACGCACAATAGCGGGTTACGAGACCGTAAATTACACACGGCCCGACCCGACCCGGGAAACTGAATAACCGACCGCCTGCACTCCCTTATCGTACATGCAACATTCGACTTAAAACTACTATGTTCCTGCCGACTCCTCGATAATGGGTTTTTAACAGGTCTTCGAATAAGTGCCAGATGGCTTGTGTCCCTCCACCTTCTCAAGCCGACCATGTACTTTCTCGTGCGAGTTCGGTGTTGCGCTGTGCTCGCCCAGTATTGCGAGCGCGTGCGTCGGAGAGTCCTTCTTGACGAGGTCCTCGACGATCTCTACCTACCGACCCACGGTGAACATATGCAACCGTATCAAAGGGTGCAGACATACAATATCACAGACTAGACGCTCCACAAGAGCCTCTGTACAATTCTCCTTCACGACAACACGCAGAATATCGACGTCACTTAGGCTGGGTGGAAGATCATAATTTGGGACAATCCTGAAAATGCGGGTGGGTAACACCTTCCAGAGCATCACTAGCCTAACAACGCACCATTGTTTCACGCGAAGCAGGGTCTGGAGCCATTTCTGCCGAATATTTGGATTTTTTTGCTGGAAATTATCCGAGAAACGGAAGGCCACGACAGGAAGCCCCGGTTCGTATAGCTATACTCAAGTCAGCGAATGCACTCGGTAATTGTCATATGTCGCCCGAACCTCGATATCCTCTTCGTCGACACGGTGGGCAGGTGTGATAGAGACGCCGCCAGCACCTCCTACTGGGCGATGAATGTCACTCAGCACAGTGAAGTAGCCAGTTCTCTCAAGGGCCCGGGAGAGTGTGCGCGCATTCTTGAGGTCCGTCAGGGCAATCTCACGGTATCCTTGGAATCCGAGATGAAGGAAGTTGAAATATTGAGCTATGATAGGATGCGCAGGCCGCGAGAAGTTCAGCGAGAATGAATACTCCACAGAACCAAGGTAATGAAGCTCAAAGACGAGATCTTGAGGAAGATAATTCTTTGAGCGGAAGATGACCCAACCCACGCCGACGCATGCCAAGCCGAATTTGTGTCCAGATGTGTTTATGGAGACAACACGCGGGATTCGGAAGTCCCATTCCAGTTTGGGTGTGGCAAAAGGAGCGACAAAGCCTCCAGATGCGCCATCGACTTTAATCATGGTTATCAGCACAGATCAATCACGAAGGTCATGTCTAGTTACCGTGGATCGGAACTGAGATGCCCGTCCGCTTCTCGAATTCATCTAACCAGTCGGCCACCTCCTTCACTGGTTCATAAGCGCCAGTGTATGTGCCTATGCGTGAAGGTTAGGGGGTGAGTCAACACAGAACAAGGAGCTATTCATACTGCCAAGAATCACGTAGATCCCAATGGTGTTTTCGTCCACATATTCCGAGAGTTTCGTGGTGTCAAGCCGGTACTTGCTCTCAACGGAGACTGGGACAAGACGTGCCTCCACTTCGAAGTAGCGAGCGAATTTCTCGAGGGCCACTTGAGCATTAGCACCCATAACAATGTTGGGGCCAGGTTCGTAGATGGATTTGCCAGCCGCCTTGCGTTTCGCCTGCCAGATACGCTTCATAGCCAGGCCACCAAGCTGGATGGCCTCCGAAGAGCCCGTGGTTGCAGTGCCTATGGCATGGTGATGTGAGGGAGCATTCCAAAGCTCGGCCAATATGGAGATGCCTGTGGAGATTTTTCAGCTTGAACGGGTGATGGAGAGACCTTACGTTACTCACAACGAGTATGGATGTCCTGCGTTGCAGGGTATTCATCCTGATCAATCAAGTTCTTCGAGATATTCTCCACCAAAAGTTTCTCAAGAGCAGGGGGCGTATATGTCTGCACGAAAGAAGCCAGATTGAGTGTCGGAGAACCGTCGAGAGTAAGCTCGTCGCGAATCAGCTGAACTGCAGCTTCCTCGTGGACGCCCTGTAATATCGTCAATGATTTCGAGACCGTGGAGGAGAGCCACTTGCCTTGGATGGTATTTTGTACTTCGGGGGAGATATGGAGCCATAACGGGCGGCGTAACCCGCGCTATGATGGATCGTGTCCTGGTCAGTATCTGTCAAGTGGTGTGCAGTTCGGTGCTTGATTCCCTTGTCCTAAAGGAAGAAGTTGGGAGAGCGGCGGCAAGCGAAGATGTAATAATTTCTTACCCTCGACTCCTTGAGAATGTGCTCCGCGTTGACGTGCTATGATGGGAGACGAGCCCAAGAATGGTTAGAAGTGAAAAACTTGAAGGAAAGAAAAGGACAGAAACCTTTGAAAGAGCCATGGTTAAGGTGAGTAAGGTGAGGAGGGTACTACGGGACGACGAGCTGGTTTTATATCCACTCCTACTCGTCGAGGAGCGCCCCTGACGTCATATGTGAACAGTCTCAGCATCCACGATGATATCCGACATTCGGAACCAGAAGTGCAACAGGCTAGATTCCATTAAAAAAATCCAGACCAGACCAGCCAGACTCATGTCCATCAGTCAGCGAGACGCGATTTCCTAGCGTCGCATGTCGTGACCCTAGAACTCGCGGGTGGGTGATTGACCCCTGCACGTGTCACTGGCACTCCCAGTTGACCGCTGTTCTCGTCCAAAAATACCACGAACAAGGCACGCAGAAGACGCCACTGCACTCATTCTTCCCCAATTGCTTCTAGCCCTGGGTGCCGAGTCCGCTGCCGCTGTTCCACACCTCAATGCCTTCAAATGATACTAATACATGAACCCAAAAATAGCCCCCAATCTCTCCGAAAATTGATTGCGCGGTCATATGATCGTACGCGAGTATCTCACTCTCCTTGTTTCCGTTGGTACTTCTTCTGATTCTATACACTCCAATCAAACACGTTTTCTCCTCATGTCGCCACTGTCAGCACCACATCCCCATGTCTCTGCCACTGCCAGTGGCGCAGTATTGTTTTGGAATGTTTTCGAAAAGTATCGAATCCCGACGATGTCAGCATCCGTATTCCATTGTAAAAGGTATGCGGTTTGAAAATCGCGCATGAATGGAAAGGGAAAGGAAGGGAGACAGATGAGACGGTCCATTCTCAATTGTTACAAACTGGGAACTGAATTATCTGAGAGTCCCATCCATCACCGGAATAATTACTTTCCGGTTTAATATTGAACCTTGATGCCTGACTGCCGATCCAAGTAATACCTGTTTGCGTCCCAAGTGCCAGGTGATACCTGAGGCTGGACACCGTGCAGTGATATCCCTAATCTGATAGTAGCTCATGTACACTGGCTTTCCTACAGTACAGTTTCAAACAAGTTCTTTCTTTACATACGATAATTCCTTATCGGATCAGCCAATCGCATGGCGCACGCGATTCAAAAATCTACAAAAATGTCAGTATCTGAAACGTTTAGATCTCGCAGTCACTCACGTCCACCACCAAACTTGGAAAGACCCTCCCGTATTCCTGCGCCGATCTTATTCGCAGTGGCGTCGTCCTGCGACTACTTAGTCAGAACTCTATACAGAATAAATCTACATGCGGTGCCTGCACGTACCACATTATACCCGGCTTTCTGTGCTGCGTAGTTGACACTCTTGGTGACGTAATCTTGTTGACCAGGGCCGCTACCAGGGCCGCTACTAGATCCATAGCTGTCGTTATTGCCAGGCGGCGGCTTAGAGCTGCTGTATGAATCGTTGTTTCCGGAACCATACTTGTTCGAGTCATCACCGTAGCTACCAGAGGGTTTGGTGCCATAGGACTCGGAATTGTCACCACCGGAGCCATAACCGCCGGGCGGCTTGGAGCTGCCGTACGAATCTGTGGCTCCGGAACCATAGTTGTTCGAGGAGTCATCGCCGTAGCCACCAGAGGGTTTGTTGCTACTGCCATAGGAATCGTCGTCACGGGTGCCGTAACCGCCGGGCGGCTTGGAGCTGCCGTATGAATCTGTGGTTCCGGATCCGTAATTGTTCGAGGCACCGGGTTTGGTGCTACTGCCATAGGAATTGTCATCACGGGAGCCATAATCGCCAGGCGGCTTGGAGCTGCCGTATGAATCTGTGGTTCCGGAACCATAATTGTTCGAGGGGTTATCACTGTAACCACCAGGGGGTTTGGTGCTACTGCCATAGGAATTGTCACCACCGGAGCCATAGTCGCCGGGCGGCTTGGAGCTGCCGTATGAATCTGTGGTTCCGGAACCATAATTGTTCGAGCCACCAGAGGGTTTGGTGCCACTGCCGTAGGAACCGTCATTACCGGAACCATAGTCGCCTTGGCCGCTCGAGCCATAATCATTGGCACCATAGCTGTCTTGGTTCGACGACCCGTACTGACTGTGGTCATCGTCAGACGGTGAGTAATGGTGAATCTTTGTACTGGGGTTCTCCTACCGGGATTCAGACCCATAATCCGCGCCGGAGCGTTCGCGATCGTTGTAAGACATGGTGTGGTGCGCAAAGATGATCGAAATGACCCCGATGACGAGCGCGATTTATATGAGGCCGGCGGAGACGCCACCAAGAAACTGTCATCGACCATAGTTGGACACAGCCTGTACAGCCTAGACCGCAAACGTTGGCACGGCCCCACGGGAAATCAGAAAGAGTGCACCTAACCGAGAATCATATGACTACAGCTGGTGACAGGTGATAAGGTGGAGATGAACGTTCGATGAATGTATACCCATGCCGGCGATCCTCGGCAGAAATCGAAATTGGCATTGCTTTTGCCCCTGAGCAAATACTCGACAAGCTACGTTCCGGTTCTGTTCCGGCTATGACAGAATTGATGGTGCTAGAAGATCTAGAGTGACGTTGCTTCCCAGTCGAGGTGGCGTTGATAATTTCGTTCTATCACCGGAATAAGGAGCCAGTGCAGTGCCGGTGGCCGGTAACTGAATCGCTCAACTCGATCCCTATGGTCTATGGCTTGAAGGGCATTTTCATGTAACCCTTCGACCACACCCCGCACGGGCACCAGCCATATCAAGCCCTTGATGGAATGGACCTAAGTTATGCTCGGAGAGATCGTGCCCGCTTGCATCAATTGCGTCATTACAAAAATAGCACACTAACGTGGAATGGCACTGCCACAGTGTGCTTCCGGGTGACGCCGATCAAAGTGCACTTTGCACACCACAGGATTATTGTCTCTCTCAGTGCCTTATCCTATTCTGCGCATGCGTCCGGCGTCCGGGACATGTACAGATATTTGAAGCAGAAGTAATTGGGACCAAGACCCCGAGATATTCGCAACGCTGTGCAAACGCACGACCGCATTCCAGCCACCGCCGGGCTGCCCCGTCTAGAGGCACCTGTGTAGGATACGAGTCTATACATCGCCGTTTTTTTTCTTCTTGATATCTGGAAGTCGGCGTTAGGAAATTGAGTAAAGGTCAGCCAGAAATTCGCGCGGCTCCGACGCTCATGTAGTTTGGGGCATCATTTCACAAGGAGGTCACCTAGAGATGTTCTAAACGGCTTATCTGTCTTTGGGGTCGTGTTTGTCACTCCAACTCCATCGCCCATCTTTTCGTTTACGGCTTGAGCTCGAACGAACTGTGACTCGTCGAGTTCGTTTTGCCCTGAGCATTGCGCTCAATGTCTATCTGTACGGAAGCAGGCACAGAAACCAAACTTTTTGTCATGCAGACTTCGATTGAGGTAATCGCTGTGTTGTGCTGGCAGGGCGTGTCAAGAAGTCGCAGAAGAAAAGGTGTGGTGTCTCAGCGTAGAGGTGGCGATTATGCCGCTGCATTGGCATGCCTTCGAAGAGTAGAGTGGATACGGATACTGTCGCGTTGGTAGTGTCCGGACGGAAGGTCAGAAAAGGAATGAATCTAGAACCCATCCACATGACAGACGCGAGTCGAGACCTCATGACTTTTATGAATTGTTTCGCGCTGGCAAGACAGGCTGGTGCAGAGTTAAAACAAACAGCATTTGCCACTCGCAGGATAAGCAGGATGTTAGCATGCCATCGCCTGGTGAAAAAAAATTCTTCAGAGCAACACAAGGAGAACTGTATTACGAATCTTCTAGGACTCGACGGGTAACATTACCAACACCACAGGGAAGGTCCGTAAACTGTCTGCCGTTCAAGGCTCCGTGTTTACGAAGCATGACTGACACGTGCTGACTTGAGGAAGCAAGGAGGAGTGCGTTAGTTGTGAAAGAACTTTCAGTCATAACATAACGTCAGTCGTTTTCATGCAGCTCTCGGAGCGCTTTTTCTCGCCGCGCATTTCGCAGCTTGGCTTCCTCTCGATTCTTTGCCGCCCGTACCACGGACTAGACCGGTCGACGTGAGTAAAAAAGAACTGGGTGAGGGCTGGGAGGCGTACTTCGTCGCGTAAGCATTTGTTCAGCTCGCGCTTGGCGTGGTTGCATCCGCCCGTCCACTTGGCCCAGACATTGGCATGACAAAGCTGGAGAGCGTCGAAGAATTCCCTGCACGCTACGGTAGTTGAGATTTTGGGATGTGAGGCAAGGCAGGGAGACGAATTACCGATCCTCTTGTCTTGTGGGTGCATTCAGAACCGATTAAGGAAGTGGGTGAAATCGGACCAGGATTTCGGCGATAAGATCTCTTCCCCAAAGGTCCCGTCTCGTCAGCGAGTAACCTATCCTCGCCCCTAAACCCCATACAACTGACCGTTTCTCGCACCTCACCTCAAGTTTTTCTGGTCTCCCCATCACCATGTCAACCTTCGTCCCTTCCCCCGCCGACGCGGCGTCCATTGCCACCATCCGTACTCTCGCAGCGGATGTTGTCGGGAAAGCAAACTCGGGTCACCCAGGTCAGTCTCTTTGAACCCCCAGAACTCTCCTTGCAAGTTGTGATTTTTTTCTAGGTGCCCCCATGGGAATGGCTCCTGTGACCCACGTCCTCTTCACCCGGTTAGTAGTATATGTCGTCGTACTCGGCCTTTTCGCTTCATTGGACCCTGTAACCAGCTTTTTCAACGCCAATCCGAAGAGCTCGAAATGGTACAACCGCGATCGTTTCGTGCTTTCTAATGGGTACGCTCTCCTTAGTCTCTTCTAGCGTTTGTCTGAGAGTCATCCATTCGCTTCCAGTCACGCGTACGTCTACTCGATCTCTCCGTGCGTAACGAGGCCCATCCCCACGTAGCTGTGCCCTTCTTTACATCGTTCTCCATCTCGCGGGCTACAAGCTTTCTCTCAACGATCTCAAGGCGTTCCGTCAGCTAGACTCACTGACTCCCGGGCACCCTGAGGCTCACCATACTGACGGTCAGAGGCATGGATCATCGTGATGCTACGCATATACTCATATGCCCTTCAGGAATCGAAGTCACCACCGGACCCCTTGGCCAGGGCATTTCCAATGCAGTTGGTTTGGCCATTGCGCAGGCGCACTTAGGGGCTGTCTATAATAGAGAGGGTTTTGAGCTCATCAACAACTACACCTATGGTTCGCGCACGTGACAGATGCACGGTCCTATGCTAACCATTTATTAAATTGAATAGCGTTCCTTGGTGACGGTTGCTTGATGGAAGGCGTTTCCAGCGAGGCAAGCAGCCTTGCCGGACACCTTCAACTCGGTAACCTGATTGCCGTAAGTCCCTACGTTTCTATTCAAGTTTCCTTCTAACACCATTCTAGGTATGGGACGACAACCGTGCGTTGTAACCGTTTTGTATCTTGAGAACTGTGTTGAAACGTGTCTCCAGATATCTCTATTGATGGTGATACTGCCGTCGCCTTCACAGAGGACGTCGAGCAGCGGTATCTTGCGTATGGCTGGCAGGTCTTGCATGTCCGAGATGGCGATCGGTAAAGTCATTCCGCCTTCCTCGGGATTTCCTCTAACTTCAATGCAGTGACTTGCAGGGTATCTACAACGCGATCGACGAGGCCCGGCGCGAGAAGAACAAGCCGACGCTGATTCGCCTGACCACCACTATTGGTTACGGTTCGAAGCAGCAGGGGACCCATGGCGTCCACGGCACTCGTGAGTACCTGATATCATTCCGAGTCCGATGAGTCGCGTGCTTGACCATCTCCCCAGCTCTGAAAGCGGACGATATTGTTGCCCTCAAGACCAAAGCCGGCTTCGACCCAAACGCTACCTTCCATGTGCCAAATGAGGTCTATTCAGCCTGGGCAGTGGTTGGCGAGCGTGGATCCAAGCTCGAAGCAGAATGGAATACCCTTCTTGGTTCTTATGCCAAGGCTCATTCCAAGGAGCACGCTGAACTCACGCGCCGAATTTCCGGAAAGCTTCCAGACGGCTGGGAGAAATCTCTCCCCGTTTACAAGGCAGCCGATCCCGCGCAGGCATCCCGCAAGCTCTCGGAGATCGTCCTCACGGCGATTTCTCTGGTCCTTCCAGATCTCCTTGGTGGCTCTGCAGACTTGACGGGCAGCAACCTTACTAAGGTCAAGGGCTCCGTCGACTTCCAGCCAGAAAACACAGGGCTTGGCAATTACAAGGGCACTTACATCCGTTATGGTGTCCGCGAGCACGGCATGGGCGCGATCGCCAATGGTATTGCGGCCTATGGCGGCATCATACCATTTGTCGGGACATTCCTCAACTTTGTGTCCTACGCTGCTGGTGCGGTTCGCCTGGCTGCCCTCTCCAAACACCAGGTTATATGGGTCGGTATGTGCATCTTCATTTATGCGTGATGTCGATGTCGGCGGTCGGTGACTACCCACCCAGCGACTCACGATTCGATCGGTCTTGGTGAGGATGGCCCCACACACCAGCCTATTGAGACGGCAATCCACTTCCGCGCGATTCCCAATCTCGCGTTTTGGCGTCCTGCAGATGGTAACGAGACCTCAGCCGCCTATCTCGTCGCGCTGCGGTCTCCCGAGACACCGTCGATTCTCTCTCTCTCACGACAAAACCTCCCGAACCTCGAGAACTCGACGATTGAGGACGCTGCCAAGGGTGGCTACGTTGTGCATGAAGAGGAAGCCGAACATCTGACCATCGTAGCCACGGGGTCAGAAGTCAGCATCGCTCTCGAGGCAGCGGGTAAACTCAGGGCGCAAGGTATCAAAACTCGTGTCGCGTCGTTGCCATGCTGGCATGTGTTCGACAGGCAGCCGCAGGAGTACCGGCTTCGTGTGCTGCGCAGTGGCGCCCCAATTCTGTCGCTCGAAGCGCTCTCGGTACGAGATCGATCTGGTGAACTTCACTATGTTGTATGTCACCTGACGAGGAATTATAGACCGCCGGTTGGGCCAAGTACAGCCACGAACAATATGGTTTGCCAGCATGGGGTGCCTCTGGTCCCTACAAGAAGGTGTATGAGAAGTTCGGTATCACTGGCGATAGTACGTTTCCTTCTACACGTATCTGCTTGCTCGAACCTCACCATTTCACAGATATCGCAGTCGTGGGAAAGAAAGTGGTTGATTTTTATACCGCAAAGGGCGGTGAGGTGATTTCTCCCTTGGTTAAGGCCCTCTAGACACTATCAATGTTTCCAACCCGTTGTGAAGAGTCAAAAAGCGAAGACCGTAGACTTCCGCTCTGGTGTTTTGAGTAGCTTACTGGGCGTTGTAACGAATAAGTACTTTGGCGAGTATAAAGACAAGGTCTTGAGCAGAAGTTGTTGCGTGTGTCACTCACTGAGGTGAAAATGAATGTAATCCGGCGAGTGGCACGTCAAGCGACCAGCCCGAATGTTGTGCAGTTTTCACGAACAAGCGTTCTACTTCCTAACAACATCGATAGTGTCCCAAACGCTCCTTTCCTGATCCTCCTTAACAACTTCGAGGACGTGAGGTTTCAAATATCTAACGTCCTAAATGCGCAAACGGAGGATATTAAAATATGTCAGTCATAGTACGAGACTGTTCGGGAGAGCCTGACCTCCTCGGGTTTGATCCACTCAGATTTAGGGAGCTCTTTATGTAGAACGCTGGCCTGGGACGCGCGCTTGAATCGGAATGCGCGATCATAAGTCTCGCGGGGCGTCAAGCGAGACAGCGCCTGTACAGACAGCGGTTTAACCAAAATCTGCTGATAGAAAACTGAAGAGAGACCGCCGTACCCGTTGCACATCTGGACGCTCCTCGAGGACTGCACAAAAACATCAGCACGTCTTGCGCTAAACAAAGCCAGACGGCATGGCGTGGTGCGCGCGGAGTTCGGTGCGGGGGAGTGGAACGTACGGAGGTCATCGTAGAGAAGGCCAACTCTGCGGTAGCCGGAGAGATTGGCGTACCAGGTTGCAATGGGCTTGAGCCACTTTGAGAGTGTACGAGAGGAGCGGACGTAGGGAGCGAGAGATAGACCAAGAGGGCCGAAGGACATTGCTTTGAGAGCGACGAAAGCGTCAGAGTGAGGACAACGGACAAAGCCGGGCCAGCTGTGTGGTCACGTGGTGCGTGACCGTGGGCAAAAAAAAAGATTGGGCGGCTATGGCCGAATTAGGGAGGTAGAAACGATGATCAACTTTTTGCTGCTTAAAATCTGCGCGTTCCTTTTCGCATCTACCCATCTCTCTTTCCTCCCTCTTCATTGTCAATCGCAACACTATCAACCAGAACAAACGTTGTCATTGGTCATGTCTCCCATTAATGAACGCACGTACATCATGGTCAAGGTGCGCTCGCCTTTTGATCCCAAACGATATCGATGTCGTGTTGACATATCCGTCGGTCGGCCACCTCGTAATAGCCTGACGGCGTCCAGCGCGGCCTCGTCGGCGAGATCATCAGCCGCTTCGAGCGACGTGGCTTCAAGCTCATCGCTCTGAAGCTCGTCCATTCTACCCCCGAGCACCTCGAGAAGCGTAAGTCGGTCGCTCGGCGATGTGCAATGCGATGACGGAAAGACATGTCTTGTCCCCCTTTTTTTCTGCAGATTACGAAGACCTGAAGGGTAAACCATTCTTCCCTGGTCTCATCAAGTACATGGCTTCGGGTCCCGTCGTCGCCATGGTCTGGCAGGGCCTCGACGCTGTCAAGACGGGCCGTGTGATGCTCGGAGCCACTAACCCGCTCGCGTCTGCCCCCGGTATGTCCTACGTTATGTTGAATTTCCCATGTACGTGCTGAACGGGATCATACGTCATGGGCGGACACTTTTAGGCACTATTCGTGGCGACTTTGCGCTAGCCGTTGGCCGTAACATCTGCCATGGTTCCGACTCTGTCGAAAATGCCGAGAAGGAGATAAAACTGTCAGTCCTTTTCTCTGCTCGCCGTGTTACGCGATAACCTGATTATTTGATACCGCAGTTGGTTCCCTGAGGGCATCGTCCAATACGAAGCTACCCTCGCTTCTTGGATCTTCGAGTAGATCTTTGGTGGCAACGAGGTGGCTGCGTGTTTTCGCGCTATAGAAGATTGTAAACAATAAACTGTGGAAATATCGATTTCGTCATCCGTTCAATGCGTGCACGTCCCCCACCTTCTGGCAGGAAAACCAAAGTCGTGTCCAAACACGTGCGATCTTGTGTGCCTGTTGATGTAAAATTGTCTGCAGACCCAGGCGCTACTCATACCCTACTGCCGTATGCAGAGGCTGGACCCTTCTTTTCGCTTACTCACAAGATGTGTGTGTAATAACAATTCCTGCTTGCACGTGCTGCAGGTGTTACCGTAACGTGAGTACTAAATATTAATGCACGCTCCGGAGCATGCGATCGTCGGTTATACAGTACGTTCTAGACAGGTCGAAAGGAAAATCAGCCATCATTGATTAACGGTCTCTTGTCTCTGCGGGTCCGCCAACCTGTCACTTTGAGCTCTCATGGCATACAGCCTATGATACACTAATTATTCGATATGACATAGGTTTATACTCAAATCTTGATCTGATGCATGTTAACCTATACTCAAAGCGGGGAAACTTGAAGGGTGGCGTTGAGCATACATAGAGCACATGGCGTTCCACATGTGGACATGCTGAACCTCATAACCGTTCCAATGACTCGGGTGGTGTCCATGGCGCTGGCTTTGTGTGGTGACTGGATGGGTGACTGCTAGCACGCGGAAGAAACCCATGTTCCTGGGCAAGTGCGTGAAACTCAACACATCGTTGATAACATGACAGATGCTGGTGTGTGAGGTCATAATCGTTAAGAAGCCTTCTGGACCATGTGGGATCTTTCATATTGGTATACAGAAAGACGTCATGGAAGAACGGCGATAGAACTTTCAACCGAACGAGGCTGCCGACGGCCAGTTTACGTCTTCAACGCTATTTGCGATGGGAACCTGTCGAGCACCAGAACGAATCTTTACTGTACCGGCATCGGCATCAGCAGCCCGAGCTCGAACCGACTTTGGGAGTCCCCGGTGACAAGTTTAGAAGTTGAGCATAACTGACAGGTGTGAGAGCCTCATGTCAGTCGTTGACTTGCTTCTCAATAGCTCATTGCGTAGATATATCTCAGAAGTGCTGAAGCGCTAACGCTTTGCTTTCATCAAGCTTGGAACATGTCACACCTTAACGTGTGCGTGGGATCGTTACTCTCGGAACATCAACGACACCACGTCGGCGGCAAGCCACAATTCCGATATAGCTCAGCGGCAGTTCTAGTTGTTACGATATCATAACCCATTCAATTGGATGACCTATCGTCGCAGAGAGTTGTACTATCAACTCGGAATGACGAACGGAATTATCTAGCCGAGTTAACGAAAGGGTCCACATGGCCGTTGCCACATTCATTTAGATCAGATCAGAGGTATAAACTAAACCATATTGGTGTTGATTGCGACTTGCACATACATTGCTAATGCATGCATTCATACACCCAATAGACGCATTGTCTTTGATGCTCCCTGGAGGGTCTTCATATAGTAACCCTGCTATAATCTTCAAGTAAAACACTCATATCAGCTGGAGCAGCTCAACTTCACGATGGGTCTAAGTTACTTGATGTGGAATGCAAGATGGAGTGAGTACATGCACTGGCAGTCACGCAGTAGCGTCGCAGTTGTGCGTTATGACACCTTTCCAACAATCCCGAAAGCTGATTGGTGAGTGTTGCTTGATATGGCATACAGTTGGTTAACTCCGGCAACATTACACTCCTACTCTCCGAGTGGTGTCACTAGCTCATGGCCCCCAACTCAAAATTTCTTTTTCTGGATTCCTTTCCCTGAGCCGGTACGTACGCTATAGGCTTCTCATATTCCACGAGCTGCTGATAAATTAAACTATAATAGGAGATGATAGTCGGTTGACAGGCCGCATGATCAAGAAGCGCACATGACCGCACAAGATCATGCACTCACGACATGTTTAGTTTGACCGATGCACTTTCTGCTTGACATACGCATAGGCGCCTTCTATCCCTGGCTCCCGGGTCGTTGACAGCGGTGGTAGAGTGTCAGGGTCGTCGAAGTCCAAAACGAATCCTTCTCAGCTGCCTCTGGCATGTGACGCTGCCAGTGAGACTTGGCACGAACCAAATGTGGATTGTCTGTGCCCACGGACGTATGCCCAGTCATATTCTCGTATCATCGTCCTTGCCTAATAGTGAATCCAAGGTGTCTGGAGAGTATAAAAAGCAGAGCTTCCCCTCTTTCGAGTCTCTCACCAGCTCGTCTTTCCACGTTCTTTTGTATACCACAACATCCTTGACCCACTGCGAGCACAATGATGTTCATCAAACACGTCCTAGCACTCTCTTTTGCCGCTCTCGCTCTCGCTGCTCCACAGGCTAGTAGTCTGAGTAATCTCACTCAGAGCAATGTGAGTATTGTAAATGGGGGGGACGGTGGGGATAGTGGTACGTCCTGCTTGGGTACAACACTCATTGAGTGTAGTGTTAACCAAATCAATTTAGTGAACATCAATAATAATACAATTAGCAACAATACCCTCGGCCCCGTTACAGTCGCCAATAATTCCAATACAATCGCCAACAATACAATCGCCGGTCGCTCCAAGTTCGGGTCTTAAGTAGGATCTCTGAAGGTATCACTGCTCTCTCAAAGTTATTATCGATGTTATTAATATTTCTCAACTGTAGAAGCTCAGCCTCTCAAAGAAACGTCACCATGCGTGCGCCTGGGACGGACAGCCGTAGATCAAATGCGACCATCCCGCCGCGAGGCGGTCTCTTTGAAGGGAGAAGCCAATACATCAGTTCAAGCGTTATTCTGTTGCCCTTGTGCTGGTACCCATACCCATATTAAAGTTTCGATTTGTAAATCTTTCATACATTGCCTTTATGTAGGGAAATTCGTGATATGTTTGCTTTGCAGGGATTGTAACAGAGATTCTTATTCACATCATAACATTCATAAGTACTGAAGGAACGTAAGGCTTTTTGAACTCGGAGAGTGTTCGTGGTCGGCCATGCGTCACTATCTGCATTTCGATGTTGATCGCCAAATGCAATCGCTTAGATCCTAGTCTTTGTACAGTGGATTGTGAGCTTCAACGACTGCACTACAAAGCTATACTACTACAGGGCCAAAAACGCCGGGATCCACCGCAAGCAGCGCCGACAGAAACAAAGAATAGCAGAGTCGACGTTGGCCACATCAGTGAAACTACCACTTACTTTTTTGTACGAGCCCATACGAGTGGAAAAGCCAACAAGTGCGCAAGGAACCTAGAACTCAAAAAAAGTTTATTCACAAATTCATTTTCAGGAGGAGAGAAGTCGAATAAAACACACTTTTGTTTTTTTTAAAAGTCGAAAAGTGAAAAAAGTTGGTGAATATTTTACTGATGCATAGTGGGGTCGGTACTGTCGGCAACATTGAGGAGAGGTGCAGAGAAGAAGGCCATGTCTAGATTGGACGAAAAACCAGAGTGGGAATTGGGCCCTGCCAAGTGAAAATGAGTGCCAAGTCGATATTGGGAGGGAAACCGGAAATGCGTGAGAGCGAGATGCGGCAACGGTCCGGGACTGCTCCGAGGCAGAGAGGTGATCTACATGGTGGCGGTGGAAAGATTTCTGACATCTTTGATATCAATTGTTTTGTTGCAAGCCAGCTACGGCGTGCATAGGAAAATTGGCAAAAACTTTTTGACTTGTGAACTTTTGTTAAAAAAAAGAGGGATTTATTGTACCTCTCCTCCTGAAAATTATTTTGCCAGCAACTTTTTTTTGGATTGTAGGTTCCTTTTCGCCTTTTCTTCCTTTTCCTCGATCGAGCTCGACCGAGCTGGTATAAAAGGTTTATCCTGATGTGATATCTTATCTCAAATCAATGCTGCGTCTGTGCACCTGTCGATACACGTGTTCGTTCTTCATACGGACGTCCGTCTGTGACTCCACATACCATTCCATATCTGAGAGTTTGAACCAGCAGCTCGTCCTAATTGTGGTGTTGAGCTATGAACTTGAAAGACCCACAAGGTGAATTCAAAATCCCATCTCGACTTTTCGAGTCATTTTTTCCCTGTATTTGTTTTATCTCACCCACCCATCTTTTCAGGTGCTCTCCACGCACTCGATAACTACCTCATTCCTCTCTTTAAAAGTGCCGTGTTATCATGCCCTCTGTCCCATCCTTTGCGCGTCCTCTATGTTCAATCCATGGCAAGGGCACGATTTCAACGCTACACGTTCTCGGGACAACAGGATGACCTTGAACAATCAATTCTCCACTACACAGAAGCAATACTTTACCCGCTTCCCTGGGATGAAGACTGTCGGAGCATCACTCAAATCTTCTTCCAGATTACGTTCGCGCTGGCGTGCCGCGCTAGAGGGTCCAAGCAGCCCGCCGACGTCGAGTGCTCGCTTTCGTACATTCGCTATCTCCGTGGACTGCCACCCGAGGCTCACGATATCGAACCCGCTTTACTCAAAGAAGTCCTCCTGGGGGCGTTGGGTAACCATGCTGACTTGGAGCTCGGAGATGTGATGCTGGACATCGAAGAGATGTCGGACCTCTGCCATGACCATCTTCTCAACTTTAACGCCTCGCAGGCCTTTGCAGTCAATGCCATTAAGTTCATGGCTCAAACTGTTTCCAATCAACTCCTAAAGGTCGAATGGCAAGGACCTTCCGAAAAAGTCTTCCGATGCCTCCGAGAGGCGAATACGCGCCTTCCAGAGGTACACCTAGTATCCATCGTGCTTGCCAGATGCCTCTTTTGTCGTTTCAAAGTAACTCACTCGAACGAAGATCACGAGGAAGGAACTGGAATTTTGGAGCAAGTCATTGCCTTCCGTGGTCCCGGAGACAGGAAAAGTCAATATCATGACGAGGCTCTGTTCCGGATCGCCACTGCTGCGCATTCCCGACTTACGATACAAGGAAAGCCGGAAATTTTCGAACAGGCAATCTCCCGCGCTCGCACATACCTCAGCAGGGCTTCTCTCGAACATCCCGGTCGTCCTGAGATGATCAAAGTTCTCGCCGGCCTTCAGTTGGTGCGCTCCCGATACTTCGGTTTCACAAGGGGTGATCGAGACGCACGCTCAAGAATATTAGAAATCTTGGGTCGCCCATCATTCTGGGACCTGAGTGCATCTCTAGCTAGGTCGAGCGGGAGCACTTTCTCGGGGGCGATGGTGAATAAATACATCACCGCGGTTCAAACCACCTATTATCTTACCGACATCGCAGACATTGAGAATGCCATCGAGTTTTGTCGACTCTTGCGTGCTACTTCTCACCTTCAATTGGCACGCCATGCTGCGATGGCCTTAGGCCACCTCCTCCCCGGTTCCTTTGAGCGCACCGATAATATCGAGCACCTCAATGAGGCTATTTCCGTCCTTCGGGGTATTCTCGACATTCCTGCATCGCAAGTCCATTTTGTCGTGCTCAGAAGGCTTATTCAGTCCCTATTAACCCGTTTTGGCTTGCTCTATCACAAAGAGGACTTGGATGATATCGTGCAACTATCCTCTATGGCCGTCAATCATACATACGGGATGACACCTGACAGGTTCAAGATTGCATGGGCATGGGCATGTCTTGCACGAATCTCCGAGCATCCCAGCATCTTCACTGCTTACGATTGCGCACTATCGTTAATGCAAGATTCTCTTGTATTTTCCCCAACCCTTGATATCCAGCACTCTCGACTTGTTGAGATGGGCGAGGGTTACGATCAGCTGCCGTTGGATTACGCATCATATCAGGTCCACACAGGTCAACTCCAGCAGGCAATCGAGACCCTGGAACGAGGGAGAGCCCTGATCTGGTCCGAAATGCGTGGACTCCGAACCTCGATTGATCGAATACGGGCGGCCAACTCGCATTTAGCAGACGACCTTGCAACGGTCAATAGGGAGCTCGAGACGCTGACATTGACCGTCTCATCGGAGAGTGGTGCTGACGGTGGTCTCGAGGAAGTGGACTCGTTTGGTCATCTCGTGATGCAGCAACGGAAGCTCTTGGATGATCGTGACAAGATTATTTTGCAGATACGAGCCCTTCCGGGCTTCGAGACGTTCTTGAAGGCACCATCCTTCGACGCTCTCCGATTTGCAGCTGTTTGTGGGCCGGTCATCATCATTAACCATTCCAAATGGCGTTCGGACATCCTCATTCTCCTCCACAGTTCCCCACCCTCTCTTATCGAGACACCGGATGATTTCTATGACCGCGCGAATCAGCTACAGAATCAGCTATTTGGTGCACGAAAGGACCTCAACTCGAAGGTATATGAGGACACTCTAAAATCAGTACTCAAGGACCTGTATGAGCTTGTTGGCCGGCCAGTGATCCAAAGACTCAAGAGGTTAAACATACCGGATCAATCTCGCGTTTGGTGGTGCCCGACATCTGTCTTCTGTTCTCTTCCGCTTCACGCAATGGGCCCAGTCCAGTCAGACGTTGGCCCCCCGCAGTATTTCCTGGACTTATATATACCTTCGTACACTCCGACACTATCTACACTCATCGAAGCCCACAGACCCGGCATGCAGACATATGACAAGCCTTCGATACTCCTCGTGGTGCAGCCCGACCATAAACTGCCAAATGCGCGGCAGGAGATGCGGACCATCCAAGCCGTCAGCCCATCTGTCTCAGCTCTTATATGGGAAACGGCGACGCCTCCGGCCGTGCTGGAACACCTCGAGGACCACCGGTTTGCCCACGTTGTGTGTCACGGAATTCTCGAGCCCGGAAGGCCACTCGACTCGTGGTTCAAACTTTACGGCGGCGCTCGCCTTTCCTTGCTCGACGTTGTACGGTCTCGACTTTCCCGAGCTGAGTTTGCGTTTCTGTCGGTTTGCCACACGGCAGAGCTGACGGACGGGAGCCTTGCTGACGAGGTCCTGCATCTGACTGCCGCGATGCAGTACTGCGGGTTCCGCAGTGTCGTTGGGACGATGTGGGCGATGGCGGATAGAGACGGGCCGATCCTCGCTGAGCACTTTTATAGGTCGGTGTTTTCGGGCGAGAAAGGCCGGGGAGTGTGCCACTATGAGAGAACGGCAAAGGCACTTCGAGATGCTGTGATAAAACTGCGAGGAACGAGGGGGATAGAGATGACTACGGAACGTTGGGTCAATTTCGTGCATTACGGCGCATGATTGAGAGTAACTGGTTTTGCTGCTGCCAGCGCGGGTACTAGTCTTAGTGCTCTCTAATTCTCCACATCGCACACTGGCAAGGAGTTCTCGCCAACACTTGATGTAGTTGTCTGACTAACTGTCTTCTGGCACTGGCACTCTACAACATCAGGAAAATATCCATCAACTTTTGAGCTTTTGAACCTTTTTTGTTTTTTTGTTTTTTTTTTGGGGGGGGTCCAGGTTCCATTTTAGCTTTTCGACTTTTCGACTCGTACGAACTCGTACTAGTTCATACGAGTTCGTATGAGCCCAAAAAAGTAAGTGGCAGGTTTCCTGATGCACCCGCATTTTTACATTCGTTTCACTTCCCACTTGCCATCTTGCCGCCATGTCATCAACAACCTTGACCGTGAGCACACACACTGGTCTTTTATCATTTTCCTCTCACTTATGATTTATTTTATAGACCAAAAGATGGCGTATTAGACTAGCCATCTACTATGGTTACTTTACGACCGTCCGTGGTCGTTGACATCACTCGGCAGACCTCAGGCCAGAGCTTATTGAGTTGTCATGCGTATGCCATAGCTTGCCGTCAACTACAAGCACGCCACTACAATTGGAAGTTTTCATCTTGCCTCCCCCTCCCGCCGTTACTTCACAGGGAAATATGAGCGATTACAGTAGAAAAAAATAAGCAGTTTGGATCGTCGGATAAACGGCGCACGTCATCTTGTCACCAATCAACCGTCGGACACACTTAACGCAGACAACCAACTCTCGATCATCGCTTACAACCGGATTTATTGCTACACCAAAGAAAAGTAATGCACAGGAGACAGATTCAGGAACAGACAGAGATAGTACGACAAGGGTGGAAGGAGTGAGAGGTAGCCAAAGGGCGAGCAATAATATGCCATGCGCATTATAATAAAGAAGGTTGGATATAGAAAAATAGGGAGAAGAAACAAGGAGCGGGAGGGGCCAGATAAATGTCGAGGAATGAACTAATAACTTGCGCCCAGTGAAAAAAAGAAACGAACTGCGAATAGATAAATATCAGGGGAAGGGGGCGCCAGTGATAGAGTGCCATTGCGATATGCGAGTGTAGGGGAGTACAAATACGAGAAACCCGGGAGGGCAGCACCCAAACGTAGTCCTTGGGCCAGGGCGTCAAATTCTAGGCGTTATTAGATAGGTGACAGTCGCAATGCCGTAGTTTCGAAGGGATGCTTCGATCTCCGCGTTTTCAGGTCCGCACCGGTCTCTGCTCGTCCACAAGCAGCATTTTTGGGGCATCGCTTATGGACGAGCAGACACCCGCGGAGAGCGAAGCATCGCCTCGTCACGTCACTGGTCAGGAACAAATCGACGATACGTCCCACAGGCAGACGTCATCGTCGATTTGTTGCCGCCAGTAGCGCGCCGAGATCCCTCTCACTTGCAGCATCAAGATGTCGTGCGCGTGCCTTGAGGCGAACTGGAAAAACCAACGGCATTTAATAACATGGTCTAGGAGAGCAAGGATAACTCACGATTGCGATCAAGGCTGAGTAAAACAACCTTCGCCGCGCCCTTTGACCGCTCGCCCGATCGCTCAACCTTCAGTAGCGCTGACCGGTCCACCCAATGCTCGTCTTGCCATATCGCCGCCTTTAGGATGAGATCATCCATGTTCCGCTCCCAAGAATCGGGGTCATCAAAATCGACCTGCTCGGCGCGCACGCTAAGCGACGAGAGATAGTTACCCCGGGACGTTTGCACTTTGAGCGAGTCGGCGTGCGAGCGCACGTGGCTCGATACGACCTCGATGGCGGCTCTGGCAGCTTCGCCGAGCGGGGTTGGGTTCGTGGCTAGCCCGTCTAGCTCCATGATTGCAGGGAGGGGCACAACAACCGTCCAGTGGAGGCTCTGGACGAGCGACTTGACCATGGAGAGGGAGGAAAGAAGAATGTTGGTATCCAAGACGAGGATGGTATAACCAGGCACAAGCTGCAGCTGCGTACGAGTGGCGACATTGTGCGTCGCACGTGAAGGCCGTGATAGGCGGCGGCGGTGACCCAAGGAGCTTGCTGACAGCGAAGACGATTGCTGTTGGAGACTACGGAGGTGACGACGGCGGGCCTACATCACAAGAAGAGAATAAGACCTCTGAAAAAACCATGAATGATGTATCATACCTTCAGAACCTTGATTTCCTCCGGGTCATCCTCGTCATCATCACTCCCAGACTCCGACATGTTGTCCACAACCTCCTCCTCGGCGTCCATAAGCTGGTCGCCATCAACGTCGACCCAGCGCCGCCCCATCTTTCTACGCTCCTCTTCCTCACGCGCTTGGCGATCTTCTTCCTCCCACCGGCGCGCCTTCTCCGCGAGCACGCCATCAACCTTCCACGTATTCCTTCCGTCCCACATGAAGCCGGGGACGGCATTCGCGATTCTTGTGCTGGCCCAGAAGGTGCGTCGCCATGCCAGTTTCGCCCGGCTCGGCTTTTCGCGGCCAGGTTTCTCGTTTTCGTCCAGATCGTCTTCCCACATGCCATCATCGTCCAACATTCCGGGGAGATTGCGCATGTCCAACATTTCCATTTCCATCAACTGACCATCGTTGCTGTCCCAGAATCCACGCTCGAACATTCGCCCAGGCCACGCCATCCCGCGGACGGCCCAGTCCTCCGGCAGGATACTGTTTTTGCCAAGCTTGTCGTTCGGCGCGTAATTTGACGATGCTCGCGCCCGGCCAAGGAATGCGGCGAGGTCCGTCCAAGGGATAGAGCGCTCAAGCGTGGCAAGACCCTCTGGATGCCGAAGGACTGTTTGAAGGAAGGTTAGAATAAGTGTGACATAAGAATTTGGTCCGTCGCGCGTGGAGCGGAGGGCGTGTGCCAGCATGGTGAACGTGAGCTCCTGAGCCATCTTGAATGAAAGAGGCGGCTCCAAGGACGCCCCAGCGTCGGAAAACACTGGAGAGTGGACGTTGAGACTATCCATATCGCTGCTCCGCCTGCGTTCGTCGCCGTCGACCTCCATCCGCTCTTCCGCCTGAGCCTTTCTCGTGAGTTTCACCTTGCTCGCAGCTGCGATGGCAGCAGGGTTGCGGTCTAACGGCCCAAGAGCGCCGGAGCGTCTCAAAACGCCTTGCGGCCGGCCGTACTCGAGAAGTGCCCCTATGTTGACTGTGGCCATCATGGTCCACTCTCGTCCTTCTGGCTCTTCTATTGTAAGGCGTTCAAGAAGACGCGCCAGGGTGGAGGAAAAATCGTCGAGTTGAATATTTGTGAAGAGCATTCCGTGGAGGAGAACAAAAAGTTCGGGAGCGCGAGCATCGGGAGCAGAGCGTCGCGCCTGCGCTGCTTGCGACCAGACGGGTAGGACAGACTCACGGGCAGTTTCAAATGGATGGGTGGCAATCAGGCTGAAAGATTTGGAAAAAAAAATGAGAAAAGTCCTGGTTATCGAAATAGACCGCACCTTTTGACAAAGTGATATACTCCACGCAGCTCCTCGCCTTCCGCCTCACGACTGAGAAGCCCCAAGTGGTGGTGCAACTTTCCACGCCCAGGGAACTCCGCGACAACCTGAGCGTACCAATCCCGAGCGATCCTCCGCCAGCGGTCCTTCTCCGGCTCCAGTTCCATGAGTCTTGCTGCGACGATACCCACGCTCGGAGTCGGAGAATCCGGATGTACGGGATGTTTTTCGCTGCTAGACGTGCTCATCGTGTTGGAAAGGGAAATAGTAGATCCATTGAGTTCGGCTCTAAGCCCATGGTGCACGGCGGCGACGGTTAAAGATGAGGACGTGCGGGTTTGAGTAGGAACCATGGCGGCAATTACGATGCGATATCGTGCGAGGTCGCCAAGAGCTTCAAGCCAACCAGAGCGATAATCTGAGAATGTCTTCCTTTCGAGAAGAGCGGTGTAGAAAGTGTATGCATAATAAATAAATTCCTGAAGGTATTCCAATGCGATCTTGGAAGTGAGGGAAGAGCGGCGCAAATTCTCAAGGAGGCGATAAAAGCAGTTGGTCCACAGACGGATGATAATGTTGTACTTGTCGGGTATATTGCGCAAGGACGCGGGGACACCGGGTGCCAAAGAGACCTCCAACAGGTTGAGCATCAGTTCGGAGAGACTAGAAACGGTTTCAGTCTATACAACTTGGACTAAACGAGGGGAATTACACTTTATGATCATCTATCGCCTTCTTCCATCGGGCCTTTTCTGCATCCTCCGTTCCAGCCGACGGGGTACCCTTGATAATGATGCGGTTCTCATCTTGCGGTTCGCCCGAATCAGCGAGAACCTTCGTCTCGAGGAGGGAGATATCGCGATATAGTTTCTTGAGCTGGTTCGAAAACGCGTTCGTCTTGGATTCATCGCGAGGTTTGTGATCAAATATGGATGATGGGGCGGAAGATCCGTCCGTGGTGCTGGAGGAAAGCGTGAAATTCGACGAGATGACCGAGTGCGTGTAGGAGGAGGCGGAGGATACGGACGCGGGCGCAAAGTCGCCAGACGACTTTGGCACCGGTTTCCGCGCCTGTGCTGCGGAGAAGGTAACCGGGTCATGTTTTCGCGGGTCGAATAGCTGGCGGTGCTGTTGCGATGCGTCGCGATGATGTCTGGAGGAATCTGCGGGTGCTCTAGGAGCGTAAGAGCTCCCGGTGGACTCGGATTCGGCTTCAGGTTCGGCAGTTCGACGCATTGGGATCGGGTCCGTAACTGGGTTATATAATTTGCCCTGGTGTTTGTGGGCGGGTGCGTGCGGAGAGGGTTTTAAGGTAGGAGAGAGTCTTAGAGCACGAGAGAACTCGTTAGAGTCTGGCTCGGGCCTAATGATGAGCATTGAGGGAGGCGACTGGCCAGAGGGTGGCGGTGCCCTGCGGGGCGGTGACGGTGGGTTTGGCAGCCCCGGTACAAGAGGACGTTCCGCACGCTCCTTCGGCCTTGTGTGGCTACAAAGTGGTAGGATAGAGTGTCAAAGGTCAAAGAACAAAGGGAGAAGAGGGGGAGGTTGGTATGCGAGACGCACTTTGCCTGTTTCCGCTTCAAAGCGATCATCTTCTCGGCGATGTCTGTGGGTACTGGGGCAGCATCCCTCTCCCTGTGAGGCTTGGTAGGCATTCTGGGTGAGGAGAAGTGCTGCATAGCGACGTCGAGGTCAGGTCAGGGTGCAAGGTAGAGTTGAGAGTTGATCGACTTATTGCTCTCACCCACCACTGCGCACTTTCCGCAGCGACTGCGCATTACATCAGATCTCAGATTGCCATTTCGTCACACTGTCACACTCTACTCTACCACGCGTGGTGTCCTCCGCTAACCAGTATGCTGCTCAAAATAATTAAATATTTATTTCAGTCCACGGGAACGGGAACGAGAACGAGGTCACGTACTCGCTTCCAGTGCAGAACGTAGATGCGTCCGATGCCAGCCAGGCAACCACCCCTCTCAGTTCGTCTGGTCTGCCAATTCGCCCAAGCGGGTTCAATCCCGACCACTTGTCCAGCAGGTGTGGCTGCCTGTCCAAATACGCCGCGGTCATCCTGCAACATCCCAATCGGTCAGCTCCATCTTCATTTCAATCACGACTGCGGCCCAGAGAGTCCGGTCGCATCCTCCGCGCAGTCGGATCCAATCACTCCGATCTAGATGCGCCCTCCACCCAACCACCATCCCTCTTGGTCTTGGAGTCAGGCTGCAAGCCGTGTACACTTCACTTACGACGTGTAAATGTGTCCTGGCGAGAGCGTATTGACGCGTATACCCTTGGGTCCCAGTTCGCACGCCATGCTGCGCGCCATTTGCAAGACTGCCGATTTGCTCGTGTTATATGACACCCACGCGTGATCCTACGTTTCCGTCCGTCCCGATTGGGGGCGTCAGTAGTATTATGGTCGCACCACACGCGTTACCACATACCCTGTTTGTGATCGTGCCACTCATCGACGCGATCAATATGATGCTTCCTCTATTCCCGAACCGTACCATCTGTCTTCCTGCAGCCTGCGCAGTGTACAACACCCCGTTCGTGTTGACGTCCATCACCTAAAACAAAAATGTAAACGCGTACGGACGGATCAAACCGTACGGATGGATCAAACCGAGAACCCATCCTCAATGATCGGTCGGACAGACGCAAAAAAAACGACAACAACAAAACAGCAAAGAAAAAACGCACCTCTTCGAATTCCTCCGCGGGATACTCTAAACAGTCCGTGTGGGCCTTCAGTATTCCTGCTGCGGCCACGCACACGTCCACCCTGCCCTCCCGATCCCCGATCTCCTCCCCAATCCTCCACATTGCCTTCTGGTCCCTCACGTCCGCGCTGACGTACTCCAACCGGCCGGCAACGCGGCCATCGTCGCCAGAGCCCATCGTCATGCGTCTGGCATACTCAGCCACGGCGGCCCACTCCTTCCCGGGCTGCGCGGGCAAATCGACGCAGTAGACCGCGCGCGCACCCGCCTCGAGGAGCGTCAGCGCCATCTCGAGTCCGAGCCCACGATTCGCGCCCGATACGATCGCCACGCGATCCCGCAGCGAAAACTCGTCCCACAGCGTCGGGCGCACGTGCGCCGCGCCCCCTCCGTCTCCCTCTCCGTCTTTCCCTCCTTCAGCACCAGCACCAGCCGCGAGCGCCGCCGCGACGCCGACACGGCCCAATTGGGTCTGCGATTGCGCAGCCCGTACTACGGCTGTCTCCGCTGTCCCCGTCCCCATTCCCATTCCCGTTCCCGTTCCCGTTCCCGTTCCCGTTCCCGTTCCCGTCCCAGTCGTCGCCTTATCGTAGCTGGCTGCGCTATTGCTGTAGCTGTAGTGGTTGCCCTGACCGCCGTCGCACCGCACTCCGCAGTTGGAAATTGGCCGGCGCGCCTGTGTGAATAGTGGCGCAAGCGCTGGAACGATGGCGACGCCTCCGCTGCTGCCGCCGCCGCCACCAATATTCCGTGCAACGTACTGTCGCCTTATAGCCGTCACCTGGCTCAGGGGTGCGGTAAACGCCTTGCGCATCGTCGTATCTGTTTGAAGGGGTTTCTGCTGTAGGTGGGAAGGCTGCGAGTCACGGGAGAGGCTTTGCCTTGGTCCGGGGTTTTGGGGTTGACGCACGCTACAGCTGTGGGTGTGTCCCCGTCCCGTTTTGCCAACGCAGGCTATTTGTATGGTCGACGGCACCTTTTCACGCCTTCCCAATTCGATCCGATTCTCTTGTGGTCAGCTGCAGGTCCCCTTACGTTTCGGTCTGCGGGCGCAAATGGTGGGCTTAAAGCGGAAATCCGGCATTCTTATCGACATCCGAAGCACATTCGATGAGCTCGATTTACGGTCGTCACACGTAAGAGTGAGTGCATAGAACGACAACAAAAGACTACACCAGTGACCTACAGATTCGGAGCATACAAACAGCGCATGACGCTATATAAAGCACAGCATAGGCTAAGACAACAGTCTCCGGATGGCGCACAGCCCACCATCGACATAACTTATACTAGTGATAACTCGGTCGGGACTTTGGGTGGCTGCCTAACCAAGGAACCCATGGAACGACGCGCCCATTTAGTCTGCGGAGATGCTGCGCGCCCCACCGGGTTGGCGGATCCACACCGCGACGCTGGTCGACCATCCGTACAATTTTACCTTCTTCATCAAAGTCGATGACTAGAATTGACTCCGCCACCTATCCGGCCAGATATCGTACTATGGTCAGTACTCCCGGAAAATTCCCCAAATTACGGTTGGAGGGACGAACTTTCTTCGACCCTGTGACGCGAATGTTGTATTCATGCTTTTGCCACATTATCAGCCGATTGGGCTGTTCCGTCGACGAGAGTACTCGTCGACCGGTGATAGCCAAATTGGTATACATTCGTGGCTAGTAAGGAGACACCAGGACATAAAAGGCGTCAGCTCCGGGCACGAACAGACCTACAACGAGTCATGGAAGCGTACCAGTGCATACCACTAACAATTCGAGTTAGCAAAGTGCGCCCACGTCGAAAGGGGAAAAACGACTCACCTGTGGCGCAATCTCATGCAGACCTTTGCACCTCGTAAAGGGGTCCTGCGTGCGCTCGTCAAATCAGCGGTCGTGCCCCAACTGCACGCGGCGCGCACCTCGTACTCGGCATCCTTTCTCCACCGCTTCTGCAGCATTTCCTTCGTCGCGTAGCCCTCATACATCTACGCCACCTTTAGTAGAAAAAACGAGTCCACATCATAATCTCGAGCAAAGTCACACACATCCTTGATATCGTTGACGACCGTGAGGTGGACCGGGTTCGGTTCCAGGACGCTCTGACGGCGTGCGCCCGTACTAGTAACACCACCGGTTGGGCTGTTGATCGTGTCCGAGTGTCGGCGCATCGACCGTCTGCGCTCGTTGACAGACTCGACGCCAGAGTAGTGCGCGCCGCCCACGGCCGAGTCGAGCATGGCCATCGTCGGGATGGATCGGGGCAGCAGCGAGGAGTGATAGGTCTGCGTCGGCAGGTTGTTGTTGTTATTGTTCATGCCCGAGGTTGGCGACGATGGTTGATGGTGCGGGTGTGGCACTGGGTGCAACCTCGGGCTCGAGGTCAAAGTTGCCATGGTTAGATTACGTGAGTTTTGCGGGTGGTGGAGGATAAAGGACAAGGAAGTGCTCCGCTCCGAATATAACAAATTGGGCTCCCATCATCATAATTATGCCCCACTAAGCGTATGTAATCCCTATGATGAACCGGGCCGGAGCGAGCCAGAAGCGCCGTGACGCGGACAACACCGCCCAGAACAGCCCTTCAGACATCCTTACAGATGGGCATAGAATGAGAACAAAATAGAGCTGGTAAAATTAACAAATAACATTCACTCCCAAAGGACGATGCATGTGAAAATTCTATAAACGGACTTCCCGACGATTCGAGCCACAGCCGAGAAAAGTCGGTGGTTCCCCATCCCTGATTGGTTCATACCTCAGGCCTCAGCACGAGCAATCGAATTTGGAGCATTACATCAAGAACAGAGATAAAAGTGGTGTATAGCGATACTATCAATCACCCCGATAGTAATAATTTTCGCTCCACCCAACCTAGCTTCCGTTGGAGGGAGCTCCTTGCCAAAGGCCGTAGGCTTTCCCTGGCGTGGTCTGCCACAATCGGATCGTACCTGAGAGGCCACGAGTGAGCGCGAGTGATCACATCAATGGAGTGAGATAACATACCATCCTCTGGTGGATCATAACGTGAGGAGAGGTGCATGGCAGAATTTCTCAGTCGAAAGCGAACAACCAGACGGACGGGTTTGCACTCACCGCTTCCACTAGCAAAAACCTCTCCATCCGGGCTGTACTCGACGCAATGAACAGGTCCATGATGACCTTTGAGCACCTCCGTCTCCTCGCCGTTGATGTTGTGGACGCGCACCCACTCGTCACTTGTACTCCCAGTGATAAAACGATCCTGCCAAATTGGGTGGACCGACGCGGACGATGGTGCATAAAGCAAATCCAAACTATGAGTCGATCTGCCCGCATCCTCGGGTTTTGCGAGAATGAAAGCCACCGTATTCCCAGACGTCACTACGAGTCGCGTTGTTTGTAAAGAGAGTTCCATCGAAGTGATCGGTTTCTTAAAGGGAAGTTCCATCACTTTTTTGAGCGAGCGGCAATCCCACCACCTCATCGCACGGATCCGCCCTCATCAACTATGCAGAAAAGGCCTAAAGGGCAGAAGTGATACTCACCTAACAAACCCATCCTCACCCGCACTCACGCAAATATTCTCATCGATCCACACAACACTCTTGACTGTGCCTTCGTGCGATTGCTCGCCGACCTCGGATAGGATGAATGGCTCCGCATCTGGCTTCCGAACGTCAAAGATTCGGACCTTCTTTTCTTGTCCCCCAGTAAGCAGTCGCCCTGCACTCGGGGAGAGCGCGACGCTGCGGACGATGTGGTTGTGCGGGAAAGAGTGAAGCGGGTCTCCGGTGTACGTATCCCAGACTTTACTGCGAAAAAAAGGTGTAGAGCTTGGGCGTGAGTGCGTGACCACACACACATACAAAAAACGAAGGAAAAAGAGAGAGACGCACGCCGTAAAGTCCGCGCTGCCTGTCGCCGCGTACGAGCCATCGCGACTGAGCTTGGTGCTCCAGACCGCGCCTTTATGTCCGACAAACGTGCCGATCCAATCGCCGGTCCATTCGCGCAACATTGGGTTTCCATCCTTGCAGCTAGATACAAGCAGGTACTTGCCGTCGTCTAAAAGGGGAGAAAAAGAGAGGTGGGTGACGGGGCGCGTGTGTCCTGGCGCCACGAGCGGCACGGCTTTGTGCGGGGCCGACATCACCACTCGACTCGTGATCGTTAGAAGAAGAAATGGGAAGGTGAGAAGGGGAAGAAGGGAGGTATCGTGGCGGAGAGAACGATGGCAGGCGCGCTGCGCGCTGACTGACAGAGGGTGATAGGACCGGTGGTGATGATCACCAGTGGCAGTGGAGAGAAAGGTGGCTTCCCAAACTTCTCGTCTTGGTGCCACGCGTCTATACAATGGCCATCCACGTGGCCAACATCTTCTCTGCTTCTTCTCATCTTTGAAGTAGTCTGGGGCGCTAAGGTCGTTATTATCGCCCGGTTGTCCGTTGAAACGGTAGACCGATTCATGGCTTTCGAGTCCAAATGACTCAATTCACACCGGAATTTACTTTATCTTTCACTCGGCGTTGCAACATGTCTGAGATCAAAGGGCAACGGCACCCCAATGGCACAACTTGCATACTCTTGGCATCTATCTATGATTTTCCCTCCGGTCCAATCATGACCTTGGTTATGGGTGGTCAAGGTGAACCCTGGGGTGGATGTCAATTTTCGGCACAAGATCACGTGTGATGTAAGTTCACTGTCGTTTGTTTGCAGAGCGGATGATCCGTATGGCGCAGCGCCCGGAATTACAGCACCTGGCATCCAACTGCATGTCATGATGCATGATGGGAAGCTTGATCCGGTCTGAATCGTGCCTGTGCATTATTTTCTGCTCTGCTCACTGTCATTGCGCCCATTATCGCTTAGTCCAAACAAAGCCACTGAGACCAACTTGTGTCTGGTTGTAGATAGCACAAGAAAGATAAAAAAAGGGACTATATGGCGACATACTCGGAAGCATGCGCGCGACATGTGATTAGATAATAGTCGGCTACGCTTATCAACCACCAGGTTAAGACGCGCCACAACGCGTCACCATACTTCGAGATTGCGTGCTCGACGGCCACACATATCAGGAAGAATTGACTGTTGTCCTTGGTCAAGTTTGGGTTCCTGTCCCTGGAGCGTATCCCATACGAGAAGCCAATAACATGATTTTGACCGGTCATCTGAGATCACTTGTCGTAACTCGGTCCACACTTGGTTCGCGCACGTCGGGTATGGCACCAGGGACCCCTCTCACGAGAAAAATCGACGCGGTGATCGTTCCGTTCTTATGCCATCGGGGGCGTGCCTAGCCGCCCTTTATATACCGCATCATCTTTTCCCATCTCGTCTTTCCTTCTGCGGCAACTTGGTCCCATTCCCTTCCCCTCCGCGGATCCTCTGCCATGGCCTCTGAGCGAGCCAAGAAGTTGGGAAAGAAGATCATAGAGTATCCCGAGTATCAGCCCTCGGTCGTCTCCTCCAAGGATTGGGTCCATAACATCACCAGAGATCCCAAACATTTTGTGAGTTAATTCCCCTCCACGTGCCGATTCCTTCCATTCATTCAAAATAGGCTCTCAATTATGTCCGGCGACTTTTCCCCATTTTCAGCTGGATCACCCGCTACAGTGAGCTCGCTCGTGCCTCGCTGTGATCTCGGTAGTAGCTTATCAACGCTTACCTCGTCAGATGTGGGCTGGCTAACCGGTGATATCATTGCCGGACTTACTGTCGGCATGGTCCTGGTCCCCCAAAGCATGTCCTATGCCACGGTAACTTTATCTCGAGGTAACCCCAGTGCTTGCCACTGAGGGCCATCTCTTCCAGATCGCGACTCTGCCGCCTCAATATGGCCTTTATTCGGCCTTCGTTGGAACCATGACGTATTGCGTGCGTCCTTTCCGAATAATCATCCCGTTTTTATACCCTTAACCCACCCCTTCAGTTGTTCGCCACGTCAAAGGATATTTCTATCGGCCCCGTCGCAGTCATGTCTCTTACGGTCTCTCAGATCATCACGTACATTGATAAAAAACACCCTAAGGAATGGTCCAACCCTGAAATCGCCATAAATCTAGCGTTTATATGCGGGTTCATTGTCCTCGGCATCGGTCTCCTCCGCCTTGGTTGGATAGTGGAATTCATCCCTATTCCCGCTGTCGCTGGTTTCATGACTGGCTCTGCGATCAATATCGCTGTGAGTCAAATCCCTGGCCTCATGGGAATCTCTGGTTTCAAGTTCGTCCACTTGTTCATGGCGTTCAAAGCGCATGACTGATATCCTCCAAATTAGTACGCGGGCCCCGACCTATCACGTTATTATCAATACTCTCAAAGGTCTTGGGAGAACGCAAAAGGATGCTGCCTTTGGTCTTTTCGGACTCTTTACTTTGTATGCCATTCGCTTTACATGCGATCGCCTGGCACGACGTTACCCTCACCGAGGTTTGTTGTGTCATACGTCACCTCCGTCGTGTCTCATTGACACCGCACAGCTCGGATATTTTTCTTCATCTCGGCATTCCGCAGTGCTTTCGTGATTGTCGTCCTCACCTTTGCCTCTTGGTTGTACACCCGCCACCGTAGGAGTAAAAAGGGTACATATCCAATCAAGATCCTCCAGAGCGTTCCCCGAGGTTTCCAACACGTTGGTAGTCCCAATATCGACAGTCGCCTCATCTCGGCACTTGCGCCTAAACTCTTCCTGGCTACGATCATTCTGCTTCTTGAACACATCGCCATTGCCAAGAGTACGTTGACAGAAAGAAAAAAAACAGCGTGGTTAGATAGCTAATACTGGCTTTAGCGTTCGGGCGTGTCAATAGCTATAAAATCGACCCTAACCAGGAGCTGGTTGCGATCGGCGTCACAAATACGGTCGGGACTGTCTTCGGGGCTTATCCCGCCACTGGTTCTTTCTCACGTTCTGCCCTCAAATCCAAGTCTGGCGTACGCACTCCGGCAGCTGGTATCCTCAGCGGCATTATCGTCATTGTCTCTTTATATGGCCTCACACCCGCTTTCTACTACATTCCCACGGCGGCCCTGTCTGCTGTCATTATTCACGCCGTCGCTGACCTTGTCACCAGCCCCGCAGAAGCTTTCAGGTTTTGGCGCATTTCCCCATTCGAGTTCTTTATCTGGGCCGCTGCCGTTCTCGTAACCGTTTTCTCGTCCATCGAAAACGGCGTCTACGTTTCCTTGTCAACGTCTGCAGCCCTTCTCCTCTATAGGCTCGCACACCCGCAAGGCCACTTCCTTGGACGCGTTCGGGTGCATCCCAGTAATAGTACATCAGACGCTCGTGACGTTTTTGTTCCCCTTTCTCGTAACAACGTCATCAATCCCCAGATCAAAGTTGAGCCCCCTCCACCAGGGATTCTCATCTACCGCTTCGAAGAGACGTTCGTCTATCCGAATTGCAGCCTGCTCAACAGCGCGTTGGTGGATCACGTCAAAGCAACCACCCGCCGCGGAAAGGACATGCGACTAGTTCCGCTCGGTGATCGCCCATGGAATGATGCTGGTCACCGACACGGTGCTACGTCGGAGTGGGAGGAAAACCAAGCAAGGCCAGCTCTACGCGCGATTGTCCTGGACTTTTCGACAGTGTAGGGTCGCTTTATCCTAAGACTTTACCAGCTTACTAATGAGTTCGTCCAGTTCACAAGTCGATACGACGTCCGTGCAAGCGCTCGTCGATACTCGCGTTGAGATAGAGCGATGGACAGACTACCCGGTTGAATTCCACTTTGCGTCAGTCCTCTCTCCCTGGATACGTCGTTCACTTGTTGCGGGTGGCTTCGGCTATGATCAAAGGTTACAATCATCTCGGCCTCATGATCTCGCCCCTATCTTGCCGCCGTACGATGATCCGCTGAGCGGACGCGTTTCGACTTCGACGGACATAGAGATAGGAGACACGAAAGAAACACCGCTCTCTGACCCCTCGTACGGCACGGTGCTTCGCGGTGAGGGACCTGCTGTCCAGGTGGACACCTCATTCTTCCACCTGGACCTGGCAGAGGCGGTGGCTGCAGCAGAGTTGGGACTTTCAAAGCTTTCTCCGCAGCGGTCGATCACGCGGTCAGTGGTCAAGGACATGAGATACGAAGGTAAAAATGAACAAAGTATTCAAGAACAGGAGAGGAGAAGCGAGGAGTGATTTGTTGACATGACACGATATCTATGTTTTCTTGATAAGTGATATGAGCCTGATGAAATCAATGCTTTGGTTGTGCCGAATTCTTTTTGGGTTCTGCATTTGTTCTCAGGGCCCTGTGTGCCGTGCACGATTCTACTGCATACCAACGTTGCTTTTTGTAGTGCCTATCTTTCTTTCGCACCACTCATCTGGCAGGCTGCATTGGGGTGTCTGTGTGTTCACTTTCGTATGCTGAATATGAGTTCCCTGCACATGCATCTCATTCGCCTTCTGTGTGTTGTCGAGCAGAACGCAGGCCTATACACGTCATCATGTCGTAGACTCCGAGCCTTGGAAGGTGAGGCATGTCAGGCCTCCATATTTGAGTCCCTGGACGGGAAGCGAAGAGTGGGCGGCGGCGGCGGCGGGCGGGCGCGGGGGGCGGGCGCATCGGGGACGTGGGAAAACCCAAATTTACTCAAGTCGCTCAAGTCGCTCAAACCTAGCAAATTCACACAACTTTCTGTAAATTTGATACAATTAATGTAGAATTGAGACATGTGTGCCTACAACTTGAGTCTGCTAGAGTAGTAAATCACTCTAGCGAGTCACTCAACTTGGCTCAAACCTTGCAATTCACTTAAATTCATTGCAGTAGACCAACATTTTGTAAATACGATACAGTTAATGTACCCTGACACCTTCAGTTCTGATTTCACAAGCGCGAGCACCGCCTGACAGGGGCTGGGAAACGAGGGGAACGAAACAGTCAGTGACTCTGTGAAAGGGGCAGTGAAAAGGGGGAGGCGGGCACACCAGAAGGATTAAAAACGGAAAAGCGGTATTGAGGCATGGAGATGTGGGCGGGCGGGGGTGAGCGGCCGACCACGCAGGCAGACTGGCAGATGGTTGGGCATGCTGTTGCCGTGTGTCGTGTCACGATCGCCGCCGCCGCTGTGCGTCGCGTCGCGGTCGCCGCTGCCGCTGTGCGTCGTGTCGCGGTCGCTGCTGCTGCTGTGCATCGTCTTGCGGTCGCCACTGCCTCCGTGCGTCGTGTCGCGGTCTCTGCTGCCGCTGTGCATCGTGTCGCGGTCTCCGCTGCCGCTGTGCATTGTGTCGTGGTCACCGCTGCTGCTGTGCATCGTGTCGTGGTCACTGCTGCCGCTGTGTGTCGTGTCGCAGTCGCCGCTGCCGCTGTGCATCGTGTCGCGGTTGCCACTGCCGCTGTGCGTCGCGTCGCGGTTGCCGCTATCGCTGCGCGTCATGTCATAGTCGCTGCTGCTGCCATGCATCGTGTCATGGTCGCCGCTGCCACCATGTGTTGTGTCGTGGTTGCCGCTGCTGCCATGGGTCGTGTGACGGTCGCCGCTGTTAAGGTGAGTCGTGTCGCAGTTGCCGCCGCTGCCGTACATCATGTTGCAGCCGTGGCTGCTGCCATGCGTTGTGTCGCGGTTGGGGCTGCTGCCGTGCAGCGTGTCACAACCATGGCTGCTTCCATGCCATCGCGATGTGGTTGCCACTGCTGCCATTGCCATCGTGTTGAAGTTGCCGGTGGTACCATGTCCAATCTGAGTGTGCTCAGACCGCAGAGGCAAGCGTGGCCCTACTGTGTCATGTGATGCTCGGCTGGCTGGCGTCAATGCTGAGACTAGGGCAGGTGCAAGAGGGGAGGGCAGGAAAAGGAGAGGAGGAGAAGGAGTGTGCGCGTAGGCTCAAGCTCGACTTGGAGATTTTTGCGTCGTCAGTCTGACTAAGCTCTTTTTTCGTATACCCTACTGAATGTCTTTGTCCATAATAAAGTGGGGAGAAGGGAGTCGCCTCGATAGTTTAGTGGTTACGTTGCATCGATTTGTGTAACCGATGCCTGAGGTATGTAGAGGATGTGAGTTCGAATCACGCTTGACACACAAATTTAGTGCAAAGAATTTATGTGATAACTATGTAATGTGATTCTCTGTAACGTGATTATTTACGTGAGAATACCTCTTTGTTAATTTATAAGTCCCAAATCAAATTGTCACGTGGGATGGGGTTGAATAAAATGCCACAAGAAGATTACTATGTTTGGACTTGTGTCATGTGTGATGTGACACAAGTCAATAAAAATCAATGTGATTGTGACCGCAACTGAGGGATACAGCCTGGTTGGGTTGTGGTCTTTTTGCAGTCCATGCAACTGGCTGTCTCACAATTATTTGATCAAATTTTGAGTTGATTGGGAACACCTAACATTAGATTCTGTAAAGTTTCCTCAAATTTCCTCAAATTTTATGAGCTGCTCTAGTGATTGACGTGGGTAACCCTTGGGTATTTTTACTCATACCTGTACCCTTACCCGTAAAAACCCATACCCATGGCTACGGGTCACGGGTTTTTCAGGGGTATGGGTTTATAGGGTACGGGTCTGCAGGTATGGGTAAAGTGCACAGGTAAACCCCACAGGTTATGGGTAAGGGTATGGGTAAGGGTATCTAACCCGTACCTGTACCCGTACCTGTGATACCCTTACCCGCAGACCCCACGGGTTACCCGTACCCGTGGGGATCACTAAGCTGCTCAAATGCATCAAATGAGTCAAATTATCATAAATTTGATTGGCCTTGTACAAAGTTGAGTTTTCCCATGTCCCTGATGTGCCAATAGACCACGTATGGATAACCTGCCATTCACCCTGTACTAATAATCTTGCGGTGCATAAGTTAAGCTCCAGCATGAATGTTCAACGCAAAGGTAAAGACCTCATACATATGATCAGGCTCTGTCCAGTAAAGGGACCGCAACTTCAGCCTTGCCTGGTGCTCAGTCGTCCAGCGTCGTACGCACAATGCTGCCAGAGAATACAATTCCGTGTCTTGTTCCAATATATCACGCCTTCAACTTTTATGGGCGCATCTCAGCCACACCAGTGCCATCAGCAAATTGTCCGAATTCTCGCGAGGCATCGTGAGTTGATGTCCTCTGTTGTGAATTGATATGTATGGCATGAGTTAGTTGCCCACCTCGCATATGCCTCATAACGCCTTGTCTGGGGTTCGCAGTTTTTTGCGAGTTAACCATAACTGGACTTTCGGCAGACGAGCCACTGCAATCTGGCAGTCGATCTGTGAGATGAGTACAATCAGACTTTGAGAAAATGAGTTCACTGTAATCTTGCAGTTAATGTGCGAGGCCACTATCAGTCTGATCTTGAAAATGCGAACCTGACACCATCTGTCAATGAGTCTGTGAGGTCTAGTCGACCTTGCAACGAGCTCGTAGACTGTATCAATCCCATACTGTACTCATGATCGAATAACAGAATGTTTCAGGCTCATCAGGATGTTGTTGCTTTGAATCAGATCACATTGGTTTGCAAGACAGGAAAAAAAGTAAAATTTTTATTTCTGGAACTAAAATGATTACATAGGAACAGTGCATAAGTATGCACATGCACGCTTCGCATGAGTGTGCATGCACAGAACAGATCATATGTACTGTAAGGATAAGGGTCAAGAGTAATATGAGGGGCCCCTTTGAAGGGGCATGTCACTGTAACTTTGCTGCAACACAGGGTGAGTTATGGTGTGAGTACAGAGGAGGGAGAATTGACATACCTCAATATCGCAGATGATGACACCACAGATGGCGCAAACAAGGTCGTCTACCATCTGTTAGAGGGAAAAGATGTCAAGAATCAAATATAGAAAGAGTCATCGCCGCGAAGGCATGAAAACTGAGAGGCAAACATTTACATTTGAGCACCTTGCTGCAAAAAATACTTGGGCCATCAGCAGGGCAGGCACGGGTGCAGAGTGTCAGTGCAGCTTATGCAGGGCGCCTTGGAGAGTGCTCTAGATGATTTTGAGGCCAGAAATGTTGCTCAAGAAGTCAGAGGTGACATGGGGTGAGTACAGAGGGGGGAGGAACCGGCGCAGAGTGGGGGGATGGGAAGACATTCAGTCAAGACCCTTTTCTTTTATGGGCCATGGTTGGTACCTTTTTGACAGCATGTTGATTGTTTATCTGACCCATGATGCTGTCAGCGACCACATGACTTCCTCAATGCCGCTGCTACTGGCCTGCAGACAAAATGAGTAACACTAAAATGGGGTGGGACAGTCCGAGAGAGGAATCAATCGAGAATTTTCGGGCATGGCAAGGTCAACTGAGGTGACAATTGACGTCGGCTGAGCAGAGAATTTTCGGGCACAGCAAGGTCAAGTGAGGTGATGATTGACGTTGGCTGTGCAGGAGGTCCAATAGGAATGGATAGGTCTTCGGTGCATGGTCGGTTTTGAGGGTGAGAAGAGGGGATGAGAGGGCGAGAAGGTGGGAGGATGAGGATGAGACAAAAATGTTGTGCAGCAACTAGCGCAGCATACAGACTTAAGCACTCACCTTGGTGTGATAGACACTTAGGCAGTATGAGTGAGGTGTAGAGAGATACGTATTGCACTTCTACATAGGTGCTTTATATACATGTTAGATGGCTATGTGTCCAATATGGAATAAGGGGTGAGTAAAGGCGTCCACAATATCGCTCAAACTAGGATTACCATATATGGACGCTGTGCCAAAGTCCATTGTCTCATAAGGAGACATACTAACTACCGTATGTGGTACAATGCGTGTAACCAGTCCATTTCGTCACTCCCCCTCGCTAAATGCCCGGTAGTAATGTAAGCGATAAGAGAAACATTAGGTGGATGAGTTGTAGAACTCTAGTCCAAGCTGCTCTCTAAATTTAATGAATTTGATACGTCCCAGGTTTTTAGTGAATAAGTCGGCAATGTTCTCAGCTCCTTCAATGAAGAAGAGCTCAACCTGCTTGGTCCTGACAACTTCTCAAATGAAGTGGTAGCGCAAATCAATATGTTTGATGCGCTTTTCTTGTACAGGATTAGAGGCGAGAAATATGGATCCTTGATTGTCACCATATAGTGGGATGGGGCCAATAGTAATGCCAAGTTCTAATAGCAAGCTCTTAAACCAGATGAGCTGCTTTGAGGTGTCCGCAAGGGACATGTACTCGGCCTCAGTGGAGGACAATGCGATTGTTTTTTGTGCACGTGAGTTCCACGAGAATATGGTCCCAGCCAATTTCACCAAATACCCGGTAGTGGATTTGCGGGTGATAGGGTCAGAGGCCCAGTCAGAGTCAGCATAGGCATGCAAACCACCATTGGAAGAGCCGTCATATACTAGGGCATAGTCAGCAGTACCAGCTAGGTAGCGACATATGTATAGTGCCCTGTTGAGGTGTTCCTCAGTGGGGTTCGCAGCAAATTGCGACATCTTTGTGATCGCAAATGCAATATCAGGACGTGTTCCAAGCATGATGTAAAGGAGTGATCCTATTACTTGTTGGTACTTAGAACGGAGAGCAGGGTCAGCAGAAGACGTATTTATTGAAGGGTGGTAACCCTCAGGTAGTGGTGTGGGGACTGGTTTAGCATTATGAAGTTCGAAACGCTGCAGCACTTTTTCAAGGTAGGAAGTCTGATCTAGAAAGATCTTCTTGGACTCCCGTCGTATGCGCATGCGTAGGAATTCTTGCGTGTCCCCAAGGTCTCTGCATTCCCAAATGTTCATGAACTGCTTTTTAAGGCGGAGGAGGGCATCCTTATCTGCTCCAAGGAATAATAGATCATCTACATAGACGATCGCAATGATGGACGCGTCTTCATTTATGAAGAGTCCAGAGTCAGATAGGAGGCGTTTGCAGCCCAGCGTGCTCATAGATTTATCGAGTGCCCTCCACCATGCAAGGGCAGCTTGTTTAAGTCCATAGATGGCTCGCTTTAGGCACATGACCTTTTGTTCAAGACCTTTTATTTTAAAGCCTTCAGGTTGTTCCATATAGAGCTCTTCATCAAGCTCACCATAGAGAAAGGCAGTTTTGACGTCCAGTCCAGTGATATGCCAATTTTTGAGCGCTGCAAGCGCAATCATCATTCAGACGGTTTCAAATCGCACGACAGGCAAGAATATCTCATCATAGTCAATGCCTTCTACTTGGGAGAACCCTTTGGCTACAAGTCTGGCTTTTTTACGGCCATCTGACTTAAGGTCGAATACCCATCGGTTTTTAATAATTTTATGATCCCTAGGGGGATCTACTAGTTCAAAGACTTTTCGTCTGCGAAGGGATTCTAACTCCTCACGACAGGCCTGTTTCCACTCTGTTTGTGCCTTTTGGGGCATCTTGAGAATGTCTCTGAATGTCCATTCTCGTATTTTAGCAGTGTCTGGTGATTCCGAATCTATTGGTGGAACTGCCTTGGCAAGCAGATAGTACAGAAAATCGACTCCCCCTTCCCTTTGTAGGCGTAAAAGGTCATCTACTTCATCCTCTGAGGGTTGAGGTGGTAATGGCTCACTCTGTGCAATTGGGGGTCTAGATCTGCCAGGATTCTGACCTGACGTACTCCCTTCTCCAGTGCTACTGGGATTGGTTTCCGTCATCTTTTTCCAATTAGCAGGCCGCCAAACATCTCGCTCAATAGCGGTGGGGTGTCTGCTTTCCCCATAGACGTTACCAGGACGAGTAGGTACCCTCCATATCCTTTCGCTTCGACGCAAAGGCGGAGCAGGTTGTACAGGAGGGAAGGGTTCACGCTCACACTTATCTTCCTGCTGTTCGACTGAAATGTCAGGGTGCAGGGGATCTTCGTCAAGATCGGGAGCTGGTAAACCCTCCTTAGTAGAAGGTGTTTGGATAGAGTCATCTCTATCACCAGGAGTGGTGTCTTCAGAGGCATCCATCGGTGGTTGATCTTCAAGGGGTGTATTCACCCTTGTAGTCCCACGTGTACGTTCATTTGTGCATTTAGGAAAGATCGTCTCATCAAATAGTGCAGTGGCACTTGTGAAGACAGTATTGTTCTTTGTCCTCATAAAAGTGTATGCTTTGATTCCTTCTATATGACCAAGGTAAATCATAAGCTCACTTTTAGGTGAAAGTGCATTGTTTCTTATTTTCTTTGGAATGTGCACATATGCACCGCATCCGAAAACTCGAAGATGAGCAATGTATGGTTTGTCTTTCTTTAGTACCTCATAAGGGGTCAGCCATTTATGGCGACGCAGAGGTGTGATATTGTACACATGAACGGCATGTAGGACTGAAAATTCCCACCACGAGTCAGGTATACAGGCTTTGAGGCGCATTGCCTCAGCCTTATCCATTAGTGTGCACATTAATCGTTCAGCACGTCCATTCTGTTGAGGAGTATAGGGGGCACTCTGGAGTATTTTTATTCCTACATCTGTCTTTAGGGTTGTTAAGAAGACATCCGATTTGTACTCTCCGCCAGCATCAGACATCCATCCTTTAACGGTGGTGTTGTGCTGATTTTTTACCATTGCCAGGAATTGCTTCAAGGCACTGATTGTGGCAGCTTTAGTGCATAGAAGCACAATCCACACATGGGAGGAGTAATCATCAAGGAAGCTTATAAAGTACTTGTACTTGTGATAGGAGACAATAGGAAAACTCTTTATATCAGAGTGTATCAACTCAAAGGGCTTGGTAGCCCGTGTTTCAGAAGGAGGGTGCGAAGAAGCAGGCATTTTGCCTTTAGCGCAACCAGGACAGACATGTGGTTTTTTGGGAATTGTAAGGTTTTGTGGGAACCCTTTAGTTTTATCTTTTGCATGGGTTAAAACATCTTTAGATGGGTGACCGAGACGTTTATGCATTAGATCATAATCCACCGAGTAAATAGTATTGGCTTTCAGATGCTCTACTTCTTCAGTAGAAGCGTCTAGCCAGTATACTGTTTGTCCAGAGAATAAAGGGGAACATTGAAGGACAACTTTATAGTCCTTCTGTATTGAAATGTGATGAGCGTCCCCAGTAACACTCAGGCCTTGTTGTAAGAATTCTCCCATAGACAGGAGTCGCACAGATAGTTTTGGTATGTATAAAACAGGGTGAAGGCGTGTTGTAACTGTTGTATTGTGAACTTTGTGCTTTAACAGCACTGTTCCTCGTCCTTCAACATAGATTGTATGTGCGGCAGTTTACACAGGAGATCTTTCTTTTGGGGGTAGAGGCGTGTACTCAATAAAATCATTCATGTCGGAGGTAAAGTGGGTGGACGCTCCAGAGTCCATTAGCCATAAAGGCCCCATTTTTCCGATCATTTTTCCCTTACATTCAGAGCAAAGAGCAAAGGAGTTTCCATGTTCACAAACAAAGTCTGACATTGTATCTACAGGTAGAGCGGTACTAGACATTCCAGCCGTACACCTGAGTGTTCCTAGCCCGCTTAGGGGCTGGTGCGATACTGTTAGACAATGAACAGAAGTTTGAAGGGAAGGAGAGATCATGCACTCTTCTTCAAAATCGCTGCCCCAGTCGAGGGAGACTTGAGAGGTAGGCGTGGGGGCACGGGAAGGGACTTCCTCATCGTCCATGAATACATCCTGGGCCGTTTGTGGGTCCTCAGGAGTGGGGGATCGTTCACTAGTAGACCCGGAGGCTTCTATGATGTGCTGTTCGATATTTTTAGTAGTTTGAATAGTGGGCGTAATGCCCAAGCGATCAGCAAGGGTATAAGCTTTGTTAAGGGACTGGTAAGGTCCCTTGGAGCGCTTAGTCAGAAGGGGAACGGTTTCCCGGCATTTAGTCAGCCCATGTGGGGTAACTTGGACGACAGTAGTGGATGAGGGGGGAGGCGCAGAGGCAATATTCGCAAGATGTGAGTGCTGATGATCGTCATCCTGACGATCTTTGCCTTTGCCTTTGCCTTTTCCTTTGCCACAATTGCCCCACTGACGGTTGTCATTATTCTGGTTCTGGTTGTTGTTGTTCTGTCTGTTACCCTGTTGCTGAGAGAAGTGAGGGTCACCGTGTTTGCGTTTGACAGCTGACAACTTATTTTCATGCTGAGGGTTGTTATTAAACTTCCCTTTGTTCCGGTTTTGCTCAGATTCCCATTGAGCAAGAATTGCGTCACAAACCTCTTTGAAGTTCAGATCTTCGACATCAAAATTCTGTGTTATGATGGGGATAAGATGTTCCCAACGATTGGGGACTCGATTGAGCAAGATAAGACCTTGCATAGGGTCTGGAACAGGCATGGAGGATGCCAAGAGGCGGGAAAATGCGGCTTGCATTTTGTCTAACTGGGGAGCAGGGTGTTGAGCCGGATTGAAAGTCATGGTAGTGATGGTATGGAATTCTTTGTAGATGCTCGTGAGGGTCGCAGCTCCATAGAGAGCGAAGATGCGATTCCAAAGCGTTTCGGGATCCTGTATGGCGCCGACTTCCTGCTGTATCGGGGCAGTAGTCCGAAGGACAACATTGCCAATACACTGGGCTCTTTCCTTTTCCCAGGTAGCATGAGCGGTAGCTCTGTCCGCATCCAAGGGCAGCTCAGTATCATTGCCCGTAGCATATTTCCACAGCCCAATGGACATCAAGAAGGCTTGCATGGCCTTCGCCCAGATACCATAGTTGGTTCCATCCAAGATGGGGACAAGGGTGACAGCGTTGCTAGACGACATGGTTTAGATCTGATAAGATAGCTTGGTGTGCGTCAGCATTATTATAGCGATTATAGAAGAGCGGCATAAAAGCCGTAAGGGGTGCTTATGCCAATGGAGCGGCCATTAAAGGCGCTTGGCTAGCAGGGCCCATAACCTGTTGCGCAGCAACTAGCGCAGCATACAGGCTTAAGCACTCACCTTGGTGTGATAGACACTTAGGCAGTATGAGTGAGGTGTAGAGAGATACATATTGCACTTCTACATAGGTGCTTTATATACATGTTAGATGGCTATGTGTCCAATATGGAATAAGGGGTGAGTAAAGGCGTCCACAATATCGCTCAAACTAGGATTACCATATATGGACGCTGTGCCAAAGTCCATTGTCTCATAAGGAGACATACTAACTACCGTACGTGGTACAATGCGTGTAACCAGTCCGTTTCGTCAAAAAAGAGGCATAAGACGGCTGACATATCAAAACAACGTGTGCAAGGGGTGATGGCAGTGAGATAGCATGGCACAACTTGCGACTTACGAATTTTTTGGTCCATATTCTGACTAAGCATGAAACGTCTTTTCTTATAGCAGAGGAGGTACAGTAGTAATTGGCATGACGGTTTAGTGGTTAGATCGCATTTATCTATGTAATCCATGCTCAGGGAGGTCATGTGTTCCAATCATACTTGAGACTTTTTTTTTAAATCTGAATTTGTATACTGCAGCACGTACTACATAGGTCACAGAGGTGGTCACATCTAAGCTATGTAGTATGTTTAGGAGGAGGGTGTGGTATAGATAGGAGCTCGCATGGGATGCTGGCAGTGGTTAAAAAATAGCATGGGCTCATGGTGGTCGTTTCGGGGATTATTTAGTGGGCTCACAGTTCTCTCACAACCTGGTGAAGACCACATGAGATACAAACATCCAGGTATTAGACTCACATCAATGGTTGAGTTCAGCACAAGCTGGCATCAGTCTCACGCGGGTTTATGAGTGGGAAAAACGGCGTGACTAGCTCGTGAGTACATCACAAGACCGCATTATATTTAGAACAAGGTTCGAAGCCTATGGCCCACTACCGGTTTACGTCAAACACGTGAGCACCACGCTGCCTCGTAGGAATCTTCCCAATTTGCTGATGGCTTTCCTTGCGACGGAATTAGCGGACAGCGCCACAGCCAAACCAAAACCACTTCCACGACTACACTAGGTCTAGAACTCGGTTTCCTCGTCGCATGTTTTTTTCGGGAGACACTGCACACCTGCGACATGAGCAGGCGGTGGTATTAATATTGCTGGCGTCGGCAGTTGAAAGTGCACCTCAAGGAAGCCTGCTAGTGCTGAGCGTTATCGTTACTGGAGACAGAGGCCTCAGCTGCAAGTGGGGCTGTCCATGTGGTGGTCAGGAACTGAGGCTTAGAACGTTTCCACGACAAATTCCGACGGAGGGGATGGGGACGAGACCACAATTAATGGAACTCGTTTCAGCTTTCTCCACACCCAAATTCACTTGTTGCCTTACTGAGGCATGGTCACGTGCAGCGAACTTGCTCAAGAGCTCCACGTCGCCGTCGCATTCGTTTCGTGCTGTGATATCCATATGATAACATATGCATCGCAAATCCCCCGAATCTGGACCACAAGATGTTTCCCCCCTGCGTGATTACTGTATCCAAGCAACGTCTGCCCAACCCCGGATCCGCTTGGCTCTCCCCTCCTAAATTGAAAAGCCGCTATGCTCCAATTAGATCCACTCATCGTTATCATCATCATCGTCCTGAACGCAATTTCTGGGTGAGGAATAGCCTAGGAATACCCATCATAAGTGAGTCCTCTATGCCACCGCAATGCAATATTGATCAAGCTATCCAATCTATAGTGTCTTTGAGTGGTTCGTTCGATGGCTTGCTCTTATCCTAATCTGTGAGGAGATCGTATGCCATAATTCTACTTGTTAGTGACCCACGGAGCCTTTTTCATTCTTGGTGACTGGTACAACACGGAGGCCAGGACTAAGACCTTGGCCTTGGATGCAGAACACATACTTCGCTAGCAGGATTTTGGTTTGCAATGGGCATGGCAATATTGCCAGTGAATTTGAGCTCTATAACCTAGAGTTGTGATCACACTCTCTATCAGCACAGTCATCCCTTGGTTGTGTGTGCACAAGGTCTCTGTAGACATTTAAATGGTAGGTCCTTGCGGGTACGATTGATGTGATAGTTTCATATCTGAAACAAAACCACCCATGGCCCAAAGTAACTATTATTATTCATTTAAAATGTGGAATGCAGCGTGGGCTCCTTGGACAAATCAGACATGCGGAAACCCTTGAATATTACGCATTTGAAACTATAAGGTGAGTAATGCTTTTGGCACAGGACGGTTCTCCTCAAAACAAGAGTTGCTTTAGTGAGGGTAGTCATGATTTGTGGCGTTCAAGGTGACTTGGTCTTGACTTTCAAGTGCCGTAATTCTCAATGATTTTCGCAGAGTGATTTACGTGTGGTCTCGTCAAAGGGTCCGCGGAGGCGGACCCTTTGGACCTGTGAACTCGAGGTGAGTGACTCCATCACTGTCAAATTCCGGGTTAAGTGGAGTGTAGCATGTTGCGATTTCAGGTGTATCTAACACTTTCACGTTATACAAACGTGGTATTCCGATATGCACGGCACTGATATCGGGGCTACCCTGTCCACTTGTCTCCACTCTCCTCATTGGTGAGATTCGTACTTGCTGACCGGTTACGCCGAGGTACTTGATCTAGATTGGTGAGTACAGTGACGACGCCTATACAATAGGCAGGTTGTTGATGCCAAGGATCTGCCCTCCCTCTCGCAGGCTCGGACAAAGAAAAGACATTTGGCCTAAGGCCTTATCCACCCCCACATCGAACCAGGTCATCTGCTGCTGCTAGATTCAAAGCTCCGAGGTGGTAGATACGATGAAATTCCTGAAATTCCTTGGGTGCTGAAGGTCTTATCATGCGTTCTACATGTATTATGTTATTAGTCTGGTGCTGACAGATTTCTTCTTTAGCCATCTTCATCACGTCGAACTATATCGGTAATTTGGAGATGGTGCAAGGCCGCAACAATAAGGAGGCGGGTATTCCGGCATTCGGCGCTCTATAGGACTTTGTGAGCGGTGATTTTACTAGTTTCTGGTCGATCAAGGCTGATAGTTGGACAAGTGAGCGCGCTGATGGCAATCCTGGGCTGCTGTATGCGCGCAATTGATTTTATCGGCGCATTCAACTTAGACCTTGCCCAGTCATGGCACACTGGGAACGCGTGCGTGGTGCGTGCGTTCTTGCACGAAAGATTACGTTGGACGGCATATGCAGTTCACGCAGTGTTAGCACGAAGGTACGAGTCGACGTGCCTGTGAGTTCGGCAGAGTTATGTTCCGAAGGGAGGGAGAAAGGGTCACATAAGCAGAGAAGATAAGGGGTGATGTTGAGACGATCCTGTCGTGCTATAGTCTACTCGATGTATCTCCATCTAGAGGTTTTTTCGGGAAGCTTATAAACGTGGTGCTAGCTGTACAGTAAAGCTTATAAACATAGTGCTAGCTGTACAGTAAAGCTTATAAACATAGTGCTAGCTCTACAGTCAGCTTATAAACATGGTGCTGCCTGTACAGCAATTCAATTATCGGCGATGGATACGAAACCTCGGCCGACGCGGGCGGACTGCAAGGTTGCTGTTGGTTGCTAGTGGCGTTGGGTGGCGTACTGTAAGGACGTAACCAATACAATCACGCTGCTCGTGACAACGCTTGCGAGGCCTCGCGAGATCCTTCCCAATTTAGCCCCCCGGCGACAAGAGACACGTCACCGCAGTTCCATACCTGTCCTGTTTTCCACTCATTGATACGCCACTGGCACTGGTCCCAGGCTTGTCTCCGATGTTCCGGGCCCAGCGGCTGGCCTCACCGTTTTATTATCTAACAAAACTGCGACGCACGAGGTCCGTCGTGCGCCCTTCGTCAATGATGATACATGTAACAGATCATTTCCAGTATCAACACTAGTAGTGTCATGTACTTAGAACTGAGAGGAACCTAATGCGACCGAATGCTGGCAAAGATAGTAGAAAGGAACATGCCCATGAGAAAAGTACTTCACTTCCAATGCAAGTATGGCGATCCCAGGCACTGGCACTACCGTGACTTCTCGAGAGAATCACATCAGGAAAATATCCACCAGCTTTTGAGCTTTTGAACTTTTTGGGAAAAAGAGGGTTTCACAAATAATGTGCGAACAAACTTCTTTTGAGGTCTAGGTTCCTTTTCAGCTTTTCGACTTTTCAACTCGTACGAGTTCGTACGAGTCCAAGAACGTAAGTGGCATGTTTCCTGATGTAGCACATATATTGTGTCTCTGAGTCCGTTGCGGTGACATGTCTACGTCATTCAGCACTTTCGATGGAAAAGAGTGATCACCCACAAGAGGATGCAGGGAAAAAAAAATTTAACATAGGAGGGAGAAGCACACTAACTAGTCCTTCAGGCGCACTGACATCTCCACCTAGATTATGTACTTGCTATGATCGCAGCCCTATCTGAGTCACGTTAAACTTTGGTCAGTTATTCAGACCCTCGTCATCAACCACCATTTCACTTCTCGTGCTCTGGTGAGCAATCAATGACCTACTCAATCTCGAGGTAAGTAGGCGAATAAGATAGCCGCTGCCTTTTCCAGGACTGATTGGTTAAATCTTGCAACGCACTCAGCTGCCAGCTGAGTGCGTGCCTGGGATACATTAAATCGACTAATTTGTCGTACTTTGTCTGCGGTGAAAATATTGTCAGGCGTTAGTTAGTCCTTGCAGTAAAAAGGTATACTCCGCAAAAAATGACCCGTGAAGTGCAAGGCGAGATGCGACCCGCGGTGACCTTGCAAGTGCAAGTGTGTGGGAGGCTCGCCAAGGCACTCGGGCTCAATTACCTCCGCTTCTCGGCTCCGCCATCGCTTCGGCTAACTAACAGATTCAATAACCGGTCCTCCAGTTGTGTCGCAAGCTCGACGAGCCGATTTCATAAGATCCGGGGCTGGGGTTACTGGAGTCCGCGATCAACGGAGTATATATCCGGGGAAAACTCCTCCCGTGGTCCATGGTTTTCGGACGCTCAGCACTGACTTGGATGTTATACTGCGTGCCCTACCATAACGACGTCTCTTGACTCAAATTGGAATTGAAATTGAGACTGGTATTGCTGATGCGCTCGTTTTTTGTTTCAGGGTCTGCTCTCGGGATTCAGGAGCTACTGTTAGTGCTCACACTCCTCAGCTCTAGAATTTCATCCGCAGCATTGCTAACGTGGCATGAACTGGCGCGGATTTGTTCCTGCTCAGGCCTGTTTCGAGCCGATGATCTGTTGACTTCCGATGACGACACCTACGCGAGCTCCTGAGGTCTCCGCGGCGAGTCCAAGTCGTGGGGGTCAAGACAGGAGATACATTGTTTTGGGGTTACCAGTGTCCCCAATCTTGCTGCAGCGTGGCCTGTGGTATCTCTCTACGTGCTCCTGTCTTGATTTATCGATCAGTCAGCTTATCACGGTTCCGTATCCCTCCGAGGCTAGTTTCATTCAGTTGAGCCTTGAGCCGCCGCTGTCTGATCCCGACAGCGAGGGGGCGCCGGCGCCGCGGATGACTCGGACCGCGCAATAGGAATTGGCCACAATTCACAGTACTTACGGAGAGGAGCTGTGAATGCCGTATATCTCTTCCTATCTCCTTCCTCGGACATACCCTTCTCCGAATCGTTTTACCTGCCGTGATTATCCAAGCAGAATGATGACGGGCCCCGATATTACCTGGCGTTTTGTTTTTGTTTGGCTACGTACTGAAAATCCTCCTAAGTACACGAGCCTCGCTGCCACTGGCACTGCATGTGCCAATCAAACAGATCTCACGGCCACGGCGAGGTCCCAGGAGCCCGGGCCATAAGAAGCCTGCACTCAGAATCAGAATCACTCTGCATACCCCCTCCCTTCTGCCATCTGCTTGGTCGTCCAAGTCAGACACAGTTAGACTCTCACCCCTAGTCTTCTCAATTATACCCTTCAAGTTCTGAGTTATGACCTTACCCACTGAAGGCACACCAACTCCCTATGACGAGGCCGAGAAGGGCATCCTCGTACACCGTTCAGGAACCACGACCCTTGTCTCTCTAGACTTTGTTGAAGAGAAGAAGGTCGAACCTCCAGCTGGCGTACCTACCGAGGTTGTTCTCGGTAAAGAAACTGTAGCCAAATCACCTGCGAAGAAGAAGGGTTCCAAATGGATCCTCTGGAACTTATGGTTCAATACATACAGGTGCGTGTCGATCATGTCGGCCAGCCGCATTTGTAATCCTTGCTTCCATTCATTAGGAAACTCTTTACGTTTGTGGTCGCCTTGAACCTTGTTGGGATCATCCTTGCCGCATCTGGACATTTCCCATACGCCGAGAAATGGACAGGCGCCATGGCTCTAGGAAACCTGACCGTTGCCATACTCGTACGCAACGAACTCTTTGGCCGTTTCCTATATTGCTTCGTGAACACCTGCTTTGCTAAGGTGAATATCTATCACAACGTTTTTGCCGGATTCAGCGCTCATCGTTCATTAGTGGTCACCCCTGTGGTGGAGGCTTGGCTGCACCTCTGTCCTTCAGGTACTCTGATACTCCATGACGGTGTGACGGAATTTCACAATAGCATCGCAGCATCTCGGAGGAATTCACAGCGGTTGTGCGCTGTCTGGCACTGGTTGGCTCATTCTGAAGGTCGTGAACAACTTCCGGCATCATTCTCTGCACCACTTGTCGATCCTCATCGTTGGGACGATTACCAACATCGTTATCATCATCGTTGCCTTGAGTGCGATTCCTTGGGTGAGGAATACCCATCATAAGTGAGTCTTCCATGCCGCCACCACGATACCCAGTTGGCTAAGCTATTCAATCCACAGCGTTTTCGAGCGGTATCATCGCTTCGTGGGGTGGCTTGGTCTTATCCTCACCTGTGCGTAGAGGTCGTGTGCGGGTAGTTACTTGCGTTGACGTTAACGGCTGCTGCTCAGGGGCCTTTACCATTCTCGGCGACTTGTACGACACCGAGACCCGGACCTGGAACTTGAGTGCAAAGCACATACTTCGCCAGCAAGATTTTTGGTTTGCAGTGGTTATGACGATATTGTGAGTAAAGGTCAGTTAGTAAATAACCTTGAACTGTGCTCAAAATCTATCAGCACTGTCATCCCTTGGTTGTGCGTCCGCGAGGTCCCTGTAGACATTGAATTAGTAAGCCCTTCCGTGTAGGATGACAGTTTCATATCTGAAACAAAATCAGCCATCGCCCAAAGTCGCTATCATTCGTTTCAAGCGTGGAATGCAACAGGGGCTCCTTGGAAGAATCAGTCGTACAGCGATTGTGGAATACCACGCATTTGGAATAATAAGGTGAGTAAGGTTTTTGCATATGGGCCCTTCTCCTTAAGAGAGTTGCTTCAGTGAAGGTACCCACGCGAAACATCATTACATGATTTGTGGTGTTCAAGGTAGGTAACTTGATCTTGACTTTCATGTGATTGTCGCTGATTAGCGCAAGGTGATTTTACGCGTGGCCTCGTCGATGAACCTCCGCGGACCCTTTGGACCCGTGAGCTTAAGGTGAGCGGCCCTTTCGCTATCAAGTCCCGCGCTGAGCGGATTAAAATGCCTTTCCAGTTCGCAGGTGTATCCAACACTTCCACACTATACAAACGAGGTATTCGTATATGCACGGGTACTGGTATCGGGGCTGCACTTTCTACGTGCATCCAGTCTCCTAATTGGTGAGATTCATACAATTCACACGCGGTCACGACCTTTCTAACCAGTTGGGCCTAGGTATTTGATCTGGATTGGTGAGTTTGATGAAGGCGCTCGTGGCTCATGTATGAGGCTATTCATACTAAAGATCTCCTTTCTTCCTACCGTATGTAGGCTCGGATCAAGAAAAGACATTCGGCCCGACTCTTAGCGGTCTCATCCACCGCCACATTGAACCAGATCGTCTCCTGCTGTGGGATTCAAAGCTCCGAGGCGGCAGACCAGATACGATGAAGATCCTGAAAGAGGCATATTATTCCTGGGGCGCTGAAGGTCTCGTCACGCATTCTAGTGCGACCGTGACGCTGACACAATTCCTGTACAGTCGTTTTCATCACGTCGAACTATATCGGGAATTCGGAGATGATGCAAGGCTGCAAGGAGGCGGGTATTCCGGCATTCGGCACTCTATGGGACTTTGTGAGCGTTGATTTTACTACCTTCTGGGCGCTCGAGGAGCTGACGGTTGATCAGTGAGCAAGCTGTATGCGCATTATTTTCTCTTCTCGTGCATCGCTGGCAGAATACCGAGCACACCCGGTCATGGCACACCAACGCATGGGTGGGGCATACATTCACATGGCAGATTACGTTGGACGACATGTACGTCTCACGAAGCTGGACATTCCAGTCGTCGGGTTCGGGTATCGTAATTTTCTTTACGTATCCCCCATATATATTTCACTCTACATCAGTAAAAAAATCCACAAACTTGCTTACTAGTCAGCTTTTTTAAGTACAAAAGTAAAAAAAAGCGAACAAGCTGTGGCACAGATTTTCCCACTTTAATCACTTTTAGCACCTTTTTCCCACTTTTTGTACTTATTTACTTTTTATGGAAATTAAAAAAGCGGGCTTTTAGTCAATTCCAGGTTCCTTGCGCAGTCAATGGCTTTTCCACTCGTACTACCTCATACGAGCTCGTACGAGCCCAAAAAAGTTGGTGGTAGTTTTACTGATGTAGTTAAATCGCGATGTTCGAGGCCGTGCGCTCTTCGTCAATTGAGGATACGTATAATAGATTATTTACAGTATTTAGAGATGGCGATGGCGAGTAATTAATTGAATGTATGCGACAAAAGAATCGGCGGTGTATGAGTGGATGACAGTTGCATCCGTTTCGGTTTACGGCATTCGGCACCCATGCACTGATCGCTCCTGTGGTGGAGCGGAGAGTGGGCTCGTGGCCCCTAAATCCCCCCTGCCTCCTCGCTGTTGATGTCACTATTCCCCTCCGATGAGTTCTTATGTCAAGTAACGTCCACTGCTAGTGTCATCATAGTTGAAGTTACTGACCATGTCTGACACAGTCGTGCTCAAACACCTGACCCCTCAACGCCCCCCAGTTTTTCCCGCCAATTGCTACCTGACACTTCCGGCTTGCCAACTCCGACCAATGAGAAGAAACGCCTGGTGATAGGTGACTTGAAACACTGGCACTCTGTAAATCCCCACTGGCAGGGAGAGTCTGGTCAAGAACGAAATCAATGTGTGTCTTTTGTCAACGCCCACAACAACCACTTACCAAACCAATGTAGTAGGCAATGTGACAATCAACAAACTGCCCGACATTGTCCTCATAGAAATATTCGATCTTTATATCAATACCAAGTCGGCAAGGCTTGCTGATGATGAGTGGCATAGTCTGGCCCAAGTGTGCCGAAGGTGGCGATACCTTGTGTTTGCCTCCCCGCGTCGCCTGCGCTTGCAACTTAAGTACACTAGAGGAAGATCTGTGACAAAGATACCGGATTTCTGGCCACAATTGCCCATAACGATATCGCAAAGTCACATGGACATGATCTGGTCCTTTCGTTTGCCTAATATAGTCGCCTTACTCAATTCGGAGCACCGCCATCGCATATCTCGCATCTCGTTGGAGTATATTCCAAATCGGCTTTGGCAAGAACTCCCAGCAGCGATGGAGGAGGCGTTACCGGGGCTGACAGAGCTGCGCGTTGTTATGAGCGATGATGAAGCACGAGTCCTTCCCAATTCCTTCCTAGGGGGGTCCGCCCCACGTCTACAGGGCCTCCACTTGGAAGGCATTCCCTGTCCAGAAATTCAGAGGCTACTCTTGTCGGCCAATAACCTCGTCACTCTTTATCTTTGGCAAATTCCACGTTCTGGGTACATTTCACCCGACACCATAGTCACTTTACTGTCTGCGTTGATGAGGCTCAACAAATTTCAACTCGGATTCCAATCTCCTCAATCCCGCCCCGCCCCGGCAAGCCGACGCCCGCCCCCGCTCACGCGTACTGTGCTCACCGCCCTCACTGAATTTGCATTCCAAGGCGTCAGCGAGTATTTGGAGGACATCGTGGCCTGCGTCGATGCCCCTCATCTCCACAGGCTCGACATAACATTCTTCATGTGCCTCGTCTTTGATGTCCCACATCTTCACCGGTTCATCAGTTGCGCAGAAGAGCTCATGGGACTCTGTGAAGCAGTCATGGACTTTTTTCCAGCCCGACTTGAGGCTACAACTTTAATTTACCATCAAACGGAAGATGGTCACCCCGCGCTCATGTTACAAATCAGATACAGAGAGTCAGATCGGCGGCTGCTTTCGTCCATGTCCCAGCTTTGTCATTCGTCCTTGCCTTTTATCTCCTCGTTGGAACGGCTCAAGATCCAAGATAGAAGTATGATACTATATCGACCTGGACCATATGAGCACGTGGACATGGCGGGCAACTCATGGCTGACATTTCTTGAATCGTTTATCGACATGAAGGACCTGTACTTATACGAGAGAGTTGCAATACGCGTCAGCCTTGCCCTGCAAGACCTCGCTGCGGAACGGGTAACAGAAATGTTACCTGCTTTACAAAATTTCTACATTCAGGGGTTCTGGGAACCGGAAGAACCTCTTCCGGAGATCTTTGGGCAGTTCGTCGGCTTAAGAGAGCTCTCCGGTCGACCTGTTGATGTCCATTATGTCTTACCTTGACGGATGGAGGGAATGCAGAATCTGGTCGATGATTGGCAAGCTCCCTTTACACTGCACCGCATCATTACTCCTTCATCAAGGAAAATAGGCAACAACTTTTTTACTTGTGAACTTTTGTTAAAAAAAGAGGGTTTTATTGTACCTCTCTCCTCCTGAAAATTAGTTTGCCAATCTACTTTTTTTTGGATCGCAGGTTTCTTTTCGCCTTTTCTGCTTTTTTCACCTTTTTTCACCTTTTTTCCTCGGTCGAGCTCGACCGAGCTGGTATAAGTGAAAAAGAAGTCTTATGCAGAAATGCTGATGTTGTTATATTCTCTGTTACGTCATATGTTTGATTCACTAGACAGAGACACTAGTCACACGGCGGGGCCTTCGTTACGGTGATGTGCGAACACAAGCGTCCGTCCCCATCCCCATAACGATAACGAATACTAGACGATGGCCACGGCCATCGTCTAGGGTTAGGTGTGAAGCATTTGGTAATATGTATGTATTGTTTGGTCTTTTAAGTGTTTACAACGATGGAGGACTGTTTCGTTCTCTTTCACGACGTGCTCGCTGCGCAAGATGACACCTGGAGCGTGATAGCGACGGCATTGTCGACATGTCTGGACGGTTTCGCTCTCTTTCACGACAGGCACGCTGCGCAACATGACGCCTACACAGCGAAGGAGATGGAGAACATGATGGCTTCGAGGAGCGCGGGAGTCAAATGCGGATCAAATAAGAGTATAACGATTCATTCGTAATTTAAGACTGTCCAATGAGTTGCAAGATAGTCAGCAAGATTTATCTATGAGAAACGTCTCTGAGATTCTTGTGTGAAATCGTCCCCGGGATCCAAATTATAATATGGGAAGGATATTGCATTAGGAACTGCACGCAAACACTATCGTCGCGAGAAGTGATACAATTAAAACCACAATGACAACATATAGAAACCAACGGAGCATGTAGAAAGCTGTTAAACATAAGACAACCAAATAAACAAATCGCCGAAACGGGATAACCCGATAGGGATTAATCCCCGACGCTCCCCTCAATGAGCTGGCTACAGAGCGGTGCCGCCTGAGAGTAAGTATGGTACGGCTACTGATGCAGCGGCGTCAAAAGGTTTTGCTCAAGAATCTGACCAGATCGACCCATCCACGGCCACCGCCTTCCAGGCTGGATTTCGGTGTTTGGGACGAGACGAACACCTCTGCGAGCGAGCTCGACAACAACCCGAGCGATATTACGCGCGTCCTGAAGGGCCGAAATTGCAGCTTGAGAATCCGAATCAAACAGAACATTGTTGCAGATGGTACGTACGTCGATGCCGCTGTGCTGTCTTCCATCGAACGGCGCGAGGTCGAGGAACAGTAACTGAGCCTCAATATTCGGCGAAAAGCGACGCGGGAGAGCGGGCTAAAGGAACCCGGGATGAGGGTGAGGGATAATAATGACACTCTTGGGATACACACCCTGGATGCATAGGCCCTATTGAAGTCTGACAACCCCCTCACGACCTTGCGTACGTCCATAACGTCCCCCTTGATCCATGCCGGCATGGAGATCTGTATCGGTGAAGTATAATATGCCAGTGTTAATCATATTCGTCGGCGGGTCTGGACCAGGCACTCACATCTGAGATGAAACATTGTTTGACGACGAAGTCTCGGATATCAAACGGCCCATCGGTACACCAGCAAAAGCGCATGAGACGGTTGCCTGTCACTGGATGGATGAGGCCACACTGCGCAAGAAAGACTGAGAAACGTCTTGCGACTTCAGGAAAGGGGGGTGAGCGATCGACCTGCTCCTAAATCCATGTGCACGAGGGAGTCTAGACGGCCGGACCATCGCAATGGAGCAGGGAAAGACTGACCTGAGTGATGCCAGTGAGAGTCGTACAGAACTCCGACAGCTTCGGACGCCATGTCGGTTTAACAAAGCTGCGAAATTCTGCAACCTTCTGCAAGGTGTTGGCCGTTCCGTCTGGCCCTTTATCTACCCATTTGAGGAGACAGACAGGCCATTCCTGTACTCGGTTAGCTGATGAGAACGTGTCTCTGTCTCTGCACGAGAACGCACGATGATCTCATTAGGCCAATGAAAATCAGTACCCTGCAGGCAAGTCGCTTCCACGTCCAACACTAGGAACGCATCGTATGACTGAGAAGCCCGGATTGCGTGGGACATGTTATACCATACAAATGCGAGAGGGGATATCAACAAATGGGAAAAAGAGGGGGGGGATGTGGTTGTTTAAATGGGAGGGGCATGTGGTTGGGACCTGTCCTTGGACCATAAAACGTGTGTCGAGTGGAGAAGAGCCTTGAGTCGCGTGCGGTGCAGGTGGCCCACATTACTCGGCCTCTCCCGGATCCTTTTTTTCCTGACACATACACCGCCCTCTTCACATCATGGCGCACCACAGAGGCGACGACCTCGATGACGACTTCATGCCAGACGAAATCGTCGCACTCTCAGAAGATGAAGGGTTTGTGTCCCTCGTCGGAGACCAGGACAACATCGGCAACTTACTCAGCGCCGACGAAGAGGAGGGGGGCCTTGAGCGCCCACACACCGAACAGACAATGGCCCTTTTGGAAGAGAAGAAAAGGAGACGGAGAGAGAAAGAGAAAGAACGGAAAGCAAAGGTATGTCACCCCCATCTCATCGCGAAGACGGACGAACTGTCTTGTGTTCCTGACTCGTGACGTCCTTCTCAACAGAAGAGAAAACTTGACGAAACTGCGGAGGCGGGTTTTTGTCATGTGGCGTTGCGGTCACCCGCTATGATATCCGAATATTTGTCAACCATGCAGGCAAAATCATTATCGAAGATGTCCACATTGGAGCTTCAGGACAGGCTTATTCCAGGCATGTGCATTCTCACAAGTCTTTCAGGAGACGTCTCATGGTTGACGTTATTAGGCAGAGAGCTCCATAGTGGACACGATAGCATGGACGGGATTGAGGAACTTGGACACATTGGTGGAGTTTATTGTGCAAGGTCCGTTTTTCCTCTTCCCCCCAGGTCATAGCGTAATCGCCGTCCGTCCGAACAATAGCGGTCCCTCCGCTTCACACACGATTACAGCAGAGGACCAAATCATTTGGTTCACCCACACTACTCTTTCTGACCGGTGCAGCTTTAAGGGTAGTGAATGTGACTCGTATCCTCAAAAACAAAATGCTGCAGGGTGAAAAGGGTGCCGGTGTCGCGAAGCTCTTCGCCAAGCACGTCAAATTTGAAGAGCACGTCAGTTATCTCAAGAAAACTAAGATCGGGTCAGCAGTCGGCACTCCTGCTAGGGTCGGCAAGTTGCTTTGCGATACAGGTGAGTGCGTTTCACGTGGAAAATTTCCAAGCCAACTGACGGTGTTTCGACTCAGATGCGCTGTCTGTGTCTGCCTTAACACATATAATCCTTGATGTGAGCTATCGCGATGCGAAGGACCGTTCTTTGTTGGACATTCCTGAAACAAGGGACGAGGTTTTCAAGACGGTTCTAGGTGCACCTCACGTCATGGAGCGGTTAAAAGCAGGGAAGATGCACATCGTACTCTTTTAACTTACATCTACGCTTTAGTGGTGGTCAGTAAGACCCCATGTTTTAGTAATTAAATTATTTTTATAGCGGAAGGTGGTGTCAATGGAAAAGAGCACTAGTCTAAAAACCTCTCGGGTTTGTTCTTTGTGTGAGCTAAAAGAGAATCAGCGCAACAAAGATGTGAGGTGAATCATAGTACGCACGCGAGTCCATTTTGGCACTTTGTGGATACCCTTGCGATAACCTCGCTGATGAGGAGAGAAGACTGTGTATTTGTCCTTGGGATCCATCTCATGTTCCTTGGGTAACGCAAGCGCGTCGGTCTACGTGAGGATGTCATCCTAGGATTCGACGCGTAGACTCGGAAAAGGACACACTAGGGCTGCGCACTGAACACCGCTGGCTCTAACGGCTTCGATGACAGCGTCCACCTTCTTCAGACGGTCTCGAACGTTGGCCTTGCGCGTTGCGGAGAGCCGCCATGGCACTTTCCTACGGTGATAATTTAGTGATAATGCAATGGTTCAACGGGTAGAGTAGCACAACAGACCACAAGAGACCTCCGCTGACGGCTGCAGTCGGTCTGAATGCACCGAACATCGATACTTTGAGAAATGAGTCCCGGTTATGTCGGTAAAAGGCGGATATATGCGCCACACACAAATGGAAACTTCCCACGACTCAGGTCTTCCAATGACCATGACCACGATGAACGGCGCCGCTCCTGACGTACATGCAACGACCCCAACACCTCTACCTCCCAACGGAGTCGAGGTAAACGGGAATGGCCATTCACAGGACGTTGGGTCTACGGGGACGCTCAAATTCTCGACAGGTCTCATCCTGCCTGCCCCGGATGTGAAATGTGCGTCTTCCATCAATCCCCTGGTTCCTCTGAACTTACCAGGACTCGCGCATCTGCTCCTCAGCTACCATCGATCGCACGATTGTACACATGAACCGCTCGTCGGATCCGCTCCAGTTCGAGGTAAAACTGCGCGAGAGCCGGCGTACGGACCCCGCGTTCTCGTTCCTCAACCCGGCCGACCCTTATCATGCTTATTACAGAAACCGACTGGAGGCAGCAATGAGGGGGGAAATCTTGGAAGGGGCCCCCACGGATGCAGATGGTAAAGCTGGAGAGGCAGAGGAGGCAAAGGCTACGGAAGATTACGGAAAGCCACCACCTCCAACTGAATTTCTGATGGACATGCCAAACATCAGCACGGTCGATCTGTACGCTCTCATTTTCATTTCTCTTTACTCGTGCCGACGCGAACTTTAGGGATATCATGAAGCTGACGGCTCTGTTCACGGCCAGACAAGGTCACTCATTCCTGGCTAATCTCTCCGTAAAAGAGGGTCGAAACTACCAGTTCGACTTCCTCAAGCCAACACATTCACTTTTCGGCTACTTTAATCGGTTGATTGAGCAATACACCAAGGTTCTCATGCCTACCTCTGAAACCCTGGAGAAATTAAAGGGGCGCACTGAGAATGACGCAAAAGGGAAGATGCTCGCAGAAGCGCAGGCGCATGCAAAGTGGGAACGCACCAGGCGTGAGCAGGAGAAGAAACGCGAGGATGACCGCGAGGCCGAGCGCAGTACGTGGAAAGATGGTTTTGAACACTTACAACTGAGACTAACAATCGTGTAGTTGCATTTGCAGAGATTGATTGGCATGATTATGCCATTGTGCAAACGATCGAGTTCACAGCCGCCGACGCAACCGCCGAGTTGCCCCCGCCGATGAGCGTGCAGGAAGTGGAGAATATGACACTGGCGCAGAAGCGTATGGCCGCCATGGTTATGGAGACTACCGCGGAGGACGTGGAAGCGCACCGGGCACGCCAGGCGGCTGCTGAGGCTGAGGCTGCTGCCGCGGTCAGCAGTGCAGGTGGAGCAACAACAGAAGGAGCGGACGATGACGTTATGATGGAGGAGAGCGATGATGAAGATGCAGAAGCATCGGAGCGCAAGAAGAAGGAAGAGGAAGAGAGACAGAAAGAACTTGAACGGGCCAAGGCAATCCAAGCCAGCTCGCTGGAGGCCGGGGCGCCAATGAAGATCAGAACTGACTACGTGCCCAAACGTGAGTATATTGTCCACCCTCGCAACGGGATTGTGATTCTAATTGTCCCTGTTGAAGTGGGTACTAAAAACAAGGTGGCATTGGCCACATGCACCATTTGTGGCCAACAAATTCCCGTCAACGAACTACAAGAGCACATGCGAATCGAGCTTCTCGACCCACGGTGGAAGTCACAGCGCGATGCGCTCGAAGCTCGGAAGGCTCAAGCTTCGGAACTTCAGCGAGGGGCAAATGTTGTATCCTCTCTCAAGAACCTTGCACGAACTCGTGTGGATATTTTTGGTACGGAGACAGACGAGGAGAGACGAAAACGGGAGGAAGAAGAAGAACGCGAGAGGCGGAAGGAGAGGGAAAAGGTCGTTTGGGATGGTCATACTGCGACGAAGGCTGGCACCCTCGACAAGTATTCGACAAACGTCAACTTCGACGAACAGATCGCTGCCATCCACCGTGCCAAGGGATTGGGACCGTACGTCATCCCCAGTCGTCTGATTGGATATGACTGAAACTATCTTTACAGACAAGACTCGAACGCCATTGGCCCAGGTATTGGACCCGCAGCGGCGCCGCCACCTCTCGCCGCTGCTCCACCCCCTGCACTCCCCATCCCGGCAAAACCTGTCGATGTCGTATCTAAGGATCCCTCGTATATTGCTGCAACTGTATCATCGGGACCACAACCCCCGTCAATGTATCCCACACCTGCCCCTCCTGTCATGCTTCCCCCACTCCATTATCAGGGATTAGATTCGGCCCAACCATTTGGATATCAGCCCCCACCACCTCCCGTGCGTGTGCCTCCCTTCAACCCACCGGTCGCGCCGCCACCCGGTGGCGCGGGTACAGTTCGGCCTGCCGATCAAATGGAAGGTGATGGTGATGATGTCCCTCCTACGAAGCGTCAGCGTGTTGCGAAGCTCCCTGGTGGCCAATATTATCCCGAACAGGATTGGATCAACATGCATCCCGTTCGTCATCCTTCTTTGGTCTATATTAGGACGTATGAGGCCTGACTGACGTGTATGGACAGCACTCGATCTCTCTTCAGGTGCAGCTGCCAACGGATACCGCTAAACCCGAATGGAAACTGGACGGTACGATAGTGACAATTCCAGACCTGTCACTGAACTTGCTCGTGTCGACGCTACGCGACCGCATCATCACGACGACGGGCAGCGCGCTGTCCGCGGGACGGCTGATCCTCTTCTACAATGACAAAATGCTCACGAATCGCAATACCATCGCGAGCTACAATCTCGAGGACGAAGACCTGCTTGTCTTGAGCGTGCGGGACCCGAAGAAAAAGTAGTCCAGCGCCGGGGAACGCCATCCCTCGGGTCTGCGTATGTGCGTGTACACAAGCCGTCCTATTTTTGCCTTCTTGTTCTGCTTTGAGATTATGCACGTATTTTATCCCCGTTCGCTGGTTTTCACCGTCTTTCGGTGTCCCAGGTTCTGCAAGACAATAATATTAGAAAGGAAGATACCGTTCCTTCGAAAGGATATTCACGCTCACCTGTCCTGTAGCGTGCGTATTTCGAATTGCTCTGCAAATGGGCCTGATAAGTCATTGTTGCCACTAAGGATTCAGGAGGTGATGCGCCCGCTTCGTCTGAATTCGACTGATCACCACAGCGTGTAGAGGACCTTTTCGCAACATGGTTTTTTTAATTGACACCGAGAAGTGATTGGTACACGAGTCACGGGAACACCTAGAACGATGATGGAGACCCATGGTCGCATAGTGTCAGCATGCACGACAGTTGGCAATGTATGACATCGTTCCAATCGGTGTCTTGGGCTTCCTGCCTGCATTTTTCAAAAAAAAATCCGGGTCCGGGAATGACTCTGAATCGGTTCAGTCGGTTCGGTGCACGTCGCCATGTCCTGTGCCTCGATCTTATCGTGACTGTAGCTCCACCGGTGTCGTCGCTCGTTTGAATGGAGAATTGAATTATGACATACCTAGTCGCTGGCATTGCGCTCGGCCTCTCGGTTTATGGTATACAGTCAGGGTCAGCACGTACGTCGAGTAAAGGTTGATGTGACGGACCCGGTCTCGCCCTCGCCTTCATTCATTCAACTGAACTTGCTCTCCGGCGACGGTCTCGTCCCGGTGTCGAGAATGAAATAGAAGAGCTGAAAAGCTTTTTTGTGACCTGAAGGCGTCTGCTCTTTTTTCATTTCTATTCGAACAGTAGTATAACTCGACGATTAGGACGCCATACCGTCACCTACTACGCACCACGGTTCACGCGAGTCACACGAACATAGAAATCGGAACACGGCACACATAGATGCGATATAAAACGAGCGTAGTCTTTTTACTGGCGCTGTTCGGGTACTGGCCCGTAACCAGGGGTGGGGAATACCCCTGAGGCGACGATTCCATAAATAATTATACTAACGAAAAAGATGCGACAGATTAACTTAAGAACTCGACTGATATGTCCTCCACGCATCTATGTATATATCATCGTCAAAAAATACGCCTGCAAAGGAGTGCAAACACGAGCACGAGCAGAACGCAGATCGCCGTGTCTAGAAGCATCGGTGGACGCACGGTTGCAGGTGCGTGAGAAGAGTAGAAGGGGGCTGTGCCAGCCTGGCGACTCGGAGGACCACGAGCACCTGAGAGTGGCGTCGAAGCGCCCGCGGGAGAGGGTGCCAGAGATGATGATGCTGCACGCAAGAACTTGACATCACTTTCCGACCGCGTCGTACCCGTACCACCCGTACTATCTGAACTATCCGGAGCTGATTCTGGCCCGGATACTGATGCATGGCTTTCTACGGGCTGAGACTCGGACGACACGACTTCCGCTTCCGCTTGGACAGGTGTGGGAACGGCATCCGTCTCCGAAGACGATTTCACCTCACTTGCGGATCCAGACGCAGAAGTATCGTTCGGTTGCGGAGGATCAGGCAGGCATTCAAGATTTGATCGGTTGCAGCGTGTACAGATCCAATCTCTTGACCTTGGGAAGTTCGCGCGGGCGCAGAAACATGAGCGATGGCGGGAGGAAGACACGGTCTCGTGGCGTTACTCACAGCGTGGCAAGCCGCTTGCGCTCGCCTGACGGAACCTCGAGAGCACCGACGCCCATGGCGGCTTGCCCTTTCAAAGGAAAGAAGCCTTGAAGCCCGATTATGGCTGTTGGATAATGGCACGATTTCAGCTCCTGAAGGAACGAACAACGCACTTCGCGCAACTGCGGCAGCACTCACCAGTCCGCACGCCCCACGCAGGTTGCCACAGTTCCTCGTGATCTATAGCGGTGCAAAGCGAACTCGAATCATGACGATGCAACAATTCAAGAAAAGACCTCACAGTTGGTGAAGCTGATACAGATCTACTTTGGTCCTCAGCATGATATCCATGAACGACAGCGGAGGGTGTGGCTTACTTTGGTGTTTAGTTCGAACCGGCCGTTGGGGGTGAGGAGCATGATGCTTGGTGGGCGGAAAGGATATTCCGCAGGAAGCCGGATCCGGAAGTGGTACAATCCACCCTCGAAATCTGTACCTGCGGGCCCTCGCAGGGTGCAGTGCCACTCCTGTTGCCCACAGACGTCGAATATGAGCATCGGTTACGGGGTAAGACATAGTAGAAAGAGGCGCACAAAAATGTCATCCTAAAGGGCGATGGGAATGTGAGTATGCATATGCAACATAGGGGAAGACGCATGGGGTATACAGACCTCCAGTGGGGCAGCAGAATATTCGGTGCTCGGGTCATTGGCAAGTTCACGAGCCTCCTGCATGATGCGCTTGACAGCTGGATGGTTGGAGGTTGTCAGGATTACGGAACGGAGCAACGGAGACTGACGGGGTTGAACGCTTTACACACCAGAGTTGTTCTTATTAAGTAGGGGAGGAGCGGCCATTTAAGTAAGGGGGAAGTTGTAGTTGTGAGTAGAGAAGCGGATTGGTTGTGAGAGAAAAACAAATGCGCTTCATTCTTGTCACACGTGGCGCCTCGCTTGCTCTGCCCCTTTCTTCGTCTCCATTTGCATGCAAATCAAGAAACTCAAAGTTCGCCCTCAGAAGAGTACGCCGTCCCAGTCCTTGTTCTGCTCTGCCATATGCTTACCCTACCATAGCTCCGCCTGTGGTGCTCTGCGGCCCGCAACTCGCATCGATGCTTGGTTGTTGGGCAGCTACGAAGGATGTCAAGTCAATCGGGGCATGCCGCGAGCACGCCCAAGCCCTCTTTGAGTGCATGCGTACAGCGGTACGATTACCTCTTTTTTCTCGCTTCGCGGCATGGAGTTGACAATTTGACCCTGCATGACAGCCCATGAAGCGCAAACAACACAGACCTTCAATTAACTATCATCTCGCGCGATTAGGGAAGACCCTCAAGGATTAGTCTCGTTTTCAGCGATACTGAATAGAAAGTCGAACAATCGGTGCTGGGTCTCCTCAAGGTCTTGTGAGTTTGACCCGTCTGGGTGTAGGCGTGTGCGAAGCTAAGGTCGGGGGCTGGCATGCTGTCTTGGGGTAATACGTGAGTATTCACACTTTGTTATTGAGTGCTGTATACTGAGTGGCTATCCGTGAAGTTCACCTTTTAGTTTTACCTCTGAGAATCCTGTTCCTAGGCACAACTCTGCTGTACTTCAGATTGAGGCGACCGAATCTCAGGGCCCAGGATGATCACCCCGATTATGGGACGCTGTCCTCCTTCTCACCTCGGAGAGGGATTGTGCGATGCCATCTATGCCCTGCGGTGTGCAGGGAAGACGCGTGAGCGCCATGATATCCCACGCGAAGCACCAGGGTCCAAGGCTGTTGACGGTGAGCATGAGTGTATGCCCGAGTTGCGCATGCGTATGAGGTTGTCGAGCGCGGCGCGCTTCGAGCTGAGGCCGTAGAAGAGAAGTTAGCGGGGGAAGAGGTGGGCAGCGCGGTGGGCATGTTGCAGCTGTGTGTTGTCAGAGGGGAGTAGGTGAGCCTATCGTGCGCTTGGACGCGTCGTCGAGGAGCGCGCTGCCAAAGTCGGGGCCGCGAGCGTCAATGCGGACGCACTCGATCGACTCGTGGATGCAGCGACGCGTGCTCCGCCCGACAAGCCCAGCAGTGCCGTCCTCAGCCCTAAATAAAGGCCAAAGTCTGCTACGCCACGTGGAGGACCTACGCTTGCGCATCATCCTTCCACGCGTTTCCTCTCCGCACATATTTTGCGCACGCGCGTGGCAGCTCCTCTCACAGGGCAAGTTGCCCAAGGACCGGAGGCCTACCTGGAAGGCTACCGCACGGACCAGCATGTTGTTCGGCTGGATGTGTTCGGAGCATTACCACCACAACAAACCTCACAGTCTAGTGAGTATCATGACCAGTGCCTTGAGAATCAAACATTTGGTGTAACAGAGGATTATAGGAGTAAGGAGATGAATCTAAATGTAAATGCAGGGCAATAGAGCTCGTCAAACATCGGCCAGATTCTGCTGTATTTCCTCATCTTTCAATCGTAAGGCTTGGCATCGTGGACGGCAATAGTTTGACCGGAGAGTGCTCTTGAAACAATGAACCGCCCAAAGACCTTCTGAACAGAATGCGATGACAGAAGTCCCTCGATGTAAAGATTCTGTAACGCGGGTAGCACTTTTGTGACCCGTTCCGCGGCGACTTCTTGCAAGGCATGACCAACTTGCGGTGCAACTGCCTCAGATAAGCGCAGATTCTTCACGGCAGTAAACGGCTCAAGAAATTCCAGCCATTGGATGTCCTCCATGTCCTCTTTCCAATCTGGTCGTCCCGAAACTCCAACAGCACGATCGAAGATTTTGAGCTGTTCCAAAGAGGAGAAGGGTGGCAAGGATGAATGACAGAGCTGGGCCATGGACGAAAGGAGCCAATCTGACTCTCTGCACCGGATATGTAGCTGTAGCCGCCAGAAACCAGGCCACGTTGGCGTTGGTTGTTTGTCAAATGTGATCATAACTGCATCTTCGAAAAAGATCACGGTTGCTTCACGGAGCTGCTTGAGCACTTCTGAGCAACCAATGAATCGGTGAAGATGTGGGACATCAAAATTGAGGTCCATGAAGAAATCCACGAGGAGGTGACATAGAAGAGGTGCGTCGAGCCAGGCCGTGATGACCTCCAAATATTCTCTAACACCTCGGAATACAAATTGAGTGAGAGCAGGGAGGACGGTGCGTGTGAGTGGAGGCGAATGTCGGGTTGCAGGATTGGGGCGGGATGGAGGAGATTGGAATTCAAGCCAAAGTGTGTTGAGGCCCGTCATTGCAGACAAACAAGTGACCATCATCTCGGGTGAAATATACCCAGAATCTGGAATATTCCTAAGGCAAAGAGAGACAAGGTCGTTTGCAGACAATAGTTGAGGCATTGCCGGAAATGGTACGCAGTTCAAGTAGAGGGATCGCAGATGTGGGGCGAAGAAGGAATTGGGGAAGGCCCGTGCTTCATCGTTGGCATCAATTCGCAGAGCTTTCAGCTCCGGGAATGGCTTCTGCATCATTGCTGCGATACTTTCCCAATGCGAGATTGCAATATATGTCAAGTCGATTTGACGTACGCGATCGTGATGCTCCGAGTCGAGTAAGGCAACCATGTTATCCACGTGGTGGGAAGTCAGGGGTCTGCTCCAGGTAGTGTGTGCCATCACGATAGGCAAGCGTGGCCAGACGTCCAACATCTCAGTCAAAGATTCCTTGCCCGTAAACAGAAGTCGCAGGCCCAGGTGACGTGGTGATGCAAACACAAGGTGTCGCCACCTTTGGCACACATGAATGAGTGTATGCCAGTCACTGGGCTGTGCGCGCTTGTCATTCGTATGGAAATTGAATATTTCTACGAGGAGATCGTCAGGGAGCATGTCGATTGTCACCTGGCCTAAGTTGGATTGGTCAGTGGTGGTTGTGGGCATAGACAAAAGACATACATTGACCTCGCTCTGGTCCTCTGGACGAGACTCTTCCCGGAGATGTACGGAGAGGTACGGAGAGCGAGTGCTCCCCTGTCACCAAGCGTTCGAGTTCAGAGGGGCCATCAGCCGGAGTCGACAGTCGGGGAGTGTCAGGAAGTAATGGATGTGCAAAACCGGGGGGTGAGGGAACTTGATGCTCTGGAGCACAACCATGCACGACTTGGCCATAGATCGGGACAGTCACAGTGAATGTCGCTGGGTGGGAGCCCATCGGGGAGGACTCGGTGTCGGTCTTTGCTATGCTGCTAACTAACAACGTGGCTCCCGCGCTGTGTCCAAGCGCAGCATAATTGGATCGAATTTGTTATGAGAGACATCTCGGCGATCTCGGGCAGTAACGTTCACCCTTTACTCTCATACGTGGTCGTCGACGGAACGTTTGCACCCGTGCTCCGAGTTCTGCATGCCTCCGAGGAAATGTTGGCAAGATTCACTCTCATGAGGGCATCCTGTTTTTTGGATTGCAAACATCATCAGCCTATCTATTGCAAGCCATCAAGCTCAAGGCCTTCACGTTTGGGGCCCAGCGCGGCGACTTGCCTATTTTGAGTTTACTGAGGCATGGCGAAGAGCTCAGAACAGCCGTGCACACAGGGACCGTGGTGCCAACAGCAGCCGCATCTCGGGCAGTAACGTTCACCGTCCGATTCGCTCTCATACGTTGTCACTGACAGAACATTTGTACCCATGCTGCGAGTGCTGAATTCAGTCTCCCTCCAAGAAAATGTTTGCCGGCTGTCGCGGCTCTCCCGGGCCGTTTCCGTGTCGGTGGGCGTGCTTGGGGCAAGCGCTGCTGTGTTGCCGTCGCGTGTGGGCAGGTGGGCATGCCACACAGGTGGGCGGATGTATGGCGGTCTGTGCAGGCAGATGGGCGTGTGGGCGGGCGTGTCTGTCGCGTTGTGTCAACTCGCTCGGAGAGTCAGTGATTCCTCGGAATGGCACGGTTCGACTCGAACGACAATCTTCATGCTTTCCACACAAGAGCTGACTCAAGACGGCCTCTCCCCCGATGGGTCCTGCATCTGACCGCTGCGATGCAATATTGTAGATTCCGCAGCGTCATTGAAAGGGCGATGTAGGCGATGGTAGATGTGGTCGGTAGGGATGTCACGGTCGCCGGGAACTCTCAGAAGGCGATGTTCTCCGAGTAGCAGAACAGGAGGCAATGCACACATCACTCCGAGACGGCAGAGGCGCTTGGAGATGCTGTGATAAAGCCGTGAAGAAGAGGTGTCACTTTGGAGCGTTGGGTGAATTCTGTTCACTATCATGATGGTGCATGATTGTTGATGGTCAAGTTGACCCGCTATTGGCTTACAACGTGGAATAGAGAGAAGCGCATGTTGCTGGATATCGCCACTCGCACTCGGTTTAGTGCATAGCTGACTGGCTTACCTGATCGTGAGGTTCGTCTCCATAGCCTATGGCTCAGATGATCAAAATGACATTGGTGTATTGATTAGCTTTATGATAGCACAGAGAAGACCGGGGCAAGTGAACCTCTGTAGTTAGAACAATAGGTAATATGGAGGAATAACAAATATCATGAATCCAGAGTAGACCACACTCGCAGTGTGCCCTCATTTTCTTCCAAAGTTGTCACCAGCTCCTTGACCCTACTGCTCAGTTCTGCATGCCCCACGGAGTCCTCTGCTGGGACGTATATGAGTTCACTGGACAACAATCCCTGTGAGAAGTCAGACTGGGCAACGGCATTCGTTAGCTTTCCCAACGTGTTCGGGGCACACATGATCTTGTCACCGGCCGTTCAGATTGCCAGATTGATGAGACCATGTCGGCAAATTCACAAAGGGGAGATGGGACGGTACCTCGACTTCTACGCCCCGGCCAGCTCCTGGAACCTGGTCAAAGTCTTCGGCGCCAACTGTGAGTGCCTCGTCGAAGAGCCTGTCGACGCCCCCACCCACTGCATCCTGCTCGGTGAGTGCGACCCGCACACGTCCTCGATGTCGGAACATGAACATCACTGCTGCGAACCGAGCACTATCCAGAGCGCATAATGTCAGACTCAGGACTCAATAAACGTCGACGACAAGATGTAGGCACGAGCGCCAACGCACTTGTGTTTATTGAGGATTTCGCGGAGTTGATGCAGCGTGCGATTGCCGTTGTCCGTCAAGCACTCTCTTTCATGAGTCAGCACACCGAACCGGGGAATGGAATGATGCGCGCGCGGGGAGCGGGTACGTACATGATAACTCCAACAGAACCATGCGCAAGCACCTCGTACGTTGTCAGCTGGCCCGCCCCGTCCTTCCCACCGGCAGCCTAGCACCACAGAGAATCCCAGCATAGAACAAAAGCAGAAATGCGGAAAATGAGGCCAAAGCACAAGTAAATTATCCACATCAGCCCACGCATGGAGAAGGAAAAAAACCACAGGGTTACGGCCCGACGTCATAATCGTGAAAGAAAATTCGCGCGCGTACCTTCTGCAATGCACTCTCGATGTTCGCCTTAGGCACGCCATCTGCGCGCGCTTTTTTGATAGCGTTGAAGAGCGCGATATTCCTATCCGGGTCAGCTGAACCGCCATCTGAGGCGTACACGGTGACAACAGCATCGGAATCTGTAAATCCTATGCGTGCGGGGAAAGGCATGGGACAGACTCACGGCGCGCGGCTATCATGATATCCTGGGCGCGCCGCGTTAACGATGTCTGCGTTTGTAAACTGTTGTTGCTTACGCGGAAGGCTCGTGCGTAGACTTGGCCGCGACGCTGGTCACTTATTCCCTTCTTCTGTTGAATCTTTGACCACTGGTAGAGAACACGGGACACGGGTAAAGCCTGAGAGGACTCATATCTGAGGGTAAACGAGCGCGCACTTTGTTGTGGCCTGCATAGACAGGCACAGTAGTAAAGACAAAGCGAATTCTGGGGCTCAAATTGTGACTTGGAAGCGGTATTCGAGTGCGTGGCAGAAGCATTGATTTCAAGGCGAGCCTTGTCGAGTCAGTCGACAAGAGCGTAGTTGATGTCACGTGCAACTAAATGCGACACATGTCACATGATCTGCCGAAACCAGATCTTGAGGGAGGTGAATACCGCCCGCGTACAGTAGAAGATTCAAGACCGAGGCCGAAAAACTGCGTCAGATCATGAAGCTGAGTAAGCGATCGTGACACAGTCTTGACTGGCCGTCCGCCGTATCCAGGGAGCCAGGGAAATAAGTCAATGCAAACTTGAAGTGGAACCAGACCGGGCGGTCAGTTGACCGTTTGTCTCGATGTAAGCAACAATAACGGTTGGATAACGGTTGTCATCGATGTCCTATCGACTGCCGAACTACTGATACATTATTGATTTATTAGTTCCCTATTGTAGTGTTGTACTTGAGCTTCTCAGGCTGGCTGCCAGGAATGAGGGTTGGCAAGAGGGATTCGCGTGATTACAAGGCCGTCGCTACCAAGAAGCGTCAATTTTCCTTATTTTATTTACTTGACCCGACATTCGATCAAGCGGGATTGAGCGCAGAATGTCTGGGCTGGGGGTGATGGTGAGTGGTCGCTGATCATCAGTTATATGGCGATTACAGTAAGAAGCGACGACTCTCCTTATTTTGCCCGTTGACCCGATATTCGATCAAGTAGCATTGAGTATAGAGTGTCTGTAATGAGATCACCGTGAATGATCATTAGTTATATGGACTTGCCTTGAGTCTGATTGGGTGGTAACCACAACCAAAGGGTTATTCTACGGCAACTTCAGATTGCTGGTCAGACGACCGCCACAATATTAATCGACTCGGAGAGGTGGCAAGATTAATGTGCCGCTAAGTAGCGGCATCAGCTACGCAAATTGATCTCGTGTGGCATGATATACCGGTAGCTAATACCTGTTGCTACGCAAGTAAATCGATCATGCGCCAAAATTCACGAAAATAATCCACGTGGAGACCCGATTGTTTGCAGTTTACTCGTATTCCATCTATGAAGTCAAATTTCATTCGATGTAGAGGGTAATGGCCGCGACCCTCGCGATTTCACAGGGAAGGAAAGAATGCCGTTGTAAAAAATAAAGCGAAGTACAACCCGAGAATCTGGGAAAGTGGGTATCTTATCGTCCAGCCAGCTGGGCTAAACGTAAATGCCATCCAGGGCATTTCATAAGTGCGTGAACGCACATTCCATCCATGCATTTCCCCACGGTGTGTTGTAACCGGGGGTGATCTACACCTTTAAATGCATGGGAAAGGGGGGAAATGGCGTGTACTACTGTAGCCAAGGAATGCCACCAGTGCGCTCACTTTTCTACTGTCAGCCTCGAGTGACCGGAAACTAATAAAAGCAACACGCACAAAGTCCCACAGTGTGCCGAATGCAGGAATACCCGCTTCATTGCACCCCTGCATGATCTCTGAGTTACCATTGTAGTTCGACGTGATGAAAACGACTGCAGAGGCGACGCTTCAATACTGCACCCCACACACAGAACACATGACAGGACCTTCAGCGTTCCAAGAATAATAGGCTTTTTTCAGGATCTTCATCATATCTGGTCTGCGTCCGAGGAGCTTTGAATCCCACAGCATGAGACGATGTGGTTCAATGTGGCGGTGAATAAGGCCGCTGATAGTCGGGCCAAAAGTCTTTTCTTGATCCGAGCCTACGGACAGAACAGACCTCGAACGTCAAACAGACTGCCATACGAGCAACTTCTTCGCTGTACTCACCGATCCAGATCAAGTACCTGAACTCAACTAGTCAGTAAGATCTCAACCGAGTGAATCGGTACGAATCTCACCAATGAGGGGACTGGAGGCAGGTGGACAGGGCAGCTCCGATACCTGTACCAGTGCATATGCGAATACCGCGTTTATATAGCGTGGAAGTGTTGGATACTCCTGCGAACTGGAAAGATGTTACAGACCGCCTGGCGCAGGGCGCGGTAGTGATGGGGCCGCTCACCTTGAGCTCACGTGTCCAAATTGCCTGTGGAGGGTCGTTGACGAGAGCGCGGGTAAAATTGCCTGGTACACTGTCCTTGAGAGGTATGACATGAAAGGCAAGACTCCGAGTTACCTTGAACACCACAAATCATGTAGTGGTACTTGGCGTGGGTACCCTCACTAATGCAACTCTTGTGAGGAGATCCGTCCATATCTAAAACGTCTTTCATTCACCTTACAATCCCGAATGCATGATATTCCATAATCGCCGTACGACTGATTCGTCCGAGGAGCCCCTGCTGCATCCCACGTTTGAAGCGAAGAATGGCAACTTTGGGCGATGGCTGGTTTTTGTTATCGAATACCGAACTCTCACATCAGTGTCATGAGGAATACTTACCAATTCAACATCTACAGGGACCCGGCGAACGCACAACCAAGGGATGAGAGTGCTGATGGAGCGAGTGAGCTCGATCCGAGGTTACGGTTACTGAAGTTTATTCACAATGTCGTCATGCCCACTGCATACCAGAAATCCTGCTGGTGGAGGATGTGCACAGCATTTAAGTTCCAAGTCCGGGTTTTGAAGTTGTACGAGTCACCAAGAATGGTAAACCCCCCTGAGAAGCAGTTGTTAATATGTAGGATTGCTGCAAAGTCACGGTAGACACCGGCTCACAGGTGAGGATGAGACCAAGCCATCCAACGAATCGATGATGTCGCTCGAAAACACTGGGAATAAGTTAGTCTAGGTATCGTCATGGCAGGAGGGAACGTTCACTTGTGATGGGTATTCCTCAGCCAGGGAATCGCACTCATGATGACGATGACGATACCGACGTTGGTGACCGTCCCAACGACGAGGATAGGCTTGGGGGTGATAGAATAATGTCGGAAGTTGTTCACAATTTTGAGTATGAGCCAGCCAGTACCCGACAGCGCACAACCGCTGTGAATGCCTCCAAGATGCTGCGATGCTGTCGTGAAGTTCGGTCCACAGTTTCGGAGACAGAAAAAAAGTACCTGAAGAACAGACGTGCAGCCGAGCCTCCACCACAACGGCGGCCACTGATAAATGATGAACGATGAGCGCTGAACTCGAGATAGCGGCTAAAAAACGCTGCGGTAATCACCTTAGCGAAGAAGGTGGTCACAAACCAATATAGGAACCGGCCAAAGAGTTCGTTGCGTATGAGTATGGCGGCGTTCAAGTTTCCGAGTGCCATGGCGCCTGTCCATTCCTCGGCGTACGGGAAATGCCCAGACGCAGCGAGGGCGATTCCGACAGAATTCAAGATGACCACAAATGTAAAAAGCTTTCTAAATAAATAGGACCAGAAGCAAGAATTAGAAACGCGGCTGGTTGATTGACTCGATCGACACGCACCTGTACGTGTTGAACCATAGTTTCCAGAGTATCCATTTGGAGACCTTCCTCTTCAGCTTCGCGGGTAGTCTGGTTACAATCGCATTGCTGGTGGGGACAACTTCGGTAGATGCGGCAGCTGCACATTCGGCTTTAACGATTGCCACAATGGTAGCAACATTTGAAGGAGCTTCGAGAGTGCCCTTCTCTGCCTCGTAATAGTAGTTTTGTGTGCCTTCATGAGGTAATGGGGTCATGGTACAAGAGAAAAGAATGGAACTAAATGAATGGAGTGGGCGTGAATCTTACTTGGACCACGCAACAGATAGTAGGAGGAAGGGGTGTGTGCATAGATAGAATGGGTGATTCAGGCTTCTTATGTCTATTGGACCCCGCCATGAGATCAACCTAAATTGGGGTATGGAAGATTTGCCTATTTAGAACAGCCTTCGGTAGACCGTTAGCCAATAGAGCGGCGCCAAGGAATGCAGGGCGCATTTTGCTTGGATGATGATCAAGCTCGGGGTACGAGTATAACGTCTTATGGCGCCGACCCGTGCCTCAATCTGTTGGTTGACATGGCAGACTCGGAACTTGACTCCGTTTCACCAACCGCACTCTTTTGTCGCGTCGATGGCAGCGCAATCTCAAGTAGCGGTCTAAAGTTGGGTTCCAGGGTATGAGCAGAATTTACTAGGCGGGGATCTGTGATGCGCGATGCATAATGACTAGAACAAGTGTGCGGGCGGAGAAGAATCCCAAGAGGAGTCGCAAAGCCCGTGAGCATATGGGAGGATATAAAATGTGTAGAGTCCGCGGAGTGGCTATCGTCGGCTAGCTCAGGTAGGTGCCCGAGTGCGAGGGCCTCGGATTTCTCTGGTCCGTTGTTGCTTATTACGGCACTCGGCTCGGTTGCTCCGTGCCGCCGTTGTTCAGCACCGTTGCTCGATCCTCTGGCGTTACCACCTCCTTGAGGTTCCATTTGAGTCTTGAGCGTAGGCTAACCGTAGACAAATACCAGATAAAATAATGTAATTATCGTCCTTGAACTCGGAAACGGCACCAAGTGCGTTTCGTGGTTGGTTATGCGAAGCCAATTGAAAGAACAAGTAAGTAAAACAGGCTGCGAACCGAGAGCATTATCTCCATGGCGGCGTATTCATAAGAGGAGATATGAAGTGCTACTTAATTTTTGGCGTGGAGAAGCAAACTGAAGTGAGGTGAGTCCCACTGGACATGCCTGCCATGCCAGCGCTGATATTCCGACATATTACTGTAACATTCTACTGTACTGTAAAGCGCAACGTTGTATGTCAACCATGGTCGTAAATTGCCATCCCTGTGAAACTTGACACAACGCCGCGGGCATGAAATATCCAACAACTTTTAGACTTTTCTACCTTTGTAAAGAAAAGAGGGTTTTTTTGTACTTATCTCCTCCTGGCAATGAATTTGTGAATGAATTTGGTGAGTTGTAAGTTCCTTTTAAACTTTTTTGACCTTTTCCACTCGTACGAGCAAACGAGTCCAAAGAAGTTGGCAGCAATCTTGATGATCGGTCGGCGAGCACGTTTCGCTACACATCAACTTCTACCCCAAAAAACTCCTTGAAATATGTTAATATAGGCGGTACGGGATTCATGTATATTATCTGTGGTGGTTTCGAAGTGATCGGATGAGGTCTGTTCGAAATGACGACACAGGGATGGCACTAAGTCCGTGATGACCTCGTTACTCGCTGCCCCGGCCATCAACAATACGACTGATATTAGTACTGTACGTACTGTAGTGATTAACTATCACCCGGGGGATTGGTGAGGCACACTGTGAGGTACCTATCCGGATTATCGTGTGAAAACTCGAGTCTCCACTGAAAAAACTGGTACACTCCGAAGTAAAGACGCAGGCGCTAGCATAACAATGAACGAAAGAGCTTTAATACAATGGTACCTGCCAGTCAAAAAACAAAACAAAAAACGATACAGAGGTATAACTCTCGATGTCCTTTCAATAAATAATAAACTAACCTGATAGAGGAGCAAAGGATTCCTCCACCTTATTACAATTATACAGTCTTGTTATCGATATGACGAGGAAACGATCCTAGTTTGGGATGCCAGACTCAGGCAGGTGTCCCGAGAAGGTCACTGCCCTGCTTCTGCAAAGTCTCGAAGGTTTTTCAGCTGCTGCGAAATATCCTCTTTGAACATAGCGATCTCTGTGCTATTCTTAACTATCGCGCGGACAGTCTCGTCCCGTAGGCGGGCCACCTTTTCAACTTGCTCTCGATACCTGACCGTAAAGCGCGTCAAAGAATGGAAAGAGTAGGGACCAAAGTTAGTACGTACCCAATCTGTAAGGCTTGCAGTCGGCCTCGAATACCGGTACCACTGGAAAGTGCTGCTGTCCGTGCCTGGCCAAGGTCCCGCTCGAGACGCGATATTTCGGCGTTGGTCACGAGGGCCTCACGCTGTGCGAGCTATAGCAGCAATGTCAGTGTCAGGTATGGGTCGGCATAGGTTCGAAAGAGAAACGACTCACCTCTCGGAGTTCATCAGCCTGTTCATTGAGTACTATTATCTTTTTTTCCGTTTCGTTCATTTCGACTTCCAAGTCCTCGCACTCCGAAATTAACTGATCGAGTTCATGATCTACCTTGCTGCGCTCACGCTCGACCGCCGAGTGCTTGGCTTGTTTGTCCTCAATGACAGCATTGAGCGTGGGCTTTATGACATTGCGTACGTCCGGACCCTTTAATAAGTCTTCTGGCCGAGATGCAGCTGTGTTCAGCTCCACTTTGAGATCGATGTCTTGCCATGGAGGAGGAAGTGGCGGGAAGAGCCCTAAATTGGAGAGAAGTCTTGTGTAGGCATCGACTGCCTCCTCGGCCGCGGCCCCACGGTTAGCGACAGCAACCTCGAGTGAAAAAACGGTCTTCTGCGCATCGGCAATTTTGAACTTTAAGTCCTCTAGATTTCGGGAGAGTTGTTCATGCTCCGTATTCATGCGACGAACGTCCTCCGGGGATATATTCTGTTCTCTTACAACTTCCGAGAGTCGTTCTTCTTCAGCTTTCAACTGCCCCAGGTTGGATGCTGATAGATAAACAAGTCAATTGGTAATGGCCCCCAAGATCGATAAGACACCCACTCTGCAGCGTGATGTCTGCCTTGAGATTTGCGATATGACTAATAAGTGTCTTTTTTCTCCCTTCCCAGCTACGAACGTAGTCCTGAAACTTATCGCGGTCTCTCTTAAGGAATTTATTATTTGTGAGTAGCTGGTCGATTGGTGCCTTGCGGTGTGTCAGCTGATTGCGGGGGAGGGGGTTCGGAGTATGCGCGTACGGGAGCGGACTGTAGTTCCTCTAACTCTGCCTTTACTTTCGCAAGCTCTGCCTTCTGTTCTTCCAAATTGGCGCAAACACGCACATTCTTCTTTGCTATCCCAGCTCAGCCCGGTCACTCGAGTCATGTGGACCAGAAACTTACCATATCGTTCTTCTAGCCTTTGTTCATGAACATCGTAATTATCAGACCCTGCAAAGAAGTCTTCGTACGCCTCCGAAAAATAGACGAATGCGAGAGCGGCATGGTAATTAGGATCATCAAATTCCTCGGGAACCAAATCAGGGTCCTGCAGTGTAGCATGCTCGCTCTCTAAGTAATGCAGCCTGGCCTGGAGAGATGAATAGTAAGGAAGAGCTCTGAACGAGAGAAATCCTTCATGACGGACCTTGCATATGACCGTGAGCCAATGCAGAGCACCCAACAACGAAGGCCAGGAGTGCATACTCGCTGGGGCGGCAAGCCATTTGGGGTCTATCTGTCCCACGAATGGGTACCGAACGCACTTCAGGGCCGTAATGAACTCGTCTTCGAACCGCGCCTGAGAATCAAACGGGTAGTCCTGATCGAGCATAGAGTACAGATATTGGAATATATTGCGGTACTCCTTTGCGGTAATGTTCGCGAGAATTTGCATCGATATGTCGTAGTTGGCGCTCTGGAGCCAACTGACGAGCTCTTGTCGCATCCTAGCTTGGTATTGGCGATCGCGGAGAGGACGAGGGTCCTTGACGGGCTGATTGACAGCCGGAAGAATCGCACCGGCCCCGCCCCCCAGAGCGAGCCTCTGCGTGCGCTCCTATGACCAATAAGTAAGCACGCATAGCAACACGGTGAGAGGAAATAACGGACGATTTCAGAGGTGTGGGGCCATGCTTTGAAGCGCTCGCAAGAAGCGGGTTCAAATTCTGTGACTTGTACATTGACAGCCTAGGGTTCTTCGACGGCATCGCGGGGGTATAAGCGCCACGGATAGGCCCGGCCATGGAGAGCCTGTTGTTTTGCGTGGATGTCTTCATAGCGGATGAGGGTGCTGCCATGGGTATCCCCGACCTCCCGCTTTCTTGCAAAGATTGAAGGACGGAGCGACGTGGAATCTCGGTCATCGTTTGGTTTGGAGGCGGGGGGGGCCGTTGGCGATAACGTTGACGGGGAGGAACGCGTTTGAGATAAAACGCGCGACACGATCACGTGCAATAGTCTCACGGTAATGTGACAACAGCGTTTCTGCACTTTCGCATGCACTTCCATCATCTTGATGGAAAGATGACGAACCTAGTGAAAACGGACCTTTTTGGTGGTGCGATCACAGTCAGCCTTCCGGAAGACTTTTTCGATGCTTCGTATGTGGTTGACAGTCGATCCAACCCTGGCGCATTCCAACCAATCTTGACCTAGCTTACTTCGTCAAGTCCCCGATACGCAGGAGGTCTACCTCTCCTCAGACTCAGACGACAGCATTATCGTAGAGATTCTCGAGAGAGTCTCCCAAAGCGACTCTGCTGGGGCGGCAAGGTCTACGATCCACCCTCGACTTCCAGTGAATGTTCCTCCTTGTGTTAACTCTCCCTGTCCTTCAGGTTCCACTTCGAAGCTATTGCCCATGACAATGACGCTTTCTCCTCATCCGTGGATGACGTGAATGAGATTCCTAATGATCACGTCGATCAGATCAATGAGATACCTTCCATCGCTGTCTTGAGTGGTCGGCAAGACGTAACAAAGTTCAACAAGACCTCAGTTGATGATGTGAGGATCTTCTTGGCATTATACCGGCTGAAGGAAAGGGGCGTTAGGGGCGTCGATCTAGTCCTGTCCCTCAATTTTCCCATGAAGGCCAGTGACGATATCATCCGCACCGAGGAACAGTACCACGCAGCCAAAGATACATTCCTTTCGATCGCCCGTACTTTACATATTATTGACTTCGGTTTATTTGCGTAATCTAGGACCCTAGGCCCTTGGGGGCTCACTGTATCAGTTTTCTGTACGTAAAATTCCAATGGGTTGGGTAGAAGTCGTCTGTGAATGTATGTCAACGCGGTTGATCGATTGATCGCTCGACGTTTGTCTGGGCACGCTCGTCGCCTCCACAATCACGATGCGACGCAAACCGACTATGGCGCTCACTGTTCTACCAATTGATCGTGACTCACCCTAGTAAGAGTACACCCCTGACTGACTCACGACCATCTGCCGTTATCACATTCCGAGTCAACCCACTTTGGCACATATCACAATGAACATCTCGCTTCTCTTATCCTTATCCAATGGAAAGGGTTTTATGACCCGTGCGATGTTCACGTTCACGGACCTCACCAACTCTAACAGGGTCCTAAGCGCGCACTTACCGGCAGCTGACCGCCCATCCAAACGTAGATGTGATTCTGTGACCAGAGAACCAGAGAATTACCATCATGACCAGTCCAACTCCGAAAGGGCGTACAAGCTATACCACCCAAGGTATATACAATCGTGAGAATCGATATCGATACAGGTCAGATGAGGAAGCAATGAAACAAGGAAACGGATTTGGTTACATGTCGAGCGCTCGGGCTCTTTTGGCAGTGGTAGACGGATTTCTACGCCGTAGGCACTAGTTTTACCTGCTGTCTTGCTCTGCTTCTGCCTCGGGCTCCTCATCAATCCGCTCATGGACAGGTGCATTCTGCGCTTCCACCGCCGCTTTTGCTTCTCGCTTGCGTCTCGCCGACTCTTTGAGCTTGTCCCAACGCTCTCGGAATTTCGCAATCATGGCTTTCTGTACGACAGACGCTTTCAGCGAAGAGGATAACTCGTCAAATGGGACACCGACCTGCTTCTCATTTTCCACACGCACAACGCGAAGCTCCTCTTCAAGTTCCTTAACCCTACGAGACAACTGTGCCTCTCTATCTCTGTTCGTACTGACAGGAACTACGGGAGGCGGAGCAGGAACTAGATTGAGATTGAGACTATTGAGGTCAAACGTAGACTGGCCAGTTCGTTGAGCCGCGTGCAGAGAAGCACCCATTGCCCTGTGCGCCTACAATTTCGGTGATGAGCGCGCTGGAGATGGCGTTGTATCAAGGTGCGTCAAAAGTACCTCCCGCCGTGCAACTGCGATGTTTTCTCGAAGCTGCTGATCCTGTTCTTGTCTCAATTTCAGCATCCGTTCAGTATTTTCTAGTTGCTTTTGCATCCCTTCGAGTTCGGAACGAAGGGTGGTGTTCTCCTCCACAAGTGCCGAATGGGAAGGCTCAGATTTCGATGGAATGAAGCAAAAGGAATCGGATGAGTCGTAATCTTTATGGTTCGTGTCACCTTGGACCGTAGCTCATCAAGGTAACGCTCACCTTCTTCAGCTATCTCGTCAAATTCATTCCGCATGTCGATCACTGATTGCCTCAAGTGAGACGACTTGGCAGCGTCGGGGCCGTGCAAATCATCAACTGTCGTCGGGGAGGTGCCGTCTGGTGACTGGGCTTTTGGACGACCACTAAGGAATGCACGTCTATGGCGCACGCTGCCGTCGGTATCGGTGTCGCTGCTATAGCTGCCATTTCGATTCAGCTCGCGCTGCGGGGATTCCGTAAGGCCAAGTGAGGCGGTAGCAAACGCTAAAGGTTGAGAGACGTGATCGAGTTGCTCCATGGCCTTCCAAAACGTGTTAAAGGCATCGCCTGCATCCGTCGACTGCGGGCACATGTCGTTGGGTGACAGGAAGTTCAGAGGCGAAAGCACGTGGTACAAACCTGTTGTCCCAAGAGCATGAAGGACTCGTCAACCTGGGAGTCGGGAAGTCGTTCCTTCGGATATCCCGACGGCGATGGGGAAGATCCACCGTGAGCGGTGGGAGCCGAGGCGGGCGACGGTCGCGGCGGCGTTGGCTTTTGGGGGAGTGTCGGATCTGTGCCCTCTTCTCGAAGCGCAGCGATCCTTCTTTGCAGCTCCTTTGCCGCCCTGGTGTGTTCGTTATAGAGCATTCTCAATGTTCTTCTCGTCTGTAAGTCGATGTAAGTGAGGCGTGGTGCAAATACAAATAGCAAGTCACGCGAACATTTTCGTCGTTTGACGCCTCTATACATAGTTGAAATGCATCTGCGGACTTTTGATGCTCCTCAGCAGCGGGGATGAGAAGGCCTTTGGCGATGTATTCGTCAGCGTTGGTCGCATGCTGGTGTGCCTGGGAAACGAGCAATCTAAGAGGCTACAGAGAGGCTGGTATTGAGATGAGGGTTACCGTATTCAAGGGGGGCGTAGCACTGGACATGAGGAGGATATGGGAGAGCGGGAGAGAGGATGGAGTATTTTCAGTCAAAGCAAGAGGGAGGATGACGGCCTCGAGCCTCATCGGATCCGTTAACGGCATCAAAAAAAGCAATCCATCGCTCGGCACAGCGGCCCGCCCAAGAGTCCCCCTTCGGGGCCTGGACGGCAGAGATGCCCAGTCATTGAGAATTAGACCAACACGGTGCTCGTACTGACTGACAGTCAAATCTTATCGTGTAGACGAAATCAATATTGCACACATTTCTACGGCACTAGTCGACTACGACATGGGCACATACACAATTCATTATGAACCGTCTCGCCCCAGTCCTCTACATCAGGTCAACCCTCGCCAGCTCAAGGGATGAGCCTGGGGCCGCAATGGTGAGCCGGATTTCGCTATCACGGCAGCCCAAAATTACGGCCTGCAGAGGTCCGGAAACCACGAGAAAAGGAAATCCGGACAGGACAAGATGGCGCGTGCACATCAGCAGCATTGGAAGGCCTTCCAAGTGACCCCACTGCAGTTGGAGAGACCACAGCTTCATATTCTCACCGTAAGCTCCATCTCATCTTTAGATGTTTTGCCACCTCAGGCTGAGAATCCGAGAAGGGAGCCTTCGAGTCTGAGTCTACGTTGGTTCCTGACGTCGCGGAAAAGGACGCATCTGAATCGTCTGACGCGCGCCGCGAAATTCCCTCCCTCTTCGCCTCGCAAAGTGGCAATGGCCCATTCCAGTCTGCAGAGCCGTCGGGCGACACCCCACCCTACGTCGAAGACGACCCGTTCGAAAGCGCATTCATGGAATGCATCAGCGTCGGTTTCGTGCCCGTGTACACGCCACGCGTGACCGAGCCAATCGCGCCTTGCGTGGGCTTCGCGATGCAAGCGGAGATCGTCCAGCGCACGAGCAAGTTCGCGGAGTTCCGAAAAGCGCAAAGAAAGGCTTTGCCCGAGAGAGAGAGAAAGGCCGAAGAGTCCGAAGGAGGGGTGTTCTTCGCATCTCGGGAGCGAGGCCAAAGTCCTTCGGTGTGTGAGGTTGGCTGTTTTGTTTTGCGGATGTCTCTGACTGTACGTCATAATCATGGTCGTCGTAGAAGGTGCACGTTTCGAACGACGCGCGTTCCTCTGATCGTCCATCACCTCCCTTTGATTATCTAAGGGTGGAAATACCTAGTGTCAGCATTGTAATTCCCAGTATGGAGGGCAACTTGTAGTTTTCTTGTTGTCTGGTTGGTTTGAGAGCAAGGCCACGACGAGACACGGTTCCCGTGCTGGTGTCGATGTAGACGTTACCTCCACACGAGCAAGGCCACGGGTCAGCCCTACTGAACATCGGCATCTCCCGGCTGATACATTCGCGTGTTTGGGCTCAGTAGTGCACTCATCTTGCCCGAGTCTTCATGTCTATCTTTCAACGCGATCCAAGGGCAGGCGCTTTCCTAGGGGGAGATAGGGTCTCTGGGCAGGACATTCGTGATCAGAATGGTGCGTTCAACACTGCGATTCCCCCACGGGATCTCCAATTGAAGCGCGACTTCAGTGGTCGCCGCACAGACTATAGCAAACATCGTAAAAAGTTCCCTTGGCCCGTTAGGCCTCGATAAAATGCTGGTCGATAACATTGGCGTATGTTTGATTCAATTCCGCGAATCGCTTTCGTTTAACATCCGTGTGGACACACAGGAAGTCACCATATCAAATGACGGCGCCACGATCCTTTCTCTCCTCTCCGTAGAACATCCCGCTGGCCGTATTTTTGTAGACCTTGCACAAAAACAAGATAAAGAAGTAGGCGATGGCACGACGTCTGTCGTGATCATTGCTGCAGAGCTTCTACGCCGTGCAAACGAACTCGTAAAATCGAAAATTCATCCTACTACTATCATCACGGGATATAGATTGGCATGTCGCGAGGCCGTGAGATTCATGCAAGATCAGCTAAGCGTAAAAGTGGAACACCTAGGTCGGGGTGCACTAATAAATGCTGCAAAGACGAGCATGGCAAGTAAAGTCATTGCGCCGTGAGTAACTCACTTTGCTGATTGTGTTGGATTTCGGTCACTTAATCCTGGGTTAGTGATGACGATTTATTTGCTCCCATGGCGGTGGATGCCATGTTGGCAGTCAAGACTGTCAATACCCGCGGCGAAACGAAATACCCTGTCAAGGCCGTGAATGTGTTGAAGGCTCACGGACGGAGCACCCGCGAATCTCTCTTTGTGCAGGGCTATGCGTTAAACTGTACTGTTGCTAGCCAAGGTGTGTCTGGTTCATCGTGGTGAACGTTTACGGAGGTGTCCAACATGTCTTTAGCGATGAAGACACGAATCACTAATGCCAAGATCGCATGTCTCGACATTGACCTTCGCAAAACACGCATGCAGCTAGGCATTCAAATCTTAATTGATGATCCGGAGCAACTTGAGGAGATTCGCAAGCGGTAATTAAACGTCATGATTTTCGTGTTAATCATATTGATAATTTCACCAGGGAGTCCGAAATCACGCTTGAGAGGATCCGAAAAATTCTGGCTGCTGGTGCAAATGTCGTCCTGACCACCAAGGGAATTGACGACCTTGCGTTGAAAGAGTTCGTGGAGGCCGGTGCCATGGCCGTTCGTCGGTGCAGAAAGGAGGACCTTCGTCGAATCGCTAAGGCTACCGGTGGTCAACTTGTCTCGAGTTTGGCGAACCTAGAAGGAGAGGAAACATTCGAGACAAGCTATCTTGGCACTGCAGAAGAAGTTGTGCAGGAGCGCATCTCAGACGACGAACTCATTCTCGTAAAGGGGTTGAAAGTGGTCAATTCGGCTTCTATTATTCTCCGTGGGGCCAACGACTACATGCTTGACGAGATGGAACGCGCGCTGCATGACACTTTGTCTGTGATTAAGAGGACACTGGAGAGCGGGAGCGTTGTGCCCGGTGGAGGTGCAGTGGAGTCGGCACTAAGCATATATCTAGAAAATTTCGCAACAACCTTGGTACGTTCTTTCCATCGATCCCGCATATCGATACATGTGGAATGGTGATGTCACATCGCTTTACCCACCATAGGGCTCGCGTGAGCAATTGGCGATCGCGGAGTTCGCAAGCGCTCTTCTCGTGATCCCGAAGACCCTCGCGGTGAATGCGGCCAAGGATGCGACCGACCTTGTGGCGAAGCTGCGTTCTTATCACAACGCGGCTCAAAATGCACCCGCGGGAGACCCTAAGAAGGTCCTTTTGCGCTATGGACTGGACCTACTGAACGGCGACGTGCGAGATAACGTCACTGCTGGCGTCCTCGAACCCACGGTTAGCAAGGTTCGGAGCCTCAAGTCTGCGTTCGAGGCGGCCGTTTCGTTGCTGCGAATTGATGATGCAATCCAAGTTGCCCCAGGTAGATTTTGATTCATTCTGAAGAATGGAAGGTTGGACGCTGATGAAAGCCCTGACAGAGCAAAAACCGGAGCGTGATGGCCACGGTCATTAGAGAGGATAGTAGCACATTGTAGTAGTAGTGAAGAAGAGCAGAACGAGCTCAGCCACAAAGGACGCGTATATCACGTGACCACCCGGTGTTGATTTAGACGCACGCACTTGTCGGGTTTGCAGACGCTCCCTCGCGACTCTTGCTCGGACCACGTCCGCATCCATTCGGCGGTTATCAGCGCTTTCTTCATTCACTGCACCCCGTAACGACACACTGTACGATTATAATCAACCCCGAACGCGTCTTGCGCTCTGCCTCGAACGCATGCAGTCGCATCAATCCGAGTCGCCCCATCCCCCAACCTACTTGGCCCACCTTTCCAAGCTCTTCAATTCTCTCATTTGGGCATGCCTCGACGCCGACCTCAACCAGTCCGCCGTTTTTTACGCGGAGCGGTACTTCGCGCTCGATCACGGGAATCACGACGCGCGACATCTGTACGCGACCGTCATGCTGCGCGCCAACCAGCCCCATTCCGCGCTGCACCTCGTGACTTCCCCTCAAGACCAGCGATGCAACGGCTGCTTGGAAATCAAGGCCAAGTGTTGCTCCAACTTGGGGAGGCACCAACAGGCGCGGGCGGTGTTGGAGGACATCTTGAACAACCCTGTTGATCCCTCGTCGCGTTCGTTGTGTTCCTAAACGTGAGAGCGTACCTGATTTCCTCGCTTTTTTCTGCTTCGCACAGTGTCACAAGAACAGCGACCGGCGCGAACCTTTTCCAAGGAGGCGGTACTACACTGCCGGTCTGGACTCACCGCACTGAGGGGCAACCTACCAGTCCAGGCCCATGCTAGTCTCCTTGAAGCGTTGTCTCGAGACCCCATGATCTGGGAGGCCTTTGAAGGGTTATGTAGCTTAGGTGAAAGCGCCCATCGGAGCTTGTCCCAATCCCGGGTTAATATCTCATTCGCTTTGCAGGATCCGTACCAGAGATCGAAGATCTATTCCCTTCACGCCCCCCGCCAATCAAGCGTACTTCACCGGATGAACAGCCAACAACCAAGACGACACAGCCTCCACGTCCGACCGCTACCGGGGCAGGCTTTTTCACACCTGATACTGGCAACACCGGAAACCTGTTCCGAAGACCCGAACATGCCAATGCGCTTCCTGTCCGCATGGGGCGACTAGGTCCTCGAGATTCCATGTGGGCTGCAGCACATTTGCGCCCTTTTCTAAACATTAATATCGTGTTATACAGGCTAACCGACGACACGATCTCACATCTGCCCGAAATTTCGCTCCTCCAAGCTCACCAGCGCGCCAAAGGAGCAGTCATGCTTTCCTCTCGCGCCCTGTCTTCCGCCGATGAGGGTGGGCCTGCTCTCAAAAAGATACGCTCCAAGATGCGTGAGCCGGAGAAGGAAATGAAATCGGTAGCTTCCAAATCGGTGGCCACGGCGGACGACGCACGCTCAAAAAAGGCACGCGCACGCCCGGCCTTGACTCTTGTTAACCTCTTCTCATCTGCGGGCCGCCGTCCTCAGCCCACGGCGACATCCTCCAGGCATGCGCCGGCAGCCGGCAGTCGGTCTGACCGAGACGGGAATGCGCCGGGCGGGGCCACTCGACGGAGTGCGCGGTTAATGGGTACGGGAAGTAGGCCACCAATACCGAGCAAGGTCGGTGGTCTTTCAGACGTGCGGAAGCTTTGTTACTTATGCGTCACCTTTTTTGTTTCAGCCTCCACCGGTTCGAGACCGACGACGACCTCGCATGCGAACACGGTCGCAGTCGACGGATTCTGAAGATGAACCTTTTCCGGGCGGGGACGCGGCTCATTTGCACTCGCCCCAGTCAATAGCGCAATCCCCTCGGTCGGACACCTCACCAGCGCCTAGCAGCTGGACGGCATCGCAAGAACAGGCGGCGCAAGAAGCGTACGAAATCGAGCTCGCCGACCAATACATTTATGACCTCATGCGATTGTTCGCCAGTGCGACGAGGGCACTGGCAATGTACAATACTGCGCTGTGTATGGAAGAATTGGACAAGCTACCGCATGTCCACCAAAGATCTCCGTATGTGATGGTCATGGTTGGGAAAGCGCACTACGAGCGAACTGATTATACATCTGTACGTACTCGTCCGCCTGGCATCCATCCGTGCGAGCCCACACCCACATCACGTGTTTACACAGGCGGAACGCGCCTTTCAGGCGGTGCGGGCACTGGACCCCTATCGGCTGTGGGATATGGAGGTGTATTCGACACTGTTATGGCATCTTCAACGGACCGTGCAACTGTCGTTCCTAGCGCAAGAGTTGCTATCGATCCAACCACGTTCCTCGCAGGCGTGGATAGCGGTTGGGAACACGTTCTCGTTGCAGAAAGAACGTTCCCAGGCGTTGACGTGCTTTCGGCGTGCCCAACAGCTGGACCCCAATTGCGCGTACGCGTTCACGCTTGCAGGGCACGAGTACATTGACGAGGATCTGGACAAGGCCATACTGTCGTTCCAGATGGCGCTTCGCGTGGACGCACGGCATTATAACGCTTGGTACGTGTGCCCGAGTGTCCTCCGATACCAATTCTGGTGGCATTCGCCCTCAGTTTGGATCATGCATGCTTATCTCGTGCGCGTGTTTTATATATATACAGGTATGGGCTAGGGACGTGTTATCTGAGGAAGGGAAAAATCCGTATGGCGGAATATCACTATAAGAAAGCTGCGGAGATCCACCCCAATAATGCGGTGTTGCTAGGCTGCATAGGCATGGTATGTAGGAGGCTGAGCGAGCGCTTGACCGCTTATCTGTGGCGCTGACGGGAAACGTTGGCTAGGCTGTGGAGAGGCGCGGGGATCGAGAAGGAGCCCTTGCGCTGTTCAACGAGGCAGTGAAGTTATCGCCTGAAAACGCTCTTGTGCGTTATCGGCGAGCGAAAATGCTTATCTCTATGAAGCGATATGAGGTGCGCATGGTGCAGTTCGATGCACGATGACACGATGATCTCCGGATGGGGCCGCTGACTTTTTTTTTCTTTTTCTTTTTCCTTTTCCGCCGATTGATAGGCTGCCGTGAGAGATCTAGAAAACCTACGTGACTCGTCTCCAGAAGAGTCGAACGTTATCTTCCAGCTCGCTCGAGCGTACCGGTTGATCGGAGATGAGGTCAAGTCGGCGCAGATGCTGGCTGCTGCGAGGGATGTGTCCCCGAAGAATGTGAGAAAGCTCCAAAAGCTGATAGAGACGGTGAAGGAGGACGAGGAGATGGACGAGGGTTAAAGGTTGAGTAGTAGTGCGGGGATGGACCTTTGATTTCACGCTCTCGTGTATTGGATTGATGGACATTGTGAATGTGGTGTATCAGACACGACCAATTAGGGTTACGCTCGCCTCGCTCGGCTTGGACGCAGAAGAGGGGAAGGGGAAATGGGGCGGAATGACGAACGAATGAGCATTTTCGGATGTTCGGGAGGGCCGAAGCCGATCGCGTCCGACGGGGAAAGTAAAGACCGGGAGTTTGGATTGGAAGCGTGACTCGAGCACGGAGTCACCAGAATTGCCCCCAATAAAAGCCAGTCGCGCGACACTCGGTTTACTTAACTTCCCCCCCTCCCATACTCGCCCCACTCGTCACCAAATGCTCCATTAACTATCCTGTTTCGGTCCAATATCTCTTCTCCCTCGTCCGAATCCCGTCCCCTGTCATCCACCCCCAAAGACAGAGACGGCGGTTTCAAATCACCACCAGCATGGTTGACAAGCACGCACGAAAATCAAAGCACGGCACCATCCTCTTCGAACCCGTCATCGTATACCGCATACACCGTTAAAAAAGAGACAGCTATCCCATCTTTTCCATTGTTATCTTGTGAGTGTTTGGGGCTCCTGTCCCTGTCCTCGTACGAGCCGTACCCCTTTCTCACCAATGTCGGAACCCAGTGTCTCAACCCTCATCATATCCTGCGCCCCCGCTCCCATCACATACAATGTCCTCAGATAACAACCAGAGCCTTTCTCAAGTCACCCGGTCCAAGCTAAGCTTGGTCATTGGCGGAAGCGCCAAGGACAGCAACAGCTTGCATCGCTGGGTCCTTCTAAAAAACTCGATTACCCGTTCGCAGCCCAACAGCACCATCACTTGCAGTCCCAACACTACTTCTGAGCTAGTCCCCAACTACCCTTCTGATGCTGGCGAGGAGGATGAGGAGGTGTGTTTCGACGTTGAACACGACTCGTTCATCTATCCCGATGCCCGCAATCTCCTCAGCGCGGACGACGACAGCTCAGAGAAGCAGTGGTTCGACTCACTCTTAGAGTCTCTTGAACACGAAGATACAGATGACTCGCATGAACCTCTTCTCCATGTCGGCGACGACGACGACGAGGATGACCTGTCTCCCCTCACACCTTCGGCTTCTCCAATGTCTTCCACCGATGATCTCGGCCACCCTGTGTATAATAATACTCCTATCTCTATGCCATACCCTGTTGTCTATCCACCATACAATCCCCCATTGTTAAGTCCCCTCGAGCTCCAACCACTTAATACTTCCCTTGACTCTACCTATCCGCCTTTCAATCTTGCGCTCCCTTATAACTCTGAAGATGACATCGACGACTTGCCTGTGCCGGACACGGTCGAAGATCTGTCGGACGACGAGTCTGACGTGCTCTCCGCCCCCACGCCTATAGCACGCTCCCCGTCGACGTCGCTTCTCGACGCGAGCGCGCGGTCTTCGGAGCGCGCGCGGCGCCACGTTGTCCCACGGGTGTACGTTAACGCGGACGATTCCTATTTTCATTCCGGTCTGGAGCTCGACCCACTTCCATTTGCCCATGATTCTGCCTCTCCCCCTCATGTGTTTGAGAGTGTCTACGCCCAAGAGTGCTAATACTAGTGCCGGACAAGACGCTTTATCCCCTAGGTCTCACTCACTACTGTACATAACCAATATCTGCATGTTTTCCCCTCCATCCCTCTCCCTGCATTTGCGTTTGCCTCATCTGTCTCTCCTACCTCTGCTTTCTTGCCGTTGTCATTATTCTGCGTTCAGGGCAAATCTTAGGTGCCAATTATCGGTTCTATTGGTGTGCGACTCGCCGCGTGTTTTACGATCCAAAATGGTGTGCTCCTCGAACGCGATTGCCGGCTACCATGTCAGCGGACCCAATGCGCCGTTATGGACAGGGCCGATAAGGGCCTTTTTGGGTTCTATCTGAGATCTGTGTTTTTACCTTTGAACCTTCCTGACCTGACTTGGAACAAGCGGGCATGATTTCATTGGCATCCTTGGCTTATGCCCTAGTCGACCGAGTCCCATACTTGCGCCGTATTGCGAGTGGTGACGCACAAGAAGCCTCTCCTAATTCCCCGCTTAGTAGCCTCGGGAAAAAGCGAAGCCGCGGAATCAAAAAATTGCGAAACGCAACGGGAAGACCCTGACGGACAGCGCCGTTAGAGTCCGTCCAATAAACCGCACGGCGACCGGATTGGACTGGGCGTATGGCATGGAGGCTGCCTGACGGGTTGTTGACGTTACGCGTTCCGCATGCAGGGCAAACCCAAATTTTCAGTATGACTAAGCAAATAACCCCCCCCACCTCTCACGCCTTCCCTGACCCTGACTTGGCCCCAATCAATCACGATGCAGGGGCGTCCCCGTTTCCCCAAAATCAAATGACGTGACGGCATGGCTATCGCTATCTGGGTTTATTGGCCGGCCGGCTGTGCGCTCCGAGCGTTCCGAGTGCCGCCCGCCTTGATGTTCTGTGGGGCGATGTCTGCTGGACTGCTAATACAGCGCGTTTATATATCCACATCCGCAACCGGGTCATTATTGTAATTTGTGTTGTGTGGGTGTATGATCACGCAAAGGGGCATAGGGGTGGGGTTAGTTCTTGCACAGCAACAGCAACAATAGAGCGCGACGCGATCACGCCGCCTCTGACCGACCCTCTGTTCGTCGCCGCCTGTACACTGTACAGTAACTGTAACCTCCCGAGGCCATTTCAGGTCGCTTGTCCGTCCCACGCGACCAGTGGATCCCAATGTTTGGCGGACCAACGCCAGAGGAAGCAGTGTAGGAGCGTAGCTACGCACGGAAAGAAGAATGTTGATCCCAGTCAAAATCGCTGTCGCAGGAGGCCCCGTCCCACATGACCAAACGTAACAACGGGCATCATCACAGCAGCACAAACCTCTCACGAGAATCACTCGATTCCGGGGTGTGCGCGATACTGTATGACCCTTTGGGTCGTGCTGCCGTACGTCCGACCATGGGTATCAGACCACTACACAGACCACTACACATGTGTGCCCCTGACCTCCCCCCCCCCCCCTTTCCCTTCCCTTCCTTTTTCCCTTCCCCGGCCCGACTACAGTACTGTATAATTAATGTACTTACGATGCGCTCGGTTCCGTGCTTCGGTGGCAATCAGTGGCAACTCCCGCGGCCTCCGGACGGCTACAGTAAGTTACCGCGCTGGCGCTGGCACTCCCAGTCCCGGCCTACGCCGGATTAGGAAGTCAAAATCAAAAGGCTGGGGATGGATTGATTCGTTCTCTCTGTTTGAGCATATAGAGAGAAGAGCGCAATGCGACAACACACGCAAGACCGTCATCTTGGCTTGACTTGACTTCTTGGAGCTCCATCTCCCAATAGCGTTGACAGCGCAGTCTGCTGGAATCGTGTACGGCCACGACTCGTCAGCTTGATTCGATGAGAAAGTTAAGTCACATTGAGTGATATTGTATGTGTGTATGTATGGTATGATGAATCGAATCGAAAGAGCACCGGCGCTCTTCCCCTCCCTCGACCCCACTTCTTCCCTTTAACGCGCTCGTGATTGGATATATTTGTACAAGCGTGGGCTGTAATTTCAACTTGACCCCCGAGCCTGACCCACTTAATCCAGTCCAGACCCCCATGGACGAGCGTCTGTTCTGTTTCCTGTTTCTGTTGTTCTGTGCCTTTTTCAACTACCGCAGTTGTCCAACGTGGCGGGGAGCGAAAAAAATGATAACTTGTTTGCCGGCGCTGCTGTCAGATTAAGTTCTAGCGCCGCGCTCCCAGGCCTGAGTCCCGCTGCTTTTGAGCGCAAACTCTACACATGGAAAACATGGAGAATTTGCCGGAGAAGGGTGTGGGTGTGGGTATAGACGAGGAAGGAGTTCGGGTAGGTGTAGGTAGATGTTCAGCCAAAGCCAACAGATGATGGGGAAGGCGTGAAAAGGGGGGAGTAAGGGGTAGGATGGAAAAAAAAAGTAAGTAAGTAATACATGATCGTGCGTGCTTCGCGGAATGGAGATAAAGTGGCATCGCTGTATTTTTGCGTTGGGGATGAGGGCGGGAAATGCGGTGGGTGAGTGGGTGGGTTGGGTTATTATCACTGCATGGAGCAGCACCGGCTGTTTCACCGCAATAATCGGAGCAGAATGCATGCCCATGCCCGTACATTCAATTGTGGTTTTATTGTTATTATTATTTGGGAGTTACACGGAAAGTGCGGAAACATGGAAGCGGCAGAGTAATATGCGCCATCGGACACAAACATGGCCACACCGACGTCCAGGTGCTTATCATCAAAAATTTAAACTTAGTTTGTTACCCTCCTCGAGATCACGAGATGATGATAGGGACAAGGCGGGAATGGGAAGGGAGAGGAAAAGGGGGAGGGGAATGGGGGTCCTCGGGAGAATCAGTCGTCGAGATCTGCAAGTGCTCGTCGCTTGATGCCCATCCTCTCACTCTCGACTCTCTCTCGAAATGATTCACCTACATACGGGCTCTTAGGCCTCAGGCTCACGCGGTCCAATCACGCGGCTGGGCGCGAGTTTCCGATCAGACCATCAGTCTGTGGTTCTTGTTGTTCCTCGCAGCCTTTCCCTTATCGCGCATGCTCTCATGAGATACTGCCACTGCCTGATTTGCGAGAACAACAAGAACGAACGAATCAAGCCAACTTTTGCGGGGCCGATGTGACGACGGCCATTTTGTGACTTTGTCTGATCGGTTTATCCACGGAGTAACCTGCCCCCCTTCCAACGATTTCAATTACGTCCCAACCCTTTAATAGGATTGCGACTCGCGACCTCAAATGAGTATCATACTATACTACATATCAGGTGCGGCGCAGATGACGCAACGATTTCTCTAGCTCCACTGCGCCCATCTTGTCTATGATGGTGTGTTGGCACCTTTGATGGCGCAATGGAATCGTCAGGGCACGTTCGTAAAGACACCAGCGTTCCAGAGTATGAGATAATGCATGGAGCACCCCAGGGCTGGGGTGGACAAAGTTCAGTTACATTAATTAATATTGTCGTTACGGATGGGTTGGACAGTGCACGAAACGTGAAAGAAGCAACGCAGTTGTCCACGCGCAGCGCAGGAGCGCAGATACTTCTCGGCTCGTGGGGGCAGGGACAAGGGCCTCGTGGAGTGGAAGAAGAGAAGCAAACACTGTGACACGCTCAAGCATCAGGCGACACGAACCACGGAGGCCCCTGTCCCTCTTACCTCCCTTTGTCCCGTCCCTCCTACCTGGTCCCTCCAACCCAACCGAGGACCGAGAACCGAGCATCGAGGTGTCCAGAACAGGGGTGTCCATCCAGTACCGTGACCAAGAACGGACACCCTTCACGCCGTCACCGGGATTGATGGCGCTTACGCGAACGCGAACGGTTCCCCAGGATCAGGTTATATTATCAGGACCAGGATTTCGAACGACGAACGGGAAGCAGGACCCCCATCCTGTACTGGAGTGCTGTAGATGTGTCACTAACACGGGACCACTACGCTCGCTAAAATCGGGCCTCGGGTCTGGCCCTCTTACGAACGAACCCTCAGTCCTAGTCTTCGAAAGAACGTGGGCTATTGAAACTTAGCATTTAACCGCAGCTCTTGTTATGCAGAAGTTTTTCCTCCATTCCGGATTTTGTGCATTAATTTTTAGGACATGATGATGATGCATGTGATGTCCGAGTCGCATCATGAGATGGAAGTAAGATATGACGAGCGCCCACTCACTGAGTCTCGTAAAGGTTTACTGCGTGCGTGCGATAGGCGTAACACGGTCAAATGTGGGACTGCTTTAGGGTGGTGAAAGAAGGGGGAGTGTGAGAAGGGACGAAAGATGTAGATGACGCTGGCATGCACTGGCATGCCCCGCGCGCCGCCGCGTCCCCCACCAACGAACGCCCCACCAATGCAACCTAATCAACTACAGCTTCTGCACCGCCCACAGATCGTCCCCGACATACGTGACCGACTCAACCGCGACGCCCTTGTTCAAGACCTTCATCTCCTCCGTCCCAAGCTTCGTAATCCCGATCCCGACCGCAAACTCCTTCCCCTCCGCGTCAAATGCGACGGGCGTGCCGGCGGGCAGCGCCGCGTCCGCAGGTGGGAGCCACCCGCCGGCGGACGTCAGGCCGGGACACATCATGTGCGCGCCCCCGAGGAGGAAGCGGATCGCGCCGCGGTCGATGCGCACGTGCGGGAGGATGAACGGATCTGCGAGGCGAGAGGGGGTCACGGTGATCGTTGAAAAAAAAAAAAACCAAAGTCAGTTTTTGGCTGGCTATGAACAGCGTTGGTGCAACCAAGCACGCGCTGCACATGATGCGTGCGTGAGTGTACTCGCATTTGTGGAATAGACGCAAAGTGGGGAAGTATGGCCCATCAAAGTGCTGGAAGAAGAGCGGCTCGCCGTGCAGAGCGTAGATGGACAGATGATCTCTGCTGTTAACAAAAAGTGAAACGCGTTGCGTCTGAAACGACGATTGCCACGGACCATTTTACGTGCACGATCGACTCTTTCTTCGGCCATATTTCCTCTAGCGTCTCAGCGTCGACCTTCCATGAGGAAAGGATAGTCGATCGGATGCCTCGTTGAACAGAAGACTTGACAGGAGTTTGGCCTGCAATATCACTCGTCGGCTGAAATCTTTCACCTTCGTGTTTGATATTTGGCGATCATGGAGGTGATAAGGCCGCGACGTACTTTTTGAACATCTCGCGTACTGAAACAACAACAGGAAATCACCTGCGATGTCTAGAATGTCGATATGATGTGGGATGAGGTGAAGATAGCAGCCAAGATAACAATAAACGGCAAAGCGCTAATCATTTTGCCCACGCGACGTGTGCATCCGCGGCGGTTTCAAAGTTACAACTACTCTTTGAGACAGAAAAACAGAGTTGATGTATGTCCTTCTAACCGAGTCGCTACATCCGAAGATACACATTTACCCCGAGGGCTTCCATCATTTAGTGTTACATCCAATATGTGAGAGGCGCAAGGAAAAAGAGCAAATAGCAACGTGAAATGGCAAGGTTGGCGAACAGTGGACGAGGGTGGACGGGGGAAGGAGGGGGGATAAGTGGGGTTATGATGATGCTGATGCGATCGTTTCGGAGAAACGAGAACAGGAATATAAAAAATCGTAAGATGCCATGAGATAACCCTCAAAGGTTTATATGTCCTCGTCTTTGTCTTCTAATTGTGACGGCTTAAGCATTCCTGGGATCCTCAGAGCAGCTTCGCGTTCCTGTTGCTCCTTGCGCGCGGCCTCGGCCTCCTTTTCATCCACGAAGAGTTCTGCATTATCGTCCGAGAATTCCTTTAGCTGGATGAGGAAATCGCGCAGTGCCAGCTTAAACCGATTAACGTCTGAATGGTATTCTGCCAGGTTGAGCACGAAAACCATGATGTCAGAACTAAGCGCGGGAAAATGGTTAAAAGTTGGCCTCGGAAATAGGAGACAGTTACTACTACATACCTCGACGCGTGGGGGAACGCGGACTTCAATAGGTTAGCCGTGTAGTCACGGACAAACTTGGTGTTTGTCATGTTGGGGTCATTGACAACCGCTGGGTCGAACAAAGGGGCTTGTATTGCGTCTGTCGCGACCAGCTGAACCATGCGAGCAAGGAGCAAGCTCTGCAATTTAAATCCGCTCTTGTGATCCGCGTCGGTCAAGACAAAGAAGGTGTCCTGCAGGATGCTGAGATAGTACTGCTGGAAGAACTGGTTGGCAATTTGAGCGTCCGCAGAGGCGAAATTGTTGACGATCTCCAAGCACACTGCCACAAAGGTAAACCGGACACGAAAACCTCAAGAAAACAGTGCACGTACGGTTCAAGCCAGTCTCGGCGATGTCTCGCATCGTATGCTTGATCGCCCAGACGATGCTGTCAATGAACAGCTTAAACTGCTGTGGGAGAAGGCCGAGCAATGCTGAGATCTGGTGAGAATCGCTGGCTCGTCAAGATATCAATTGTCATACCTGAGAAGCAGTTCAGGTTGATTGTCCGCAGAAGCTTGAAGAATCCAACACGATGCTCAGGGAACTCTGAAAAGTCCTGATTGATCATGTTCAGAGTAGGTTCAAAGACTGCCTCAAGAATCGGAGGGACTTGGGGCGTGAGCAGATTCTAGAATAAATCAGGTCATCGGGCTGCCCTGTCACAAGAGAGAGAACGAGATGGCACTTACACCCAGCCGCGAAGTGATTGTAGACATCACATTCAATACCTCCGCATCACGAGCTTCAGGCACATTGCGATGATAATCCCCAAGGATGGCATCCAGGAGCGGGGGAATCATGCTATTGTTGACTGCCTCTAAGTCCTCAGCTTTGCGAATGTATGTCTCGACTAGCTTGAGAATTTCCTTCTTGACTGTCCGCAGTTGGCGGACTTTCGGTGTCTTTGTGGCAATTTGTCCTATCATACGCGACAAGTTAGAAAGGAGTTATAGACAGTGCGTCCTTGGACTGACCATCTTTTGCGACCGTCTCGCTGATAATACCGCTTACTGCGCGATACAGTCCCAGCATGTCCATGTAAATGAGTCCAATCTGAGGCAGGAAGAAACTGCCAATGGAGGTACACGCTGCGACATTGGTCTTGACGACGTTGGACAGTATGCGAAGGTTTTCGGCATTGCTGAGGACGTCCTTGTTGGCCGCTGCCTGCGCCATAAGCGACTCCCACTAATGTACAGCCAGTCAGAGTTAGAGACTTGCGTGGGCGGCATGAATGTAACTCACGGCAGCATTGGGGAGCTCCATCAACTTCGCGATGAGCTTTTCTTGCTGCGGCTTGTTTGGCTGCGCCGAGATCATGTATCCTACAGCTTCGTAGAACGTGTGTACTTGCTGTGGACTGAGGTCCACTGTGATCCTATGAAGTAGCCTGAGAATTTCATCCACAAATGGATCCTGCTCCTGGCTCTGTTGCATGACGAAGTGACGCCGACACTTCTGCGCGATCTTGATGAATGTATCGCATGCCATATCTTGTACCCCTTCGTGTGTCTCGTGCATAAATTCGAATAACTTATTGACGACCGTCTTGAGGAACTTCCAGTGAGCCTTCAGGAAACGCGGATATTGTCCGACGATGTACATAATATCGGACGCGACGACAGCCTTGTTGTCCTTGCCACGCTTGATTTCGCAGAGGCCGAGGAGATCCTTGATGACTGTGACCAAGAATCGTTTCTCGGTCTCCTCATCTACGATACCTTGAGAATGGTCATAAAGATCGACGAACAGATTTCACGTACTCATGGCTCCGGAAATGGACCCGATAGCCCAACACAATGTATTCAAGTTTTGCCACGACCATTCTGAACCGTCGACCTGTTTCGCGAGCTTCTCAGTGAGGATATTTTCGGTATCGGCAACGTCCAAATGGGTAAGATAAACTAAGAGTTCGCGCATGGACTTGTAGAGCACAATGGTGTCGGACTCTTTCATGAATTCACGAACGATCTCGCCTTCCTCATTCTCAACAATTAAGACCTATACGTATCGTGAGTCAAAATGAACGGTGCCGAGACGTAGAATAACCCGAACCTCCTCAGGCTTGACCATCTTCTCGATAACGACAAGGCGCAAGTTCGATAGGACATCGGAATATATATTTTTCCGTAACGACACACCGTTGAGCATGTTGTGCGCGCCGTTAGTTCCACCCAGGCTGAGACCCATGAGAAGACCACTGTCGCCAATAGGTAAACTCTGAATTTCATCGTAGAGTTCGGCAACGAGTTTCAGCCAGTACTCCAAGCAGATTTTGAATATCTCGCGCTCATCGACCTGTGATATTTTCACCATGTACAGATGCGCGTTCAGCAACACGTCCTGGGTTCGCTCGTTCTCAACAGTCTTTAGATGACTCTGAAGGAAGTTGCCAAGGAACAGTGCGAGACTAAGAATGAATTCTTGTCCGGCGTCATTCGAGTGCGCGTACGCCTGGGCGATATTTGTGTTGGGAGGTATCATCCGGTTGATGGCTGTCATAACCATCTCGAACAAGGAGACAAATTTCGGGTCGTACTCAGGGCCAACATTGAGAGCAGCGACTTCTGCGAGGCATTTCAGAGTGATATTGCGGAAGTCGGGGGCCTCGAGGAACTGTCCGAAAGAGATTGGTCAGCGGCGGGCAGTAAAGTCATAGACAGATCTTTACGCGTTGAATGAGAACATCCACGATTGTAGTCTCAAAGATGTAGCCCAGAGGGATCCAGTTCAGGAAGCGAAGTAAGGTTTCGAGGGTTGATTTCACCAAAGAAGTTTTGGTAGCCTCCTCGAGAATCTCTGCGCAGAGCTTGAATATCTCTGAGAACTCGCCACACATCTGGTTCTTCAAGTTCTTAATCTTCGTCTGGGTCAATTGCTCGGAAGAATAATCAAAGACTTCTTCCGATAGTAACCTGAGGATGACCATGTTGTTCTCGCAGAGGGAGAGGTTCGTTTTGCAAGATTCAACAAGTTCAGGGATGAATGACGGCCAGTTGTGCGGCCACTCTTGCTTCAGGATCTGTAGACACGGCGGTGAACGCGACGCGACGCCAGAGGATGAGCTGACAAACTTGGACCAACGCTAGGTTGAGCTTGTTGATGTACGTTTTCTCTCGTCGCAGAGATGCTTCGTCTGAAGCAATCTTGACGGTAATGCCAACGACAAAGTTGCGAACACCTAAATAAAGGTGAATTTGAAATTGAGGGAGATATCGGAGTCGGTACGTACCTTGTCGCTGTGCTTCTGGGAGGGTTTTCCATCGAGTGTTGACGAGTCTTTCGAGTATCTGCAAACCGATGAACTAAGATCGATAGAACGTCAGTCGCGTGTCCTCGGTTCGCGTTGACGCCGATAACACGGCGCACTTTTGTTTGTGGGTACGATGATCGTTCCATTATGTCCGGTACTCGTGTCCAGGCATCTGGATGATCTTGGAATTGCGTCAGGACTTGCTGAGCTAATTGTTGCTAAAGGCAAGGACAGATAAAAATACACGATCAGGCATTGAGCTGGCGCAAGACGAAAATCCGGTGACTGACTTCCTTTCCACCGGAACCAGAGTAGAGCGTGGTGACGACGTTGTCCATGAGAGCGATGTCAAAATCTCTCGAGAAATCCAGTAGGGCCTGTGAAGTTCGCGGATCGAATTGAGTGCGAGAAGAAAATGAGAAATGGATTGAATGTGGTCACCTCCATGATTGGGGAAGGATCCTGGATATGGTGGGATTACGAAATGAAAAAGAGGGAGGAGAGAACGGGACGGAGGAGTGCGAACGGCTGCTGGCTGCCATTCGTTGGTATCAGTTAGCTGGGGCATAGGGCGCGGATTATGTAATACATTCGCATCACGGGTTCGGGTTAGATCCCGCCGACGGCTGCACTGCATCGCTCCGCTTAGCTTATCAATCATCAGTACGCGTGACGTCAGACCCTCATGCTAATCACGTGCAATACCCCGACAACCGTTCGATCAAGCCACCCATCCCTCATGGCTCCGGTTCTTGACTCCCTTCAAGAGGTCATGTGCGTCCCGCGTGCTCTTCAGTTTGATCACTCATCCATTCCAGAGAGAACATACGCAGCATCACGTATCTTGTCGAACCCGAAGACGACTGCAGGACGATCACCGCCGTGCACGACCGAATAGACAAGGAGACAGCCGAGCGAAGAAGGGAGCTCGAAAAAGCCCACGCAAACTTGAAAGGTTTCGTTCTTCTCCAGACACGGTTTTCCTGATCTCATGTTGCATTTCGCGTATGCGTTTTCTCTCCCAGCTCTTGCACGAGTCCTCGATGCCGCCCGTACATCGGCCACCCGTCCTCCCACCGTGCCTTCCGCCGAGCGCCACGCAGAAAACCTTAACCACCTCGATCACACGCGGTTATCCCTCGCCAAGGCCCTGAACGACGCAGAGAGCTCCGTCGCGAATAAGGAAGCGGAGCTCACGCGCCTCAAAGAGGAGTTGCGCCAGTTGGAAGAGAGCGACCCTGCTGCGGAGCATCAACTTGACGGGACACCGTGAGCGCCAGAGTTTTTTTTTTGTGATGTGCGCTGCTGTGAAGTGTGGACTGACGCGCTTTTTAAATCTAGCATGCGATTACAGATCTACCGTCGCCTTGGTATCCAGCCGATTCTCGACGACCGCGGGAACATCGACCGCGTTCTAGTTGGTCTGTGGCCTTCTTCAGAGCTTTCTGTGCGATTGACTAGCTCGTGTCTGGACAGAGAGCACATCCAATAATTTGCATGTGGTGAAATTCGGTAAAGGGACACCAGACGAGGACCTCGTCGAGCGGATTTGGATGCTCGCCTCGTCGTGATTGTGTTGTATCTTTTTATTATTATCCGATGTAGCGTGTACTGCTGGAATTTATCTGTGCCTATCTGTCTATATACCTTACTTTCATGTATCACGATGCAGAAGTCCACGGATGCTGCGAGACGGTGAATAAATAAATATATGATCGTGAGCCTGGCATTAATCACAGTGCTTTGGTCTCAATCGATGAATAGATACATGTGTGTGTGCCCTTTCTTCAGCCATGCAATATGCATTCCTTGTCCAGCACTCATGATAGTCCTGGAGCTTCTAAGCTAGGAGACTGGTCTGCCCATGTCAGCTTCAGTCCTATAGGGAGAGGGAAATTCACATACACACCTCCGTATCCGTTTTCAATGACCAGATATGTCGTTCGTCCTTGACACAAATTTCCCTGATCTTCGCCTCGATTGCATTCTTCTTGACTCTGTGGGTCTTCAGATCAAGATGTAGAGCCTCGACGAGGGCAATCAAGCTGCTCGTGCCCATGCTGGCAACCCTTTCTTTCAGGAAAGGAAGGTGGGCGTCGGGGAACGGATTCTTAGGTGTTGTTCGTGGTCGTTTTGCCTGCGATTGCTGGCCATTGACCAAAGCTGCTTCGGGTGCCGATGTATTTGAATTGATCAGATGTGGCGGCAGCGCGGGCATGACGAATTGCTTTGTCCCGGACGTCGAAGCGGTGGATGGACCAGGTGCACTTCGAGTATCTACCGGGACCGAGACAAACGTGAACGGATCAATGGGATATGGTGTATCTTGGACCTGCGGTTTAGCACGCGAACAGAAAACAGGGTCAATGAGAGAACCAACCGTTGAAAAGCTGAATCCGGTATTGATTGAAGGGCTCATACTCGCAATCGCCAATCTCGGTCTCCCAACATGGGCCTTTGACAAACTGCACGAGGGGCACGACGACCTTCCGTTTCTTGGCCTTGCCCTCAGCACCCGTCTCAGTCTCCTTCTCCTTCTCCTTCCCTACCTTGCGCTTGCTCTTGCTGCCCTCCGGTGTGGGTATGGGCGGAAACGGGAACGCCTCCAGCCCTTCGCGCTCCTCGATGGGGGTTACGACCTCGACCTCGTCGCCGTCCACGAGCCAGCCGTCGAGGTCGTCAGATCCCTCCTCGTCCTCCCGCTCGTCGTCCGAATCTCCCAGCACGTCGTCCCCGCCCCCCTCCTCCTCTTCGCCCCACTCTGCGCCGCTGTCGTACGCGTAGTCGATCGCGATGTCGTCTCGCGCGAACGGCCTGCGCGGTTTGATGAGTCGCGAACGTCTCGTGAACGTTCCAAAGTAGCCCGGGCGCTCGTCTTCGTGGAATATGAGCACCTTTGCGGGTATTCGCGTTCGGTCTTGCAGCTCCGAGAGGAGACCGCGCACGGCCGCGGTATCGTCAGACACCTCGGCTTCCGAAAGCCGGGACATTAATGATCGAACGGTGTCTGAAGAGCAACAGCCGGTCGGCAGAGATGGGCATCCAGATAATACTTCTTGCAAATGCTCTAGAGCCACCATTTTTGAGAATACCAAACGCCTTGGCGAAAAGGGACAAATTTACCTCTTGGGTTCATGTTTGGATCAGGTTCTGGCGTGAGCATCTTGACATCATCATCTTCAGCTTCGTCTGCATCGATGACAATCACATGCGCGTCTACGTTTTGCTTTCTTCTCTTCGCGTCCTGGAACCAGTTCGTGGCCGCGAGCTCTGCATCTGTCTTGAGCGTGAAGGGCCTGAATATTCTGTCAAAGTCTGGCAACGTATTCGATGTCGAGGGGGTAGGGCCCTTGGAGGAGGATGCAGTGGTTGACGAGGACTTCGGTTTGCCAAAGAAATTGGCCATCAATGACCGAGACTTCTCTTCAGCCTCTCTGACTTTCCTCTCCTTCTCGGCTTTGGCTGCCTTGATTTCGACCCGTTCTTTCTGCTATAAGGAACATAATCAGATATGATATTATCATAAATGTGCAAGCTAACCTTTGCTGCCTTTTCGACAGCCCTGCCGGGATCGACTGCCGCCTTTGGACGACCTGGCTTTCGTGGGGTCGTCTGATTTTCGTCACCACCAGAATTCATCGTCCTCTCAGACACATGGTCACCTGAAGTATCAACTACGATCACTTCGTTTGACGACGAAGAGACTACACGCCCGGGCTTAGAAGGAGAAGTTAAATGACCTTTCATCCCAAGGAGTGCGTTCCTCTCGGTAGCAGGGAGGGCGTCAAACATCGCTTGAAGGTCTTTCTTAGACTGAGGAACATGTGAATTAATGTAGAAATAGATTTTCCTCAACTCACTTGAATTCGATCTGCTAGCCTGGTATCGACCTTCTCCCGTGACGCTCTTGGCAAGAAGCCGAGATACGTCTGCTTCAGCTCCCACCGCCAAACGCAAAGTGCAGCGGGTGACTTGGTGAGGGGCAACTCGATCCCGTAGTTGACTCGGGTCGAGAGTTGTTTCACAACATCTTCAATGGCGCTCAGTGGAAGAACAGAGGTCGAGCATTCGTCATCTTCTTCATTGTCAGGAGATAGCTCTTGTTGTATATATTTCGACAACGCAGTGATTGTTTTGTCACTGAAAACAATTTTATCCCCGGTCAGACGGGAGTGCCGATCGTGCGCACCTCTCTTGAATGTACTTTGCAACGAGCGGCCAGTAATTCTCGGGTATTTGAGTTAACGGAGGTTCTCGGTGTTGTATCCTGGATTCCAGCCATTCCCTGAAGCTAACTAGTTCTATGAAGATTGCGTGAAAACGAGTCAGTTATAACACCCTTTGCGATGCTGGTGTGACGTACCTTGCATGGTCTCTGTCATTTTCTCAAATGACATGGGCTTTTGCTTAAATATCACCTTTCCATTTTTTATATCCACATCGATTGGCTTCGCTTGGCGTTCAGCTAGAAAGCTACTAGTCTCGTCGGCTCCCCGCGATCGACGGCACAGGCTTACCAGTAGGTGGGGGTGGATCACGACCTTTATCTGATTCTGGGTATGAGTTGACGCGTCTACTGCCATGCACATGTATCTCCGTACCTGTATGAGGGTGTGGCTCTGTCATTGTGGGTGCAAACGCGTTATTTTGGCTATCGGGGGATGCAAGTGCACTGGTGACCGCGTCGCGCCTTTATTTGTCAGTTAAACATACGTGGGAAATCGCGAAACGCGTCATTTACCCGCTCACCGCGTCCACCGTCGCGCGACATGGCAGTTAACTTCTTTCAAGCGCGAGAACAAAGTAAGAAAAAGCCAGGGAAGGAGAAGCAGCCTATCTCAAACCCAAGCTTACAGCCATGGGTAGAGAAATAGTGAGCCGGTTCCGTCCAGCTGCTCGATGCGACTGAGAGCACCCCAGCCGACCTCAAACCATCGACGACGTATCATCTCAGGGCCACATCGTCTCGGTGTTACAAAAGACACTCTCATCTACCAACGTGTGATCGCTCAGATGCTTCCGTGGCTGTTTCTCATTTTCACAGTAGCTTCCGCACATGTTATTCTATGGTCCTCCCGGAACAGGGAAAACGTCCACCATCCTTGCTCTCGCGCGTCAGCTGTTCGGGTACGCCTCCACCACCCAGACCTGTATTTATTTACAAGCTTGACCCCTATCAGGCCTGACAACTTTCGAGCACGCGTCCTTGAGCTGAACGCCTCGGACGAGCGTGGCATATCCATAGTGCGCGAGAAGGTCAAGAATTTCGCCCGTCAGACGCCACGCGCGGAGATTGTCGCATCGGATGGGAAGAAGTACCCTTGTCCGCCTTACAAAATCATCATTTTGGATGAGGCAGACAGCATGACACAAGACGCGCAGGCTGCCCTCCGACGAATTATGGAAAACTACGCCCGCATAACGCGCTTCTGCTTAGTCTGCAACTATGTGACAAGGTATGCCCGTCGCTTGTTTGCAGCATGCCTTGTGGTCCGACGCCGGCGTGCAGGATCATTGAACCTCTCGCATCTCGATGCTCAAAGTTCCGCTTCAAGCCTCTCGATACTTCATCAGCAAGAGAACGTCTCGAGCACATCGCAGCCGCCGAACAGGTTCCCGTGAATCCGGCCGTCATTTCTACTCTTATTTCTACGTCCTCCGGCGACCTACGACGTGCCATCACGTATCTACAATCAGCAGCACGACTCTCAAGCGCGACGGAGCCGCCGACCCCAATTCTCCCCGAGGACATCCAAGAGATAGCAGGAGTCGTTCCAGACAATGTTGTACGAAAATTCGCACAGACCCTCGGAGTTGACGTACCCGTCAACGGAAGTGGAGATGAGGACGTAGAGATGGGTGGTACTACACCCTCAAACACGACAGCTGTCCTCCGTGGCTTCGACCTCATCCGAGGTACAGTTCGGTCGCTTGTTCGAGAAGGTTATTCCGCATCACAGATATTGACCCAGGTTTGTTTTCCTTGAGCTTCACCCATTCCGTCCCAGCCGACTTAGAGGTCACGGTCCATAGCTCCACGATCTCATCGTTGAGAACCCGACTTTAACAGGGCGTCAAAAGTCTGCCTGTGCGCTCATTATGGCGGAGGCGGACAAGGCTTTATGTGACGGCGCAGACGAGGAGCTTTGGATTCTTGAAGTGGCATTGCGGGTGCATAAAGCTATTACATCCTCATCCTAGAAAACGCAGCTCGAGGGACGCCATGTATCTTTTCGCGTATATCACACAGGCCTCTGGAGATTGTTTGGAACTTGATAAAAGGAAGCCATGTATCCCCACGCAGTAACAAAATTAATGCCAGGCATGCTCGCGGCAGCAGGACATTCGTCTCAAGACGTAGAGCGGCATGATCACTGCTTTGGCGGGTCCGCCCAGATCGGTTTTGCGGACTCTGGGTCGCGCTGAAGGACATTCAGGGAACAAGATGTGTGTGATAAGAAACTGATTGGAGTATTGAAGCCTACCTGCGCATCTTGTTGTCGCCTCATACCCTCTTCGAGTGCTAGCCTCGCCCGTCGGTTCTCGTCTACCCTTCTCCGGAGATCGGGCGCCATGGCCTGGTAGGCAGCGTCACAGCAAGACGGCCAAATGAAGGAGTCAAGCTCACGTTGTACGTCTCCTCCGGAGTAGGGACCGTTACTGTTTGAGCATCAAATGGCCCGATGAATGGCATTACCAGTACTAGTGACTCGTGTCAGCTCACCGCGTAACAAAGCATAGCCCAAACCCATAACTTGGTAAAGCCATGGAAGAAACATGAGATAGGATGCAAAGCAGTAGGGTTGATAAATGACGCTCATACTTCCCGCACTGACAACCGTCAACTGTAACCAAGGCATCTTTCCGGACATTTTGTCAAGTCCTGCTCAGGCAGCTGGGCAACAGCGTATTGGAACGACGAACGGACAGACGATTACGTAATTCAGTTCATGTGTGTGTGGGGGCAGGTCCATTATGTAATCAACCACCCCTTTGTCATGCCTCGCAGCAGCAAACGGAAGCGCGTCTCACGCGTACCAACCGATATCCCGGATGAAGAAGAAATTGAGGTCAACTCCGCGCAGGAGGATGATGGAGAGCCAGAAATTCATACGGACGAGCCTGAATACCAAAAAGAGAATGGCGACGCCGACCATCAGCTAAATGTCTCACCAGAGTCGTGGGACTCGTTTAGGGAAGAATTCCACGAAGGTAAGTACCCATGGACTCTTGGACAGTACGAGGCTTATTGTATTTAATAGCGGTGGAACAGCTCCCATTGTACCTGCACCGGTCGTACGCGTTACTACGCGAGTTGGACGAACAAGTCACGGGTAAGCACACCATCGCGTCTTGAGTTCTGTTCGGAGGTCAGTGATACGTCGCGACGTTCACGTTAGGACACTACAAACAGATACATCCCACTCTGCAGAAATACATCCTACTACGTCGTTCGTTGGCAGGTCAACAAGATCCGAAAACCGTTAAGACGCAGAGCCCCCTTCCCGAGTCGGAGCCAGATGTCAAGCCTGGTAGCGACAACGCTGGGGAAGCCAGTGAGCATTGCCTCTCTCAGACGTCATCTGCTCCTCAGTGTAGAGACCACGCAGCCCCACCCACTACCCGGGAGTTCCTGCTGCACCTAGGATGGTTGATAGAGGAGGTCGCGCGCGGATCTCAAGAGAAGGTCGGCCTCGCACAAGCCGCCTACGACTCCGTACGTGACATTTCCCCTTCCCGCTCTCCATCCTCCAGAATTCTTGATACGACACGACGCGTTCTTCTCGAAGGTCGACAGGCACATCCGTCTCCTGGACCAATCCATCCGCGAGCAGGAAATGTCCATCTCCTTCGGCCTCCGACAAGGCACGCACCCCTCCCTCCTCCCAGACCTCGCCGCGCCCTCGCGCTGGGCGCGCGCGACGCGCGTCACGCACAGCCCGATACCGGGCCTCAGCGACGACGAGGACGCCACGGCCCCGGGGATCAGTGCCGGCAGCGAAGTCACCATCGGGATGGCGACGACGGGAAACGACACGCCCCGCGTGTCCTCCTCGTCCAAGAAGGCCAAGAAGAGCAAGAAGCGCAAGTCGGACAAGGGGCTCTCCGAGGCGGAGGCTGCCCCCGCCGTTGCCGCGGGCACCACCTCATCGTCCTCGCGCAGCCTGAAGCTTAAGGTGCCGCCATTGAACGCAGTGACTCAGGGTGATGCAGCGGCTGATCCTAACGAGCCTAAGTATTGCTACTGTAATCGGGTATCGTTTGGAAATGTGAGGCTGCGGTTTTTTTTTTTTTCCTTCGGACTTTGAGGCAGCCATGCTGACGTTAACTAACTCCCTCTTCAGATGGTAGCTTGCGACTATCCTCAGTGCAAGCGTGAATGGGTATGTGTACCTCTGGTGACGTGGGGATTTGCAATACTCATGATCTCGCCGTTCGCAGTTTCATCTGGACTGCGTAGGTCTGACAGAGCTGCCGCAATCTCGGACGTGGTACTGCCGGGACTGCGAACCTCTTGTACCGCAGAGCGAGCTTCCAGGCCCAAGGAGGAGAGGGCGATAGATATGCGTGATCATTTCGATTCCTTGCACATTTATATACACTGGCAACCTGACTATGTGCTCTTCTGTACCACCTGCTTCCATATGTGCACTGCTTTGACTATTGTCATAAGATCGGAAATACTACAACAATTGGCATAGATCGGCCCTAGTTCCGTACAGATTTGAATAAATAATGGAGAAGCGAGGTGTCCCGGTTGCGGCGCGGGGCGCGAGCTATCGGACACCCCTTGGGATAGCAAAGTGGTATATACTGCAGTGCACACTCTTGCTTCTTACCTCATTGCCATGGCCATTCACTCATTTTCCTCCCCCGATATCACCGAATGACAACTAACTAACAACTACTAACCCTGTGCTTAATAACAAATAACATAAATACTCTCCAGCCTAAGGAGCCTTTCTTCCTTCCTCTTCTCTCTCTCGGTCTATTCGTATTTCCACTCATTAAAGCAGCTTTACCTACAGCACGCACCACTCACGATGAGGAACTCCTCGCCAAGGGCAATGGGGGTGACAGAAGACAACAGCTCAAACGGAGGAGACCTGCATTCCCAGTTTCTTGGCTATTGTCTCCATGTATGCGGCTACCATCCGCCGCCTCAGCCATTTGGTTGAATCCCGAAACTCGTCCACTCACCTGTCCGATTGCGAAGAGCCCAATACTCAGCAAGCAATTCACTGAGCTCCGTTTCACTGCGTTTGAGGTGCTCGGCCATCTAGGTTAAGGGAGATATGACAAAGCCCAACGTTAATGTGTTGCGCAAGTGGGCGTCGAGGGAACGGGCCAAATTATGACTGACTTTACGCTCTAGCTCATCCGCCTCCGCACGGAGTTCCTCGTTATGTTTATCGGTGTCCCTCCTTTCAATGGCCATATTTTCGTATTCTTTCTCGAGCCGCGCAATTGCTTGTTGGCCTGCCACGCGCTTGTCTTCCATATGATGCTGCGCACGTTCGAGTCTCTCTTGAGCATTAGCTAGCTGCTCCAACAGGTGCTAAACAGGATAACAATCAATGCGTTGAGTATGCTGCAGATCAGGCGATCCAAACCTCTGCCCTGAGTAAGCTTCCTTTTCGCTCGTTCATTTGCTTCTCAAGGCTATCGCGACTGTCGGTAAGCGTCTTCTCTGCAACCTGCAGGGCGTGTGTTTCCCTTTCCAGGGCCTGCAACTGCTCAACACTTGCGCGGAAATCCTAACAAGAGTGTTTGAACCATGTGTAAATCTCCAACAAACAAACTTTTCGGCACCTTTTCTATATTCAGTAAGGCCGAGACCTTAGGCTGCAGCTCATCGATGATAGCTCGCCGTGATATGTACGTCCTCTTATCCTCGTTCGCGGTGTTACCCATCGTGGTTATGGTCCGCCGCATTCGATCCGGTGACTGCACCACCCGTGCGCGAATACGGGCGACACCGTCTGTCGCCCGTGCTGCTTCGACATATATGGCTTCCTAGGTTGATTGAGCCATTGTATATAGCAGAGGAGTTGTGAACGTCGGACCTTTTTCTGAACCAAAGCAGACTTCTCGGCTTTCAGAGATTCTATGTCCTTCAGTGCTATCATCTGTGTCTCCTTAGATGCGACGAGTTGGGAGGTAATGAACGCGTTTTCTTGCAGTATGCCTTCTAGTTTAGGCTCGTCTTTTGCTCGTTTCGCTCTACAAGACTGCTTTTAGTCAAGTTCGACGGGACACGTGAGCAAGGGACGCACTTGAGCTGTGCCAACTGCGCATCGAGGCTAGCCCGCTCTTGGATCACGTTCTCAAGCTCCTGAGCCATATCCGCTGCCTTGCCGCGGATTTTTGCCGCATACGACGCGTTCTGTTGGGAAAACCTGACAAAGTTGATAAAGGCGGACAGAACGATGCGTGTCCGCTCTGGCGTCGGGGTAAAGATATCTTTCCCACAAAAGTCTGGCACCTTTGCCGCAGCCGCGAGACGTGATCTGCAACAAGTCAGGCATCTAAGGCTATGTCGGAGAGGGGGGACGTACGCGTGAAAGAGCAGCAAGCTCGTGTTGATCGCGGGTCCGTAAATGTCCTGCGACAAAGTTCGGCCAATGTCAACGAGCTTTGTCGACGCGGCTCACCGTGCTAGATTCGTCGAGAGCAGAAAGGAAGGAGTTAACAGGTCCTTGGAAAGAATCCTCGTTCAAGCCGAAGACTTGGTGCATGCAAGTACAGCAGACGCTCAATACGAAGTCCGGAGTGGGTCTGAGAAGTTGCTGATGGGTGACTGTGAGACCGAGTTGGTCTAGAGAGTCGATAATGTCTGCATTTCCCATGTTGGGATACCAATACTGGTTTTGCTTCTTGTCTGATTGGCTCATGACTGTGGATGTGTTGTGATGTAATTGGGACACGACCAACACGCTAAATGAACCCCGCGAGGGTCACGTGACCGTGACCGCCTGTGCTGTGCTGGGACGCGTCAATTGGGGGCGGCGTTATCGACGGTGCCTCGCTTATATCGTCCCTTGCTCCGTACCATCACCGATGTCACAACCGAGGAATAATCTCGAGGCTTTGCAGCGTCAAATCCCTTCTCTCCAAAAATCCTCATATTTTCCTCCCGCTCCTCAAAGCCCCAAGGTGCGATCTTTCTGATCTACGCCACTTGCATGCAACTCACCCAATCGCACCTTTATAAGTCCTCGAAATTCAAGCCTGCGAAAGCCGGATGTGCGGCCGGTATGTTTACCGCATCCGATAATTTTTTCTCGTTGTGTCATTTCACGGACTCCAATCCGTATCGTGTAGCAGTAGCCCAGAGCGGCATCCCGCAACTGCCATCTTTTTCCACCCCTGGCTTTGGCAAACAAAAGCCCCGCCCTCCTCCCTCCTCAGCTTTGCACGCTCATTCAAGCAACGAGGCAACTGACATAAGCTCCTCAGACCCGACCTCCCCCAGCTTGGCTCTTTCGATTCCTTCCAAGCGCTTGTCCTCTGAATTAGCTCCACCCCTTTCTGTTTCCCCTAAGCGCCCGAGGATTGCGCCGTGTTCTGACAAGGAAAACACTTTTTTGGCACCACGTAAGGGCAAAGAAAGGGAAGGACGATCCCCTCCTCCTTCTCAGAGCTACACGTTCCATCTGTCAGGTCCCTTGGCTGAAATCACCTCCACTTCTTCTGCGCCTGACCCGGCTTCCCAACGCCTTGCTACCGCTTCTCGGTCATTCATCTATAATTATAAAGTTCATTCCGACCTACAAGAAGTAATGTTAATGCTGTTATCATTCGTCCCACGCTAATTTGGATGACAGAAAACGGTTGAAGAACTTCAGTCTTTGTACGATGTCGACGACACGCACTTCCATCAGGTCCGCAGAGATCGAGATAAATTTCGCATGCGCAGGGCCTCCAATCTTGACCCATACATCTTAGAAGCGTTATTGTATGTACCGTTTTTCTGGCTGGCCCCTGAATCCTTGTTTACCTTCTATGGATGGCAAGGGACCTTCTCGAGGATAGACTTAACGCCATTACCAACGCAATTGCTGCACGCGGAAGCGACTCGGAGGTTGCGGTATCGCTTCTCGAGCCAGAAGTGCAATCCGCCCATGCCGAGGATTCGGCGACGCGCGCAAACTCGTATGACTTGACTTGTTATCGCGAGGCTTCACTGCACGAGACCCAGGTAATTGACGAAGATTTTGGCGAGGACGACACCCCAATCTCAAGTACTAGTCATGGTTCCACCTTAGTTTCTGATACTCCTGATCACATCCCCGGAACTGGAGTGACTACTGGATACAGTGCTCAAGCGAATTCAACGTCGTCCTCACGTACTGGCTTCTTATCAAATGACATGCAGATAAGTGACACTGCATCTACAACGACGGGGTCCCGACTACTGCGTACACCTGTCTTCGTCGCTGCTGATGAGCCCAATGACTGGCGGGAGGTGCGGCATGGACCTGCTAGTGACGACGATTTCTGGAACCACGTAGATGGCAATAGAGAAGACGATGGTGACGAAGTGGTCTCCCCAGATGCGAACCTGCCGACACCGTTTTTCCCGGCCGTGGCTATGTTGCGTCCTCCTCCGGCTGAAACACCGTCCGAAGCTAGCCTCAAAAGTAGTCCTCACTACCCAGAGGTCGTAGAAAAACTCAGAAATGTTTTTCGCTTGAAGTCGTTCCGGAAAAACCAGCTGGCAGCTATCATGTCTATGCTCAATGGTCGGGATGTCATCGTATTGATGCCGACTGGTGGCGGCAAAAGCTTATGCTATCAGCTGCCCGCTGTTTGTAGGGGCGGAAAAAGGAGTGGTGTAACAGTCGTTGTCTCTCCACTGCGAGCCCTCATGGAAGACCAGGTCGAGAGCCTCCGCTCTCTCAATATCAATGTGATGATGCTCGCTTCTAAGGATTCTCAAGATGGGAATACTATGCACGAGCTCCAATCTGCCGCAATAAAGCCAAGCCTCGTCTACGTAACCCCTGAAAAATTATATTGCAGCGATAACATGAAGGCGATCCTCAAAGGTCTCCATGCACAACAGCGACTTGCACGATTTGTCATCGACGAAGCGCATCTCATCAATACTTGGGGTCGCGACTTTCGCTCTGACGGAGTACGCTCCCTCGCCCTTTGACAGTCCAAACTACAACCCGCTGATAGAGGCCTTAGTATGCTGCAGTCTCTAATATTCGGAATGAATACCCCGAAATTCCCATCGTCGCGCTCACCGCAACCGCGACTCCCGAGGCATTGCAGGACGTCGTCACTGCCCTTGGATTGAGTGACTATGTGCTTCTCTCGCAGTCGTTCAATCGCCCCAACTTGCGATACAAGATCCTACCCAAGAAAAGAAGTATAGATGCCGAGATTGTTCAGTTTATCCAGCAGAAGTATCCTAATGAGACCGGGATCATCTATTGCAACACTCGTAAAAAAACTGAAGAGGTTGCGGCGGGACTGAGAGAACAAAACATTATGGCCAGACATTTTCATGCCGGGTTGGTCAGTGGAGATCGAAAGCGCATTCAACAGCTATGGCAGAATGATGACTTCAAGATCATCGTGGCTACGGTTGCGTTTGGCATGGGTGTTGATAAGGGAGACGGTAAACACACATAATAGGATATGCTAATTCTACTGAACTAACCTTTTCACAGTCCGCTTCGTGATACATTACAGTGTACCTGAAAGTGTTGACGCGTACGTCAAGCTCTCAAGGCACAGGTTTCCTTGACTTATACCCGTTGACAGGTATTGTCAAGAGACGGGTCGCGCTGGTCGTGACGGGAAGGTCGCTGAATGCATATTGTGTAAAATAACCCTTGTCGTGATTAGTTGCCACACAAGCTCACTTTACTCTCCAGATTACAGCTACGCCGATATACAAAAAAAGGTCTCCCAAATCAACAAAGATACTGATATCACTGACGTTCAGAAGGATCGCAAGAGGCAAGCCTTCTACACTGTCAATCAGTTTTGTCTCAACGACGTTGATTGTCGCCGTATGCTGCTGCTGAATCACTTTTCTGAGAAATTTGACCCTAACACTTGCAATGGCACGTGCGACAACTGCGCCTCGACGGCAGAAGTCTCGGAGATCGATCTCACGACTTCGGCCATTCTTTTCGTGAAGATGATCCAGGAACTAGAGAGTAGGCACATGAAGATCACGGGGCCTATCAGCATCCATGCTTTTCGTGGTACATCGAAACAGAGCATGGCGCAGAGGAACTTTGTCACCCTCGAGAACTTTGCTAAGGGTGCTCATGTCTCAGCAGACCTGGTCAAACGCCTGCTCGACAACTTGGTCGCCCGGCAAATTCTTGCCACAGATCTCGAGGAAGCGAGCGTCAAAAACAGGGCTCCTGTCTCCTATGTCTATGTAAATTACACTCTGTGCCGTATCTGCCGTGCTACTGCTGACGGAAGCTCCTTGTAGCTTGGGACAAAGGCAAAGGAGTTCCTTACGAATAAGCCATCTTTCATTTTGAAGATTCGCTCCGAGAAGAAAGGCACGGGCGCACCGAGGTCCAGGAAAGTTCCACAGTCGCCGATGCCTCCACCGACGGTCTCGACCAGGAAGAACCGCCGGCGGATCATACCTGCGGATGAACCCATCGAGCCGTTTTCACCTAACGATAGCGACGCCTATTTTGATGACATAGAGCCAGAGCCAGAACCTCGGGAACCAACCCCACCACCTGTCGTGCAACCACGCAGGCTAAGGGCCGCGCCAAGCATCCAGGTTGTCGAACATAGAACTGGACAAGCCTTTGATTCCAATCAGGAGTGCTACAAAGAGCTCACTGCACTGCGCGCTCAGGTCTGTCTGTTCTTTACCATCGTCGCTTTTCTACGTGTTCAATCCATATGTCTATCGTAGTTCGCGATAGAGCGTGGGTGCGACCTGCAAGATATCCTCGTTGACGAAACCCTAGAAACTCTGAGCTGTATCCTGCCTTGTGGTTTGTGTTCCATAAATCTTATCTCTCCATCACCTCTCTGTAGCTTGACGCCCTCTCGATTGCAGATGCGGTCGCCTTCAGAGAAATCCTTGCGATGAGCCAGGAGGCCTCAGAACTCCAAGACAAGTGGACTGCTTTTGGAGGGCCTTGTCTGGACATCACGTCAAAATATGCGATGCTCATGCGGTAGGCCGTTACGATCCCTTTGGGGAGCATAACCGTCTCATCCTTTCTTGGTTGGCCGAAATCAGCGGCAAGGCGGACTCGGAGTCCGCCATCTTCTCGCCTGCTGAGATGCACGAGCGGTTTGATTACCGAGGTGCATCCAGCAGCAAGTCCCTTGATGGACAGTAGAATAACGATACCGGTGCCAGTGGCGTCATTCACATTTCATTCACACACTCCTCAACATATGATCCTAATGCAAGATATTCACGTCTCAGATACTTTATTGCTACATTCGCGTCAATATATATATACCTCGTTTGTGTACAATATTCTCGTATATACCTTTGTACGGTCGAGCAATGCTATCGTGTCAATATGTAATCTAACATGTCGGGCGGCGATCATGCGGCGATGAGGAATCACAGCGCAGAACGAGCACGAGCACGACAATATTGTCGTGCGCAGACTACAAGGACAGCTATTCAATCGTATTGTGACGACCGTGACATGGCGCGGCGGTCTGGCTGTTTAAGCTGTAGCACAAGCCGAAGTACTAGCTACAGTCGGTCCTTATCTTCCTCACTTAGTATTGTGCAACGGGCACGATCCGATGAATAATCAACTCAGTCACGGTAAGCGAGACTAGTGCAAGATCCTTCATTGATTAACATCAACATGATCCTGATCTCTGCAACCCCGAGCTCGGGTACAGTAGGCCCAATCTCGACAACTATAATTGGGAGAGGGAAAAAATGATTATGTCGTCGGGGTTCGATGACTCGGAAGGGGAGGAGCCAATGCCTGATACGACTCTTTGACCGACAACGTGTTACGGTCGTTTCGGTTTCATATTATAGTTCGTCCGAATCCGACCTGGATAAGGTCCGAAGGCCCTTGGGGTTTTCTCAACGACATCAATAGACAGCGTTGACAGCCGGCGGCGCGGACACTGCGGCGTCAGGGGCAGCGCTCATCCATCTCGTTGCGGCGGCGTACAATTCGAACTTGTACCGGAAACGCGAGTTCGGACGGAATACGATATAACAAGGCAAGATCGAGATATTGTCATAAACAACCGGACTTTTCTTATCACCTCGGTAGTAGTAGTACTCGGCGAAGTCCAGCAGACGCTCAACATCACCCTAAGTGCGACAGCTGCACTAATATCGTGGTCTCAGGGTCAGGGTCATGTTCCGGGTAATAAACAACATCAATATAGCAATGATGAACATGACAATAACGGGATGCAAATAACGGAATACATGCACTCAATAACCCCCCTGGTCGTCCGAAGTTCGATGGGAAGCCATCTGCCTCCGCTGGGTGTCCTCGAGCTTTGGACAATTGGAGATGCCATGCCCCAGACCTGAAAAAGGACATCAACGGTTTGCGCGTGTCAAGACTCGGAGGGAGAGAATGTGAAACCCACCTCCACAGACTGGACATCCCTTGAGGGATCCGCCTTGAGCTGCTCGTGGGTCCTCGATTGTTTGCAGGAAGGGCGGGACTCTGCAGCGCCATCAGATTTTAATTATGCGCAACACAGAGTGGATACGCACTTCTGCCCGGCCTCCATGAGCAGGTACTTCAAATCCAGTAGCGTCTGCTCCGGTGTGTTCATATTGACAAATGTTGTCGCAATGCCAGTCTTCCCACTGCGTCCCGTACGCCCGATTTGATGCACGTAGTCCTCGATCTCCTTTGGCATGGAAAAAATAATGACATGCTGAATATCGTTAAAATCGAGACCCTTAGACGCGACGCCAGAGGCGACCATAACGTCTTTGGCGCCAGACTTGAAGGATTTAATGGCATACTGTCGTTCCTCCTGGGCTGAGACAAATGTCAGTAACAGTAACACGCACGTTCGGAATAAGGAGTATACTCTTCGACCCATGGATGGCGACAGCCTCGACCCCTTTGAGAAGTAGGTACTCCTGAATATCATCCACTTCGTGCTTGTTATCGCTAAAAACGATGACAGGAGGGGCGGTCTTCTGTAAGCACTCAAGCAAATAGACCATTTTAGCCTCTTGTTTGACGTATTCGATGACCTGCAAGACATCGAGGTTGGCAGCACCCGCACGACCAACGTTGACAAGTACAGGACGGATGAGTGATTGCTGCGCGAAATCTTGAATCTTTCGAGGCATCGTGGCGGAGAAAAGTAGTGTTTGCCTTTGGCGCTGTACGAGCACATCAGATTTTCCGTTATTACAAGGAGTAGAGTCAATTACCTTGAAAAAGCTCATGATGTTTCGTACGTCATCCTCGAAACCGAGATCAACCATTCTATCAGCCTCGTCCATGCAAAAGTACTTGCAACTATCGAAATTTAGTTTTCTCTTCTCCAGCATGTCGATTAGGCGTCCTGGAGTCGCAACCACGATGTGAATTCCTTTGCTCAGGACATGACTTTGTTCGCCCATAGCAATGCCACCCATACATAACAATGTGTTCAATCGAGGATAGTTTCCTGAGTTGGACAGTACCTCCGTCCACTGTAGAACGTTCTCGTACGTTTGAGACGCAAGTTCACGAGATGGGCAGAGAACGACGCCGACAGGGCCCTCGCCCCGAACAAAGGGAAGTTTGGACTCGTCTTCGAGCGCGAGCATAATGAGTGGGAGACAAAATGCGAGTGTCTTCCCCGAGCCAGTGAAGGCAATTCCAATCATATCTCTACCTGAGAACCTGGGTAATGGTCAAGAACACTGCCACATAAAGAACATCGTCCCGAAACGCACGCTACCGGTATTCCCTGGAGCTGAATGGGGGTCGGGTCTATGATCCTCTTTGACTTCAGGAACTTCAATAGAGGCTGGGGTATTTTCATGTCCTATTTTAAACTATGAGCTTCCGTCTGGTAAATGCCCAGCGTCCATACCTCAAATGAGTCAATCGGTGGAGGGATGTTCTCCCCGTCGACAATAATATGGTACTTCTCGCGAATCTTCTGAATCTTCTCCTCACTCCTCGCACGAATATACCGTGGAGGAACCCATCTATGGAGAAGGTCAGCATGTCATGACCCTATGTTGTCACAAACATAACCTACGAAGTTCTCAAGGTTTCGGTGTACTCGATGCCTTTGGCAAGCTCCATGTCCGATGCGAGCTTCTTTCTGCTGGCAATAGCAGCTAGAATTTGCGCATCTGCCTCTTCGGCCTTCTCCGCCTCAGTTTTTTTGGCATCTACCAACTTACTTCTTAGTATCCCAGCTAAGCGTATCGCAATAGTCACACACCTTCGGATGCTTTCTTGGAATGGACCTCCTGCGCCTCCACTAGGAGCGCTCGAGCCCTCCGAACCTTTTCTCTTCTTCTTTCCTCTTCTTGTTCCTCGTCCTCTCGCTCCTCCTCCGCCCCCTGCGATTCCCTTGCATTGTCAGGTCCAGTCGAAGGGCCCAAGGCGGATAGCTTGACCAGCTTCGCTTGCCGTCTTTGAGCTACTGGTATGTATGGTTTATAATCGTCATCCTCGTCGATCCTGTATTGAGGCGATGGGGAGCGCTGGATGCGGCGACGTTTTGCAGTTGTTTCGGGTCCAGACATGATTGTTGAGTACAGAAAGTGTGCGGAATGAGGGACGGAGTGAACGGGCCGGGACATTCACACGGTAGCCTACCGCATAAACCTGAAAGCACCCCTAAAAAAATCATCTGGAAAAATGAGGGCATGATTGTTTCTAGTACAGCCATATCCTCATTTTTTCAGGTTTCTCCTCCAGATGGTTTTTTTTCATGTACGGAGCGAAGACGCGATAGGATCATCTGCATGCTACAACCATGTAGTGAGCTGCTAACATCCCGATGGCAGGCAGGCTCTGTGACGCGTTATACGACGAACCCGAACATTAGGCCACCATCTCAAGCGCTACGGGTGCCACTGGAGGCTTTGTTTACGGTATGAATATTTATGTCGAAGTGAGCGTGGCTGGGAGTCAAAGTCGCATCGTCGTAAGCGTCGTAAAGAACTGCCCTTATTCCGTCTGGGTTCACTCGGGCATTTGAAACCTGGTGCACGACATATCACAGCCTACGTTCCGATGAAATACGTCAATGAGACACGTAATGCTTCCCTACAATCAACGCATCCTATCGTCACATTATCTGATCAAGGCAGAGAAGCTGTCTGTTGCGAACACCTTCTCCTTGATTACTACGACAGCCTATCCTCGCGTATTTCTATCATGGTCCATCAAAGGTCTACACCCCTAACGAGGACGGAAGCCATAACCCAGATGAAGAGGCCAACTCGACACTTCTGCAGGTCCCCTTCCCCTACGTTTAAAGCACTTCCATTCGGATGTTCAAGTACCTGGGTGCGTGCGTGTGTTGCCTTGTCCTAGGGTCACGCTGAAAGCAGACAGTTCCGAAGTTATTGGCGAAGCACAACGCGATGTCACATGTGAACAAGGCGCCCGTCAGTTGAGAGCTTCCCCGGAAGTTCAAGACGTGTTGGATAGCGAAACGTACGTACGCTGACCCACGTAACAACATTCGGGAATTTCGTCCATCGGTGTATCACTTGCTGCGATAAGAAGGTGAGTCTATCAATGCCGCTTGCTTGCCGAAGAGCGATGTCATAACTTGTATCGGGCTTCCCCGTTAGATGACATCTTGCAGTAGGTATTCAGTCCATGTCCATCCATGGGCCTTGCCTTTGGTGTGCTCACTCCCACGCCAGCGCAATGAATATTATTTTTTGGTGAATGAGGAAGATGTGTGCTGACGGCGATAGGGGGTCTCTGTGCACCTTTAAAAGCGACGGCATGGGGGAATTTTGTTCGAGCTACAGCTGAGCAAAATGGTTGAAGAATTTGACCCTGCTGTACACTCTCATCGTCGCTGTAAGTTCGATCCCTCGTCATGCAGTGCGAGCTCAAGATAGCCTTGGTAGACAACCCGCTCACCGGCGAGTGCGTGCTGGTGTCAGATCCGCACCGCATGAAACATCCATGGAATGGACAGGTTGAAAATCCTGGTACGGTGTTCTTGCCGGCACATGACCCAAACTGTTATCTTTGTTCGGGAAACCAACGCGCAAGCGGTCAGAAGAATGGAGTGTATAAGCACACCAAGGTCTTTCCAAATGACTATGCGTCGGTCCTCCCCCCGCCGCATCCTTTAAAGCTGACCGCGCCCCACCCGCTGCTCGCCAGTGAACCCGTCGTCGGAGCGTGCGACGTTCTCATTTTCCATCCGCGTCATGATTTGACGCTCGCCCAACTTTTGTTGGAGGACATAACACGTGTCGTCAACGAGTGGGTCAGCGTGTATAAACGTCGCGGATCCCAGGAATCGATCAAATATGTCCAGATATTCGAGGTACTGCTTTTATTTCTCCGTAACTTTGAGATCGAGACTAATAAAATGACTATCCAGAATAAAGGTGCCATGATGGGATGCTCGAACCCTCACCCACATGGACAGATATGGGCACTGAGTCATATTCCCACTATCGCGGCTACGGAGCTTGCCTCAATGATACGCTACGCGGTCGATCCTGGTGTTGAATTCTCTGAAGCTCCACGCGGTCCATTTGGCCGGCCTTGCTTGCTATGTGACTATATTGATTTTGAGTTGGGGGTTCCCGAAGACGAGGGCCGCGTTGTTGTGCGCAACGAACATTTCGTTGCGCTCGTCCCATGGTGGGCTGTTTGGCCCTTCGAACTTCTTGGTGGGTAAGAATCTTGTGACTGCAACCCCTGGCCAACTCTTCTTTTGCAGTGCTCCCGTATCATCGACACATCCCTTCGCTGGCCCACTTGACTGACGACGAGAAGCTGTCGCTTGCAAGCGTACTCTCACGAGTCACGAAACGCTACGACAACCTGTTCTCTTGCTCGTTTGCATATTCTATGGGCATACACCAGAGGCCGTTACCTCCTCACGAAGAGGACATCAAGAACACAGATGACGAGGAAAACATAGCGCATCTGCACCTGCATTTCTTTCCACCACTTTTACGAAGCGCATCAGTCCGGAAATTCCTTGTTGGGTCAGTGCGGTGATTATCAATCATTTGATCCGCACCCACTCTAACCGAATGGCCAACAGATTTGAACTGATGGGTGAATCGCAGCGCGATTTCACGCCTGAGCTTGCAGCGCAGCGACTGAGGGCATGTTCTGATGTTCATTATCTAGATTTGGTAGATTGATGAATTATCTTATCTGACTGAGACGCACGTGTCCGCGTAACTCTTCTCTTTCTTCATAAACCATGAGCAACCCACATTCTGGAACAAACTCTCCCGTCAATCAAGCCTCAGATTCCCAGTTAGAGTCCGGAAATTTGTACCATGTCAACAACAGGCTCGCCGCTTTCCAAGTTAAAGATGCTACACCGCATGCACCTCCAGGCCATGGTGCGCGTTCCGCTCCTTACGGCGCAGGAGGACACCTGTAAGCCTCCATCTAGTTATCTCGTTATCATGTTTGCTTTGGGCCTAACAATACTTGTAGGCTCCGACAATTCGACGAGTCCATCCAGAGTAGGATCGCCTCTCAGTCAACAACTCCTCCCAGGTCTGTCGTCGGGATCGGGGGAAAAGGTGCGCACGGCCCGTTTCTTTACGCGACATGAGATAAACCCGTTAAAATTCTATAAAGTTGCGAAGCCCGACTATTCCGAGGCGAAGATTGTCCTCGCTATGGTACTCAAACCTCCCATTGCCCATCGCCCTAAACTTCAGCCCGCCTGAGATGATAACCTCCCGTTCTAGGTCGGACTACCCGCCCGTGGAAAATCATATCTCAGTAACAAGTTGACGAGGTACTTAAAGGCAAGTCGCCAAAGTCTCTTTGTTTCCCAATGTTTAGGAAACTCATTGTTCTGGTACACAGTGGTTAGAATATGATGTCAAGGCACGTAAACCCTCTCCGCACGAAACGCCTTCCTCTTGATCCCTACGGCAGGTTTTCAACGTTGGGCAACTACGCAGGAGCAGGGCCAAACAGAAGAGGGAACAGTTCGTGGCTATCCTAAATGTTTGTGACCTCGAAATCTCACTCGCATGACTAGGAGCGGTGTAAAAGAGGATCACACGGCCTCGTATTTTAGCCACAATAACGCGGAGGCAACTCGTCTGCGTGAGCAACTCGCGACAGACTCGCTAGAAATGTTAATCCAATGGTTGCGAGATGGAGGAAACGTCGGGGTTCATGGTGAGGGCCGCATTGGTCCGTAACCCCTGGTGCTGTACTTACGCTTTAGTCAGATGCTACAAACAGCACGAAGGAGCGGAGGTGTGTTCTACATAGGGTTCCTCACCAGGGCTCCGCTAACCACGCTCTTCGTAGAGCGTCCATCGAACAACGCGTGGCCAAAGAGGAAGGGATGACCCTTATATTCCTCGAGTCAATATGCGACGACCCGGCTGTCATCGCCGCCAACGTTGGATTAAAAGTTAGCATGGGTGACCCAGACTACAAAGACATGTCCCCGGAAACTGCAAAGCGGGACTTCCTCCGGCGCATCAAGGAATATGAAGCCGTTTACGAGACGATCACGGAACCTTCCCTCTCGTACTTCAAAATAATCAACGTTGGGGACCAAGTCACCGTCTGCCGTATACACGGATACCTGCAAAGCCGCATCGCGTTCTACCTCATGAATCTGCACCTGAAGCCGCGCAGCATATTCTTTTCCCGAGTACGTCACACACTCCCAGTCCCAACTCTGGGGCAGCTGTAAAGAAAAGGCACTTTCTAAACTTTTTGATATATCATTTCAGCACGGCGAGAGCCAGTTCAACGTGGAGGCAAAAATCGGCGGAGATTCAGACCTGTCAGAGCGGGGACTAAGATATGCAAGGGCACTGCCGGACCTCATCAGGGACAACATTGGTGATGCGGCGCTGACTGTACAGTCCCAGTCGCTCTGTCGACCTTTCCTTTCTTACGTAGTGATTATTATTTCGTGTCAGGTCTGGACGTCCACCCTCAAGCGCACAATCCAGACGGCGCAAGAGTTGCCGTATCCCAAGTTGACGTGGAAATCGCTGGACGAGCTCGATGCCGGTGTTTGCGACGGGATGACGTACGAGGAAATCGAGGTACCGAAAAAAACGAAATGCCCCTTTGACAGCTGAATGTTGATAGCGTGGACGCAATGCCGTCAACTGAAACCATCCGCTCGCACACTATGTACGCCCAAAACTATTCCAATGTAGCGTGCGTACCCCGAGGACTTCGCCAATCGGGACGACGACAAGTTCAATTATCGATACCGCGGTGCGTCGCGCCGGCGTTAGAAATGCCTCGGCGGTTTTTTTGACCGGTGTATGCGCGCGTGTGTATGTGTGCGTGATGACTGATGATGGATGGGACCCAGGGGGCGAATCTTACCGAGACGTTGTGCTCCGGCTGGAACCGGTGATCATGGAGCTTGAGCGACAGGAGAACGTTCTCGTCGTGGGACACCAGGTGAGCGCTCAAGCAATTATTCTTGCACGCCTTCTTCGGTCATGGTTTCCGAGCCCCTCGCTCACCGCATCGCATCGGTTATTATTCTCTGGCAGGCCATCCTCCGTTGTCTGTACGTGCGACGCGGTTTTTTGTGACAAGCGAACGACGCATGACCGCCTCTCGTCCGTTTTCGTCGTTACAGCTACGCGTACTTCCATAACCTTCCCCAGGCCGACTTGCCGTATATCAAGATTCCTCTGCACACCGTCATCAAGCTTACGCCGAAAGCATACGGCTGCGACGAAGAACGGTGTGTCTTGGTCTCTCAAAGACCGGCTGTATTTCCCATTCTAGTGATAATAACACATTTTAGGTATACACTCCCCATCGGGGCCGTGGATACCCATCGACCGAAGCCGAAAGCGACGCGTCACGTATCTCCAACGAGAGCCGGGACGGGACGTGAGTATTATACAGAGAACGCATGAGTATAGAGGGCAAGGAAAATGACAGGAAGGGAAAAAGACAGTGGGTATGTACAAAAGAGCGGTTACGACGTTCTCTATTTACCGATGCAACACGGGAAAGAATGGAGTAGATATCGAACAAGTTTGATCAGTGGGACTCGGACGTTGAGATGCTTTCTGGGTGCTGGTCCGCGAAACGCTCGTCGGCGAACTTTGGATTAATGACCATCAGGATGTCTAATGGGGCCTTCTTGAATCCGCGGTTTAACCAAAGCCACTTGAAGCCGACATGGTACTCGACGGCCGCTTTCCAGCGCATCGTCAAGGGGACCTCCGGGTTGGACCATTCTGGCCAGTCGTAATATAGCGGCGCGCCATCGAGGCAATTACTGCAAGAGGCGAATAACGGACGTCGATCAGTCAGACCTAATTTGCACGGTAGCGAGGGAGAGCACGTACAAATGGAGCAGTTTGGGAACGACGATCTGGCCCTCGTATGGCGTGTCCTCCAAGTGGATCATGGCATTCTTCTCCTGCTCTAGGGGAGTGGCATCGTCGCCGAGTCTCGTGTTGTACATGTCCAGCAAGCAGCTGGTGACCTCCCAGTCGTATGACAGCGGGCGGAAGATGTCCGTGCGGTTGCTCACGATGGCCCACCAATACGACTGATCGCCGAGCGCGGCGTGATGGTACCCGTTCGGGCCCGGGGGCCCAAAGAGCTCCACGAAGGTGGGCGGGGCAAGCGCGGGCGGGTACAGCCCGCTGGTGTCGGCGCGGTAGATGCTCGAGTCCATGAGGCGGATGGAGCGGAGGTTTTGCATGTGGAGGAGCATGATGCAAGAGCAGATTTTCGAGGCGTTATACCACTCTTCGTGGTACAGGTTAGGATGGTACGGGATCGAGACGGCGACGTTGGGTTCCCAGCGGGAGAACTCGTCCCAGAGGAGCGCGGGGTCTGTCAGGAAGAAGGCGTCTGTGTCGACGTAGATGGCCTTTTCGACGGTGTCTGGGAGCAGCTCGTGCATGAAGAGCTTCATGAGCCCGGCTAAATTTCGATTGCGGGGCTTAGATTTAGCAATAGAGTTCTTTGGGGGTTATGGAGAGGGAACGTACGGAATCCGGCGGAGTGACCAGTGTTGAGAGAACCTTCGCGGGAGATGCGGTCTGCCATGCTCTGGCGGGTGAGGCGGTAGAACCGGATGGAGATCGGATGGACGGGATGCGTGAGGAGGCTGAGCCGAGGCTCCAGATAGGCAACGGCCTCTTCGTCGCAGATGATGTGGAAATGGATGGGTCGACTGGTGTACATTATCGCGGACTAGACGCAATGATTTGTTATTGGGGGTCGACATGGATTCAAAAATATTCGGGGGGGAGGGGGAGGGAAGTACGTACCTTGAGCAGGACCGCGCCTTCCTTTGCAGAGTCTTCCGAATACATGATCAAGGAAAAAACAACGAGTTCTAATGGTCGCTCGACCTCGACCGTCACGGTGTGTACAGAACTGGGGGCAGTAATCGTGCCGGTGGGCGAGTCGGGCGCATGAGCATCAAGCGAGGCTCGATAAGATTGGGTATATTCAGTAAGGAGAGGATGTTGTGACAAGAGAATGACGATGATAAAGACCACCGCGAATATGAGGACCATCAGACGACGGGACCGGGTGCGGAGAGGGGCCCGGCCCTCATACTTGGGCAAGAAGGACGTCGTGGGGAGGTCATCTGTGCTGTCGAGCTCCAGAGGTGAGGAGGAGCGCGAGATTGGGAGGGACATCTGGAACGCAAATAAAGAACGCGGAAAAAAGAGAGTATGAGATGAGGGTAAAAGGGAGAAAGAAAGAGGGAGGGGGAGACTCAGTTAGAATGGTATGAAACATTCACGGGTGCGAATCCCGGGTCGAAGGCTGACAAGGCAGCGAGCGCAGGAACACAGGAACGCGTGGCATTTTTCAAGAAAGACGCTGACAACGGCGCCACACCTTCTATCTTAAGCTAGATCAAGCAACTGGCCCCATATTAGCGCCCCATTCATCTCTTCCCGTCAAATCCCTTACAGTACTGCTCGAAAATCGTCCAAAACGACACGGTCTGTACCTGTGGTAATTGCGATTAGTTGGATTCGTGACTAGAGATGCGACCAATCTACCTCCAGCATGAGAATCGTTTGTCCCTTGTCGTGTATTACCCGAAAATACGTCGACCCTGTCTCGGTTCGGTAATGGCAATAACACACTCGTCAGACGCCCCCAAAAAGGCAGCAAGTTAATAAAACGGACCTGGTAGTCTCCTTGGATCCTTGACTCTAAGTACAAGAGCGAAGAGTGGAAAGTGGTTTATCAGATCGATAGCAACCTTCAGAAGGCCGCAGGTCACTACGACGGCTGATCTCATCTACGCGGCCGCGTGATCGCGATGGGATAATCCGATCCACTAATCAAGAATTACGTACCAAGGTGAATACGATTCCGTAAGTTAGTAACGTTGGGAGGCTGAACGTAAATAAAGTGAAGAGTAGCGTTCCCAGGGTCAGTTGATCCACTTCGTAGCTCCACGAATCCGTACGCTGATGCAGCACATTGAACCGTTTTCCTGTAGTTCGCGTGTGGGACAGCCGTTAAAACGGATCAGTTGTCGCCCTTACCTCTGAACAAGTTAAATAAGGAACGCAGGGCCGATATCTGGTACGAGACCGCTTTCTTCAACACTAGGTGGCTCAAAGAGATGTGCAGGGTCAACGCGTTGAAGATGTCCAAAAACAGTGACAATGGGATGCTAAGTCCGCCATATCCAGCAAGGCCGGTCACGTACACGATGCTGGGAAAATGAGGCGACAGCGAACGTAAAAGGTCTAAGCAGGGCGTCAAGCTTAATCTAGACGGCATTGTCATCAGAAGCGTCGAGTGCACCCACATGCCCAAAGTTCCAACACGCCCAAGAGTGTGCGCACGAGGAAGGAGCTAAATTCTGCATTGAGTTTAAGTCCCTCAGGCCAATCATCCAACCACAGCAGAGCGTCGTAGGTAAAATCAATAAAGGCAGCCTGCATAGTTGTTATCGCCGTTGCTGGCGCTCATCAGGCAAGTAAACGACGAACCTTGAGCCAATTGTGTAATGATACGCCGATGGTCTCACTATTCTCGGATATAAATACGCCAACAACGATTCCTAATATCACGTCGTTCATCACGAGCCAAACGGCGTTATTGAAGCTACCGAATCGTCAGTATCATTAGAACGGTCTTATGGCGGCGCTGTGGTAGACGCTCACCGGACGTATTCTGCGGACGTTTCCAGTTTTCCATACACATACGATAACCTAGGATACATTATCAAACCGCGCACGAGGTTCAATCGCGCCCATAATTGGTCGACTGAGACGCTCGAGAATCAGGCCCCACGAAGAGTCGCTCATGTTCAAGGTTAAGGTACTCACGCAATTTCGAATGCGCCCTTGCAAAGCCTATCATCCACAGGCCGCCGTCATGTCGGAGCGAGCCGGCGACCCAGCCAAGAACGAACTTGAGGCCTGAGAAAAAGCGCGGAAAGGCGAGCCCAGGGGGGCGGGGACATTTGTCATTGATGTACCGCGCGACGATGTCCAGGAGCTTGAACCTGGCCAGCCATGATCCGGAGAGATTGAGCAGCGAGTGCAAACGGTAAGTTGCATTCAACTGCCAGCAATCAATCATGATCACGAGGGTGTTGAGCATATATAGAGCGCCCACGTGCCCTGAAATTTAAAAGAAGCGCACCTGGGTCAACGCCTGGTCGTCCAGACCCACCGTCTCGAAGCCCAGGTGACCGTAATGTGGAGTGGCGGCGGCGGCGGCGTCTGTGGTGGTGGTGGTAGCGATAGTAGTGGCTACGGGGGCGTGAAAGCGGGCAGAACCTAGTGCGGACCTACGGTACATCACAAGCGCGCCACAGAAAGGGCTAGATTTGAGGGTCAGGTGGGAGCCAACAGAACCAACGGGCACAACATACGTGGGCGAGGCTGGGCCTCCCTCATGGAGATATTGGATGTGCGGCGTTCGACTCGAAGAAACGAAGGCGCACTCTCCCAGTATCACCGGAGCGTCCGTAGAAGATACTTCTGTGAACTGAGGATTTTCTTTGAGAAAGTCATCCAAAATGGCTTCTGCGCGTTCTGAGTGTGACGTGTTCGGAATAAAAAGGTTCTCAAGGCGGCGAGAGAACATCGCAACTGACCGAGTGATCCGACCTTGAGTACACCCGCTACGCATACCAGCTTGGTGTTCAATACCCAGCCATAGCAGTACCCGTTTGTTCCTATGTCTTCTATGGGCCAGAGGGTACAACATTGCGGGATCATGACATGGCCGTGAACTGTGAACAGGACAGAGTCAAGCGTAACCTGGCCCGGACGAGAGCAGCCTTGAAGCGGGAAGCGGGCCGGTTCTCCGGTATGTGGAAGTTCAGTTTGCTTCCTTCCTCAAAGTCAATACCTGAACAACCCCAGCCGCGTCAACGCGTGCAAAACGAACGCCTCACACTGCTATATTTTCCATCTAGCCCACCAAACGCTTCTTTCTCTTTACTGCTGTACTCAACTCGTTCATCGTTTCCTTTGTGAGTGTTCTATTCTACATGCCGTGTCTACTGACACGACGACATCATGCACTAGTCTCCGTCGATCATTCTGACTAGACAACATGAGCGGCCACCTTGAGCTAGGGCCAAACCAAAGGCCAGACATGAAGAGAAAGATTGTCGTGGTCGGGGATGGTGAGCTCCCAGCATGCGTTTTCGATCGGCATGAGGCTGAATGACCGATCCCTCCCTACGCGTTGTGCAAGGCGGCTGCGGAAAGACGTGCCTGTTGATCGTATATGCTCACAATAGATTCCCAGAAGTACGTCTCCCCAAATACCCGTACCTTGATCCGCGCGGCAGCACCCGTTCATTCGCCATCCACACACACCTTCTCAGGCGTACATACCCACCGTGTTCGAGAACTACGTAACAAACCGACAGTTCGACGGCAAGATTGTCGAGATCGCGCTCTGGGACACGGCAGGACAGGAGGAGTACGATCGACTGCGGCCGTTGAGCTACCCAGAAAGCCACGTCATCCTCATCGTCTTCTCCGTTGACTTTCCTGTCAGTCTCGAGAACGTCCAGGACAAGGTGAGCGCTCCGCTCCCTTTTCACATCCCTCCCCACCTCCCCACCTCCTTCTTCCGTCCCCGCCGCCCCCTTCCATTCCATGTGCAGAACTCGACCCTGATGCCAAAGTGGGGGATGTATTTTTGTTCTCTTATTCTTGGCCGGTGGGGTTTACCTGGTGACAAAAGTGGTACCCAGAGGTAGCGCACTTTTGCGAGGGTACGCCGCTCATACTCGTCGCAACCAAGACGGACCTCCGCCGGGACGACAACACGAAACGGATGCTTAGCGCGCAGGGACAAAGGCCCGTCACGGCCGAGCAAGGCGCGGAGGTCGCACGCGAAATCGGTGCAAAGTACATCGAGTGCTCCGCGAAGACGGGCAGCGGGGTACAGGAGGTGTTCGCGCTCGCTCTGCGAGAGAGCATGAAGAGTAAATGGGGAAAGATTGCGCGACCACACAAGTCGTGTGTCGTGATTTGATCTCTCGTTTGCGGGCTGATTATTGTATTTCGTTCCCCATCCCCTCCTTTTTTGTTTGCTATCCCGCTTCCTCCGCTTTCCTTGCTAGTTTGCTCTTTATCTCGCACGTCCACGGACGGTACTTACACCGGAAGCGCTACCCTACCCTACCAGTCGAGTTGGGACCCGCCTGGGCGTTTGCCGGGAGTGTATAGTAGCGGTGCGCGCCCTGCTTACGGAAGTCACGGACTCATGATCTGCCTCATGTGTTAAGCGCGTCCGAAAACCTCACCATCCACTCCCGGGTCATGTTCCCTACCACATGTCACATGGGCGTATTCTTCCACCCCAACTAAGCGGCCGCGAGGCAACGTCGTGGAATAGAAGCGAATGGCGCTTGGTGTTTGGAGTCTTACTCCAATGTCGTCCCGTTGCCTCGTTGCGCGCCTCTCCAACCCTCGTCACAGGTTGTCATAGCTCCATTCCATTCGCGGCGGGTCATGTGCAAAATAAAAACCCATTCCATTCACAAGACTCGAGTGCACCGGCGCCGGAAACGCGAGCGGAGCGGCGCATCGGGCCATTAGCCAGGCCAGGCCTGCGAGGGCGAGACACTGGTGTGGTACTGTACCCGAGTCCGAGATCCCCCCCCCCCCCGGTGAACAAAAGAAGGGCGTGCCAATTGGCGTATTTGTGGTTAGAGTTTATCCGACGTGTGTCTGTGTGTGTGCGTGCCGTCTGTGGTCGTGTGAGCCTCGCCTCGAAAGATCGCCGTGCTGATGAAAGGGAATTTTGAAACCGCACGCAAGCCACGCGTCCCGCGTCCCCGCGTCTGACACCACCACCACACCACCACCACCAACCACCACCATCAACCATCAACCACCCACCGCCAGGATGCCGTACGTGCGTACGGCAGTCGCTCAACCAAGCCAATACAGTCCGTACGATGCGTTACGTCCTCGCGCGCGCCGACGTCGCGAGAACGTAAACAAAACAAACAAAGGGAGGGGTGGATGGAGGAACGGAATGACGAGAATGGGAACGGCAACGGCAACAAGTCAACGGGCAAGCAACCAACGGGGGTCGGGGAATGAATGAGAATGAGGCGAGGCAGACCCCACGTCTCCTTTGCAGCTTTTACTTTTTTATAAAAAAGATCGCGGAATGGAAGTGCAGACTGAGAGGCGCCTGAAATCGACCCTCGAAGCGGAGCTTGCACGAATTCCGCGGCGGACCCGCGTGTTCTGATGGATTGGTTTGCACAGCCCGTGCAAGAGGCGAGCTGAAACGTCACCAAGACTCCACATTCCACTGAACCGCTCTCCCGGAAACTTTTACCGCTGCCGGGTTTGCCGATAGCGTGGTTCGATTGCAGAGCAGTCCGAGCGCAGACCGCAACCAGCCTGGCCGTACAATCCTCGGCGTTTTTACTTTCAGACAGACGACCAACAATCCCAAATCTCACATTTCTCATTTCAGTTTACTCAAACGTGATGAAAATATAGACTATGAACTGCGAACTACGGATACTTTCAACCGAAATTGTGTAACCACTACTATGGGAGGGTAAGAAGGCATAGGAAGTGCAGACGTGAGGACCTTGAGAGAATGCAGGATACAAGTACAAGGGGATATCTTACAAATCTTTCAGGTCCTACATGCTTCCCGCAATTGGCTCGCGACCATCCGCATGCTCCTCCCTCCTAGCGTTGCCATTCACGGTGACGTCGACGCCTGGGTTACCGGCAGATGGAGGCTTGGAGTAGGGGGCATGGTGGCCGTTGGGATACCCAGGGTACTGAGGGTGGGGCTGCATAACAACTGGCATATCAGGGCGATGATGCGGGACGAGATAGGGAGTAGGGTACGGCATAGTGCCGTAGGGAATGTACGGCGGGTAATATTGGTGGGGAGGGGGAAGAGGGTAAGCTTGACCCTCATGGTCCTGCCCCGGATGAGACGGCGGGGCCGGCTGCATCGGTACATAGTACGTGGGGTGGTAAGGAGCGGCTTCTCCAGGCTTGTGCACCATAGGACCATAGATCGGGAGCGGGTAACCCATGGGACTCATGAAAGAGGCAGCCGGGGGCGTGCCTCCGGGAGGTGGCACTCCAGCAAGTGACATACCCATGGTTGGCGGTGGCGCAGGGTCGGGTTGGGTCTCAGTGGCAGAAGTCGCGCGACCAGTTGGAAGGAAAGGGTAAGAATACACGTGTTGATAAGGAGAGAAATACCGAGGAAAAGCTCACTCTTTCCATCGCGCTTCTTGTAAGGGCCCCGCTTGATTCCTTTTTTCCTTTCCTTGCGCTGAGAGTCGACGCACTCTTCGCCAATACCATACTTGACACAGCGCAGGCAAGGGCGTGCGTCATCACACTTCTTGCAGGCCTTTTGACAATTAGTACAGGCGTTCTTGACCTGACGACGCTTGGAACGCATCGGGGGCTGAGCGGTGGAGACGAAACCCGACGAGAACGGGTACATGTGCGTGGGAAGGCCGGTGTAAGGCGCAGAGTGGATGGTCAACTGAGACTGTACCGAGTCGGAGGCAGACTCGGGAGATTGATCGATCCGGTCTTCGTCGGAGTGGGCGCGGACGGAGGCCATCTCTGGAAGGAAAAAGAGAGGAGGGGAGGGTGAGCGAGCGGACGAGCGGAGGAAGTGGCGGTAGAGAAGAGGAGATGAATGGGCAGCGGGCTAATGAAGTTCGGGTGCGCGGCAATGGCACGTGGGAACAAATGCCGTCGAGACGCAAAAACCAGGGCGGACAAGCGCCGGTGAAAGCAAGATGAAAGAAAAGGGATGGATAGAAACATGAAAACGGAAAAGGAGGCAGGGGAGGGAAGTGGGAGAACGAGTGATGGGGAAGGGGAAGAAAGAGGAGAGATGATAAAGGGGAGCAAGGGAAGGAGGGAGGGAGGGAGGAGACGTACAGAGCAGAGGGGAGGATGTCGGTTCGCTGAGATTTGCGGAGAGAAACGAGCGGAGAGGCGGAGAGGGCAAAAAACGCGGGGTTACAACTCGACTGGTCCACTCTTTATTTATCCTCAGACTCAGCCCTGCCGGACGCGGAGCCAAGCTGCAGGTCAGCGCCAATGTCGTTCATCTCCGCCTGAACCGTGTTTTATGGTTCCGCGAACAACGCATGCTCGCGTGTATGATAGGGGTCTACTTGTCCCGGCGGCCAAACACGCCTGCCCGTTTCCACCAGCAGGTGAGTGACGAGTGAGGGGATAGGGATGGGCGCAAAAGCAGCAGGATAAAAAAATTAATTAATTAAAATAATATCTATCCCGAGTAAATGCGGCCAAACAGGACCACACAACCCTACACGAGGACGGTGCGCACCCGGTGCTTTGACAATCAACGTCGGACACGCCTTGGCTGTAGCCCGTATCATCGAGCTCGCCATAGTGCTCGCTCTATCTATCATCGCCATCGACTTAAGCACGGTGTCAACGACCTTGTTTTTCTTTTCTTTTCCTTTTCTCTCCTTTTTGTCTCCGCTCTCCCGTTTCCCGCCCTCCTTTCATCCTTCCTCGGTTCCCAATGTCCGCGTCTTCTCCTCATTCTCCTTTGCTCTCCCACGACTCAAGTCCATCAAAGAGAAAGGACAGGCCTCCTGCTCTTGAGATCCTCACCTCCACCGCTCCCTCTTCTCGTTTCCCTGATCGTCATCCCTCCCCCGATGATGACACAATGCCCCACGTTGAACAGGTGATGATTTTACTCTCACCATCCCATCTTCTCCACTAACTGTGTCCAAGTTACACGCCGATCAATTTGTTGATGACCTTCATGCTCACCTTCCCTCTCGCTCCACTTCCGCCACGTCGTCCCTTGATCCATACTACTTTAGTGTCCACTCTCCTTCCGGATCACCCGTAATTCCCCTCCCGGATCCTCCACAGTTGCGCAAGACTCCCGAAACGCGTCCAGTGGCTCAGGAACCCGTCACTCCACATCGGGATCCATCCAAGATCGATAGGAGGGTTCTTCACGGTTTAGGTGAACTTGCAACTCCCCGCTGGACGCGATCGGTTGCAAATCGCGAGGAGGATGTCCATCCCTTAGATCAGGACGATCTCGAGCCACCTCTCCCTGAAGAACCGGAAGACAATGATTCGGATAGTCCTTGGACTATAGAGGCCGTTGATGGTGAAGAAGAGGACGAGGAACGGGATCAAGTACACTTTTTCCCGCACGCATACCCTCATGATTGTCTAATTGTGCATTCATTCCCCAGCCTTCTGAATTCAAACCGATCCCACGGACGATTCGCTCTCGACCTTCTGTCGCCGAGGAGAGTGGTGGTGAAGAGATCCTCTATCCACGTACCCAGTTCCAAAAACCTCCTACCTCGGCACATTCCGTGGTTTATGGCACGGCTACCGTTGATACCGCCTCGCCTACAACCTTTGCCCCGTTGACGAATAAAACCAGGAAACGCACTTCTGATGGTCTTGAACGGGATGAGACAGACAAAAAGCACCAGCGATCCCCTTCTGGCTCTATCCTAGACGGCACCGTAGAGGAACGCTCTGAGGCGCGGAAGCATCCCAGCCTTGGAGTGGGACTTCCTTCACGAGATAAGCCCCGAGAGCGTCGAAAAGATAGTGTTTCGACGAGTGGGAGCATAACTAGGGACCGTCACACCCGACACACCTCGGCGAGCTCTTCTTCCTCCACTCATGGGGAACAGCTTCATTCCCGCCGTGTTCATACGACTGACTTCTCTCATCTTCCTCCCTCCCCTTCGACAACATCAATCCAGCAGTTCCTTGGTCATTCAGCCAGCAATTCTGCCATCGGCGCCTCTGCTCACTTTAACCCGCAGAAGGAGGCGCAGAATCACCACGCACCAAATGTGGCGCATTCATTGCTTAGGGGAACCCAAGAAGGATGGTCTGATCTGGATGACCAAGCCACCGCCGAGGCGCTGCGCAAGCTCGATGGTCTCTCGGGAAAAACAGGCACCCGCGTGCGTTCTAGTGTGGGTAGCCTTCGCCTGGTCACCTCTAGCCGACCTGGAACGCCCGCAAAGTCAGCCCAACATTGGGAGGGTGTAGGTTCAGATAGTGGAAAGACTAGCCGTAGGAGCTCAATGCACATTCGGGACAGTACTTCGTTAACGAAAGACAAGGACCAAACGCCAAGCGCCAGCCGTCAATTAGCTGGTCAGGTGGATTTTGTTGACATTTCTGAACAGGCAGCAAGTGTGTTTGGGAGCAGTGATGAGACGCAGCTTAGCTCGCCAGCACAGGATAAGCCACCCGTGAAGAAATCTTCCGCAAGTACACGGCTCGGCCACTCCACCAAGCGTGGTTCTGCCTCGTCAACCAATTACACCAGCACGCCAACTACGAGCTCTAGGGACTCTGGGTCTATGTCAGCGGGTACGAGTCTTACGTCGATCTCCACACAGTCCGGACGTCATTCCACCAGCAAGGCTAGGCGCAACAGCGTTGGCAGCGATGCTTCGCAACCAGGAGACGTCACTGCCTTGAAAGATCGTGCTGCGTCGCTCGCGACGTCCAATGAACAACCAGAAGTTGGACAAGACGTACCCCCAGTTCCTCCCTTGCCAAAGGACTTATCTACGTATCGATCTCCGCCCCAATCTTCAGCGGGCGCCTCGTTTCCCGTCGAAGGAGTTACCGCGGAAGAGTCCACGCAGGCAGACGATGCTGAGCCTAATCGGTCGGCTCCGGCGGAGATAACTACTGTACCCACTGTTTCGAAGCCGCCATCGCCACCGCCTTATGCTCCGCATGGTGACCTACAAGGCTACGCCTCTGCTCCGGCGGTGTTGAAAACACCCTCTAGGAAGTGGAGTTTACTTGGCATGAAATTAAGCGGCAATCCGTCAACAAATTCGGCAAAAGACAATTCTGGCGTTAAGGCATCTTCCAAGCGACACAGCCCTCATTCTGCGATATCTAGTCAGCCTAGCCGCCGCTCTATTTCTAAGGACCTTCAAGAGCCATGGTCACCTGTCCAACAACCCGACGCAATGGCTTCTGCAGCCTCCCTGGTTTCACAATCGTCTTTGTCCTCATCGCATGCATTGCCCACCTCTGGCGCAGTGGCCGGCACACCTGACCGCCACTTCCCCAGCCGCCCCGGCACCGCATCGAGTTCCCATAAATCCAGTTCTTTGGCCGCCCCTCAGCAGACGCCCCTCAGCCCATCCAACTCCATTCGCCGCGGATCATCGAAGCGCCTGACCCCGTCCGCTATTCCTTTCTTCCGTCGCTCAAACTCTCAATCCATTCAAGTTGGTCCTCTACGTTCAAACTCGCCTCCCGCTTCGACGGGTCCATCGCATCTGCAACCTAGAGATCCTGTGTCCCCTGTGGACTCCAGCTTGTCGACACCCCCGGCTGCCCATAAAAAGTCTTCTCTAATTAGTTTGGGTTCGCTCTTGAAAGGCTCAAGTTCAAGACGCAACTTACAGGCGGGTAAGGATGACCCTAGGAGTGACAAGGAGAGTCGGCGCGGGCGAGATACTGACGGCGGAAAGTCTGACAAAGAAAAGGCCAAAAAGGAGGAGAAAGATCGGAGTGAGAGTCGAATTTCTGTGTTGATGGGCAGGAAACGTGGCAAGGTCACCTACTCTGCAATCGTTGCTGGACGCTCTCTGATCCCTATTTTTTTCTGCCAGACTCTGTCCTCCACTGAGTCGAAGAAGCCCCAGCCAGTGAGTATGCCTCCCATGCAGATTTCCGCGTTGCCCCAGGCAACAGCTCAACGCGTTGCGAATCTGAAGGCTACATCAACTTCAAATGGTCCCGCCACTGCTACTCGCAGTAGCGCGGTATCGTCGCGTGCTACCTCGCAAACGATCAGTTCCCTGCAGCGGCAGTCTGATACGTCACTGCGCAGCCGGATGCTGCTTCCAACGATTGCTGGGTCACCATCGGTCGGAACTGCGGGAAGTAACGCGCAGATTAGCCGAGACATGAAGGAGCGAGACCCTCCGCCCTCATCCGGCGCAAACGGGACCGGCGTTCATCCTAAAGAAACACCCACCAAAATCCCCCGCATCCATAGCCGTACATCCACTGTTTCATCCCCCGCTCTGAAACCATCCACATCGTCGACAATGGCCAGCCGGCGAACCAGTCTTATTGTTTCTTCGTCTGTGGCTGGAAACGACCCATCTCCCACACCTGGGAATGCGCCGGGGAATGGATCATCAGGGTCTATAAACAATCCAGCTCCGATCACGGATGAATTTGGGCTTTTAGAGAACGGTGACGCGTCCAAGGCCACGCTCAACACGTTCACACAACGGCGTGCCTCTCCCTCATCAAGTTCTAACGCTAGAGGTCCCCGCCAGGTCATCAATTCAACCTCTTCATCCAATATTCCACGCAAGGGCACTCGTGATTCCATGACTTTCGGCGGTCTTCGCAAATCCTCCACTGGCTCTGTGGCCTCGCTCAATTCAGTTGCCCCCAGCGACGCACCCTCAACCCAGACGTCATCACATCGATTCTCTGCCCTCTCCCCATCAAGGGGCCTCAAGCTTCTCAGCCCAAAGGTCTCCCTGACACACTCGCGTTCCTCCAACTCGTCCAACACCCATCAAGCTGCTACTCCATCCTCCAGCCGTCTATCATTATCAACACCGTCTCCTGCCCCCAGCTCTGTTGATGAGGAAGAGCTTCTTGGCGATGAGGAGATGCTGCAATATATCAAGCGGCAGCAGCAGAAAAAGTTGGCGCACGGAGCAACTCAGGAGGAATTGGACGCGCTGTTACGATTTCCGGAGCCTCTCCCCCCTAAACCTCCACAGAGTCCTTCGGGTAAGTCCTTATCTGTGTTCTTGTACTATTTGTTCACACCTTTAAAGCTATCCTCAAGAGCAGTCAGCGACAGCATTTGTCCGAGTACGAGCGGCAGGAGATCCTTGATTACCCGTCCGTATATTACGTTGGGACTGGTAGCGAGAAGAAACCTGCCCATCCTGACCGGCCGACGAACAATTACGGGTATGACGATGACCGCGGTGACTATCTCGTCGTCGACCGTGATCATCTCGGTTACCGTTACGAGGTTATGGACAGCCTCGGGAAAGGTTCCTTCGGCCAAGTATTGAGCTGTCGAGATCATGCCACAGGAGAGTCTGTCGCGATAAAGATTATTCGGAACAAGAAAAGGTTCCATCACCAAGCCCTCGTCGAAATCAAGATTCTTGATAATCTACGCCAATGGGTACATCTTCCCTTTTTATCCCGTTCAATCGTACTTATCTTGTGTATTCTAGGACCCCGAGGAGAAACACCACGTTATCAAGATGACGGAGCACTTCTACTTCCGCAATCATCTCTGCATTGCTATGGAACTTCTGAGTATAAATCTATACGAACTCATCAAAGCGAATGGCTTCGTTGGATTTACGACTGCTCTTATTCGCCGATTCACGAGCCAAATGCTTATGTCGCTTACTTTAATGCGCCATCACCGCATTGTACATTGTGACCTTAAACCCGAGGTGACTGACTGTCTTGTCTATTGTTTTGATGACCGCTGGCTGATATCGTCAAATAGAATGTGCTTCTACGTCACCCCACCAAGAGTGCCATCAAAGTTATCGATTTTGGCAGTAGCTGCCTTGAGCATGAAAAAAGTGAGGCGACGAAACCGTCCGAGGATTTGCATGTGTCTTATGATGATAACTTGCAGTTTACACTTATATCCAAAGTCGGTTTTACCGGTCGCCAGAGGTCATCCTGGGTATGAACTACCACATGGCCATTGATATGTGGAGTTTAGGTTGCATCCTTGCGGAGTTGAAGACCGGGTTTCCTATCTTTCCTGGAGAGAATGAGCAGGAACAATTATCTTGTATAATGGAAGTCCTGGGCCTCCCTGACAAAGACTTTGTCAACCGGAGTTCGCGCAAACGACTCTTTTTTGGTACGTGCAACGTTTGTCCGGGATCGTTCTCTCCTTATCCTGGTCCAGACTCCACTGGTGCACCCCGACCTGTGGTGAATTCGAAGGGACGCAGGAGAAGACCGGGCACAAAGAGCCTGTCCCAGGTTCTCCGTTGTGACGATGAACTTTTCATCGACTTTGTCTCCAAGTGTCTCATGTGGGACCCGGAGCGTCGCATCAAGCCCCAGAACGCGATGCGGCACCCTTTCATCACCGCCGGAAAACGTTCAAAAAGCTCGGCACCATCCTCTGCAACCGCCAAAGCCCTCTTGTCGACGGCATCCAGTCTTGCAAGCAGGTCGAAAACGACAGACACGCCCAAAAAGTCCCAAATCAGCGCACCCACTCCCCTTACCGCTCGCATTTCACGAACCACCAACGCTCAACCGTCCACCCCAGGCAGCGCATCCACTTCTATGCACACTCTCGGATCTGCACGCTCATATCGTACATCACAGTCTCAGGCTATCTCTTCATACCATTCTAGCAGAACCATCACCGGATTTGCTGTACGTTAATGTGCTCCACCGGTACGAGATGTATAGGCTGATTGCCCATTTGCAGTCAACATCGGCCAAGTGAACGTTGACGTTCATGAACACTTCCCCCATATATTACCTTGCACCCACGACCCACGGCCCACACAGTAGATAGCTATTACCTTGCACAAAACGACCGAGCTGGCCTTTTTCAGTTTTCCATACCCTTGGCCTGCTGTATATTACCCCCCACTGCTCCGGCTACTTTGTTGTTTTCTTTCCTGGGCATTCTGCACGCCACCCGTACAATCCGTCTCACGAACACGCAATACAATATTCATCATTAATGGGGTATGATAAGCACGTAGGCGTGATCATGCATCCGGCATCATCAACTCACATGGACGCGATATTATGAGCTTTATGATTGATCCACTATACGACTCGTATGCGAATTAAATCTCAACATCATCCACCTCGTCCAAACATCTCAATTTCAATAACACATCACTCCCTGCAAGAAATTAATCAGCCATAAGGCAGAGGTAAACGATAAACTCGACGTACCCCACCCATCGAGCGAGAACAGATCGAGCGAACCCCCAAAGTATCTGAGTGAAAAACCTCAGCAAACACAGTGGCTACCAGTCGACGACGATATTTCAACTCACTGGGCGTACAGCCGACTCATAGGCAGCCCAAACCCGAGCCCGGCAATCGTGCCCAAGCCCATCTCGACGCCCTTTCCGGTAATCTCGCTAAAGAGGCCTACGCCACCATAATGGCCGGCCATAGTGCCAGACTCGACCGCGGCGGCGGCCCCACCGACGTACTGCGCGGCGTATGGCCCACCGTCATCATCACTATGGGCGTGGGCGTGGGCGGGTCTGGGTCTGGTGGCGCGCCTGCCGGCGGTGGTGAATGCGTACGAGAAAATGCGCGCCATGTTGGCGGGCGAGACGCCGCCGCCTTGGTCGCGGATGCGTAGGGAGAGCGTTGTGGGTCTGTCGGTGTTTGAGAGGTGGAAGCGGGGAGGGGGCACGATGGTGATGAGCACGGGCGGGAGCGGGTCCTCGTTCTGGTTCTGGTGTTGGGGGGAGGTGGAGAGGACCGAGTTGGGGTTGTCGTTGCTGTTGCCGTTGGGTTGGTGCTGTTGCTGTTGCTGCTTGCGGTGGTAGTGGTGCTCGACGGTCGCGCGACAGGCGTTCTTGAGGATCTCTGTCAGGATGTATTCCATGTGGACTGGTACATAGCTGTGGGGAAGAATATGGATTGCGCGGATACGGATTAACCAGATGCGAGGAAAGATCATCAGAAAGGAGTAAAGGGGGGGGGGGGGGGGACGCACGCGAAAGTGGCATCCGTTGCACCGTCGATGAGGATGGGCGGTGCCGCACCGAGCGTCGCCTCGCACAGCTCGCTCACGAACGAGGCGCACATACGGATCATCTCAACGGGCGAGAGTGCCATGTTGACGATGCCCACGTCCGTGTTCGCCTGCTCTGGGTTCTGCAGCGCGCGGGAGAGCACGACGTGCTGCTCCGCGATGAGCCGCACAGCGATGCGGTTGCGGATGGCCGCGTCAAGGAAACAGCTGATCTGTTCTGAAGACATGTATCTTGCGCATTCCTGAAACCTGTCCAATCCAATACCATCAAACCCCCACCCCCGCCCAAAAAAGCAGAAGAAATAGAGCAGAGCAGGGCAGGGCAGAAAAAAGGCCGTTTTAGTTAGCAGTCTTTTTTAGACGTGTGGACGCAGCTGACTCGGAGAAACTCACCCCTTCGCCATCGTGGGGATGTCATTCGCGTGGTCTCGAACGAGAGCCTCGAGTTGGGCGGCGAATATCGCGTTCTCTTCCAGATTCTTCACCTGTGAGTACGACGCGCTCCATAGGAAGCTCTTCCTAAACCCATCGAGGATCCGCGCGATGTATGGGTTCGTGCCGACGATGAACGGTAGCGCTTCGAGGGAGCGTATTCGAGTGGCCAGTCGCCGCGGAATTTCGGCTTGTGCGTATGACACGGAGGTCAGCACGGATTCCGCGGTCAGAGGGCGGCCGGTAGCTAGGAGATTCCCCAGCGTGAGAGGACGAGGTGGGTGTTGCGCATAAGTCGCCAACAGATGGGCAACTTCAGGTGGTGCGGGTTCTGGGGTACGGCTGTAACGCGAGGAATGCCGACGACCCAGGCAACCCACCGGAACACTTCGCGGGAGGAGTGGTCGCGGGGTTCGGGCGTGTTGGAGCATGTCACTATCAAGTGCAGTGTGTAAGATGTGCGGCTATGACATTGTAAAGTAGTACGGATAAGCGTCCACCGGGCGGAACTCAAAGGAAATAAGGAAATATCTGATCAGGCGACCGACCTAATACAACATTTGTACTAGTCAGATATATTAAGAATGGACAACTATCAAAGACAGTGAATCTAATTATACACTTGGTAAAGTGGCCTGTACAACAACTGGTGTTAACCATTAAGTTTCGAGGGACAAGAGGCAACTTACGTGCTCGAGAATTTCGTTCCTTGTCGCACAACCTTCTCAACGGCGTCGAGGAAGTCGCGTTCCGTAGCAACCTTACGCCTAGCCCGTATAGCAAACATGCCCGCCTATAAACGACCCGATGAGAAAACGACGCCCATTTAAAGTCCATCTACACACCTCAGTGGCCACCGACCGTAGCTCAGCACCAGTCGTATTTGGACATAAGCGCGCAATAAGATCAAACCGAATGTCTCTTTCAACGCTCATACTCCGTGCATGAATACGAAGGATGTGTGCTCGCCCTTCGTTATCTGGAAGTGAAAATTCTATCCGCCGGTCCAGGCGACCTGGTCGCAACAGGGCGGGATCGAGAGTATCAGGTCTGTATGGAAGTCAGTCGGTGAGAAACACACACAGAAACGTGTTCACCTGTTGGTGGCCATCAATACTTTGATGTTTCCCCGCGGGTCAAACCCATCCAGCTGGTTAATGAGTTCTAACATAGTCCGTTGTACTTCATTGTCACCACCCGCGCCGTCATCAAACCGGGCACCACCGATAGCGTCGATCTCATCGAAGAAGATGATGCATGCTTTCTTGCTTCGTGCCATCTCAAACAGCTCACGGATCATGCGCGCACCCTCACCAACATACTTCTGGACGAGCTCAGAACCGATGACACGAATGAAGGTTGCATCTGTCCGGTTGGCAACTGCACGTGCACAAAGCGTCTTCCCCGTACCCGGCGGCCCAAACAGCAAAACACCTTTCGGCGGATCGATGCCAAGGCTGACAAATCGCTCAGGCTAGAAGGACGTCAGAGCCGCATCATAGTAAGGGGCGAAATCGACAGTACCGAAAGCAACGGCAGCTCTACAACCTCTCGAAGTTTTTCGATCTGTTCCTTGCATCCACCGACGTCGGAGTACGTCACATCTGGCTTCTCCTCGACTTGCATCATGGTTACTGAGGCGTCGATTTTCGGAGGGAGGGGAATCTGGATTTGATACTTATTGCGATCAACGCTGCAAAAACAATAGTCGTTCAGAAGAGCTCTATTTTGGATGGGCGGACCACGTACCCAACTCGCATACCCTCCTCGATGTCTGTTGGTGCCACACGATCGCCTAAGGAGACAACGAACTTGGCGATTTGCTTGATGTTGATGACATACTTGTCTTGTTCATCGGCACCTTTCTGCCCCTGCATCGCACCCATTGGATTTACTGCGCGGGCTGCCTCTGCGGCCGCCTCGTCCACCTTGATAATCTTTGTGCACCGTGCAACCTGGAGGGGATGCTCGTCATTCATACGTTGCCGGTCTGCAGGAAGGTCCCATAAGTTAGGAGATGCTAAGCCAGTGTCCGACTCCTTGATTCCTGTATACTGGTGATTAACTGGTTGGGTGAGGGTCAAAGACAACGAACCAAGTTTCTCGTTTATTCGCTTTTGCACATCCTTGATGTCTACTTCTGTCCTTTTTAGCTGACCGGCGTAGGGACCTTGACCCTGGTGGATCAGTTAAACAGAGTCTTCGAGGTGCAGGCAGAATCGCACGTACATAAGTCTTGAGTATTTGGATATCGCTCTCGTCCAGAGCTACAGATGTGTGTGAGCGGTGTAGAAATATGTAACAGATGAGGGCTCACGAATAATTTTCTCCTCCTTGTCGTCGATTTTCTTGGTATCTTTAAACACGGCTGGTCAGAACATATGTGAGGAGACAATTCGTGCCCGCGTACATTTCTCCCAATCACTATGCGATTGTGTCAGGAACGATTGAAAGCGTCATGAAGGATGCGATTACTCACGCTTTTGGAGGCATTGTATCGTGTCTGAGGTCTGAGGAAGGGAGAGAGAACAGCGAAAGTCGGGACGCGTCACCTCGGTTGGATCACATGACACGCCCGATATGGTCACATCTGAATTCCGTCCTCTTCGTCCCTCGCATTATCACTCATGGCAGGCGCACTCCCAAACGCGAAGAAAAACCTCACGAAAATACAGGATGAGGACCGCGAGTCAAGATTTGGCCAAGTTTTTGGTGTATCAGGCCCCGTCGTCGTCGCAGAGAATATGATTGGTTGTGCGATGTACGAGCTCGTGCGCGTTGGCCATGATGAGCTCGTTGGGGGTGCGTAGATAGAGCGTTTTGCTGTGCACTCACTTCCCTAATATGTGAAAATTTACCTCAGAGGTCATCCGTATTGATGCGGATAAGGCGACGATCCAAGTGTACGAGGAGACGTCTGGCGTCACTGTCGGTGATCCTGTCCTACGGACTGGGAAGCCCTTGAGTGTAGAGCTTGGTCCGGGTATGCGCCTTGTCCTTGTATTTTTTCTCGTACTAAAGTCATCCAAGGTCTGATGGGAAACATTGTTGACGGTATTCAACGACCGCTGCGCGTATGTCTCATTCTGATATCTCAATTTATATGAGACCGAAATCCGGCAGTCCATTCAAGAACTCTCAAAGTCTATCTATATTCCCCGGGGGATTAATACCGAAGCTTTAGACCGCGGCATCAAGTGGGATTTTACCCCATCGAATGTCAAGGTTACCGGTTTACCACCCTCTTTATCTCACTGCTCTGGACTGAAAGATCCCGGTAATAGATCGGAGATCATGTATCTGGAGGCGACATATTTGGCCTGGTCTACGAGAATTCACTCGTTGATGCGCACAAGATAATGCTGAATCCCAGGGCAATGGGGTCTATCACGCATATAGCCGAGAAGGGCAGCTATAGTGTTGATGTACGGCATCTACTCATTCGTTAGTGGAAACTAACTGAAAGGGACTTCTTCAGGACGTCGTTCTCGAGACTGAATTTGAGGGAAAGGCCACGAAACACACTCTTATGCAACTGTGGCCTGTCCGTGCCCCCCGCCCCGTGGCAGAGAAGCACACAGCAGATTATCCGCTTCATACGGGTCAACGTATTCTGGATGCCCTGTTCCCGTGTGTACAAGGAGGAACTACAGCTATTCCTGGTGCTTTTGGGTGTGGAAAGACTGTCATCTCCCAAGCATTGTCAAAATACTCAAACAGCGATATAATTATTTACGTCGGCTGCGGGGAGCGCGGGAATGAAATGGCTGAAGTGCTGATGGAGGTGTGTTTGTTTCGGTGTTGTCTCAGCTCTTGTTTGACCGCGCACAGTTTCCCGAACTCACCATGGATATCGGGGAACGGCAAGAACCGATTATGAAGCGCACCACGCTGGTAGCGAATACGTCCAACATGCCAGTCGCCGCTCGTGAAGCCTCTATCTATACTGGTATCACTCTTGCAGAATATTTCCGTGACCAAGGTAGCAACGTTTCCATGATGGCCGACTCAACGTCTCGTTGGGCCGAGGCTCTTCGTGAGATCTCTGGTCGGCTGGCAGAGATGCCCGCAGATTCTGGTTACCCAGCATATCTTGGCACTAAACTTGCAAGCTTCTACGAACGCGCTGGTAAGGTCACAGCTCTTGGCAACCCCGTTCGCCAAGGAACGGTTTCCATTGTCGGAGCGTACGTAGTGTATGCCTCACACCAAGACCTCACCTTACGATATCACAACTAGTGTGTCACCACCTGGTGGTGACTTTTCAGACCCTGTGACCTCTGCCACTCTCGGTATCGTTCAGGTCTTCTGGGGTCTCGATAAGAAGCTTGCGCAGAGGAAGCACTTCCCTTCTGTTAACTGGAACCTCTCATACTCCAAGTACACCAAAGTTCTCGAGCATTATTACGATTCCACGGAGCCGGGTTTCGTCGAGCTACGTACACGGACCAAGGAGATTCTTCAGAAAGAAGAGGACCTTGCGGAGATCGTTCAACTTGTTGGCAAAAGTGCCCTTGGCGAGAATGATAAGATTACGCTTGAGGTCGCGCGCATGCTCAAGGACGACTTTCTGCAGCAGAACGGCATAAGCGAGTACGACCGATACTGTCCATTCTACAAGACGAGCGGAATGCTACGGAACTTTGTAGACTTCCATGATTTGGCTATCAAGGCAGTACAATCGAGTGGCCTCACGTTCGCCAGGATCAAAGATTCGGCGAGTGATATCATCTTTAAACTCTCACAAATGAAATTTGAGGTACTTCCATCATACTTTGCTTGTGTTTGCAGATTTCTTACCTCGCGACTCTAGTCGCCGTCGCAAGGGAAGGATTCCGTGAAGGGTAAACTGGACGGCCTTCATCATGAGATCATCGAGAAGTTTAGGACGATTGCCGAATGAGTAGGTATCTTGGCGGCATATTGAAGATCGATGGTGGCCTTCGGGGACATCGTACGGAATATGGTGTGTTTGCGGTAGTTGTATGAATCATGTAATGCTCTTATGTCATCAACTGAGGCGTGATACCCGGATGGCGGCCTTTTTCGGCCCGGGAGGACAGACTCGCACTTTTCCTTTTCCTTCATCCATTACCTGCACCATCAAACATGTCTGAACGAAAAGGTGATTCACATAGCTTCATATTTTTATATCTTACTGACAACATCCAGTCTTGAACAAGTACTTCCCCCCGGACTTCGATCCTGCCTTGATTCCTAGGCGAAAAGGACCCAAAAACTCACAGCAAGTAGTCCGTCTCATGGCACCCTTCTCTATGTAAGTATGCGACTCTCACCTCCCTGTGTACGCTCACCACTTAAGATAGGCGATGTAACACTTGCGGGGAGTATATTTATAAAGGCAAAAAGTTCAACGCGAGGAAGGAAACAGTCGAAGGGGAGGACTACTATGGAATCAAGATATTTCGCTTCTATATCAAATGGTACGTGAAGCTCCTGTACTTAGCTCCACAGATCATACTTACACGCAGCAGTACACTATGTTCTGCAGAAATCACCTTCAAGACGGATCCAAAGAACACCGATTACGCTGCCGAACACGGTGCTTCACGCAACTTTGAACCATGGCGGGAGGAGAAAGCGGTTGAAGAAGAAGACCGTCTCGCAAAGCTGGAGGAAGAGGAAAACAACCCGATGAAGGTGCTCGAGAATCGCACGATCGACTCGAAGCGTGAGATGGACATTCTTGATGCATTGCACGACATCCGCGCTCGAAACGCAAGAAACGAACGCGTGGGGCAAGCCGACGATCTCATCGTGCGCATCGGCCGCGAAGAAGTCGTGAGTCCCGAAGACGAGCAGCGGCGGAGGGAAGAGGAGGAAGACGAGAAACTCGTGCGGGAGGTCTTCTCCAGGGTTGCGGTACCGGGCGCAGGACCGTCGCGAAATTCTGGAGAGGATGGCGAGGAAACGCCCGCTCCGGCGACCATGACCGTCAAGCGGAAGGCGGACTACGTCGAGCCGGATCTCAACAGCCTCTTGCCCGAGAGCACGCGAGCAATGGTAAACACCATGTCCGCGTCATTACAGCCTGCAAAGAAGAAGAAAGCGGACGTCTCAAAGCTCGGGATCAAGCTTGTGAAAAAGAAGGTTGTCGCGAGCTGATTTTGGCGTGGCTGCGTTGTCGTATCTTAGCCTCAAGCGCACGGTTGTAATTCATTTGGTTTGTAAGTTAGGCGATCTCCAGTGTGGAGGAGGCCATTAATAATATCACACCTATACCATTACCTCGAGAGTCGAAAGCTCTGTCTTCCTGAGAAGGATAGAGCGGCTATTAACTTTTCCTCTTATACAGTGCACTGTGAGGCCAGCTGCGCTCGGAACGAGCAACTCGGGCGCCCGCACACTGACCGGAGCGACTATCTTGCCAGTTTTTCTCTTCTTTCTCGTACCCTTCCCGTCTTAACCATACAACAGACCGCGTGCTGAAGAACGGCCACGTCGTCCGATACCTTTCGGACCTCTATTCACCTGACATCAAGTTGCCCTTGCCCAGCAACCTCGTAGCGGCCCATTTCTCACTTGGATGACTCTGCTCGATGTCGACAGCCGGCATCACTCCTTTCGTACTGTCCTTCTCTCTTGTCTCTAGCTTCGTTACTTTACAACTGTTGCAACCGCTCGCTTCCCGGTACCAGTCAATGCAACGGCGACCCTCCAGCACGCCCACTCTGGCTGACACGACCAGCTACATCAGCCCTTGGTAAAAGAACACAACTGTGACCGCGGATATGTCACTGTAGCTGGACACTGATAGGAAGGTCACCTTGACATTAATCAGTCGAGAAAGGAAAGACATTTAAGGGTTTGCATGGCAATCCTGTCTATTCTTCTCGGTAATGACCTACGTTCTATCTCCGGGCTGTGCACCGTACTCAGCCTCCGACAACAGTCGCACAATCTCCCGCTCTCCTTTCCGCGATGCTACTTGAGATGGTGTCCTACCATCATCGTCCCGCACATGAACATTCGCCCCGCGCTCAAGTAGAGTCTTGACAATCTCGAGGAGGCCGTAACCTGAGGCGGAATGCAATGCAGTACTGGAGTCTCGGTCCTTTGCATTCACATCGGCGCCATGATCGAGCAACAGGTGGAAAATGTCGGTGTGTTTAGATCGTACCGCTAGGATCAACGGTGACCATCCATTCCCGTCCTGGAAATTCACGTCCGCGCCGTACTTGATTAGCAACTTCACAACTTCAACCCTTCCCCACCGTGATGCATAAATGATTGGAGTGCGGTAATCGATATCCGGTTCGTTGACATCCGCGCCGTCATCCAGTAATGATTGCACCACCACCACATCCCCCTCCTGCGATGCAAGATGCAACAAACTTGATTTCCGCTTTGGATTATTTCCAATTTCCTCGTCTGCACGTGATGGTCGCGCAACGTTGGGAATGGGAAGGGGGTCCCGTGATGCTGTGGCTGAGGGGATCGAGTCGATGTCATCCTGAAAATCCGTGCCCTCCTTGTACTTCGCTAAAAACCTCGCTACATCGAGTCTCTCATTGTCGTGTGCAAGGTCTAAAGGCGTCTTGTCACTGCTATTTCGAATCTCGACATCTGCACCTGACTTAAGTAACAGTATCACGATGTCGAGATGTCCATTTTCTGCGGCCTTGTGCAATGGTGTGGAATCTTCACAATCTTGGGAGTTTACATTTGAAACAGAGTCGAGCAACAGATGCACCATCTCAAGATGTCCGCGATTTGATGCGAGATCCAAGGGGTTTTTTCGGTTCTGGTCCAAGGCGTTGACGTTTGCACCAAACTGGATGAGTGATTTTGCCACATTGAGATGACCTTTGGCCGATGCGAAATGGAGAGGAGTAATAAGGAACCAGGATTGCTCTGAATTTGAACCTGGGTGGTGGTCATGAAACTGTTGCACAAGGTCTGAATGGATATGGCAACGCACTATTGGATGGGGTCGAGCCCTGGTCACGGCAGAAGTCGACGGTGGCACCACTCTGAAGTAATAGATCGACAACATCCAGATGACCGCCTAGCGATGCTGACATCAGCGGGGTCCGGCCAAAATTGTTATGAGAGTCTATAGCCGCGCCGTTCTGGAGTAACAAGCGCACGATATTCGGATGTCCATTTTCTGATGCCGCCATCAACGGGGTACAAGCTATGTTGTCCCGAGATTCCACAGCGGCGCCTTTCTGGAGCAACAAATGGACGACATCCAGGCGCCCATATCGCGATGCCCACATCAACGGGGTCCAGCCGTGATCATTGTCTTGGGAGTCTACAGCCGCGCCATTCTGGAGCAATAAACGCACAACATCTAGATGTCCGTTTCCTGATGCGAACATTAACGGGGTATAAGCCATGTTGTCCCCAAGATCCACAGCGGCACCACTCTCGAGCAACGCATGGACAATATCCAGGTGCCCATTTCGCGAGGACAAGATCAATGGGGTCGAGCCTTCCTCTTCACGACAGTCTACAGTCGCGCCATTCTGGAGTAACAAATGCACAATATTCGGATGTCCGCTGGAGGATGCTATCAGTAATGGGGTGACCCCATGGCTGTTCCGGATATCTACAGCCGCGCCATTCTGGAGCAACAATTCGACGATATCCAGGTGTCCATTTTGCGATGCCCACATTAATGGAGCCCATCCAGTATTATTATTATGGGTGTCCACGATCGCGTTGTTCTGGAGTAACAAACGCATAATATTTGGATGTCCTTGTCGCGATGCTATGTTTAATGGGGTTTCACCCATATTGGTCCGAAGTTCCATAGTCGCGCCACTCTGAAGCAACAATTGGACGACATCTAGATATCCACCTTGTGATGCCGCCATCAACGCCGTCCGCCCATCGTTTGTTTGCGAGTCCACAGTCGCGCCATTCTCGAGTAACAAACGCGCAACGTTTAGATGTCCATTATGCGATGCTACGATCAATGGGGTCGAGCCGTTGTCCACCCGGGAGTCCACAGCGGCGCCATGCCGTAGTAGCATTCGCGCGACATCCAGCTCTCCGTCGACTGAGGCGATATACAATGGGGATGTCCCACGCTCGCCATAAGGATCGACATCTGCGTGATGGTCGAGTAACAACCCCATGATGTCAAGACGTGACTTTGCTGACGCTACTGCCAGCGGTGTCATTGAATTGTAGTACGGCGCCGCAACATCTGCACCATTCTCAAGGAGCAATATTGTAATATCGACATTCCCCCTGAGGATCGCAGCAAGCAGCGGAGTCGCGTAGCTTCCGCCCCTGGCGTTGACGTCCTGAGACCAGTCAACGATGAGGTGCTCTACAAGGTCACGGAAACCGCATAGGACAGCATAATATAATGGACCTGTCTGCGGTGTTGTTGGGTGAGTCCCAAACGTAATGGGCCGAAATGGATGGTCGATATCGTATATCCAGACCCATATGTAGAAGTGTGGTTTGGTGGGGTCAAAAAGACACTCCAATGTATGTTTGATGCTCGAGAATACATTGTCAAACCGGGCATGGTCAACCCAGTACTGAGCCGCGTAAATAGAGAGGGGAAAGCTCTTGATGTTGTTCTTGTTGACTGGGTCGTCCAATGCAAGCAGGACGCTCAGCGAGGCTTGGGCAAGGGTCATGTGTGCCGAATGGGAAAGGATGTGGTACTGGGAAATATGCTTCCCAGAATCGACGAGGCGCTGTGATGTGAGATATTCCTTGACTGAGAAATGCGAAAACTGGACTACTCGCGATCCGTCCACATCAACAATGGTGATCAAGCTTGAGCATACAGCTAACAACTCTTCTTCTGCGTTCTCCGGGCGCCAAGTTACCTTGTAGTCGGGAAGTTTCCCCGTGTCAAATTGAATTGCAAGGATATCCGCAAGCTCCTCGACACGAAGTGGCCGAATGGATGTCGCAAGGCATTGGAAGAGACGTCGTGCATATCCCTGGCTCTCCCGGGAAATACCTAGCAAAATGCGGTCATATGTCTCATCCAAACTCGTTGGTAAGTCATTCAGAACGCGACGAATTGTTGATGGTAAACTGCGCTTCAAGGCCTCCAATTGGCAGACGACCCAACGGAACCTGCATAATCCCATGAGAACAGTCGTAACTTGGTGTGGCAATGTTGGCTTACATCCCACAAGCTCTCCGAGAAAGCGTATCGATCACCACTTCCTTGTCATCTTCCCTCCATCTTCGCATCTTCCAATCCGAGTAGACGATAGATCTCACATAGTTAGCGATATCCTTCTTTTGTCCACCCTCGTCGTGAAGTGAGACAGTGTGAGTTGCCAGTGACGCCAGGGCGGCTTGAATATCTGCCTCAGGACGGCTGGTGGCACAAAGGCGAACAATTGGGAGGCGTAAATCGACCAATTTCGTCACCAGCTCGAGGACCCGTTCCCTAGTGGATTTCACACCAGAGACATTGGGTGATTCATCCAGAGCATCTATGATAATATAAATCGGTGGTTGCCCTTCAATATTGAGCATCTGTTCCAGGCAATCCATCAGCGCATCGTCGCCAGGTCGCTCGGATCCTGCGTTGTAATCCGAATACAGAGAAGAGAGAATGTCATAGCAAGGATCAGATTTGGCGGAGAGCTGAGCAATGAGGGAAGCCAGTAAGTCACTTCTCTCTTGCTTTCTGGGATCCCGGAAATCGCAATAGAAATAAGCCAACAATGCCAATCCCCTGTCACGTAAGCCTTTGACCTCTTGAATAATGCTCGAGCTGATCGATATTGTGAATATTAATGGGCTGGACAATAAACTTTCATGTAAGACTAACCATAAGATGCTCTTCCCGGCACCCGCTATAAAACCGTGCGACAGGTAGAGATCAGAACATGCAATGGAAAGGAAGTGGAAGAAATGCTTACGTTTTCCATAGACCCAAAGGAGAGAACCTGTCGATTTCCAGTCCTCAAACATGCTGCTTTCGGTGAACCATGAAGCAGTTCCACTATGGTGATCTCTGCGTGCGATATTGTGGTTTGTCGATGGATCCGGAGGAGAGAGCCAAAGCCGAACTTTCTCTTGTAGTCGGTCACCTGCGAGATAGGTTCAGCTCAGAAACACTGCGGTAGGTGTCAGCACTAACGCTCTATCTTGTTGATTTTATTTGTTGTTTCTTGTATCATACCTAAAATTCATCGTGAAACTTGGACGCTCCACACAGGTCCAACGTACCTAGAGCCTGCCATACCACATCTGCTGATGCCTTGCCGTCTACTCAAACAAATCGCATCACTCATCTGACCACTAGCCACCAGAGTAAAGTTACGCACCATCCATGACTACCTTCAAATTGCTGAACAGTCCGTGGACAACCTCCAGCGTGTGTGCTACCGTTATTCGAGCTTCCTCCTGGGTAAGCCTGTCCAATCTCCGTAGGATAGCCTCAACATCTCTCTCTCCAAGTAATGTCTTGGTGAATTTCTCTGTGACATGTCAAATAGGAAAAGTATGGGCGTATATGGCCACTTACTGAACCGTCCCTCATTGATTTGCCTTGTTGCTAGTGCAAGCACTGAGAGTATCTCTCCCATTATCCTCACCAGTACATCAAACGTGGTTGGAGATAGCGGGATCTGGGTATAGATATGGAGTCGTCTAAGGAAATTTGCGACGGATTCAAATAGTTGAATTAGTGCATCATAACTGGTAGTGATGCTAATAACCGCCTGCAGTGGAAAGTTATCACCTGAGGATCACCTAAGGATGTAATCAAGAGAATATGGATATTTACTGAAAGGAGAATATCGATGCCGGCGAATATTGCTTTCGTTGGTGGGAATGGCACCTGCAAGGAGTCTTCAACGCGAGATCATATATCAATTACTGGGGCTTACAAGGTTGGCTGCTTTGGAGAGGGTACCAGAAAATATATGGACTACTTGGACTACGGGGCGAAGGGAGTCAATCAATCTGCGATATTTGTCACGATATTCTTTGAACGCCGTTTCTCTTTCCAGGAGGAGTTGGAGGATGTCCTCGGTGGAATGGCAGTTCTGGAGCTTGTGCGCAGAAGAATGTCTGGTGAGGTCAATTCCTGTCTGCTTGATATAGTTGTCCAACGCGACATCGAAGATGGATCGAAAGTTAGCGGAGGACGCGGTTGAAGACATGACAGTCAGGAACAGGCCCCGGCTCGGCTTTGCCATGTTCTGTCACAAACGGCTCATTCTACTGCTTAGCTCAGCTCGGCTCTCCAGACGGGCGGAGACCCGAAAAATGGGTGCGCAGGTAGGCGCGGGCAGCGTGCAGAGGTGTGGGCGCGCCGATGTGCAGGCATGTGCGCAGGCGTGCCAGTGGGTCCGTCACTAACTTCAATGACTTTGCGCAAGAATGTGATAGAAGGTTTACGATACATATTTCAAGAAATGTTATCGGTGTGAAAGCACAGCAGGGGGAAATATGTGCTGGATGAGAGTCATGGGTATATCATGTCCGTGTGTGCAAGCGTGGTTACAACATCCGAAGCATATTAAGGGCGTCCCTCCTCAAAGGTCAACACAGAATCAGACGGGAAGGGACTGGTCGCGGTGCCCAAACACTCAAGCCCGAGCCAGCCCGCGCGCGACCGAGAACTTGCGTCCGTCTTAGCTCCTCGTCGATCTGCGCCATCCCACGCGCAACAGCGTCACGATTGAGAGAGCCGGTACCATCTCTGTCGCACTCATTCCTATAAGCATGAAAAAAAGGGGGTACTTTAATCCACTGAAACGATAGATTTGGACAAGACGAATGAATGACGACACGCACCAGATATCCCACAGACGCTCCGACTTGGGCCTGGACTGGACCCATATCTCGCGCACGATGAGTCCGTCCAACTTGGCGTCGCTCCCGGGCTCGGATACAGGCGACGCAAACACCGGCGCGTTCCCCGCACCCGAGTCGATGTCAACGGACAGCCCGCGCCATCCTGCGTTCTGGCATTTTGCAGGCGTCGGGGGTGATGGTTTGGGTGTATGTGCGTGTACATTGGCGAGGAAGAGCACATCGTACTGGGCACGCGAGGCGAGTGCCTGCTTTGCTCCTGCTGGCGTGGGCGCGGGCGCAGATGCCATGGCGGAAGCGCGAGAGGAGGTGGACGTACGGGAGGTCATGGTGCTCTGTGAGAAGAGGGAGCAGCATCCTTTCCGAAGGTCAGATCGAGTGGTGGAGAATACTATAGAATTTGCCCTCACTTGCTGGAGTTCCCCAAAGCCCTGGTCAGCAATGGCATAAAGTTGATCTACCCACTGCAACCTCCAATCATACCATTGCGATTTCGCTGTCGCATGGTCATTGGCCTTGATAAGCTTGAGTTGTGGCTAAAGACAAAGACATCAGTCTCTACGCCCTGCTTTGAAATGATAGAAGAGATAAGAGATACCAGCAATTCAGCTTGCATCTGCCCGTCCGCCATCAAGTATTCCCGAAACAGCATGGGAGTGACCTTTGCAGCCTCTGCTTCTGCCTCGCGGTAAATTTCCTTGCTATGTTCGATCCATCTCTGTAGGTCAGTCGCAACATGAGAATATAGTTTGAGTTGTGGTGCAACAACAGCCATTGCAACGACGTAACCCGCTAATGCGCTCTCTGTCGTTTGAACAGGGGCGCGCCGTTGTGCAGACAGTTGAGATGGGAGGGCTGAGCGCCAGGGTGCGGAGAGTTCGTCCATGACGCGGATACCAGTAATATTGAAAAATTGCTCAATAACTATGGGAGGCTAACACAAAGAAGCGGATCAACGTCAGTTCGTCGATAGAGTACCATGAGAAGTGCTCTCACGCCCGCGTCTTCATCTGAAAAGCTCTGTGGTTGGACGCTGTGTCTCCACGAGAGGGTGAGGGAAGTATTCCGATAACAGCTTCCTGCGTACTGCGGTCCGAGGCGGTCATCGCGGTCGACTGGACGGATGTGCACGACCGCGGGGGAGGGGGGAATGTGGGTAGTTGAGGAGATGCTCGGGTTCGGGTTGGATCGCAACGCTCTCAAGGACCTTCTTTGACACGCCTGTCCCAAGGGCTTCAAATGCCTTTATCCTAGCTTGAAGTGTTAAAGGTGGCATCGCAGTGGGAAGTGCGAGCGGGTATGGAGAGTGAAACAGGGCAGGCATGTGGGCGGGTGTGTCTGTCATGTCGAGCATGCGGCAGGCGTGCCAGGCCCCACTGAGTACCGTACAGGCAGATGGGCGGGCGTGTCTGTCGTGGTCGCTATCGCGGCTGCTGCTGTCACCATTGTCATTGCCATGCTACTGCCGCCGCTATCGCAGTTGCCGTCACTCCTGCCTCGCCATCGCATCGCGGTTGCCACTGCCGTCATCGCAGTCATCATAGTCATCCTGCTGTGGTCATCACCATAGAGGATGTTGTCGGCATTGAGAGCACTAGAGCTAGCATGTAAAGCCCGAAGTGCTAAAATAATATAAAAACGACATACCATATGACCAAATCCCACGTCTGTTGGGTGGACACGCGGGTATGTGTGTGTGTGTTGATGGTGTAGGCAATAGCGGTGTGTGTGCACGCATGTTGACGACAAGCTGCTTTGTGATTGGCAGAGTCGGGCTCCGAGAGGGGGAGGAGAGGATTGGTTGGGGTCGAAGTCGAATAGGTTGAGACACGAGTCAAGAGACCCGTGCTGCTGATAAAAGTGCGAGTCGTCCGATCAGACTGAGAGTGGGAATGCGAGTGAGAAGAGGAGAAAGAGAGGGAAGCGAGACGACGTGAAGGTGAGTCGGCACAGTGACGCAGTAAAGTGTTCAAGGTCGAAGGGCGAAAGGCGGCAGACTTCCGAAATCGCGCGAGAGAGAGAAGAGAGAGAGAGATGGTATAAAGTCACTGCTTCTGTACGAGCCTTTTGGGGGTATAGGACGGTGACGAGGGCGAGAGCGTCGGCCGACGTGGGCGCGGTGTGAGGTCGCTGTTGGTTGCTGGCGATGTTGAACGGGTGCTGTAATGGAATGGGCGGTCACGGTGCACGCGCCCGTTCCTCGCTCTTGTTCACTTCTATAATGGATGAATCTCGGGAAGAAATACCACGGATATCTATTGATTCTCTTCGAGAGTGGCACAGGATCAAGGCCAACTTTACCAACGCGGTTCTGGACCAGTTTGATCAACGAATTCGCCAGACCGGATTAGAATCCGAAAGGGCTACTCTCCTCCCACATGTTGAACGGGTGCGGTCTGATTATCATTCTTAGTCCGCATTTCCTGATATGCTACTGTCTTAGTTTATCGACACGACATTTGAAAAAGCGAAACCCAATGTTCGAATCAATGGAAAGAAATTCGAGGACTTGAACAATGAACAGGATGGTACGTTGGCGCCATGATCTGACCGTGGAACACAGTGTTCTATGATCGATTTCGAATTTAGACACAGACGTCGAGCCCTTTGACGAGGCTCTAGACCGCGAGACGTGGTCCCTGTATAACCAACGCTTACAATGGGACCTCGAGTTGGCTACAAAGCGTCGAAAACGACCACAACAAGTCACCGATCTTTTAGAGAACCTCTTCAAAGTCCGGACAGCTGCCCTCGAAGAACTAGACAAGTCAATCGAAGAGGATGAAGAGCGTCCCGACACCAGCCTACCTGATGGTCAGCTGGTTATTCAACTCATCAGCTAGTCGCTGACATTGGATGTAGAATCTGTTCTCGTGGAGACAAGCGACACATTCTCTAAGGTTGCTGCACTATCTGGGGGTTTACACCAGGTACACTTCCCTGCACAGGTTGTTTCCGACAAGGACTGACCATTGATGTGGATTGCAGACTGTAATGACTCAACATGAACGATTTGAACGCCTCCAAGATGTCGAAGAACAAGTCAGTGCCCTCAAAGAGTAACCCGTCTCCCAGTGACACTTCACGCTTTCACCATCTGCGATTCTTCACGCGCATGAAGGCTTTGTGAAGGATAAACTCACGTCTCAAGTATACAAACACTATGTCATGATCCCCGGTAACCACCACGACTTGCCCTAAAACCTCCACCACCGCGACCGCCTCCACGATTGAAACCGCGACTTCCAAAGCCTCCGCGACCACGATCACCACCAAAGCCTCTCTGGCCACCCCGACCTCGTGGGGCACCACGTCCTCCTGGTACTCCACGACCTCGTCCTCCCGCGCCGCCGCGACCTCTGCCCGGACCTTTTTCTGTGAAGGAAAAGTGTTACATGATTTAAAGTATCTTCAAGGAAATGTACGTACTAGCGACTCCTGCTCAGAATATTAGCTATTAGCATAGCGTACCTATCTCGTTAGAATGGAATGGAGCCACATACCCCCCGCTACTTTTGGTCTAGGTAAAAATCGTTCAATGGGAAGTAGTTTGTCCCCTGCGATGTACACCTTGTCGCCCTTTTTGAAACTACTTGCTACCATGCCCTCTCCCATTTTGACAGAAAAATATACTTCATTGATTGGGCCAAGAATCTCGTCGACCTTGCCGATGACGGATTTATTTTGAAGATAGATAGGTGCATTGAAGTATGGTACTCGGTCCGGCATGAGTGAGGAGCAGAGCATCTCGTCTTCCACCGCGTGGAGGAACGAGCCCATTTCTGCGTATTTATCGTCTTTACTTAGTAGGAATGATCTGAGGTGCGTTTAGATACATACCAAGAACAAACTCGGGTGGCCCTGTGTCTCGAGGTGGGCCCCAACCACGCGCTGATCCTCTCCCTACGACAACTGCTTTAGAACCTCGCGAGGATAATTGAATGGATGTTAAAAGTCGTACCTCGCCCGCGGTTAAATCCTCCCCTTCCTCGGGACATTTTGCGAGTTTTTTAAGACTGAGAGTGAGCGACAGGGATGAGTTTCCTTTTTTGATGGCCAACGCGGTCACGGACTTTGAGGAGGAATCACATTCAACATGAGTACAACTCGCGTTCTCTACCTCTTACCTTCCTCCGAATGGCCATAACGACAAATAAGGGCACTGCCGTGGCTATCGAACACATTCCTGAGGGCGGCAAGGGCAATATCCTTCAAGTCGGGGCTGATCTTTGGAATGCGCTGGTCCCGACTTCCCTGCGTGAAGGACGGATCGCAGTCTCCGTGGGCCTGCTACAATCACACACCGAGACAGGCAACCGCGGAGCCTCTCTTTCTCCATCTGTGGCGTGTTGGGCGGTACAAAGCGAAGATATTCAGGTGAGCGATAGACCCTAAAATGTGTAGTAAATGATCTCGGATCTGCTCTCCCCAGACAACTGCGCTAGGCGTTCCTCTTGGGCTAGCAAATCAATGCCCTCAGATCTTCGTGCCCTCCCCCTCGTCTCGCCATGCTGGAAAAACACACATGCTCTCAGTAGTGCAGATCATTCCCTTGCAAGAGGTATTCGTCCAAGCGCTTTCCAGTACCGCATACAGAAGAGCGATGGCCGATGTATTGTCCTTTGAGGACTGGTTATGCAGTGACCAGAGGATCCTGCGACAGGGTTCAGCATACACTCTTGATGCCCAGGACGGTCTTGAACCGGGTTCCCTGACATACAAACTCATTATGACTGAACCGGTGTTGCAAGGATATGCCCAGAAGTCCCAAACATTGTTTACTTTGCTACCACCCGCAGAGGACTCGCCAGCCATCAACGGGCGCCAGGTGTCAGTATCCTCCCCTCCTTTGGAGGACGTCCAAATCGACGACGGGGAAGAGGATCTCGAGATTGGCGAAAGCTTCTTGGCTAGTTCCCTCATTCCTCAATCCTCTTCATATTCTCAACAAAACGATTCTTCGACCATTCGCATGTCACATCTTGCCTACGAATTCAAAGCAAGTCCATTGTTGACGCGTATTTCTCGTGACGAGGACGAACATACAATGTACGTGCGTACTGTCGATCTCCCAAAGGTTGGAGTGCTCGATGGGGATTGGGTGAGTGCCAACTGTTCGACCTGAAAGCGAGGGCTTTGTCCAATGGGTGCCAGGCAATAGCACAAATCCCATCATCGAGGAATCGTCGTATAGTCAAGTTGGAAGCCAACGACGAAACAGTAGGCGACTCGTAAGATTTCATCGTCTGTTTATTCTTTCTCTTGACTCATTTATTCTGCCAGAGGCCTGGTCAATGTTTCTCCGATACTGTTACATAACATTGACCCAGAGATTCCGACTACCCCAACCCGCCTTTACCTTCAAGCGGCACCGGATGGGATACGGAGCCGCAACCTGCCAACAGCAAAGGCGGTAACGATCGCGCGTGTTGCGTCTAGGCTATCTACGAACCGCAGATATCAACCACTCGTTCTTCAGGGCCTGAAGAACTTCTTCGATGGGAAAAAGCGGTTGATCAAACAGGGCGATCTACTCGCGGTGAGGGTAGACTTGAACGAGCTACAATATTTGCAAGCGGCTTCGACGGGCGACGCCTCAGATATGGGCACGCTCGGCGTACCAGAAGGGTTTGCTCTCAACACATATTCTCGTTGAACACATGACATAACCCTCTTTTCAGGTCGTCGACTTATCCGTCGAGCTCAGAGCAAATTGTTTACTTCATCGTGACAAATATCGACTGCGATCCACCATCAACGAACAACGCGCTAGGCCCATCTGATGTTCATCTCGGCTTGTCTGCCGGTGAGCTGGGCTGTTGGGTAGACACGACGGTGACTCGCGTGACGCAGACGGGTTTTGAGCACGCTCGGATACCGGATGCTTCGGCTTACTTGAGTGCGTGACTTGACCGTGCTCAGTGCAACGGTTCTAACTTTTCGTATAAAGACCCTAGAATCACACTGGGCTTTGAGGTGGATGAGACTGCGGACGCTAGGGAGGGTAACCATCGAGCTTTTGTGCAACTCGTTGGGTTGGCTCAGGCAGCATTAATGCCCCAAGCTCTTACATTTGACATACCGATAACTATGCTCCTCAAAGGCTCCCGAGGAATAGGAAAGTTCACGACCGCAGTCCAAGTAGCGCGACGTCTGGGAATGCACGTTTTCGAAGTAGGTTCTTCGGGCTGGTGCAGATATGAGCTAGCTAGGTTGTGCTTATCCATATCAGGCTAGCTGCTATGACTTGATCGGAGAGAACGACACGAAAACGGAGGGATTACTCCGTGCTCGCTTCGAACAAGCGGCTTCGTGTTCGCCTTGTGTACTTGTGTTGCGACATCTAGAAGCCTTTGCGCAGACTACGCAGCCCGCAGAACCTGGAAAAGGTAAATTATAATGTTTTCTTGTGGCGTTTTTTTTTGTTCAATCGTTCCAGCTCCCGCGATTGTTAATGTGATCAAGGAGTTGTTCCAGGTTCTTTATGGGTCATGGAGACTAATGGGATACCCAGTCCTCGTATTTGGGACAACGACCGAGCCGGGTCGCGTTCCTCCCAACCTCTTGTCGTGCTTTAAGCACGAGGTAGACTTTGAGGTATGAAATACATATCTAGTTTCTTGCACCGGGTGAACTGATCTCACTTGAGACAGGCCCCCGGTGAGGCGGAAAGGGCGGCAATTCTGCGCACCCTGCTAGCGTCGAAGCAGCTGGCACCTGACGTCTTGATTACCGACTTGGCTCGACGAACAGCGGCTTTCGTGGCAGGTGATCTGGCATCCCTTGTCATTCGTACGAGCTATGCTGCGGTTACACGTGTCATGAATGTAATGTATGTCCACGGGCACGCCAGATATTCATTTCTCGTTGCTGACCTGAACTTTTAGCGGAGATAGGTTCCCCTCAAACGACATTTTCTCCGCCGGGGTGTCTCTCGCGAATGCGGACTTTGAGATAGCCATGGATGAAGCGCGGTTGTCATATAGCCAAAATATCGGCGCCCCTCGAATTCCAAACGTGTCATGGGACGACGTTGGTGGCCTGGCAGACGTCAAGGCAGACATATTGGATACCGTCCAACTACCTCTGGAACACCCCGAGCTATTCGCGTCCAATCTCAAGAAACGTTCCGGTACGCCCCGCGTCTACACACCATAAAATCCATAACCATACATTCACGTCCCTTTTGACTCATCACAGGGATCCTGCTCTACGGCCCACCAGGCACGGGAAAGACCCTCCTCGCAAAAGCGGTCGCGACCTCATGCTCGCTCAACTTCTTCTCGGTCAAGGGCCCAGAACTGCTGAACATGTACATAGGGGAATCAGAGGCAAACGTCCGGCGGGTCTTCCAGCGGGCGCGTGATGCCAGCCCCTGCGTCGTGTTTTTCGACGAGCTGGACTCGGTCGCGCCGAAACGCGGTGCACACGGCGATTCTGGCGGTGTCATGGACCGCCTCGTCTCTCAGCTCCTCGCCGAACTCGACGGCATCTCTTCTTCATCTTCATCATCATCATCTTCTTCTACCCGTGGCGGCGGCGGTGACGTCTTCGTGATAGGCGCGACGAACCGACCGGACCTACTCGACCCAGCGCTGCTCCGTCCGGGGCGGTTCGACAGGCTTCTGTACCTTGGCGTGAGCGATACGGACGAGGGCCAGCTGCGCATCCTGCAGGCGCTCACGCGCAAGTTCCGTCTCGATCCCGCGCTCGACCTCGTGCGCGTCGTGCGCGAGTGCCCGTTCAGCTTTACCGGCGCGGACTTTTACGCGTTGTGCGCCGACGCGCTGCTCAAGGCCATGGCCCGCAAAGCGCAGGAGATCGACGCCCGTATCGGTGCGTATATATATATATAAAAGCCATCACTCCTGTTGTGACCTCCTCCATGACCATGACGGGTTTTGTTGTATGTGCCTGTGCCTGACTTGGGATTATTTTCTCGCGATAGCGGCGCTTAACGCGCAATCATCGCCGCACCGTCCATCGTCAGCCACGCAATGGCCTTCCCCGCTCACGCCACAGTACTACCTCGCTGAGATGGCGACGCCAGAGGAGGTCGCCGTCGTCGTCACCGCGGACGACTTTGCCGCGGCGCTGCGCGAGCTCGTGCCGAGTGTCTCACAAGCCGAGATGGCACGTTACGCACAGATCCGCGAACGTTTCTCGGGCTCGGTAAACGCGAGCAATTCCGATGATAATGTGGACGGCGACATCCACGATCATGGAATAGACGCCAATACCAAGGACAAGGGGAAGGATAGGGACGACGGTAGCATTAGCAATGACAAGGGGGGAGCGAGACGGCAGTAATAAGATCAGGGAGAAAAAATGATAAAAAAGAATACATCAACTCATCTACATGACTTTTTTCTAGTCATTAATATATCATACTGGTAACAGAATCCGGGCAAGTCCACTGTAGGTTGATAAAAAGTGCCGTGTCATCAGAACCACCGGTTGGGCGAAAGGCCGACGCGGTCGAGAATATCTTTCAGACTGTCCGCCATCATCGAACCAAGCGCAGTAGACGACCGGAGTTTCACTGGTGTCGCATCTATGGGTAAGCTGCAAGAGAGAATGGATTAATATTCCCGACGCTTGGGGAGGATCGGTAAGAGTACCCACTTGTAAGCAACCTTCCCATCAATAACAACCTCGATGTTGATTTTCGGGTGCTCCGGGTTGCGTGTATCGATCTCTATTACAGACCTGCGATCAAAATCAGGGGCTACATCCACATCATCCTGAGTGAGACACAACGGCGCACCACTTGTAGTTCCCGATTGGCAGATACTTGATCACATGCTCCATCGGCACCTCTTCTACCACTTCCTCCGTCCTGCTCTCTTCACCCTCCTCATCCACGACCCGGTGCCTTGTCCTTGGCACCATTGCCTCGCTCGCCATCTTTAGCGTGCGCACGAGCGGTACGTAAAACATGCTCAGCGGGCTGGTCGAGATCTCTCGCACGACATGAGCGCCCGCGCCCACCTCGTTCAATGGGTTAAACTCGATGGCTGCAAACTCGTGCCGATCGCCCGACAGGAGGTACACGTTCGGGACGGTGTGCAACGCAGAGAGTAACGAGGCCTTTTCAGAGGCGTATCCAGCCCACGAGTCGGTCTGGGCATCGTGCATCCAGAGCGAGGTAAAGGGAACTGACGTGACGATAAATTTGAACGTCGCAGTTTGATTGACCTGACGAGACGTGGTGAATATGGGGCCGTGACGACGACAACGGGTGTGGCTGTATCATACCTTCCCGAGCCATTCATACAGAGCGCTTAACTGAGTCTCGCCCAACATCGTTCGGGTAGCAGCTTCCCCGGTAAGGGGGTCGCTACGATGTCGGCGGGTGTCCATCACGAAAAACGCGACATCGCCATAACGGAAGTCATAGTAATGCTGTCCAGGAACACGTGAATCGTAATTTCCAGCCGCGTTATAAATTCGGAACGCGTCGTTAGCATTCGCGAAGGGTGGCGTGTCGTTCGATTGGCCCACGTAGTTGTTGATAAACTACAAACACAACATTAAGAAAAGTCTCATGGAAAGGAGAAAGCCGAACCTCATGGTCATCATAAGTGTGGATGATGGCTGAGAGCGAAGAGTTAGGCATCGCAAAGCGAGTGACTTTACAGGGACGCACGAAGTCGCTCAAAGACCTTGCGGAAGCTAGGGCTGTTATAGTTGTGCCTGTACAGACGACGGTACGCGTGCTTGGAATCACCGTGGTAAATTGGAATGTCGGCGTATATGAAGTCACCCTATGAGATGTCAAGATGCAGTGCTGCCAAGAAACAAAAAGCTGCGTACCAGGAACAACATAAACTCGGCCTGCGCAATGCGCTTAGCCTCAAGGTAAGCAGGCGCCACGGCGGGTTCTGAATCGTTTGCGTTCACCTCGACATTGTTTTCAAGTTGGATTGGACTCTCTGTCAGGTTGTCGCTAGCCTTAACATAGGCAACAGATTCCGGTGTATCAATAATTGTGGGCTCGGCGAAGAGGTAATCGGCAAGCAGGTCAAAGCCTTTGATTCTTTTATTTTGAAAGGGGGCGTAAGGGAAGTTGGGTTTGAGACACGACGATACGACGAAGCGGAAGTGAGAACCTGTCTGAAGACGCGAATCCGGGAAGGTGCGGAATCGGATGGGAGAGGCCGGGTATGGCAGGACGGTCCTGTTTGTGAACGCCAGGGCGTCTAAACAAGGCATCAGCACAAGACCCTAATGAAGAGCGCGGGGATGTGTTCGCACATTCGTAATCTGTGGAGGGCCAGAGCTTGGTCAACTTGGCGGCGTCTGTCCAATCAGACTCGAGCTGCAGACGAAGGGTTGGGCCATCCGTCCATGGCTCGGCAGCAGTGGTCGTCGCAGCACGCCAAAGAATGAGGACATCGTGTTCAGTCGCATTGATACCAGAGAGGGGGTATCGAACGACGACTTTGGCAGCATCTGGATAAACTGCACCAACACGAGTAAATGTGACGTCGGTGGCAGAATCGATGAATGGAGTAAAGACAAAGTCTGCGGCGAAGAGAATAAGAAGAGTGTTGATGGACAAAGTTATGATTGACGCGAGGCGAGTGGTTGGAAGGGAGAATAACAGTTCCCAGAGAACATCCTTGTTCTTATTGGCCTATGGAGGTGGTCAGAATAACGTGGGGGCGATGGAGCGGGAGTGAAGAGCGGAACGAGGCTTGCCTCGTTTTGAGTGGCAGGCGTGGTTGACTCGTCTTCCTTTGAGTCAGAGGGTGAAGGGGAAGACGATGGTTTTGAAAGTCGAGGTGCGATGGGAACAGTCGCGGTGTAAGCGAGATAGAGGCCGGGAAGCAAATATCTACACCATCGGATGGGAGCCTAAAGCGCCCACGGGTCAGACAGTGACCAACCAGAGAAAGGAGAAAGAAAAACAGACCACGCGAAGGAATATATACGCAGATACACGAAATAAGGTAGAAAATACGGCGCCGAGGTACAAGGGGAATTTACTTTGGCTCATTGTGAGAAGGCGAGTTGTGTTGTCCTCGCCGTGCCCCGCTCTCATCATACCCTCGTCACGTGATCGACACCACCTCAACCTCACCCGTCAGAATCCGTTCTCCACTTCATGGGCGCATCTCAGTCGAAACAGGACGACGAGCAGGTATTTTACAACCCAGTGCCTATCCAGGTTAGCCCCACCTCGCAACGTGACGCGAGTAGTAGACCAACAAATAACGTTCCCAGGTCTCATCCGAGCTCGCCACCCAGCTCTCCGACACCTCCCTCTCGCCCAAGGTCTCCCCCGCCCGGCACACGATCCTCGACCAGACCGTCCGCGCCAAAATCAGCGCCGAGGCCGCGCGCCTCCGCGGACAGCCCCCCTCCGACGACGCTAGTAACAACAACAAGGGCGATGACGGCGTCGACATCGTGCGGCGCGAGATCGAGGCCGCACTAGAACGCGAGAACCTCGACCGCGAGCGGGCCATGGCGGGCGACTCCCCTTCCTCCTCCTCCGATGCCAGCACGCACGGCGACGTGAAGAACTCGACCGCCCTCCTCGGCGACCTCGAGCAAGTCCGGCAGAAGGTTGACCGGTATCGCGTTCGCGCGAGCTTGACCGATCACCCGGAGGTCAAGGAGGCTCGAGAGGCTGTCCTCTCTTGTTACCAGTGCGTTCTCTCCCCCTCTCGTTTCTCCCGATTTCTAATCTGTTTTTTTTCTCTCTACAGGGCGAACCCGCAGGTGACACTGAATTGCTGGTCAGAGGTGGCCGCGTTTCGCGGTGCGGTGGCCAAGTTGGAGCATGTTGTACCTTTTCGTTCATTTAGCCCCAGCCCAACGCTGACTTCATTTCTCCTCCTAGCAATATGTCGACTCATTACGATAGCAGTCGGTGTATTCGTTATCATAGATAATTGCACACTAAAAACCTTTGCGACCAACTTGAGAATCATTCATAGCGAACTATATTACAAGCCGGATGTGCAACACCTGGATATCGGTAAGGGTCGCCATGTCAGCGCTCTGATGTGTATCATTGCGCGTGCGCGTTGCTGCAAGTAACGGAACGTAAGGCGATGGTCGGTAAATACAAAGTCCTTGAGTCTATCAAAAATCGGTGGTCTAGATAAATATAAAATTATGTACTAGAGGGGAATAGGACGGGTTACGGGTAATCAATAATGTGTCATCGTCGTAATTTTCGTAAGTACTCAATCTCAGTCCACGCGGAACGTTAGTCATTCGAATACGCCGAAGCCGAACTTTGCGTCGACATCCTCAATGCGTTGGCACCCGCCGTCCCCGCAGCAGGTGCCCTGAAGTGACGCAGCGACTCGAAATAACTACGGCGTACCGGCCGGTCTCCGCTCTCAGTCGAATATTGCGAAGCAGAGCCCGCGAGAGAGGGGGGCACGAATCCTTGAGACGACGCAGCCGAGAGCGGAGAGGGTTGCGAGTCCGTTGGCGACGGTAATGTTGACGTGCGCTTCGCCTGCGGCATGATCACAGGCGCACTGGACGAGGGCAGCACCGAGCGGCGCAGCGGTGAGCTGGTCATTGTCAACGTGGGCCGCGAGGATGCGCGCGAGAACGAAGACGAGGACGAAGATGGCCCTGCGACAGCGACGGGGGGCGAGCGTACCAGTGGAACGTACGACGAGATGCTGCTCGTCGCGAGCATCTCGTGCGCGTCGCTGGAGCTGGTGGCTGGCGAGACGGGAGGCGAGGCAAAAATCCTTGGCCCGCTTGGGGATGGAACGTACGGCTGCATGTTGGCCATACGTGGAGGTACTAATCCCGTGGATGGCGGGTCCGGCAGGGCTCTGGGGGTGCGCATGCGCGTACTGCGGGAGGGCGTCAACTGGGAGGTGCGCTTGGGCGTGTCGCGGGAAGGTGTAGGTGAGGGCACGCGCCTAGGCGAGCTGCCGGACGGCGTGGGCGAAGGCGCACGTATGGATGTGCTGCGGGATGGTGTGGGAGAGGACGTATCTCTTGGTGGAATGACCTCTATTTCCTCTATCGGCGACCGCTCGCCGCCCCCTTCATTCTGCTCTGGTTCGGGCCGCTCATTCACTAGTTGAGGTGCGGGCGCCAGAGCTAAAATTTGTGTTTGTGATGATTGCCGCGTCAGATCCGTACTGGGACCCGCAGCAGGCACTCCCTGATTATTGCCTTTCTGCTCATATTCGGCCGGATCCGTCGACGTGGGCGCCAACGGTGTCGCGTTTTTGTTGTTGCGTTTGGAGCGTGGCGACGTCGGTGAGCGGTTCAGGAATGTCACTTTGCGACCCTCGGGGTTGAGCTTGAGGGTGGGACGGTATTGCGATTGTGGTTTGTACCCCGTCGTCGCGTTCCGCCTTGTGTTCTCCCGCACAGCGAGCATGTCCAGCTGCACGAGATGATCAGCCCACCATCGCGGTCGCACGTCACGGAACGACAAAGTCAGAGGAATGAACAAGGGTGACGGGACATGGAACTCCGCACCACTTCCTTGCGTTGTTTCCTCTCTGTGCGCTTAATCGCACGACCCCAATATTTCCATATGAGCACAAGAGCCACGGCCAGCGCCATACCACCCGCAGCACCACCCACAATTGCCCCGACAGGTACGGGCGGGTTACTGCCGGACGGGGGAGGTGACGGTGTTGAGGTCCCATTGGAAAACACAGTGAGTGTGACGACCTGCACGCCACTGACGATGGAAGATGAAAGCCGTGACTGTGATGAGGACATGAGAGATCACAGCCAAGGTCAGTGAAGAGAACAAGTGAAATGCGTGGGAATGGAATGGAATGGAAGGACAAGGTGGGTGGATGACGGACGGAGGGCAGGAGGAGACCAAGGGGAGGCGAGCTCCAAAGGAGAGAGGAAAAGGGAGGGACGGCCACACGCAGGAAACAGGTGGCGTACTTATTTATCCTTCGTTTGTCATGGGCCTGATGGATGAGAACGGGATTGTTCTCCGCCCTGGGACGGTTAGCGATGTTATCTAGCTCGTGTCGTACGTGTTCCACGCGAAGAGGCATCCTTGCAGAAATGTATCCGAGATTGCAGATATGATAGTGGGACACTGCAACCGGGATTAACCCCCCATCCAATCTCACGCCGCAGAGGTTCGGCCTCGATGGGGGTGCGCACTGGTTTCAGAGGATGATCGATGATGCTTTGCCTCGCGGCCGCCTGCCTACCCACCCGGGACTGTTTCCCATCACCCGACGCTTTGTCAAGTGATCTCCGCGGGTTTGTGGGTCCCAGTCCAGGACTGCCTCCATTCGGGGCCTGTTCCAGTTCCAGCTTCCACAGACGCTCTCCAGTCATACCCAGGGGGATAGCAGCACCGCGTCTTGACTGGCAAGGTAAGGTTTTACTGTCTGACACTGACAGAGTGTCTTGTGCACAATTACAAGCAAGTGACGGCAAGCCTCGATGACATTTTCGGAAATATCACCCCACGAACACAGAACCCGTTGAGCCCGCCATATAGCCGATCAGAGGGCAACCGCGACTCTGAATGGTTTTACAGTGTCTAACGACGAGAGAACCTGGCCAGCTCGTGCGTTTGGTAGCTCGGCCGCTCGCTTGTCGCTGTTCTGTCTGTCACACACTCTGTCATCGAACAAAGTTCCAGTACTATTAATACATACGCTTGCCCCTGAGACCAGCGGCGATAAGCTGGCGATGAGGCCACACCAAACACGGTAAAAAATTTTGACGATTTTAACTCATTTTTCTCCTTTTGGAAATGGCCAGCTGCAAATTGGCTTGGTGGGCATGCTGTGCCACCTGTCAATGTAATTCGATGTGAGCTGGCCCGAAAAATCAAGATTTACTGAAAATTTGACCCAAAATATTTGGCCAACCCCGAAATTTTAGCGCTCGGACTCGGAAAAGGTGCCATTCGACTCCTTTTCATTGGCTGTATTCAATGGCAATCTCAGATTTGTGTGAAAAAATCTGTATGAGCGAGAAAGAAACACGTGACAGCAGCCGGAGGGTGCCCACGTGACAGCGAGCGAGAGCGAGAGCAGACAGAAATGATGAGATGTACAAGAAATTTACCGATGTCGTCCACATGCACACATGCTGTTGTGATTAAGGAGTGGGCCCAGCTCTCCATGAGGCAGTTTTAAAGTGACAATGAGATTCAAATGAAAACGCGAAGAAAGACAAAAATGGCAAGCAAAAATGTGTCCGCACAACGCTGAACCCTTCACCCACACCAGCACAAATCCCATCCCAACCCTCGTGGAGAAACCAAAACGACCTCGAGGGTGCCCACACAAAAAACAGAAGTTGGGGCGGCGGCAGCGTGAGCAATTGGCTGTTCCGAGCCCGAGTCCATTGCGTGTTGTGCCTCCGGAGGACAGAAGTCACTATACAAATTGATCATTTACACCCCAAAAAAGGGTTTGAAGATTGACTAAAAATAATGGCCAACCCAGAAAAGCGTGGGAAAGCTCATGAAAAGGTGTTTTTGTACGTTTTCAGCCCCTGTGAGCATGATTCTGGGGCTAGTTTGTGCCCAAAAAATCACATTCAGTAACGACAAATTCTACCATGTTTGGCTCAGAACGGAGTAAATAATATTCTCCGTAGAGTACTAAATATGATAAGAAGCCATCTACCCTTCTGCCGCCTCCATCTCCGCCAACGCTGCTTCGTTAAGCATCTCCGCCTCCTCCATCACTCGCTCCTCCAACACCGCAACTCTTCCCTCGGCCTCCCTCTTCTCCTTCTCCAGCTCCGCATACAAGCTCTGCAGCGCCCTCTCCCGCCCCTCAAGTCTCTCCACCTCCTCCTTCAGCGACGCGACGCGTGCAGGTCCCATAGCCGTCTCCGTCGCCCGAAGCCGCGCAAAGCTCTCAAACTCGACCGCCATCTCCCGTATCGCCGCCCCTGCGCTCACAAGCCGCCCCCCGAGTTCCTCCCCGCGCGTCACGTGTCCACCCAGCACGACCCCGAGCTTCTTCTCGACCTTCGTCGCACGCGCCGCTTCCCTCCCAACCGCTGCCCTCCGCTCCTCCAGCACCGCCTTGTATCCCGCCACACGCGCGTCCGCGTCAAGATGATCAGCGGGTACCCACGCCTTTGATGCCGTATCAAGCACAAGCGTCCCCCGCTTGTGCACCCACGATGCCGTCTCGTCCACGGCAGCGTCGTCGCCTACGGAGAGCGCGCGCACCGCGTTGCGTACCTGCTCCTCGGGGGCATCGGGGAATCCAAGTGTGCCAGCAAGCTCGCGATGAACGGCTGCCTTCGCCGCAGCGACGTATGCATCTGGTGGCGGTTCGTACGTGCTTGGTGTTCCTCCCGGATGCGCTGTCCCAGGGATCGCGTGCGCGAGTGAGTCATGTTGCATGAGATGAGCGAGCTCGGTATCAATGAGCCGCTGCACGGTTTCCTGCTCGCCGTCCGGAGGTGGAACCAGGCTGAGATCTTTGAGCAGACGTTCCAAGTCAACGTTTGGCGGTCGTGGTAGTCCCCGCTGCACGACCTGAGAGCGCCGTGCCAGGGCTGCTCGTTCCTCTTCCTCTTTCCGGCGTTTGATGCGGGCATCGCGCTCCGCTGCGTCTTCTTCAGACAGCACTTTGCTTGATTTTGTATCTTCCTCCCCCTCATCATCAGGGACCAGCAGCTCAAAGTTGTTTTCAGGCTTCGGAAGGCTCCTAAAGCTCGCTTGGAGCGACCGTTTGCTTGTGTCAGCCCTCATTCGCATCTCCCGCGGTGTCTCTTCGACGAATGATCGATCCTCGGAATTGATGCTCAGACTGTCACGCATTGGCGTGCGTAATGGTGTTGTGGAGCCTCCATCGGTTGCCCGTGGGGTGGCAAGGGGATTGGGAGTAAAGGCGACTTGGTGCCGAGGAGTGGCGCCCTCAAAGCCAGTCCCCCCATTCTCGGACACATGGATTGGGGTGTTCTCCTCGCCTAGAAGAGGTGTTTGGGAAATGGTCATGTTCCGTAAATTTCGGGCCTCCATGAGCACATTATCCTCTGTATAGAGAATCATCAGTTACCATGGATGTGCAAAACCGTAACAATACGTACGTTGCGGGGCGGTCCGTGGTGTCCGCGCCATCTTAGCCCTCTCCAAATTATCGTATCCTCCAAGAAGCTGTTCGCTGGGGTCACCGGTACCCCCAACCAGTGCCTTGGCATTTTCACTAGCTTGTCCAATTTTCACAATCTCCTCGAGCTCGGTATCGCTAACTTGAGCAGCGGGGAGCACGAGCTTTCCTCGACGACCGATTGACTCGGCTTCCTTGAGCTTCTGAATCTGCGCATCACGCGCGGCCACGAATTTTGTCTGATGAGGGCCGTTCTCGCCCTCTTTGCCTCGCTTCTGCCGCTTCTTGCGCTCAGCCTCTTCCTCCTCGGGCCTGCGCTTGTTCTCTAGACGACGCAGGGTCTGACCCACAGGGGCGGCTTCGACACGGGCTTGCTCCTCCGAAGTATCGTAGAAACCAGCGGCGGGTTTTTTCTCGAATGGGATATCAGCATTGTACTGTATCAGATTGAGACCCAGGTCAGAAGCAGGATGCCAAGGAAATAAATACTACGCACGTCCATGCCTTTCTTCTTTGATTTGTGTCGCATAATGATACCCGCGGCCTTGAGCTCTCGTTTCTTTTGCAATACAGCGAGCCGACGCGCCTCCTCCAACTGTCGCTCGCGCGCTTTCCGCTTTGCTTTCTTTCCTTGTGTATTTGCGAGTCGCGCTCGCGCTTCAGAAAGCATCTCCTTCTCTAAAAAAAAAGACAGACACACGTCAACGAACCGAAATCGCAGAATACAAACACTACGAACCGTCCTCGTCCATGTCGATGGGGTCGGGACGTGCGGGCTTTGTCTCCGGGTCTGGGTCGATCTCACCCGGCCGCAGACGGCGCACGTCGTCGACGCCCGCGTCTGCATCCCCTGGGCCGGCCAGGCCGAGCTCCTCGTTTTCCTTGGCCTCGGCTTCGTCGAGCAATTTCTGATACCGCTCCAGGCATTGAGTGGCCGTGCGACCGACTATGGGAGCGATTGTCCGCCATTGCGTGGGCATAAGTTTGGCTAGGTGGAGCAGCTTTTCGTCTTCCTCCTGCAACCGACATACGGCGATTGAGACAACGAGCGCATGGGGCGTTGCACGCCACGCACCTTTGACCACTCGGTCTTTTTGATGGAGGGATCTAACCATTCGTACCAACGAGCCTTACATTGCTTCGGCGTCTTTCGAACGAGAAGCGAAGATATACGAGCCCTAGGTTGCACTATAGGTGAGACGCGCCAGACGGGATGTCTCGTAGGACGCGACTGACCATTGGTTCTTGCCATACTTTGCAATGGCAGCCTTGAGGACCTCATCCTCCGTGTTCTAAACGATGTAAGAGGACTTGCTAGACGCCATGAAATAGCGATACTCACTTTCCAAACACCACCCTTGATAATAATGCGAACCATCGTAGAGCGTAGAGCGACCGGTCCGGTGAGCGTCGGCGTCGGCGTGACCGACTTTTTAATCTCCGATTGAATATAAAGTCAGCTCCTGATCCCAATCTTATCTTATCAACGTCTCATGCCTCTCATAGTCATTTACAATCCAGTGAGCGGTGACCGCACTGGTGCGAAATTGACCACGGAAACGATTCTTCCCCTCCTTTCTTCTCACAACATTGTCCCCGATAAAGTAGCTAGTACAGAATATGCTGGGCACGCTGGCACGCTGCTCCTTTCGTACATCGACAGCTTGGCACCACCCGCTCGCGCGGAGGGGATCACTCTCGTACTCGTTTCAGGCGACGGAACCCTTCACGAGATCGTGAACGCACTGCATAACGCGCGGTCCAAACAAGAAGCCCCCTTTCCCAGCCTCCGCGTCGTTCTCATACCAGGCGGCACCGCCAACGCCCTGCACTCCACCTTATTCCCCCCACCCACCACCACCACCACCCCCGGGCCGTCCGCCGCCGAGCCAACGCTCCTCGCCTCGCTGCACTCGTTCCTATCCGCATCCCCGCACCTCACACCTCTCGTCTTCGCCCACACGCACACGCACACGCACACGAGCAGTTCTCCACCAGTGTTGCCGGGCCAGGACCACGAGAAGTCCGGAGGAGGACGCGGACACCCATCGGCCTCCACGGGCGTCCTCTCGGTCGTGGTCACCTCGACCGCGCTGCACGCCGCCATACTGCACGACTCGGAGGCGCTGCGCGCGTCCGTGCCGGGCATCGAGCGCTTCAAGCTCGCCGCCGCGCAAAACGCGACGACGTGGTATCGCGCCAGGGCACGCCTCCTCCCTCCCGTCCAACGCTACGACCTCGCGGCTGGCGCGTTCGTCGCGGTCGCGGTCGCAGCCGCCGCCGCCGAGGGAGAAGATCCGCTCGAGCTCGAGCTCGGACTTCCCGGCCCGTTTGTATACTTCTTGTCGACCGTCAACGTCGACCGGCTCGAGCCGCTTTTCCGTATCGCGCCGCTGCAGCGCGCATTGCCCCCGCCGCCTGACGCGCGGACGATGGACGTTCTCGTTGTGCGCCCGCTGCGCGACCCTTCGTTGGAGGGCAAATCGGGTCAAGAGGAGCGCGAGGGGTTCAAGGACACTGTTTGGAACGTGATTGGTGCGGCGTACAAGGACGGAGCGCACATTGACGCGCGCTATAACTCGAAGGACGGCAAATCAGACGGTCTGCCCGTAGTGGAGTACTTCAGGGTTGGTGGATGGGAGTGGATACCGGTGAATCTGCTTGGGACACATCGCTGTTGTTATACTGACAACCACTCAGGAAGAAGACGACGAGAAAGCGCATCTTCTATGCGCAGACGGGTCGATATTTAAGGCTCCCAGGGGAGGGAAGATTAGGTCAAACGCGCTGGCACAGGTGAACAATGATTTGGAGATTTTTGTGTACGCTTGAAAAGGCTTGATGATGGGAGACATTCAGGCATAAGAGATGTTTAGATTCCATTGTATTTGTTCCACTAAATGTCAGACAAGAAGAGCTATGTTGGATGGAAAGTGCATTGCAACTCTAAACAAGGACCTTCTCCACGGCCGTGACCGCGGCGGTGTGAACCTCCTCCACCAGTGGAGAGCTATCGATCTAACATACCAGACATCTGAGAGAACGCGATGACATACAGCAATATAGACACACCTCGGCGACCTTGCCCTGTTTCTCGTAATGCTCGATGACCGGCATTGTCGTCTCTTTGTAAGTGACTGCGCGCGGGGACACGTGAGTATAGAGACGCTCGAGTGGGCCATCACAACCCACCGAAGCGTTTCTTGATGCTATCTATGTTATCATCGTCTCGACCACTCGTCTCGCCGCGTTTCAACAGGCGCTTCAACATCGTCTCCTCATCTGTCGTGAAAAACAACACCAAGGACGACGTGCACACCTGAGAGATGGCACAGTCATCATCAACGAATGTACGAATCACACACAAACGGGAGGGGGGTGGGTAATAAAAAAAAACCCGTGAGGGTCAGCACGCACATCCTCCTCGAATTTGAGAGCCTGGTCCATCTTGCGCGGAAACCCGTCGATGAGGAATCGGCCCTTGCCGTCGTCCCAGCCCGAGCCGGACTTTGACTGGAGCGCAGCGCGCATCGCGTTCTCGAGAAGCTTGATGGTCACCTCCATCGGCACGATCTTTCCCTCGCGTATGTGCGTCCGGATGAGGTCGCCGTACTGCGAGTCCGGGCGGTCCTGCTCCGCGCGCAGGAGGTCACCGGCGGAAAGGTGAGAGAAGTTGTACTTCTCGACAAGAAGGCTGCATTGTGTCCCCTTTCCTAAACGAATCGTGTTAATGATGATGAACTCGAGTGGTATGTGGAGGGGGGAGGGAGAGAGGACATACCAGCGCCTGGTCCGCCGAGTACGAATATCACCGTCACCTTTTCTTTGTCAAATATGGGGCTCTCAGCGGTGGCAGCAGCCTCTGCGGACGCCACCTCTCCGCGCTTGTGGGCGCCGGGGAGGTGCAGGGCATCAATGATCTTCTCTACGACGTTGGGAGCCATCGCGGTCTTGATCAGGAGAGTGAACGGGCCAGACGAGCGGGTGGTCGTTTGGGCGGGGGCGCGAGGATGCGGGTGCGGTAGCTGCGCGGTGGTGAACAAGAAGGTAGTATGCGGCGAAAGAAGAGAGGGCGACTGCGACGAAGAGAGCTGGATTCGGTGCTCCCCTTCGACTCTGTGGTGTCCGCATACCCTCCTTCAACCAACCAACAAAGCACACAACAACCGCGTGACCGTAACGGGCCGTGCAGACAACGATGGACCTCAGACACGACCATGGCGCACTCATTCACGTCGTTCGTGCCTGCGACAACGCCGACGCGCCTGATCTTGTCGCCATTGGTGGCGAAAACTCTGTCTCCGTGTTGCTTATCGTGTGTGCCACCACCTCATTTTCTACATCCGTGTCTGTGTGTTGACCTTGGACGCGTACCGGTAGACCAACACGGCTGCAGACCTGCTCGCATCTTTCCATGTAGGCTCTCGCATCACCGCCCTTGCCTGGTCACCTCGCGCCGTCTCTCCCTCTTCATCAGATCAATGGTTTATTGAGTAAAAACCAAACCCTTCACCAGGCCATGAACCCCGTGTCCTAAATCCTTTCACAGACTCACCGCCGCGTCCTCCAATTTTGGTCTACACCTGCTCACAAAAACACCCGATGTTGATGAAGACATCTTTCCCTTTGGTGGCGGGTTGAGCGGCCACCACGGTACGGTGAACGAAATGACATTCTGCGGTGGTCCCACCGACGACATTGCGCGCTACGTTGCAACTGTCTCAGGTGCGCACCCCACCTCTTTGTCACCCGCCCTCAAACACTAATAGCTACGACGCACCGGCGCACGCTTCCAAAACAGACGATAAAATGCTCATGGTCTGGGACCTCCGCCCCAACGTCGACATACCCTCAATACCACAATCCCGCTCTCCCTTCTTAGCGACCAGCCCAGAGGCCGGCGGCGGCGGTGGCGGCAGCAGCAGCACGCGCCCGCAACCAACCGCCTACGTGATCTCGTTCCCGCACGCGCTAACCTCCGTCTGCGCCCACGCCTCGACGACCAAAGAGCTCCTCGTCGCCGACGCGCGCGGCTCGCTCGCCCTCATCGACTGGCGCTCTGATCCCTCCCATGCTCCGGCTGACGCCGCATGGCACCACCCGCGCGTACTCGAGTTTGCAGCCCCGCGCGCCATCGCCGGCGGCGCAGGCGCGTTCCCGGCTTCCTCCGCGTGGCAGCAGTCTAATCCCGACATGTACGTACATCCTCGCACCCGCACCCCTTCCTTCCCTTCCGTATCCTCTCATGTCCCCTACCTCTGATCACCGTCCTCTCACTTGATAATAACCCCCCATCCACGCGCCACGACACCCCACTATACCCAAAAAAAAAAAAAAAAAAGCATCGGCGCCGTACACCGCTCCCGCTTCTCCCTCTGGGACCTCTCCAAGCTTCACGGCGGCAAGCCGACGCTAAGCGGCGCCTCGTTCCCAGAAGGTGCCCATCGTTTCCGATGGTGTCCGACCTACCCGGAATACTTCGCCATTTCGACGCGCAGCGCCGCCGCGCGCGGGGCGACGATACACGTGCACAGCGCTCTGCACGTCCACGCCCACGTCGAGCCGACCGCATTCACGCTCGCGCCGCGCCCGCTCTGCGTGCGCGACTTTGACTTTATGTCGCTCAAGGGGATCCCGAGGATTGCCGCCGCGGTTGGGCACGAGCTCGTCGTATTCTACATTGGCATGGAGTGAAAACAAAATAAAAGTAGAGGATTTGTCCATGATGTTTCGATCTAGTGCTTTTGTGTTACATATCGATTCTTGCTTTTACCTTTGGTGCGCCGTGATCAAGTTCAGAGGCGGTTTGTTAAGGTCCATCATCGAACCAGTCTGGGATATTACAGTCAAATCGTGTGCATAAAAGGCCACGGTCATGCTAGTTCATCAGATGTGAAGCTGAGTAAAATAAGGTTCTACAATGATAATTTACAAGATCCGAAAACGGTGGATCACAGGAGCAAGGGCTAGAGACGTTGCGGTGACAGAGAGGTTAGATGCTGTGTTTTCGTTTACGTGTGCCGGCATCGAGGTGTAAGGGTTGATGAGTAAATGCGTCAAAGTAAGGGAAAATTAATGCCCGGTCAGGTCATCTATATTCCGTACCCCGGGGCGTTCGAGTGCATATGGTGGTACGCGTACGGTTGCGCGTGAATACCAGCCATACGCCCGTTCCCATAGCTCTGATGGTGCGGCGGTAGAGCGTGTTGATGCGATGACGGAGCAAGTGCACCAGACGGTGCTTGTGCTGGATAATTTTGATCGACTGCCTCGCCAAAGCCGAGATCGCGGAACATGTTGTTCCAATAACGCAAGTCGTCCGACTGTGTTGGCGGGGCCGGCTGAGACTGTTGAACCGACGGTGGAGACTGAGAATAAGTGCCATTGCTATATGATTGCGGGCTGGTGGTCCGCACCGAGGCACTTTGCATTGGATCCTGAGAGGACACAGGCACGCTAGATGGCGTGGAGGTGGTGGGAGAGATTGGGTAGGAAAAGTGATGCACATGTGTCGCATTTTGAACATCGTCGAGCATCTGCTGAGGATATGGCGACACCTGCGTGGTTGTAGATAGCGTCATGTCTCGTCGCGGTGCTAATTGGAAAAACAATCCATTGCCATCAGCGACACCACCGATCGCACTGCGCGTGAAGTGGGCTCACGGTGGGATTGTCCATCGTCCCATACTTTGTGTTGCTGAGACCTGAATATGTCTTGCGCAACCAGTTCCCGCAAGAACCGCGCATGATAAGCAGCACCCGTGCATGCCGGTGACAGATGCGACGCCTCCTCGTAAGCATCGGCCGTTTTCGAGATGATCGCGTGAATTTCGCCAGTGGCCCCCTCGTGTAACTCCGCCAACGTCTTTGAACTACGGAGGAGCTGCCAATTGCCGAATGAGACGAGATAGCGCGCTCTCGGAGAAGGATTGGATCATCACGCTACCTTCAACAAAAAGACGGCCGAATATGCTGTCATGACTGTGATGGAATCCTGTCCGTAACGCTGATACGACATGAATATTTGATCCCTAAAAAAAGATGAACTGTCTTACAAGCATGCTCATCGAAGCAAAATCGTGGGAAACGATGTGCATGTTGTCCTTGGCGCTCGTGTAGCACGCTGATAATGCCTGGACGCTGGGCGACGTGCGGCTCGACTGTTCTCGGTCAGCTATCGGATCAGATCACAGGAGCGTGGAGCTCGGAAACTTACGGGGGACATGGCAGCCTGAATGCCAAAACTGTTCAAAAACAACCGTACATGCAATCGGAAGAAGCTGAGGAATGACATGTGGAATGATTCGCCATTGGCCCGCCGCATTTCGTGTTGCCATTGGTCCATCCACTGGGTCAGCTTGCCGTTACAATTGCGCAGCAGCACTTCTTTATTGACGTCCGTGTGTGCTGCACCGGGAATGCCTTTATGTAGATAGAAGACATCCGTCGTCTCCGCCTGTCTCGAGAGAAATCAGAATTAGGACAACTCAATTTGACTGTGGCTGTCACCCACGGCAATTCGGCGCAACTGTACAAATGCGGCGACAATCACGTCCTCCGGGCGAAGTGGGGTCCCCCCCTCTTCGTGCCAATTAGCCGAATGCCGGACCAGGTCGTCCTGACAGGAACCGTGAGACAAGATCACCCGATAATGACCTAATGTGAAGAGAATCTCACCTCCGGAAGCATCCATTGACGTCCCGTTTGCATGCTCAGACTCCGGTCGTGCACGAACAATACCAGGTAGGTGCGCTCCCGATTGCGACGTTCCCGGAGCTGTAACTCTGTCTCTGTAGGAGGGGGCGGTGACACATAGCGATTGAGGCCCAATTCAACGGCCATACGGCAAGCCTATACAAGTTATGTTACGGCAACCAACAGGCACATTACCGTGGTGATTACGCACCAGGCCAATGTACATCCACGTTCGCTGTGACAACATGAGCCAACGAGCCTACTGATGCGCGTTGGAGCACCTACAGTGTCTTCTGGTTCCCTCCAGTAGGTAAGACAAGCGAAGGCTTGAACCACCTCGACAGATTTCCAGTTTTCTGCAAAGGCACGTACAGCAAATTCATGAGCAAGTTTTTGACATGGCTTGAACGACTCGGGCTTGAAAAATTTGCAGCCAGCCATGATTAAGACCGTGAAGAGGAATGGGGATTTGAAGCGAACGTAATCAGGGGTGTGCAAAGCAGGATCGAAGAGGTTCACGAAGGGGTTGAGGCGTAAGAACACCAAGTCAAAGAGGACCTTGGCATTAGATTCATCCAGGATGCCCGCAACAACGGGATCTCTGAGAACGTGAGGCACAGAAGAGTTTGCTGCTGGAGAAGAAGTTGATGAATTGGAACGATCCGATCGAAGAGAGGTGGCAGGATTCTCGTGTGAAGGATTAAGAATGGTCTTGAAAAAGGAGTGACGCTGATTCTCCCTGCGGATGAGATCCGCGGGAAACATGGCGTCTGGCTTTCCTTCGCTTTCGTTCTCTTCCTCGTCCGTGGCTGATCGCAATTTGAGATCTGACCGGTCGTCGTCGTAAGAAGGGGGCGGGTTTAGGCGAGGGAGGTCGCCCGAGTAACGCCCAGGTGAACGGGTACGGGATTCCCCGCGACGCATACGCCACTCGGTTGGAGATATGGATGAGGCGGAAGTCTCGAGGGCTTGAGACTTCAACTTGGCATTGTTAAGGCCCTTCTCGAGGCGCCGCAGCATCTTGGAGGCTTCTGACAACCTATATATCGCGATGAGAAAACTGTACGTGATTGTCAAAATCGAACGAACTTGGAGCCCGGCTTTCGGCCCCGCCTGTGTCTCTCGAACACACATCTGAGGGAGTGCGATGAATAATACGAACGGTTAGAGGTGCGATGAGAACATACTCAACGCCGGTGCGCCTACACCGTTGACAGGGCTGAGAACCATCTTCAGCGCCAACGCATTTCATCTGATCAGTTGTCGGTAAGAATCGATTTTTGGCATGGGAGGGCGGGGAATGCAAACTTTAGCAGCCCGGCATACTGTGCAAGCCCGGGCACCTCTGACGACAGGAGTTTTTCCACTGTAAGGGGAATATTTGAGGGGGGGGAATGACTGTGGCCGGAAGGATATGTCGACGTACGAAGACTTTGCTTGTTGATCTTCCTGATTGTCAGCAGGAGCATCGTCTGGAGGGGAATCCATTTTGCGAACGAAAGACTACCGGGAGTGTGTGTGACAACCGGAGGGAAAAGGAGGGAATGGATATTGAGAGCGCTGCTCGTCTAAATGACCCCCGGGATGAAGGCGTTCCGGGAAAAGGAGCGCGGGCAGAGAAATTAGTTCAGAGCGAGGAGAGCGAGGAGGTCATCCGGCAGTGAGCGAAGACCTGACTTGACCAAAGCAACAGCACAAGCGCTAACCAACCGGCGAATTTCCCTTTCAAGTTGCCGGCCGGCTCCACTGTCGGCTCAATCATCCATCACTCCCCCTTGAGCTTCTCACCGCACAACCCCCTCCTCAAAGACAACCCCGTCCACTTTCTCTCCTTTCTCGCTCAAGAATGACTCACATTTTCACCCCATACTCTGACACCTCTTTTTTCCGCCTAAATCATATCCCGGCCAGGCCCGAGTTCGCGCCTCGACTCCGCGGTCGCTGACCGTGCCGCGGTCATCCATGTCCAATAAATAACATCGAGATGCCTCGCACACCTTCTTCGAACCGTTCACGCTTACAGAACAATGCCACGCATTATTCCGCCCACCGGAGCTACGGCAGAACGCCTATTCTCCCCAGCCACTTTTCAGTCGATGATGATGTCCGAGTTGTCGATCTGCGCGCTTGAAGGGGGAATAATCTCACTTACTTAATACGATTCCCAAAAAGGCATTCGAATAGCGTATAGCTTCAATTTACGGAGGCATCGCCAGTCCGACCGAATTCAAACCACCCGGCCGCCATCCGTAAAAATCTGAGCTGTCCCGCATCCGCGTAAAAGACCGGTGCCTAATGCTGTTGCCGGGCGGCGCGTGTCTACCCGCGATCCGCGCTCAGTTCGGTCCTCCCGGCTTTTATTTATTTGTCCCCTCTCCAGGACTCGTGACGAATGGCCACAGCTGTCCATCAGATCCACCACCGTTTTTGGTGTGATGGAGTTAACCCCGGACCTTGGTTTCGGGGTTATATCCCGCCTACAGCTGTATTGTCTTGTCACCGATGTCACCGTTCGGGCGCCCCATCTTATGGGAGATGAGCCACAGCGAGGAACCTAACCCCAAACAAGGCAACAAGGCAATCTATCTTTTACGCGGCGTGCGTTTCGTGTCTCATCTCTGCCACATTGCAAAAAAAAATTAACCGGGAAAATAAGACAGGCGCCACGGGCGGGCCTGACGCCAACTCTCGAACTCTAGATAATCATCTTCGCTGTTTGTAAAAACGTAAACTTTATTCAGTGTGGGTCAGCAATTATCCCATCCCGGGCGTGTGAGCGTGCAAGTGTTACGAGAGGGGTTCACTCTTGCTTCTTTCACCAGCGGTTATCAGGTGTCAGGACACGACGCCTTTTCATGTGACGAGTGGCGAGATCTGTGGCCTTAATAGGCCTTAACTAGCTTGCGGAGACGAAAAAAAAAGAACATGGCGCTTGCACTCGATGACCTCTTACTCTTAGGATCTTCGACCCGAAAAGCTCCCGGAAGCAGCGCCGAGATACCTTCTGATGGCACAAAGCTTACGTGTCGTGAATAAATATTTCAGCTGCGTTGGGACCTCGTAATGTACATCTAGAAAGAAAAGAGAAATGGACCCATCTATGAATCTATATGTCTACCAAAACATCTAAGGTCGTGCAGGCTTTACAAACAGGATGGGCGCAGGCCACCATGGCCCCAAAAACGTAAACTCAAAAACCTTCCACCGCCCTGCGGGGGATCTGAATCAAATCAGCCACTTCATACGCGCCTTGCACACGGTTCATCCTGAGAACGGTCATGTGGTGCCGTCTCCGAAGCGGCCGGGTCGGATTCATCCGTCAGCCACTCGGAGGTTCCGAACAGTGTGCGGCTGATAGCGAGCAGACGCTCGAGCGAGTCGACCAGGTGTGCCATCAACTCGCCCTCTGCGGCCGCATACACGTGGGACAGCCCGAACGCGCGCTGCGAGTGGCGCACGGACTCTTCGACGTTCGAGATGAGCGTGGTATGCGCATGCCGCGCGCACGGGAGGAACTGCGGCAGCGGCTGGCGCGCTCGGAAAGCGTGTTCACATGCATACAGTGAGACGCATACACAAGATACCTAAGATAGTGTGAACCTCGTGGATCAGAAACCCTGACCTTGGATCATGGGATGAACACTCGCGCACAAACTCGCGCCGGTCGTTCACCACCCCGGATACGGCTTCCCTCATTGGGATATGTTCCCTTATCCTGCGAAGGCCTGTCAAGATGTCCAGAGTCTCCTGCAACGAACTTATGGTATTCCGATATTGCATCATGGGTTTCTGGGAAAGAAGAATTATTACGTGAGCGCCTGCTGTGACTGGATGTCGAGTCCCACACACAGGCAACAGGCTCATTTCATCGTGAAGCGCTACGATAAGACGTGATAAACGAATTAAAGAGTTGCGTGTTTCTAGCTCGAGCTTTTGCGTCCGTCTCCTTTCATGGGGAATAAGCGCTCGATTAAGTTTGAATAGGTCCCTGTTTCTGCACGATCAGAAGAACCCATCAAGTGGAAACATGAAACGTACCTGCTGAGCGCCAGGTACAGCTGACTCAACAGGCCAAGAGTACGGCTCGCATTTCGCAAGAACAACATCTGAGTGGTACGTGGTAAGTCCGAGGCTGCGGTTGCTTTAATTTGTTGGGACTTCACCCTGCAATGTTTTGGAAAGACGAATGTATTAATCGCAAGAGCCGCCAAGACACCGGCAGTAATCATAGCCGCTCTCCAGCTTGCTAGTACTGAGCACACATCAGGCTCCGGTATACGTGTAGCAGGTGGAGTGCTCACCAATGATCTGGGTGTTGGCGGTGTCATCGAGATAACGAGTAAATGCTATCGGTGGCAACGTCACAGACCTACATTTAAGGTAAGGTCAGAATTCGAGACTATACTGCGCTGGGAAGTATACTGACGCGACAACACCCATGGAAGACACCCCCGTCTTAGTGATCAACCAACTGATGGGAAGGTCGGCAAGCTATTGCGATTGAGAAACACGCCCCTTCGAAAAAATTACTTGGTTCACACGAACCGTCACCATCGCCACCAGAGCATATGGATTCGTACGGCATATCAGCCATGTCTATGAAACATTCATGATTATTGGGATGAAACTAGGTCCGCCAAAATGTCTGGCATCACTTACGATGTATGCATAGACGGCCCCTAAGATTGTTCCGATCTGGCAAAGTATGTGGGGTGGGTAAAAAGTTCGGCTATGACGCCCGCCCAGACGTACGATGCGAAGGGATGCCACTCGCCAAGTCGCCCCTGTATTTGTTTCTAGCACCCATACGTAACTGATGATCATCCACTGCCCGTGTGCTTGGGCAAACCATCTTTGACCTTTAAACATAAATGAAGGGCCAAATGATTGATGTGAGATTCAAATCCTACCTGAGCTTCCTTTCGGCAGGAAAGACGGCAGACTCAGCAACATCACGCCGATCGAGTTCTTTACCGCATGTTGCAGGTGACCAGAGTGCCTTACAGCCCGAACAGATGAGGCAAATAAAATTCGGAGTCGAGTTATTCTTAGTCCATAGATGATATTGCGGAGCTGCAAGGACTCTTTGCCGGTGTATTTGGAGCCACGATAAGGCAATAGTGGCGTGGACAAGTTATTTTCTCTCCACCTTACCAGCTCCGAGAGACCCTGCCGAGCTTCGGCCATGCTCAGTCTGTTTTCATCCTCAAAGCTATTTGGGTGGTTATCGTCAGCCATTACGTGATCTTGGTCTTCACCGATAATGGAGGGAGGAGCAATGCCTAGCCATGCCCTGGAAAGGCGCGGATACCATAAGCGTGTACGAGAAGTATTGTGAAGATTAAGGATTTTTTCGGCGACGAGTAACGCCCAGTGCATTTCGTTGGCCATCTAGATAATACGTCATTCGGTGCATTGTCAGAATGAGAATGTCAATTCATACCTCCACGAGGGAGACAAGGAAGAGGGATTGGTCAGTAGCTTCTGCCTCTACCCTTACTTTGTCGTTTTTTGGTGGATCATCATTCGTACCCTGGAATAGACTGGCAAACCCCTGTTTTGCCGCATCCCGTGCTTGGTCGAGTCGATACAAAATTTGAGTCGTCGTCTCCTTATCAAAAGATTTCGGTCCCGTCACACTTGAGGTATGTTCGAACACAAACAAGAGTGTTGTTTGGACATGTTTCATCGACGCCAGAATCGCCTCCCCGAGGTTCACTGCTGGCATCGTCGTTGGATGTGACCCCTTGACTCCGTGACTCCGTTTCACTCGAGAGCTGCCCCACGATAATTCCCTGCGCGTATTTTCTACTACTCTAATGAGGGGCTTAATGGACTTGACTGGGGAAGTACTCAGAAATTTCAATGCGATCATGACAAAGAGCTTACCACTTATTCGACCAAGCCGAAGTTCGAAAGCCGCGATCGAATAAGCCAAGTCCAGAGGGGCAGATTCCGCAAGTAGCTCATTGAGAAGGCGTTTGTGTCGCGATGCGAGGTGTGAGGACCCATTTACACCACCGAGACCAAAAGACTCCTCCATGGACACAGAGAGGCATTCATGAAGCTTCGAAAATGCATCGGCAACTTTTCTGGCTAGGTGGGTCGAAAACCAACGTAGAAGCAACATGTTGCTGATGAGACATATTAATGCAGCCAACAGGGTCATCCAAATAAAGAAAGTGGCGGTATAAACGGAGCCCTGGTCATCATGGGGTTCAGTCTACGAATAGGTGGGTCATGATCGGAACGCACTGACGTTCGATACACCAGGATCGGTTGTCAGAAGCCAAATGGATATAAAGCACGATATGCGAGCGGAAAGTTGCAGTCGAGGTAACCGACTTTTAACCCAGCCAGCTAAAGCACATTGAGTGGATGATGACACAGGAGTGGAGCGCAAACACACACCAACGAAGGTCACAAAGAGGAGAAAAACGGCAGGGATCGACCTCGCTGCCGCAGAATTATCGGTTTGTAAAGAGGCAATGTATCTTGCCAAAGTAGAGAGTCCTATACCAAGAAATGCTCCCATTACGTTGAGAATGGTCGCCTCCAGATGTTGGGCGAGCGTCTCTTGTGCGGAAAAGACAAGTTCTTTGAGGGTGAGAATCAAAAAGGCGCTGTTACCGCCGAATTGGGACAAAGGTTTGATCACGAGTACGAGACAGCATAGAAAAGTCGAAAGCAAACGAGCAAGGACTCTGCGTGTAAAGAAATCATCAAACCGAGAGAAAATGAGAGCCATTCAAAGAGAAGATGAGCATTGGAGCGGAAAGGAAGGGTGGATGGTGCGTGGCTCCCCTTAAAAAAAAAAACTTCGGAAATTCGGGTAAGTTGATCAGGTGGCCGTGCGAAAGTCCGCTAATGGATGGTCGAGAATGCGCGCCAAGCCGTCATCACGGACATCGCCTGGCCCATGGCAGAAAACATCTACAGCAAGGGAACCAGGGTCTGGGTCACAGACAAAGAACAGGGATGGATTTCGGCCGAGGTCACAAATATCGTCAGAGGGTCTGGCGACAAAATAAAACTCATCTTTGTCGACGACCGCGGCAAGGTCTGTCCCCGCGTCTCTTTTTTATCACCGTCAAAAGCTCTGACGGCTTTGCTTCGAATCATGCACTCAGGAACTCACCATCGACACTACTGTCAAGGCTATCAGAGACGGCCAAGATGACCTACCACCTTTACGAAATCCTCCTCTACTAGAGACGGCTGATGATCTTGCTACGCTATCCCATCTTAATGAACCCTCAGGTGCGCTTCACATATCTTATTGATACTCGCTTCATACAATATCTGTCCAGTGCTTCATACCATTCGGAACCGCTATGCCCAACATAGCATCTATACTTATAGTGGCATTGTCTTGATTGCCATGAACCCTTTTCAACGTGTCACCCAGTATGGCCCCGAGATCATTCAGGCTTACAGCGGACGGAAGCGAGGAGAACTCGAACCCCACCTATTCGCTATCGCTGAGGATGCGTATACTGCCATGAGGAAAGAGGGGATCGGTCAGACCATTATCGTTTCTGGGGAAAGGTATGTGGCATGATTTTGACTGCAAGTCAAGCTGAACAGGGTATCTCAGCGGGGCGGGGAAGACTGAGTCTGTGAGTGTCTCATATGATGTTCTCACCTGGGTGCTCAACGTCGTACAGGCGAAATATATCATGCGTTATCTGGCATCCATTAATCCCCCCGACTCAAACGCGAAGACAAGAACAAAGCTTTCCTTGGACGAATCAAGCGAGGTAGAGCGCCAAATTCTAGCTACTAATCCTGCCCTGGAGGCGTTTGGTAACGCAAAGACTACGCGAAATGACAACTCCTCTCGGTTTGGCAAGTATATCCAGGTTCGTGCTGGCTGTGATCGGCGTGCATCGCGTACAGAATTTTCCTTATAGATTCTCTTTGACGGAAGACAAGAGATTGTTGGTGCAAGAATCCGTACTTATCTTCTGGAACGTTCTCGCATCGTTTTCCAGCCTTTGACGGAACGCAACTACCACATATTCTACCAACTATGCGCCGGCGCACCTCTAAAGGAACGGAAGGATCTTGGCTTGGATACTGATATTTCAAAGTTTCACTACTTGAGGCAAGGTGGCTCTCAATCCACTCCTATTCCTGGTGTCGACGACGCGGAGGAGTTTCGAACGACTCAACATGCCCTCTCAACTATCGGTATCTCCGTCGAACAGCAATGGGCTGTCTTCCGCCTTTTATCTGCTCTGCTTCACCTTGGCAATGTCAAGATCACACAAACGCGATCAGACGCTGCCATAGATGAAAACGACCCAGAGCTTATGCTGGCTACGCGCTTTCTGGGTATCGACAAGGCCGAGTTCAAGAAATGGACTGTCAAGAAACAAATTACTACGCGTTCGGAGAAGATCATCACAGCTCTCAACGCCGCACAGGCAATTGTTGTCCGCGACTCCGTTGCAAAATTCGTGTACGTTTGTCTTTTCGAGTGGCTTGTTGCCATTGTCAATGAGAGCTTGGCTGGAGAGAACGGTGAGGCGGAGAAACGCGCCGAGATGTTCATTGGTGTCCTTGACATTTACGGCTTCGAGCATTTCCAGAAGGTAATAATACCAATGTTTTTGTATGGACTTGCCTTTGTGACATGCCCCCTTTTTAGAACTCCTTTGAACAATTCAGCATTAACTATGCGAATGAGAAGTTGCAACAGGAAGTCAGTAAAAATTCATGCCTTTTTCCCCCGTCATCTGATAATCTGGGCAGTTTAATGCGCACGTATTCAAACTCGAACAAGAGGAATATGTCAAGGAACAGATTAATTGGAAGTTCATCGAATTTTCCGACAATCAGCCCTGTATCGATGTCATAGAGGGCAAGTTGGGTGTGCTGGCACTTTTGGATGAGGAGTCGCGCCTCCCAGCTGGAACGGATGCATCGTTTCTCCAGAAGCTCTATGCCCAAATTGCAAAGCCCCAGACGAAAGACGTGTTCAAGAAGCCTCGGTTTGGTAACACAGCCTTCACCATCGCGCATTACGCTCTCGATGTTACGTACGAAGCTGAAGGGTTCTTGGAGAAGAATCGGGACACGGTTCCTGACGAGCACATGACCCTTTTGGCAACGACCAAGAACCCATTCCTTCGGGAAGTGCTTGATGCCGCTCTAGCCTCGGTTAAGGCCCCTGAAAGCCCTATGCCTAACTCTCCAGCCGTCTCGGATACGAGCGGGGCTTCTCGTCGGCATTCGCTCATCCCCGATCCTGGGCGTACTTCGTTGGTGAATTCAGCAACTGGTCCCAAGCGCCCAGGTGCAGCTGCGCGGAAGCCGACTCAAGCTTCCATCTTTAAGGCTTCTTTAACCAACTTGATGGAGACGCTCAGTATTACTAATGTTCACTACATTCGCTGTATCAAACCGAATGAGCAAAAGGAAGCCTGGAAGTTTGTCCCTCAACAAGTTCTGGGCCAACTTCGCGCTTGCGGTGTACTTGAGACCATCCGAATTAGCTGTGCCGGTTACCCCACACGATGGACCTACGAGGAATTCGCTGAACGGTGTGTTATTTCTCCATCCTCGAGTTTCGCATGTGACCCACATCGTGTAGGTATTACATGCTGGTACCATCTTCTCAGTGGCGTCCAATGATCCAGAATTTGGAGCTCCATGGCCTCTGTGCACTGATCCTAGAGAGAACTATCAATGACCCCGATAAGTATCAGAATGGAAAGACTAAGATCTTCTTCCGTGCCGGCATGCTTGCCGCTCTTGAAACGTTACGTGCTGACCGACTCAATGCTATGGTCACTGTGGTCCAAAAGAATATGCGGCGGCATATGTGTATGAGGCGCTACCGTCAGATGCGGATCGCCGCCATCAAGATTCAGACATGGTGGCGTGGGATCGTGGCAAAACGCTTTGTGGAACGGGTTCGTCGGGAGACCGCTGCCATCCGGTTCCAAAAGGCTGCGCGACGCTACGTACAGCGGAAACGCTTTACGGAAGTCCGAACAGCCGTTGTACGCTTCCAGAGCCGTATGTACCACGTGTTCCATCCTCTACTTAATTCTGATTGCGCCAAAATCTCGATCAGGAGTTCGCGGCGTTCAGGCCCGTCGCGCTTACCAGGTACGACGACAAGGCCATGCAACTACAGTTTTACAGAGTCTGTTCCGCGGGATGTACGTTGCCATGCAGTCCCTGATGTGTTATACTCACAAAATATTGTAGACTTGTTCGAAGGAGTTTCCGTTCGGATGTCCGCCATGTCGTCTATTTACAATCTTGCATTCGAAGGAGGTTAGCCCGCAGGCAACTCAAAGCTCTTAGAGCCGAAGCCCGTTCGGTCTCCAAATTCAAGGAGATCTCTTACCGTCTGGAGAATAAGGTTGTTGAACTCACACAGACGCTGCAGAAGCGAACGGAGGAGAAAAATGAGGTGGCTGCTAAACTTACTGCAGTTGAACTCCAGCTCAAGTCATGGATCGCCCGGCACGAAGAAGTTGATGCGCGTGCCAAGCAGCTCACCTCAGATCTTGCTGCGTCCCAGACAGTGCTGACTCGCCGTGATGAACTTCTCCGCCAAAAGGAAGCTATCGAAAAGCGCCTTGAGGAGGCTGTCTCCGCCGTCCAAGAGCGGGACCAAACGATTCGCAGGCTTGAGGACGACTTGACGCGCCAGGCCTCGGAACTCGAGCAGCGTGCCAAGCAGGTTGACAGCATGCCCATCCGTACGGCAGAGGACAGTTCCGTCATCCTTACGCTCAAGAATGAGGTCAGCAGCCTACGTGAGCAGCTCAACCGTGCGCATGCTCTTCAGTCCCTCACCCGCAGTGCGCGGGATCCACCTGTGTCTCCCACATTTGCCCCCACGCTACGCCACCTGGACAATGGGGCACCCGAAGATGCCCAAGGTGCAAATCGCGGTCATTCCCCCGTAGTACGGCATCAACGACGACACAGTTCAGCTGGCGTCTATGCTCTAGGCGGCAATGAGAACCGTACCTCCGTGGACGAACTGATGTCTGTCGTGAAACGCTCACAGGCCGCGAACCCTCGCGCGGTTTCCGTGGCATACAATGGAGAAGAGGGGATTCCGCGCTTCCGTGGTGCAAATGGTCTGTCGGACATCTACGACGATCCTGCGGAAGAGAAGATCCGTCATCTCCAAGACATCCGTAACCTTGATGAGGACGTATTGGAGGGACTCATCAAAGGTCTTAAGATCCCCCTACCAAGCTTGACGAATCCATCAGCTGTCAAGGAGATATTGTTTCCCGCAAACCTCATTAGCCTGGTTACAAACGAGATGTGGAAGTATGGACTGATACCCGAGAGCGAGCGGTTCCTAGCGAACGTTATGCAAACGATACAGGCTCACGTGATGGCTAGTGTCTCTCCGCTCAGTAATTATGTCCCCCCCTCTGATAACCTTTGCAGACTTTCACTGGCGAGGATGCCATTATTCCGGGTATTTTCTGGTTGTCGAACGTCCATGAAATGCTCTCGTTCATCTGCGTTGCCGAATCAGACATGCTGCAAGGCATCGGACCTGGTGAGGAGAACGCCGTCCGCCCGTTCGACTGGTCCGACTATGAGCGCTTGGTGTCCGTCGTGAAGCACGATTTGGACAGTCTGGAATACAACATCTACCACACATGGATGACGGAGACTAAAAAGAAGCTCACAAAGATGGTCGTCCCCGCGCTCATTGAGAGCCAGTCTCTACCAGGTTTCATCGCAAGTGACGGGGGAGGACGTTTGTTCAATCGCGTCTTTAGTTCCAATAGCCAGCCAGCGTTCAGCATGGATGACATCCTCAACCTGCTGAACAAGGTGTGGAAGAGTCTGAAGAGTTATTACATGGAGGAGAACGTCGTGCAACAAGTAGTGACAGAATTCCTCAAGCTGGTCGGGGTGACCAGCTTCAATGATCTTCTCATGCGAAGAAACTTTTCCTCTTGGAAGCGGGGTAGGTTTTCTTCTGGATTCTCGGGTCCACCGCGAACTTTACTGAACCTGTCGTTTCTAGCGATGCAAATCCAATACAACATCACTAGGATAGAAGAATGGTGCAAGTCTCATGATATGCCAGAAGGTACATTACAGCTGGAGCACTTGATGCAAGCAACGAAATTGCTGCAACTCAAGAAGGTCGGTGACATTCTCGAATGTTTTGGTGACGTTTTGACCCACGGAATATCCATAGGCAACGGCTGAAGACATTGAAATAATCTACGATGTTTGTTGGATGTTGAGTCCGATGCAGATTCAACGTATGTGCACGAACTATTACGTAGCCGACTACGAGGTGCGTTTGTTACACTGGATAAATTATGACACTTTGCTCACGGAAGTTTAGAATCCCATTTCACCCGAGATTTTGCGTATCGTCGCATCGCGCGTAATTGCAAATGACCGAAATGACCATCTCCTGTTACCAGAAGCGGAAGAAGTTGGCCCATATGAGCTACCGTTACCAAGGGAGGTGAACGGGCTAGAGACTTACGTTCCTGCATACCTTAATGTCTCCCATCTTCGTCGACTTGCTGCGCTGGTCGCATGAAATACATGATACCGTTGTTGTTGCATACTTACCGCGTCCTTAAGCTATCTACAATATACCTTTCGATCCTTCTCATGGAAGTAGTACGGGCTGTGAAGAACCAATAATCGACCGTAGAATTCCCTCCCGGGTCATATGCGTAACACTAGACACCTTGAATCTGTAGTCGAATTAAACAACATGGAAAACATATAGGGACTTGTTACGAATTCCTCGAACTAAGGAGAAGCTCACACCCATCTTCGATCTGCTCGCGAAGAAGTCGATCGGTCTCCAATACGATGGCCTCGTCCTGTCCAGTAGTGTTGCGCCGTGACAGACATAATGGCTGTAAGAGGGTAAACAAACATTCTGCAGGGACAAAGTCTGCACTTGCCGTAGTGGCCCGGACATTAAAATGGCGAGCGAGCATATCAAGCGCTCTCCCAGTGCCCACAGTCTCAATGACGTGTTAAGTGGACAGAGCAAGAAAGGAAAACGAGGGAGAGTTGACTGACCTTGCGGAACCAGAAGATCTTCTGCACTGCATCAGGGTCCCCTTCGTAACTTACCCTGATATGCAGTCGCTGATCGATTCCGATGGAACTCGGCTTATCTCTCGGATCAATGGGTACCGCGCGATGGCGCATCTTCATAAACTCGACCTTCTGAAACTGTGCCAGTTTCTTCGGGTCGGTGGGGACCACGCGCTTGGGGGCGGATGCGGGTCTCTTGTTGCTCGACGTGGTGGAAGTGCTAGAGAAGTGTTTGGCGAGCAGAGCGTGGGCGGCTTCGTTCTTCGGTGACGCGACGGGCTCGGGGACTGGACAGGCGTGTTGAGATGCGTCACGATGCCTGATGATGATTGATGATGATAGGGGATGTGCATGATTATTAGGCGGGTGTGAATTGTGAATTGCGGGCGAGAAACGGGACTCACGAGGCACAGTAGGCAAGGGTGCACCGCGGACACAGCGCGAATGCCCTGCCTTGTTCGCCGGCCGAGTCACCGACATACGCGTCGAGGCTGGGCTTGGTGCAGGTGGCGAAGGCACAGCGCTGGAGTTTTTGGAGAGCGGGTGACGCGTCCTTGAGGGCCTGGGAGGGATCGACGGGACATTGGTGGGCGTCGGGAAAGATGTGATCCTTGCAGAATTGCTTGTCGCACCGACATCGGATCGGGAGGAGGTCGAGCTTGCGACAGGAAGAGAGCGAACAGTGCGCGCCGATCAGTGGCAGGTCCATCTTCGGGCGGTCCGGACTGCGGAACCTCCTCACTCTCAATCATGAACATCGTCGTGAGTTTATCCGATTATCGTCAGTTGTGCGATCACAATCTGTTATTAGGAAACGCTCTTCGGCCGCACAGTGACGCCAGCGGAGCGTCTACGCCAACACCAGCGCTCGCTGGCAAAGGCGCAGCGCGAGCTCGACCGCGAACGCACAAAGCTCGAGCAGAGCGAGAAGAAGCTCATCATGGACATCAAGAAAAGTGCCAAGGCGGGACAGCTTGTGCGCCTCTAGCCCCATATCGTTTCCCATGTCTCCCTCGGTTGTTTCTGAAACACGTGCGATTGCGCGCAGAATGCATGCAAGGTTATGGCGAAGGACCTCGTCCGCACGCGCAGATATGTACAAAAGTTTTACCAGATGCGCACGCAACTCCAAGCGGTCGGGTTGCGCATCCAGACGCTGCGCAGCAATCAGCAAATGGCAGAGGCCATGCGAGGTGCCACTCGGGTTAGTCGCCTACCCACGCATACCCTACCACTGCCTCGTCTTGTCCCACTGTGCTCCATCGCGCATCTCGTACCCCCCAATGCTGACTATTGGAATGTAACATTTGACAGGCGATGAAAAGCATGAACCGGGGACTCAACCTGCCGCAGATCCAGCGCATCATGAACGAGTTTGAGCGCGAGAGCGCGACGATGGACATGAAGGAAGAGATGATGAGTGACGCAGTCGACGACGTCATGGACGACGAACTCGAGGACGAGGAGGAAGAGAGTGACAAGATCCTCAAGCAGGTCCTCGACGAGATCGGCGTCGGAATATCGCAGCAGGTGCGTCACTCCTCGTGTATCTATCCTGGCCCCCCGCACTTCTTTGACTTTATTATCACACTCTACCCGGCCTACAATTCAATTTTTTTCTTCCTGCCACAGTTGGTCGACGCGCCCACAGGCCTGGCTACCGCTTCGACGATATCCGAGCGTCAACCGGTTGCTCTTGCAGATGGCCCCGCCCCACTAGTCGGGAACACCAGCTCGGGGAGTGTGGGCGGGGGAGGTAATCAGACGGACGAGGACGCCTTACAAGCGCGCCTAGATGCCCTTCGCCGAGGATAGATCCACTTTACTGAAAAGCAGCTACTTCGCAATTAACGATGACCATTATGTTTTCTGATCTTCGAGGGGGTGCATCCCTGTCGCTTTCTATTAATATTTGACACATAATCAGGACACTCTGAGTCACCGGTTTGCATCTAATGAATGGTTATTGTCTGTGTGTGACTCTAACGATCGATCACATGAGTTTTATATGCTCCCGGGATCCCGCTGATGTTTCCTGGTTAGCAATGTAGCCTGGGCCAAGCCGAACAAATGGTGTATATTGGGAAACTCACATTTTATACATACTCAGATCTTCAGGCCTCAGGCTTTGTGAGGCTCCTTCAAGCATCGACGAGCCCCCAAGAACCCTTTTCATTTTCATTTGTCGTAGAGCCTGTATTTGTTGTCAATAACCAACATGGACGATGTCCGGAAGTACTGTACCCTGTTCAGTTTCCATCCCCGAGAAAGCCCATTACTCATTAGTTTCTCTGACCCCCTCCCCCTGCGATTGTGTCACATGCCTTCATCAGTAAAACTTGGGCTCGTACGAGCTCATACGAGTGGAAAAGCCAATAAGTGCGCAAGGAACCTAGAACTCAAAAAAAGTTGATTCACAAATTCATTTCCGAGTCAGGAGGAGAGAAGTCGAATACAGCCCTGTTTTTTTTTTTTCAAAAAGTGGAAAAGTGAAAAAGCTAGTGGATATTTTACTGATGCTTAACACCCAGGTCTCGTCTTCGGAGGTCCCTTTGAGTATTTCCTACGCCCTCCGGTCTGATATTGTCACGGTACAGGCGCGGCCACTCAGGCTACTGTCCGAGGGCATTGTATTTGCAATGTGTTAATCAACCTTCAAATGATATGGCGCACTTGCGAGTGCATTGTGGCGAGCACGATGACAAGTGATAATTGTAAATCATATATGTGGGATGAATGAAACCCAGTGTACAACATGGAATGCTGCAGCAGGAAGTGATCTAAGACACAGGAAAGGGAGTACGAGCAACGCCAATCGACTAAGTATATAAAGGAGGAGTAGTAATATCACGGTCATACTCTGACATGAACAATTAAATCGATATTTGAAAAAAATCTCGTCAATCGCAATACTAAGTAAGCCGAATGGGGAATACAGAATCGGCACACCCATTATATAGAGTGAAGCAACACGCCAAAGGGTTCTCTCTATTCTGGAGGGAAAATCGAATAACCACCCAATGCAGTGAATGGCCCCGAAGACAACTGTGATTGCGGCCACAAGGAACATTGAGGAGTTTTGTGACGACGTGACCCACTTGACAGGATAAAATGTGTTGACCCTCTTCTCAAAATTGTTATCATCCGTGCCGTCATCAGGAAGTAGAATGTCTATAGGCGTGACGAGTGGCCACAAGACGGCACGGATTAACCACGGAGAGCCCTCGAAGTTCGAGTTATGAATAACTGGTCCACCGACAATCGCAGCTGGAATGTCAGAAAGCGCATCTCCGAGTGCACCCCAAAATCCAACTGTGGCTTCAGCATTCCCATCGTCAATCCGCTCTTCGGTCATTCGTTTCTTGTATACTCGTACCCCACGCTGCACGTTCAGTGGTTTCTCCCACCACAGCACGTATATCACAAAATTCAGGGCTGCGAAAGCAACAGTCGCCAGCTCTAGTTCAGTGATCGGTAGGCCTTGGGCTCCTCGAGCGATGCATTGTATCACAAACCAGCCGGTTTGCAATATGGCGACACCTTTCGATATGGCATCTCCCTTGCTCTTGTCTTCGATCTCTGCCTTCGAAACCCTTGGGAAATCGCCATTTCCCGTCAGTGAATATGATTCTAGCTCGTCTGGAAGCAGCACTCGGGTTGGCTGGTTTCCTTCGTATTCCATAAAACCACCCATAATTGCGAAGAATCCGTGAGTGAGTGTCCAGCCCTCCCCTGGATTTAATGGTCACTACTGGTTTTCGACCTCAGTTTTTATGACTCACTTTTATGTTCTTCTGCTAATGCAACGGCGGCCCGTCGTTGTCTCAGGGCCCATGAAACGACTGCTTCTGGCATAAATAGGGCAAGAAGCATGAGTCCAGCACGTCGCCAGGCGATCCTTGGCCATCTGTCATCAGGGCTTGGGATATTCGGGTGCATGGATACCCAGGTGCATAAGAGAACAGTGAGGATACAGCTGCGTATAATGTCCCCGAGCGACCGGCACCCATTAGGGTCAATCACAGGAGGACCCCGGGCCGGGGGCTTGAAGTTGGTCGAGAGAGATAACTGGTGGTGATCGAAGACCAAGAGGGGATGCGCGGGTGGCTGCAAGAATTGCAATAATGAGCATCATGGTGGTACGGAGGTAAGGAAGGTGGAGGAGACTAGGGGAAATGGCGTGGGATATATGGTGGCACTCCCGTGCCTCCTGTCGGCCACACCGGAATGTAATGGGCGCCTATCCGGCTTTCTGGTTTGCTGTGCGCACTGGCACTGATTTGGAAATTTTCAGTAGATGACCGAGCCTCATGAGCTACAGCTGTTGCTCGACTTGACCGCAACAATGGCTGTGGCCGTTTACTCGCAGAGTCATCACCTAGTTCCACTAGTGATGAATCGACTCGCACTGAACGGGGCGCCAAGAGCGGACATCTGGTGTATCGAGATTGGCCACTTGCCAGTAAGAAACAGGGACCATTCGGACGTCTCGAGCGGCCCGTTAGCGAACCAAATTGTGATGGAAGTCCCCTCGGATTGCTGGACGATTGAGTGCGATACGAGGATGAACGGACAGTTCCTAAAACGATAGTACCTCGTCCCTCAGATGGAGGTTCTCCGGAGAACTGCACGTTGAGTTCAAGGATGGGTGAAAGGTGTGGTGCCAGGGTATCGAGCTGCGATGCTTCAAAGGTCCAGAGATTCGAGGCCAGAGAAAGAAGCGAGTAGGGCAACCCCTCGTCATACAGATCTCCAACGTCTCGCCAATCAATATGGCACAAACGACGGGGAAGGAAAATTCGTAGAAGTCGAGGACGGTCGCGTTTAACGTCACCCGAGTCTGTGTATGGGCTCAAAATTATAAATAACCTAGTGCAAGGACCTCAAGCATTGGGTACGGTCCATCCATAGCCGCGAAAAGCTTCTCCTGGACGTTTGTTAGTGCTTGTATGTCGATAAAACGGGCCCGATCGTGTGTTGGAGAGTGAGGAGGGCACCCTCCACGTCTTTGGTAGTTAACAGTTAGATTCCGCTGTTGTAATAGACGCAGGTAGGGAATAGTGGCGCATGGTTCAAATGCCTCCACCGTTCGCATGTACGTGCAAGCTTGGATCAACGGTGTTTATGGTTCCAGGAGTAGATGCCATCCAGTCGACAGAAATCGAATAAATATCAAGGATTATCGTCAGGTAAGATGTCAATGCCAGAATTTGGGCCTACTCATAGGAAAATGGTGAGAGCCTGGCGCTAGAGGGCGGTAAGGAACTGACCGCGGGTCTTTGATATTACCCCAGTTGAGGTACTCCCTATGTTACACTACACAAAGATCCAAGTACGCAATTTTCAGGTAGTAAAACAAGGAACGAAACTGAGGTGGATAACAGCAACACCGTGGTTGAGATTCTGCGGTTCAATTGCCAGTCCGTGCACATCGACGTCACGTGCAGGCGGTGCTCAGTCGGGCTTGCCACAATGACTTGCTATCATGTTCTAACGATGCTCTACACGATACAGCATAAATATAATTCTCTATAGTCAGCAAGAAAATGGAACTATAACTTGGCTGGATGACATAAATTGAATGTCCCTGTGTTTAAGTAGTGAAAATGAGTCCCCCATCATGCTATTCACAGGTCTGGACTATGACGATTGAAGGTATATCATATAACGAAGCTAGAATAGTAGCGGCGAGGGATGTGTCCCTGGGACAAGCTGTGATGTTTCCTGGTTAGCACGCGGCCCGGGGCAAGCAGGACAAATAGAGAAACTCACACGTTACGCTTACGCAGATCTTCAGAATCATCAACAAAGTCTGTGTCAGAATCAAGGTCGGTAGATGATCCAGATCCATCCCTCTCTACGTTCAAGTCAGACTCGGAGTTGTCACTTCCTTTTACTCTACCCCTAAACCATCTGCGTTCCGGCCGCAAGTCCGATGTAGAGTGAAATGCGAGCAGATGACTTCCACTCGCGTGAGCCCGTGAGGCGGGAGAGGTCTAAGGACTGAAGAGGACAAGAGAGTAGGCGCCTTGACTTTCCGAATCGATTTTCTGGGCAGGGCAGTTAAGCCGTGAGATAGAGGGAAACGAGCCGCAAGGGAAATCTGACATTCAAGAACAGTCTATATTTTTTTGGTGGTATTGTGAAGTAAAAAGCTATTGAACAACTTGAGTCATGGGTCTAAGAGCCACCGAGATAAAAGGAAGAAAGATACAATCGAAATCGTGACTCCAATAAACACGACAAAGGTAAAAGGCACCGTATCAGAAGAGCTTGAAAAGAATCAAAGGACAAAGGAGAAAGAAAGTGAAACGGTGTGAAGACAATCAAGGCCGAGACAAATATGACACACGATTGTGGCATTGCGTCACCGAACCCAGTCGTCGGGGTGCTTCCCATGTTACACTACCACGCGAATTCAAGTACCCAATGCACAGGAAGTAAACGGAGAGCGACACTGAAGTTGGTTTTCAACATTCGGTCACGTGCAAGCGTGTGCGCTCGTTTTTCATGGATAGGTACTCGTGGGGCACAGGTAGAGTAGAAAGAGGCCCTTATTGCCTGAGTCCAGCAACCGTCCTAGCCTCTTGCTCGCTCAACTTCCACGTTATTCCAGAACCATTGTAAAATTCGTCCACGTCCTCCTCCTAAAGTGTACCCAACGCAACACAGTCACATCAGAACAAACTGACTCGCCGACAAAAAAAAAGAAAGAAAGAAACGTGCGACGGACCTGATCGAGGTTGAGTAACGTGGAGATTTGCTGTAATCGCACAAACTTTTCGCGCACGTCGCCAAAGGCAGTTTGCGACGAAAGGTACGCCGTGATCGCTCGCAAATCGCGATCAAAACGGACGGCACCGAGCTGCGAGAAGAGAGGTTAAAGGCCTGCGTGCGGGACAACGCAAAAAAGCAAAGAGGGGTCGCCGGCTTTACCTCGTTGTACTTCTGGCCCAGGACCATCTTTTCCCAGGGTCGGATTAGCACGTCCAGCGCCAGCCCAAAAAAGAGGCGATAATTATTCTCCGTGAGCGCGTCCTGAGAACCAACACCCGTAATAAGATCTACGCGTGCAAGGACAAGTCCAGTCCTAATCGCACCTTGTAACCTTCCGCGAGACCCTCCCAAGCTTTGACAAAGCGTTTCCGCACGACGTCTTGATATCCCGCAGCAGCATACGCGTCCTCGTCAAGGACGTACGACACGTCCTTGTACACGTCCACCAGCAACGTACGAAGCTTTGGCCGCAAAAGCTGGTTGAACAGCTGCTCGACGCCCACGCGCAGCGTCGACTGGAACTTTGGCACGATGCTCGAGAGCGACGAGACGCTCGCGCGCACCCCTTCGGCCTCCTCCACTTGGAACGTCTGGGGTATCGCAGATGAGGCGAGCAGGTCTTTCACGAGGCGATCCATGTGCGACGCGGACACGTCCAGGTCGTTCAGTAACGTCTAGTTCCTGGTCTATGCGGCTGAGACCGCGGCAGGGATGGGGAAAGGTACGCACGATGAACGCCGCGCGGCTCTCGCGTTCAACTTTTTCTCCTCGTCCGGCACCCGGGTTGCGGTATACGTCATCCATCTTGCGTCGGATGGTACCGGCATAGTCACTCTCGATCACGCTGCGCAGTGCAGCGCCCGTCCGCTCAACGACTTTAGGTGCGCCTGTTGAAAGCAGTCGCGAAAGGACGACCTTGAAGATGTAGAAAGCGTCATCGGGTGTGGTTGTTGTTACCGGCGACGTCGTCATGTCCGGTGTCGAAAGGCGGTGCGCCTGCACAAGAGTTTAGCCCCGGGAAAAGAAGATACAAAACAAGGCAGGACTTTGTCGACAGCGCTCCGCATGTACCAGACCTCCAGCGGAGTATAGTATGTACTTAGGAGATCTTCGAAAAGCTTGTTACATGCAGACGACTCCACAGCTGTCAGCTCCTCGGACACCAGATGTTGGGAACTATCTGGCGGTTTCCTGGTTTCTGGGAATGCCGGTATAGAGGGCCTTTCCCGGGATACAGGCGAACCATTATCTTCATCTTCATCTTCACTATCGTTCTATCTCAACGTCAGAAAACCCCATTCACCATGCAAAGTAAACGGGTTGTCGACTTGCCTTGAGGCGATCAATCAGAAACCGCTTGAAAAGGTTCCACCGGCCTGCCATTCCCGCAGCCTCAGAGATGACCTTGTCAATATCTCGCGGGTTCACTTCCTCCTCAGAAACAGGTCGCCGTCCGGCCGTCGGGGGAGGCACGGTCGATGGAAAGCTCGCATTTGCCAGATCTGCAAGCTACAGCTGTTCAACCCCGACACGATATAAGAGTCAGTGTTGTCTATACCTTACGCTTCACGGCCCGTTCTTCTTCCCACCCGTCGATCAAGCTTTTGCAGACACGATCGCACTCCTGCAAGAGACGTGCGATTACACTGGCCATCTTCCCCGTGCCATAGTAGCTCTCCACTACGGGTTGATGCTGATCAACGATCATGGCTATGCTCTCAAAGAGGGCCGTCAGAGCGGTGATGTAGTACAGCGGAGAAGACGCTACACGTCATTGAGCCCGCCGATCAAAAAAGAAAGAACTGGGGTGAACCTACTTTGTGCAGACGCGGGCGGCCGTACCTTCACCAGGTCTACGATGAACGACGCATACGCCTCCAATCCCTCCGACTCCCAACCGATTACCGGGAACAGCTTGAAAAAGCGCGTCGTGGCGACCGCGTCCCGAGCCTTGGTTGCTTCTCCGAACTGACGCGTAAACACCTGAAGTAGATGCGTTCGCGCGTCCTGCAATGTTTGCGCGGGAGGTGAGGGATTCTCCGAAGAAGGCTATCATCAAGACATGGCGTGCCAGCGTAAAAGGATCAGGAAGGGCGACAAAAAAAAATAGAGGGGTAGAAAACTTACCACGGCCGTTTCTGCAAAAGCACTATTGATCACACCCTCTGGAAGAGCCATGGCCCGTGCACAGTGTCGCGTCGCCGACTCCCAATCCTGCGCATCGACAGACGACTGAAGAGCCGACAAGGACGACTATGATCGCGTGGGGGGCGGAGCATATGATGCGAACACGAGATCAGGAGAGGAGTGCGAAAACAGAGAGAGAGAGAGAAAAGAAATAAAAAGCGCACCTTGAGTTCCATGACCTGCTGCACGCGATCGCTCGCCTCGCGCACCCTGCGCATTTCCTCGTCGAGCGTGCGCACGCGCCCACCGACGCGTTCCGCCGTGCGCGCGGTAACGGATACCTTGCTCGAGAGCGCGGACGCATCAACGTGCAGTTCATCGACGCGAGGGATGAGGGAGCGGAGGCGGGCGAGGGAGGCGAGGACCGGCTCTTGGTCGGCGAGGAGCGCGGAGAGGGAGTTGGACAGCTCGGCCTCTTCGGACTCGAGCGAGGAGAGCGCGGAGAGAACTTGAGGGAGCGTTGTCAGCGTCGAAGGGTGTGGACGGTGAGCCTTGGCCGTCGCTGCAGCGGTCGCAGGTGTGGAAGGTGGTGGTGGTTGGGGGGCTGGAGGAGGTGAGAGAGATGATTCCGCGATGCCATTCATTTGTCTGCCCGCGACGCTGAGCACGGTTGCCAGCTATGAGACGCAACTGCAAGCGCAAGCAGCGCGGTACAGAATATACTCCGGTGTCTTCACGTTCGCCCCACAGGATACAGAGTCGATGTTCCCGGCCCGGTTGTTGCCGCTATAGCTATTCCCACCAAACATGTCTTCAGGTCTCGACGACACACTCACAAATCTTGCTCGTCCAAAGACATCCGCCATCATCACCGTACGCGTTATAAAGTCCTTCGAGTTCCGCACAGAGCGCAGCCTCGTCCTGCGCGACATTAACCTCGAGACGACCGCAGTCGGAGATCTCAAAGAGATAGCCCGCAACTGTGAGTCGTGTCGACGTGCGCACGCGTGTCCTTCTGGATCATGCGCCCCCCCCCTTTTTTTTTCTTTATTCTAAATCGATTCCCGGTTGTCAAACAGTGATCCAGACCCAGCCCGGATGGAAGCCTTATCGTCCCGTGCACCTTGGTCTGCCCCCCTTCCCACACGCGCCAAGGAGATGCGCTGACTTCTCCACCCTCTTTTCTCTTTCACCCCCGATTGGAATTATAGATACCCTGAAGCTATACACGAAAGCCCACGGAGCCAAGGTCTGGGCGTGGACCTGTGCCAGAGAACCCCACGTGCACTGACTTTTGGTCTAGACAACTAACCTCATCATTAATCTCGACCATGACGAATGGATACTTTCTGATGAGAGCAAACAGTTGTCCGAGTACGGACTGGGTACGTCGATCAGATTTGGAGTTCCTTATCTTGCCCAAGACAAATTTCAGAGAATGAGACCGAAGTCAGCTTCTTCAACAGAGAGATGTATGAAAAGTTCAAGTTAGACCCTCAGGTACTTTGTTCTGCCCTGAATACATATCTGGCTCTTATCAGGTCTCTCGCAGACTCGGTGGGAAAGCTGAATTTTCATACGATGAAATCAGAAGACATTATCCAGGACATTGAGCGACAAACCTGTGTATAGTATAGGTGGATCCATGAAGGCACAAGAAATGGATCTATATGGGGTAGCTACGGCTAATAACGACGTAGGGTAAGGTGATGGGGGGGATGACGGGAGAGACAATACATATTGCATGACAGCGGTCAAAAGAGTCCCCGAATTAAAATACATACATCACTGATTCGCACACTGCACGCGGGGTTCTCCCTCGTCCTCGTCCATCGCCTCTTCCTGCATCGCCCGCTCTTGCCGCGGATCTACGTCTGACATAACTACCTCTTCGACAAGAATGCCCTTCGCCAACTTGGGCAATGGCCTGCGCGGTGGAAGAACTTGCTCTAAGAGGTGGATCTTGCTCGGATCGATCCTCTCTGGCCACTTCACGTTAAACTTGATGAAGAGGTCACCCAGCTCGTGATGTCGTTGGGATGGCATCCCTTGCCCCTGAATAACCTTGAGGTCATCTATTACATCGGCAGTGTCAAAGCATGTCATAAACGAGCAGACGACTTAATCACATACCCTGCTTGACAATCTCACCAGGTCCTATGGAAACCAACAACGCTCGATCATCCAAGTGCTTGATGGTGAATGTACCACCCCCAAGTGCCGTTAAGAGGTCGATCTCGACGTCGGTCACAAGGTTGTTTTCGTTGCGCTTGAAGCGTTCGTGAGGTTTCTCCTCGATAACAATGATGACATCGCCTGGAGTGACGCCGGGCGCTTGGTCACTTTCGCCCGAGAAGGTGATTGTCTGGCCACCCTTCATGCCCTTGTCGATGTGCACTTCGAGCATCTTCTTCTCCGAAACCACCTTACGCGCGTTGCAAGTCTTGCACTTGTCACGATGATTGATGATCTCGCCTGTTCCAGAGCACTCGTCGCATGGCTGCTGTAATTGTTGGATCATGGGTCCCATCTGGCGCAGCGTGACGCGGACACCACGGCCCTGACAGATACCGCATGGTCGCACGGCGCCCTCCTTCCCGCCTTTGCCGTCACACTTTTGACAGATGATGTTGCGCGTCAGGGCTAACTTTGTCGTCTTGCCCTTATACAGGTCCTCGAGAGAGACGTGTACCCGGTGAATGAGGTCCTTGCTCTTGCGTGGGCCCTGGTTTCGGGAGCTGCCGCCGCCGCCAAAGAATCCGCCACCACCGAATAGCTGACTAAATAGGTCCTGAATGACGGGGAGCGGTGTATTAGGTATTAGTCCCGGGACCACAGCACGTGCACTGAGGCTGCGTACCTGTGGGTCCATGCCGCCCATACCACCGGACTCGGATAGCCCCGCCTCTCCTCGAGCATCGTAAATGCTACGCTTTTGTGGGTCAGAGAGGACTTCGTATCTGCGACGGAGGACATTAATATGGGGGTGCGAGGCTTGGTTCTAGGGTGTTCGCCGCTTACGCATGCGTGACCTCTTTGAAAAGTTCTGGGTCACCACCTTTGTCGGGATGCAATCGCAGTGCTCTGAAGGACGCTCTGTCAAGTATCGCAACGAGACGGAAACGGTTGCTTATTTACTTTTTCCGGTACGCCTTCTTGAGGTCGCTTTCAGATGCGTCTGGCTCTACTTCGAGGAGGTCGTAGTATTTTCTGCAGGGTGAAGATGAGTGTGGTAAAGGTGCCCGGTATTGAGGACGTACGTTTCCTTGACCATGATTTGTGGTAGTGGGTAGTGCTGGTGGTTAGGGGGAAAGATGAGGAAAGCAAGGAGCAAGGAGGGGACGAAGAAAAGCACCGGCTGTGCAAACTGTGATACCGATAAAGAAAGTGATGGAACACACCAGAAATTTCCCGGCCACTCGATGACAAACCCTCGGCCCCGCCCTTATTACAGTACACGTCCAATCCTAACCGTTCCCACCACCTCATCCAATACCAATAACAACTGGCCTTCCATCCACAGAGCACCCCAGCGAGACGGGCCTTCAATCTCTCGCCCTGTACTCCTCCCACTTTTCGGGAATCGATATTGATGCAATCGGGCATGTCGCTGCACCCCAAATTAGCTACCTCTCCGACACCGGAACAGAGGCACGCACACATAGTTAACAACACGTCAAAATCCGGCCCTCGTCCTCTATGTACTCCTCTCGCCCGGGTGTGCATGGCACAATTGGGAATGTTCCTTGTGCAAGTGAGACTGTTGGCCTTGGACGGACCACTATACATCTTGATATTCGCAGACCCACTTCCACATCACCTCCTCGGCACACGCGAGAATCTCGGGGCGCACAGATAGGCCCAAAATCAAGCTTTGCAGATCAAACCTAAGGTGCTGGTTCGGCAGCATCTTCAACCATCTCGCCCCGCTAGTGTCGTGTTCCGTGGTAGGTACGTCGTTTGTCAAGTATTCTTCGGACAGAAGGGAGGGCCCCGAAGAGATGGGGGTCGAGATAGAGGAGAATTGGATCGGAGTTGGGTGCCAAGATTGCATGGAAGGTGTGGGTACTGAGAGATGCCTTCTGGCGCGCTGTCATGGTGCCGGTGCCACGGCCGAGCTATCGAGAAAGACACGTCGTTGCGTGTGATTTAGGATCTGACGGGACCCGATCGGCGTCGCAGAAGTTGTCTTGCCAGGACCCTTGTGCAAAAGTTGAGCCGACCTGGACTTTTCTTCTCATGCGTCCTCTTCGTCTTCCGATAGCGAGGGTTGTTGTTTGACTCTTGCCAAACCCGATGGAGGAAACATGAACATTATCGGTGCGTGAGACCGCACATCTATCATCGTTTATCAGTCAGCCAGAATAGCAACAATGGATGAAACGACAAAAACTCACTGTTGAAGTAGATGGGTAGTGCATTAGCAAAGTAGAGCAGGGTGATAGATTAATAAAGCGCATTTCCGAGGGTTTAATAGAGCACCCGACACTGGGCGAGAGCTATGAAGATGATCCGAGTTGCCGTGTAATGGTATCGGTACTGTGAATCAGGGAGGTGTAGCTGTTCCAGTCGTATTGGGTAGAGACGGTGAATAAATAAGCTTGTTATTGTGGCGGCAGATGCCAGTGGTCCAAATTGTAAGAGAGAAGATAACATCACAAACCACATCACTCAAAACGCCTTTCGCCAGCTAATCAGGACGCATGTAAAAGACCAACGCGGCTTATACTAATGTAGAAGATTCCATCATCCTCTTTATTACCATTCTCCTTCACCTGCAACCAATACAACAATGGCATCGCACGAGGCCACTGGGAAGGTGTCTCCGCTCCCACTGGCACTTCAATGGTCCCATTCGAAGTATCAATACAGCTATCAAGTTGAATGTCCTCAAATGTGAGTATAATGCTGTACTATTATCCTCAAATTCGTTACATAGTCTGAAGAAAGTAGAAATACATGTCATGTCCCCAGGTTTTGAGCCATCTTCCTAAGGAGATGATATGATGAGAATGCACCCATGGGTCGCCTGTTGCCTGTTACACAGGTTGGCTACGCTACAGTACTGTACAGCACAGGACGGGACAGTGGGGTGGGTGGTACTCGAGTGAGTGCGAGCGGACACGGAAGGCCGCTGAGGGCCTGGGGTGACGCACCACCCCTGGTTCATACCATGGCACCTGTCCATACGATACCAATTAATGCCGTGCGATGTGCACGCTCAGCAGTTGATGGTCGCCTCGGTTGAATCGCAGAGCAACCAGCCCCGATCCCGATCGACAAATTTCAAGATCCGCATCCAACCAATCACCAGCGAGAGTTATCTCTAGCCAATCACCACCAAGAATCGCGCACCATCATTGGCATCTACAGTCTCTAAGACCATAGCCCGTCTCTAATATTCAACGTATTCAACGTTTAACCCCCTTGCGCAGGTCACCTGAACGTGCGAAATGTTGACCAAACACGGGGTCCTCCAAACAGTTTTCTCGGAGCTCCCCTTTCTCTCTCTCCCCCCCCCCAACATCATTGCAATGGACAATATCGCAACCAACGGTACTGCTAGCGATGGCACTAGTAGTTCCACGCTCCAGGATCCGGTGAGATATTTTTTTGATCCAACACGAAGGCTGTCTGTACTGTATCTGACTCATACACATCTTTGCGCAGTCTTCGTCTGTCTCTACTCAGGTTGGTAATAGATCACCTCTACTCTGCCCTGCTTGCGGGGATCAAGTTGGGCACCGGCTGCAAAACTTGAAACGGCACATATTGTCAATGCATCTCCCGTGTTGGATTTACTGTCCCCACCCAAACTGCGTCTGGCGAGGCTCCCGTCCCGAAGAGTTCGAAAGACATCTCGCAAAGGAAAAGTGCGGTCCAAAGCCCTCGCGGGATCAATACGAGATATACGACACAAATTTGGTCCTAGATATGATCCTCGAGGCCGGCACATCTGTAGACATCGCTACAAGTTATGCGCTTGACTTCGTCGCAGAAAGGGCTTTGGAGCTTGGCAAGGGGGAGGAGTGGAAAGATCGTTGGGGTCGCCAGTCACAAGGGCGACGGTTCTGACGTCCCAGACATATATTAGATAGGAGGCGATGCGGACGACGACATGCCATCAGCAACGCCCTCATGCAATGCTAGAACGCACCAATCGCCCCAACCCGCGTAGATAACCTTACAGATCTGGCTATAACGTTTTCCTACACATTTTTGCTCTGTTGTGTGCCATTGATGATACTAAACCATCTACCATCTCCTGGTTTCCTAGCGACTTGGCTATGACCTCGTCATTTCAGGTAGCCTTCGCGGAGGGGCGCTGTTGTGATCAGGTCGCTGTGATGCGCAGGGCAACCGTGGACTGCGCAACCGGATAATTTGGACGAATGGGCCAGAAACCGGATGGCACTCCTAGCCTTGTAACTATCCGCAGCTCATCTCCGGTGGTTTTAGATTCTATCTTTGGCGTAGCCGCAGCTCATCTCCGGTGAGTAACTAATTATTACGAATGTTCTCCTACGCTTTATATCTTTCCAGACCGAGACAGACTGATACATCAGTCCTTGTGATTTTACTGTGTTTACAATAACATATTTTGAGAATTGCAACTCGAGGCGTGTGATCCGTGTTATTCAGGCGGGTGTCACTCAACCCATAATATGCTTCGTGGTCTGAAGACGAAGGGGACGGACGGCACACTAGTAGAATGTTTAGATAATAAGCCGATCGCTGAACTACCCTGAGTGGTTGCGCACCGTAGGAAATTGCTTGGAATGAATATTGCATGAACATTGAGGCATCTCAGTGCAGGGGGGGGGAGATGAAGGTTGGCTTGTGACATTGGCAGCCTGAGGCAAAGTGCTCACCGCCCCCCAACGGAATGCAAGTGAGGAATTGCAAGTGGGTTGCACCCCAATCAAATTTTACACCGTAATAAGGACAAGGTACGCGCGCCCCGGGAGCATGCTTTCCTCGTGGCTGTCGCACGCCATGACATCGCAGGGCAACGTGGGCGGTTTGGGGTGACAGAGACAACGTGGTGCCATACAATGAACTACTCAAACAAGCCAGAAGAACAATTTCCGATGCCTCACTTCCTTCATGGCGCTTTGCTGACATCAGGATACACGTCAAAGCGCCGCTGAACCGTGACCGGTATACCTGCTCGGGCATCATTGAAAACCCTTGGATCTGCGATATACGACATGCTCAGTACACGCGGTCGTGCCGTGCCGGGCAGGGATTTTGGACTCGCCGATCCGTGTATGCAATATCGCCTCTCCGTCTTCTGCCTCTACAAGTTTCTTTCCCCTATGCATTGTGGGGTCTATGAGTGGCCGCTCTCGACCTGGAGTTGCAGAACTTACATAGGATCGACGACTAATGAATGGCCCCACTGGGGTGCAAATCGGTGAGGAATCACTTGAGCGGAATGGTATCACAAAAAACTCACCGCGTGGTATCCTGCTGTAAGGTCCCTCGCAGGACTACACATCGAGAAGAAGACTTGATTATCTACGGCCCTACTCATCGGGAAGTTGAGACGTAAACGTAAACGTGAACAATGAAAATTACGCACCTTGCACGCTGCAGCAGCTCCCAATGAAGGGGACCAGTGGTCAGGTTGAAAGCGCCAGGATAAATCAACACCTGGCATCCTGTATGCCGTTGTCAGAACCGTATATGTGTCTGCATTGTACGATATTCATCATTTACCTTGGCGCGCCGAGATCATCGCAAGCTCTGGGAAGCGCACATCATAGCAGATTCCCAGCCCGACACGTGCAAACTCTAGTTGCTGAATTAATAGAGAATCGGACGGCAATATGAAGGTGCCCTGCCCGTGTCAAAATAGTTGGTGCTCGAACCACCAGTCAGCGACTCGCTTTCCTGAATCGGGCTGAGTTGGGGACCAGAAAGAAATTATGGGTATACATTACTTTGAACGTTATTTTTCCGGGGATGTCAATGTCAAAAGATGCACTTTTCTATGAATAGTCACGAGCTCTCCTGAAGAGAATGTCGGAATTCAACTCGGAACAATATGAAGTCAATCCTACCTTGGGGTGAATATACAGTTGACGTATTGTAAACCTTGCCATCAGAGTTCCTCTCGGGAATCGAGCCTATCAACGGGGGGGGGGGGGGGTATGAACCCCAAACAGACAGAGCAAAAGCGCTATACGAACCACCCAAGAGCCAGACGCCCTCAGTCTTGGCTGCTTCTGAGAGCAATTTCACGCTCTCGCTCTCGCTAGCCTCAACATTGTATTTCTCCCCGTGTTTGTATCCGATATGTTCAGCGTATACTGGGAAATGCACATGGCCGTAAGGCGAGTTGAAGCATTCCTACAGGCTCGACGGCCCAATCAATCAATCAGCCTCGGAATCTTTCCACTACAGTGGCAGGGCACCCGTCGTTGCACGCATGCGACAGATGGTGGCGTTGCGTGCCACAAGGGTTCAGCTGCTCACTCACGGGAAGTACAATAAGATCCGGCTTCTTTCCCCGTGCGCCGCCCACGCCCTCGCCGCTAGCGGCCCTGCGTATCATCTCCCTCGCGTGCTTCAGATTGGCCGCCTTGTCCGCGCCGATCTGGCCGAGTTGGATCAACGCGAGGTCGAACGGCTTGAATGCCGGTGCGGGCGGAATGCTGGTGGTCGACATGAATAATATTGTCGCTCCTGTTCTCGCAATCGGCGGTCGTGCGAGCGTTGGTATCGAGAGCGAGAGACGAGAGAGCGTCGATGGGCGTCCTCGCCAGCAAGACATGTTCGCCCATCCGTCTTAGGAGCGCCTCCTCGGGCCGATGGGAATCTTGGTCAGACGCGGCAGACCTCGGCGATTAGATTTGCCGTGTTGCAGTGTTGCCCTGGTACTGGCAGACGAGGCAGATCGCGACCGACCGACATGTCCGAGGTTACCACTTGCTTAACCCGGGACCGGATAGAAACGGTATCAGTCTCAGTCTCGATCTTCTATATCTCCAGATGTCCTCATTTCAGCCACAGCCTACCTCACTCAGGTCTTGCGTGGTGCACACGCGATGAGTCATGAATGCATGAACCATCATGCAGGTCCTCAGTCGTTCACATTAAGATCAGCAAAGAGTCATTGTTCCCAATTGAAGCGCGATCTTGTCAAATCTTACTGGGTTACAGTACCCCTCCGCGCCGGGAGAAGTTACCAGCCAGCGCATTCCTCCCCCACAACCCACATGGCAATTTGCATCACCCGCGGATCACCCAGCTCCGAGTCGTCGCTTCTGTATCTTGTTCTCCTTGACACTCCTCTTGACCTAGGCGCCGGGATTGGACGCGTCGACCCGTGGTACCGAGTATTCTCTGTGTCCGCCTCTACGCGTACGAGCGCGCTCGAGTGGAGCCTTCTGTGCCGCTGTGTAATTCACGGCAAGCACTGTCGCATGTCGGCTTTTGGCTGCACAGTCACTTACGGTTTGTCACTCTGTTCTCAACTTGAAAGGGTTATATACGTACGTACGATGGAGTGCGTGGAGGGAGCACTACCACAAGGGCATTGCACTGGTTGTCACTGATGCCCGTAGAGATTCGGAAGGTCAAGCCAAAAATCGCTCACACGCACCACCATCGTCGCACTTCCAAGATGCCAGTGCAGATATGCGATTCCGAGGGAGCGGTTCAGATCTATAGATGGTTTTACCCACCACTGAGCTCCCAATAAATTATTGACCATCCAAACAAGCATTCGTGATATAGCAAGAATGATGGTCGACTACTAATACCATAACATACAGCACCGGAACCTGGATACACTGAGATAAAGATACGGAGCAAGAAAGAGATCCTATTTATGCTGTAGCGGACTGGTTGCACTCATCAGCAATGGATCAAATAGACTTATGAAACCTGTACCTTCCTGGAGGCACGCTTGGCTCCACCTTTAGATGCAGACGCAGGCTTAGCCTTCGCAGACGCGGGTCTAGCAGTCTTTGTCGTGGACTTGGCCTTTGTTGCAGCAGCTTTCGCTGCAGTCTGTACAAAGGAATGAGCGCTATGCCTAGGCAGGTTGTGCAGAAAAGACTAACCTTCTTAGCGTCATTCTTTGCACTGGTCGCTTTCTTCGTCATAGCTGGTTTCTTCACAGTGGCAAGTTTCTTAGTGACCGCTGGGGCCTTCTTCGGGGCAGCAGCAGACTTCTTCACGCTCTTTTCCGCTGGAGCCTTAGTCCTACTAGTAGTTGCCCTCTTTGTTGGTGCAGTCTTAACCGTCTCAGTGGCTTTCTTCGCAGACGTAGCCCTTTTGGATGGCGGCTTGGTGTTCTGCGCTAGGGTTAATAACACTCTACATACGATATGGGTTGATTTACCTCTTTAGCGTCAGCAGAGGCCTTGGGACGCTTAGGAGCAAGCTTAACTTTGCCCGAGGGTCCCTTAGGGAAAACAAATGTCTCGTTCTCAGCTCCACGGGTAAGTGCCAAGTTTAGTTGATGGAGATTCGACGCAGAGGACATGTCGAGCTTGTACGCCTCTTCAGCATACTGGAACCTTACATCAGCAAGACGAACACGCGCTACAATAGCAGGGCATACCTTCTTTATCGCGCTGCGCGAGACGCCACTACGAGCGTCTTCAGGATGCTGAGTAATAGCCTCCTGTGGCACAGTTAGCGAAAGAGGGGCGAGCGATAAGCATCAGCAGACGAACCTTGATGATATCCTTCCATGAGGGATGGTCACTGGGCGATGACTTGGAACTCGACTTCTTCTCTGCTGCGGGCTTCCTCGCGGTGGTAGCCTTAGCCTTCTTAGTGGAACTGGGCTTGGCTGCTCTGGAACGGGCAAGGGATTTCTTCCCAGCGGAAGTAGCAACAGGCACAGGAGAAGCAAGAGGGGATGGAAAAGGGGATGACATTGCCTGAGTGATATAAGCGCTAATTCTTGGGACGGCGGTAGCGGAGACGGAGAGAGTTGGAAAGAGCGTTTGCGCAGACGAACGCCGCGCGACCTTTATATCCGTTGACGGAACCGAGCGCGTCGCATCACGTGTGAGGTCATCATGTGTTGTTGATTGCAAACCTTATCTTGTCTCGCACAGCCACCGGCTTTCTCCGCACTACAAAACCAGCCACGGCAGAATCCCCTCAAGATGCACCCCACCCACCGCCGGTAAATTCAACTAATTTAGAGAGTCCAATACTAGCACTGTAAGGGGGACAAGTAAAGATCCTCCCACGAACGCCCACGGGCCTGCCACACGTGAAGAATAATCGTCTGATTTGATGTACACACGGCAGCCTCATGCCTCATACTACTTCCCACTGCCGCCACTACTGGGCTTTGGCCGTGGTCCACGCCTCGAACGCACCGTTGGTCTGCACACGCGCTCGATCCCCAGTCGACACCCACGACGCGTCAGTGTTTGGTTCGTCTGCCTCGGCCTCTGGCTCCTCTGTGGGGACAACCACGCGGCCAACGATTGGCCCGCGCACATAAAGCACGCCTTCCGGGTCCTGGCCTTTCTCCACTGCCTCATCGTCGACGCCAACGATCTTGACCTCAACGTTGACCGTCGGTGCCCCGACGTGGGCAAGGTCTCGGTCTGGTGTGACAGCGAATGTCTGCACGTCGTGTGGATGCGACGCCAAAATGGGAGCAGTGACCAGCGGGTGCGTGTACGCAATAACGAGCGGCACGGATAGCGCGATGCGTGCTGGGGTAAGAAGGCTCGCACGAACGGTCCCGTCGCTTACGACTACAGCCCTTATTGACGCTGAGCCGTCTCCGAGGACGACACTACGGGCATTGTCAAACACAAGCCTGTCCCAGAGACTTTCTTTGGTGAAGTAGCCTTCAAAAATTCCCGCGAGCTTATGTCGCCAGGCGAAAGGGAAAATGAAGGACCTTTTCGCGGTTGATATTATCGCATTGACAACATTGCTCAAGTGACCGGGCTTCAGGAACAGGACTGTCGCAGGGGGGATTCCGAGTTGCCGTGTTGACATAACATCATCAATGGGGTACGGACGCACTGAAAAGCCCGAGGTAAGTACAAGACATAGAAATTTGTCGTCATGTGTCATACCCAGGTCCGATTGGAAGAGCTTTGAACTCTCTAAGGTGGCGAAGCTGGTTCCTTCATACAAAGCCGTGTACGCGACCGTGCGTCCAAAAGCGGTGCTCAGCGAATGAGCTGAGGTAATGGTGTCCAGAGCAGACAAAGAAGCAGATGTCGGGAGGAGTCCGCGAATGGCAGTGACCCCGGCAGTAATATTTTGATGAGTGAGGTGCGATGCTCGCACCTCATTGTTGGTGTCCCGATAAAATGACATAGTAAATACGTCGTCGGGTCCTGCCAAGGACGAGTGAGCAAGACTAAACCCACAGGAACGGACGGCGAATGACGATAACCTGGAGCTGAACTAGTTACGACCGGTGCTGCTTTGCCTTGTGCTTCTAAGTCATTCCATCGCGCAAGCTTGATGTGCTTGGATGCCTGGGAGAATACTTTCTCATCCGTCTCGCCTACCACAATGACTAAATGATGGTCAAGTTCATTCAGTTCGTAGATGAGCTCGAGCGCATGGGGAAGGAAGTTGCCCTCAACGACGATGGCTGACGGAGGGTGCGATTCAAGCACGGGTGAAAGGAGAGAAGCGGACGAAAGAGTCAGTGACGGGATAGAGTGCGAAGCCAGAGCAAGTTCGGTGATGAGAAACTCTAGATATGGCAAGGATGGTGAGTGCAAGGAACGGAAACTGACTACACGAGCATTTGCTTACCAAGGCCATCATTCAGAAGTAAGAGCACATTGGACTCGCGTGTCAGACCAGCAAGGCACAGGCCCGTGCCGAGAGCTTTTACACGCTCCGCGAGGTGAGAGTTAGATATCTGGGGGCAGAGGGTTGCAGAGTCCGAAAGCAACAGAGTCGGAGGAAAGAATGTGTTACCTTGGTCGACCAAAGTGAACGGGGTGCGTCCGACTCGGGTTTGATGAGATCTAGGATGGTCAAAATCTCCCGAGAGGGCCGGGTTGTAAACTATATGAAGTGTGAGCGAGTGCTCAGCGTGCATTAATATGAACACGTACTCGTCCCATGAGTCCGGTGGCGTAGTTCCTGTGTACTGCGCTCTCCCCTGGCATCCTGACCCTTGCAACATCGCTTTGCCTACCGAGGAGAATCGGATGCACCAGAGACTGAGGCTTATACAGGTTATAGAGCAAGAAAATGGAGGCGGTTGTAAGACCAAGGAGGATGGTTAGGTCGTCAGTCACAAGGAAGTCTGATAGACTCATGACGGCGATACGATATGGGAAAGCAAATTAAAAGTACAGGCTGTGGGAGTTACAGTGAAGGGGGGTAATGAACGAGAGTGAGGTTGCCCGCGCTCCGGTAAATCGGCCCAACAGGGTTGCGTGGCAGGTACGCGGCGCGAGCTCGGGACTCGACCGAAAACAAACAATGTATCCAGTATTCTGTGCAGCGATGCTCGAGAATCGGTTGTCCTTGCAATGATACCCAGGCTCGCCTCACTCTCGCTTTTTAACCAGAGCCCATTCACGCCCCTCGAACCATCCGTGCCCGAAAGACTGATCCTCCGAGTCACCCCACCAGTAAATGTTCATTTTGCCCCCAGAGTCGTTAGACTCGTCATCGGTGGAGTCATTCGGCGCGTGCGTTTGTCATCATCCTATGGTGACGCTCTCCTTGTGCTTAGCATGATACATTGAGTTCAAGTTCGCTTCAGCGCTGACGTGGAACCTCTTTGATATTTGATAAGATAAGATAAGATAACACACCGACAACTAACCACAACCTGGGGTTAAGGTCAATTGGCTGTTCGACATTCTTTCAAGTTCCTGGTCCTGGTCCTGGTGACAGTTCCTTCAGAATGGTGTCAGAACACCATGATGATACTGGAAGTCAAGTCAGAGACGTGATTAACAAGCTACAATCTCCCATACCTGATCTACATACACTCCTCGTGCTCACTTCCAGCCTTCTAGACTGTATTGGCCTTCTCCCACCACAATATAAGCAGTACAATACGGCCCCCCTTCGCCCAGAATCCTTTAATGCCCTCCGACACATTCCTCCTGTTCAGAGAGCACTATTGGAGCATGTCGTCCCTACTTGGGAACCTGACTTATCTCGAGGAAAGCTGATGCCCTTGGTGGAGCAATGGTTCATCCCTGATACCTTTTCGTACGCGAGCCCTGCAGCGGGCGAAGTTACAACGCATGCCTACGGATCTATATTGTCTCTTCCTTTCACGCCCTACTCCACGAATCTGCTAGCTTGTTTAACGAAAGCTTACCCCCTGGATCGCTTGCACACAACTGTTTTCTCCCATTCCAATAAAGACCTGTCCCATGGACAGACGACCCTGGCGTGGGAGGATGTAGTGATAAGGATCTTATCAGTGCCTGCAAGGATAGCCAATGCTCTCGAGGGGAAGGGAAAACTTCCAGAGGAATTGGAGCAGGGTCCGTATTTTTCCAATCTAAGTCTCAGGTGTGAGGCTCTGCTCTGGAAACTCTCACAGGAACGTAAAGAAGGTGCGTCATGCCTTTAGTGCAACAACCCTCATCCCTGATAACTTTCAGAAAGTATGTCGTCTATCACTTATTTGTTCACGAAACTCGCAAATGTCGGCGCGTTTCCTCCATCCAAGCCGACCGTGCCATCCCAACCTTCGTTCTTTTTGTCTACCCTGCCTATGATAAGGAGACGCCTGTCACGAGGAGGCAGAGCCACGGAATTATATTCCTCGTTCTGGGTCGCTCTTCTCGAATCGTTACCATCCTCATTCACGCTCCAGAATATTCTTGCCTCCCTATTCGCACACATCTCAGTTCCAGACACCTCCCTTGACACCTCACCGCTCTCACGGGGACTCGTGAAACGAGAGGCAGGTCTGCTCCTGGGAATAGTAGGGAGCTTGGAGGAAGATAAGAAGTACTTACTGGAAAGTACCTCAGCCGTTGTTCTTACGCGAGACTGGAGTGAAGGACATGCTCGCATGTACATCTGTTGGGTCGCAGGCGCTACAACCGGCGTCGTAGACGTCAGAGGCGAGCACCTTGTCACTTCGATGTGTATGTATCTCAAGCTTGAATTGCAGCTCTCTCTGCCTTTTTAACCGCAACTCTGGATCTATGGACGTCACCTGAGCACATAAGACATTCCTTACTAGGGCGACATCACTGTAAGTTGTTACCCGGGGCGTTTAAGCATGTCTTTATCTCACTGATTCGATAGATCTGACACTGCTGTTCTTGACTGCAATCTCATACCTTCCTCCTTCCTCCTCGACGCTGCGGGAGTTAGCCGTCTCTGTGCCCTTCATTCGTAGCATCTCAACTTATATCGGACATCTGGATCCCGCAGTCCGACGTTGCGGCATGCTGGTAGCGGAAGAAGTAGCACGCCGCACAGGAAAAGAGCTGGATTTCAAAGACTGGGACGGAGACGACGGAGGGAAGCCGTGGGTTAGAAGCGTGCGCAAGTTCCTCGTCGAGAAAGATGCAGATGCAGAAATCCTTAGTGACGAGGAGGAGCATGGGTTTGCCATCGAGGAGATCCTGGAGGAGGATGCTTTCGAACCCACCAACGAACCTGCGCAAAGTTCTCGGCCGCTACGAGCTACTGCCGACGACTACGACTCGGATGATTCGTTGACGGGGTACGCCTCACAGGCATCATCTCGCTCTCCTAGTCCTACGCCCTCGGAGCTCGCGGAGATCGAGAAAGATCCCACACTACGCGTAGGTCGCACAACGATTTCACGACCTGTGTATCTCGTGCAGTTGGGCGAAATGATCCGAAGCACAAGCGGTCTGAAGACTGAACAGGAAAATCAAGACGCAGAGAAGATTGAGATGGCGCTGGATGTGGCAGAGGAACTTATCCGGCGAAAACGAGGCTACGGGACAGAGCTAGGTAAGTCGCCAGGCGGCATAATGTCACCACCATATCATTTACGTGCGACAGAGGAGAATGCGGTGAACCTTGTCTACGGTCTGGTTGGCCTACATGATAACTATGAGTTGGATGGTTTCGACCTCAAGCGGCAAGCGGCGCTTAATGCTCTCGTTGCATGCTCTCCTCGGAAGGCGGCTCCGTGAGCTACTGCCTACTCTTGTAGCGCCACTACTGATCAAACCTGGCAGGGCGATCATTGAGGAATTCTTCAAGAATCAATACTCAATCGACCAGCGCTATGTTATGATGAACGCTCTCGCGCTCGGTGCTCTCGAATTAGCCGGCCTCCCACTGCCAAATACGGCTGCAGTCCGTCCTCTCACAGGGGATCGTGTGTCCTTTCCTAGCAAACGGCTACCAGGCACGCAGCACGAACGCCATCTTTTAGCGTCGTCCACGACGCAAGTGCAAGGGCTACTACATGACATTGCCCGCTTGACAATCGAAAACACTCGCGAGGCGAATGCAGGCCGTATACCAAATCTCGCCCGTGAACGTCAGCTGCGTATCCGACAGCCTGCAAAAGTCACCGAGGTCAGGCAACAAAGCACGGCCCAACTCCTCGAGCAACTGCGCCTGTCACAGACACAATCCGCGACGACGAAGTTTACGGACGTCGCGGTCGAGTGCTTCCTCTACCCGCTGATGAACCGTTTTTGGCTCTTCCTACGAGACGAACAAGCGCGCGAAGAGCGCACCGCGCGCCGCGACGTCTTGCACCAGTACCGGGGCGCCGGGACGGGGCTGATCCTCAACGCGCTCGTTCTCTCCCATTTACTCGCGACGCTCGGCGTCCTCATGCACGCATCGCGAAGCGCGCCTGCGTGGCTGGCCGTTGCGGCGCCGGATGCGCTCGAGCTTGCCGTCACGCTGGGAACGCGGCCGATCGCGCGAGGCGCGGAGGACGAGGGGGAGTCCGGCGGGGGGGCAGGGAGCGGCGAAGACGACAAGGACAAGGACGCACGGGTCCTTACGACTGCGCTGGAACTCGCGCTTGTCGTCCTCGATGCGTGCGTGGAGCTCGACGGTGGGCGGTCTCTGAGCTTGGAACATACGGCGTTGTTGCTTGCGACGGGTGAATGGGCGCAGGGGCTCTTCGCACGACTGGAGAAGGGTGTGCTTGTCAGAGGTGGTGGTGGGGCTAGCGAGGATCGACTGAGAAAGGCGGCTGCGGGGGTAGTGATCAAGGTGGACGAGGTTTCGGAGAGGTGGAAAAGGTCTATGATTGATTTCACAATGTGGTGATTGGCCCGGCAAACCCCGGTCGAACGGCCTGAACGTCGTCGGGAGGGTCAACGCTACCGTAGGACATCACTCGTCATGCTCGTAGCTCTTAATCTGGCGAGACCCTTCTCTGCTGCTCGTCTGGCCAGACAAGTGCGCTACGTCTCAACCTCTTTGCCTCGGCGCTCCGACGCGCTCTTTGTGGTTTGTCCGCTTGCGCTGTCCACGAGCGTTTGGTTGCTTACTCCGGTGTCAACGTTGCAGCATAGGGACACGCCACACAACAACCCTGCGGTATTATCGTGTATCACATCCCTTTTTACCGTTGTCTCACGTTCTTCAAGATTGCTTTCGAGTTTACACCCGAGAATCTCAAACGCGCCAATGAAATCATATCTCACTACCCGCCCCAATACAAGAAGGCAGCTGTCATCCCCCTCCTCGACCTCGGCCAGCGGCAAAATAAGGGATGGACGAGCATCAGCGTTATGAATTACGTGGCGAGGCTGCTCGAAATGCAACCAATGCGGGTGTACGAAGTCGCGACGTTCTACACCATGTTCAACCGGTACGTGATCCCACGTTCTCGCGGCCCCTGCCCCTCTGACGTGCGAGAGGGCCGTTCAGTGAACCTATTGGCGAGAACTTTGTGCAGGTGTGCACTACGACACCGTGCATGCTCCGCGGATCCACCGAAATCCTACAAACGGTGTGCAATCACCTAGGTGCAGTCAAGCCCGGAGAAACGACGAAGGATGGCAAGTTCACCGTGATTGAAGTAGAGTGCCAAGGTGCCTGCAGCAATGCGCCAATGATGGTCATAAACGATGATTTCTACGTAAGGCCCTCGCTCGCTGCGATGGCGATGCGGTGCTTGGGAATGTTGACGTGATTTGACATGTAGGAGGACCTTACTCCAACGACAACGAAGGCCATCCTAGACGCATTCTTGAAGGGCAGGAAGCCACAACCTGGTCCTCAGTCTGGGCGACATACCTCTGAGAACTCGGCCGGTTTGACGGCACTGGCATCGAAGGCAAGTCTACGCTAATTTTGGCCCTGTCTTTCCCGGATGTTGATTCTGGCGCTGAACAGCCATATGGTCCTGGAGAGCATTGTCTACCGGAATTCCAATAGCGTACCGCATAGAGTAGAATGGGTGTACCCTTGACTTGTTTCTCACGGCGTGGATACGAGCGCCTTGGTGACCTTATCCGCAAACAACCATGTCTCTCTCACAATTTAAAGTGTTGATATTCGACGTCTACGGCACCCTCGTAGTTCGTTTCGTTCAGCCACTCTGTCCAGCAATGCCAAATTCATAGGATCACGCGGATAGGATTGGGAAACTGGCATTTACCATGCCCTCAGCCCCCTTCATGTCGATTTGAACCAGGAGTGGTCCAAATCAGATGTCCTCCTCGCCTTCTCGTCCGTAGAGTCAGATCTGCAAGCGAAGGACCCGACAGCGCTCTATTCCGACATCCTAGCGAGAACATATGACGAACTGTCCCGACGTATCCGCGGTCAACCCGACTTGCCCGAAGCCAGCGGAAACACCGCAGCGCCAGTTGTTGTCTCCTCACGACGAGATGCAGGTCCAGAAGCGTCGTCGGGGGTTTCCCAAGTGGGTACATCTTCGTCCGTGTCCGAGACAGCGTTGTCCCCAGTCAACAACAACGACGACGACGACGACGACGACGGCGGAGATGGGGACGGGGCAACGGTAACGTATACCCCACCCGCGGCTGCCACCTTCGCAGCCTCCCTCGCCACCTGGCCAATCTTTCCCGACACCATCGCCGCCCTCACCAAACTGTCCTCCTCCTCCCTCGGCCTCGGCCTCAAGCTCGTCGTCCTCTCAAACGTAGATCGCGCCTCTTTCGCTCACACCCGTGCCGCGCTCGAGCGCGGATTCGCGTTCGCGGCGGTGTACACCGCCGAGGAGATCGGTTCGTACAAGTACGTCTCACCCTCCGTTCATCATGGTCGTGGATTCGAAGTTCCCATTGGCACACGCCTTTTCTTTTTCTTCTTTCTTCTTTCTTCTTCTTCTCCCCCCCCCCATCTTTCATCCGTTATTCCAGTTGGTCGTGTTGTCTGTCCTTCTACTCATCTCATGTTCATGGGCGCTGACGGTGAAATGAACAGACCGGACCTGCGCAACCTCGAGTACGCGGTAACACGGCTACAGGCGGAAGATCCGTCGCTTGAGCGAGATGAGATCCTTGTTGTGGCACAGTCGCTCCCCCACGACCATGTCCCTGCGCGCGCGCTTGGCTTGTCCTCAGTGTGGATCGATCGTTCCGGCGCATTGACTTGCCTCGATGGCGAGGGTGTACCAACGGCCCGCACAGCGAAAGAAACCTTTGCGAAGTGGAGATTTAGGAGCCTAGGAGAATTCGCAAATGCGGTTGAAGAAGCGCGGGCTAAGCCATGATAAATTCATTCTTATCCACGTTTATTACAAATGTGGTATCGTTGATAAATGGAAGTTGACATAGTGAAGTCATTCCAGAAAATTAGTCGTCTCCTTCACCGTCGTCCCAGCCGTAACCGCCTATACCGCCCTCTGGGAGGTGGTGGATGATATAACTGCAATGGGTCAGGAAGAGCTTCGACGAAAAAAGAAAACAAGGTTGCGCTCACTTGATCTCTTCCTTCAAATCCGCGCAATAGCGATCTGCGAACCAGACACCAAATTAGCATAAGGACTCTCAGCTTGATGCCCAGACCCACCCAACGGGAGATCAGCCTCGTCAAGGCCTATGCAAGAAGATATTGAATCAACCGTGTAGCGAGTAGATGTGAAATTTTACCAAAAGGCATCTCGATTTGCTCGGCGATCCCTTCGATGCCCATGAACGTGAATGCGACAACCGTGACAACGGGTACTGTCGCCCAGCCCAGCTCTTTGACCATAGTAAAAGGGAGGGAGAAGAGGTACAGCGTCACGCATTGTTTGAGATGAATCCCGTCTAAGGCCAACCCGGCATGAATCAGAAGCCGATTAAATATCCAGGAGAAGAACGTACAAGATTTGGGTATAGGAGTGTTGGCAATCCTTTCCACGCTAGTCAAATGATCGACTAGACTCGAAATGCTAACAGGGGTTGGCATGAGTGTATAGATAAAGTATGGCACAGTCCCTTACGTAGTGTTCAAGGTATTCAAACCTGTCGCAGAAACGAGTGTCATTTTACGGAGAGTAGGTAGCAAGCTCGGCGACAACGTACCAGCTGGACCGACAGTCTCCAATAAGCCATCACGCCTAAAAGCAAACAACATTCTCGCGAGCTCATGAGCGATACTGGTCGTATTAATGTGTATCAGAATCCATGGGCATGCGTCCGGAGCGATCACAAGACGCACACAAGTGGGAAAGGAATAGAGGAATCGTTGAATTCTTTAAAGTCGATGGCACTGTGCTCCGCGGCTACGAGTGGCGTTCTGGCAGTTGGGACCTTGTCCAAGCTTCTTTTGACCCTCACGCGTTTTGTTGCAACTCGCGGTGAGGAGCCATCCGTACTCGTTCCCCTCGACGGGCTGCCCGATCTCGAATTACCCGTGCTTGTCGAACCATGCTCGGACGTGGCGTTGTAGCCCAACGAAACCGAACTCCGACGCGATTGGCGACGGAAGTACGTCCGTATGAATGATTCAGGAATGATGCCCGCGTAATCGTCCCACTCTAAACCATCCTCTTCGCGCAAGTAATGCTTGACGGCGAACACGAACGCGAGGATCAACCTTAGCGCATCCCTTTTGCGGCGATGTAGCTGCGGGCTTGTAACGTCAGTCGACGGCGTCTTTCCGGTAAGGTCATTAGTGGGTGGCAGAGCCACATGAACCCAGATTAAGCGTGAGAGATTGCGGGCCTGTGTGGAGCATTGAATCATTTTAGTCTACGCGTAAGCGAGTATACATACCTGCGCTGTTATGGATCCAAATGTCTTCCGGCCTTCATAATACCGGTCATAAGAAGTTCTTGGCGCCAACTGTTAGATGCACGGGAATCAAGAATAGACGCGCAACTCACCCATTTCTGGAGATAGGCGCTGTCTAAGAGCTTCAATCGAATGCATGTTCTATGCCTATAACTTACCTGAACACAAGGATAAGTCCAACCTGACGTCATCACACACTGTGAGGATAGCAAACTATGTCTCTGACGTTCAGGTGGCTTACAACAACGGCGAGCAGCGGTGTCACAGAGTTCGTCAATGTGACCGACTTCCCCTTGTCGTGGGCATATACAACGCCCGCGGAAAACATAGTGACGGTAAGCACGGGGCCGAGAATGGAACCCACAATCTAGGATTGTCTGCTGAGTCTGCGCTCAGGCTCGCCGCAGTTCACGAGGATAAACATACACTGTTCTTGAGACGCAACACATCAGGGAGCCAGGTGTACTAATCGTGTAATGTAGAGTATCAGTGGAGGATAACGGTCTGCTTGTTGATTCAATACCTTGCGTAGATTTCTTCTTGTGAGGAGCTTCCGTTGCTGGAAGAGCAATGTGACGTTATACCTTTACCTTGAACGAGAGAGAATAGGTGATACCGTCGATAATATACCCGAAGGAGCTGCTGTACCAGACATCGCGAACTATTAGTGAAGGGAGACGCGTAGATGATCAAACGCGCAGCCTCGAGGTCGGGTCGAGGGTGACGTCCAACTGAATTTCCAATTTCGTTGGCATGGTCATTACATAAGAAGACTTATTTTTGGGTTTACAAACCGAGATTACAGTACAATGTACGCTACGAGAGATACATGAACACGACGGTTGCAGTTCTGAGGTAAGGATTACAGTATACGATCTAATAACTCAATCAGAGTGTGGGGTATCATGGTTGTAACGGTATCGCTATCAGGCATGTAGAGAAACGGAGCCATCGTGGACAGCCACAATCGCTAATTCATGGCTACGAGTATGAGGCGAACTTTCCGAAGCGGGACATGGAAAGTCAGAGGGAAAGAAAGGCCTGATCATTGCAGGGGATGCGAGCTCTAGGCTGCCAAGTGTGCTAGATATGTCACCTTCCTCAGTGACACATGAGTAAGCCATAGAAGACGCGTGAAGAGACAGCCCAGAGTCAAACAGACGTGAGTCACAAGGATAAGACAGGCGGCGAGGTAGATGCGCCAGATGAGTGCCATCTTGTGTCTGAGTAGCGTCCTGGCAGCCTTCAGGTCCAAGTGGTACTAAACAGGAAGAGGAGCCTTGAACGCCAGGGTGGAACGACACGAGGGACGAAGATGGGAAAGAGTAGTTCTGTACCCGAGACGCATGCAAAGGGACGGGTTTACTAGAGCCATACTCCATAGCCGTGAACAATTGAGAACAAGGGTGGGAATCGCACGAGCTCATTGACGGAATGCTGGTCATTGATTGAGAGAAAACACCATCTTTTTTGACGCAGTGCGATTGGTACGTTGGACGCTTGTCGCATCGAAGGACTTCAGGTGAAAATTCTGGGGTATGGATAATCTGATCAATGGGGGTAATAGGATCGGCAGTATGGCCATGGGAGTCAAGATAGGTGAACTGATTTCCTGCAAAAGAAAGTGGCCCTGTTTCAACGGACATAGTCGATGGGCCAAAGCCATAGCTTGAATCTGGAAATGAAAATTGTGCTCCAGGAGGAAGATCGAGTCGAAGATGCAGACCAGGGACACCGGATGCCATCCGCCTCCGGGATAAAGGAACAGAGCCATCAGGAAGACCAAGCCCTGGGCCAGGCCACATGTTTTCTTGCTCACTACATGAAGCGGAAACACCAATCCCTGCATCTTCGGGGGTAGAGACATGCAAGCCCGCGGCTTCGAAGAGCCTGAAAGTCAGTTGATGTGACTGAACAGACGAGCTCGAAGCACTGGAAAGGTAAGAGTCTACAAGCGGAGCAGTAGATGGGCTGGAGCTTGCACTAGACTCTACAGAGCCTGTGTTCGTAATAAGCTATTACCTCGGCGAAGGACAAACTTATCAAACCTAGCGATGGAGGTGTCGCTGGAGCCAGGGGCGTAACTATAGTCGCAACCTCGTTGATGTCATTAAGATCAAGCAGCATTTCAGGGGCTGTCGGCTGGTGAATATCGGGCAGAACGCGCAAAACATCTGTCACTGAGAATGTGACCAATCAATCCGATGGTGAACAAAGTTCGCTGTCAACTTACACGCGGGATCGTCTTGATGGATCCGCCTCAGTCGTTGAATACGGCTTGAAATTTGCTTTCTCGTACGATTCTTTCCTGTCCGTTGCATCAGGTACTGCTGGATAAGCTGACATCGACCCAGGCTGGTGTGGCCCTCGCCGCCATCATGTATGGGCCGAATGCGTTGTCTACCCATCGGTGGATAAATGTAAAGAGCTGAGACGTGATTAATCAGGATCAGTAATTTGTGAACTCGGCGGCCAAATAACATACCTTCAATGAGGGCGGCGTGTAGTTCTTCATCCCATATGGCTTCGTTTCCGCCTGGAATGCAACGAATGGAACGGTTGCCTTTGCTTTTCCCTCGCATCTTTGTGGGTATCGCCGCGGGTAAAGAACGTGGCATTTGATTGTGCTTCTTGGTCTCTTGCTGTTGAAGGTCCCAAGATTGAGTGGGAAGGCGCTGGTGCTGCTGGTGTTCGATTTCGAAGTAAATATCGTGTGACGAGCATCGGGTGTGACGTGACAAGATTACACTGCCGAAACGAAAAGTTAACACGTGATCGCGTCATTCCTTTCGTCACATCTGTCATCACTGACAGCAGGGTATATGCTCTTGAATTGATGTCAAGCACCGCTCAAGCAGTGAAAAATGCCGCAGCAGCTCTCAAAAAGGCTGCGGATCCATGGAACAAGGAGGACCGGGAAACCGCAGATCGCATAATCTCTGCTGCCATTGCGGTGGTGATTATTTGACTAGCAGCACTCCGAAAATATAAGGGATGTTTGACTCTCTTACGTCCAGGCAGATGCACCTTCTCTCAGTCAAGACACCTTTGATATGTTGACCGGATTACTACGCCGTCCGTTCGCCGAGCTATACTTGACTCACCCCGGAACGGCCTTCCGGCTTTCAGCGGCCATCTTCACTGCAATGATCCACGATAGAATCGCTCAATCCTGGAGGACTTTGGATTCCCGGAGCAGAAACATCTGGGAGCAAGTAGCAGTGAACTTGCTTGCCGGTGTAGAGGTGGGCTCAAGATTTTATCGAACTCATATACTCAACGGTACTCACTGCTTCCCTGGCAGGATCACGTGGAAGCTCACAACACCGGTTGGAAACGTTTTGCGTGAATTACAAGTCATAACTCATCCCCGCCAGACAGAGTAAAAATTGTCGTTGGGCAAGCGTTCTATGCAGTTATTTGCAACGCGTTCTTTCCCGTATCATCCTCCATTCCGTTATCAACATATTCAGTTTCATTCCGAACATCTGTGAGTATGCTAGCTGTGACACGTCTAAGAAAGCTCACCCAACGTTGCGCGATCGTTGCTGTGTAATGTAAGGCATACACTCTACTTTCGATGACAGCTGAGGGCTGTGTTGAGAACAAGAACAAGCTCAGGGATGACAAAATCTTGGGAGCGTGAGTCCATGCTGTCCGGGATAAACTGAGATTGATCATGTGTGGTCGTGATAGAGCAAAGCTAGGGCGCGCCATCACTTCAACAAAGGGTACGTGATTATCTTAAATATGATATAAGTTTCAACATCGTCTGGCTGCAGATTACTTGGCCTTGGAGCAGCTTCTCATATTGCTGGCCTACTTGTTACCTCCGACTGGAGGCAGGGCTGCTTGTCGTGCAGAACGCCTGAAATTCCTTCGTGGTTGTTTCGCAGAGAGTACGCAACGCGGAAAAGATTTGATTGAGCTGTTGACACATGTTGCCTCACGGGATTGGGAAGTAACCTCGGACAAAATCGTCGACATTCTGGCCCGAGATGTTTCTGTGTATGTGTCAGCGGGAACTCGGTGAAATGTTGCCCTCTCTGATCAAATACAGTACCCAGCCATTTGTGATGAAGGGCTTCGCATTGGACGGATCATCGAGCCCCCCACTAAACCCGATAAATAGGTTCTACCTCGACACGACCTCAGTCCTTTTTAATCGCGAGGACGAGGCACGATTCCCCTCTCTTCCGCCATAACCATCATTTAGAATCTTTAATCTGCAGGATGGTAAGATCGAAGGGATGCACGTGCCCTACGATAATATACGCCACGTTGACCTATTGGGCCCCGGCACTGTCGTGGCGCAACTATCATCGCCCCCACAGTGTCATGAGTCTCTTCAAGTGGCCTCCAACAACGCCATCATTAGGATGACGATTACCATTTCCCAGAAAGATGTAGATCGCTTCATTAAAACCCTGAGGATCAGAGGAATGGTGAGGTGCCGCGCCCTAACCGATTACGATCTAACACTCCGCAGACTAGCCGGATCAAATTGAATGGGATGCCAACTAAACATGCGACCGAGCGAACATCGATCAGCAAATCGCCAACTCGACTGGAATTTGAGAGTAGCGCCGACGGCATTGCTGCTTCTTACCAGGTCCGTTGGGCTACTTCTAGTGTTGACCAGCTTATGTGATTCAAACCAACAGAGCAAAGTTAAGGTGATTGAAGATGGCGGTAGGTTTGGCTACTCCCTCCTCTTACTGCGACTTGACGTCGTTTTCCGCTATTTTTTGCGCATTCTCATTCCAATTATTTCTCAAGTCCTCCAAGCGAGCGATCCTGGAGATGATATTCTTCCCAATCTTGAATTTTACGCCAACAAGTCACAGAATCAACCTTCTTTGCTGGTCAAGGAGTGTTCCTCCCCCACAGACGTGCCATCTGTCCCCGCTCCCGTCACCACCGAGGAAACAAAGGTCAATTATGATGGAGGTTGCAATCACGTTTCTTCGACTTCCCATCATCAGCTACCAAGCGTACATGAGGATTCCCAAAAGCGTGCGACCTCCACGCCTCTTGCTCCTAGTCCTCCTAGTCCTCCTCGTGACGCTGATCCTCCTCCTCTACATTCTCCTCATGCTTCTGGTACTTCTCACGGTTGTTACGACAGGAATCACGTTTCTCCTGCTCATTCTGCTCCCTCCGGGAACCCTCACCGCCGTCTTCCTTCCGATAAGGATGTCAGTGACGCAATTTTTGGCGGAACTGACGAGGAGTTATCTTCCCTCTCCGATACAGACTCTGTTTTCCGTCCTTTCCAGCCTCCAACGGAGTTTGTTCAATCGCGACAAACCACCCGTGGCTCAGAAATCTCCGAACGTTCCTCCCGTCCCTTGCGCCGCCTCCGCTCCCAGCGTCATCGTCACCCCCACATGCCTCCTGGACCTACCTCCCTCGTCTCCGACTTCAATCAAGCACAGGACCCTGCGCCGGAGCAAAAGTTGGCTCCGATGGTGAAAGGGTTACGAGTTATTGATTCCCAAGATCCCACGCTTGATAAGTGGTTGAACCAAGGTGCTGCTACGACAGCGAAGAGAAAGAAGATTTTACTTGAGTCGGAAGACGAGGTCGAAGCCACAAATTGCGTTCCTTCCGTTTCAAAGAAGTCATCCCCCACACCTACAGCGAATCTGAACCCGGAAAGGGTTTCCCAAAGGATGAGGCACAGCAAAGATGCCACGACACTGGAGAATGGAGCTGCTTCTGAACGACGTGAGTGAGCCAGTGTGTCGACGAACCCCTCGGCGCAAGCCAGTATCGAGCTGAAACCTCCGCTCGCTGTAGTGGACCAATGCGACTCCAGCACAGTCAAGGAAAAGAGGGCGCTCACAGAAGGTGAGTCCTGGTCAGGTTCCCATTGAGGAGGTTCCAAGGTGTCATCAGGCAGGTCTCGGAAGAAAGTGTCAGTTGAAACGGGCGCGAAAAAGCCAGGGGGTATTCGGACGGCTGAGCCGATATGCAAGTACCCTATCATAGAGGGAGAAGTGCCAGTCATTTCTTCCGATCAGGGACTACCACGCAAACGAGCACGGGTGGAGCCTGAGAACATCCCGTCGCGGCGAAAAAGGGGTAAGAAGGGCATTTCTGCTGCGAGCAAGCCTCGTAAACCTGCACCATCGCGAGTCCAGAAGACGTATCGCGATCGTCAGAAAATAGAGCCATCTTCTCCAGGTCGCCTTGTAGATCGGAATGTGGACTACGATGAGATCCCCCTCTCGACTGCCGCCCCGAACCAACCTTCGGCCAAGGGATGCACCTTACCTCAGACAATGACTAGCGACGATACGCAAGCGTCAATTGCGATGCAGATGAAAGGCACCAATAGGAGGACTGCTCTTTCTAGTCCGCCCCCTGTGGGACCTGGGCCCGCGGACGTCATACTCAATGACAAGAAACAAGAGACGATTGGAAAGCCTAATCATACGGACGATCACGGTCGTTCCATTCAAGGTCTGCCCATACAGGTTGGCCTTGATGACGACGATCCCATGCGATCCTTCTCATCTTCACCAAGCAAGTCATTACTCTTAACAGCTGATGCGGTGAGGTTTTCAACACGTTGCCACCTGTCAAGGATCTCGTATTTACCTTCATATAGTCTGAATCCCAAGTTCCCCAAGTCTCAGCCCCCGGAGAAGGTGTCCGTTCCGAATGTCCGCGCGAATCTGAGTCCTCTGCGAAGACCCTTGACATAGCACCTATCGCTGCAACCGAGCAGGTGAGAGCCGTTAACTCCAATACCTGTTTTCCTCACGTTCATTACTATTTCTAGAGCTGCAGCATGCAGAAAGTTATAACAGAACCAGCGACCGATATCGCATTGTGGCCGACCGCGTGTGACACCACGTCGCAACATCTGATTGCCGAAGACGTTAACGCCGGTGCTGAGTGCCGGCCTGCCCCATTCCTTGTTGCAACGAAGGACGAGGCTCAGGGAAGCTCGGAAGCCTTCACCGGACTTGACAACCTCGATGGACCTACCATCATCGCAGAGGTATGTTGATCTTCTCATATTCTTATGCTATCTCTCTCACCAACCTGCAGTTGCCTTTCGAGCCAACTAAGACAGAGAATGCCAGTACAACACTCAAAGTAAGCGGACAGCGGACAGCCGTCATTATCATAGTACTCATGTATTCTGATGACATATACAGCCCATACCAGAGACCATAGACCTGACAGGCGACACTCTGTCTTCAATTCGTTCACAAGCACTTGGATGTGCAGAGACGGAAAATGCTTCCCCACACGACGTCCCTGCCAGTTCCTCTGCTTCTGGAGATATTACAGATTCGAGTACGCTCGATCTCATGGGTACAAAGTATCAAGACTTTGATGTATCGCTGGACTCCTCGCTCTGTCTTCCATTCACCGGGACTGATCTAAAGCGCCCACCGACACCCCTCCCGCCTCGTACGAAGCGTAAAAATGTCACCTTCGCAGCACACCTTGAAGAAGTTGTGCAGGAGCGGCCTGGGACTTATGAGGCACCTGCAGGGGTTACAGTCATGACCGAACCAGATGGGCTAGAACTAGCACCTGGACTTGCACGAAGGAACGGATCAATTCATGATTTCTATTGTCTGGACAAATGTCTTACAAGCGAAGCCCGGCCCGCCTCACCTTTGCCACACCCCGAATGCCTGTTGAGCATGAACGCCAAACCATTGGCAATACTCTCTTCCCCCCTTGCCCTGTGCCAAAGCCCCAAGTACCCCACCGAAGCACCCCCGTCTACTACCACTCGCTCCAGGCAAAGACATCGTGTTCGAGACACCGCGTCCTCGCCCTCGTTTATAGCCGAGTCAACGGGGCGCGGGAGTTATCTCAATTCTATCATATCGGTGGGTCCATTGCATGTTAATTTTTAACGTGCATGCGACGCCCCTTCACAGGTGTTAGATGAGATTCATAGCATTATCAGAAGCAACATTCAGACTCGTTTCGAGAGATTCAACAGCCACGCAATTGAACTGCGCAGACAAATAGTGGCTCAAACGCAGGCCGACATGACTGCGCTGCTTGATGAATAGTTAGTCCGTCGCTCGTCACAGCATCCGAGTCTGAGCGGATATAGTATCGCAGCATTTAACAGCCTTGTGAACTTGGAGGCGCAGTACGGCGCTTTCTCTAGGCGAAGAATTGCAGCTCTTGCCGAGGCTCGTAGTGCTGAGGCCCAAAGTCTGGCCTCTCTGCGAGTGCAAATTCAGACACATGACCGCGCGATGCAGGTGCATGCGCGGAACACCTTCGCTGTTGGTCCGTTACCTGGGGCGGTTCGACGCTGGCTCCGATAACAGGCTGGACTCATCTCTCGTTCATTACCCTCTTTATTCTGTTCTCCCGCTCTATTAGCGCTGGCCGCGCTCTCCTCGGAATACGCGTTTACCTCGTGTCTCGTGCTTTACAATCTTGATCCAGCAACCGCGCTGTCTCCTGCTCTTTTCTGCAAACCTGGCTCAAATCAATCAGACCCTCGCATCAATATTTGTTTTTTTCTCCTTCTGTCTGGCAAGGTCAACTGTTCTGCTCTGTTCTCCGCGCATCGGACGCTGCTTTGAGTACTCTATATCATAGTTTTTGGGACTGAATATGTCCGGTTACGTTGCGATGGGAAATAGAAAAACGTGCACCCATAAAGAAGACCTAAACGTGACTCGGTGTGATCAAGAAGATCCGCGGAAGTCGTGTGGAAACCATTAAGGGCACCACTATTTCCGTCGGGGGCGAAGTGTGAGGGAGAATCGGCCGAGAAAGGCTGTCAAGTTACCGGAAAGGGGGAGCGGGCCGATAGGAGATGCGGATCGAGGACGATTACGAAAAGAAGAGGACGGAATGGGGACGCCGAGACCGCGGCAGGGGGATTTCGGAAGCCGTGGGAGATTGTGACGGAGGGACGAAAATGTACAGAGCCGGATTTGGAGAGATCTACGGGTACGGGCATCGTCGTCGGTCGCTTTCTCGCTTTGCGAGGTCGTCTGGAGGTCGAGAGGGGAAAGAGTAGCACGTTGGGCGAAGAGTGGGTGCTGAGGAAAGGAGCGCTGAGCCCGAAAAAATGGTGTTTGTCGGGTATTGGCTTGTGCCACTGGTGGTGTCTTTACAAGCTCGCTCGCTGCTGACGACGACGACGAGCCTCAATCGCTCCCGCAGCCGACCCAGATGCCCGGCTTTGACCCCGTGAGGGATGCTGTCCTCAACTCCCCCATCACACGTTCACCAACCCTCCCTCGTCATCACCCGCCGCCCTCGACCTCACCACCAACAATCCCGCATAATACCACCGCACCCACCGCCCAAGTTCCTCATCGTCGGGCTACCGTCGCGGCGCTCCTCAATAATGACATCTCTCCCACTTCCCCTTCTTCCTTCCATCCACCATCTGCACCCATCAGAGCCTCTTCATTAGCGCACATCCTCCACCCGCATTCACCGGTCGATCCCCCCCGTTTCCCCTCTCCTGAAGAGAAACTTTCCCGGGTATCATCTCTATCTCGGCGTGCCAGTGAAACGTCCCTTCCAGACACGTTCAGGCCCTCTTCACTGCCTTCAGGTGTCATCATCCATCCGGCTGCTGGCCCCTTGTCGCCACCGCAGCCAGACTCCCTCTTCACTCCAACCGAGCGCGCAGCTGGTAGCCTCTTCACCCCCACCGTCGAGCAGCGGGGGTTTATCCTTCCCACCGTCACCCCTACTTCACCTACTAGTGCTCGGTCTAATCTATCTCGCCCTTCCACTTCATCGTCAACCTCACATCGCCCCCCTCCGTCACCCGTCATGCCTCGCCAACCCGTAACCCGTGTGCGTTCGCCAACTCCTCAACGTCCACCTTCTCCCATACCGAAACCTAAACCACTACCGTACAACCCCCGCCGAAGAACACCCGCAGGCTCGGTCTTGGAGCCTCTTACGCAAGATGAAATGTATTTCTTTCGTACTCAACTTGGGACAGGCACCCGGCGCCTAGCCAAACGTAAACGTAGTCCATCATACGAGCCACCTGATAATCAGCCCGTTGCTAAAAAGTCCCGCGATGCTGGACTTGTCATGAATCATTGTACGTCGCCGGCCTCCCTATTTGTAACCATGGCCTTACCTCGTGCGTTTGGTCAGACAATGCCCGACCTGAGATAGGCATCGATCAGAGGCGTGTCTCGCGGATCATTGGGCTGCGCACCTTCAACAACTGGATAAAATCCGTCCTAATCACACGGTTTGCGCATCCGGCTCTTGATGCTAGCACCATCGTCGACGGCAGCCGTGGCCGTGGGGCCCGAGGAGGTGGTTTACGCGGCAAGGTACTCGAGTTGGGCTGTGGCAAGGGCGGGGATTTGAACAAGTGGATCAAAGCCCGGATAAAAGAATATGTAGCCCTTGGTATGCCCTGTTCCTCCTTGGCCTCGTCTGTTCGCTTAACGGAGTACCTGTCGCCAGATGTCGCTAAGGTCTCAGTTGATCAAGCACAGGCACGCTGGGAGTCTCTTTCCCATGCTACCCGGTTCGAGGCAACGTTCGCACCACTCGATTGCTACTCACAGCCCCTGGCGCGTGGCATCTCACTGGACAAGCTTGCACAACCCTTCGATGTCGTTTCGATGCAGTTCTGCATGCATTACGCATTTGAGAGCGAGACCAAAGTTCGCTGTATGCTCGACAATGTGACAACCTATCTCCGCCGCGGCGGTATATTCGTTGGGACCATTCCTAACGCAGAACAGCTGCTTATGCGACTGGATCAGATCCCCGCCGACGCGCCCGAGCTCTCCTTCGGGAACTCGGTGTACTCCATCAGGTTTGAATCACGTGAGCCACGACCTCTCTACGGTCACAGGTATTCCTTCTTTCTCGAAGATGCGGTGGATGATGTGCCGGAGTACATCGTTCGCTGGGATCATTTCCTCCGGTACGTTCACACACGATCTCCGCGACACTTCACAGATAAAGTTCACACATTTCCAGACTGGCTGCAGAATATGGCCTGTACCCGCTCTACAAGAAAGAGTTCCATGAAGTATTTGAAGAATTCCAGGATCACCATGAATTCAAGCCACTTCTGCAAAGAATGAATGTCGTGGACGCGAACGGCGAAACTGAGATGGACGACAGTCAGTGGGAAGCCGCTAGTAAGTTGTCGCGCCTTGCGCTTGTGTGACTCTTTGCTCACTAGCATGGTAGACATATACAACGCATTTGCGATGGAAAAACGCTGATCCATCGGGCGGGGCCTGGTACTGACGGATAAGTATGCTACTGTAAATTCGCAGATCGGTATTTGTACTGGATAACGGACTTGGCCATCTGCTCTATTCGTATTCCCCTGATCTCAGTGCTCGTTCTATTTGTGTACGTTACTGCTGCGAAGCATGTTACCCCTTTTTTCCTCCTCGGAAGCGGTGTGATTGTCCCTCTGTCATTGCTTGTGGAAGGCAACCGTCGTATTCCACTCTCGAACACATCAACTATGATTGTTATGATTGATGCGGGGTAACATAAGGACTGCCAGTGATCACGCCAACTCTGCATCATTCAACAGATACCTGGTTGTAGAGCCGCAACCAGATGCAAGTGCAAACAAGCCACAGCGGCGCCGGGTAGCGTTCGAAATGTTGAATGGAACGCACATCTCGCGAGCTCTATCATATGACTTGATGTACTTGATGTCTGACGATGCTCTCCGGAAGGTGGGGGAATGTCCTATGGGTGCTAGGACAACCAAATCATTCGAGTTTTCAGCCCCGGGTCCCCATCACGATTAACCGAATCATGACGTGACGGTATCGTGGGGCCTGGGTCGTCGCCCAGCACGCCACGTCTATCGAAAGTTAACTTAACATACGGTGTATGGCACTGTGTGACGATATGGATATATGTTGGGGGAAATAAATACTTGACGTTTTGTCGTCGGACAGAATTCTGCCCATCGCACGGAGGGGATCATGGGAATCCGAAAAGACAGAACTTTATTATGGTACATAACTTGTGACTGACCTTGCATGTTCGACTTGCCGGAGCTCGTTAAGTGATCATAGATTCCTCGATTCGTGTCGGTAGGGATTGTTAGTTGATGGGATAAAGGGATAACGGGGAGGACAGTTGTAATGGCGGAGAATAAGGTATCATCGCAACGCCATTTGCGATGTTTTATGACGATGACAGGTCCACTGGCACGCGCACTGGCAGCGGCAGAGCGGAGGGCGTCGAATGCCGATATCTGCGAGTCAATGAAACCTCAAAAGCCTATTAACGTGGCTTGGATCGGCCAAGTGAGCCCGGGCCTGTCGCGCTCCCTGTCAACTAGGCGATCAAACGTGTCCGGCAATTCGTCACCATCGGCGTCATCATTCGTCCAGACACATAGGGAGCATGGAGATGGAGACATTGTTGAGAAAGTAGCCAGCGCTTGATGTTTGATGGCCTCTGCAATGATATTTGCTACATCAGAGATTTGATACATAGAAGCGAGCGCTACAACATACCAAAGTTCGGTCTGCCGCTGAGGCTGTCATTGAAAGGTCACTTACTTCAAAACAACCTGGAACACAGCCCTAGAATGTCGTTCGTGACACCGAACACTTCAAAGAAACTCCTCTCGAGCTCTGCTAATTGAAGGACTGGATATAACCAGGATTGATCTAGATCTTCGAGGAAAGGTGCTGAGAAGAGGCCTAGTGGAAAAATCACATCGTCGAAATAAAATGACTTGGCTGGGATTATCTGCAGAGGATGGAGACGCAGCGGTTTTGTACAAGTCGAGCAGTGCGTCCTCGTTATCATCAATCATTACTCGAGAGTAGCGAATGAAATGGCCAAACTGGGAGAAGAACGATGGAAACGTGATGCGAATAGCAGGCAGGCACAATGACCTGCTCTAGAAGTGGAACTGCACTGCAGTCAAGTGATAACATGGCAGCCTCATTTCTGTTGAAAGTCCTGACGTGGCCAGACACTTGAGATCAGGCAGATCAGAGACACCTTCCATCGCAATTGGACACAATAAAGAAATGGCTTGTCAGAACATAAATTTTACATTACCATAGTCCACAAGCTCTCAAGATCCGCGTACGACTTTATAAACTCTGCATGCGACCTGTGCTTGCCAACGGGGAGCCCACTCAAGCTCGTCTCGCTGTCGGCGGGCGTTCACTGGTTCTGCGGCTGGTACGACGAGAAGAAGCCTGCACCGACAGACAACGGTGACGCGCTGATCGCCTAACGGCATGTGGCTGCGCGAGCCAGCGCTCGTAGATGTCGCGCAGACAGCCGAAGTGCGTCGGGAAGATGTCAAAGAGGCCCGGGCGCACGACGAGTGTCGAGCATGCAACGACGGCACTGCGCACGTGCGCCTGCACGACCAGCGTGTTCACGCCCAGGATCACGTCTGGAAGTGAGCTGAAGTCCGAGAGGAGCAGCCGATGCCGCGGGAAGTGTGTACAGCCTGCGCAGGGTGCTCAGCTGGCGTGTGGAAACGTACTCAGGCATCAAGAGGTTCAGCGCGAGGGGGAGGTGGTTGTGTATCAAGCGCACGGAGCATGATTTGAGGATGGACAAGAAAGGCGTCTTGGAAGGTTCAGGGCCGGGGAAAGCTTCGAGAGTGTGAGAGCAAGATAACTTGTTATGCTAGCTTGATGATTATGAGGACAACTGAACCCACAAAATGCCTGGGTACGTGGAATTGCCGCCTTTGGCGGCGATTCCTCTCAACCTCATATTTAAAGTCCGACGGAGGCGTTATTAGTCTCGTCCCCAGCGCCACGGACGTTGCACGTAAGAATGTATGGATTTCGAGAGAATTAGTCCCTGTTCCTCACCACGGATGTGGCGTGGCTTGACCTTCCCACCCCACGGTGCCCACCTTCCACCCAACTCGAGGCAAGTGCTACTATTCAACCGGAACGGAACAGAGGATGATAATAGTTGAACTGGTCACAGCTAGCCACTTCAACAACTCTAAGTGCAGGTGCCCTGAACCTGCGCAGAGCACTTGGTGGCACGAATCAGTAGACTGACAGTAGCACTTCCAGTTCTTCGGGCCCCTACACTTCGAGAGGCCATTGGGGAACTGAACCAACACAACAACAGGCTGGCCTACAGAGCTGCACATATCACTGCCCTCCTTGACTCAAGGTGTCTAGCAAATCGCCCGGGGCTGAGACTCATCTACCTCCTCACAGGCCATGGCTTCACATGCCAGTATCCAACCTCTCAATCGCGTGACCCCCACGCTCACCAGTGTGATATATACACCACAAGGCGACAAGCCCTGCTTGCCCTCTCCGATCCCTTATCCTCCCACACGACACCAAGGAAGGGAACAGGACTCTAGGATCCTACCTACTGGCCTTGCGAGCCCCCGCATGACTCCGGGTGGAAGAGCATCTATGAGACTCTGAGGCGCTCAGGGGGCAGGACACATACATAAAACAGGCAGTTCGTCATGAATTGTGTATTATAAATCCCGATTTTTTGACATACATAGAGAATGTGACACTGACATGGGTAGGGGCGTTCTGTTTCCGTAAAATCCCATGCTATACAATCTACCAAGAAAGGTTTATGGAACCAACACAAGTGCCAGACGAACCACACGTGTGATCTGTGCAGCAATTATCGTACTCCAGTGATATATGAACCACAGACTACTATCATAGAACGCGCCAGGAACCCAGCTTTCTCAACTGCATTGCCTTGTTTCGATGTGACATGCGAGCCTCAGACTCAGCTAGCGCTACCGTGATCTCCCCTTTCAAGAGCTGCTTAACTAGCCGTTCTGCGTCATAGATGATAAACATCCTTTGCTCCTCAAAGAATGGAGCGCCTCCACGCTTCTTCTTTTTGAGATGGTTCTGGAGTGCGTACAGACGATTTCCTGTCCAGCTACAGTCCGGTTGCGAGCAGTAGATGTAGTGAGGTAGATGCTGAAGGACATGTCGCTTCAAAGCCTGTGGGCGGTCGCATACGTGCTGGCATTGTGAAAATGGACATGCATTTGTCGCAACCCAAGTTTCCTTTGGTCTGGTTTGCGGGGTGGTGGGCAATGGAGGTTCGGGGGAGCTCACTGGCAGGGGACAGTGAAGCGGCCGGGCCGTATTGTGAGAAAAGCCCCTGTAGAAAAGTATGAGCATCGGGTCCCGAATAATCTTCACAGGCCTGCCTACCACATTACTAAACTGTGGGGATTCTCGCAAGGTGTCGAGTTGGTATGCGCAGCATGACTTACTGTCACAGTGTAACTTAGTATCTGCCTCCGACGCCGCAAGAGGCTATCCAAATCTGGCAAGCGATTGTGACTACGTACGAATCTCACTGGATATAATCGGATTTTAACCTACGAGTACTTGTCAGACCAATATGGTCTGATTTCAAAAGTACGAAACTGCTGCAATCGTACATCCAATGTATGAGACCATAATGGCTTTGGAAAAATGCTTGCAAGAGATGGCCGCCGCTTTCCTTCAGGATCCCACAAGGTGCTCTTCATCCTGTCTGATGTGAGCGTGAAGGTACGAGTCGACACGCTTCGTGAGATCGGCAGAGTCGAGTTCCGAGGGAGGGAAAGGAAAGTAAGTAAGATGAAGTCGAGTTGGATAGGTTGAAACGCAAGTCGAGAGACACGCGTTGCTGATTGGGGTGCGCGAAGTCCGAGAAGACTGAAGATAAGAGACGAGAGAAGGGCAAGATGACTTCAAACGCGAGTCGGCACGACAGCGCGATAAAGCGTTCAAAGTCGGAGAGCGAGAGGAGCGTGTGTCGTGGAAGGCAAAGAAAGTGCTTTCAAAGTCGCGCGAGAGGAAAAGAAAAGACAGATCTGGGCGATATTAATTGCGAAAGATCGCTTGCTCTACACGAGCTCTTTTAGAGGGTTTATATACATTTTCGAGCACCTCGAACGAAGTCTGGAATAATCTAAAAATGTATCGTACCGTTCCAGGGTGACAAGCGGGTAACAAATGCGAGCGAGACTGACTGTATGGGTACGGTCAGCGATGGGGGAAGTGGGCGCACTGTGAGTTTAGCACGTGACAACATCACACACTCTCACCCAGGTTTTTGAGAGAAGGGGACCACCAGGTGTCACTGTATAACTGATTACGCACGCTTTCGTTCCACCGCACTGCCATGTTTTCTGTTCAGTCCGGCCATATGTAAGCCTCTGCGCATGCCTACGCACATACAGTGATCATTGATCATTATATTCTTCGAATAAGGCAGTCGTTGCATGATACTGAAGTCTTAATCAAGGATCGGGAACACTTGGGAAACTTGGTTCGTTGCGCCCCAACAACCTACCGAGTCAATCTACCTGCCGTTCCACTCGATCAAAAGTTGCCCATTCTCAAACACGTTCAGGATAAGCAACAAAACAAGATATCCCGCGCGTAAATACATAAATAAAAGGGGCATAGTAACTCGCATACGACATAATGGTCAGAGAGCGCGTACAAATACACAACAGCGGTGAAAAGCCACGTGCCAACACAGCATAATACGGGAAAGCTAGGTGTCCTATGGCAACAGAAGTGAATACGTAGGTCAACGAGGGTCTCCTGGTCCATAACGCGGTTCACTCAAGCCGCTTTCCCAGCCTGAATGGCCGATAGTGAGTGGAACAGTGACCATGCATCTCTGCTGCAGTGCTTACCTTCGTAGACTTGGAATTCGCTTTCTTATTTGCCGCCGTCTTAGTCTTGGCTGCCTTGCTCGCAGCAGTTCCCCCCGTGGTAACCTGTACTTGTATTTAATTCACGCCACGATCTAGCCTATCACAAATGAGCTACCTTCTTAGCGGTCGCCCTGCCGGTAGATTTAGTTTTCTTCTCTGAAGGGGTCCTCTTGCCAGCATACGTCTTCTTGGGAGCCACCTCCGTCTTCTTCGCTGCGGGTGGCTTGGCCGCAGGTTTCGGGGGCTTTGCAGGTCCAGTGGGTTTCTTGGCTGTTTTGGCAGAAGATGCTTTAGCGGGCGCCGCAGTTTTCGACGTTGCCTTGCGGCCGGCGGAGGACTTGGTGGTTGTGGTTGGTTTGGCCGTTACTGTCTTTGGCTTCGATCCGGGCTTCGTCGCTGGCTTTGAAGCGGTCTTTGTGGTCGGGGCAGCCTTTGAAGTTTTCGAGGTTGGCTTGTTCTGAAGCGAGCGCTAGAATCAAGCAGTCGACCAAGGCACTAGACCGCCTGGACCCACCTCTTTGGCATCATCGCCAGCCTTGACGGCTTTCGGAGCAAGCTTCACACGTCCGGAGGGCCCTAAAAGGATACTAAGACAGTAACATCAAGAAACGGAAAATATTCGCAACCTTTAGGAAGAGAGAAAATGCCTTTCTCGGCACCAACAGCAATCGCCTTACTGAGTTGCGTAACTTGCGCGTTTCCAATCTCCAATTTGTACGTCTCCTCAACGAATCTAAGCCATATCTGAGTTCGACTAGATAAGTGCAATAACAAGAGTAAGGACTAACTTCTTGATTTGAGGGCGAGAAACACCATGGCGCGAATCGTCGGGATGAGAGGAAATACACTCCTATAAGAGCGATATTGCAATTAGCCCTCCCGCACAGACCAGTTCCACAGCCAAAAAGGGTGATAACACGACTAGAGGCGCGGGTAGCGCAGCAGCAATGTGTGTGGGAGCGACGCTGGCGACAGATAACGCCTCGCGGCAATGACCGGAGTAACATCTGCCCCTTTTTAGGAAAACTATCTAGACGACAACGGCGTGGAGCTCGGTGAAAGACAAAGAGCATCCAGGAGCAAGCGAGGACAATGTAGAATAGATTGTGCAAACAGTAAGCACCTTGATCATATCAGTCCAACTGGGGTGAGTGGGGGCAGACTTGGCGACTGCCTTCTTTGGGGTTTTAGAAGTAGCTGATTTCCTTGAGGGAGCCATCGCTATTAAGGGCACGAAAAATACTGATCTTGATGCTGGATTGAAGCACGGACGCTACTTAGGACGTCTGGAGGTGATTGAGCAGAGCGGATGAGGGATAGCAGCGAAGGTGGTGGTTTACAGTAAAGAGACGTTGAAACTCCGGCACGTTTGTGTGCAGTCAACAAACTCTACTCTTAGATCACGTGAGTCTTGGAGCCCCTTTACACAACCACTCATGAGGGATGCATACCTCTTGTAATGAGGTGGATGATGTGCAGGGGGTGGCCAAGAGAGCAGACCGCGAAAAAGCCAAGATGTTTGGTGAATTCGGAGACACGCTTGCGGAGATTCGATGAACTTTAGCCCAACATGGTCCTAAGCGCCCAAATTTCGAGTCTGGCGCTTTAGAGACAGCCACGCAAGTTAATATACCATGCTTTCATCGAGTGTTTACTGGTATGGTCAAGTCTGCCATCGTCGTCACGAAGGGTGGCAAGAAACTGAAGCTGCGCATGTCTACGCGAACGGCCGCATCCAAAAATGGTGCGCAACTTGCGCCTGCTTTAGATCTCAGATCCCAATACCTAATTCAGGAACCTTCGGTGTCCCACGACCTCCCGGCCCGGTCCTCAGTCTCCGACTCCGAGTTGCCTGATCGGGGCTCCTTGTGTTGTCTGTCAAAAAATCGATGTCCATCTCCCCACAGTTGCGTGCAGCGGCTCGCTCGGTCTATCGTGACCTGTGGCGTGCTTCTGCGAGAACATTTGCAGGTGCGATTTTTCGTTTCTTGGAAAATATAGTTATTTATTCATACCTCCACGTGTTGACGTGGCAGGCGACCCGCCCATACTTTTAGGTACGACAAAGTCAGACCCAAGTCGTTTTCTCCTTCTTATGCCGTTATTTAGCATTCCGACAGAAATTTAGAAAAGGCGCCCTGGAACAATGTTCAGTAGCGGATGAGGATATCTTTAGAAAGAATTTACAACTTGGACGGGAAATTGCAGATTTTCTGCGGAAAAATATTGTCCAGGCGGAACGGTTGCCGGTGCAACCTGGAGAGGATGAGGAGACATACAGTACGCCCTATTTTTCTTTTTTCTTTCTCTCGGGGATTTTCCTAAGGCATGCAGAAATACGCATTACAGAACATACAGAGCTCGGCGACAATGCCAGTATAAAAAACCCGGAAACTATGTTAGAGATGCCCAAAAAACGGCGACGGAAGGAGCAAGAAGTCGTCACTGCGGAGTGAGCTTATCGTGTTCGTGACATGACCGCAGTTGATGAGCTATAATGCAGATGACCCCACAGCTCGGACCTTCGGAGTGATGACGCCTCAATCCCAGCTGTTCCAAGATTTTATTCTCAAATGAAAAGGGCACATAAAGAACGAACTATTCCAATTCTTGATGAGAGCGATATAGAGGAGTCATTTGTCCGAGGCGTGTGTTATACGTTAGGTGTTTCCCTTCAGGCTTCTAAAATGTCAACAGGCAGCGGCCCTGGTGGACAGTCCATAAACAAGACACAGAACAATGTCCAACTGCTGCATAGACCCACGGGAATCCGTGTATCATGTCAAGAAACGCGCTCTCTGGAGCAGAACAGAAAGATCGCACGACGCATCTTATTGGACAAGCTTGATGACATCAACAGTCCTGGTCTGTCGAAAAGTGGAATGAAAAAGGCCAGACATCTTGAAAGAGAGCGGAGGAGGCGCAAAAAGGCAAAGAAGAAAGCAAGGCTTCGAGCGGAGGAAGCTGATTGCAATGGGTCTGATAATCTGTAGTTAAATCTTGTTTTTGGGGGCTATGGCGTGTCGTCGTTTGACGGATCAGTCTTCCGGCCGGCCACACGGGCCCGCACCGCCGCAGCAGTCATTTCCATCTGTTACCGAGACGATATCTCTGGGTACACGCGCCTCTCGTAACGACTGGACAATTCGTTACCCTATACTGCTGCCAGTGAAAATTTCCATCATGTCAAATGTCAATGTCAATATATCAACCGTGTTGAAGCGGTAAGTAACGAGGCTTTGCTAATTATCGATCTCATATCTGTGAAGCCTTGAGGCTGTGACCTCTCGTTTAGAGGACCTCTATGAACACTCCAGCAAAGGTGCACCCCAATCCTCAGGTGTGCCTGCGCTAGCAAGCTCAGCGGCTTCGGCCGCCGTCACCGCTTCCGTGCCACCTGCTCCCGCACCAACTAAAATTATCGAGGATCCTCCAAGCGTGGTGGCATATACTGAACAGATTCTAAAGGGGAGGGTCCAGCCGTTTGTAAAGTTAACGGAGGCATTTCCAAACACCCTTATCGTCGAGCAGGTGCGCAGCTATAGCCAGTTGTGCAAGACCGTTTAGCAATTCTGCATTGTAGGCGAACCTTGTGGAGCGACTTTATACCAACCTCGGAGGCATTATCCGTATTGCTGCCATCTGCAAGAAGCCCGACCAAGCCGCATTCGCAGAGCTGTTGAGCGACCTTCAAAGTGACATAGAGGCGATCTCAACAATCAAGGACTCCAACCGTAAAGAACTCGACTGGTTTAACCATTTGAGCTTCGTCGCGGAAGGGTCTCCGGTTGTAGCCTGGATCACTGTGGTATTCCCTCTTTCCGGTGTAGTTTCGAAGTTGTCAATGGCCCATAGTGATCCCACAGGAAAACAAACCTGGGCCATATGTGACGGAAATAAAGGACGCGACTCAATTTTATGGAAATCGTATCATCAAGGAGTTCAAGGAAAAGTGGGTGTGCGCGAGCTCTCGGTATATTCACGCTCACGCTTCCTGCGCAGAGATAAGACGCATATCGATTGGGTTAGGGCATTTACAGCCATCTTTGATGACATGAGCAAGTATGTGATGCAACATCATACCACGGGGCTTGTGTGGAATGCAAAGGTATGGGGCATTTATGTATCTCTCAGCCCCACATGGGTTGATGGTTCTCATTGTAGGGCATATCTATCTCCGAGTACAAGGCTGCTGCACCGCCTGCCGCAGCCGGTGCCCCGCCTCCCCCGCCTCCCCCACCACCTCCTGGACCACCGCCCCCACCAGCTCTTCCCCCAACATCCGCCGCTGCTGGCGGTAGTGGCGTTGCGGCGGTATTTGAAGAGCTTAATCGCGGTTCGGAGGTGACCAAGAACCTGCGCAAGGTGGATAAAAGTGAGATGACGCACAAGAACCCCACTTTGCGTGCCTCTTCTACTATTCCGAACACGGTTGGGTCATCGGCTGGTGCGCATTGTGCATCTCGCTAGTTGGGCGCGGTTTCTAACACGCTCGGTTTTTGGTCGTCAGCGCCGAAGAAACCTGTTAGGCCGGTGAAACCCCAGGCGCTCATGGGGAAGAAACCCGCAAAATTCGCATTAGAAGGCAATAAGTGGACAATCGTACGCGTATTCATGTCTGTTCTTATTGGTATAACTGACGTCGGTTGTAGGAGTATCAAGAAAACGAGGCGGCGATCACTGTGGACAATGCAGAGATTGGTCATGTCGTGAACCTCTTTGGCTGCAAGAACTCGACAATACTTGTCAAAGGAAAGGTCAATGCTGTGACTATCAGTGCGTCCCGCCAAATTGACTCCAAGAGAGCCCCCACTCATGCACAGTAGCCAACTGCACAAAAACGTCCGTGCTCGTAGGATCTGTGATTTCTTCGGTTTCTGTGACCAACTCGCCTTCATTGACGCTTCAAATCACCGGCTCCGCACCGACGATTCAGCTTGACTCGACCGATTCGGGACAGATCTTCCTCAGTAAAGAGTGCTTGGGCGTGGAGATTACTACGGCAAAGTGTAGCAGCATAAACGTTAGCTTACCGGTGGAGGGTGAGGAGGATGGCGTTTTCGACGAAAAGCCCGTCCCCGAGATGTTGCTCACTAAGATCAAGGATGGGAAACTCGTTACTACGGTTGTGGAGCACATTGGCTAGTCTCTTGTTCCTATACAGTATACATATAACTCGTCGTATCATCACGACAAGGACCACAGTCCGGCCCGCTCTGTTGCCGGTAGTAGACAAATTATTGCAAGCCGCTACACGCGCTGTAGACACTCTCCAGCCATGCTTCGTGTCGTGTATGTCTCTTTTCTACATCATCGGAAAACGACAACTAATGCACAATTAGAAAACCAAGGAATGCGCGATCTAAACGGGCGATGGAAGCCCGCGGGCCGAAGGAAGTCGAGGACCCACGTACAGTTATCTTCGTCCGTGGTACACACACTGGCGAAGTTATCAGTGCTGCTATGAAAGATCTGGTTTGTGCTCCATTGTAACGGTATATGTAACTGTGATAACGTCACTTTTGTTGTCCCTGGAAACATGAAGATGGCACTGAAGCGACCTCATGCGATTTCATTCTCGAAAAAGAACGACATCCGTCCATTCGAGGATGCGACATCACTTGAATTCTGGGCACATAAAAACGATGCGTCCATGTTCGTACTTGGGCAGAGCACTAAAAAACGACCGAATGGTCTGACCATCGCTCGTATGTTTGATGGGAAACTCCTGGACATGTGCGAACTGGGCGTGGACCAGTTTGTTAGCATGGATGCATTCAAGGTAAGCGATATATTTTGCATGTGGTTCCCTACATCACGGATTAACTGCCAAGACATGTGCAGACAGCTAAACCACAACCAGGGCACAAGCCCATGCTACACTTCGCGTCGGAGCTGTTTGACACCCACCCGCGGTTCATCCAGTTTAAATCACTACTTATGGACCTCTTCAATGGGGAGGTCATTGAGAGTATCCACCTCTCAGGACTCGAGCACGTCATCAGCGTCACGGTCGCTCCATCATCTGAAAAGCTGGCGTCTGTCCCTGACGCCCCAACTGACGGGCCATTGCCCTCTGTACATATCCGAGGCTACACCGTCAAGCCACTTACATCGGGTCAGCGTGTACCACGCGTCGAGCTTGTTCCCATGGGACCCTCCCTAGACCTGAGCCTACGACGACATCAACCAGCAGACCCAGAACGCTGGAAGGCCGCGATGCGCCGACCGAAACTAAAAAAGCAAGACGTGGAGAAGGGACTCGGCAAGAAGCGCAAGAACCTCGAGGTGGACGAGATGGGCGACTTGCGCGGTCGCGTGCACATCGCGAAGCAGGACCTGGCAAAACTCCAAACACGAAAAATGAAGGGGCTCAGAGGCGCGCCCGGAGAGGATGACGAGAGGGAGAGCGATGGAGAGCGAGCTGAGAGCGTTGGCGCGGGACCTGGACCCGCTAAACGGCAAAAGGCGTCGTGAGCGCCAAGGCTTGCCAGAACAGTTCTGTCCCGAGTATCCCGATTGCACCTCGCATATCAGGGAATGTTTATTATCTAGACGTAAGTCGTGGCCTTTTCGGTATGTATAGCACGTTAGGCAACTGCGTGGTGGTGGCGTGCGGTTACGCCCTCCCTCATCTTGACCATGAACATGAAACCACGGGGCTCTCCCTCCTCTCTTCTATTTTCTGTGAAGCGAATAGATGGGTGTCCGCGGTCTCGCGTTATTGAGTCCGCCATGATGCCATCATCAGTTTTTTTCTCAATCAATTGTCTTTCTCCCCCCCGAAATTGAGTTATGTAAGCAGTTCGCCAACTTTTGAGTTTTCCTTGCCTTTGCCAACGAGACAACGATATATCCTCTCGACATCGGGAAAGGTAGCGCTTGGCCCAACTTCGGTTCAAGCCCTCATGGTCTTTTCCCTCGCCTTTTAACTCGGTTCCATTTCGTTCTCACTCTTCCACCGATCATTCAATCGTCGCTCTCGCGCATCACGTTCGTTACTGCCGTAGTTCGATACCATGTCGTCGCAGATTCGTACGTCCACTGTGTTATTTTTTCTTTCTTTCTGGGAATTGTCTCACCAGTGTACAATTAGCGGCAACCGTAAAGTAGGTTATGTCGTACTTCGGTACGATTCCAAGTTCTGACAATTTTGCTGCAGTCCACCCGGGTCGAGCCCAATAACTACGTCGACTCCAGCAACTTCGACTACCACGTCGACATCCTCCTCTTCCTCCTCGATTCCCACTTCGACGACGGCAACGACATCCTCCGCCCCTAGCTCCGACTCCACCACCAGCTCGTCCTCTTCCAGCAGCTCGGCGACCAGCTCCATAACTGCCGCCTCTTCGACCACCTCGTCGACAACCTCTTCACGGTCCCGGGAGACTTCCTCTTCAAGCGATTCTTTCATCGTCGAATCATCAGATGGACAGGTTTACACGCGAACTTCTATCGTTACCGTCCCTGGTTCTACGCCGACACAGACCTCATCAGATACCCGGTCACCCACTAGGTGAGTACACCTTTCCTCGTCGTCGCCACCCTGTGGTTCGTTATTTCTGGAAATTTCTGGGAATCACCGGACCGTTCCCTCCAAAGGCATGGTGACCATGTGATCTCGTAACGCTACCACGTCTCGATCCCCGGCTGATACCCATTCGATCTCATGGGAGTCGTCACACTTCCCAGGGTGCGTCTATCGTAAACCCGGATTTGTGAGGGGAAACACGTAAGCTGGCAGTCTCGGAAATCCATGTCCGAGTGATTATGAAGCACTACAACCTAGCCTTTTTCCCGAACTATTAGGGACCTTTGTTAACTATCTCTTTTCAGTTTCATTCACAACAAAGGCGCTGTCGCTGGAGTGTTCTCTGTCGTTGGCGTGATCGGCCTCGTCGCTCTCTTTTTCCTCTTTACCAGCTACATTCGCCGGCGTCGCGCCCGCGAACTCGATCGCGAGATTGATGAGGCTGCGGCTGCGGCTGCGGCTGCGGCCGCGCGGGCCCCAGATTTCGACGACATTGACTATACCTCTGGTACTGGCACGGGTTACGGACACTACTCGGAGACCAGTCACGGGACCTTCAATCAACCGCCCCTTTCCCATGAGACGAACAACTTTGGTGACATACCTACTTCGTATGAGCCATACGGCATGGCTGGTCAAGCGCCCGGTGCTGCTGGTATTGGAGCTCGTGGACGTAGCGTACGTGGTGGAGGGGCGCAAGACCCGTACGGTGCACTTGCCAATCCGCCTGAACAATACGAAATGTACGAGAGGAGACAATCCTGGACTCAAGGGATTCCTCGCGGGGGTCCAGGAGTTACTCCCTATGATCTAATTCAGGCGGCTGGTATGAGTGACGGCGATCCGTATGCCGTGGCGCGGGCAACGTCACAGCGCTTGAATCATAGCCAGAGTAAATCCGGGATGAGTGGGCCCACGCGCAGCCAAAGTCAAGGGACGTCTATACTGCCACCGACTACCGAGAACTATCCGATGCCGACACCTGCGCCAGGATACCCGGGTGGTCTGGATACGCCGTATCCAGCTGAAAATGCACGGTACTCCGCATCGTATGCTCCAGGTGGTGGCGTTTCAACGATGCCACCGGATGTAAACGAAGAAGCATACAGCGGGTATCAGGACCAACCATCTGCATCTCTGGATAATCCTCACTCTCCCGGTTTTGCGGGACCAGGTGCACAGTATGAAGAACAAGAGGTAGTTGAAGATGAGGATATTCCCAATCCTCACAGGAATGAGGATTCTGCGCGCGCGAGCCTCGCTGACGATGAAGATTATGGTTACAATAGCGGACATCGCGTGTTGAGGGTATGTCGTTCTTTCATTTACTGTATTCACTTTGGTGACGAGACGAGTGATTCATTGCAGATTGCGAATGAATGAAGATAATTAAACACCCGTCAGCGTTGGTGCATATAACCCCCCTTGCAGCACGGTACCTGGCGCTGGGTATCATTTCAAGTTCTTGCTTGCCGGTCTTTCACTCCTTTCTGATTTATCATAATATTCTATGTCGGCATTGGGGGACGCCTGTGTGTTCTGTGTGTTTGATATTTAACGTTAAGTTTACTTGCTTGTTGCGACGGACGCAGTTCCCTAACATACCATACTTACTGTATGCCTGTAAAGTCTAGTTCAGGGAATGCCTTGGCGGTTGTACGGTCAGCACATGGTCTGAACACGCCACACGTCATCTCACAAGCGATCAGAGGCCACGTTCCGTTGAATCGTGCGTAGCGGCGCAACACAGCAAACCATGCGAGCTATTAATAGGACTGAACCGACTCGGAATTAACTCTACCCACACCCCCCATCCCACTTCTTCCCTCTCTACTTCATCATCCTCACCTCAGCTTGTAGCGTGCCATGGATAATCCAGGTTGGCATGCGCTCAGAAGGGCCGCGCAAGAAGGGGTTAGTATTTGGCGCCGAAGTGCTCTCACCTCTTACTTAAGTTACTCGTCCCTCGTTCGATCTCTCCCAGGAATCCAGCCTTGCCCCGTCCAGAGGCCCTGATGGCCAATTCCGACCCGTCACACAAGTCGGACCAATGGAGGACGCCTTTGTCGGGGGCTGGGCATTGCCCTCATCGTCACGACCGGACAGCAACGGGAACGGCTCCGTACCGACATCGCCTGTCAGTCCGCACCTTACGCAAACCGGGTATCCGTTCTTTGGTAACGCTTCGTCACCCGTCTCGTCTACCTTTCCGAGTGCACGCCTGTCGTTCGACCCGAGTCCACTGAGGAAGCTCAGCCCGGTGCAGCGCTCGCAGACGCTCCATCTTAGGAGGAGGATGATGAGTCCGTATTTGCAGTTTATGTGCGGCCCTCTGTTGAGGTATGACACCACCGACACGGACGGCGTATGGCGCGGCGCGGCGATGATTGTCAGTAAGTCCTGATGCATGCCCCCCCCCCCTCTCGAACTCCTAGTGGGTGTTGACCCCCCCCCCCTCCCTCCTTTCTTCCCCGGGAAATCGTAGCTGCCGACGCTGGTTCGACGTACGAGCCGTATCCGACCCTCAGGTATTATTGGGACCCCAAACAGTCTGCTCCACACCAAAGCCAACTCGGCGTGCAAGGGGGGCCAGTAGTTGACCTGGGCCCCCACCCTGCAGACCCCATGGCTCAGCATTTTCACAACCTCGCAGATGCCATGCCCTTCGAGGGGCCGACTGTACAGCAACAGAGGGTCCTGGGCACGGAGATATACGTGCATGGTGGGCGCGGCGGGTACGTAAAGTGTATGCCCTACGTGTTTTGACGCTCGACTTGACTGTCAAACCCCATGTGTGTGCCCTCTTGGCGCCCGTTAGCACGTTCACATTTTGGAGATTTCTCATTCAGATTCCGCTTACTGATTCTGAAATGAAAATCAAGTATTCGATCAACGACGGGTTGGAGATGGAGTTCTTTGTCCCCGGTCGTCGTCAGACGATGCGTCTGGCTGCTTATTCTGTAAGGTGGATATCATTGTTCTGTGGCGCTCTTGACCTCGTCCTTCCGTCCAGTGCAACGGGTTCAGTGCTGGTGTCAACCCGGATGACTTCCGTGGACCGGGGTTCCAGAGTGGCTACGATCCTGTCTGGGTCGATCTGTTGGCAAAGCATGCTGAGCAGCCCTTCCACTTGCTCATTGGTGGTGGCGATCAACTTTATTGCGATGCGTGCGTCATTTAGCCTCGGCATGTTTTACGTTCCGAATTCCGTTTCAGAGTCGTCCGGGAACCCGAAATGCAAGGATGGCTAAACCATCCCAATTCTGCGCAGAAGAAAAAGTACCCTCTGACGGAGGAGATGTTGACCGCGATTGACCGCTTCTACTTTAATCATTATTGCGAGACGTTTCGAAGTGGGGCGTTCGCCCGCGCCAATAGCTCGATGTATGTCTTTCTTGGTCCATGCCTTGCAAACTTCACACTGAGCGCGGTTTTCAAAGCCCTATGTTGAACATGCTAGGTACGTTGACATGCTATATACCCTCCCCGTGGTGTCTTCTGAAGTTCGTCTCCCACCCTAGATGATCACGGTTCGTGGAAGCGTGCATATGAGAACGCGAGCGACTAACCTATAGCCGTTTCTTTCCCAATAGACTTGGTGAGTGTGTGTATGTCACGTTCCTGGCCACCACTGACGCCGGGGAAAGATTGATGGTTTTGGAAGTTGTACGTGACGTCCCCGTCATCAGAGGCATATAGAATTGCTGATTATTAGCAGATCCTGATGACTTGCAGAGCACACCAGTTTTTAGCGCGTAGGTGTCACGAATGTTGAATAACGGAAGCTTCTCAACGGGTTTTTCTGGACAGAATTGGATCTAGGGGATACTTTTTCTTCCTTCTGTTCCAATGCTTCATCAACAGTACGTAAGAAGCGTTATTCTCTCACCTGGTTCGTGAGCTGATAGCGCTGCAAAAGTTTCTGTTGATGGCCTAGATGACCGAAATCACGTATTCAAGTCGACTATCATTGGTGCCTCGGGGCCATACGTCCCCTTCCCATCACATTCAATATTATCGCCTATCGGCCCGACCGCTTGGATTCTCATGCTGGACTGCAGGTGCGTCGATTACAATCCCATGTAAGTCTGGTTTCTTGACACCAAGCCTATTAGAGCGGAACGAAAGCTAGATCAAGTATGTAGCGAGGCGGAGTACGCAAAAGTCTTCAAACGAATGAACGAGTTGCCACCAAGTGTCGAGCATCTCATCATACAGCTCGGTGATGCCACGTCGCTCGTCCTTGTCACCTCAAGCGAGACTGAACGTCAATACAGGGATTCCGATTGCATACCCCCGCATGGTGTTTTTGGAGTCCGCGTTATCATCAAAATTCAATCCTCTCGTTACGTTGGGGAGGCAAGGGTCCATTTTGAAAGGGTTTGTGAATAAATTCAATGGGGATGCGGAGCTATTGGACGACCTGGTCCTTATCTCTTTCTTATCTCGTCTGCGTTCTAAGCTGACTTTTCTTTGTAGAATGACCACTGGACGTCCAAACACCACAAGGTCCGTATCTCGCAGTCGAAGACGACCTTCTGCTCATTGTACTCTTCCAGGCGGAGCGCAATCTATTCATTCAAAGACTTCAGCAATATGCTCAGGAACGACGCATTCGCATCTCATTCTTGACTGGTGACGTTCATTGTGCGGCGGTTAGCGTGCTAAAGACCTTGAGCAAGGGCAAAGGATCCACGGCAGTTGTTCCGGCTTCAGATTTCCGGTACATGCTTAACGTCGTGTCGAGTACGTTTCGATCCTTCTGTGTGTTATGTCACGCTGACCCCTCACGTTCAGGTGCGATTGTCAACACACCGTATGTCCCTTTGGATCGTTTGGGCAACTCGTGTCCGTGTGTGACGGTATTTGAATTTCAGACCGCCAGATGGTGTGATATCCTTGGTAACTTCGCTGTCAACAAAGCGACATCGAACCATGCACCATGTAAATACCGATGAGGAAATGGTGAGTCAGACTTGGCAAAGTAAGTGAGGTGCTTGCGAGACTCATCCACGATGGTGGCGGCTGTCAGATTCCTCTATTCGAAAAAGACACGAATGGCTCAAAGCCGAAAAGTCGTTACGTTATGGGTCGACGGAATTGGTGCAGCATCACGCTGAAGCAACCATCGGGGGATCTCTTATTCGACATTCGTGTGGAGAAGGAAAAGGGCCATGGAGAGACCGTTGGGTAAGGTATCCCTCCCTCTTCGTTTGGACTTAGTCCAACTTATCGTCGCCTTGTAGGTATTCTGTCTTAGCACCTCCGCCTCGATGGACAGCCAAGTCTGTCAAATGAGCTTTCTTTCGGCCGGAATGCGGCGCGTAGGCTCTGATATATTTTGATTTGCTTGCTTCTCTGTGCCATGTGTGGCATTACATCTTTCGTCTAGTCTACTAGTTATGGATGTTTTGTACCGTATGATAGTTGTGACTGCGTTTTTTATTATGTTTTGGGCTGTCTCGGTCGGATACCCCTTTCAGCTAGTCACTTCAGTCCTCTTCCTCTTCCATCCGGATCGCAACAGAGCGTCTGTATTGTAACAACTTGGCAGGATCGCCGTAGATTTCGCTGAGATCTTCTGGCGGCGCATCTTCTTCCTGCTCCTGTTCCTGCTCGTCTGCCTCTGCCTCTGCTTGCACCTCGCCGTCTCCGTACTCCGAGCCATACGCACTCTGCGGGCCAGGGGTAGACGGGCCCGTCGACGTCTGGTCCATTTCGACGTGGGCGTGCAACTCGTTGAGCATGTAGGATGGCAGTGCCGCCGTGCCAGGACCGATGAGAGGGCGCATGCTCGACAGGTGCGTAGAGGAGAGGTCCTCGGTGAGAGACGTCGACCATTCGCGTTCGGGTTGCGGAGTCGTAGTCGTAGTCGACGCGGTGTGAGCGTCGGGCCCCCCGTGTCCGTGCGTCGACGCCCCGCCAGCAACACGGGCAGAATGAGCAGCAGCAGCAGCAACAGCAACAGCAACAGCAACAGCAGCAGCAGTACTCGGGGCGGCAGTGTAGGAGCATCAGGAACGGCGAGGGTAGTAGACGTGGTGGCGGAGGAAGAGAAAGGGACGGGGACGGGGACGATGGAGTCGGTTGTTTCGGCATCGTCGCGCTTGGCGCGCTTCTTGGCGGTGGCCGCCTGCGCGCGTTTTCGCTCGCGCTCGAGCTTCCTTTCCGCTTCTGCCTGTATGTGCACGGCGCGCTGCGCCGCCTCCACCCGCGCCTGCTCCTCTTCGAGCTTATCGAGCGCCCACTGCTCCTCCATAAACTCGGCATAGCGCTCGCACAAAGGCCGCCAGGCCCTCGTGGGCGTGGGCGTGGGAGCGGGTGTATCATCACCGTGCGGCGGCAACGACGGCGGGGGGTCGTCGCCTGCGAGTATGGCTTCGATATCCGGCGGAGGGGGGAACGCAAATTCGGGCCCGGGGTTGAGGCAGACGCGGGCGCCGTTGAAGAGAGAGATGAGGGGGAAGTAGCCGAGGGAGCCGTCGTCAAAGTGGTTCTCCTTGTGCTCGCGCGTGCCCTCGCGCATCGCGCGGCGCTTCGCCTGCGCGGCCTTGCGCGCGTCCGCGGGCGCGCGCAGTGGGCGGAAGTCGTACAGCTCGCGGAAGGCGGCGCCCTGGCACTCGCCGTTCACGAAGAACGCCACTTTGGAATCGGGTAGCGTCGGGAGGGTCCGCATCGGCGCGGGGCTCGACGCGCCGGACCCGCCGCGGCCGCCGCGGCCGTCGGCGCCACCGCTACGTTCGGGCACGTTCTTGACCGTTGCGGACTTTTTGGTCGTGGCGGGGAGAGGCGCCGAGTCGGCGGGCTTGCGGGAGAAGTCCATGAGGGCGAGCATCTCCTTGGACTGGGCATACTCGAGCGACTCGAAGTACTCCTGGCCTTTGAACTCGATAGCGATGCGCTCGCGCTTGACGTGCGCCGGGTCATGCGGGTCGCGCTTCGACGGCTCGCGTAGGGGCGGGAGCGAGATGTACAGGCCTATAGTGTCGCCCGTGCCGAAAGGGCAGCCGTAGGAGCGAGGGCGCGAGAGCGTGATCTTCTCGCCCGTTTTGTCGCGCATCCCGTACGAGTAGCCGTCGAGGCCGCACGGCCCGCCGAGGGGCGCCTCGCGCCGGCCCCAGCCGAGACGGACGTGTGCGCCTTCACCCTTGGGTGGCCCGCCAGGGACGTCGGATGCACGCGCGCCGCCGCCGTGCTCGATGGCCACTTCCATGTACCAGCGGCCCTCGCGAACGGGTGCGTTGCACCGCGCACTGCGGAAGCCCTTCTCGCCGAGCAGGCCGAGACCGTCCTGCGTCACTTTGACGAACGGGCTGCGGTCCTCCCAACTTATGCGGTAGGTCTGCGGCGCACTCTCGATCGTGCGGAAGGGGTTGGTGGAGCCCTCGGGGGCGAGCCCCGCGGGCATGTAGCGGAAGCCGAGACGGTTGTGCGCGAGTTGGTCGGTCTGGTGGTAGGGCGAGTCGTCGGACATGGGGAGGAAGGTGGGCGCGCGGGAGACGGTGAGTCGTGGTCGGGTGGAGAGGTCATAAAGGTATGCTGGTAGGACGACGTTCTCGGTCGCCGCAGGGTTGGAGAGTGATGAAGGGTCCGAGGGGGCCGGGGAGTCTGCGGCGCTGTTGTGTGAAGGTGGGTTATGCTTTCGTTTTTTCGTGGGATGACCATTGGAAGATGTGGTCGCAGGCGAGTCTTCACGGAGGAGCATGGGGAAGAAGGAAACCCTAACCTAGGCCTCATTCTTGAGCTCGGACGTCCACCATGGCTCAGACTCGTGCTCTACGGTGCGTTTATCCGCCTCGATTATCTATTGTCTTAACACCAGATTAGTCGCATCCAAAAAGTACTTGTCTACTCGAGTGCTATTTTCCTCATCCTTCTCACGCCATCTCACAGGAAATTAGCGATCTGAATGCCAATCCAATCGATGTGCGCACTATCCAAAGCTTATGCAGCCCGCAGACCTTGACTCTACCCAGGGCATCACATACGAACCGGCAGAGGATAACTTACTGAACTGGAAATGTTCTATCAAGGGAGCGGTGCGTTGCCCCTGTCGCTCATGTTCCGCTCGATTCCGAGCCTTCACGCAGTCGGATAGTCCATACAAAGGGGGCACGTTTTACTTCAAGCTCGCACTTCCGGAAGACTTTCCATTCAAGGCCCCAACGGTATGGCATATGTATGTCGCGCAGCTGCATGATACGGTGCTGATTTACGTTGGGACATCCATCCCAGGTAACATTTACTACGAAGATCTACCATCCTGGAATCAATGAGGAGGGAAGCATCTGCGTCCCTATTCTGCGGGACCAGGTAGGTAGTTACTTTCTTTGAGGCGCGCGGCTGACGGGAGAGCCCCCCAGTGGAAGCCGTCTATCACTCTCGCCACAGGTGAGGAATGCGGGAGTGCGCCTCGGATATATTTTTGTCTGATGAATGATGCAGTGCTTTCTGTCATCCAGGAAAAGGTGAACAATCCGAGCGCAGACGACCCATTTGAGCCCGAGATAGCGGCGGTAAGTGCGCTCCCGTTTGGTTTGACGAATGATTTTCCGGATGATACCCCATGCAGCAATTGAAGAACGACAAGGCGGCGTTCTGGGTTACGGCGAGGGAATGGACGAAGAAGTAAGTTGCGGTGTGGCACGTTGGATGAATGTTCACACATTTACGGGGGGACAGGTACGCATGAAGGGCAAAGCGGGTGTATAATATTGTGAATGTACTATTTTGTGATGATCCGAACCCGAAAAGGAAGTGAACACCGTCACTCGCGTAAGAGGACGTGGCATGGGAAACGGGAACGGGAGACTGAGGGGACGGGAATCATGTCAGCGCAGCTAGGGTGGAAACCCCACTCCTTTCTTTCTCTTTCTTATCATCTCGGACGCTCGACAGCAGCTCTCGCCAGCCCGGTCCGTTTATTGTCCACGAAAGTTAGCCGCTCTTTGATTTCCCCCTGCTCCTCGTGTTCCCCACGTTGCATGCCCCCCCCTCATTTTACTCTCTTCCTGTGCTCTTTCCTTTGACTTTACCACAATTGGCTCCTCCCATAGCGTGCTCGAAACGAGGCATCCATAATCACAAAAATGCATCGTTTTCGGTAAGTGCGCCGCCCTCTGTCACCCGTGCCGGCATTTTCACAATCTATCGTTCGCCCTCTCTTCCGCTCTATCATCACTCCGACAGCAAGTGGTCAGACCCGAAACGAACTCATCTCCCAGAATCTGCGCGTTCTAGTCCCGCCTCCTCGCGCACGCCGAAACATCCCTCCGAACCTCTTCCAACCCTACCCCCTGTAGGCGACTTTCGCACGTCCCTTATCCTCCCCGAGTGCGTCTTAATTTCGCTCTCTTCACTTACCACCCTCTCTTAAATGCGCGATGCGATTACTCCTAGCCTATCGCGTCGCTTTACTCTCCTTCGCGCCGCATCTGGCGACCCTGTTTCCCTAGACAATATCAAGGCCAGGCTTGCTGAGCAGCGCGCCCGTGGTGCAGAAAATCATCTCTCGGAAGAAGAAACCGCCATGTTTCTGCAAACTTTGGGTCGCATGCGCTCCAAGCCGTCCGCTAGTTCGACTAGCGGCGACTCCTCCCTCAGCACTGCTCGCGAGTCCTTCCGCTCCTCCGAAACAGCTACCGGTTCTATCCAATCCACCCCGAGCCCGGCAAAGCGTTACAGCAACAACATGTTTGGCTCTGGTAAATTCAGAGATTATACTTATCTCCGCAGCGTGGCGAAAGAACGTGCTGGGAAAGGAAGCGCGAGCAGCAGGCGGAGCGCGAATTCATCCCTCTCGACAAGTGGCCGCTCCTACAAAGCATCAGACACATCCATACCAGAAGATTCCTCACAGACAGACCCTGAACTCTCTGCTCATGATACCGATACTACTCTTCCTTCTGGTGTCAAGGTAGCTGCATCTGATTTAGAGCAGGGCATCGTAAAAACATTCCAGCCGAGTCACCTACGACGCGCATCAATGGCGTTGGAAGAAGTAATACGTGAGATCGAGGAAGAGACCGATGGCGGCCGCGGCAGCGGCGGCGTCGATGGTGATGGTGACGGTGATGGTGACGGTGATGACAAGATCTTAATTCCACGGTCCCCTGCGCCTGAACGTGCTTCTAGCCTCAAGAGAAGATCAGTAAGTGGCTGTGTTGGACGAGCCTTTTTTCGTTTCGGTCTCACCTCTCAGGCCCAGACCCAGGTCGACAAGTCCCGTCCAGTTCCGTCATCCGGATCGAGTGTATATGAAACTGGAACGGCCGTCTCACCAGATCCCCAGACTCAACCGGATGCAGCAGAGTTCCGTTCTACCCCATCGCCCTATCCTCGTGCCGAAACCTCACCTATCCCTCGACTGCCAGGTTACATTCCAGGTATGCCGAGGCCCATGACACCCCGCGAGACGACCTTCGATCATGATGAGGTCTCCCCATCTTCTTCCTCGACACCCCGCGCCACGTCCCCCCGTATCCCTGGCACCGATAGAGCTACGTCCCCAACCTTCACCCCGAGCAGTGTCCCTCATCACGACTCGACGTCCATGCGACAGTCGCACCGCGCCTCATCTCCTCTGATGGCGAATCCGGGTGCTCCGATGGCTTCGCTCATATCTGGCGTCGATGGTCGCTTCACACCAGACCGCTCACATACCCCGGATAGTCCATCTGTTGAGTTTGGCAGTCCTCTCGACTCGTCTCTTCTGGGTCGACGTCGCCCCGTCTCGCCTTTCTCTCAGGGCACATATCAGAGCATGATGGTGTCCTCTCGCCCTTCTACGCCGAGTAACGTCACATGGAAAACATCGACAACTCCGGGCAGCGGTAGTGGGGGTGTGCAGAGTCGCAGTGGAAGTGCCGTGGGTTTCTCCGAAATAGACTTTGCTGTGTCCGGGCTACCATCGCCAGTTCGGAACAGGCTTGATAGATCTCTCATGCACACAAGGAACGATAGCAATATGAGCTCCGGTGACGAGGCTGCTCAGCTGAACCGGTCCGGATCTGTGCTGGGCAACCGATCACTGCGATCCCCGGCTTTGCCAGATTCTCCCGTTCTCGAAAGTTCGTCGCAGAGCGGGTCTTTCAATCGAGGTCAGCACTCGTCCTCGGGAAACGATATCGGTTCACCGGCACTGGGCAATGCCGCGTTGAGGTCGTCAACACCAACCCAATACCCACTACGCTCCGCCGCCTCGCCGGTCTTCTCCGAGCCTGATCTTGACCGTAGCTCGCGACGCGGGTCGCGCCAGGCAACTGCCTCGCCCTTCGCGTTGAATCAGTCGCAGACCCTCGTCTTGTCCCCAATCGCGAATTCCTCGCGTTCGTCGCTAGAGTCAGCAGGTTCGAGCTATCACACGTGGGAAGCAGACAAACAGGATCGGACGCTGCCGCTCATCGCGGCCCTCGAGCCGCAACCACCCGCGTGGCATGACCTTTCCGACTCGGCTGGGGACCTCAATTCAGCTCCCGATGGAGCCGTCGAAGAGATTGTGCAGCAGTACTCGGGATTGAACAAAAGGGATTTTGTTGCAATACAAGAGCGACTTCTTTTCGCGGCAACGGTGAAGGCAGAGGCACCCGAGTCACGCGAACGCAAGAACTCATTTCGCAAACGACGACCATCTGCATCACAATCCGTAAGTTGGATCTAGAGTTTGGCTATGATGACTGGTTTCAATGAATGATGTATAGGCTACCGATGCCATCCGGCAAGGGTCACGACCGCGACCAACACCCCAAGATAGCGCATCGAAAGCCAGCGCTCTCCTGGACTCCGTCGTAGATAGCATACAAGCGCCGCGGACAAAGCCGAGCGAATTGAAAACCGACATTGATGTCGTCGTCACTCCTTCTGTCGAGCCTGAACCTTCCAGCGCAACACGAAGGAAGAATGCCCTCGCGCGGGCTTTATTCGGCACTTCCGATTCTGAACTATCTCTCACCTCCCCATCCCCACTACCTCCGGACGAGCCGAATACTAGCTCCAGTTTGTTGTCTGCGGAGCGGCCTCCTCTGATTGAGAATTATACCACTAGCTCCCGATCCCTGACGCTTTCGCCGTCATCCCCTTCTGTAGATGGCGGTGCTCTTACTTCATCATCGTCTGCAACGGAGCCGCTGGATAAGCAAGAGGAACTCGCAAGGGAGGTGCAACGTAGGGCTCAGGCAGCGATGGCAGATCTTAATAGGATGCCTTCCAACGCTAAGGATCGTGATGGCTCTCAACGAAAACGCGTCGAGGTGAGCCAGATTTCTGGACCGAAGCTAGTTTCCGCGTCCACCAGTGTCGATACCATCCCGGTGCGTTCCCCATCTTCTGCATCCGGACAGCTGTCCTCGGGGCAAAATCAATCCCCGAATTCGTCGAGGCTTGGGACGCGCTTCAAAAAGTTTCGTGGATCTCTCCGGGCTAGTAAGCCGGTGTTTCCTGCGAGCGATGAATCGACACAGCACTCTCTCGATCAATCATCGGCGAATACTGATCGATCACTGGCTGGTACGCCTGACGGGCCTGCGCCGTTTAGTGCGGCCTATCCCTCTCAATCCAACGTGGTCTCTCCCTCTGCCACGGCGGCTTCGGCAGGCCCAGGCTTAAAGGGATTCGTATCCCGCTTCTTGAAACCTCGCGCAGAAACTCCAGAACCTGACCGTCGAAAGCCATTGCAATACTCTTCTCCGTCGTCGACCACTCCGTCGTATTTCGCACAGCAGCAATCTGAACGACATGCCCAGATACAAGTCTCTCGAACTGTGCAGTCCGCGCCTGCAGCAGAGAATAAGTCTTTCCGCCCGCATACCCCCGTGTCCCCTGAACCAGTTCCACGACGTAACACCAACCCACCACCACCAACTTCTGCGCCTCCAGCGTCTCTTTCAGTTCCAGATGGTAGTGCCACGCGCGCCGTAGATGAAAACGCATTGAAGCAGTTCATGGACGCTGCCAACAATCTTGGTCTCGATCAAAATGCTCTGACAGAGTTCCTAGCCCGCTCTCCTTCCGTAGGTTCAAAGCTGACTGCTCAGAGCTCTAAGCATTTGTCTACCCCATTGGGTGATAAGTCTGGGCAAGGCAAGGGTGACTTTTCCTTGAGTGGACCTACGCCGCTATCTGCTACCGATGCAGGCCCACCCCGTAATCTTGGGCAGCCCCCGCAGAGACCAGGCGAGGTCATCGGAAAGGCACCCATTCGGAGGCCGCTTCCCCGTAACGCAACAACGCCAGATCCAACCAATTCAACGGTCGTGCGGCGAACACTCATTTTCCCATCGGAGGCAAAGCAGTCAACCTTGGAACCTGGCACAGGTCTTCGTAAAAGCTCATCCACGCGCCGTCGTCGATCAACTAGTGCGGCATCCATGCACTCCAACCGTTCTCTTCATGATCGTGTCCCTACACCCCCACCCCCTAAGTCTCCTACTGGCCGGCGCTTCTCTGCTGAACAATCGCCGCCCATGCCTCATATACCCAGTTCTCTTATGGCTCAGACCGAGGCAATAAACGCACCTCAGTCAGCGCCTGCCGTTCCTTTGGAAAAGTCTAACTCCGCCTATGATTCTCTGTGACTCTCCCTAGCTATCGCATCCGTATTTATCCTTCTAAGATCTTTATTTATTCAGATATGAAATGTACACCGGCGATGGGAAACCCGCTATTTCTGTCACTGCCGACGTATCTCTGCCTGATGCGTCCAGTTCCAATCCAAGCGCCCCTCCCAACATTGAACCAGGTACAGCCGTGGAAGTCCTGGAATTAGCCAACGGTGAAACCATCTGGTACGTTAGACCTCCGATAGACACTCAGATATTAATTAACTGGCGCCGGATCTCCACGATAGGTCCATTGTGAATGGTCTTCGGGATGACGACGACGAGTCGTTTTATGGGAGCCGTGCTAGTTTCGTGTCTGAGTACTCGTTCCGTGACGAGGGTATGCAAGTGTTCTTCAAGGAACACGGGAGGAAGGGGTCCAAAGACAGCCAATCATCATTCCTCTCACGCAAGAAGGCCACGGCCGCCCAGGCGCAGAAGCGCCCAGAGACCAGGGTACATCTGATATTTAAATTTGAACGGATTAGGGTTGCGCTGATCTTTCCTCTTGTCGACCCTAGGTCTTCTTCAGTTCGTCGGCTCAGATAGGACGCCTTATCGACAACCTCTCGCATGACACCGAGGCCGGCTCATTCAACATCCTTCCCACCACTCACAGCGCAACCTCTTTCCAATCGGACCCAGCCCATTGGACCGTTGAGGAGCGCCTCGAGCACATGCTCAATGCGCTTGGAACGTCATAGCCTCCATCTCTCCTTTCTAACGCCGCGTCGTACACTATCTATTTGCATGGGTTGTCGTTTGCTTTTGTTTGCACGCTAGCTTTTCTTTGGGGATCACATCGGTAGGCGAATATATACTATATGCTATATGACATCGAGGCGTGCTAACATTCTCCACCTTTTCAGCCGTGTATACAAAGGTGGACTAGTAGATGGTCAGACGTAATGCTACCATTACCAGAAATATGGATGTCTCCACCTAGATAATTTACATTGGTGTGATCCGGATCATGCCGGCTCAGCAGAGCCTTCCTGGGAATCGAGCCAACGATTCAAACACAGCGCTAGTAGTGCGTGGAGTAAGAGCGGCTGGTGTGAGAACCCGAAGTAGAATGTAGCATAGTTGTCCCCGACGGGAAGCACTTCCGGTGGTTGGTGTTTACGAAACAGCCCAACGACCGTATCAGGGTCATTAGCGGCGTGTAACTGCAAGAAAAAAAAATTCCCCAACACCCCCCCACAGATCAGAACGATTTTGACCGAACAAGTCACAAAGCGGCGAACGAGTGGCGAGTGGCGAGTGACAAGACAAGGGCGAGACTTACATCGTAATTACCGTCCCGGAGACGGTGCCACCAGAAAAGACGCATTATCTGGTCCGGGCCCTCGCAAAGGAATGCGCGGGAGCTGCCGGTTAGTACCAGGTACCGGGTGGGCGCGAAGAGCGCCAGGAGTGGGAGATGTCCGAAGTGTTTGAGAGGCGAAAATTTAATATAAAAAAGAGAAAAAAGGAGGGTCTGGTCACTACTAGTGCGAAGGGGAGGGTATCGCTCGGTTTTCCTTTGCTTACTCTGACATCGCACGAGTGGGCATGACAAGCTCGCACATGTGGGCCTCACGGAGGGACTCGCGCCACGTCATTGTTCCCAGAGCGCTTGACCCGAACCAGTCAAAGATGACTAAGGTCGCGCCGCTGGCGTCTGTCACCTGTTTGTCGTGCGCGTGTGTGCAATCGCACGTTGGTTGGTCAATTGACTTTGTCAGCCGCACTCTTAACGAAGGAAAGAGGGGGGGAGTGGGGGGGGGGGAGATGTTGAGCGGAAATTGACACGCACTACGGTGTGGGTTGATAAGAAACCGACGGGGGTTTGGAATTCGTAGTATATGACGGGGTTCATGCTCATGACACAGAGGCCGTGGCGGGGATGATCAGAGTGCAGGAAATGGACTTCAAAGTTGGCGGCGTTGACATCAATGAAATGCGCCATGGCGCTTGTTGTCGTTGTATGCGAGGCGATAGGTGCAGGTGTCGACTCGGAGACCTGAAGGCTGGGAGGTGATATGAGGGTCTACAGGCCGCACTCTCACAAAGAGGAGCCTTTTGAAGTGAAGGCCATGCCCACCCCCTGAGGTGGATGATCCACCGCGAAATGGATGATGGAATTAGAGGGCACGTGAGGATACAACTGATGGCGGAGGTTGGCCGTAGTCATCGACGGTGCGACTACGTGGTTGATGGGGGAAAATGTCCTAGCGAATGTCCAGAACAAAAGGGTCGGTGCAGGTGGTTATAGATTGTAATGCGCCTTCATAAGGGGAAGGGAGGTGTAAGAATAATGTTTGAGGCCCTTGAAAGCTGTGGAAGCTCTGATTAGTGAGAAGAGCATCCAAGAAAGAGGACCAATGGATAGAGCGAAAAAGAGGTCGAGTGACCTATCGGACGGAAGCAGGGTCACGGAATTGTGTGTGTGGCAGGGAGAGGAATTGATCTCAAACGACCTCGCCGATTCTTCCGACACTAATGTCCGCTCGCTCCACAAAACACTAGGGTGAGACACATCCTCGGCACCGGTACCGGTAATCCGTGTGGAGTTGAGGTTGAACCGCGCCTTGGAAGAAGTGGAACCGGGACGATGGGTCAATATCTTGTCTCACTCATGGGAATGGCGACGGTTCGCGACAGATCTAGCCCCGCCGGCAGTCTCGTGGACAAGACTGTACAAAGCCTTCATTGTGAAGACAACGAGTGTCGGAACTAAAAATGAACGACAAGGGTGACGATCCTCGGAGACGAGGGCTTGCATCGGTAATGCAAGGCAAGCCATGAGGCCATGGTGATGAAGTTAATAGCTTGGCTGCAGACCCCGTGAGGATAAGAGAGTTACGCACGCCATCAAGCAGGCAACCAGCAGCAAGGACACCGCATGCGCACTCAGGAGTTGCTGGTGCAGGAGCTTTGAGGGATAGGCCTATCCGATTCGCAGAGTTGAATAACGTCGTGGAAAAAGTGGAGAAATAGCGAGGGACACCATGTCGTTGGCTATGCTGAAGTCCTGAAAAAATGTAGGTATGTCAGCCCGCCTGACATATTGGGAAACGGTCAGATGGGCATACGTCGTAGGCAAGCTCTGGACCGATGCAAAAGTAGTGCGCAGGCCAGAGAGTCGGGCCGGCATCAGTTGTAGGGGGTGAGGGAAACGAGGAAGAACGATCGCAAACAGGCGGGAGGGATCGAGGTGAACACGCTGGAAAGAATGCGGCAGGGTAGAACAAACGTTGCAGGGGATGATATGGGGAACCAAAAAGAAATAATTGTAGATGGTGTGAGAACAACATGGTTCGGGCCAGGGTTAAGGTGGCATGTGAAGGACAAGCCGCAAGAGTGGAGGAGGGGTAGATATGACAACGACGAAATTCAACGACGCAACGGGAAGGGGGTAAGGCTTGAGAGATGGCATCGGGTTAAGGATGACCTTTAATGCACTGGGAAAAAGTGCTACACTATGCCGGCGCAATAAGCGCATCTCACGCCATAGTTCAACCCCGCCAAAGAAATGGCACATGGCACTGATGAAAATGCACATATAGGACACAGTCAAGGAAATTCGGTGAAACAGATGATCCTGCGGCGTCGTAGATAAGACCTATTGCAGAATTTGATCATTGAGTGCATGAGGCACTAAGAGAGTTCGATTAATCATCCATCGATGCAGAGGGGATAAACGACTCGGGCATGGCAAATAAAAAATACAGCAAGCGAACAATTCTCCTGATAATTGGCGGACTGACCAAATACGGACGATCGTCAATTCGCCGCAATTGTTCACGTGACTTCATTTGACAGCCTGGACCCCGGGGCAGCCCAGTTGACACTGCACTACTGGTGAAGCTTGTGAAGACGTGAAGAGACTGGTGCTCAGCTTGGCGCCCTACAACAAATCTTTGATGGAGCCCGAGCCCAAGGACGACAGCGAGTCGGACTCCTAGGTAGCAGGTCCCATGACCTCCCCAAAGCCTGAGGGAGAAGGAAGGATGATTAGTGGATTCGAATTCCGGTGCTATGCAATTGCGACCAAGGAGAACGTGGCAGGGCCCCGCTCCTTGCACAGCAACCTGTTCAACTGCATGATTAATTCCATCCTCAATTCATAGAGAAAGTCAACAGTGCCCTCTCTGGCACCCTCGGATAGGTACTTACGACCGTTAACTTCCACGCCCCAACATCATCAACCTAACCATAATGCAATCGGAAGTCAAATTTATTGGTCATACTGACTCTTTCTTCGTCGGAGATGCCAGTGATAGATAGATAAAGTTGATTTTGACTCGGAGCTTCAAAGTGAGATTCTCTTGCCCAAAGTCGCAGGTAGCATGTTGGCCCTTAGACAGAAGCCTAGAATCCGAGTCGAAGATGGATAGATATGCTTTTTGGAGTCACGAACTGAACCGTAAAAATGAAGGTGTCACCGTCACGGTGTAGCTCCAAGATCGGCAACATGAGGGCTTCGGTTTATGGATTCCTTTGCCCTCAGTCGGACACCATAAATTACTCGCTCGTTTTTTTATTTAATAGCTGTCAAACTTCGTATGCCGTATATATTACCCTCTATCTACACGTCCATAAAATTTCCTTGATGAAAAATGCCTTGTGTAGCGAAATAAAAAAATACGCTTGCCGACTGGTGCCATGTCGGAGTTCTTAAGAATCGTGTCGGAGCTCCCGGGGCCAGGAATCTTCTGTGTGTAATGCCGAGAGCAAACCTAGCGGGGTTTGAAACTGTCAGCGTGACATACCATACATAGAATGAATAAGGACACAGGCACATGCGCCCCGTGTCAAATAGCTTCTATCGAACTTCAATCCGGTGTTTTGCGAGGTCTTTTAAGGCCTCTTAATACCCGACTTCATGCTCACGACACGAATAAGTTAGACATTATTGACCGCAAGAAGGGGATTGACTTGCGTAGTTAGTAATTGCACTGTATCAACTAGCTCTTGAAGCCACTAGGTGCCCACCTAGGTGATCCAACGTATTCTCCCTTATGTAAAAGTACAAAAAAATCTCGGTTGATGACCAGCTACTTCCTGCTCAGTCTGCTTCTTCGTCAATTAGGTATTTTCTGAACGTTGGGAATGCGTATGACGTCGAACAGAAGGAGAGCATCCGCGGTGGCGGATGCTGTGGCATTGGCGCGCTGAGAAGGCTCAGAGGCTGTATATTCACAAGTGACCTTGTCTTCCGAGGATGGGTGGGTTGAAGAGGGCCGCGTTGAGAGTTCATCGAATGCCCCTCTGCCTTGCCGTTTTCTCGATCCCCGCGCCAGGCACCACTGCCCCGCTATTCGTGCTGAATCAGTCGCAGACCCTCGTCTTGTCCGTAATCGCGAATTCCTCGCGTTCGTCCCTAGAGTCAGCAGATTCAAGCTATCACACGTGGGAAGTAGGCGAGTACTGGCAGAATCGGTCGTTACCGCTCACTGCATCGCGCGCTCGAACCTCAATCACCTGCGTGGCACGATCTTTCTGACTCGGCCGGCCGGTGACCTCGGTCCAACTCTAGTTGTCGATAAGGACGTTGAAGGGGTTGTGCACCAGCACGGGATGGAACAAAACCGACTTCTTTCGCACCAAAGTTGAAAACATGTAGTAGGCACCTGGGCCACGCGAACACAGGGACCCACTTCAAACGACGACCATCTACATCACAATCCGTAAGTTGGGTTCACTCTTCGGTTATGATGACTGGTTTCAATGAATGATGTATATGCTACCGATGCCATTCAGAACGAATCACCACTGCTCAGGCTAGCAGCACCCAAAGCATCGAAAGTCAGCGCTCTCCTACACTCCTTGGTGGATACGGGCGCCGCTAAGGTCAAAGCTCAGAGAATTGAGAACAGACATCGATGTCGTCGGTAATTCTTCTGCCGACCCTGAATCTTCCAGTGCCAACACGTAGAAGAATACCCTCGCGCAGGCAGTATTCGACGCCTCCAACCCCGCGTTCGTCCAGGCTCGGAACACGCTTCAGGAAGTTTCGTGGATCGCCTAGGGATAGCAAGCCGACGTTATCTGCAGATGAATCACACAGCATTCTTTCTATCATCGATCCATCATCATCGTTCAAGGCTGATCGATCACTGGCCGGCACGCTTGATGGACCTCCACCACTCAGTGTGACCGATCTCCCTCGATCTAACGTGGTTCTCTCCCTCTGTCACGGTGGCTTCGGCTGGCCCATGCCTAAAAGGATTCGTATTTCGCCTCATGAAGCCTCACTTGAGAGAAACCCCAGAACCTGACTGCAGAAAGCAGTGACATTCATCTACTCGTTCGCTGGCAACACCGTCGTATCACATAAATCTCTCCATCTACATGCCCTGTCCCCTGTCCCCTGAACCTGTTCTGCTACCCAATACCAACTCATCACCACCGATCTCGTCTCCTTTCAGTTCCCAATTGTAATTCCACCCGTGTTGTTGATCAAGCAAAGAGGCTTTGAGTGAGTTCCTAGCCAGCCATTCTTTCCGTAAGTTCAAAGCTGACTGCACAGAGTCCGAGTCCCAAGCATTTCTCCACTCCATTAGGTGACAAGTCTGGATAACTGAAGGCAAGGTTGACCCTTTCTCGAGTGAACCTACGCCGCTATCTACTACCGACAGACCCTCAGGTCAGGTCATCAGGAAGGCGCTCATGTGGAGACCGCTTGGCGATAAAGCAGATTCTGCCAATTCAACGGTAGTGCGGCGAATACTTATTTTCCCATTGGAGGCAAGCAGCAGACCCTGGAACCTTAATGCGGGTTCCAATCCAACACCTTCCTAACATAGAACCAGGTATAGCCGCAGGAGCGCTATAGTTAGCCAACGACGAATTTATGTGGTATGTTGGTAACACTCACTCGTTTTATGGGAGCGTACTCGTTACGTGACGAAGGTATGCGGGTGTTCCCTGTTCAGGGAACACGGGAGGACTCGGAGGGGGCCCAACGACAGGCAATCATCATTCCTCTCAGGTAGGCAGGCCACGACCACACAATCGCAGGAGGACAGAGTCCAGGGTACATCTGACCTTTAAATTCGAATGGATTTGGGTTGCGCTGATCTGTCCTCCTGAGACTGAGGCCGGTTCTTTTCACATCCTTCCCACCGGTCACAGCGCAGTGAGACCCAACTGGCGCGCCACGAGCACATGCTCAACTCGCGACGTCATAGCCTCCACCTTCCTCCAGGCCGATCGGTAGGGTATGCGTCTCCACTTTTTCAGTAGTGTGTACAAAGGTGCTAGTAGGTGGACAGATATCATGCTTACATTGACAGAAAGATGAATATATCTCTACCTAAACCACTTTCGCGAGTGTAATCTAAGGGTCGACCGGATCATGCCGGCTCAGCAGGACCTTCCTGAGAATCGGGCCTATGATTCAAACACAGCGCCAGTAGTGCGTGAAATAAGAGCCGCGCGTGTGAGAACCCGAAGTAGAATGCAGCATAATTGTTCCCGACAGGGGGCACCTCCGGTGGCTGGTGTTTGCGAAACACCCCCAACACCCCCCTAAAATAAACCAGAACGGATGACGAGCCATAAAGCCGAGAACAAACGGAAACTAGTTCTCCAGGAGAAAATGACAAGACTCACACCGTGATTATCATCCCAGAGACGGTGCCACCAGAAAAGACGCATCATCCAGGCCAGGCCCTGGCAAAGGAATGCGCGGGAGCTGCCAGTTAGTACGGGTATCGGGTGGATGCGAAGAACGCCAGGAGTGGGAGGTGAGTGTTTGAGAGAGGAAAAGTATAATATGAGAATTGAAGGAGGGTCTGGTTACTAGTAGTAATAGGGTGCGACGGAGAACCATCGCTCATTTTTCTTTTGCTGACTCTGGCAGCATGCAGTGAGCGACCAAGCGAGAAGCCCTAGGCACGGGAGCGCAGTTGATGGTGGTGGTTGAACGCGGTGATTGAGAGTGCGATGACGTGGCTGATGGGAAAGTGTTCCAATGAGAGGCCCACAAAAATGTCTTGCGCGTTATGGGCCAGGTGACAAGTGGTGAGGATTCAAGCAAGGAAATGCGGGGTGTCAATAATAATGATCAAGGTCGTTCAATCCAGTAGGAGGCCATGAGTATCGGACAGAAATACTGCGCCGGGAAGGATCATTATTTCTCCGACACCAGTACAGTGTCCGCTCCAAAAAACGCTAGGACGACGGCCGGTCGAAGGCCCCTTGGAACAGAAGACGCAGACCCATGATGTTCGTGGGATTTGAAGTGGAACCGCGTCATTGATGACGTTGAACAGTCGGGGTGCATCATTTCTAATGTGATGTGCGGTAGAATGCATCAGCCGTTACCGATCTGGGAATGTGGAGTTTCGGCCGCTGTTTTGACAATCTCAAAACGGGACTTACAAAAAAGATCGGGTGTAGAATGTCGCGCTACTCAGGCTGCTCAGAGAAGATCTGGCTGGACGGCTGTCGACGAGAGGGGCGGTGTAACGGGAGTAATAGGAGCTAAAAATGAAGGACAAGGGTGGCGATCTGGGAGATGCCGGCTTGATGGAGGGGTTGCATCGACGCATCGACGAAGCCATGAGGCAGTGGTGGTAGGGATAAGCCCTGAGGGAGTCACACATGCCACTAAACAGTGGCGAGGACAACGCGTGCACTTTTTGGACTTGCTAGCTCCGCTTGAGGGGTGTCAGGGAAGAGAGGCACTAGAGCTGAATGAGAATGATGTTGTGGGTTGTGGGAACGACTATGAAATAACAGGGGGTAGGCACTGCCATGTCGTTGGCCTATGTTGAAGTCCTGCATGAGGGTGGGCGTGTCAGTCAGGCTTTGACAGCAGCTGGGAAATTTCAGACGGGAGCGGAAGAGAATGACCGCAAGCGTGCGGCAAGAGCAAAAGTGATCACGGAGGGAGAAATTGGCTGAGCACAGGCAAAGGTTGGACATGACAGAAAAGCTGTCGCACTTAGGCTGGAGACCGGCGAAGTAAAATTAAATTTATTGACGATGGGATACAGAGTTTAGAAGGGCCTCAGAGATACAATCGGGGTAAGGACGCCTGTGAATGCACTAGGATGTCAGTGCAGCAAGCATGTCTCACGCCAAAAAAAAAGAAAAACGTATAGAAGAGGTGTAACAGCCGATACAAGATCGATTGCGATAATTGATTCTCTTTATGTATAGGAACCACCGTGAGGGTTAGATTGACCGTCCGCCAACAGAGAGAGACAAAAATTTCGGGCGTGCCAAATAAAACATGGCAAGCATTAACATGGTGCCAGCAGTGACTTGTGCGGTAGCTGCGAGTCATGTGACTTCATCTCTCAGTGGCTTTGACTGGAGCCATCGGGTCAGATATTTCCAATGTTGAACGTTGAACTATAAAAGGAAATATGCGGCCTGAGTGAGGTTTGAATTGGATTGGAGCAATTTGAATCCTGATCCTCCTCCTTCCGGAATCCACCAAACAAGTCATCTGATGGCTTCGGTGGTGCTACATCTTTGTCTAGATCTGTGTTCAAGTTTGGCTGCGAGTGAAGCGGCAGCCGCCCGAAGTGACCTTCGATCAGAATGAGAGTCCTATTTGGCGGGGACGGATCTCATCGGCGTTCTCTCAGTCTCAGGCTACTACACTAGGGCGCCTGTGTAGTAGCCGATCGTGTTCTAATTAGTCCTCATGTGGAGCTTGCAAAGGCACAACTTTCTGTTTTTTTTTTCTCGCAGGGTCGCAAGTAGGGGCTGACTTATGTTATGTAATGGTATCACACGCACCTGAGCCGGCGAAATGGGTGCACGGCCTCCAGGTGCAGCTAGTACAGTACAGTCCGTACACTCTCCTACGTATGTGAAGTAAAAAAGAAAAATAGCGGATTAATGCACGGTCACCCCTACAAGCAACTCGTTAGTCAGTTGCCGTGACGTGGACCGCCGGGTTTACGTACCGCTCCTAGGGAAAGGGGTCTATGTGAGATGAGATGAGACATCTACTTCTTACTCCAAGCCTGCTTCTTCTTCGTGGATAAGATATCTTCTAACTCTGGGATGCCGCTGTTGTCCGGAGTGTAGAGTTGGAAGATGCCCTTGGAACTCGAGACCGATGATGTTGAGGATGCGGACGATGTCGAATAAGAGGGGATCATCTGCGGCGGTGGGTACTGCGGCATCGGTCCGCCGGATGGACTCGGGGGCTGTGAATTCGGAAGCGATTGTGGCTTCTGCGGATAGTTGTGCGTCGAGGGCACACCCTGCGCATACTTTGAAGGTTGTGGAGGTATGGGCAATGCGCCCTTGGTATGGTCCGTGAACGGGTGGTTGCCGCGGTAGTCAAACGTCGGAGGAAGTGACGAAGGCATGTCGAACGAGTATGAGAGAGATGTTCTCGTGAAGGTAGAGGCGGCGGATTGTGTGGATATGTAGGCCAACTCGGCGCGAAGGCTGGTGGTTGCTGGGGTAGGTGGAGGCGAGGAATGGCCCCTTATATAGCGTACTGTTCAGGCTGTTCCCAGAATAACGGCCTGTCGTGGTCGAGGAAAATATTGGAACGGTCGGAAGGCAACCCTTGCGCCCGTTTAGCTGATGGCGCTAGGAGAGATCGTCACATGCGACCGAGATTTTACATCTTCCCGTCCGAAGACCCCCACAGAGAACATGCGGGGGTAAGCATCACGATCTGTCCGGACGTCACATGCGACCCGTCAGGGCCCCTTTCAGGGTCTCGTACCGTTACGGCCATCTCCAGTTGTTAGTTGGCGCCCGACAGCGTGGCCACCAGCGTTCTCGAGGGACTCAGGAGGTGTGCTCGAATGAAAACCCTCAATTTTTCGTTACGTGACACATCCAAACAAAAGCACGCGTTGTACGCAAGGCAACCTGGCTCGTGTATGGCATGTTCCGAGAGCTGATTATCACCATCCCCGCCGAGGTGATGAGCGATTTATCATAAAAGAAGCGACGTGCAACACGCAAATATCATCACGCTGATGACATTTTTGGCCGTCGGAAAATCTTCGCACAGATGAGATCTTCAGCTCCGCGGAACGGATGAGAGATCCATTGGTTCAAGATAGTGCCGGCTATAGTTGTAGCCATCGCCATCGACGCACCGGAGACGGGAACTGCATCGGAGCATCGCAGAGTGACTGGCATCAGCCCCCCACGGAGAGCGATTATCGGCTTGGGGGCCGACGGAAAATAAAAGGTCATCGTTGTACGTGATATGTTACGGGAAACAAGGAAATGAACTGGTGACGCTAAGCACGCAACGTATGCAACGATAAGAGAATATGGCTATAAGAGTGGAAGATGACGAAATTTTTAATCCCAAATACCGGAAGATGAAAGAGTAGGTTGAGAACGATGACCTCATGTAGGTACATTTCACCGGTTATGAAACCTGAGGAAAGGATGCCTCCGGAAGAAGCTAAAAATTGCGTGGCTGTCAGGCTGAATGTACTGTGACGAACATATGAGCACCTCCAGGCCCTATCGACGTGGCTCGTTAAGCTAGATAGGGCAGGCGATGACGCAACGAGTGAAGAGTATTAAGCAAGGAGGGGCCAATGGTACGCCAATGACGACCCATCTGAAGGCACCTTCCGATAACGTTTGGCTGATAGAGAAAAACTAGGTTCAGGTGGGTGCACGTTGCGTATACGGGGTCTGGGGTCGGTGAAAATGTGACGAAGGAAGAAAGGAAGATAAGAGGGTACGAAAAGAGAAGGTATGATGAACGATTACGATTACACTCAGTAGATGACTATGTCCGTTCACGTGACAAGAGGCGGTTGTCGGGCTCGGCAGTCTCGGGATCCCCGCTGGGCCACTCGCAAGTGTCAGCAGCAACCAATAGTCACATCCATCTACCCACTTCTTCACTCCATCGTCTTTTTCTTCCCTTCATCGTCGTTTCGTTCCTCGTCATGCCCGCAAATCCAGGGGAATCGTGAGCCCCTTTTTTGATAACCCACCTTTGTTCCTTGCTGATGTCGCTACCCTCGTTCACCCAGGAGGAAAATCAAAATCTCAGGTCAGCCATCCCTCTTCATCTCATTCGAATGCATTAACCCCCATACCACCTCTTTTCAGTCGTCTCTGCCGATGGCCTGGTCAAACGTGATGTCTTCCGCCTTCCCGACCCATTCGCGGTCATAACCGTGGACTCGGAGCAAACACACACAACAAGCGTAATCAAGAAAACCCTTAATCCCTATTGGAACGAGCACTTTGTTCTGTTCGTCCTTTATGTTCTCACATGCTTCCTGTCCTTATCACCACCAATATTCAGAAATGTAAAGGAGTCGTCAGTCGTCGCAGTTCAGATCTTTGATCAACGCAAGTTCAAGCGACGAGATCAAGGGTTCTTGGGTGTCGTCAATCTTCATATAGCCCAGCATTGGGATTATGAACATGGTATGTCTTCTAATTGCACCTTTTCCTTCCTTTTCATGAACAAGCAATGCGCCCATCTCCAGAGACGTTACAGCTGGAGCTGAAGAGATCCAACGACAATCTTGTCGTACAAGGCAAACTGGTACTCCAACTCTCCACGAACCTTACGATTCCATCTACAAACTCGCGCCCAGCCGGGTCCACATTGGCCCTGACCACTCTCCCATCGAATGATTCCAGCATATCTGTCAACACTCCTTCAGCGTCCGGAACGGTGGGAACATCCGCCGGCCTCTCTCGCACACCGAGTTCTCACGCCACCACTGAGCCCACCACACCACATATGGCCATGCCCACTCCCATCATTCCCAGTTCCCAAGACCATGAACAACAGCAGCCCCTGCCTAACAATGCAACCCGCCCTGTTGTTTCTGGTGGCGCCTCAGCGGCTGTTCACCCGCAGATTCCAACCACACCGTCCGCAGCTGGAATCATCTCCCCTGGTCAGGTACTCGCGTCGAACAACAGTGCGCAACACAACTACAATGCAACTGAGGACCAATACGGTCCGCTCCCTCCAGGATTTGAACGTAGAACAGATCCCCTTGGCCGGACGTACTATGTTGATCACAATTCGCGCACCACCTCGTGGAATCGGCCATCTTCGAATCAAGCTGCCAATCTTCACGCCCAGGAAGGCGAGACAAATGCGGCACGAGAACAACACAATCGCCGTATCCTTGCGGACGACCTGCTAGAAGCTTCAAGTGGTGGCCCCAATCTTCAGCGCTCTGGATCTGCACAACCTGGAAACCCCGTGGTTGTCGGCACTGGTAGCGGTAATACTACGGCAGGCTCGGGTAGTTTGCCCTCTGGGTGGGAGGAGCGTCACACCCCCGAGGGTCGTCCCTATTACGTGGATCATAACACGCGTACGACCACCTGGGTGGATCCGCGACGCCAGACAATCATCCGAGTCATGGGACCGAACGGCCAGAGTACATCTCTCCAGCCCCAGACTATTTCGCAACTGGGTCCATTGCCGTCCGGGTGGGAAATGCGACTTACTTCAACGGCGCGTGTGTACTTCGTTGACCACAACACCAAGACGACAACTTGGGACGATCCACGATTGCCGTCGTCCCTGGATGCAAACGTGCCTCAATACAAGCGGGATTTCCGCCGCAAGTTGATCTACTTCCGTTCCCAGCCTGCGATGCGTGCGCAGCCCGGAAACTGCCAGATCAAAGTTCGGCGCAACCACATATTTGAGGACAGCTATGCCGAAATTATGCGACAGACGCCCAACGATCTCAAAAAGCGTCTCATGATCAAGTTTGAAGGGGAAGATGGATTGGATTACGGCGGTCTTGCAAGGTTAGTATCTACGATTAAGTGCTTCGTGCCTCACGCTCAGCGGCTTTCACACGCCTGTAGAGAATTCTTTTTCCTGCTCTCACACGAGATGTTCAACCCCTTTTATTGTCTTTTCGAATATTCGGCACATGACAACTACACGTTGCAGATCAATCCCGCTTCCGGCGTCAACCCCGAGCACCTGAACTATTTCAAGTTCATCGGGCGCGTTCTTGGCCTGGGCATATTCCACCGACGTTTCCTTGACGCTTACTTCATCGTTTCCTTCCATAAAATGATATTGAAGAAAAAGGTTACACTGGCGGATCTCGAGAGCGTGGACGCCGAATTGCACCGCGGCCTGACATGGATGTTGTAAGCCGTGATCTACCCCATAACGTAAAGCCGCCGCATGGAGGACTCATGTGACTATTGCAGAGAGAACGACATTACGGACGTGATCGATGAAACTTTTACGACGATGGAAGAGCGCTTCGGCGAAATGGTCACCATCGAACTCAAGCCAGGTGGTGCCGACGTTCCTGTGACGGAAGATAACAAGAAGGAATACCTGGATCGCGTAGTCGAGTATCGCATCTCAAAGCGTGTCAAGGATCAGTTTGATGCCTTCATGAGCGGTTTCAGTGAGCTGATACCTCAGGACTTGATCAATGTATTCGATGAGCGTGAGCTAGAGTTGCTCATTGGTGGGATGTCGGAGATCGATGTGTATGTGTTCTCTTCTCCGTTGTTAATTCCCAACTATTGTGTTAAACATTTTTGGCAGGGATGACTGGACCAAGTTCACGGATTATCGTGGGTATGAGGTGAATGACGAAGTGATTCAGTGGTTCTGGAAATGCGTGCGTTCGTGGCCGCCTGAGCGCAAGTCACGATTGCTGCAGTTCGCAACTGGGACCTCGCGGATTCCAGTCAATGGCTTCAAGGACCTGCAAGGTTCAGACGGACCGCGGCGATTCACGATTGAGAAAGCAGGGGACCCTAATCAATTGCCGAAGAGTCACACCTGTTTCAACCGTATTGACCTTCCACCTTACAAGGACTACGCAAGCTTGGAGCACAAGCTGACTCTGGCTGTAGAGTGCGTCTCCCTTTGCATACGCTTGTGGGAATACCTATCGCTGATTTACGTGACCACAGAGAGACCGTCGGATTTGGACAGGAGTAGAGGAAGGACTTTTGAGCAAGCATCTGTTTTATACGGTTGTGTTATCTCATCCATACCACCCTTCCTGACGGAGCTTCTCCCTGTCAATGTTTTTTTTTTCATCGTTTGCCCACGATTCTGTGATCTCATCAGTACGCCACACCTTTTGTATGCTAAATATTCCGTATTCCCCCAATTGCATGTTGTTTGAGTTGTTGAGAGTAAAACCCAAGTGTGGTGGGAATGGCTGAGGCAATCCCCGTAAGCTTCCGTGTGGACGTCGTGTTTGACAGCGCTCGCGTGCTGTCCACCGCGATGCGGAAACCCATCCGAGATCAGGCTCACCATCCTCGTGATTACTCTCCGCAGCCAGCGAGGCCAGCGCAAGCACCCAGATTCCTGTCCGCGCGATCCTCTTACCCCGTCTTCCTCTCCTTTCAGGACACCGCAAAGTTGCAGATCGGTTGGGCATGGCGCGGTTTCGTGGACGCTTTCCGGTGGGACGTCGTCATCAGACTCATGACTAGGAATGTCTGTTTTCACCCTTGCTTTATTTCCTTTCTGCCCCACGGTAATAATCTCGACGGGGGGGTTTTTTTTTTCGTTTATCCAGCGATGCCGAGATCCGCGCGAACGCGCTCAAGTCGTTCTTGCTCAATGGCATATCGCTCCTCTCGATCTATGTCTTTGACCTCCTCCTGCACCCCTTGTCGAGGGGTGGGGAGGGAGGGGAAGAAGCGGGACTTGCGCAGTCGCGAAATGGGATCCATCATAGAGTTGGCTGGTTCTATCGCGTCTTGTGGCTGTTGCCTGTCGTTGGCGTGTCGCTCTATCTCAACGTGCGTACCACCCCAGGTCCAACCCCTTTTCTTGCGAGCTGGCTAAGCTTACATGAACGTTGACTTTTTTTTTCGTTTTATCACTTCGCGCAGGCCTCGTGGTGCTCTCTTATTGCCAAGCGCACTTTTACTCTGCGACATGGTCTCGCGTTTCCGTATGCTGGAATGACGTCGACTACGTCGCCAAACGCGTACATCGCGTTTCTGAACTCGCTGGCCACGTCTGCGTATCGTGCTGTTATGATTGCGACTTGCGTCATCGTCTCGTTTGCGCTGGGGTATGTCCCCGTTGTCGGCGGGGTGATGGAAACCGTCTTCTGTTGCTGGGTTGATGCGTGAGTGACGCTCTATGTCGTGCGCGATCGTTTGACGTCCTTTGTGTCTCACGGAACGGGTTACGAACTCTAGGTACTATTGTTTCGAGTGAGTGCGATGTAACTTGGTCTACCGTACTTGATTCCGATTGAAACCGATTTTGAAGGTTCATGTGGATAGCTCGTGGATTATCGCTGTCTCGGCGGATACGATACCTGGAGGAGCGATGGATATACCACCTTGCCTTTGGTATGGCAGGATGTATCCCCTAGTGGTGGTCGCATTTCACTAAATGCCCTGACAGGTTTACCTTCCGCAGTCATCTGCATGTGGGGTAGCACCCTCGCGAATGCGGCGCTCTTTGCGCTCATCTTCCCATCCGTGAGTATCTCATTGTGCGAGGCCGCTCCATCCCGTCGCCAAAACGTTTCCCCTAGTACATAATCATGGCGATGCACGCCCACCCCGTGCCGACCGACCCGTACAGCCCATCCTCCCCCACCTCGGCATCCGCAGGCACACCGATCACGCACCCATCCCCATACGTGCCTATACGCCTCCGTATCTTCGCCCCCGTGATTTTCCTCAATGATTGCATCGTGAGCGTGCTCAGTCTCTGTACGAGGCGATGGTCGGGGACTCGCGCAGCTGCATTTTCCTCGGACGACCGAAGGGTTGCGGCTGGTGGGAGAATGGAAGAGGGTGATGATGGCGACGGCGAGGAAGTCGAGTTGCGGTCTCTTCCTCGAGCGCCTACGCTACGCCAGACGGCGACAGCGCGACGCAAGTTAGATTAGTCTACTTGGTTCATGACTATGTCGTTTTCGTTTTTAGCAACGCAGTCACGTTTTATGCCCGTGGAACTGAAAGCGTGCAAATTTTCTCTTCTGTTTCCTCACAAACCGACCGAACCTTGAACCTCGCTTACATCAGGGCATGACGCGGATGTCACAGTGCTTACCTGGTCTCCCGCCCACGCAAATTGAATTTTTGTTGGTTTAGCAAGCTGACCGCGCACTGCAACTTTCATCAGATGAGGACGATGAGCGGGCGTCAGGGCTGATCAGGGGTACACAGGACGGTCCCACTTTCCCATCAAGGTCACTCAAGCCCAAGCTCGCCCATCTAGGCACCTCGTCTCTCCGAGCTCGTCTCGTCTCAGAACATCCTGCACCGTCCGCTGTAGAGTTGTCGTCTTCGAACCGCGCGATCTTCGTGTGCTTTGACCGTGGCCGCGCTGCTGGGAGGGCGTAGCACTTGCGCGTCTAATCCATGATGGCCGCACGGGTTGGTGTTCGGTGATTTTACCCCTTTGGCTCATCCTACTACACTGGTTAGGAGTACGCTGCAAGGCGACTGGTTTGCAGGAGCGACCGAGACATACTCTATCTCTTACTTCGTCTCTCTTTTTCATTTCTACCATCGTCACCGTTTCCTCTCTTTTCATGTCGGGAAATCTGAAAGAATCGTGTGTTCTTTTCCTAGTATCTGACCTTTGATGTTGCTGATGGTCTTATCTTTGTTCATGCAGGAGGAAAATTAGGGTTACGGGTCAGTCATGTTCTTCCTGTATGCTTGACCCACACAGATCTCCTCTTAGTCCTCGCGGCGGATGGCTTGATCAAATCCAAATACGACATTTTCCGTCTTCCTAACCCATACGTGGTCCTCACCGTCGATTCGGATCAAGTATACACAACGAGGCCAGTCAAGAAGACCCTCTGTCCCTGTTGGAATGAACCTTTTGATGTGTTGGTCGTCTCCCTCGCGCGTTTCCTGTGTTCTTAGGTCTAACCAACGTTCAGCATGGTCAAGGAGTTCTCCGAAGTTGTAGTGCAGGTCTTTGATCAACGCAAGTTCAAGCGACGAGATCAAGGTTTGATGGGCATCGTCAATTTTAACGTGACTAGTTATCTCGACATCGAGCTTAACGGCCGTGGTATGTGTCTTCTGTCCCAAGGTTGCGGTTTTCTTTCTCATGGCCGAGTAAATACATTCATTTGCAGAGATGGTGCAATTAGAACTGAAGAAGTCCGCTGACAAGCCCAACGACAAGCTGGTCGCGCAAGGCAAATTGATTCTTTACCTCTCCACCGACGTAACCACGAATTTCGGTCAGACGACCCCCTCATTATCCGGTGCCACCCTTCATTCAAACGATCCTAACCCATCGAGCAAGGCTGTGGGCGCATCAACCAGCCACTCTCGTTCTGGGGCTCGTACTTCTACGGCAGACTTGGGTAGTTTGCCTGCTGGATGGGAGGAGAAGTATTCGAGCAAAGGCGAACTCTACTTTGTAGATCACAACACCCATACCAGCACCTGGATAGATCCGCGACGACAGGCGATCTTGAAGTCAAACCGTCAAAGGATACCTTTCCGACCTCAGACTATTTTACAACTTGGTCCCTTGCCATCCGGATGGAGCATGCAACTTTCATCGAAAAATTATCTGTACTTTTCTGATAGCAACACCAAGACGACAACGTGGAACGACCCACGGTTGCCGTGGATGGCGGATGAGAGTGTGCCGCAGTACAAGCGGGATTTCCGCCGCAAGTTGATCTACCTCCGTTCCCAGCCCGAGATGCGCCCGCAGCCTGGAAACTGCGAGATCAAGATCCGGCGCGACCACATGTTCGAGGACAGCTATGCTGAAATCATGCGGCAGACGCCTAACGATCTCAGAGGGCGACTTGTGTTTAAGTTCGAGGGGGAGGCCGAATCGGTTTACGCAGGGTTAGTGTCTACAACCACTCAACCAATATGATCCGTGCTTAGAGACCTTTTCACACTTTTATAGAGAATTCTTTCTCATGCTCTCGCACGAGGTGTTCAACCCCTTATTCCGCCTTTTCGAACATTGGGAACGCGACGGCAATACGATGCAGATCAATCTAGCCTCTAGTGTCCGTCCCGAGCATCTTAACTATTTCGAGTTCACCGGACGCCTCCTCGGCCTATGCGTCTTTCACCGGCTCTTCCTTGACGTTGACCATGCTGCTTCTCTATACAAAATGATATCGAAGAAGAAAATCACACTGGGAGATCTCGAAAGCACGGATGTAGGACTATACCGAAGGCTGACATGGATATTGTACGTCGTCCTGATTTTCCTCTTAACGTAGAAGTTGCTACAGGAAGAATTCATGTACTTCAATGCATACAGAGACAACGACATCGCAGACGTGATCAATGAACATTTCACAACGAGGGAGGAGCGCCTCGGCGATATCGTCACTACTGAACTTAAGCGGGGTGGCGCTAACATCTCCGTGACGGAAGAGAACAAGAAGGAATACGTTGATCTTGTGGTCGAAAATCGGAACACGAAACGTTTCAAGGATAGAACCGACGCACTCGTGAGGGGTTTCACTGAGCTCGTTCCTGATGGATGGATCGACCTGTCTGATGAGCGTGAGCTAGAGTTGCTCATTAATGGAATGTCCGAGATCAACGTGTATGTTCTTCCTTTTTCCTATTTCCAATCCCCGTGCTGAAGCTTTATGATAGGGACGACTGCACCAAGCTCACGGGTTATCGTGGGTACGATGTCAATGACGATGTGATTCAATGGTTCTGGGAATGCGTCCGTTCGTGGCCACAGGATCGCAGATCACGGCTACTGCAGTTCGCGACTGGTACCTCGCGGATTTCTATGGATGATTCCAAGGATTCCCAAGGCTCAGACGGACCGCGCCGCTTCATAATTGAGAAGGCAGGGGAGTTGAATCAAGCACCGAAGATCCACACGAGCTTGAACCGTATCGACCTTCCCCCATATAAGGACTACATAACTTTGGAGCTCAGGTTGACGCTTGCCGTCGAGTACGTCTCTCTTTTGTGGGAGTATCTACCGCTGATTGACGTGGAAATAGTGAGATGCTCGGGCCTGAGGAGGACTCGAAATAGACGAAAGACTTTGACGTTGCGTTGTCGTTCTGTTATCTTGTATCACTCTGACTCGTTCCGTTCTGTATTATCGGACCACTAGGACACAGTACTTGATTTGTCTCTTCCATGACTTATCTGTTACCGGTGGTCCAGGGTCCAGGATTCTGTATTCTCTCCAGCGTTTGTGTTAAAAGTTCTGTCTTTCCTCGGATTGTACGTTCTCTCAAGTTGGGAGTACTCTCCCTGATTTGGCACGTTTTCTGGACTTTAACGAAGCTTTGAAAGGAGCGGCGTTTCGAGATGGTTTAATTGGAAGTGTTCCATTACACACGCACCGTGTGCACGGTCTATCGTAAACGCAGAAGCGGAGACGCCCACGTCCAACTACACGTTCTAGTATAATGGCATCTCCCTTTCAATCTTATCTTCGACTTCCATTTGCCCAACCTCCCGCGGTGGAGGGGATGGGAGAATTTTAGTCCGAGTCGCCTAGCTCCAACATACCTTGCCAACAACCATGCGTCGTCACCATGACCGCGTCGGTTACAGCTACTATTGACGCGGTAATTGAACAGTCTTGTCACAAACGAGGCTTTCCCCATGGGCAGACCAGCTATGTGCTCGCATGGCTATGCAGGCCTCGTGGTGCTCTCTTGTTCTGAAGGGTATTTCGACTCCACTGGTCACAGGGGCATATATCGCTGGTCCGGGATGGCGTTCAAGTTCATCATGGTGCAAGTAGCCTAGTACTTTCTGATCTGTTACCTCCGATCCCTGCTGTCTGGTATAGTAGGAATCGGATTCTTCTGATGTGAGTGGGGACATGCGTCACAGACGTCCTGACATCATATTTCGCTTCACTAGATGCAGCTCAAGATATTACGTTGAGATTAACGCAGCAGGTCTGTCACAGCGTTTCACGCACTCTCACGCATGCGACACGAAGGAAATCATGGAAAAGAGTACCTCGGCCTTTCCTCCAGAGATCGCAGAAGACCTTGCAGTGCTCCGCACTCGCAGAGTAACTCCACACACACTGACCAGGCAGTGTCCAGTATCTTGTATGTGTGCTGTGCTGATAGGATAGAAAGAGGGGAGCTCAACTCAAAAGCAAGAAGGATGATAAAGGGTGGGTGTGAGAACAGGGGTATGATGCGGCCCGCAGGGACGGAGAATAGGACAAACAGCTTTGAAACAAGAATTGGAATGGGAGATATGTGTGGGAGATATAGAAGATTGAGGGAAGTAGGGGAGAAAAAACAGATAGTAGCCAAGTGGTTGGGCAAAGGTGAAGCAACACGATGGAAACGACAAGGGCGAGATGCTGGGCAACTTGAAGGGGCACTGGCATGTAGCCTGAGAGTGGATAGCTTTCAAAGAATTAAGTTGATATTGGTAAAACGAAGACAATGCCAAAGAGGGACGACTCGGAGAGTGTGAGCGGTTAACTTGAAACACGAGCCCGTTGTCCATACATGTCGTAGTCCACGTCTTTAAATGATGAACAACTTGAAAAGACATCGAAAGATAGGTATTGTCAGAGAAACAGGAGTCTTGTAGTAACTGAGGAAGGAAAGATCGCAACGAGCGGAGCGGAGTTGGATAAAGGCGTTCAGCGTTCATATTCGCGTCACTGGCGAGCCACCGTGACTGGCAGCGCACCTGGTGCTATGTCGCGCGCCTCAGTTATACTCAGCGCCCGTCAGAACAAGGATATCGTATCACACGGTCAACACGCCAACAGAAGATAACATGTAGACCTATATTCGGTTTGCCATTTGGCTCCAACCATCAGTGGGTCGTATACTTTCAAGGTGATCATCTCATCTGGTAGTACACAACAACTGCCAGTGTCCACGAGCGACCAACCTACGCAAGATCCACCATTCGTCTACCGCTCTTGCCTCACCTTTTGATCCGTTCAGTTCTCACTTTTTTGTCCTCTGCCATGCCCGAACATATTGGTGAATCGTAAGCCCCTTCTGGAAAATATGCGATTTGGGTGTTGTTTGCTCATATCGTTAACGTAGGAGGAAAATCAGTATCACAAGCGAGTTCATATCTTTTATTTGATTTAGATGTATTGGCTCACACAGAGCCTCTTCCTAGTTGTAGCTGCCAATGGCTTGACCAAATATGATGTCTTCCATCTTCCCGACCCATTCGCAGTTATAACCGTGGACTCGGAGCAAACACATACAACAAGCGTAATCAAGAAAACCCTTAATCCCTATTGGGACGAGCACTTTGTTCTGTCCGTCCTTTTTGTCCTCGCATGCCTCCTGTCCTTATTGCTGACCAACATTCAGAACTGTAAAGGAGTCGTCAGTCGTCGCAGTTCAGATATTTGATCAACGCAAGTTCAAGCGACGAGATCAAGGGTCCTTGGGTGTCGTCAATCTTCATGTAGCTCAGCATTTGGATTATGAACATAGTATGTCCTCTAATTATACCTTTTCCTTCCTTTTCATGAACAAGCAATGCGCCCACCCCCAGAGACGTTACAGCTAGATCTGAAGAGATCCGATGAAAGTCTCATCGTTCAAGGCAAACTGATACTCCAACTCTCCACGAACTTTACGATTCCATCTACAAACTTGTGCCCAGACTTAGGTACTTTGCCTGCTTTGCCTGCTGGGTGGGAGGAGCGTCACACCCCCGAGGGTCGTCCCTATTACGTGGATCATAACACGCGTACGACCACCTGGGTGGATCCGCGACGCCAGACAAACATCCGAGTCATGGGACCAAACGGCCAGAGTACATCTCTCCAGCCCCAGGATATCTCGCAGCTGGATCCATTGCCGTCTGGGTGGGAAATGCGACTTACTTCAACGATGCGCGTGTACTTTATTGATCACAACACCAAGACGACAGCTTGGGATGATCCACGATTGCCGTCGCCCCTGGATGCAAACGTGCCGCAATACAAGCGGGATTTCCGCCGCAAGTTGATCTACGTCCGTTCCCAGCCTGCGATGCGTGCGCAGCCTGGAAACTGCCAGATCAAAGTTCGGCGCAACCACATATTTGAGGACAGCTATGCCAAAATTATGCGACGGACGCCCAACGATCTCAAAAAGCGTCTCATGATCAAGTTTGAAGGGGAAGATGGATCGGATCACGGAGGTCTTGCAAGGTGGGTGTCTACGATTAAGTGCTTCGTGCCTCACGCTCAGCGGCTTTCACACGCCTGTAGAGAATTCTTTCTCCTGCTCTCACACGAGATGTTCAACCCCTTTTACTGCCTTTTCGAAAATTTGGCACATGACAATAAAATGCAGCAGATCAATCCCGCCTCTGGCGTCAATCCCGATCATCTCAACTACTTTCAGTTCATCGGGCGCGTTCTGGGCTTGGGCATATTCCACCGACACCTCCTCGACACTTATCTACCACTTTCTTTCTACAAAGTGATATTAAAGAAGAAACTCACACTTGCGGACCTTGAGAATGTGGATGCCGAGTTTCACCACAGGCTGACATCGATGCTGTATGCAGTCGTTCTTATGTTCTGGTCGCCGTATTCCGTACTCACATAGTAAGTTTCCAGAGAGAATGACACTACGGCTGAGATCAATGAAAGTTTCGTAACAAAGGGGGAGCACCTTGGTGAGATGGTCGCCATCGAACTCAAGCCTGGCGGTGGCAATATCCCAGTGACAGAAGAGAACAAGAAGGAATATGTTGATCTCATGGTCAACTATTACATTTCGGAGCGTGTCAAGGATCAATTCGATGCTCTCATAGGTGGTCTCAACGGGCTTATACCTCCGGACTTGATCAGTGTGTTCGATGAACGTGAGCTGGAGTTACTTATTGGTGGAAGTACAGAGATCGATGTGTATGTTTTCCCTTCCCCTTATCCGTGATCGCCACGCTGAAAGTTTTATAACAGGGATGACTGGGCCAAGTACACGGATTATATTGGTTACGATGCTGGTGACGAAGTGATCCAATGGTTCTGGAAGTGTGTACGTTCGTGGCCACCAGAAAGCAGATCACGACTACTACAGTTTGCAACCGGCACCTCGCGAATTCCTGTCACCGGCTTCAGGGGCTTACGGGGGAACTTTACAATCGAGAACACAGGCAACCCAAATCAATGGACGATGAGTCACAAGGGGTTGAACCGAATCAAGCTTCCACAGTACAAGGATTACGCACGCTTGGAGGAAAGCCTGACTCTTGCCATCGAGTACGTCTGACTGACATGGATGTAGAGGGGTGGCTGGGTCAGAATAGACGAAAGTCTCTGAGCAAGCTTCTGTGCTGCAGTTTCTCATATCACTCTTATATTTAGTAACATTCTACATGGCACTACTGTATCGAGTGACACAGGGCTATAATAGACAATGTAGTTTTTGTGTACTGATCATCCTGTATTCCCCCCGAAGTGATAGTGATATGCCCAATGTCCGGAAAGAAGATCATATTTCACATAACCTGTACATCAAGAAAATAGGCAAAAACTTTTGAGTTGTGAACTTTTGTTAAAGAAAGAGGGTTTTATTGTACCTCTCTCCTCCTGAAAATTAGTTTGCCAATCAACTTTTTTTTGAATTGCAGGTTTCTTTTCGCCTTTTCTACCCTTTTCACCTTTTTTTACCTTTTTTCCTCGGTCGAGCTCGACCAAGCTGGTATAAGTGAAAAGAAGTTTTATGCAGAAATGCTGATGCATGTCCCGCTCAGGTCCGATGACTGACTTTGTTGTTGCTACAAACGACGTAGAGCGCTCCCTGTCGCAGTTAGATCAGGGAATGTCTATTGGATATCAAACGAAGGCTGTCACAGTGTGTAGCCACCCAAATATGAGTGGGGACATGCGTCACAGACGTCCTGACATCATATTTCGTTTCACTAGATGCAGCTCAAGATATTACGTTGAGATTAACGCAGCAGGTCTGTCACAACTTTTCACATGCGACACGAAGGAAATCATGGAAATGAGTACCTCAGCCTTTCCTCCGGAGATTGCAGAAGACCTTGCAGTGCTCCGCACTCGCAGAGCAACTCCACACACACACTGACCAGGCAGTGTCCAGTACTATCTTGTATGTGTGCTGTGCTGATAGAATAGAAAGAGGGGAGCTCAACTCAAAAAGCAAGAAGGATGATAATGTAAGGTGAGGCCAATGGTTGACCTCGGAACGAGCGATCCGGAGCGCCCACGCACACGGATCTGAGTCCGACCATCTAATCGATTTGTCAGCCCTCGCCTCATGTTCGTCTCGTCCTGTCTCCTTACCTCCTCTCGACTCTCGTTCCCGCTCTTCACCCCAGAACGACCGCGCGCCGAAGAATACCCGCATCGCCCGAACCCCTGACAAGATGTCTCGAATCAAGCCAACGTCCAAGCGTCGCCAGGACCCATTCCGTCGGAATCCCGAACTCGCGGCCGTCGCCTTCCCTGGGCTGTCCCGCTCGCACTGGAGATCTGTAGAGATTGAATTGCGTACGCCCGTCACCCATTCTTTTCTCTTTTAGTCTTCCTTTTTCTACGCTGCCATACGACACTACTAGCAGCCGACGTCCAAGCCTCGACACGCACACGCGGCAACATTCCTCGTCAACAATTTGTATACACCCAGCGTCACTTATACTTCATACCCGCTTGTCACTCCAGAACGATACGATACGTCTCGTCACCTCCGTAATTCCTGTTTAGATGACCGGACATGTATATAAGCCTCAAGAAGGCCTCGAGTAGAGGCAGGCGATTTTAGCCGAGCGATTCCCCTCCTTTTCCTCCTCTTTCTTCGTGTGACTTCAAGATTCTCGTTGCCCTTTTTCTCGACTTCACCCCTCTCTAGTTAGACGACTTTGAACGCTTTACCGCGCCGCCGTGCCGACTCGCGTCTCCGTCATCTCGTCGTTGGGCTATTTTGTCTCGTTCCCTTTTTCTTTCTTCTCCCTCTCGCTCGCGTTCTCGAATCGCCTGGACGACGATCGCATCTTAGGCAGCAACGTGGACCGCTGAACCACGGTCCGACCTATCCGACCCGACTTCAACAAACTCGACTCTGCCGAACGAACTCACAGCGCGTCGACACGACGCTTCGCGCTTACAATAAAAGGTGGGTGTGAGAACAGGAGTATGATGCGGCCCGCAGGGATGGAGAATAGGACAAACAGCTTTGAAACAAGAATTGGAATGGGAGAGATGTGTGGGAGATATAGAAGACTGACGGAAGTAGGCGAGACAAAACAGATAGTAGCCAAGTGGTTGGGCAAAGGCGAAGCAACACGATGGAAACGACAAGGGCGAGATGCTGGGCAACTTGAATAGGCACTGGCATGTAGCCTGAGAGTGGATAGCTTTCAAAGAATTAAGTTGATATTGGTAAAACGAAGACAATGCCGAAGAGGGACGACTCGGAGAGTGTGAGCGGTTAACTTGGAATACAAGCCCGTTGTCCATACATGTCGTGATCCATGTCTTTAAATGATGAACAACTTGAAAAGACATCGAAAAATAGGTATTGTCAGAGCAACATGAGTCTTGTAGTAACTGAGGAAGGAACGAGCGAGAAGAGCGGACTGGCCCGGCGAGCCACTGGCAGCACAGATACTACGTCGCGCGCCTCAGTTACACTCAGCGCCCGTCAGAACAAGGACATAGTATCACACGGTCAACACGCCAACAGAAGATAACATGTAGACCTGTATTCGGTTCGCCATCTGGCTCCGACCATCAGCGGGTCGTATACTTTCAAGGTGATCATCTCATCTGGTAGTACACAACAACTGCCAGTGTCCACGAGCGACCAACCTACGCAAGATCCACCATTCGTCTACCGCTCTTGCCTCACCTTTTGATCCGTTCAGTTCTCACCCTTTTTGTACTCTGCCATGCCCGAACATATTGGTGAATCGTAAGCCCCTTCTGGAAAATATGCGATTTTGGTGTTGTTTGTTCATATCGTTTACGTAGGAGGAAAATCAGGATCACAAGCGAGTTCATATCTTTATTTAATTTAGATGTATTGGCTCACACAGAGCCTCTTCCTAGTTGTAGCTGCCGACGGCCTGGTCAAACGTGATGTCTTCGGCCTTCCCGACCCATTCGCAGTCATAACCGTGGACTCGGAGCAAACACATACAACAAGCATAATCAAGAATACCCTTAATCCCTATTGGAACGAGCACTTTGTTCTGTCCGTCCTTTTTGTCCTCGCATGCCTCCTGTCCTTATTACTGACCAACATTCAGAACTGTAAAGGAGTCGTCAGTCGTCGCAGTTCAGATTTTTGATCAACGCAAGTCCAAGCGACGAGATCAAGGGTCCTTGGGTGTCGTCAATCTTCATGTAGCTCAGTATTTGGATTATGAACACAGTATGTCCTCTAATTATACCTTTTCCTTCCTTTTCATGAACAAGCAGTGCGCCCACCCCCAGAGACGTTACAGCTAGATCTGAAGAGATCCGATGAAAGTCTCATCGTTCAAAGCAGACTGATACTCCAACTCTCCACGAACTTTACGATTCCATCTACAAACTCGTGCCCAGCCGGGCCCACATTAGCCTTGACCACTCTCCCATCCAATGATTCCAGCATCCCGGTCAATAATCCTTCAGAGTCTAAGGCTACTGACACATCTGCTAGCCTCTCTCGTACGCCGAATTCTCATGCCACCACCTCAGAGACTGTCACATCAGTTTCCGTCCCTGGAACCCTGGACCTTGAACAACAGCAGCCTCAACCCGATGGTGCATCTCGTCCGATTAGTTTTGGTGGCGCCTCAGCGGCTGTTCACCCGCAGATCCCAACCACACCATCCGCAGCTGGAATCATCTCCCCTGGTCAGGTACTTGCATCGAACAACAGTGCGCAGCACAACTGCAACGCAAGCGAAGACCAATACGGTCCGCTCCCTCCAGGATTCGAACGTAGAATAGATCCCCTTGGCCGGACATACTATGTTGACCACAATACACGCACTTCCTCATGGATTCGGCCGTCAGCAGCGGATCTCCACGTCCAGGAAGGCAATACAACTGCAGAACTGGATCAGCCCAACCAATCTGGAACTACACAGTCCGGGAATAATGCAGTTTCTAGAGACAGTGGTGGTGCTACAACGGCAGGCTTAGGTACTTTACCTGCTGGCTGGGAGGAGCGTCACACCCCCGAGGGTCGTCCCTATTACGTGGATCATAACACGCGTACGACCACCTGGGTAGGTCCGCGATGCCAGACAATCATCCGAGTCATGGGACCAAACGGCCAGAGTACATCTCTCCAGCCCCAGGATATTTCGCATCTGGCTTCATTGCCGTCTGGGTGGCAAATACGACTTACTTCAACGGCGCGTGTGTACTTTGTTGATCACAACACCAAGACGACAACTTGGGACGATCCACGATTGCCGTCGTCCCTAGATGCAAACGTGCCTCAATACAAGCGGGATTTCCGCCGCAAGTTGATCTACTTCCGTTCCCAGCCTGCGGTGCGTGCGCAGCCCGGAAGCTGCCAGATCAAAGTTCGGCGCAGCCACATATTTGAAGATAGCTATGCCGAAATTATGCGACAGACGCCCAATGATCTCAAAAAGCGTCTCATGATCAAGTTTGAGGGGGAAGATGGGTTGGATCACGGAGGTCTTGCGAGGTTAGTCTCTACGATTAAGTGCTCCGTGCCTCACGCTCAGCGGCTTCACATTCCCATAGAGAATTCTTCTTTCTGCTCTCACACAAGATGTTTAACACCTTTTACTGCCTTTTCGAAAATTTGGCACATGACAATAAAATGCAGCAGATCAATCCCGCCTCTGGCGTCAATCCCGATCATCTCAACTACTTTCAGTTCATCGGGCGCGTTCTGGGCTTGGGCATATTCCACCGACACCTCCTCGACACTTATCTACCACTTTCTTTCTACAAAGTGATATTAAAGAAGAAACTCACACTTGCGGACCTTGAGAATGTGGACGCCGAGTTTCACCGCAGGCTGACATTGATGCTGTATGCAGTCGTTCTTATGTTCTGGTCGCCGTATTCCGTACTCACATAGTAAGTTTCCAGAGAGAATGACACTACGGCTGAGATCAATGAAAGTTTCGTAACAAAGGGGGAGCACCTTGGTGAGATGGTCACCATCGAACTCAAGCCCGGTGGTGGCAATATCCCAGTGACAGAAGAGAACAAGAAGGAATATGTTGATCTCATGGTCAACTATTACATTTCGGAGCGTGTCAAGGATCAGTTCGATGCTCTCATAGGTGGTCTCAACGGGCTTATACCTCCGGACTTGATCAGTGTGTTCGATGAACGTGAGATGGAGTTACTTATTGGTGGAAGTACAGAGATCGATGTGTATGTTGTCCCTTCCCCTTCATCCATGATCGCCACGCTGAAAGTTTTATAATAGGGATGACTGGGCCAAGTACACGGATTATCTTGGTTACGATGCCGGTGACAAAGTGATCCAATGGTTCTGGAAATGTGTACGTTCGTGGCCACCAGAAAGCAGATCCCGACTACTACAGTTTGCAACCGGCACCTCGCGAATCCCTGTCGCCGGCTTCAGGGACTTAAAACATGCAGACCCATGGCGGAGCTTTACAATCGAGAATGCAGGCAAACCAAACCAATTGACGAGTCACAAAGGCTTGAACCGAATTAAGCTTCCACGGTACAGGAATTACGCACGCTTAAAGGAAGGCCTGACTCTTGCTATCGAGTACGTCTCTCTTTTGCACTCCCTGATGGGAGAGTCTACCTCTGACTGACATGGGTGTAGAGGGGTTGCAGGGTCAGAATAGACGAAAGTCTCTGAGCAAGCTTCTGTGCTGCGGTTTCTCATATCACTCTTATATTCAGTAACATTCTACACTACAATCACTGTATCGAGTGACACAGGGCTATAATAGACAATGTAGTTTTTGTGTACTGATTATACTGTATTTCCCCCGACGTGATAGTGATATGCCCAATGTCCGGAAAGAAGATCATATTTCACATAACCTGTAGGAGGGATCAATCGATCAATATTAATGAATGTGATGTAGGAATGCATAAATATTTCTGAGGTCGACTAGATGCCTTCTAGGCACGCGATGGTGAGTGCTCAGTGTGTCGTTTTCTGCCGCAGTTCCACGCACGGCCCTCATCATGGCAGTCAGAACAAGGACATTATATCGCATGGTACTACATTTTCAAATGAAGGTCGTGAACCTGTATCCGGCTTTCCCTTTTCGCTCAATCCAATTACAACCGCCGTAGTAGGCTATATTTACATGACTCCAACCGCGATGGATTAGTGCTTTCTCTTTCATGCGGTCATGGTTATTCCTTGACGGTGTCCCGCTCGACTGAACGCTCCAGTAGGTTTCCTCTCGGCAGTTATCCGAGACTGCACATGTCAAAGTATTGGTAGCACCTTTCCGAATGTAGCTTTATATTGAGCTCATATTAGTATATAATCTATCGTGTTGCTCAAAGTACGGCATAAACGCGCGTGCTCGCCGACTTACAGTGTCCCAGACCATGGCACATAGAAAACGGGCTTTCTTCGTCGCGATACTAAGCCGGCTATATGTCATAACTTCCACTGGTATGGGTCACAACGCTGTTCACTGGACGGGGAACTTTGCACCGGCCCGACGAAGTGTAATTGATATCGAGGCAGATCTAGACAGTAAGAAAAGAACTGAAGGCAAGACTCGGACAACAACCAAAGGCAAGGCGCTGCGACAGATACACAAGCCAGCCCCGAACGAACTTGATCGCATGCCCGTGTAGTGCCTTTTGTCTCCCAGAGATCATGGAAGAGCTCGCATCGTACGCTGTCAACGACGAAGTTGGACACCCGCGCGAGTAGCACTAGTAGTAACAGTGCGCAAGTCTTGTACATGACTAGAATCGTTGATGCTCCTCCAACCTTGTGGAATAACTCCACACAACCACGTCCTGCGCTGCCTTCAGCTTGTGCCCCACTGCTGCCAGGGTGGTCGTTGTGCGTTGGCCCGTTGGTCGAAAAACGGACTCGGCCCGGGAACTGCACCCGGGCCGCATGTCCCGCACAGGTCCGATGACTGACTTTGTTGGTTGCTACAAACGACGTCGAGCGCTCCCTGTCGCGGTTAGATCAGGGAATGTCTATTGGATATCAAACGAAGGCTGTGTAGCCACCCAAATATGTCAGCATCCGGATTACCCTTTGTTTGCTTGTCCAACAACGACTACCACTGGATCGTCTACTTTCCCAACTGAAGAGGATCATCTCAGGCTGGTGCATCCCGGTGGAAGCTGGAAGCTATACGCCACAGCGACCAACATACACTCAGAACTTAATCACCCGTCTACCATCTCTTGTTTTCACAATTTATATTTTTCACGTTCACTGCTTCGTCCTCTGCCATGTCCGCAAATCCTAAAGAATCGTGAGTCCCTCACGGATATGCAACTCTACGTGTTGTTCATGTCGTTATTCTTTGTCTAACCAGGAGGAGAGTCAGGATCATGGGTCAGTTTTTGTCTTTTTAACCTTATTTAGATCCATTGGCGAATCTATACTCCACAGATTTCAGTACACCGATTCCAAATTCACGCCGAGCGAGCTCCGTGACTAGGTCCACGTCAAATTCACGCCGAGCGAGCTCCTCGTTACCCGTGACTAGGTCCACGTCAAACTCAAGCGATACGGGCAACAGCGCATTGCTGTCTGGGGCTACCCGTGTATCTGTTGGCCACTCTCGCGCTAGTAGCACTGCTACCTCCATACCACTTACGATTCCCACCCCTCTTGTTCGTGGAACCCAGGACTTTCGACATCAGCAGCCTCACCCTGATTATGAATCTCGTTCTATCGGTCATGGTGGCATTTCAGCTGCCATTCATCCCCAGGACCCTTCGAATCCCATTATGTCCAGGTCTGCACCCGGTATTTTCTCTCCTGGACAGACGCCCGCATCGAGTGGCCATGTGCAACATAACTTCAATGAAAAAGATAACAATGTACGCAACATCGCATCGAATAGGACCGTTTCCGTGGTCCATGGTGATGCTACTATAGCAGGCTCAGGTAGTTTGCCTCCTGGATGGGAGGAGCGTCACACCGCCAAAGGTCGGCCCTACTTTGTGGACCATAATACGCGTATGACTTCCTGGGTGGACCCACGACGCCAGGTAATGACTCGTGTCATGAGCTCAAACGGCCAGAACATAACACTCAAGCGCCAGACTATTTCGGACCTTGGCCCGTTGCCATCCGGGTGGGAACTAAGACTTACCAATTCTGACAAAGTGTACTTCGTTGACCACAATACCGAGACCACGACATGGGAAGATCCGCGGTTGCCGTTACCGCGGGATGTAAACGTGCCGCAGTACAAGCAGGATTTCCGCCGCAAGTTGATATACTTCCGTTCCCAGCCTGCGATGCGTGTACAGCCTGGAAAGTGTCAGATTCACGTCCGGCACGACTATATCTTTGAGGACAGTTATGAGGAAATCATGCAACAGACGCCGGACGATCTCAAAAAGCGACTCGTGATCACGTTTGAGGGACAAGACCTATCGGATCCCGGGTGTTTTACAACGTTGGTTTCTAAAGTTACTCATCGAAAGTCCCTCATACGTGGTGGCCCACACAACTATATAGAATTCTTCCTCCTACTCTCACGAGAGATGTTCAAACCTTCGACCGGCCTATTCAAACATTCGGCGCACGACAACCACACGTTTCAGATCAATCCCGCCATTGGCGACAATCCTGAGCACCTCCGCTATTTCAAGTTTATCGGACGTGTTCTGGGCTTAGGCATCTTCCACCGGCGCTTCCTTGACGCTTCTCTGGCCGTTTCTTTCTACAAAATGATACTAAAGAAGGAAGCTACACTGACAGATCTGGAGATTGTGGACGCCGAATTACACCATAGGCTGACATGGATGCTGTAAGCCGTCATCCTTCTCAATGTGAAGTCGCCATGTTTGGTACTCACATAAGCTTCCAGGAGGAATGACATAATAAACGGGGTCGATGAAAGCTTTACAACAAAGGTGGAGCGCCTCGGCAAGATGGCTACGATGGAACTTAAGCCAGGTGGTGCCAATATCCCTGTGACAGACGAGAACAAGAGGGAATATGTTGATCTTATGGTCAAATATCACACTTTGGAGCGTGTCAAGGATCAATTTGGTGCTCTCAGAAGTGGTTTCATGGACTTGATACCTCAGGACCTGATCACCTTGTTCGACGAGCGTGAGCTGGAGTTGCTCATTGGTGGAAGCACGGACATCAATATGTATGTTTTTCCTTCTGCTTTGTCCATTTACGATCGTTTTTCTTAAAACTTGTCATAGGGACGACTGGGCCGCATTCACGAATTATCATGGGTACGATGTCAATGACGAAGTGATCCAATGGTTCTGGAAGTGCGTGCGCTCGTGGCCGCCAGAGCGTAGATCACGATTACTGCTGTTCGCGACCGGTACCTCGCGGATTCCTGTTACGGGCTTTGAGGACCTACAAAGCTCACACGGGCTGCGGCGCTTCAACATCACGAAAGCAGGGAAGCTGAGCGAATTGCCGAAGAGTGATGTAAGGGATAATTGTATCATTCTTCCGCCTTACAAGGATTATGCAATTTTGGAGGACAAACTGATTCTTGCCATCGAGTGCGTGTCTTTTTTGCACTTCCTTGTAGGAGAAGGTATCTAACATGACTGTAGGCAGACGGTCGGATTGGAAGAGGAATAGACGAAAGATTCGGGCTGAGCAAGCTTCTGTTGCGCGACCGATGGGTTTCCTCATAATTGGTTCTGTTCTATACCGCTATCTCGAGAGACGCGGAGCCGTAATTGCCTATCTCACTTGTCTTTATTGTAAGATTCGATTTACTACTATCTTGCGATTGATCGATATGCACAGACATTGCGTACTCATCATTCCATTTCCCCCTGGATTGTAGGAAGTGCTGACGAACTTGGTATTTGGATAAACAGCTAACTGTATTCCCACCTAACGTGTTAATATAATCGAAGGTGAACATGTATTGATCGTGGTCTTTGGACCGAAGATGAGGTACTGGGCATGGTGCATCAGGCCATTAGGCCTCAGGCCTTAGAAATCATGACGAGTGCCAGTAGTACTACGGTACGACTCCGCGGCCCCGCCACCTGAGCTAGGGCATCTGCCGCGCCGGTGTCTTCTCGTCTTCCACAAGATAATCAAGGTGAAGGTCAGTCGGGCATGGCGTCGTTTGTAGATGCTTCCCACGTAGGAGGACACTCAGACTTGGGGCCAAAGAACGTTTTATTGTATCTACCTTTAAGAGGATGCTAGAAGTAATGTGGTCCAAGCTAGTGCAGTACGCGTACTCAAACGGCACGCCGACCCCGACCCATTCAAACCATCCTTCCGAACTGAGCCTCCAGAGTCGGGGCGAACCGATTATAATATATTATATTACCTCCTGCAACTGCGTTCTCCATATAAAACCAGTGGGGCTGATAAGAAAGCGGAAGACGGCTACGCCAGCAAGCAAGTCCTTTGGTCCCGCAATAGCTTGTGACATACATCCACATACCACTCTGTGAAACTGAACGCACGCCGACTTTCCTTGCATTTCACTACCCGAAACCTGCCCACTCGATGCTCATGTATGTGACCTCTCGACTGTCAGGATCCCAACCACACAAAACGTGGGCCTTCTTCGTGGCGGTCCCAAGCCGACCATGCGCCACTACTTCCATGGGCCGCAACGGGGCAGACGGGGACGTTTGCACGGTGGCAACAAAGTGTGAATGATACCGCAGCGGATCACCTGTAACCGAAGCGTCCGCGCGGACACCAAAACACAATGCGAGTCAGGAAGATGGGGAGGAAAGGATGGCAAAGCGAGGCGCAAGGCTCACCGGGATATATAAGCCAGTCCCCGCCGAACTTGCCGCCCCCGCCCATGTAGTACCCCTTTTCCCACAGATCACGGAAGACCTCGCACCGCGCGCGCTCCTCAGCACTGGCGGGGTAGCTCCATACGCCCGCGTCCCGCGCGGCGCCCAGCGTATCGTACGTGTGCCGCGCCACGTCGGGGTGGACCTCCCCGTCCTCGTCCCCGTGCCCGTGTCCGTATTCGTACCATGAGAACGCGTCGGACGTCGTCGGCACCGAGATCGTGTAGACCGCACTGCCGACCGTAGACGGTGCAGGCTCTCGCGCTGGCATCACAGGTGCGTCTCGCTCACCACCACCACCACCACCTTCTCCTATCGTCCCCGCCGCCGAGGCGTCCGCGTCCGCGGCTTCTGACGCCGCCGCCGCCGCCGCTGCTGCTTCGGCGGCGAGCTGACGCCGCCGAGCCTCACGCTCCGAGCGCTTCTGTTGTATTGCAGCCGCTGCCGCTGCCACGTCTTGCGTAGGTGCGCCAGTCATACTCGTCGAACTCGCTGCCGCTGTCATCATCGCTGGAGTTTCTCGTCCCCCGTCACCCCTGCGCTGCGCGAGTCGCTCGACTTGGTGAGTGATGTCCTGCAGGCGGGACGCGTCCCACGTTTGCAGCTGTGCGGGGGTGGGAGTGCGGTGCGCTGCGGGGTCGTGTACGATCGTCGCCAACTCTGGGCGAGTTGCATGCATAGGGAGGAATGAGTAGGAAGGTTGTGCGCGCGGAAGAAAATGGAAGGAGAGGTTAGCCAGGGCGATGGCGATGAATGGCAGATGAAATGGATGGGAGGGAAATACACACGTTTTTCGACAAGGAGGACGAGCTCTTCGGGCATGAGAACGAGGGGTAGGCCGAGGAACACGTTCTGCTGTGAGAGATGGGGGAGCGTCCCGGAGAGCACGCCGCAGATACGGTGTTCTGAGCGGAGAGTAGCGGCGTCTGCAAGGGTGAAGTGGTGTTGGTTCGTGCTTGATACAAAGTGGAATTATCGCGCACGATCAGCATCCCAAACGAAAGCAGAATGGTTAGAAACGTGGATCGGTATTCGCATCGTTCGTTCAGGATTCACCGGGCCGGTGCAGACTCCAGGACATTTCTATTTCTCACCCAAACCCAACAAGAGCTCCATGAACAGCAGTGACACGTACGCAGTACAACCCGCCGTCAGAACGGCAACAGTAGTTATCACAGATATTGTGCTCTCTCATCATCCGTGAAGTAGCTGGCGATGTAGCTCCTCATCATCTGACAGATATCCGTGTACCTACTATCTCTGCTCTCAACAACGCCGAGCAAGACAAGCACCATATTCAGACCAACGGCTGCGGTGTGCTTCTGGAGCATGGGAGGAATGTCCTCGACAGTGAGTGAGAATATATCCGCAAGACTCGCGTGCTTGTCCCGCGAGACCTGCGCGACCGAGTCCTCCGTGATCTTCGGGACTTCTGTACAGATCTGGTTGGACAGGTAGTATGTGAGCGAGCGAACGCAATCTCTACGGTCCTCAAGGAGGGCTATAGCGGATATAAACGAACCTCGATCTGTCCCACGGCTTCCAAGAGCAGGACCAAAAGGCGGAAAACACTCGAGACTGTTGCTCTCAGCGCTTTCACTGTAAAATGGGCGGAGTAATTTAGCTACCCTCCCTGGATACCGATAGAACTTTGTAGTCGATTGCCCTCACGTTTTGTCCAGATCGCAGCCTGCGTCATCACCCTGTGCATAACGCGGCCAAGCAGCAGCGACCGAATCCCCGCGGGTATCTCTGCGTAGCTGTCCATGATTATCTGCAGGTCCTTCGCCGTGTACACGTCCTCAAAGTCGACGCGTCTCCAGTCCTTTTCGGCGTCCAGAAGCACGGCGTTCGCCACGGCCGTGTTGCGGATGAGCACAGACCAGATTCGCGCGAGGGGGGATATCGGGTGACGCACAACGCGCGCGGAGAGCAACTTCGGTTGGTCGTCTCGGGAGACGAAGCTGTGTGGCGCCCTGCGTGCCTGGCGAGAGAGCTGGCGAAAGATGGAGTACGTGGGTTTGTAGTTTCCAATGATGCTATGTACCTCGTCAGCGAGGGCGCGCGTGTGGTTGGGGAGAGTGAGAAACCACAAAGAAGAGCATACCTCGTCCTCTCCGAGTCGCGGATGAATGTGTCACCCCACAGGTGGTACAACAACTTGATAGTGCACCCCCGGAAGGTACGCGAAACGTGCAGGGACGTCATAATCGCGTCCCATTGCAGGATATTGTTCGGACGAAGCATCATGTCGCCCATGTACTCTCCAATGGCGATTGCCAAAATATTGTAGATAAGCTCCGTTGGTAGTTGCAACGCCGAGTTCTGGACCACCCGTACTATGGCAGACGTATCCTCGGGTGGAGTGGTCGAAGCCGTCGTTATGTTGTTGCGCCGAGCTCGTTTCCGGGACATGTGGTGTGTGGTGGTCGCCGGTTCGTGTGCGGGATACTAGGAGAGGGATACTCGGATGAGGGGGTGACAATCAAGGACAGGATCGAGTACGGTAGAGCGCGCAATGGCGCGGCCGCCCTGCCTGATTTTAGTCAAGAGTGGTGGCGATGCCACTGCTGCTGGCGCTGGAAATAATGATCCTTGGACCATTCCTTGAGCCCGGAGACCGTGTAACACCTTATTACCGGCTATCTCCGCCTGGCCGGTACGGGACTCGTAGTCCCGGGGAATCTGTCGTGGCTGCGCTCTAATAGGGAAAATGGCATTCAGCTGTGATGTCACCTGGAACAATATTGTCCCTCCCTCTGCCAATGGTCCTCGATTAGAACACTATGCATATGGGCCAAAAAAAAAAAGGTTTCCTGTCCTGCCGGAGAGCCGATGTACTACGTATCGCTCGTTGGCTCTCGGCACTCTTTTCTTGAGCAAGCAAATAACAATCCTATCCTGCTGTCAGCCCCAGCCTTCCTCCCAAGTCGCCCGGTCTCCCACCACATTAGCTTCTCAGCTATCTGCACTCACATCGGGCCTTCACTCCACTTCCGCGGCTGCCCATGCCACATGCACAACGCGATAACCGGTACCTTTGAGAAGCTGCCGGCTGTTGGCTTGTAGCTGTCTGTGGAGCTCTGATCGTTCTAACCTTGACCCTTGACAAAGGTAGTAAGTATAATCGCTGATTCTGCTACGGGTGCCACTCCTCCCATCCGGTTGGCAAAATACCCGGCAACTCGGAAAGAAGGCATACTACCCAGCCGAGGCTGGTGGTATCTTGGGATGAGAAAACGACACCCTCGTTCCAATCAAACTCTATAGATAGTGCTGAGAGTTTTTATATCTCGACTTGTAATTTCTGCGCGTTACCTAAGCTGAGTGAGATAATTGACCACGCACTTTTTTGAACCCTGGGAGATCTCACAGGTCACGGTGGTCCGGAGTCCTCATCTGGATAATGGCCAGGAAAGTTGGTGCGTGCCCTCCTAACAGTTTTGCATGCAACCTTGGGTTGTATGGCTTTGAGCCGGAGGTCGTTGCCATCTCTCAGGTCTCGGAGGCATGAGAGATGGCAACGGCCCCCGGCTCGGCGGCCCCCCCCACACCCTCGTTCTCTGTAAGACTCACGGACCGTAATAATAATTTGTTGCTTTTGGCACAGGCTGAGTACATAGATTCCTTTCTCGCTTTGTCCAAGGGCATCGGCAGTGGCGATGTTAGAAAATGAGAATTCTGCGGACTCCAATTCCGAACCCGAAACGACTGCGTTTAGCGCGGGCACGACGTGGTAATGCTCGCAATTAATAAATTTGCTATCACTATTGTCGAGTGTATGAGGTAGGACCGCGTACACCTACGCCGTACACAGGTTGTAGAACTTGCCAAAGTTATTGTTGCTACTCCAAGTTCCCCCCAGGCTATCGTCGGTGAATCGTGCATATACTGAGCTAGCTACGACACACGGAGGAGAGTTGCTGGCATTCCCAAGGTGCTTATTTTATGAGCTCCCACTTCTCTTCCTTCCATTCACCGCCCAAGGACCTCACTTTCCCCTCCTTCACCAATTTCTTCATATGCAGCTGGATCCCTCTCGCCGCGGCTTCCCAAAGCTCCACCGGGTAGCTCTTGTACAATCCCGACACGATGGCCCATGTCGTCCATGATCCATCGGGTGGGTCCGTGCGGAGCAGTGCCAGAATCTGCGCCTCTCGCTCGAGCCTGTGTTCGATGTACATCCGGATGGTCTGAGGTCCATCGGGCACGACAGGCCCGTGTCCGGGGTAAAGCGTGTCGAAATTGTCACGTGTGTCGAGTATCTTTTGGAGGCTCGCGAGGTACTCCTGTAAGTCCTCGAAGACAGCTGTTCCCTGTCCAAGGACGGTGTCCCCCGTGAATAACGCACGGTCCGCAGGAAAGATGAGAGATATGGAATCGGGGGTATGCCCGGGACAGTGCAAAATCTGGAGCGTCCAGTCGCGGGAGTCCGAACCCGGCGGCAGGTCTGAAGGGACCAGTGTCTGGCCATCAGTCAGGTCGTGGAGAGGGTGGCCTCCAGGTGCAAGAGTGTCGGCGTCCTCCTGCAATTCAGACGAGGTTTTGTCCCGGACGGCCTCCCGGTGTGATGCAGGGAGGGGGAACTTGTGTATGCGCGGAGGAATGAATGGCGTTTCTGTGTTCCGTTCGGTCCAGAGTTCGCGGCAGAGGCTGAGCACAGATGGCAGACCATCAACGTGGTCATGGTGCCAGTGAGTTAAGATTATGTCCGAGATATCGGGCAGCGACGGATTACGCGGGCTCTCAAGTACCGTACGCAGGAATGGAGGATATTCTCGCTTCCCGTCGCCTGTGTCTACGAGGATGTAAGGGTTTGACTTCCCGACTATGTAGGTATTGGTTCCTGAACGTTGTTCACTTACGCGTACCGACCGATAATCATCTTTGAGGAAACTGACCTTGCAAGGTAAATTTCCCTGGGTTCTTTTGCCAATGGGTTATAGTCACTCGAGTCGCAGAGTCATGCCCAAGTCCACATACCTGACCCAGTATCCTGACCACTCTGTCGCTGATCTGTAAGTATCGCCCTATAAGATTCCAATGAGGAAAACTATAGAGGAGTAGGTACTCGTGTCACAGATTTCAAGACCTCGAGTTTTTCCATTATCCAGTCACTCGTTCACGTTTGAGGTGTGAGAGTAGTGACTCTGAACAAGGAGAGCCAGCCAGAGGGAGAATAGTGCTTCAGCTTAGTCAGCAGCAGACTCGAGCAACTTGCGCGGCACCGAAACAGGTTCACCCTCACCAGCTACCGCTTCAACGACAAACATCGTCGACAACATCCCACGATGTCTGCAGATATAGTGACACATCGGCCTGTGGATGTTACGTCCCAGAAGAGGAAGAGGTACTCTCTATCATCTCGATTTTAGCTCCGTAACCTCAACAATTTTCAGGTCTCGCTCTCGCTCTCCTGAGAGTGGTCCCCGCCCAATGCGGCGCAGGTCATTCTCTCCTCCTCCGTCGCGTGAACTATTAGACATACCAAGGGTGGAAGACGTTGACCCCGTTCGCAGAGCTGAGCGCGAGCGCCAGCTCGCCGCACGCATGGCCGCGGTCGAGCTCGGAAAGGCGGACGGCAAGAAGGGCGAGACAAAGGAGAAGGAGTTCAACGCTGTGGCAGAGTTTGCTAAGCTAACGTCCTCGCGCTCTGGTGGCGTGTACATGCCACCCGCAAGGCTGCGCGCCCTCCAAGCAGCGGCGGCTCAGGATCGTAGCAGTGCGGAGTACCAGCGACTTTCTTGGGATGCCCTGCGCAAGTCCATCACTGGTATCGTCAACAGGGTCAACGTGAGCAACATCAAACACGTCGTGCCCGAGCTCTTCTCCGAGAACCTCATCAGAGGTCGTGGGCTCTTTGCGCGCAGCATCATGAAGGCCCAGGCAGCCAGCTTGCCATTTACACCCGTTTTTGCTGCCCTTGTTTCGATCATCAATACAAAACTACCTATGATCGGCGAGTTGTTACTTCACCGGTTGGTCAGTCAGTTTAGAAGGGCATTTAAGAGGAACGACAAGGTACGTCAGAGAATTGGACTTTCAACCTTTGTTGACTCATGCCATCCCTCTAGACCGTTTGTCATTCTACGACCACGTTTCTCGCCCATCTCGTCAACCAAGGTGTTGCCCACGAGCTGATTGCACTTCAGATTCTCGTCCTTCTCCTTGAGAGGCCTACAGATGATTCCATTGAAATCGCCGTCGGTTTCACGCGCGAGGTCGGTTCTTTCCTCCAGGAAAACTCGCCAAAGGCCAACGCAACGGTCTTTGAACGCTTTCGCGCTGTATTGAATGAAGGCAACATCAGCCACCGTGTTCAGTACATGATCGAAGTGCTCATGCAGGTGCGTAAGGACAAGTACAAGGACAACCCAATCCTGCCAGAGGGACTCGACCTCGTGGAGGAAGAGGAGCAAATCACGCATGAAATTCAGCTGGAGGAGGATTTAAAAGTTGAGGAGGGCCTCAGTACGTATCTCATCCGTTACATGTCCCTTCGTCGTAACAGTTTGCTGGCAGACATTTTCAAGTTTGACCCAAATTATCTTGAGAACGAAGAAAGGTACAAGGCGATCAAGGCCGACATCCTCGGGGAGGGTTCTGACGAATCCGAATCCGAATCAGAGGAGAGTGAGAGCGAGGACGATGAAGGTACGTCTGGAGAGCTCGTCCTCAGCCTCCCTGTCTGAGTATGTTTCAGCCGTCCCCGCAAAGGAGGGTATCGAAGACCTCACTGAAACAAACCTCGTCAATCTGCGTCGGGTGATCTATTTGACTATCATGAATGCTCTCAACTATGAAGAAGCCGTCCATAAGTTGCTGAAAGTTCAGTTAAATGAGGGAGAAGAGGTACGGTTCTTCCGACGCGTTCCTATCTACCGTTACTTACTGCGGGATATCGTAGATTGAACTAGTCAACATGGTTATCGAATGTTGTTCTCAAGAGCGATCTTACTCAACTTTCTATGGTCTTGTCAGCGAACGTTTCTGCAAGCTCAATCGTGTATGGAATGAGAGCTTCGAGAGAGCTTTCGAGACGTATTACGACACGATTCACCGTTATGAAACGAATCGTTTGCGAAACATTGCGCGGCTGTTCGGCCACCTCTTTGCGAACGATGCTATCTCTTGGACTGCTCTGCAAGTGATCAAGATGAACGAGGACGATACCACGAGTTCAAGTCGTATTTTTGTCAAGATCATGATGCAGGAAGTCACGGAGAGTATGGGTTTATCTGCACTCAAAGAACGCTTCGCGGATCCTGAGATCAAGACACTGTGCACTGGCATGTTCCCGTTGGATAATCCAAAAAATACGCGCTTTGCCATCAACTACTTCACGAGTGTCGGACTTGGTGCCCTTACTGAGGAGATGCGCGAGCATCTAAAGGTGAGTCAAATGTTCAGCGCTTTGATCTATACCTGAGCTAATATTGTCTCTCGCAAGAATGCCCCTCGCCTCATTCTCGAGCAACGCCGCGCGATGTTGGAGGCCCAATCGTCGTCTTCCGATGACTCATCGGAATCGGATTCATCCTCTGATTCTACCTCGTCCGATTCGGATAGCAGTTCTGATGCGTCGTCAGAATACTCTCGCGACCGCCGGTCCCGTCGTCGCTCGCCCTCCCCGCCCCGTCATCACGGGCGGGATTCGCCTCGCCGCAGGCGAGATGACAGCCGGACACCGTCTCCACCACCTCGCCCGCCCCGAGACTCACCGCGCCGCAGACGCGATGACAGCCGGACGCCATCCCCACCTCGCTCTCGGAGGGGCGACGATCGACGTGGTGACGGCCGCGGCAGTTATGGCCGAGATCGTCATGAGTCCCCCCCACGGTATCGTCGGCGCAGTAGCGACTCGGTTTCGAGGAGTCCCCCTCGTGGTGGGCGCTACGAGCGTGAACGTGAACGTTCGCCGCCGCGTCGAGATTATACGCGAGACAGGGACAGGGACCGTTCTCGTGAATACGACCGTAGACGAGAGGATTCAGTGGGCAAATACGGGGATCGCCGGCGCTGATGCGAATGACCATGCTAAGGTGTACTGAGTATCTACGTTTATGCGTTTATGGCCATTTCGTTTGCTCTGTAATACGTCAGCCACAAAAGCCTTGCTCAACTTGTTGGGTTCCCATTGCTCCTCCATTGCTCCTTGAGTTGAATGCTTTTAGCCACGTTGCGTGTTCAAGTTTAGCGACACGGAAAGAGAAAGAGAGGCTTTTTCGAAACGGGACGCGCGCAAACGGAAACGAAACAGGAAACTGTAATTTGGCTATTGGTTGACTTTTTTAACCTTCTCAAAACGGAGGGTGTATATATACTGTAAGAGACAAGAGCAGGCTGTGCTTGGACACAGCGCGGATGAGTATAAAGGAAAGGCGTCACGTGTTTAGTGACACAGCAAAGCGATGTACGCAGTCTGAGTGTATCTCCGAGAGGTAGCTTACACTAGATTGGATGACATCCTCCTCACCTATAGGTAGCACAACCTCCTGAGGGACAGCCTTATCACCCGCAGGCCAATTGTATGAAGGACCAAGATACTTTGCGAATAGACGGAGTATGATTTGATGATCCTTCAGATACCCCAACTGACGATTGTGCTCAGCAAGCTTCATGTCGTATATATGTTTGTCTTGGGGGAGTGAACCAGCCAGAACAATGGGGTCGAGCATTGATAGCGCCATTTCTGGCGGATGACGATGTCGGACGCCAAGAAGTATGTGTAATCCTCGCAGAAGAGCTTGAAGGGGGAGATTGTTGGGAATTTGGAAGGTTTTTTCTCCCAGCGCGGCGTGAGTTGTCAGGAACATCTTCTTGCTGATGCCTCCACTTGCGCCACCTTCAGGGCATATAAAAACTTTTGGGTTGAAAGTCATGTCTAGAAAGCATGAGCGTGCTGCCCTATCCCAGCTAGTTTCCACCAGTCTCAACACAATCCAAAGGAGAACCCAGAAAAATGATTCGAGGTCATGAACATATGTTCGTGGGGTACGGGATGATTCCACGAGGTCGGCCGCCATAAACTGCCACGTTCCCTGGTGGAAAGATATGTCAACAGTCGTGTATACTGTTTCGTGTCATCAGCTTACAGTCTGTGCGTACTGGCATGCGGTGCTGCCATCGATGATTTCGGAGAGGTCCCAGTCGATAAGCATTCCACCATCAATCTTTGGTTTGGACTGGTCGTCATGATCAGCCAATTCTGTGGGGCCTACGATCAATATGTTGCCGGTGCTGATGTCTTGATGAAGAACGCCAGCATTATAAGCGGCTTCATGAGCTATAATGTAAGTCAATTAGTTACATAGACTAACTGCAAAGAAAATAGTCATCTGACCCTTCAGCAGCGTGCATTGCATTGACCACCTCCCAGGTACGATTGAACTTCTCAAGCCTTCTACCAACGACACCTAGGACTATGCGGTAGTGCCGATAGGGAGTTATATTCCAATGGGAGTTATGTGTAAAATGTTCATCGACTATTTCATGAGTTCGAGATGTGTGATGGGTGTCGTTGCTGTCAACATCACCAGACAACAAGCAAGGAGGAATGTTGGGAACATTGTTCTCATGGAGCCGACGATAAATTTCACCTTCCGGTTGCATGTCGTCCAGTAAGTTACGCTAAGAATCCTTCAGGAAAACTCGGCGCCCCTTCTCAACATCGCAAGCGATGGACGAGAGGTCGGACTTCAGGACGAGGGATGATGAAGCGCCTTTTTGTGCCTTGATGCGACATTGTTACTGCCAAATAGCCCTCTGCGTCGGTGAACTCTGGCACAATATCCTTTGCACGTTTGATTTCATCTTCGCTGGGTGGGCTGATGGTAGAATCGTGACCACGATTTTTGGGACTTGCGATATCGTAGCGGATGAGAAAATCAAAGAGGTGGGGCTCATCATTGAAGCATATCCGTTTGGTGACAACCGCACCACCACGGTCCCATCGAATCAGCCTCGCATACTCGCCGACAATGAGAACCATGAACAAGTGTGTGCGATACTGAGTGCTCAGTATCGCAGTGGCATATGCAGTAATCCGGCCTAGAACTTTGTGAACAGAGCCATCTTTGCGGAGGAAGGGGTTGTTGTGCCCATCGCCGTCGCTCTCAGATGTGTCGTCGACAAATGGGTCGTCCGATACCTTTTTGAACTCGATGATGAAATCTACACGAGAGAAGTCCACTTTATTTTCTTTATAGTCCCTCGTATATACCGAGCAGTCAGGCCGCAAACCAAATGAGAATCTGCAGTTTGAGATTTGCCTTGATGCGCGGGATGTAATGACTGGGACTAAATTTTCGAGATGCGAAGTAATGATGTGGAGCTAGAACGTTAGGATTAGACCTAAGAACAGGTGTGGTGAGCGACATGGGTCAGAACTCACAGATGACGAGGGTTCAGTTGTAGACAACATCATTTCAGTTAAAGAACCAAACATTCCCTGCTTGAACGAAGAAGGACCAGCCGAGGGAGGAGGAGGCATAAAAGAATCCAAAAATGCTGCCGCGGGTATAGGACCAACGAAGAAAGGGCTCATTTTACGCTCGAGTGCGGCCATATGTGCCACAAGCTGGCACTCGTGCTCAGCTCTGCGAACGGGGTCAACGTCTTCCACCCTCGGTACGTCTAATATTTCACGCGACGCAGGAGAGGATGACCTGCGCCGCATTGGGCGGGGACCACTCTCAGGAGAGCGAGAGCGAGACCTGAAAATTGTTGAGGTTACGGAGCTAAAATCGAGATAATAGAGAGCACCTCTTCCTCTTCTGGGACGTGACATCTACAGGCCGATGTGTCACTACATCTGCAGACATCGTGGGATGTGTTGAACCAGTAACTGGCGCAAGTTCGGCTTAGTGTTGAGTCTGCTGCTGACTAAGCTGAAGCACTCTAAACGCCGGCCGAGTCACTCTGCTTCACTACTCTACTCTCGCAGTTCAAACGTGAACGAGTGACTGGATAATGGAAAAACTCGAGGTCTTGAAATCTGTGACACGAGTACCTACTCCTCTATAGTTTTCTTCATTGAAATCTTATACAACGATAATTACAGATCAGTGACAGTGGTCAGGATACTGGGTCAGGTATGTGGACTTGGGCATGACTGCGACTCGAATGACTATAACCCATTTGCAAAAGAACCCAGGGAAGTTTACCTTGCAAGGTCAGTTTCCGCAAAGATGATTATCGGTCGGTACGCGTAAATGAACAACGTTCAGGAATCCCTACATAGTCTGGAAGTCAAACCCCTACATCCTCGTGGACACAGGCGACGGGAAGCGAGAATATCCTCCATTCCCGCGCACGGTACTTGAGAGCCCGCGTAATCCGTCGCTGCCCGATATCTCGGACATAATCTTAACTCACTGGTACCACGACCACGTTGCTGGTCTGCCGCGAACTCTGGGCCAAACGGAACACAGAAACGCCATTCATTCCTCCGCGCATACACAAGTTCCCCCTCCCTGCATCACACCAGGAGGCCGTCCGCGACGAAACCGTGTCTGAATTGCAGGAGGACGACGACACTCCCGCACCTGGAGGCCACCCTCTCCACGACCTGATCGATGGTCAGACACTGGTCCCTTCGGACCTGCCGCTGGGTTCGGACTCCCGCGACTAGACGCTCCAGATTTTGCACTGTCCCAGGCATACCCCCGATTCCATATCTCTCATCTTTCCTGCGGACCGTGCGTTATTCACGGGGGACACCGTCCTTGCGCAGGGAACAGCTGTCTTCGAGGACTTACAGGAGTACCTCGCGAGCCTTCAAAAGATGCTCGACACACGTGACAATTTCGACACGCTTTACCCCGGACACGGGCCTGTCGTGCCCGATGGACCTCAGACCATCCGGATGTACATCGAACACAGGCTCGAGCGAGAGGCGCAGATTCTGGCACTGCTCCGCACGGACACACCCGATGGATCATGGACGACATGGGCCATCGTGTCGGGATTGTACAATTACTACCCGGTGGAGCTTTGGGAAGCGGCAGCGAGAGGGTTCCAGTTGCATATGAGGAAATTGGTGGAGGGGAAAGTGAGGTCCTTGGGCGGTGAATGGAAGGAAGAGAAGCAGGAGCTTATAAAATAAGCACCCTTGGAATGCCAGCAACTCCTGCTGGCGAGACCTAACCTCCACGTCACGCAACGGTTATTCATCCGCAACTTGGGGTCGCCTTTCTCTTCGGGATCGGGGGCTTGGCATCCGCTCCTATGCTGTCCCTTGGGGAAGCAAAGAATGTTGACAGGTTCATGTACGCGTTTGATTATTCTCGTTTTGATCTGCCATATCTAAAGATAGTCCCCAAACCGGAGAACTCCTTTATATACACCAAGCAGATCAGAGGGCACGACGCTAAACAAAGGGTCCCAGACGGCCTTTGGGACCCGTACACATATCTTCTCGAACCGCAATTCTGAAGTCAAGGTCAACGGTGAACCTGCTGGAGATTGTCTCTAACATCCTGGAAGGTAGATTATTAACCATATTCTATACGCCCACACCTTCGCAGTGCTGCGGTATTTGCGTTACGAGTGCTCACACTCTCGTCACAACCTCAGCGAGGCAACGTCTTTGAATATTGAGGACTCTTCAATTGGTGGTACGTCGGATTCTCCGTCTGGTGGAGTGGATAAGTGCCTTGAATGTGTGAGATTCCGGGGGGCGACTGGCCGATGAAGTTAGTCGAGAACTTCACTCGTGGAGCCATCGATATTCGAGTGACATCGATGAGTAATTTCCGGGAGTGCAGTAACTCCTTTGCGAGAAAACATGCGGAGTGTGGTACACAGGTAGTCTATGCGAGGCCAAGGATATCAATGTCACGTCACTATTCTTCACCACCCACATATTCTCTCTCTCAGACTGTGCTGGATGGGCGCTGAAATAGGTATGGTCCCGTTGTTATTAAGCATACACAGACATAATCGGCCAATACTGTAAAGTCAGTCAAGGGTCTCAGGTCATCCCTCATCGACGTGCCCCTCACTCCGTGAGAGTGTCCGATCGCCCGCGTTCAGCTTGCGCTCCTTCATCTCGCGATACCGCCGGATGGCGTTTTCCCGCTCTACCTCCATCATGGCGCGCTGCGCCATCGAGAGCACCCCGGTACCACCCGCACGCACATGGATTTTCCCGCCCGGGGCCAGCGAGTGCTTCGCCGCGCCGCGCGGGAGACTCTTCAGCTGCGGCGGAGCCATCACGACGTCGTTCAGGCGGCGCGGCACGGCGCTGGACGTGGTCGCGAACTCCTTTGGCCGATCGCCGTAGTCTGGGCGACTCGTCGTTGATTTTTTGTGGGTGGTAGAGGAGGAGGAGGGCGGCTGGCCTGATGGTTGTTGTGGTTGAGTTTTGGTTCTTTTGGCTGGTTTGTTAGAAGTAGAAGTAGAAGAGGTATTGGAAGAAGCGGCATTTGAGGACGCGGCATTCCGCTCTTTGCGCTCGGTCGCGGCAGAAGCGCGCATTGCAGATCGTACAAGCGGACGCATGTAGTCCTCAACTCTCCTGAGAGTTCCAACGAAAAAAAAAAAAAAAGAGGCAGCGTGGTCATGAGAAAGGACACTCGGGCTCTCATTTAAAAAATGGACGGGACGCACCGATTGAAATGCTTGAGCGATTCCCCAGGTTGGATCTCAATAGCGCAATTCGAATGACCCTTCCCCTTCCCCTTCGCTGCCAATGTCTCTGTCCCCGCCGTCGCATCCGTGCGACGTTTCTTAGTTGGCGGGGGCTTCAACGTGCTCACATCATCGTTAGCGTTCGCCTCCTCTTCGACACGTAACCGAGTACGCTTCTCCCGATATTCCGCGCGGATCCTCGCTGCGTCCAACACGCGCGCAACAGACTTGGGGATGCGCTCGGTGCTGATTCCGTCGTTACCGCCAGGTGGGGCGAGATCTGCGCCTCTGGGCGAATAAGAGAAGGATTGATTACGAAGATCTGGTCTATTACTGACCTTTCTTTCTTCTGCTGCTCACGCACGGACTGTTTCGCGCGTTTATGGGGCATTGCTCAGCGCTCACACTCTACGCTCGCTGAAGCTTCGAGGAGGACTTGAAAGAAGCTAATTGAGGGATATATTACATAATAATATAGCAATCGTCTTGCCGCCTGTGCAGACGACGTAGACGGAACCTCGTATGTAACGTACGGCGTAGCGAGCGTGTAAGTATCTAATTCGTGATGTGTATCGTAAGTCTAAAGTGCTACAAGATGTGGATATACTCCAAACCGTGGCCCCACTCGAGAACCCTGCGACCGCATCCCGTTTAAATCGAGCAGCAAGGGAAGAAAATAACACAAGACGCAAAGCAAGGAAATATATATCAAGAGCAGACCAAGAAAAGTGGAAATGTCAAGAACATTCGCCAACTAAGCTTCACCAGCAATGTACATCAGTTTCCTACCTTTTCCACGTCCGTCGGCATCAGCAAGCCCACCGTGTTCCCGAACCCGGCAAGAAAACACGTCCGCCCACTGACGAGCGGACGAACACGCGTGAACGGTAGCCGCGGTGCCTCCCGCGTGACCGCAGGGCGCGCGACGAACGCAGGCGCGGGGACCGGCTCGAGCGCCGCAAGGGGCGATGCGCTCACGCGCGCCTCGACAGGGTCGAACGTCCAAGCCTCCCACCGCTCGAGCGATGCCGTGCTAAGCCCGCCGTCACGCACATGTGTGTGAGCGGACAACTGCGCAGTATCACCTGTCCCCGCTCCGCTCGCGCCCGAGTCTGGTGGCTTCCGAGAACGCCTCCGTAGGCCGACCACCGTCGACCCCGTGACGTCCCATGCGCCTCGCTCACATGTCGTGTCCGCGATCCGGGAGATCACGAGGGAGCGCCAGCGAGCTGGTATCTGTGGGGGTTCTGATGGACCTAACGGTGCGTCGTCCACGGTCTCCGGAACCACGAGTGTATCTGGAGCGGCTGCGCGACGCAGGAAGTCCTTCTCGGACGTACGGCGCGAGAGTACGCCATGCCCTGAAATGGGGAACGATGCGCTCTCCTCCGAAATGGACGCATGTCGTGAACGAGGAGGAGGTATAGGCGATGAGGGCACCGTGCTGGGATTGTGCGAGTAAAGCCCGAGGGAGGAGACCCACGGTGATGCGGATAGGGACGATGAGTTGTGCGTGCAAGTGAAGCGTGAGGACGAAGTGGCGGTCGAGAGGGAACTGTCAAGGGGGAGCAACAAGCGAAAAAAGTGGACGATAGGTCCGGCAGTGAGAATGAGAACAAATCCGTTAGACGGAGGTACGCCGCAGCGAGTGCATGGCTTGCACGGGGCCGCGCAGATACGCATAGATTTAAGTGTTCCATAAGGCTCGTCGAGGAGAGCGATGCAGGAGCCGGTTTTAGCGTCCCAAAGGGAGATGATACCTGCTTCTGTTGCTGCCGCAATGACGAGCGTACGCAAGCCGCCTAGTTCCACTGTGCATACGTGAAAGTTGGCAACCGTGTCAGAGGGGTTGCCAGCCTTTAGGCGACATTCGGAAGTGATGAGTGGGTCAGAGCCAGGAACAAGGTCTACGATATCGAGGGAGCCGTCTTCGTTGACGAAGCCCCCTACAATGCGACTGGTATCTGGAATGCGTAAAATAGTGGACCGGATCACACGACGTCCTTGAGGTGGAGTTGCCACGACAGGGCAGTCAGGGTCTGAGCTATTCCATTCGACCATCTTCCCATTCTCGTATGTTGCAAAAATAGTCGATAATTGATCCGGGCGATTGACAGACATGGGGTTTGACTTTTGGGTGTTCACAAAGTGTAATCCAGTGACCGCCGACGACGGGCCGCGCAACACTCGTTGAGGTCGTCCACCTGCGGGTGCTGGTAAAGTCCAGATAGCCACTACGCCCGCCCCAGTTCCTGCCGCGCAGTAAAGGCCCATATCATCCAGTGTAAGTGCGGTGATAACGGCACTTAAATTTGACGGTCCTACATCGAGTACATCTGCTGCATTCAGCACAATCGGCGCCGCGGAGCCAGTGTTCCACAGGACGAGCTCGTTTGCAATGCTTACAGCAGCGACCGTTCGCCCATCCGCACTCGCTGCCAACAGTTCAATGTCTGTCGAATGAGCACGGGGCAGTGAGGCGAAAGCGAGGGGGGCCTTTGGGGGATCAGTGCTTGACGATGATAATGGTTCAGCCTCGGCGCGATGACGTTGCGCTTCGAGACGCTCGGCATCTTTGAGCAGATATAAGAGGAGAGCGTAGAGCGCGGCGACGGTGGCAGCGATCGGGAGAACGACGATACGGGCCATCCATGCAGAGGTGCGCATGATCCAGGAGTATGATAACATGTGAGATTGTTGAGTACGTGTGGTAGGATGGGTGGCGTCTGCAGGACGAAACATCAGAAGAGTGGGTGCCTCGATGCGCAAATGTAACAGAGGGTCCTCTCTCGGGTTCAGTAACCGCCAGGTGTGCCATGCGGGGTCTTCTGCGCCTGAAAGGAGATCCTGCTTACGTTGCTGAGCAAGGGGTATCGATGTCGGTATGATAGGGGTATCAGAGAGGCGGGTAGAAGGGGATGTTACAAAGTAAAGAGTCCCGGTCGTCGCGAGAAGCTGAAGAAAATGTACATGATCAAACTGCAACAGCTGAAAGATTCAGCACGTACCAAGAACAGGCTAGTGTTTTTGTTCGCACGTCCACGGAGCAGGCTTCGCAGAGTTGTCATAACCTTACGGCCTATTCCATGGGTTTGGGAAACCTGCCCTGGAGTTGTAGGTTGAACTGGTGGCGTAAAACTCGCGTTTTGCTGCAAGAGCTCTTCAAGCTCCAAACGCTGAAGGTCGATAGACAGAACGGCGATGAAGAACGTATGAACGAGGAACCAATGTGCGACAAGTACAACTACAGAAAAGGCGCAGAACTGGCGCGTTGCACCGCGAGCAAAAAACGCGATTATCCCAAGAATGATGTTGTACGTAAGAACCTTGAGCGAGTTGGAAGTTCCAGCCCATGACAGACCTTCAGCGATGCGCTCTTTGACGGGAAGGGTTATGGACGTCTTGACAACAGCTTCGACCTGAGATGTTGTAAGAAACAAAAGGAAAATATTAACTATGGGCACAATACGGACCAGACTGAGCATATTCTCTGCGCCAATGAACATGATCACCAGTGGGAAGATCCCCCTGTGATGAACAGTTATAGAAAAGGTTCCTAACTTGGATGGGCACTCACCAAGGTATCATGGTGACCCGGAAGCCCACGAGGGCACAGACGCTCAAACTGGTGATAGTACTAACAAGAACTTCAATAGCGCCGGTGAAGATGAGACCTATTCCATTATGCACCGGAAGTCCTTTTCGCATGGACTGACCGAAAGTGACCGCAAAAGCCAAATAGGCGAGATAGATGAACACGGTTAGTACAGACGTATCAGCAGAGGAAGATTTGTGTGTCGTGTACTGTAGCAATGAGTGAGGCGATAGGTTCCGGCGCGAAAGGAACCACATACCTCCAAGGCGATGAGCTTCGGCTGCTGGGTCTCAGTGATCAAGTCGGCACTGTTCTTTGATGCCTCCTCTAGGATATGACGCCACAAAGTATGTCCCGCGTTCCCAAGGCAGTCTTGTTCCGGAAAGAAGTACGTAAGTGCCAAGAATACTGTGGACCCGAGGTCTACACTTGAAAAGTCGCTTTTGTCGCGCCACGCAACTACCATTTGCGATTCGATCGGGACACCAGCGAAGGAGAAATTATTTGAAGGCGCAAGAGTATGCAGTACATTTGTGTCCGACGTGAGCGCGTGTTCGTCATGATTCCAGAACATCAGAGGAGAGACCACGAGACATTGTCCGTCGGGGCGTCGCAGGCAGGATACCCTCCGCGTGGCAAGGGTGTCTGAAATCTTGCGCTCGAGGTGCAGGGTTGCGCGCAGGAGCCGGTGGCTCAGCACGGCAGAATCGGTGGAGGCGGAGCTGTGCACGAGCACGCGTTCCACGCGTAACGTCGGTTCGACGCCACAGCGCGCGCGGACGACAGAGTCCTCACGGACGTGGAAGCCGTCGTGAACGGCCCATATGTCGCGGAGGTGATGCTGAGCGCCATAGCTGGAGATAGCGTCGGCGGCAAGGAAAGGGTCGAGAATCTGGGAAGAGAAGTGGGCAAGGAAGCGGGGCTGGGAGGATGAATAGATTGCGAGGGCGGGGTAGAAGAGCGAGGTGATGACGACGGCAGAGATAAGGATGACGCGTATTTGATGTGTTGCGCAGTGCCTTTATGGAAAGTCGTGGTTTTATTCAGCGCGAGGTAAGCGAGAAGCATCAAAGTGACATACAATCCAAAGCGATGGAAGAGCCTGTGTCCTGTTGTGCGAACGCGGAGCAGTAGGAGCGGACCCAGGGTGTCCATGGAGGGTACGTGGTAGGTAGGGTTGGCGGACTAACTTTCAATGTGGCACGATTGAGACGGCGAGCCAATCCAATCCGTGGTAATTGACTCTTTACGCAGCAGATGCTAGTTTAAGCAGGCCAAACGCAGTAAAAGGATGATAGAAATGTCAATGGCGATACTGTGTACGCAATAGAACCATGGGAACGAGTAGGGGGTGACAGAGCTGGTGTATGGGTTCGTCAACAAGCCAGGAAGAGAGAAATGGAGGTGCTGACCGCGCGCTGGTCCACTTTGAGTCTCTGACGCCCGTAAAAATGGAGAAAAGTAGACGCTCGGTGCACGCACGATGGCGATGGCTGCTGTTGACAGAAAACCCCGCTCGGCGTCCGATCCGCCCGAAATGCCCGACTTCACCGGAAAGCAGAGCCGGCTCTCGGCCCGCTCCCCCTCCGCCAGCATTGGGTCCCTTCGCGTCGCTTCCCCAGCGAGAGGAAGCTCTCTGCCATGTCACCCTTGCCATCGCTCAGGTCAACCCTCTACCAGTCACGAAGATGTAGGTTTCTCTATTATGTTTCTCCGCATACAACTACACTGACGCTAGGGCTCACCGCTACATCTGCGCCTCGCGCCATTACCAAATTCAAGATGCCCGCCATGTCCCCGACCATGACAGAAGGGGGAATTGCATCATGGAAGAAAAGGGAGGGCGAGAGCTTTACATCTGGTGACGTGCTGCTCGAGATTGTACGCTATGAGCAACATCCTGTGTTTGAGACCTCGTCGATGACCTGTACAGGAAACGGACAAGGCAGTGATTGACGTGGAGGCACAGGATGATGGGATAATGGGCAAAATTCTGGTTTGCTATCCACAGCGGTGATTTTAATCCGTATCCTGACAACGAGACGTCTATGATAGGTTCAGGATGGGCAGAAGAGCATCCCCGTCGGAAAGGTCATTGCACTCTTAGCGGAAGAGGGTGATGATGTCTCCAACATTGAGGTGTCTGAACACGTGCTTGAGTCCTCTGAGCCTGCTCCCGTTCGTCAGCAGGAGCAGGAGCAGGCACAATCTGGTCCGATTCAGACCCCAACCCCTAAACCAACACATCACGTATCACACTCTCGACCTCTTTTTCCGTCTGTGGCGCGTTTGCTGCAAGAATATGGTGTTCAGGATTCCGAAAAAATAAAAGGCACCGGTGTCCGTGGGATGTTGACCAAGGGCGACGTCCTCGCCTTCCTTGGCAAGGCCTCCAGCCCGACGGGCACGTTCAAGCAGGCAGAACTCAAGCCAGGTTCAGGAGCTCCCAAGGCGGCGGAGGTGAAAGTAGAGAAGGTACGTCGCAGTTAATTGTTTTACCATCTCCCATACTCAACGCAACATGATCGTCTTAGCCATTGGATGGACTGGCGATTCGTCAGCTCATTATACAAAATATGTATGCGACAACGGCCAAGGCACGCGCTGCGGCAGGTGAGCGCTTCCTTCCATAAATTCGTTCCACACACCCCAAATCTGACTTCCGCGAAGGACCCCCGTTGTTGGCCGAATTCGACTCCATCATTGCAGATTACCTCCCTCCAACACCCACACCTCCGACCAGGACGATACCAGCTATCTTGCCTTCAAAACCGACATCGTCTGACTTCCTTGACGGTCTCGTATAAAGCCTGGCGCTGTTGCTTATTCACCTATATAACCCGCATAATATCAGACGCGTGGCACTGCTCTTGTGGGGTATAACATTTGAAAGCTGCATGTCCAACACCTTCACAAGTGATACGTAGCTCATGCTGATCAACCTATTCAGCCTCATCGAGCGGAAGGAACTAAAAAGCCATTTGGCACGTCAGTTGCGGTCAGATACTGATGGTTGTGCTTTACCCGGAACGAAATAAAAGCCTCGCTGGTCCCACCCCGAGCAAGTGGAGACGATACAAGAAATTGCATGTTCATGGTCCCGTCATTGCCTACACGTAGCGATGTTTTGCTCGAGTTCTGCAGTGCACGCTGTGCCCTTGCGATGTGCGCCACTCGGTAACTGCATCGCAATTCATCATTTTAATGGCATGTCGTCGGATGGGCATCCAAACCAACCTAAAAGAAACCGGTTCTGTGCAATGTACTGTCTCGAGCACCTCGCGATCATTCGGATAATCCATCTGAGATGCTCTGGTGAGCTTCCTGCGGGTATGATAGTAACCGAAGACACGAACCTCGGTGCTTCCAAAGACTCCTTGAGCAAGAATCCGAAAAACTGGCGCCGACGCCGCCGTGCGGGGTCTCCGCGCCCGTTCACCCTGCTCGGGAGGAGTCCCAATGAAGGTGATCTTCTCGCACGAGGAATCGATCTCGGAAAGGGCATCGCGAAGCCAAGATGACTATGAATGGTGGATGTGAGTTTTGCGTCGACAACTAATGCATCCACTTACCTTTAAAATGAGTTGGAAAACGCTACCATGTAATGAGCGGCGGTTCGGTGAATACGTTATCCCAACTGGGCTCTGCTCACGTTTGTTCAATGTCAAAAGATATGTCAGGTTGGGCCTCGACAGTATATGTCGTGACCTCGAACTTTGCATCCGGCTCTACCGAACCTTCCGCGCTACGCATCGTGAATAAGGTATCCATGTGCATGAAAAAAGAAGGGATGCGCACATAAGTAGGCACAGGGGATGTCCTTCACCGGCGTAGGACAACCGCATTCCAACCGTTTTCCCCGCCGCCGCACCAAAGTAGGCCTCGATTCTTCCTCGCGGCACGTCATCGTCTCCGCGGTGCTCGCGATCGCGTGCTCGCCTCCAATTCTGAGCTCGCCCCTCCGAGACACTGGGCGCTGAACCGGTGGAGAAGATGGACAGGGAGTCTATAAATGTATGCAAAGGGAACTCTAACACCGTCGTTTCCTCCGTCTGCGACGGTCCCGGTTGTGTCGGGGATGAAGATGGGGTTTGAATAGGAGGACTGTAAGTAAACTCGTCGAATATTTGTGCAGGAATATATGCAGCGGCTATTTGAGATGAGAATCCCCGCGTCTGTCTGCAGGGAGGAACCACATACCCGCCACCAAGCTGGACTCTTCAACGTATAAAGTTAAACCACCGCTGGTGATCACCATTGTCCCAATCTAGGCTGTATTTCAGCCCCGCGAGTTGACCGTAGTTGCTGTGTCGTGCTCACGTTCACAAAGTTCACCCCCCTCAGGAGAGTACCGAAATGGCGGAGATCATGCATCGATGCTACCAGAACCTCACGTCGAGCAGACGTTGACCACCAGAAAGAGATTTTTACAGAACGCTCACTGTTGGCGTATGCTGTTGCCCGTGATGACCTGCATTTGACATGATCCACGTTCTCGAAGAATAGAAGAGAAGGCACGGCAGAGCCTGACCCGCAAGGGGAGACGTGACATAAACACGTGACTGTGACTACGCGTGATCCGTTCCACCAGGAAAGCGCAGCTCCAGGTGAGGACAAGCGGCATGGAGTTTTACCTCTTCAACCTCACAGATAAGCCCATTTTCGTCAAGCCCGAACGTTACAAGCTTATTGAGCTCATCGTTCGTCCGAACGACTTCGCTACGCTTCCCGCAGGTGGGAATAACTTTAATTTATCACCGGGAGGAGGAAGATCGGAGGTCACACTTACCGATCGCGCCAGTGCGTCGCTTGAGGTAGCACCGCAGGTGAAACCGTCCCGTCGCTCCCGATGGAGTAACATCTCAACGCCGGAAGACTGCCCATGGCTCATATATCGGGATCAGGTATCTTCTTCGGTTCCATTACGATGAACGTTCACGAAGAATGCCGTAGGCATCTAGGAAGCGCGTGGATATTTTGGTCCTGCCAAAGCGAGACTTGCAAGCCTTTCTCTCAGACTTGCCAGACACAACTCCTCTTTATTCTCTTTGTTTGCCAGGCAGGTCCACGTCATGGGCGCTACTCCAAGGAATCTGACTGTTGAGCACAGGTACCCATGACTCGTAAGCGCTCCACGATCTCAAAGTGTCTGCTGCTGACACTTTGTAGCATGGCCTTTTATGGTTGGCCGGTCTCTCAGTGTCAGTCCGCGGCCACTCCGCTCCCAGTGCAGCTCGCCGATGGCATTCGCCTTCTCGACGTTCGCCTTGCTATCATAAACAGGCAGCTCATCGCCTACCATGGCCAGTATCCACAACGCACAGCTTTCCAATCTATTCTGCGCGACATTCATGCCTTCCTCACTTCACCTCTCTCCACGCGAGAGACTATTATTGTCTCGATAAAACAGGAAGACTTTGAGACTGAAAGCCCCAAAATGTTCTCGAGTTTAGTACGTGAAGAGATTGAGGCTGGCCCAGGAGGAATGGGCATGTGGTTCCTGGAAAATCGTATCCCAAATCTAGGCGAGGTGCGCGGGAAGGCAATCATGTTTAGCAGGTTCGGCGGTGATGGCGCAGCGTGGGAGGGTGGGCTAGAGGGACTGGGGATTCATCCAACACAATGGCCAGACAGTGCGAGAGAAGGCTTCACGTGGACGTGCAAAGGCGTCCTTGTGCGGACACAGGACTGGTGCGTCGCTCCCCTCTCATTTTCCTCAGACATCACCGATATATCATACCACAGGTATCACATCCCTTCCTTCCTATCCATTCCCGAGAAAACGCAGCTTTCCGTTGAGTTGATCCTACCCCCACCGTCAATGTCACCCAACCAGTTCTCTCTATCACATACTTCTCTGCCTATTCCCTCCCGTTTTCAACACCCGCAGTTGTCTCGACAGGCTTTGGGTGGCCGGGTATTGGTCTGGGGTTTGAAGGTGTCAATTCACGCGCTGCTCGCTTCTTGCTTGCCGCACTCAAAGGGAATCTGGTGCTACGTGCATGGGTGCTAATGGACTTTTACGACGAACCGGTTGAAAGTGGCCTGGTGCCGCTGCTGATAGAGTGTAATTTCAGAGGGCGCTGAAGAGACGCCCATACCGTGATTATTGCCCATCGGACACATACGCATAAGTTAAAACTGTACGTCTGTTCTATATTCACCGCGCAATAACCATAGGTTGTTTGCTCGATGGGTGTTGTCACAGTACCAATCCTAAAACTACAGGGAGGATGGAAAGTATCGGATCAGTTACAGTGCATCGCATGGTCCGTTTTCAACGCATATGCCAACGGCTTTTCATCATAACATACCCCGCTAAGAGTTTTCCTTAATAATGACCCGCGAGAAGCAAATCAGGGTGCGTACCAGTGGTTGCGACGAACGAAAGGGCGGAGGCCGTCGCATTTACTACCTGCATGCAGGAGCCTGGCATGTATCTCTCCTAACGAATCTTCTACAGAAGGCTGCCTCGCTGCAGTTAGCAGCGATCGTAACATGCCGTCTACGTAAACATTAGCAGGCAGCGATGGGATGGCGGCTCCTGACGGACCAAATGCGGAAGTTGAAGAACCCGGTTTGAATAGCCGCCGTCGCCCATGTTTCTTTTGCTGGTTGGAAAGGGACGTCAAGTTTACAAAACTTGAAACTCGTTTGGAAGAAGAGGGCTGCGAGACATTCTGCTTTTCATGTTATAAATGAAAGGGAGCATACTGAGGGGTGCGGCTAGCACGCTACTCCCCTCCTGTCTCCAGAGACTTTCTGCATCGTAAACCCCAGCAAGTGAGTGTTCAGTTTGCCGAAGATGTCCTGGGGAATGAAGCGTCATCGCAGCTCAATCTACGGAGAGTACTGAAAAATTCGAGTTCTACCCGACAATGAATCTCCGGAGCGAGGCCGGTTCTTGGACTATCCATGATCTTGCTGAGGATCTGTTTGTGGTTCGTTTTGAGCGTGATACACCGGGTAACGATAGCCCACGCTAATCACCCTACAGGATTCCCCAGCCAGCTGTGCGGAGAGTCCCTGGGAGGTAGCTTCAGATGCATGTGTGCGGGAATGTGTGTTCTGGCGTTAAGAGTTGGAGTTTTGCACCATAACTAACGCCCGTGTGGATCTAGCGTCAGCGGAGCCACCTCAGGACGGGGGACATCGGGCGCCCAGCCCTTCAATCGCTTGCATCGATCCGAGACTGACGTTGCTGTGGCCGTCTCCACAGACTCCACCTGCGTCGCCCAGCGAAGTGGAGTCGTCCGTAGACGGCGACTGGGGCACCTATGACGACTTGCTCCAAGACTCGACGCCGACACATGTAGAAGGTACACCTAAGATATCTTCGTATTGCGCAGCAGCTAACTTACCAGCCCCAAAACTACGTCCTCATAGAGGGAGAAGGGATTGCTCCGACTCGGACCTTGGACAACGGGACAAACATGCAACTCCTCCCGAACATTGGCGAGTCGTCTCCAAGCAGGGAGCGCAAGACGACGAGATCGATTGTAAGTCCTCCTTTCATAACGCGGCGGAGACGCAAGGACACGATGACGATACGGATGAACGTCGTATAGCAGACGCAGGTTACTACTCGCGCTGCCGCCAGGAACTCCACTGCCGGCAAGGCGATGGTCAAGGGCCCGGACAAGACCCACACGAAATGGAAGTGGCGCGCGAAGGGAGAGGCCGCCGCTCCCTCCGGCCCATCCACCGGCATATCGCGCATAGGACGTTATCCGGGCCCAGGAGCTATCGGCAAGGGAGAACTTGAAGGCCAGCAGCGGCAGCAGCAGCAGGTAGAGGGGATCGAGAAGATCCACATGAAGCTGTGGAAGTGCCGGATCGGTGGATGCAACAAGACGTTTCATAGGAAGGGCGACGCCGTGCGGCACTTGCAGACGACCGCCAGGCATAACGGCAGGGCGGTTGTTTGCAGCTGCGGTGCGCCGTTTTCGAGGCACGACGCTTTGAAGCGGCACCAACGCCTCTGTAATGGACCTGTTAATTAGTTAAGAGGCGGGTTTCAGCTGAACCACTCGATATTCGATCTTGAAGCTTGATGGGAAACACAGGTTTGGACTGGCCCGGGGAGCGCCCCCAATCAGTCGCACTTGAGGCCCATCGTGGTGTATGTGAACAGACGCGACAAATATACTGGAGGGAAGTGCGTCTTTTTATTGCTGAATGGAAGACGGAAGTGTTTGTCGATTTCAGCTCAGCTCAGCCAAACCATCCTTTCGAGGAGAGCGCGAGCAACCCCTCAACGCTAACATCGTGACCCCCGTGAGCGCTCGTGTCTAGACGAGATTTGGTGAACGCGAGACGCACGTGTACCACAACAGCGCCACAAAGATAGGGAGAGGCGGAGGCGGCGAGCTATCGAGATTGGGAAGAGTTTGCCTCACGCTTTTGTTCTGTTCACTTCACCCATAATAATAAGTTCATCCCCGTGGTGGCACACTTGCAAAGAGAGAAAGCACAAGCCTAATTCAAGTTGGCCCCTAACGCGGTAACCCCGGGAACGTCGGACAAGTTGAAGAGATCGTGGCGTGTTCTCAGGCTGTCCCAGTCGGCGTCGCCCTGACCGCTGTCGTACGTTTTGACACGCGCACACGCAACAAGTTTGGAAAGCGATCCTACTCTGCTGGAATACAAAGCGTCTAGTAGGCGACCTCTCTAGGGCTTGCTAGCCAGATGACTACTTGCTCGCAATAGTCCCTCGTTTTGCCAATCCCTTGTGATGGTCATGCCATGCCTCTGAATCGAAATGTCCTAGCTCGCACACGTCGGCTTCGTTCACAGCCTTGGATAGTCTCTTGTACTTGTATGGCTCTTTCTTGTCACGGTATCACACATGCGGGGCTGCTGTAAGGTTGGGGACTGGAGTTAAAGGTTATGTCCATGTCCGATGTGCTGCTCCGAGTCACGGTCGTATTCCAATGAGGACACCACCCCTTTCCTTGGGCGGTCAGATTGAATATTGGAATGAATCATGCCCAACCAGTCCAGGTGTATACCCCACCGTTGGGTGTCTTCCCACTATAATCTCATATTCTTACGACATCTTCCTACGCCGCAGCTCCACTTCTGCACGCATTTCTATATAATACTACTCGAAGCGCCATGGAGCTCTATCTCATTCCCAACGATCCAGTCAATACCACGCTCATATCCTCCGACGGTTTTCTCCGCTATTGGGTCCGTACAACGCGGCCCCTTTCGTCACTTCGGACATATAGCTCCATCATTCAGCGACCGTCAGCCCGTGGCAACAACGAAGAGGAGACCCTCGGGGAAATCATATGGGGCGGGCTCGGCAGACATTCAGTCGTCCATAGTGATCTTTTCAAGGGACGCTCTGATGTCGCGGACAACAAGGTCGTTAGAGTGAAAGACCTCTTGTGGAAAGTTAACACTTTTGGCACGTAGGTGATACTTTTTCCCAGCCGTAGGTCAACGCACTAACTAGGGCCCGTGCTCAGCTCGAGATGTTTCATTGGGAACGACGAAGAAGAGTATGTTTGGAAGTTCTGTAAGAGCACGGGATTCCAGGTAAGCCTCTTGCATTCCTGAGCTGCCAGTGACCATAGTTGAATGCTTCCTTAGCTCCTTCATGTCCGTACTGGAAGTGTCAAAGCCATATACGAGCACAGCCCTTCACATGTCGCCAGGGGCATATTCAAAGGCCAATTCAAAACGTGCCTTCGCATTCACCCATCATGCACTCTCGATCCTGACATTCTCGTGCTGACCTTTGTCGTCATGGAGAAGAAGCGAAGGGATAGCCTCGGCGACCAAGTGAACGTTGCCGCCGACAAAGAGGAGAGCGTCGCGGAAGCGAGCGGACTGGAAAGCGGTAGCGGCTTGATGTGAACAGCCAAGGATTGAAATTTGTGATGTTTGTCTTCCTGTGATTACGATATCAGCCCTTTAGAAGAAAGACAAATGCCGCCACGGCGGGGTTAGAAGTCACGTTGAGGTCACGAGGTCGCACATCTCCATCCGCATCGGCAGTCGCGCCGAGAGCACGACACCTTGATTCACCATGTCTCGACCTTCTTGCTTCTCATCTTATCCGGCCTGACTAACCCACTCTGCTCCCCCACTCGCACACAGACTATGAGCATTTCAGGCACTTACACCGAATCACCAGCTGTCTTCCTCAGACCTAGGCCGCTTGCTCGCACGCCCGGAAGTTTCATTTTATTGCCCCTATTACCTCGGCCGCGGCCGGTCAAACCGCTTCCCGCGGAGGTGTGGTCGAAGGTCCTATCGTACGTTGTCGATGATGGAGAGGATGATCGGATGAGGGTTCCTGAGCGACGCGCTCTCTTGAGAGAAAAGTGGAAGTTATTGTTCGTGTGCAAATCTTGGGCGGTGAGTACTGTCTCTTTTGACGTGCAAGAGAATCGCATGGGAGTGGTCGACGTGTGTATGCTGACGGCTGCACTAGCGGAAAGCCTATTTTTTTCACCGTGTTTGACCTTATATTCGACTTTACTCATCTTGTGTTGCTAGAATGTCGTTCTGCCCCTGCTCTATTCCCATGTGCATATTTTCACCGTGCCCACACTCGAAAAGTTCGTTGCTCACCTGTGCTCCTCCGACCGACGCTGGGACTCCATCCGACGCATTCCATACTCTACCCCAGGGCGCTGGGTGCAGATGCTGGACCTTTCTGAGATAGTGCTCGTCCACCCCACAGATTCCCTCTTCGTGGACTCCAATCTCACGCGTCTATTTCCACTTTTGCCCTTCCTGACGAGCCTCTACCTCGTTCCCGAGATGTTCCTCAGCAACCGGGCTCTGGCCGCGATGCAGATCAAAGATGGCATCGGTGAGCTGCGCTCGCTTAAAGGCATCAAAATTTCCGTGCCTGTCGGGCACGCCTCGACCCTACCTCTCGCCCCGAGTCACGACGCCCTTATTCGGCTCCTCCGGGACTGCCCGCGCCTGGAGCAGCTCGAGATAGCCTGCTGTTCCGACCCTGTCAGCCCAGAGCCTGAATCTATCACCGACCTAGACCTCGGCTCACTCCGAGACGAGCGCTCGGCCTTCCCACCTCGACTGTGCCAACCTCATCTCAAGTTCCTCTGCCTTTCCGCAGTACCCATCTGCCAGCTTTTTTTCACGTTCCTGGGTACGCCACTGCCGGAGTTGCGCCACCTCATCGTGACTCCTTACAGCGGTCATCACACCGCACAGTTGAGCGCGCTACTCACGGTTCATGGGCGCAGCCTCATCTCGCTGCGCATCAACACACCACGGTACTTACGCGGATCCATGGGTGACAGGCCGCCACCGCCAATACTCATATCCTGTCCGGAGCTACACTATCTCTCTCTGGACCAGCCTCTGCCGGCGCTGACGCTGCCGGCACCCGCGCAGGACGGCGAGTTGCCGCATACACACCCACTGCGCGTGCTGACGATCCCGCGGCCGAACGCGCGCTTCCTCCGCGGTGTTGAGGCGCTGCTGCCCCGCTTGCCCTCGCTCGCCGTCGTACGTGTGAGAGCCGTGAGGTGGCTGCGTCCAGGTGTCTCGGGGAAGGCGCTGGAAGCGGGCGTGCAGGGCGAGATGCGCGATTGGCGACGCAAGTTTGCGCGCAGAGGCGTGCGACTCGTCGATGGCGAATGGCGCGATCCCGAGTGAAGATAGGATGGTGGACCGTTGTCATGGTCGCAAGTACTACGTCTTCCCAGGATTCCTTTTGGGGGCTCCGTACGTACTGTACGTATCTGCATCCGTTGCGGCGTTTCATCCCTTCGTTAGTTCCTGATGTTTGCTTTGGGTTTCCTCGCTCCCTCCTCCGTGGACCTGCAAGTATATATGTGGCCGTCTGCGGATCATTCGATGAATGCCGTGTTGTCAATTGAGAACCGCGTTTAAAATCCGACAGTGTTAGAGTAAGAGAGTATTCTCATTCATTGGTGCATCCCGCCGGTTTTCTTTAATCAGGTCAATACATCCAGGTTCGGGATGTATAGCTGGAAATACTACAGTAGTCGATCTGCTTGCGTCTGCAAATGTCCAAGTCTTGCTCATCTGGTCCTCGTTTTGTTTCGTCTTTCAGCTTCATTTGGTGTACAACCATGCCACGACGACTTAACAAACAAATGATCCCGATATCGGTCCGCAAACCGTTGCTTTTAGCTGTTACCACTGGCGCCAATGCTTCCCTTCCTCGCCATCCTCCCCCTTCCCCCCTTCTTCGTCCGCCGCGGGATGCACCATCGCTGTATGCCTTGTCGACACAGATGTAGATAGGCCCTCGGTATGCGCCGTAAACTGGCAGTTTGCTCAAACGCTTCTTGCGAGGGCCGCCGCGGTGTCAGTTACTATGAGAAAGAAGAAAAAAGTGGGGAGCCAAAGAAAATGCGATGAGCGTGCGCCGCGCTGTGGTGCTACGCTACGCTACTGTACGTGACGACCCGAGCCAGCTTCTTCTTCTGATGGCCCCCTGGATGTGACTGTAAAAGGAGAGTGGGGACGAAGACTGGATGTTTAAAAGGTGAAAAATGATGGCGCAGGGCCAGGCCAATTAATCAGTGATGAAATGATACCTGGCTCGTGGACGCATTGAATTATGCAGCGCAGCTGCATCGTATCGCCACCTTACCCTGAAAGAAGCGGTTACCAACGCAAGTGAGGACGCGCCGCACAGCCAAAACTGAAGAAGAACGCGTCGCGCGCATCAACGACAACGACATCATCATCATCATCATCATCATCATCATCACCGGCACCATCATCATCTCACCATCATTGTTCCCGAGAAGAAGCGAAGAAGCTCCTTTCTTCCCTTGGGAACGAAAAACCGGGAAGATAGCCTCCCTTTTTTTTTTTTTTCCCGGTGCAGTCCGAGTCTCTCGCTACCCGTATCGTACCGCCGATGCCAGCAAAAGTACCGAGGACAGCAGTCATTCGAATCTGTTTCATCGCGAGGGGGGGGGGGGGTCGCGGAGAAAAAAGAAAAAGGACATGGCATCGTGCGTGAAGAATGACAGGTATGGTCTTGGTCTGGACATCTCTCGCCTGCCCTAGCCGTCGTTACATGCATGCACAGCACGAATGCCGGTCTGGGCCGTGCTGCGCGGCAAGTTAATGGAAGTCGTGGTTCGTACCGGTGTGACCCCGGTAACCGTATGCTTCGCGGATGTCCAACTTGTGTTTCTGCATCCCATCACAATGGCAGACTTTATTCGTGAGGAGTAACAAAAGAAACCAGAAAGAAAAACAGTATGCGCCAAACCCTCAAACCAGTGAGTAGAGAAATGGAAAAGCCGAAAGGGTTGTTGTGATGTATAGGTATAGTAAGTAGCAGGTACAGTGCCTGATTCATGGCCAGGATACGGAGGGCAGAGGAAGATGATATATGCACAAAACATGGTCTTACAATGTGGAGCACAAACAGTATGCGGATGGGGCGGGTGAGATGGGGAGGGGGGGATGAGCAATGACGAATTTGAGCGACTGACGTTATTGACGGGAGATTGTCCAGATAAGTCGCGTTAAAGCAAACATTCAAAATCGACGCTGAGACTTAGACGACGGCGACGGCGAGAAGGGGTGGATAAGATAGTTATAAAGAGGGTCCGATTAACGTCAATAACCTCGTGAATTAATCACGATGGCGGCTGACGCGCTCCACGCCCGCACCGAGGACCTGCTTAAAATGCTGTTCCTGCACATCTCCTCAGCTTCTCACATTATAATGGCGAGGAGAGTAAAAAACAAACCTGGTCCGCATCGTCGTCCTCTTGCTCCGTACCGACCGATTCATCATCAACCTCTTCATCACTTTCGTCAGAAGATTCGTCATCGAGTTCGTGCGGTGGCTGGGACGGCATCACTGTCCTTATATTGTGATCGACCAAAACAAGAGCGGGAACGTGAGTCGTTGTTGATGCCGGGATAGGCACTGGTGCCGAATGGAGGGTAAACGCAGGGTCATCGTCGGACTTGCTGGCAGCTTTGCGAGCAGCTTCCTCCTCGAGCCTCTTGCGTTCGCGTTCCTCGCGTCGTCTCCTCACCCACCCCATACCGCCACCGTCATCGTCGAGGGAGGATTGAGGGGCCCCGCGTCGTCCTCGCTCCTCGTCATGTCCGATGAAGAGCTTCTGGTCACTCTGGACTTTGGCCCACATGCCCCCGGCATTCACACTACCCATCCCGCCGTAGCCCCACTCGACAAATTCTGGCTCCTCGTCGGGTATGTTGCTAAATACGTTGGTAGATTGATGAAGATGTTTCCGAGCACCGTACATGCGACCGTTAAGCATACGTTTTGGCTGTGGCTGGGCAGTGGAGGTGGCTGATCGCGCTCGAAAGAGCGGCTCCGGGTTCGTGGAGGTGGAGTGAAAACTCTCGTCGGCACTTCTCCAATGACCTAGGGGGGTACCCAAAGAGGTAGGGCTGTCGTCGCGCGACGAACTGCTATCGCGAGAATCGGAGCGGCGTGAGTCACCGCCTTTCTGTAGGAACGGGTAAAATAGACGTCTTGCAAGGCGCGAGGAAGATGCAGTTGGGAAAAGGGCAGCTGAAGTAATCGTTGCAGTCGAGGGAGTGGGCGACTCTGTGATGCGGGCTGGGGATGGTGGAGAAGGTCGTGAGGTTTGTACAGGCAATGAAGGGCCGGAAGTGACGATAGTGGGGACCTCCCTGGGTGTCACGGCGCCATCTCCCAAAAGAAGGGAAGAATGTGGTGACGTATAAAGATCCCGGAGCTTGGGATTGGGAATGCCACCGGGATCATCGTCGTCAAAGACGGAAGGTAATGGGAGCTCTTCGCCATGCTCGGTGACAAGAACAGCTCTGCGGGGATCCGGAAGGGGAGCGAAGCGGATACGACGGCTGCCCGAGGCACCACCAGAGCCACTTCTTGAGCGGACAATACGGTCCTCACCTGAAATATAGGGGAGTGAAACGGAATTGCCGAGAGAAGGGAGAGGAGTAGCGTGAACGGAGGATGGGGGAGTATTGACGTCTTCTGATGAGGACGTAGAAGAGGAGAGAGACTGATTTGAGCGAGACGGATACGAAGGTTGAGGGAGAGCCGAGAGGCGACCGTACGGACTTGGGTTAAGAAGAATACCTCCACCTGAAGGTGATCGGGAGGTGAAGGAGTGGGACCGGGGATGAAGAACCGAAGTCATATTGGTTGGCTCGGTGTGTTGACGAAGCAAGGGGAGGAAAGAGAGGAGCAGAAGTAGAGGAATGAGATGGTGTTGATATAAGGGGTGGAGCGGAGAGTCGGGCTTTTGCCCCACGGATTTATTTACTTTAATATTTATTCCAACCCACGTGCTTCCAAAAAGACCCCAGATACCGCCATTTCCCTTCTAAATTGCCCATCTGAAACCTGGCTTGGCTTGGCAAAAATCTATCCTTATCGTGATCCAGCCATATCGGCCATAATTTGTCCGAGCTTTTTTTGCTCCCTCTTCCAGGACATTCCAGTCCCATCCACCCATTTCCGTCCTCCTGGTCTCTGGTTCGATAACTTCCATCCTTCACTCGGGATCGCGTGTTGCCTCGGCCAGTTTTGCACAGCATTTAGCAAAAAAAGGTCTGTCCTCTCCTCACTTGGTCCCATCGTTACCAGGCAGGGTTAGGTTGCTAGCATTCTGCTGGATCAAATAATCTAAAATTGACCCTTGTAACCCCACACTACTGGATCCTGTTCATAAACATATTGCAAATTAGGCGGGTGACCGGCCTGACATGTGGGGCTTCCGCTTGATTTGGACAGGACGAAGTGTTCTGGTATGACCTGGTATGACGGCCAACCCCTGTATATCAAAGAGATCCGGTTTTACGTATGGAACACTGTCGCTTGTTGCACGCGACTGTCTTTGGTTCCAAGGTGATGCGTGCGGGTCGCGGGTCTCAGTTGGCTCTTAGAGGCAGCGCAAGGTTGGGATTGATTCCGTCATTCCCTTTCCAGTAATGGCTCCATATGGGTCCCGGGACATTCATGGCAACAACCCCACCGAAATGGGACATCCTGACACATCGCACTTCATAGGCTTCACACCTTCAAGTTAGTGTGCCGTTTCTGTTTCGGTTACGTGGATCACATTTTGTTAATGCTTAGTGCGATTCTGTGCTTAGCGCAGCCAGGTGGCGTGAACCTCGTATGGACAAAACATTCAGCTGCGGCGTGCCTTCCATACCCGGATTGTGAAAATGATGGCCGGGAGAGCCTTGGGCTCAGGGCTTACTCTTCGGCCATACCGTGACTAGTGGCTTCTGTGGTGTCGTTCCCGTTACCTTATCTCACTCCAAAACACATTTGCTGATGGTGTGCGCTCGCTTCCAACGAACGTGCATTGGTTACGGTGCCAGACAAGATCATAAATCACGTAAATGTAAAAAAGTACACTTTTTTCAGCATAGCATAGAAAAGAAAAGACCAGGTGGATGTGCATCCAAGAAACGTGCATGTGCCATGTTGCTTGCCTGCAGGTGTTTGCCTCCGTCTTGTCAGCAGGCCAGGAGTGGTTCCATCATCATTTGTCGTTCTGAGGCCAACCCAGTGCCAGGGGGTTCCAACGTGTGGGCCCTGAAGCGATGAATAAGCTCCGTAAAAGCTATTCAGTAAACTTACTGAGCTGGCGGCGCCGCCTCTGTTGCGCGTCGCTGCCCGTGTGATCTTTGTGATTCATCTGCCGCCCATATTTGTAAGTACACGAACACTAGCACTGCCAGTGCCAGCTTCGTACGCTGGTTCGTAGATGACTTGCCTCGTGCCTCGTCCGCGCCGGCCACGATCGTCATCACACATCTCCAAACCGGCGTGATTGATCCAGTGTGAGAAGAAAAGAAGCCGTTGCAATCCTTATCGCGGCGCGGCTAAACTGTGCACATCGCGCATCATTCCTCAGGCCTCAGTCCCAGTTGAACCTGCACAGCCTCATATGATATTTTATGACGCCGCCTTCCCCGTTCCCGGCCGTTTGCTCCCACCGTCCTCACATGCACCCCACTCATCTCCTGCTCCACCTCAAATGAGCAATGCCCAATCTGTAATGTGGACCAGGTTTCATGTTCGCATCTTGATCATCGTCACGAGGTCTATCCCCCTTTGTCCAAACTCGAGGGCACCAAACACCGGACCACCGTGATGACGTCCGGGTGGGTACGCCGCCTGTCCTACGCCCATCAAGTTGCAGGAGCCTTGTAGCGCAAGCGCCTGACCATGTCTTCATTTGCTCACGGACGGAACAATGACTTCATAGGCCTCCCCCCCACTTCCCTCTCCTGTACACACATCAACGGACAGATTGATGCGATTATGAAATGGGTGCATGGGGTTTGCACATGACATTCCCCAACTGGATGGATTCCTGGCACCGAAGTACGGTAGTGTCACAGCAGAACGCAAGACACGGACGAATTAGACCGAACGGCGAATGGTTTGGGGTGGGGTGGATTCGTCCGAATCGCGGTACTTACTTGGTGATCTTCCCATATTCATCAGTGCCCTCTTGACCTTTTTGCCTGTAATCCCCATTATTTTTCAATTGTACACACAGACACAAACATCTGGGTTCTGCCCACCTCTAGCATTTGGTACGCCTCAGGACGTCATTGATCCCAGTTTGCCCAAGTTCGGGTCCAAGTCTAACAGGTCGGCTGTGTGTGGCTTCGCGCATGCCGATCCAGATGTACGTTTTTCTATCCCATCCCTCCAACCTTGTTTCCTATACAACAAATGCAAGGTCTGGAATATGGAGGTGGCGTATAAGCGCGCATAATAGGGTTTCATCTCAACTGCGCACTTTTGTCGGGATCGGGCGGGGCGCTACGATTTCAACCCCTATGATAACGTCCGCTATCAGTGCTGTGCTGTGCAAGAAGACCGATCGATGGAGCATCGTGTTCAATCCTGGATACTCTCCGTACCTCGGGGCTAACGTCGCTCATCGCTCCATTCTTCCTGGCTGTGTCGAAGTGAGCAGGACACGTAGGTTATACCCCTCAGGCCTCGGGCTTCCTGAACTCCTCATGCTGGGCCGGTATGACAGCAGAAGTTCGTGTCGATCGACGATGTTCATTCCTTGCATCGTCCCCTTACAGGGTCATGCGGATCGTCAGTGATGCCCACCCTCTTATCTGAGACGCCTGCCAAGAGAAGTGCTGGGGCCCAATGGGCGCCAGAGAAGGTGCTGCTCGTCAGCCCACCTGCCAGTGCTCAATGGCAGAAGCCCCGCTGGAGAGCGTCTCCCGGCAGAACATAAACGCTCTGTTTTCGCACGATCATGACGCCCAGTTCCGACTGCCGTGACACCCTGCTAAGCCATGGGGATGCGACCATCCCGTACGGCATAGGTACCTTCTTGGCTGCTTGGCAGGGTGGAGTGGTTACAGTATGGGTGTCCCTCGTTGTCACGTCTGTGATTATGGGGCGCGATAGGTGCGACATGATTTCCCGTCCTCCCCGTTGCACTCGGTGCTGTTACATACATACATGGGTTTTTGGGTGGGGACTGTCAATCACATGGAAGGATTGCCCTTATGTTTCTTCCAGTAGGTCGGCTAGGTCAGTTGCAATCCAGATCACGAAATTTTTTGACTCATCTACAATAGCCATACTAGTACCTTAGTCTCGGACCATTCAATAGAGTTGAATGAAGCAACATATTCGTATTCGTTTCCTCATAGCAGCAGAATCCAAAGTGTGAACTAGTCGGCCCCCAAGACAGGCTGACCCTGAGACTAGGTTGAAATAAGGTTGTACCCATTTACTTGCATTTGTTCTTTGGAAAATAACGGAACTCCTTGGGCGCAATTAGATTTAATGTGGCTGGCCCTCGGCCCGCTTCACGTCCTATAGAAAAAACACGTTGTCCGCGAAGTTTCCTAATCCCAATCGCATCAAGTCAAGTAAGGCCTGCCAAAGAAACTTGGCCAGACTTGATTGTTACCGGGTGGTTGTCATGATGTTCCTGGCTGGTGGCAAATCTAGCCCGCAACTCCATCAAATATCTGGGCGCTAGATGGACCGTATAGTAGGAGGTGGGAGGGCTATAATTTGACCAAGAGTTAAGTAAAAAAATAAAAAGTGATAAAATTACGACGTGTCGTGGATCAGCACTCTTGGCAGGAACAGTGCCGAGGGTTGTTGATGCGAAATGCAGTACCTACTCGTTTGTTGCGTGCGTAGTCTACGACCTTCTATGGAACATAGACTCGGAGGGGAAGGAAGTACGCCGGGCAGCCGGGATCAGCGCCTTGTCCATGACTAATTTCAAATCCTCGGAGTGGACTGTGGGGGTGGGTCGGGTCGCCTTTTCTCCGTCCTGAACCAAGACAGGTGGCCTCCGCAGTCCTTGCCCCACATCCTCAATGTAGCTGGCTGCCAGTTTCCAGGACGCCAAGTCTCGAGCTCGGCACTAGTATCCTCATATCTGTATCGTTATCGCATCCCCCGTCAGGTAACTACCTCTGCACCCTTAGTAGTCCGCGGCTCCGCCTCAACACTATCATCTCATCACTCACGCAATCCATGTTTTGATGTTTTGAATGACGGCGTGTAAATGTCTTGGCAAGCCCACTCCTGCGGGCCCATAGGACCACGCCACATCCCCAAAGTGGGCATCATTATCCCTGTGCGTGGATGTCGGGGTTTTCCTTGGGCGCCCCCACCTCTCTTAGGTGTGTGCAACGTGTTTTCTCTTTAATTTTTCTGTTTTACAATTTTCTCGAGTGCCAAACATTTCAAATGAAGGTGCATGAAAGAAACACAACTATGTGGAGGTGGCGGTGGAGTCCTATCCCTGTTGCCTGTTGGCGGGAACTTGCATCATCATTTTGTGTGACTGTATAGCTTACTGACTCGTATTGGAAGATATTCCGTGTGCGACATTTATAGCAGTCACTTGCGATTGTCATTTCGATCGGCGCAGCGTGGGGTACACGGAATTCTGCGTGGACGTGTGGTTGTGCACGCCGTTGTAGCTATTGACATTCCCCTGCGTGTTATGTTATTGGTGGCGATATTCGCGCATTGATGGATGGTGATTCTCCATGATCATGACGGTAGAAAACGGCGTTCTCTCATCGTGGAAACTGCCAGTCCGCACCTCTATCGCAAGGTAAGAAGAACCGACTTGAAGTCCACAAAATCGACTTGACTCGGTGGGGAGTTGGAGCATAAGCGATAAAACTAAGAGAGCGGCGCAAGTAGTGGATTAGGTTTCGAATCTCCGAATGGAATATCATAACCATGGTTCAGTAATAGTGGGCGCAACCCTGCACCGCCTTCTTGGGAACAATGGGCTTCATGGAACAGCCGGTATCTATGTGGTGGGCTCGGCGCACTTCTCGAATGGCTAGAGGCGCATCAGATTGGGGTTCTGATAGAGAAGAAGCCTGACCTGAATTCCAGCACATACCACGATTAATCTAATCTGCACCCGCACTGAACATGTGACCGTTTCAGCGAGTGACGAACCACTACGCTCCTTTCGACGACGAACATTTCTAAACCTGGCGTTCCCTATCTCGACCACCTCTTCCATTTTCCGCTCTCAAAATCTGTCTTCTCCAGCACTCAGACTCGCTCAGGTATTCGAATTCGCTGTCTTCGTTTGTCGCGTCTCGTTTACTCTTTACCTTTAGATTTATAGAGCTTTAAGCAACAGCGCTGCTCCGAGAATGCCTCCGATCGAGAAACCGATCGACGGTGAAAAGTATGACATCGTGTTTATCGGTGGCGGTAGCGGAGGCTCAGCCGGTTCAGTATGTTTTGCCCAGTATGTGGTGACGTTTTGGCGCTTACTCCGTTATACGTAGCGTCGCGCTTCGCTTCATGGTGCCAAGGTAGCAATAATAGAGGAATCAGGAAAATTGGGTGGCACTTGCGTGAACGTTGGTAGGTGCATGTCCTCCGGTGGTTTGCATATGTTCATAAACGCCACATACAAGGTTGTGTGCCAAAGAAGGTGAGTATTTCGAGCAAGTCCTCAGAGCTTCATCTCGTTAAGATGTTTGAAGATTATGTGGCATGCCGCGGATATTGCAGACAAGCTACGTCACGCAGGTAATGGTTATCACTTCAACCTGCCCCAGGACGGCGGCAAATTCAATTGGGCTACCTTCAAGCCTCAGCGTGACGCATACATCCGCTTTCTAAACGGAGTCTACGACAAGAACATCACTGGGGAAGGTGTTGCATACTATGCCGGTCACGCCCAGCTCACATCACCGAATACGATTGAGATTAGTCGGGACGGCACTACGTACTCCATTAACACCGATAAGGTGGTCATAGCCACGGGCGGACATCCGGTCATACCTTCGGATGACGAAATACCCGGCGCATCGCTTGGCACCGATTCTGATGGGTTCTTCGCTTTCGAGGATCAGCCCAAGCGCGTCGCAGTTGTTGGCGCAGGATATATCGCAGTGGAACTTGCGGGCGTGTTGAACTCGTTAGGCACAGAAACGCACCTTATCGCTCGCCACGATAAAGTCCTTCGCACCTTCGATCCTGACTTGCAGGATGTTCTCGTGCCGTGGATGCAACACACTGGCATCAATTTCCACGGCAATAGCAACGTGGTCAAGGTCGAGGGCGAGCGCGGTAGCCCCCTTACCGTTCATCTCCACCATGGCGAAACCCTCACGGTCGACTCACTTATTTGGGCAATCGGTCGTAAGGCAAATACCGATAGCCTTGGTCTCAAGAAAGCCGGTGTGAAGCTTGACTCCCAAGGAAACGTTGTCGTCGATGAGTGGCAAAAGACGAACATTGAGAACATCTTCTCGATCGGTGACGTGCAGGGCAAGGCGCTTCTCACGCCTGTGGCCATCGCTGCCGGAAGACGTCTTTCCAACCGGCTCTATGGTGGAGAGAAGTTCAAAAACGACAAACTCGACTACCACAATATACCCACCGTTGTCTTCTCGTGAGCCTTGCAAAACATGTTTGCTATGGTTCCTATCTCTAATCGTTACACTAGCCATCCCCCGATCGGAACCGTTGGTCTTACTGAGCCCCAGGCGCGTGAGAAATATGGCGACGCGGTTAAGATTTGTTCGCATTCTTGCCCCAGTGCTCTTCATTCCTGCTCACACAACATCATAGACAAATCGTCGTTCCGCTCCCTCTACTTCTCCATGGTCCCTGTAGAACACAAGGAGCCATCCTTGTTCAAGCTCGTGGTTGTTGGGCCCGAAGAACGTGTCGTCGGTGTTCACGTCATCGGTCAGGGTAGCGATGAGCTGCTTCAGGGCTTCGGTGTCGCTGTTAAAATGGGTGGTGAGTGATATCAAAACAGAGCGGCGCGCCGTGTCGGGTTGACTGATGGTGGCCTTTGTATGAAGCAACGAAACGCGATTTTGACGACACAGTCGCGATCCACCCAACCTCCGCCGAGGGTACGCGTAATTTTTGTCCCCATTGTTTTGATTATCAGTCCTCACCGTCACGTTTCAGAATTGGTGACGTTGAAGTAGATAAAACCCTCCACGCGAGTGAGAATGTACAGTAGGCCACGGTTCTGTGACTCTCATGGGTGAAGATTTCGTTGTGGGCTCTATACAATTATGGGATACTACACAATTTGCGGGAAAAGGATCAATTCACGCCCATCGGAATGACTTCAGAGTCCGTCGCACGGCAACAGTAGAGTGACTACATCCCACATGTCGGGTTTGTCCACAAGTCACTGCGCTGGAAAGTATAGCGTCAAGAGGTGCGGCAGACTTAAGGGTTTGGACATGCCATCAACCAATAAACGCAAGTTTGAGTGGTACGAAACACTCCCAAGAGGACATCTCCATTATCGTAACATCGCCAAGATCCTCCGGTAGTCCTCGCATACGGTTTGAAACGTCTCCTCTAACTTCTCTAAGCGCTCCTTATCCTCGAGTTGGGCAAGTACTTCCTGTGCACAGGGGCCAGCCAGTCAGCCAGCCATGTCACTTCGCGGAAACATATTCGTAGTAGAATCTCTGCACTCACATAGTTGAAGCGGTACAACCGCTCCTTCACCTGCAACCTGTATGCTTTGGCGGCTCGCGCATCGGCAGGGTTCAGGTGCAGCTGTATGAGCATCTCCACGAGTCGGTGGAACTGCCGCTGTATCATTGGTTATTATTATCGTGAGTGCGAAGAGGGCCGGAACCGGAGATACGCACCCCGGCCATCTTGAGCTCCTTCCTCCAGCGCTCCTGCCACACGCGATCAGACGGTGGACCGAGCTTGCCCACCGCTTTTCCCTTCGCAGGATTGCGCGCCCGCCCCACGCGTCCACCACCATGAGAGACCGCGTCGGAGCCGAAGCCCTCAGACATGAAGGCTGTATGACCGAGCAGCATCGCGAGGTCGTTGCGGTCGCGCAGGTCCTCGAAGGCTTCTGCGGGGTCTTCCACCGTCAGCTCGGATATCGTAGGCTTTGAGAGGACATATTCGTAGATTGCTCTGTACAGCGCCGCTGCGGTGAACGTCAGCGCGAGAGGGTAACGCAGTTGTGGTACACTGACACCCGTGTCCCTGATGTTGGTATGGGGGAACGATCACGAATTGGCTGAGAACGGTGTCATGGGGTGCCAGACGGACTCAGATAAGAGGGACACAAACCTCAGTCGGAGGCGGACCTTGTCTGGAAAACAGTAGAAGGGATACAGCGAGGAGTAACCCACGAAATGATACGTCTCTATAACCGGTGTCGTCCGCCGTTTGCGCTTTTCATATCTATTCTCATCAGGACTCATTGAAAGTGAACCAAAAATGTAGGGACGCGCACAACACCGCAAACTCCCACGAATCTTCCTCTTCGTTGATGTAAGAACCGGCCTCGATGAGGAGTAGAATGAACAGTTGCATTCGTCGGTGATATTCCCGGAATCCTGGCGTATTCCACTTTGCCTGTAGCAACAATGTCAAAGAAGTGTGCGATGGGGGAAACCCGGGCTCGGGGCACGCACGTGCCACACTTCATACACGATCGCGTCTGGGTCATCCTCAGGAAGTGTCACGGCCGCACCCTTGCCCTTTTTCGCGCTGTTCGGCGCAACGCGTGTGTATGAAGCGACCTTCTCCCCAGGGGGATGAAACGACGCGGCGTCCTCCTCAACGCGAGCGAGGAACTCTGATTCCGTTCGATAGTATCCTGGTGTAATAAACTTCTCGAGCGTCCCCCGGACGTCGTCAAGAGTCGAAGATGGGAGTTTGGCGGAATATCTAATGTCCAAAAACTGCACGAGGGAGCCAGACGCGAAGCGCAGCTACAAGGCACGAAGTCAGTAACGGAAATCGCGTTCGGAGACTGCGAAGCGCACGTCGATTACAAGGTCAGAGTACCCATAAATATTCTCATCTTCGCCATATATCTGGGCCAAAATCAGTGGATTGGGGCAAGGACCGTAAGAAATAATAATATACCAACCGGATAAGTAAAAGTTGGGTGAAAGTTCTCATACGACTCGTTATCACCCAGCACTTCCTTGTCTTTGTTCGCGCGTACTATATAACACATGGCGTGAGCTCATGAACAAGTCATGGTCACAAACGATCGTACCTAGGGATAGATGAAGCGCGTCGTTTGAGTTTGCAGTCCAGTTAGCCATGCTTCAATCTGTCTCAGGCTCCGACAGGAATTGCGGAAACAGAGATAAGTTTGGTTTTATTCGGATCCACAGACTAGATGTTTGGACAGTGAAATTGTCTTATAGCTTAAGATTGTTATGTTCTAGGACCCAATAGCACGCAAGGTGAATGGACGAGACAGAATGCAGAATGAGCGGCTCTACCGCGACTTCTGAACGCGAAGCACGTGATGTGAAGAAATCGCGTTATTACATCACTAGCCCACGGTTTCAACCTCGCATTTAGGGTCGTAATCGTCCCGACTGAATGATTTGGCAATCCGAGTCTGAGACTGCATAAATTCCCGTGCTCCACAAAGGTTATATTCAAGGAAGTCTCTCTCCTTGTAAACGACTTGCTAAACATGTGACCGCGCAGCCTCTTTGAAAGTGCAGAAAAGCTCGCTATCAGACATGTACTGTTGCAATAGCTCAAATTGTGTTTGAGGTTCCTGAGAGGCTAATCCCGAGTTCACCCGCGCTTGGTGGAGAACAAAATATTGACCGAGACGCTCGTACGCCATCGTGATGATGCGCATGGAAAGTACGTGGCGGGCTGCCAGCGCTTCAGAAGGAACGTTCTGCGCGAGTCCGGCGAGACCACGCGAATATTCGATCTTGTGAGTATAGTTGTGTGGGTCCCTTTATACGGTCCTCACCTTTGAGCACCTGTGCTGACAACACCCCGACTCGAGGTCTACAAAGTGCCCATCCCACGGAGTATTGAGTATACTCAGGGTGCAAGAACGGAAGTGATAGTCGACATGCAACAGTGTCCCCATCACATCCCAGCTCCTTGTGGACTCCAGAGCGATGAGAATGTCGCCCAAGTAATGCAGAGACACACTTATAAAGTCACGAAGTACAGCGGCTCGAGAGATCAAGAATGTTTTCTCTTATCGATCGGTACGGCTCACCTCAGCTCACCTTAGCCGGTGACCAAGCCACACGAAACGACAATGAAAACAATAGTCATCGCCGCCCCGTCAGTGCCAGTAGTGCGTTTGCTTGCTCCTTTCGAATTTCACGAGATGCATGGCTATGACGATTTCTCTACCTTAGTAGCCTCAGTCGAGCGCCTCGTGCAATGGCTAGAGCGGACACGAATCGCAGAAAGGTGCTCTCTCATACCTATGGAGTGTCATGAGAATGATACCGTACCGCAAGAATAAGGCCGGAAGGCCAGCCTCCCGTTTTGCACGCTATTGCGCCCCTCCAAGTCAGTGAACAAATACTTCCCCATACCCAATCTTAAGTGGGCGCATACATTACGCTGACGTTCGTGGCGTGGGGTATACCAGAAGCGCACCGCATCACAGTTAACACGAGTTTGTATTGGGCAGTACGATAGTCGCAGAGGATACAAAGCACGCTAGCGAAAACAACCTGCTTCGAGTCAGGTTAAACTCACTTTATCGTCACGGGCAAGCTCTTCAGAAACGGGGGTCTATCGGAGATTAATCATACACGATCGACACTTCTGAGCAAGAGACAGTACTGCGCCAATCCTCTGAGCACTATTCACTTCCCAAAAATCTGGGCAAACGTCGTTTCTTGATAGCTGGAAGACGTTTAGGTACTCATCAAGGCTATAAATGCGACTTACCCCAAATATGCCCTCCCCGGGTCATTGAATTTTCTGAGACATAATGATGTTTGGTTGGCATAAGTTAGGTCGCATCACAAGGGCTTGTTCTCACATGTAACCCCTGTCTCCCGGAAGTCCAAGCTCTTTTTTGAGAAGTGCAAAGAGGTCCTTGCTGTATACTTCATTCTGCTCCGGTGTGATGTTATCCAAACTCGTCTATAAGGGATGATTTGGTTGGCGGATGGCGGAGGTCAGTCAGATAGCGTAGTACGTAGATCGGACGCACGATTTCGAGCAAGAAGGCGGGGTCAAAAGTTCCGGCAAATGAAAGGTGCGCGTTATGACGGTAAGAGACCAAGATGTATTTCTCCGGTTTTTTCAGGGCATTTGCCGCGGCCTATGGGACGCCGATGGGACGACCTGGGCCAAAAGAAATCGAAATGGGCTGCACCTTAGAGAAGGCCAGAACAAAGGATTGCGGATCAGAAACCTGTACGGGTTGAGTGGGAAGAGTCATCCCGGACTGGATCATACTTATTTACCTTGACATTTGTCTCGAGAACGAGAGAGGGCATGATTGCGATTATCAATCAGCAAGTTCAAGTTGACTTGACTGGAGATGTCTTTTATATCTCCACAGTCACCGTAGTTGGTGAAAAAATCCCACACCCCTATCACTTTGTGCTTCCTGGACACTATGCCCGTTCAGGTTCACAGTCGACTCTTAGTCACGGTGGTTGTCGCTGCCGTCAAGGAACCCCTTATGAGAAGGACAGCAGTATTGTCGACCCATTCTTAGCGATGCCAAAAATTAATTTATCCACTTACAATCATCGGCGAAAAACTTCTTGCTTTTTCAATAAAGTAAAAAGTTGTTATAAACACGTGGAATGGATGCCTCTTTCTTTTTCATATTTCTTTGATAATTTGAGATAACAATTATGTACATTCCAGTATATCATGAAAAAACTTTTAGAAGAAATGGTGACACTGACTTTTGTCACGACATGGGCATCATGTTGTTACTGTGACCCTGCTCTTGCACCTTGGTGCTGATTTGAATGCGCGTGAAGGACACCACTGTGTTGATGTTGCACAGCCAATCAGAAAAATATCCACTAGCTTTTCAGTTTGTGAACTTTTGTGAAAAATGAGGGTTTTATTGTACCTCTCTCGAAAATAATTTTGCCAATGAACTTTTTTAGATTCTAGGTTCGTTTTTAGGGTTTTACCTTTTTTTCTGGTTCATGCTCACGGTATAAGTAAAAATAAAGGAGTGCTGATACTTTTGCTAGACCTTGGCACCGACGTAAATGCACATGAAGTAACTCAGGACCCTGCTGCACCTTGCTTAAAAAATGGGCACGTTGACGTTGCGAAGCTATTACTAGACCGTGGCACTGATGTGAGCGCACACGAGGCAGATCATTGGACTTAGCTGCAACTTGAACGCATCAATTAACCTTCAAATTTGATGGAGATGGATAGATTGGATTGTAGTAAGATCACATGTCATAATTATACATGTGGGATGAATGAGGTCCAGCGTACAACATGGTAGGCTGCAGGAGGAAGTGATCTAACACACAGGAAAGGGAGTGCAAGCAATGCAACCCGACAAAGTATGTAAAGGAAAACTAGTGATACCAACGTCATTTTCCCAGAGAAATCGTCAAATCGTTCTCTAAGGAGTAACTTGTCAATAATAGAATGTACGAGGGCACCTAGTGGGAAAGTCACAATTGGGACACACGTTATAGAAAGTGATGCGACACGCCAGAGAGTTCGCTCTGTGCTAGAAGGAAAAGTGAATGACCATCCAACGCAGTGAATGCTCCCAAAGGTCACAGTGATGGCAGCCACGAGAAACATTGAGAAATTTTCAGACGCTGCGACCCATTTGGTTGGATAAACCGTGTTGACCCGTTTAGACTTGACTTCATCCCCCCTACCCTGACCAAGCATGATCTCAACAGGCTTGAGGAATGGCCACGTGAGGACACGGGTCGATCACGATGAGTCATGGAAGCCGCTGATATGTGGTCCAAGGACAATCGCAGCTGGAAGGCCAGAAAGTGTATCTTGAAGTGCCATCCAAAATCCAACAGTTCCTTCAACATCCCCGTCATCCACCGGCTCCTCAGTCATTCGTTTCTTGTAGACTCGTACCCCACGTTGCACATTCAGCGGCTTGTCCCACCACAGAACGTATATCCCAAAATTCAGAGCTGCAAAGGCAACAGTGACCAGTTCCAATTTCGTGATCGATAGCCCTTGAATTCCTCGAGCAATGCATTGCGTCACAAACCAGCCAGTTTGCAGGACAACGAATGCTTTCGAGATCGCGTCTCCTTTGCTCTTGTCATCGATCTCTGCCTTCGAGAGCCTTGGGAAATCACCATTGCCTGTCAGAGAATATGACTCTAGCTCTTCAGGCAATAGCACTCGGATCGGCTGGTTTCCATCATATTCCATAAAACCAGCCATGGTTGCGAAGAAACCGTGAGTGGTCGTCCATCCTTCTCCTGTATCTAATGGTCGCGATTTTCGGCCTTGGTTTTTATGACTAACCTTTGTGTTTCCTTGCTAGTTTAGCGACGGCCTGACGTTGTCTTAATGCCCATCCAACCACTGCTTCTGGCGTAATGAGGGCAAGAAGCATGAGTCCCACACGTCGCCATACGAGCCTTGGCCATCTCTCATCCGGACTTGGGATGTTTGGGTCCATAGACACCCAGGTGCACAAGAAGATAGTGAGGATACAGCTGCGTACGATGTCGGTGAGGGACCTGCACCCGTTAGGGTCAGTACAGGAGGGCGCGGGAGTTTGAAGTTGGCCGAGAGGCAACTGCTGGTGATTGTAAGCCAACAGGATATGCGCGGGATGCTGCGAGGATGGCTAGAATTATTATCAACATTGGCATGGAGGACTCAACGCGCTTACCTTCGATGACCAAGCATGCCATGCGAGGGTTGCAGCCAATTTCCGTGTCATACCTGGTCACGTGCTCCCTCTTACCTGTTGCAAGGCTGGCGGTGCAAGTTGTCCTCTCTAGATATTTGCAGGACGCGGAAAATTTCCGCTCACCCTCGCTACATCACCTATCCCCATCATACACCCTCCGTCTTCTTACCAGCCCCCGCGGACAGCGGCGTAGTCACTGACATGCCGGTCATGCCCTAATTGATAATGTCCCCGCTTCCAGCATGGCCTGGGCTTCGCAGTGCCCAACTCAGTCATTTCCCTGAATAGAAGGCAGACAATGTGGACAACTCTCCGAATATAAGCGAGTTCAACGTGCTGTCGACCCGCGGTAGATTGGAAGCGCTTTTACGCTACTGTCACTTATTGGTGATCGTGGTCTTGAGCACGGTCATATCGCTACTCTCACAAAACAAGGACATGATCGTTCAACTCGAATCTTGCATTGGGCAGCGAAATATTGCATGGATCACCTGCTTTTAGTATGAGCCAAATGAGTGGACACCCACCTAGAAAACTCAGGCTGATTGAATTATTCTGATGCTTCTGATCTAGGCCGCGGCAAAGGTTTGTCATGATTCACTAACAGGAAAACCTGCTGCGGCAAGGGCACGGAAAGCGCGGCGCCCACGACTCTTTTAAAGCTTGAACTCTTGATCCGAGTCGATCTTGATCGCCTGGGCAGGCTGCGCTCTTCGAAAACCTCCACCGTGACATGGGGCCAGCGATGCCCTCCTAGAATTTCGCTCGAAACCGTGATCACGATCAGCCTTCTTTCGTCCACCCTTCAATTGCCGAACCTGGCTAGCATCCTACTGTAAGGTGAGGCAAACCGTTGAGCTCGGAACGAGCGATTCGGAGAGCCCACACACCAATCTGATCCGAGCCACGACCATCTAATCTGCATTGCCTCTCGAGCACGCCCCGATTCGTCAGCGGTGCCTCGCGCCCCTTTTTCCGTCGTCCCATTCTCTCCTCTCGCCCTCACCCTCCTCATCGCTCCCCCGAAATCGACCGCGTGCCCAAATCCCGTTCATCGCCCGAAAAGCCTCCATCGGACCTCCTACTCGGCCGACGTCACCTATCGCCTCGCCAAACCTCGCCGTGCCCCAAAAAGCCCTGACGGCTGTCCTTGTTGGACAGTCCCGCTCGTGCCCCATTCTCGATATTCCCCCTTTAGTACGCCAGCTTCTTTCCCGTCTCGTGATAGCTCCCTCGACTCTACAGTACCATACGACGCTCGCCCGACATCACTGGCAACCAACGGCGACCTTACAGCGCGCCCACGTCGGCCGACGCTCCCGCCCTGCCACCGTCTATACCCATACAGCTAGCCCCGAAAAATACTTACTATCCGCGTGTCACCCCAGAACAAGTACGGTATGTCCTAGATTATCTTAGATCAATTGTTTAGAAGCCCGAAGATGTATTTAAAGCCTCCAAAATGCTCGAAGAGAGCAAGCGACTCAGTGCGCGATAATTTACCCCTTTCTCTTTCTCCTCTCCTCTCCTTGCGCGATCTCGCCTGCCTGTCTCGCCACTCCTCTGCCTCTTACGCCCTTCGATCTTCGACTTCGAACATTTTACCGCGCCGCCGTGCCGACTCACGTTCGCCTCGCCTCTCCTCCCTCCTCTCCTCTCCTTGCGCGATCTCGTCCGCCTCTCTCATCGCCTCTCCGCCTCTCTCGCCTTCCGACCTCCGATTTCGAACGTTTTACCGCGCCGCCGTGCCGACTCACGTTCACCTCGCTCCCCTTTTTCCTCCTGTTCTCCCCCCCTCTCGTGTGATCTCGTTGCCCCTCTCCGCCCGCCTCTCGGTCTCCTTTGCCTTCCAACCCTCGACTTCGAACGCCTTACCGCGCCGCCGTGCCGACTCGCGTTCGCCTCATTCCCCTGCTCCCTCTTCTCTCTTTCTCGCGCGATCTCGTCGCCCCCTTTTGCCTACTTCGCTATCTCTGCCGCCTTTCAGCCTTCGACTTCGGACGCCTCACCGTGCTGCCGTGCTGACTCGCGTCCGTCTCGACGCCCTCCTCCCCCCTTTCTTTTAAGGACACCTTCTTGCTCTTGTCTCGCTCTCGGACTCGATCGGACGACTCTCGCACCTTAGACAACAACACGGATCTCTCGATCTGTGTATCAACACACCTCATCTTGACATCAACCAACATCTCTATCTACCCCCCTTGGAACCCTACTCAGCCGAACGAACTCTCTGCGCGTCGACACGACGCTTCGCGCTTACACTACACCTCTTCTACGTCCCCCTGTTCTGTCCCTCTTAACCAGCGTTTCGGATACCCCTCACTGGCATGCTCTTACCCATGTCTGCTACAACTCTCAAACAGCCTTTCACTTCACTTCCAGTTTTGTCTTGTGCAGCGTTATTGACAGCCTTCCGCTAATTCTATATTGACACTTATCTGTTACTATCTATCTGTTCTTAACTTACACCCCTCCCCCTCCCCCCCCCCCTTTCCCTCTGGCTTGCCATACAGGTTTTTGCGACTCAAGTCTACACCCCCAACTATGACACAACTACCTGCATTTCGGGGCTATCCATGCCTCATGTATGACATCGACCGAACTCCATTCGATCACAGCGCACGAGCAAATCCATTTCAAACAGATTTTCCTTCCCCTTCCACAAATATAGTGATGATCTGATTCGAATATCTTTCCTTCTACGTCTCAGTCACCCCCCTTCAACTTGGTTTGATTATACCTACTCGGTGTTTCCTGTGGACTCCTCTATGCGGAAAAACTGCAGAGCCATTGCAATGCGTATTTGAATTGTCATGTACGATGTGTCGAGACGGGCCGGACTCTTGTGCATCTCGACATCCATCCCGCTACACCACGGGATTCCGGACAGGATGTGCGCATCTTCGAAGATGTCGGATTACGCACCGATGACCCGTGAGTAAAGGCGATGAATTGGTTACACAATATAGAGGACACTTCGCTGGACAGTGATGACTAACAAAATAATAAACTGGAGAATGGGGAAAAGAAGCGAGTGTGATTTCAATTCGTTTATCCAACGGCGATGGAACGGGACAGGAAAAGAGGTGAAAGAATTGTGGTTGGCCAGAAAATTTAGAACATATCCCAAGGGCTCTCCTCCAATCGCTGGCTGAATGCCGAGCTAAAACTCACTCCGGTCCAACTTCGGCTACGTGACGAGTGGAGTGCATCCGGTGGCTCGATCCAATCATGAGAGTCTGTGCCACCACTGGAACCCCCGTCGCTGATATAGCCAGGATCGGAAAAGGTGCCAATATCACTGGGCTCGGCGCTGGAAGCAGGGTTGGAGAAGGGTGCATCCGCCGCGCCAGCAGACGAGAGATTCCTCTGCAGCCGTGATGCAGCCGACGCAGAGAAGTCGAGCGTCGGAAGGACAACGGAATGTGCTGGGTCGACAGGAGAGCTCAAGTTGAGCTCTGCGAGCCCCAAACGATCTGGCGTCGTGGCAGAGTCGACGTCCGATAGCGACATGGCTGCCTCCTCATCTTCCGAGTCAAACCCCACGGCACGCTCTTCCTCGAGGAGGCACCACCCGGTGGCCGCCTCGCCGAGTATGCCGCGGACGGCATGCGCGGACCAACCCGCAAAGCGAATGCGTAGGATCCCGGCACCGCGCGACCCGCCCAGCGCCTCGCACGTCGCGCCTTTATCCCATACCTGCGCGGCGTCGAGTTGTTCGAAGAGTGCCCTGACCCGCGAGGCGTGCCGCTCGGTGTCGACGCGGAGCGCCGAGAGCTCTAAGAATGGGACGAGCGGGTGGCGGTCGTATGCGAAGGTGTGCGCGAGTGGGACGCGCGTTGTTGGCGTCGGCGCGAGTGGGACGAGGAGCGTCGTTGAGACGTCGGGGACCTGAGCAGGAGCGAAGTACTTGTCTATCTCAGCTTCGGACTCAGCCGCCGCTGCCACAGTGGGGCGAGTCGCGGCGGGATGGAATTCCACCTTAGTGCTTGCGCAGGCGGGGTGAGTCCGTTTCTTCGACCTGGTGCGGTTGCGTTTCAGCTTCAATGCCAGGGCATTGTCGTGCTTTGTCCTCGTATCAAAGTCAGCTTCAAGGATCGCTCGGCTCGCGACAGGGATGTTGTGCATCTTGTCAGCGACGCTCTGGAAGATTGGGCGTCCGGTCGTGAAGTTGCGTGCTGTGCCGAGGCCAACTTGCGTGATGTTACGTGGCACTGCAGGGGGACGAGGGAGGCGCGGAGCCCCCATGCGCATGGATAGAGCATGGCGGACAGGGAGAGACAGATTGTTCTCGATCATGGGTATCCGAGACGCTACCGTCTGCATGGAACGCGGCGCTGCGCCAGAGCCCCGCAGCGTACCTGGGGTTGTAAGATGACCGACAAAGACATTGAGGATCGCCCTAGTTCTTTGGAGAACACGAGATGCAAAAGGAGATGGCTGATGAGCGACGTTACGAGGGGCGAAGGATGGAGTGTGTAAACTGCGAGTGGACGATATGCGGGGCGGATAATGTATGGCTCGGAACGCTTGTCGCGTCGTGGACGACGAGAGTCCCGACGATGCTAGAGGCATCGTGAGCAATTGCTCGATTTACCGTGCGATGCGAATACGATGTGCTCAGTACTGGCCACGACACCTGGTTAGGTGCAAGTGAAGGTGCGCCAACTCGGCCACTCAGCCGCCCACAATGCCGAGTTGCCGGGAATCCACGCGTACCCAACGGAACACCTCGCTCGTTTTTTACTCAGCTGCTACCAAACTTCGTACATAGTACCCTCTATCTGCATGACCATGAAATTTTTTTGATGAAAAATGCATTGTGTAGCGAAAAAAAAAAACGCTGTTTGTCAGGCTGTCCCAGCCCCCCAAATTTGTCCTCTCCTCATCATGGAATTTTAAATTCAGGACACAAAATCTAGTATATATTGTTGTTGGATCAGAAAGAGAGCCTCACATGTAACCCCTGTCTCCCGGAACTCCAAGCTCTTTGTGGAAAATTGCAAAGAGATCCTTGCAGTATTCCTCGTTCTTCTCTGCCTTGGTAATGCCTGCGCTTGTCTAGCAGGAACAGTCTAGAGCATGTAACTTAAACGTACCAGGTCAAGCAAGGATGCGGGTTCAAAACTTCAAAGCACTCATGTACTTGTACGAGACCATAACATAGACTTCCGGTGCTCCCAGAGTGCTCGCCGCGGCCTATGGTACGCTGATTATGGAAATCGTGGTCTAGAAGGAAGTTGACATGCGCCTTACCTTTGTTACATCGTACTAGATTAGCTACCAAGGAGGTTCACTATATTTCGACGCGACGGCCATATTAGTTGGTGAAATTATCCCACACCCCCATCACTCTTCTACTCGAATAGTTTACACCACCCTTGTGGAGCCCCTACAAGCTGATCGTCATGATGCCCATGCAAAGCGGAGCTGGACAGGCGGCTTTGGGAATTGACGTCAGACGTTTGTACCAAGGGTCGCGGTAGTGAATTTAGATTTACCTCACACATCAAGAAAATTGGCAAAAACCTTTTGACTTGTGAACTTTTGTTAAAAAAAGAGGGTTTTATTGTACTTCTCTCCTCCTGAAATTTATTTTGCCAATCAACTTTTTTTGGAGTGTAGGTTCCTTTTCGCCTTTTCTACCTTTTTTTCTCGGTCGATCGAGCTCGACCGAGCTGGTATAAGTGAAAAAGAGTTTATGCAGAAATGCTGATGCAAGTCCACTGTGCTACTACATCGATTGGCTCACACCACCCTGGCAGGCCGCTTGATTAGCTGATCGACATAATGTTCACGCAAGTCCGCCTGGAAAAGCCGATGAAGCAGCTTTGACTATTGCCATTGATATATCGAACTGAAAAAGCCACCGGACCGGAAGAACTTGCCAAGTTTAAACTGAGTACTGTCGAGCTCGTTGCACCTCCGATGTCCATTCAAGGGCCATCTGAGTCACATTCAAGGGCCATCCGAGTCATCTCTTTCCTGTGCATCACATTCATCTTCTGCTCCGCCTTCTCTTGACGAGGCCAAACCACCGCGCTTCCGACGCTTACCTCGCGCGCCCCACTTGCCCCCGCCCGCTACAGACTCGTCTATGCCGTCTCCGATGATCACAACAACGCTTAGGCTAGACTTTGCTCTTGTACGATACATGATGTCTTCGTCCTCGTCCTCGGGGATCACTTCATCTTGCACATCAACTGTTCCGGTCAGAACCTCTTTTCGAATCTCCTCGGGTGGGAACGGGAGCACGCCGGGCAGGGACTCCACTAATAGACAGAGGTGCGGAATAGCCGCGCCAAGAGCAAAAAGATGGAGGGATTTGTACCTGGGAAAATGTCAGATCGTTGAGCGAGCGTTGCGATCGCGAGCGAACACACCCGTCTTTCAAGACTAGGTCCTTGCAACGCCTAAGATATGCTCCCAGTTTCGTTTTACGCGTGATAGTAATGTAGTTTTTCCCTTCGTGGTGTGCGGAACGTGGGCCCGTTGCAGAAACGGCAGCGGGGACCGTGGGGAAGGGCCGGGAGGGAGCGAGTTTGTTGACTCGATGACTGGATGTCATCGAGGTACGAATCGGACCAGGACCGGGTTCCTTGCCCTTCCTCTTTCGTGTCCTTTGGGCAGGTTCATTGGCCCGTGCAGTGTTAGAATGATCCGTGCCGGCTGATATGCTTGACATGGGATGATTCACATTCACAGCTGTACGCGGTCTCCTGTGCTGGCACCGGATTAAACGGGCCGGAAAGTTTTCTCTAAATAATTATTTAAAGTGATGCAGCGTGTAATTTGCCACATAACTTGCCCTCGTACAGCTCAGACGCTCCTATCGATCTCGCTTTCCCGGGGAACGTGTACCCTTCGAGTGAAAAAATGAGTCAAGACCAGGCGGAACAGAATATTCAGATGTGGAAAGTCAAGAAACTCATCAAGAGCCTTGACTCTGCTCGTGGGTATGCGCCTCCCGCCCACCCAACGACGTATCACGATGTTCAATCGAAATAAATCTGCAGTGCTGGAACTTCTATGATCAGTCTGATCATACCTCCCAAGGTAAATCACCCTCTCGCTCTCTAAATCTTGTTCCACGAGAACCTTTTTTCTACAGGATCAAATTTCGCGGGCGTCTGCCATGCTTACCCAGGAATACGGCACTGCTTCCAACATCAAATCTCGTGTCAATCGTTTGTCTGTCCTTGCCGCCATTACCAGCACGCAGCAGCGGCTCAAGCTCTATAACCGTGTCCCACCAAACGGCCTTGTGTTGTTCGTTGGTACAATCTTAACTGATGAAGGAAAGGAAAAGAAAGTCTCATTCGATTTTGAGCCTCACAAACCCATCAATACGTAGGTTCCTCGATACGCGTTATCCACCGAGGCTTTTAATGGTGCCCACACAGGTCGCTGTATCTTTGCGACAACAAGTTTCACACCGAAGCGCTCTCCGAGCTGCTCGAGTCTGACTCTCGCTTTGGCTTCATAGTCATGGACGGTAATGGGACGCTATTTGGAACCCTTGCTGGAAATACGCGCGAGGTTATCCATAAATTCACCGTCGATCTGCCGAAGAAGCATGGACGTGGCGGACAGTCCGCGTTGCGTTTCTCACGCCTGCGTGACGAGAAGCGTCACAACTACGTTCGAAAGGTTGCTGAACACGCCGTTCAGCACTTCATCACCAATGACAGGGTCAACGTCACCGGCCTGGTCCTTGCGGGCAGCGCGGACTTCAAGACCGAGCTCAGTCAGAGTGACATGTTTGATCCCCGGCTTGGCGGCAAGGTCATCAAAGTCGTCGATGTCAGCTATGGTGGCGAAAACGGCTTCAATCAGGTGTGTACGATTGTTCTCTCCTTTCAGTCAGAGTTCATATCGATCTCCTGCCATCCAGGCCATCGACCTGGCCGCTGAGTCTTTGGCCAATGTCAAGTTCGTCCAGGAGAAGAAACTGATTCAGAAATACTTCGATGAAATCAGCCAAGATTCAGGCAAATACTGTTTCGGTATTGTCGACACCCTCAAGGCACTCGAGCTCGGCGCTGTTGAAACTCTGATTGTGTGGGAAAATCTGGATATCACTCGCTTCACTCTTCGTAATGCGGCTGGAGGTATAAGCTTTTCGTCACTTTCACTTGTCTGATTTGTTCATGCGCCGTTCAGAGGAGATCATCGCCCACGTCAACAAGGAACAAGAAAAAGATCGTGAGAAGTTCGTAGACAAGTCAACAGGTCTCGAGATGGAACAGGCCCAGGAGCCACAACCCCTACTTGAATGGTTCGCCGAGAAGTACAAAGAATTTGGTGCCAACCTGGAGTTCGTCACGAACCGCTCGCAGGAGGGCGCGCAGTTCGTCAAGGGGTTCGGTGGCATCGGTGGCCTGCTTAGATACAAGGTCGATTTTACCAATTTGGGCTCCACCGACGACGATGAAGACGAGTTCTTCTCCGACGACGGTGATATCTGACGATTTTGTGGGCTCCTTCGTGGAGCCTCACCCAGGGACGACGGTAGGGACACGCCAGGCGAGGCGGGGTGGGTGGGTGGGTGGAGGCAGAGTCTTGAAGATCGACGTGGATGCCAGATGCATCGGATAGGTAGAGAAGTTCAGCAGAGCCTTTCAAGTAGGAGTCTTCCCGCCGAAGGAGATGGTGTCAAAAGTACCAACATCGTCCTTGGCAGTGGTAGCGATTATACGAATTATCATCGTGAACTCAAGTGCGTCCTCCTTTTTCTTCTCACGGTGCCCCCTCCCGCTGATCGCTCCCTCTAGTACTCAACGTAGCGTCACGGTATCATGGTGGAATAGAAGTACGGTTTGCATGGGTGATTTCTCAATATCTTTCTAAAGTGACGTGGGTTCGTAGTGGACAAGTGTTTCGGAGACAAAAAAAAACATAAATATGAAAATTGGTAGCGTAACGTATGGATATCGTCAATTCAGTTCGTTCAACGATAGTTTGTATGAAATGTTGAGAGTAAGAGTCGTGCGTCACCCACGTTTGGAGAACCACACTTCCGAATCTCTCTCCACCGACCAATCATCGCCCCGCTTCTTACCTAGGTAACTAAATCCGAACCCCTTTACTTCCCCATCCACCACAACGAAGTCAGCAACAAGCCTGAGGATCCAATGCGCGAAGGGTGTCACGTCTCTTCCGTACCCAACTGGATAGAGCGTGCCGACGTGGAGGAGATACCGGCCAGCGGCAATCTTGATGGGCGTGAAGCGGGCGTGGTTGGCAAAGACGGAGGGCCAGGAGACGAAGAGCGCGCGCGGGTCGTCCGTCGATGGCGTCTCGCTGACTACGCGGCGGAAATCGTGCAGCACGCTCTGGCAGGCATCCGAGGTGGAGGAGCCGCTGCAGAGCTCGAGCGTCCCGTGACCCTCGTTGTAGTACGTGCCGGAGATATCGACGAGGGCGACACGCGACCGCCCTCGCGTTGCGACGACGCTTTCTCTTCTCCTTTCTTCTCCCTCTTCTTCCTCGCCGGTATCTGCATCCCAGTTTGTGGTGGCGTTGGCGTTGGGGATGGGGGTGAGAATAGGCTGGCCTGGAGGGAAGGGGAAGGTCCAGGGGACTGTGGGTGAGGGGTGTTCCTCGACGCGGATTTGGAAGAGCTTCCGGGCGATGGTAAGGGTAATTTCGACGAGCGCTTGCTGCATCCCATCAGCGTTTGCCAGTGCGATGACGCCGATGCCGTCCGAGAGGAACAGAGAGATGACCGCGGATACTCCGGGAGCCATCCCGGCATGGAGGAGGACCTATGGTATGTCAAGCGTCGCCTCTTGATCAGGAAGGATGATCGGGGGATGATTGCTTACATCGTGCGCAGCGTAGGAGAATCTACTCCACCCCAGCCCGTAGACCTGGACGGAGTTCCCTGGCTCGCCCTGCGGATTTCCGTCCATGATGCTGTGCGCGGTGGTCACTCGTTCGAGAGTATCCCGTGAGATGATGGTTTCGTTTGTGCGGAGATTTACACCGTTGTTCAGAAGGAGTTGTATCCAGGACGTCTGTCATCATGATTCGGCCTCAGTTTTTGGTACTTTCCGTTCTGGACGACCGTGCCACAAACCAAATCATCGACGTTGGACATAATGCCCCCGGGGCCGGCAAAGGATTCCGTGCGCATTCCCCTCATCCATGCAGGTATGCGTCGTCCAAAGAACGTCCATGTCTCGCTTGCTTTGCCAGATTGAATTGCCTCCTCAACGAAATATGTAGATTGCGCCATATTTAACGGCGTGAAAATACGGTCCTTGACAAAGTCAACGAAGGGCATGCCCGACAGCGTTGTGATCACTTGTGCACCGACCGCGTACATCTGCCGTCCCGCGTTAAGTCCTGCACAATAGATTTAGGAGAATATGGGAAACAAACCAGATTGTTATACTGGAACCTTTCGCGAAACTCGTACGAAGGGCGCAGATTTCTGAGATTTCTGGTAATGTCAAGCGTACTATCATTTCGCTTGTAGCTCAGATCATGACTGATTACCGGAACCACTCGTGAGCCTTCTAAATTCCTGGATGGTAGCCGGGGACTCCTAGTTAGGCGCACCTTGGCAAGCCGGATACATGTGACAAAATATCGATCAAATTCGCCTTCTGAGTCGCCCATGTATCAGAGAGCTCCCAGTCACCTGGCAGGATGTCTGCTAGTTTTGTCTGCCAGCTCAATGTGGATAAGCCTGTCGGGAGCGGAGTGGCATTGCGCCCTTGGGCAAAGTCATCGATCAAGATCCCCAGTGAGGTGCTGAGGAATGCCTTCGAGCAAGAGGCGATGCTGAATAAAGTCTAGAAAATGACGGACAAATTTGTAGCAGGCTCGTATCAGCTATCCTTTTCTTATGCCAATAAAAAAAAAGCCAATGCCAAGGACTTGACCCACGTCCACAGTCATTGTCGAACCATCTTCAGCCTTCCGCCCTAAGGTGCCAAATTCAGGTGGCCCATCCTTGTGGACAACAGCGAGTGCCACGCCAGGTATCTGGTACGCATCGACGACTTCTTGAATGACTCTTGTGAGCTCGGGCGTAAAAGTTGCGGTGGTGGAGGATCCAAAGAAGTGCTGGTTGCTAGACGCAAGGGCAAAGAGATTATTACGGTAAAGAGTAGCGGCAAAGACAAGACGGCTCAGACTGAACTTCATTGTTCAGTGTCAGTGTCAGTGGAATCTGGGAAGGGGGGGTTATTATACGACGTTAAAGTACGTACGGTCCACTTCATTTTTGGTGGGCCACCGGCCCTTGGCTCCAATCGCCGTCATTACGGGTCGGTTCGAGGTTCGTTAAGCGCCAGCGCTACGCCACGCTACGCCACCGATGTTGTCACCGTGACCGCAGGCGCCCCAGGGCGCTCAATTCAAATGTTCCTTTTTTGGTTAACCTTTCGAGTCACGTGAGTGGTCCCAAAACCCGCGACATGATCTAGGCTTTGCAGGACCACTCCCAACATCGGCCAATACATGGGAGCCGCGGGTCATTACCGTACTTATCCGCATGTTGTCCGCGTGGACACGGGTCAAGGCAGGCAATGCAGTTAGCGAATCGTGTGACCAGCTTATCACCGTCAGTGACCTATGCTTGATTCGGTTTCTATCAGCCCCTTGCATTACGACTAGACCCCTAGCTTTCACTTCTACCCGTTGTCACATTTGACAAATGGGACCTTGCTTTTTCTCTTCTTTCTTATCATCGAGCCTCAACGTGTCACTGGTAGGGCTCGGTCCGGACTCCGAAAGCCGCTTAAGCGCCGGGCTGAGCCATTTTTGAGCCGAGCCGTCAGAGCTACCGAATGACTCACCGATAAGGGGCGGCGGCCATATCGGTCGAGCTGCCAGTCCAGATAACGCACAACAGCGTGAGAGGACATGGATGGATGCGGAGTGATAGACATGTTGAACATAGGGGGTGAAACGAGTCCACGCCAGCTATTTTGCAAGCTGCAATGAGCAGCAGCCTCCAACCTACGTCTCGAAGCCTCCACTCTGGCCTGTTGGGACATCTACGATGATCCGCTGTCCACGGAGAATAAACTTAGCAAGAGTCTGGTGCAGCCATTCTCCCGAGTACCTCAATATAGTCTTACTTCATCCCCGCCCTCGCCCGAAAGCGACAGGACGCTGGGGATGATCATGATGCCGACATCCGTTGAGGTCACAGAAACCCTCACTTCTGACAAGTGACGAGACTGGGAGCGGGAGGTCAGAGAACCGTAGACTTGCCATTAGACCATCGTATTAGCAATCCCTGCTGAGCGATCTCAGGGAGTAACACAGGTCAGTCGCAACTTTCATTAGGGTTTTTTGGCCGCAGAAGGTGAAAAAGACACTACTGAGGTACCAAAAAATTTCCCAAGCACAGCGGCAGAGAGTCAAAAACGTGGTGAACGCCATGGCATTAAAGTTTGAGAGGATATACTGTACAGAAGATCGAGACAAGACGGGCATTTCGATGTGATGCGAGGACGTTTCATGAGGTTTGTTTGTGTTTATATTTGTTTATATTTATAGGCACGGACGCAAATGAATGGCGTTACTGTATTGTTTGTTATCAGTGTACATAGACAGAGGCACAGTCCAAAATGTGTCGTGTAAGTCTTAAAGTGAACGAGCGTGGTCATGGACCACTTTTGACTCCAACACTAGCCACAACTTGTTGCTTTGGCCCGGCTGGTTTATAAAGAAACCGCCGACCGTACGGCCAACGAGAATAATCAAGAAGCGTAATCTAAATGGCCGGTGGTACGCCTTTCTCGCTTCAGCACTTTATTGTTTCACCATGATCCGCTTTAGGCAAGAAACGCTCAGCAGACGAGGCGAATGTCGCGACGCGTGGAGATAGAGCCAAACGCAGGGAGAGCACAGGGTCAGGGAAGGATACGAGAGGACCCAAAGTACGGGCCATTCTCACAGTTGGACACCTCACGTAATCTAACCACCGCCGCACAGACCATCCCAGTGTCAGAGTTCAAAGCTGGTGCCGTCCCATTGCATGTCACCGTGACACGCACGTCTCCGGCTATCGAAGACAACAACAATGGTGCTGTTGACCCAGGTTTCCTTGGTGTGGTCGCTCTGCAGCCTTGCACATTCACGACGGGAAGTTATGGGTGGAAGGGCGGCAAGCGCCTCGTTATCGACGTTGTCAACCCCATAAGCGATGAGAAAAAGACGGTCCAAGTGATGTTGACGTAAGTGTGCTCGTGTTTCTTCATTACGCCGATCGATATAACATCAACAGAATCAATGCCACCGTAATGGGTAGCAAGCTGGGTGCCGGTGGGAAAGAAGCGGAAGTCGAAGTAGAGGTTGATTCCACTACGAGCGATGCTAATGCCATAGAAGATGAGGCTGTTGAAGTTACAGACTGAGTGCCGTAGTACCACGTCTGCTTATCTGTTTCGGCTGATCCGGGTGAAGATAACGCCTAAAATAGCACATAATGTCTGTTTTCCCTCCAGAAAAGAAAATCGTACAAGGATAGCAGACAGTGGCTTATCGCATGCATTGAATACGACCACACGATGATGACCTATCATCATATCATAGATCAAAGTCCGAGTCGGACTCGTCGTTCTTCGATGGGTTGCGTACGCTCTTAGTTGAGTAATTGGTCCAAGCAGATTTTAATCCCGTCTGCAAAGTGTCCTCTTCAGATTCTTCGTCACGGTCATCACCCGAATCTGCTGGAGGTGGAGGAATAATGGCGCCCGACGCAATAAGTAACGCCTCCAGTTCTGTATTATGTGGAGTCAAGGTCGGGATTTGTAAACGGTAGAGACAGAGAACCTACCTTCAAGCTTTCGCTCTCGATCTGAACCCCAAGCAATGACCTGAGTAACGATCTGGCCTTTCCGATACACGATAAACATAGGCACACGAGAATCAGGAAGGTCCGGGATGCACTTGTCGCCAACGATGGAAACAAATTTAGTACGCGGATGGCGAGTTGCTAACGTGCGAACATGTATATGCGCACATTCACTTCGCAAAATGCTGTGATAGAGCACGTACACGTCGGAATTAGGAACCAAGCGTAAGAAGAGGATAGAGGCGCATCACACTGACCCGTCCTTATACAAAAAACAGACGACTCCCGTACCGCGCGCCTCAGCATCACCGGTTTCGTCCTCTTTGCTGGCCTCTGTGACCTCGCGCGTGTAGTCGTCTCTTCCAATGGGGATGACAGTGCCGAAACGGCGCCGCCGGGCCTCTAGTCGTTCCTCTACAAGGCGCTGCGTTCGACGCTGTGCAATCTGCCGTTCTACAGCGTCATCCTGCACGTCTTCTCCAAGTCTCTGAAGCTCTGCAGGAGTAAGGTCCTCGAGGATGTCATCAAGGGTTGGCGAAGACGGTGGAGAAGGAGTTGGCGGAGTGAGTTCCCTTGGAGGAAGTATCCCGTGCTTGCGTAAAGCTTCATCGCTGGTAAGAGCAGTCTGTCGTACATAAATGGGCGTTTCTAGCCAATATATACGCTCACAATTCCGTATCCTGATTCGGGCTCATCGTGGTTCAGTTTCAGTAGTGGTAGTGTGGTAGCCTAGTGGTAGTGTATATGTGTCGGACCGGGTCCGCCGTGTTGTGACTCAAACTGTGATGGACGACGCCACACAGTGTACAGCACCAAGCCGTCAAGCTTCATGCCTCGCCTTCCTCCACATCTCATCCTCACATCTCCATCATGACTCTGGTATACAATCCTCAGCATGGCGATGCTCTTATTCCTCGCCAGTATCAAGAGGAGATCTTTCTAAAGGCGCAACAAAAAAATGTCATCGCTGTCCTTGACACAGGCAGCGGGAAGACACTCATATCTGCGCTTCTCATCAAATGGATCGTCACACAGGAGAGCCCGCAGAAGAAAGTCATCGTGTTCCTTGTGCCCAAGGTTCCCCTGGTGGAACAGCAGAGTAACTTTATCGCTCAGCATACTGCGTTACGTGTTGCACAGGTTCATAGCGAAGTTTCGGCCGGTGTTACGGACCATGCACGATGGAGCGACATCTTTTTGCAAGCCGATGTATTGGTGATGACGGGTGAGTGTATCTATATACGGTGGGCTAATCTTCCTTCTTTCTCATCGAAACCAGGCCAGATTTTCTTGAACGTACTCACGCATTCACATTGGAACATGAACAAGGTATGAACATTCTGCGTATTTTCACTCGTGTAGTCTTCTAAAGGGCATCAGGTTTCACTTCTTGTCTTCGACGAGTGCCATCACGCACGCAAGAATCATCCTTACACTGCCGTAATGGCTATATACCGAGCTTGCCCCGAGGTCGATCGACCTAAAGTTTTTGGCATGACGGCCTGTCCAACTTGGGCATCCACGGCACAAACTTCACTAGCCGATCTGGAAAAGAATCTGAATGCCCAGATCGTCACAGTTGAGAAGAATTTGGACGAATTTGCTCGCTATTCTTCAAAGCCTACTGAGGTAGAACTGTGCATTGTGCACTGGCGTCCCCATGTGCTGAGCTCTGTCTCAACGCCTTGTTGCAGGTCATCCGAGAATACCCCCCATCTCCGAGATCTTATCCTGAATATCCCATTCCCTGCCTCTGGAGCCGATTTAACTATTCTCAAATTCCGGATACCATCGAAATACCCTGGCAACAGCTGTATAACCGTTATATTTTCACTTTACAGAATCTGGGGATATTCGCTGCCGAGCTTTATCTCTATTCCGACCTTCAGATGCGCATATCTGAACTGTCGCATCCCAGAGACCTTAATGAAATGGAGTCTCTGCGTAAGAGGTATCTATATACAGATATTCTCGGCGAGGTCGATGGCCCTCTCACTCGCCGTATCCCCGAATTGTGTGACTTGTGCGAGGTCTTAGCCGAGTACCAACCGTTCTTCGAATACGATAACCAAGATGATTCCGTCCCTTGGGCTTTTCGCCTCAATTGGTGCTCTCCGAAGGTTCAGACGCTCGTGGACATTCTGCTGGAAAGCTACACTCCCCAATTCCATGGCATTGTGTTCGTGGAGCGTCGTCATATCGCCAGAGTGCTTTCTGGCATTCTTTCTCGTGTTCCGATACTAAAGGATATTATAACCTGTGTGGAGTGTGTGGGTCATGGAGGTGAAGAGAAAGGCATTGGGGGTGGCATGCCTACAGAGAAGCAACGCAAGATTGTCAACGATTTTCGGGATGGTAAAATAAACTTGCGTAAGTGGGTTTTCCCGCTCGTGACCTTTCACTCATTACGCATAACAGTGATTGCTACGCCCGTAGCAGAGGAAGGCTTAGACTTTCCAGTCAGTTCTTTCTAAACTTGCGCGAGGAGAAAAGCACTTAAACAACATTAGGCCTGTGACCTCACGGTTCGTTTCGACTCTTTGAAAGGCATGGTGGGCTATGTTCAATCTCGAGGGCGCGCCAGACGCACGACATCGACGTTTGTGGTCATGATACAACAAAACAATGCCTCAGAGCTTGACAATTATCGAACTCTCTCCGAGAACGAACCTCAAATCAGGAGGTTATATCAGTCCGGAATTCCCACTCTGCTCTCGGAGCCCGGGGGTGGCCAGGCCGTGGATGACGAAGATGGTAGCGATTATGTCTACCCGACAGATCTAGCCAAGAGAGAGCGTTTTGTTGTACCGGGCACGGGCGCGATTTTAACGTACAACACAGCTATTGGACTTCTTGGACATCTTTGCTCACTCATTCCACGCGATGCGTTTACTCCGGCACAAAAACCGCGTTACAGTGGTACCTTCGTCTCCACGGTGTTCCTCCCTTCGATGCTGCCATTACCTCCCAAGTATCTTGTGTATGAAGGCCCACGAAAGCACTCAACGAAAGAAGCTAAGCGAGCTGTGGCATTTAAAGTTGTCAAGGCTTTGCATACATTAAAACTATTCGATGATCACCTACTTCCAGTCCTTGGCAGAGCAGAACTCGAAATCGCTGGGGACACAAGTCTGGGAGATGATGCCGTAGATGTGCCCGAGATGATGGACGTCGCGGTGCGGAGTCCATGGACCCTCGCATCCAATTTATGGTCACACCCTGTTCTCGTCGATGGAAAACGAATCGCAGAAGTCGTCACAGGGACGCCTCTTCCCCCCACCGAACTTGTCTGGGACGGCACGACGCTGGCTTTGGGCGAAGCCGACGTCATGCACTTCGAATCAGAAGAAGAAGAGTATCGGAAACGTCTACTCCTGCGAGATTACACTGATATTGGGTTGTGGTGGCGCGTCTCTGCTCGACCCCGCCCTACACCATTGACGTGTTTCTTAGCCCCCCTCGTCCCAAATAGCTGTCAACCAGATTTTCAGGCCATGGAAGATCTTTCGACGCATCCACACGGCAAGTTGGACTGGACGGGCGTGGGTGAACGTAAGTACGGTCATATTCTAGTCATGAACAGCATGCAGTATGGTCGCCCGTTTCTGCTTCACAAGATCCGGTCTGACCTGACTCCATTGTCGAAGCCACCGGCGGACAGTCGCGAGGCCGGCTTCGAAACATACTCGGAGTTCTATAAGTGGGTAGTCAGGAAAAGAAAAGGTCGCCAACACTACATACCAACCGAGGGCCCACTCATCGAAGCTTTCCCCATGCCCAGGCAAACTTCCCGGATATACGAGCTTTTACCCCGGGACACATCCGTCGACGTCGAGATGGCTTCCGCGGGCGATTCGAAGCCATACATGTTCCCTATGCTCACCACATTTATCTTCCCGATGCCTGAAGAGATGTTCTCCCTCTTTGGACTATTTCCACGCCTTCTACACCGCGTCCAAGATGTGTGGCGTGCTCGCTGCACCCGTATCGGCCTTGGTCTTCCTCCCATTCTCGATGATCGCCTTATCGAGGCGACGACGCTGCCTGCAGCAGCTGCAGGTTTCAACAACCAGCGCCTCGAGACACTCGGTGACTCGGTGCTGAAGCTCTGCACGTCAGTGCATTTGTACAAAAAATTCCCGCATTATCACGAAGGCCAACTTGACAATCTGCGACAGCGATTTATCTCAAACCGCACCCTCATGTTCCGAGCGAAAGCGATTGGCCTTGAACAGTATTTGAACGTAGAAGGGCCCAACGTCAAGACTTGGCCTGCTGTGGTTGCAGCAGGCAGCCCAACTCTCCAGGATCCGGCATGTAGTGACCGGACGGCGAAGCGATCCATTCCGCGGAGAAGCTTGCAGGACTGTATGGAGGCGATCATCGGCGCAGGCTACGTCTCCGGAGGTATCTCAATGGCCCTGGACGTGGGCGCTGCTCTTGGATTGACCTTTGGCGGCCGTTTGCCGTGGGATATGCGATACGCGCCACCACCGCAAGCCCAGCCAGAGCCAGAACTATATTCGGAGCTGCAGGGTGCTCTTGGCTACGAGTTCCAACACTTCGAATTACTACGTGAGGCCCTGACACATCCGTCTTTCGAGTCTGGTGGGAAGTCTTATCAGCGGCTAGAGTTCCTCGGGGATGGTACGGGTCTCGTAATTTCCATGACTTGGCTGACGTTTGTGTTTTAAGCTGTGATCGATACTGTCGTGATGACGTACCTTTTCAAGAAATTTCCCCATGCAAACTCCGGTCAGCTCAGCTCTCTTCGTGCACGGGCAGTCTGCGGCCCTGCGCTGGCATTTGTTGCAGTTCGCGTCCTGAAACTACACAACGTCCTATTGGCCGACCACGCAGGCCTTACCGCCGCCGTTGACAAGTATATCCCCACACTGGAAGCGATATCCAACCGTGATATCGTCCTGCAGAGTTGGGCACATGATCCCCCCAAGGTCATTAGCGATGTCTTGGAGAGTGTTGTTGCCGCCGTCCTGATAGATTCAGGGTACAATTTTGACAAGACAGCGTGCATCGTGGAAGCTGTAATGCAATGTGTTCTAGAAGTCCTATCTCTTGATCTTCCTCCGGAGCCGGTCTCCGCATTCTATCTGTGGGCGGCAAAGTCAGGCTGCAAGCGCATCCATCTAAGGTGTGCCCCATTCAGTCTGCTTATATTTGTGTTGCTAAATAACACCTTTCCAGGAAATCATGCAGTCGTCCCGAATACAAAAGAAACGACACTATTTGCGTTGTCGTACATGACACCGTTGTCGTTGGTCCCGTAACGGCATCTAGCTTGCCTGTGGCACGTGCTTTCGCATCAGAAAATGCAAGAACGATTCTACAAGCCGCCGATTCGGATAAAGCATTGGTCAGGATATGTGACTGTGAGGCGCGACAGGTTTGCGCCTCTAATCCTGGACCTTCCCCCGATGATGCTGTTGACGATACGACTGAGATTGGCTTTGCAACCGCAGCGCACATAGAACTCGAGAAGTTTAAAGATCCCCAGGAGGATCGGGCCTCGGGTGAAGAGCCGGAGACCGAGAACTTCGAGACGCATGACAGTTTTTTAGAGACAGCTTCATGAGGGGCATGTTTTGCTGCATGACAGAGGACAGCCTCTGTCATGGAGGGGCAGGTCAATGCAGTTGATGGTTCACACACAACAAACGTCATATCATGACCTATTTTCTAGCACATATCCATCCACGTGTGTGACACGAAGCGTTGACTGTTTTCTCATCAGAACTCACCGCCGCAGTGAGCATGCACCTCGCAACGCTATTATCTCCGCGGTGATAGGACGGCGTCGTCCTCGTCCAACGTGGTCTTTTGACTCACCCAAATGCAGAGATGTTCTGATCGGAGTTATTTGAAGATTGCGGCCGATCATGTGGAGTAGAGTCGTTCCCAGGCCCTTATCGGAGATTGAATCGGAAGTCGAAAAATAGGTGAGGTCTCCTCTATATGGCACACACCATTTCGAACTTAGATTCAAAGCCCGATGGGGACCATTGCAGATAAGGACTCGCAGATAAGGACTCAACGTTATACTCAACCGCTGTCACAGGCTCTGCATCCGCTCGCAAATTTGAAAATAGATCCGTGTATTCTTCTCTGCCGCAACGTTGCCGTCGCGTCGAGAAAACTACCTGTCTGGCTTGACTCTGGCGCCAGGTCCGATTGGGCTCATACCTCGGCTCCATCCCTTTTGTAGTTGCCTTGCAGTCAAGGAATTATTAGGTTAAATAGGACGAACGCATATGACCGTATCTACAGAGGTTGGGAAAGAGTCTTGTCTTTTGCTTTGCCCAACTCACCATGCGCCCCCTATTTCACACAACAATCGATGCCACCATATCGTCGTCCACCTCTCCCCTCACCGCTTTTGTCAGCCTACTCCTCTCGAGTGTACGGATCTTTGGGCTATATTCCCTTGTTGGTCTCGGAGTTTTCACTTTCACTCAATCTCACTTCACTTCTGGCATTGCTGTTTCCAACGAGCAGCAGAGCCATTTTACCGGCACCGATACTAGTACCAGCATCAACGACGTCCAAGTTCTGATCCTTGGAGGTGGCGTAGCTGGTGTGATCGCTGCTGAGACACTCCACCGGAGAGGTATAGACAACTTCAAGATCGTAGAAGCGCGTGACGCGCTGGGCGGACGTATGAAGAGCTTCACATTTGGCGCGGCGGGCAGGGAGCATGTATTGGAAACAGGCGCGACCTGGATTCATGGCACGCGGACAAAAAATGGCCCATCCAATCCAATATACGACTTGGCCCGCAAGTACAATTTGTTGACTCACCCGAACATTTACCATGGTGGCGCTGGAATGAGTATGTATACAACCTCGAAGGGAGTCCCTACTGACGCTATCAATGTTAGCAACGTACGACCACACTGGTCCAGTTGATTATATGGACACGTTCAATGCCGCGGTCGAGAACTTTGCTGCTTTGACTGTCGGTGGAGGTACGCCCGCAAGTCTAGCACCCTTGCCTTAGACCGTAGCTGGCACAATCTGTTTAACAGGTGATCGGATCCTGAGAGGTTCGGTGGATACGACGAGTCGTAGTGGCTATGCTCTTCTCGGTGCCAAACCTAGAACGCCTCACGAGGTGGCCTCTGAATATTATCAATTCGACTGGGAATATGCCCAAACACCAGAGCAGAGCTCTTGGATTGCGTCTTCTTGGGTAACTACTATCCGTTCTACCAGCCATTGACGTTTGCTTCCGAAGAGCGATGGTAAAAAGTCCTACTCGGAGTCAGATCGTCTTGGTTTGTCGCAACTTTGCTGCTTATCACGCGTATTCCAGGGAAGTAATTTCACATATAATCGCGACCAAGGCGGATTTTCTACTGAGAACCTCTTGACGATTGACCAACGTGGATTTGCGACCATCATTCAGTCCCAGGCTGCTGAATTCCTTTCCGAGGAGCAAGTCCAACTGAATGCCACCGTAAAGGCCATACATTATTCTAATAATGGGGTATCCGTGAGCCTTACGGACGGGACCAACTTGAGTGCGGACTATGCCCTGGTTACTTTCAGTCTCGGAGTTCTGCAGCACGATGAGGTTGTCTTCAAGCCTGCTTTACCTCAGTGGAAATTAGAGGCTATACACGGCATGGCAATGGTCAGCAGACTATCTCACGTCATTTTTTCTCCATCTTATAGCCGTGGACAGGGAACATACACCAAGATTTATTTACAGTTCCCGCAGAAGTTCTGGTTTAACACAGAGGTGCTTGGTTCTTTTTTCGCCGGTCGTTGACGCTCCAATGTAAAGATACCAGTTTGCCCTGTACGCTGATCACAAACGAGGATGGTATCCAGTCTGGCAGAGTCTTGACTTGGATGGTTTCTTCCCAGGTTCTGGGATCCTTTTTGTCACTGTCACGGTAAGCCTCTGTATTTTTATTTATTTTGCAACTAGGGCACTGACGGCCCATTCAAAGGGCGATTTCGCTAAACGTGTTGAGTCATTGAGCGACGATGTTGTGAAGGCAGAAGTCCTCGACGTTCTTCGCTCAATGTACCCCAACACGACGATTCCCGAGCCCGACGCGTTCTACTTTCCTCATTGGCAGAGCGATCCGCTCTACCGGGGAAGCTATAGCAACTGGCCGTCCAGTTTCCTGAAGGGCCACCACACCAATCTCAGAGCCACGGTCCAGCAGACACTCTGGTTCGGCGGCGAGGCCACGAGTTTCAAATACTTTGGTAAGTCCAGGGTCACGTAATCCTGGGCACGAGACTGGGCCACTGACCTGGTGTGTTGTTGTTGCCGAACGTGGCGTCGTGTATTAGGTTACTTGCACGGTGCATATTATGAGGGACAAAATATGGCAGAAGAAATTGCTCGATGCATTGAGGACGGCGGGTGTGATGGACTGCCCCACGTAGAAGAGATCTCATGCTCTTATCCATATATCGCCTCGGACTTCATATGACGACTTGCAGCCGCGCCCGAGCATCATCCTATATCCTATACGAGGGCCGAGATGCCACGTCTGACATCTCTCCGTATACATTGTACTACTACGCTATCCTTACACGCAGTGGTGAGCATGGGGACCGCAAGGTGGGGTCAGTGTGGCGAATGCATGAAATTAGTAATCTCTCCAAGACGTCATTTCTGGTCATTGGCCTAGATATCGGACAGGCAGGTTAGTAGGCCACTCACATGTAGACACTACAAATAGGGTTAAGTAGGGGATATGGTGATCGTGAGTGAGTGATAACCAAGGTATGACCAAATATTCGCTTATGGTAAGTTACGGCACGTTGTTCAAGGGCAGAAGAAGTGCCGACTCCCTCAAACGTCATTCCCCCCGAAAACATGAGAGAAGGGAAATATGTAAATGTTGTGGTTTGCGCCAAAATAGCCGGAGTTAGTGTGCATTCTTTTGACACCAACCCAACCATGATGTAGGACTTGTTCTCCCACACGATGACTCCAGTGCGAGGTTATCATGCTGAACAGGAAGCGAGCATGGCTGGTGCGCAGAACTGGCTTGAAGGCTTTGCCCTCTGCAATCCACCATGTTACATAAGGTTCAGTCGGCACTTTAAATGACGTAGGTAGCTTACTCAGCTGTCTAACTTGCATCGGTGCGTCGTCCAACACGGCTCTGAGCTCAGCTGAAACTTCCAGAGATGGCAGACGTAGCACCAGAGGCAACTCTTCAGCGTCTCAAGTCTTTATATCCATACAAAAAAACCACCTCCTCATCGGATGGTAATTCGTGCACATCTCTCCTCATTAGTCTCAGAAATCAATGTGACTCTAGTGATTCAAAATCCGTGGTATATCGTGGCATTACTTAGTTTCACAACCGGAAACAGGCCAGATGCGGTTCCACTCCTGTTCAAGTATGTCCTCGAGGAACTCGAGAGGGTGCAAAATCGGTTCGGAGTGTCGGAAGTTGAGGCGAACCGCGAAAAACTTCTCCTGGCTCGCAGGTTCAGAGACGCCATTTTCAAGGGAGGCATGATAAGCGGGTACTCAAAGGTATATACCTTGCCCCTGCTGTCCTGGACAAATCAACGTTGCAATAAACTTCCGCTAGGCTATAAACGGCCTGATCTCTCTTCTCGAGGCTACGCCCGAGGAACTACGCGATGCGGAACGACAGAGGTGAGTGACAGAGTCAACACTGACGACTTGGGTGACGGTCCTGCAGAGAAACTGCCTTATCGCTACCCGAGGTCGAAAAGCGCGGCGAGATATTCTTCCGACAATATTATGGTGAAACTGCAGACGGCGTGCAGAGTCTGCTCGATAAGATATACCCGGATATGGGTACGTACACCACGTTACTTGAACACGCAATCCAGATTCTAGAGCGGATGCGCAGGGTGGTTCAGCAACACAATCGCCTATGGATCAGTGTACGGTTATACTGAAGTCTTAAACTCACTGGAGACGTCGTACGTCTTGGTTGGCGCGCTCATCGCGGCGGACACCCCCCTCCAGATCGGCTGGCACCTTACAAACGCGCGCCACAACGGCGCGTCACTCGAAGAAGCTCGCGCAGTCAGGAAGATAGCCATTGAAGCTTCTCGGAGTGCCGGTGTGAGTTGGAGAAATGAAGTACCAGAAGTGAATTAGGAGACTGGGCATTCGACTGAAGGAGCGGCGTTGGTCGCTGGAGTAACGTTAAAAGAACTTGCGGAAACTGTGTTTTGATAGGAAAATAGAAGAAAGGTTGTAGATCCATGACCGTGAAAGACAAAAGCAGGCTGAAAAACAAGGCGAGGGAGAGTTACAGAGTCTTCGGCAACTGCCGTAACGTGCATCATCGTTGGCCTCTTCCTCTGCTGAACCAACTCATCCTTCTCCCTCTGTGGGTTACCACGGCCCATACAAACTATTCAGAATGACGGACTCCTCCAGTATTGACAACGACATGGTATCCCTCGCACCCACAGCAGCTTCAGTCCTTCGAATTAATGGTCCCTTGCGGTTCCGGCCCCATGGGTCCAGCCAGAAAGCACATGTTGTCCTCCGACGTGTTGACCCGGAAAGCGACTCGGAAGGGGAAGGAGAGGCAAAGGGCGTTGTCCAATTCAGCTTATTTGCCTACAAACGGATCGAGGTCAAGCCCGGGAAGGAGATTCTCCTTACAGTTGCTGAAGGACCATTCAAGGATCGTGCTATCATATTTGAGGGGCACGAGTTGGAAGCTTCTTCACTCTCGGATGTCGAAGAAGAGACTCAGGTTGCAGAAGATGATGATGCTTTCGTGCCCCCAGAGCAATCCCTACCCCTTAAGATGAGGAAGCCATGGGCAAAACGTCACGAAGCGTCTGTGCCTTTGGGTGCGTGTGATGTGCAATTTTTATCCCTTCGTCGGCACTCATTTAATCGCAAAGCACATGTGTCACCGCCTGGGGCACCCCGTCACTCTGTTGGAGTTCAAACAGATCTGGTTGATATGACCGGGGACATTGTGGTCACCTCTGCACCCGCAGAAGCCTCGCAGACAGTTTCTTCAACCCCTGCGCGAGGTGGATCGTTGTCTTCTCCTTCAAAGCCCTTGGGCATTCCAGTCTCCTTCGCCTCGCTGGATGATAGTCGGATTAAAATGCCACCTGTCACTAAGGTCGAGGCGACAAAGATGGGGGCTACGCGACCGCAGCACACTGAGCGCGACCATAGCCAATCTCCCGTGAAAGTTGACTCGACCACTGACAGCTTAATCTCGCCGTCTGCTCATAAGCGTCCTTCAATCTCGGATACACCAGCAAAACAGGACGACGTTTCAACCAATGTATGTGCCCACTTGCGTGTTGGTGATCCGACTACTAATGGGGAAAAGGCCTCCACCGAAGCCCATGTTAATGATAAGCTCAAACGATGGAGTCCTTCTGTACCAGTGTCCATTGCTTTGTCTGCAACGAGTCTAGCTGATGAGACTTCTGAGTCTGCGAACTCCTCTGGCGTTACAGACGACGGAAACCATCCTGTTCTTGCTCCAGAGAGGCCTTGGAGTCCTTCTGTGCCTGCTGCATTAACAACACAAGCTTCACGTAGACATAATATCAGGACTCATAGGGTCGAACAACCTGAAAATACTAACGGCACGAGCGAGACGCAGCCCGGAAATGCTCCTCTCTCACCGAGCTCTCCTACACCCGTTCCAACTACTCCCCTATCCCCTGCCAAGGTTAGCCTCCCAACAAAGCCTAGGTCAAGTTCATTTGTTCCTAGCGGCTTCGGGTCAGACGTCACTGGCCAGCCCCCTTCCTCATTCTCTAACGAGGACAACAAGGTATCTTATATGACCTACAACACAATTATTTTGACTTCATGATCGCGAGCAGATTAATCCCCCACCGGAAAAGTCGTCTTCGCACTCCACACAGCGGTCCTCAGTGGCCCTGCCTCCTGTAGATGTACCCTCATCCTCACCAGCCCAAGCGTACCCACCTTCTCCAAGTCTCAGGAAAGACCATTCACCGTCTCGTCTTTCCCCTGCCAGTTCGCGAGGTTCATTTAGCCACGGACATCCGGAAAGTAGTGCTACGAGCGTTCCTTCTCACCCTTCGTCACCAAAGCAGTCTCTGAGAAAACCCCAAACACTTTCTTGGCCACCCTTCCGACCAGGCCGCGATGATGGCGCCACAGATTTCTACCCACCCTTCCGTGCTAGTACCGACTCTGGCGAGCCTCAACCATCTCAGCCTTTCCGGCCTCCCTCGGGGCCCAGTACGACCCATGATCATATACCTCTTAACTCACCATTACGTGGGCGAACAGCAGCGATATCCAACTCAAATTTTATTCCCATTGCTCCGCGCTATCCATCGTTTACTCTCCCATCAGGACCTGGAAGACCATCCTCACCCGCTTCACAACCTTCCCATAACTCCCATCCATTCGGACCACCTATATTGCCAAAGGTTCCACTGAAGCCGTTCCATGCAATGGTACCAGACGGTGGTTATCCACCGCGCCAGCCCCGGTCGGAGTTTGCAATCCAAACAATGGAGGCGACACCTTTAGGCCAAAGCATGACCCCCAAGCCCTACCCTCCATTTCAGCGTTATCGTGAGTATTTTGCATCTTGGAGCTAGACACTTGTTGCAACTTCGATATGCGAGGCTGACACGGCCACGCAGAAAGGCATCCGCATGTACCCCGCACTCCGGTTGACGGGCGTGGGCGGGGCATTCCTATGGCTGCAGGCGCAAAACGCAAGGCATCCCCCCCTCGAATAGAACCCTCTATGTTGCTCGAGATTCCACCTAAGCGCCTACCGCCATCTACGTGGCCGACTGCGTCACCGATTCGATGCGCTGTAGTGCAGGGTGAACCTGTTGCAATTCAAAGCATCACATTCAATCGCACGGGAAATTTAATGGCTGTAACATGTGGGCGCTGGACCATCTATCTGTGACCGTTACGGAAGTGCTGAAGGCGTTTATCAGGTGCTGATTGCACGATTCGAATTTGGGATAATATGACGTATGGCGAGGTGGCACGCCTGCCGCATTTGTCTACCGTTGTTTCTGCTCAATGGATGGACGACGATGCTGGCGTGCTTGCCCTATGCATGGACGGCTCGCTGGTGCGTTGGACTCGACCGGCAGGTAATACCCCTCTGCGTGCACACGATATTTGGAATTGGATTCGTCTTGCGGACCCGATTAGCCTAGGGACGCCGGAAGACGCGCCAACTGCGCTCGCGTATAAAGGGGATAGGATTGCGGCGTCATTTCCGAAATTTGGGGTATATATTTGGATGATGAAGCAGGGTAAGCGAGAGGCTTCGCTTGCATAGTACATGAAAGCTGATAAAGGTTAGGCACATGGCAGTCTCAACGGCCAATCGATAGGCAGAACGTTACTGCGATAGAGTTCATCGATGACGGGAAGGCGCTAGTTGGGGGAACGAAGGACGGCGTATTGTACGTTCCTATTTATCCTGAGAGCGTGCCGGAGTTGTGACCTCGTTCATAGGTGGTATTGCCAAGTGTCTGAGACGGTACCGCGGTTGTACAATGTCTTTAAAGCGAGGATGTATGTTTGCTTTTTTTTTGTTTCGTGCAGCGGAGCTGGTGTATTGATGAACTTTAGATGTAGCATAGATATCCTCCCGACAGGGACACATGCCTTAGTTTCTCAGCAAGTTGGACGTGCGCATCTTGTTGCCATCTCCCAAGACGAAAATCGGGGCAAAGTCATGCAAGTCTATACGGTGGAGCCTGGCCTACAAGCTGAAGCAGTGTATGAAGCGAACGCCTCGTTTGTGGGTCGCAACGACGCTGTGCTGTACGGTTCGGCGCGGGGTTATTTGTTTGCGTGGGACAAGACAACTGCGAGAATACTATGCGGCTTGGACCATGGTGAAGGTGTGTCCGTATTGCGAAATATTGAGATCGTCCTTCTGATCCCAAGAGAAGGATGCGTTGTGCAAACCGTTGGCGTGAGTCGGCGAAATCCTTTAGTGTATTAGAGAAAGCGCTGACAGTTAGGTACTTGCGAACACAGGTATACCGACGGAGTGGCACGAGTGGGGAAAATTGTGTGGTTACTGGAAGCCGAGATGGAAAGCTAAACTGGTGGGGAGAACCAGGATGTAAGTGAGAGGCCGTTGTCCTTTTTTGGGACAGTTTGCGGGGAAGTGACATCTGATGTGTGATTTAATGTCCAGCTATGGAAGAAATCCCTTCGGGCAACAAGCGCATCAAATCCAGTTGACCCGGCCGCAGCGGTTGCGATACTACCGGCGCATTTCACTTTTTGGATTAACTTATAAACTACTAAAAGCAGTTGTTTTCTAATAATACTGTACAGTACATCAGGGCGGGCTGTACGTGCACATCGCTAATGAGATGACCTTGCCGAGGCGGGGAGTGATAAATAATAAATAAAAGATGCCGGGAACTGGCCGGCCGGGCGGAGGCCGACCGAACGGGGAGCGCTGTCGTCGACGGGTTGACTCTGGTTGCCTCGCACGACGCTCGTGTTCATTCGCCACTGCCTTGGAGTGAGTGTTCTCTCTTTTCCCATTTCCCGCCTCCTTCTCTTGAAACAACCCGACACTCACGCGTCTCGTATCTCAGTCTTTTATCGCCGACTGATCAGACGCTTGAGATCAAACGCCCCCCTCCGTCACAGAAGGTCTCCAACTGAACAACCCCACACGCCCGCGCCAGCCCCCGTTCGCCTTTGGTCTAGAGAAACGTGAGTGTCTCTCCGCTTTTCCACGGGCTACTGCCCTTCTGTCCTACTTTTTCTTTCTGACCTTTGTCTCTGCGTTTATCCCTTCTGTTACTCGGATTCTCAGTCCTTCGCCTAGAGAATAGTTTTATCGTATTCCTCGAAACTTTCTAAGCGATATGCAGACAATAAAGTGTGTCGTCGTTGGTGACGGTGCTGTTGGTAAGGTACGCATCGAAAAGTTTTCACTTGTTGCCTCCCATCCCAAGCCATATATTATTCCACCATCCCTAGACCTGTCTCCTGATTTCCTACACGACGAACAAATTCCCTAGCGAATATGTTCCAACGGTAAGAGTTCAGATCCTCCGGCCGCGGGGAGAAATTTTTTCAACTGTCTACGTAGGTGTTTGATAACTATGCGGTCACCGTGATGATCGGTGATGACCCGTATACATTGGGCCTGTTTGATACTGCTGGTGAGTGCCCATGATCTCTCGTTCTCACCTGTGCCACTGGCTTTCCATTCGCCTTGTTCATTCATCCTTGCGACATGTAGGTCAGGAGGACTACGACCGCCTACGTCCATTGTCATATCCGCAGACCGATGTTTTCCTCGTGTGCTTTAGCGTCACCTCACCCGCCTCTTTCGAGAACGTGAAGGAGAAGTGGTTCCCGGAAGTGCACCACCACTGCCCCGGAGTTCCATGCCTTATCGTGGGCACTCAGGTGGACCTACGTGATGACCCGCAGGTAATGGAGAAACTACAGCGACAAAAGCAGCGGCCTGTCGCCCCAGAGCAGGGAGAACGTCTCGCGCGTGAGCTCGGTGCGGTCAAGTACGTGGAGTGCTCTGCGCTCACTCAGAAAGGTCTGAAGAACGTTTTCGACGAGGCCAGTACTTCTCTCCCCCTAACTATTTTTGTGTTTTGTTGATGTTCATTATACATAAAGGCTATTGTGGCCGCTCTCGATCCCCCTGTCGTCAGAAAGAAACGACCCCTCTGCAGCGTCCTCTAAGGCTGGACGTTGTACCCTCGTCCCAAGTATACGTTACCTCCGACCATCCCCCTTTATGACGATTGCCACCGGTAGTCTCTTTACACCCGACGACCCGCGATTTCGCATATCTACTTTTTCCCCTTTCCCTGACGTTGCTTTGGCTACTCTCCCACCCAATACCTATTCTTCTTTTTCCCGTCGCGCGTCGCCTACCGCGGGCGCCTATGTCTGCTGTCTTGTAGTTAGTTTGGCGACGGTACTGGGAGCCAAATCTAATACCTGTCCACAAGGGAGCGGGTGGTGATGCACTTGTGGGCTTTGACAAATTCAAATGGTGGTCGCCTTTCGCGGCCATGATTACGTTGTTGCGTCAAAAGAAGCAGGCACAGACTTTCTTTGGTCTATGACGTAGTCGTTCGCTGTCCACTGTCTACACACTCCTCCGAGGAACCGGGGCTCTAATTACTATGCTGAGCAACATATTCAGGTACAAGCCAGGACCCTTTTCATTTCTGGCTTGCCGGAGAGTCGGAGAGGAACCTTGGACACCCCCTGTGGATCCCGAGGGCTCGAACGACGGGGAAGGTTCACAGAGAGAAGTCGGTCAGTTGGCCTTGTGACGTGTGCCTGGCCTGGCTTGAGTGACCAGCTTGAGCTTCTTCGAGCTTTGCCTGTGTGACAGTAGCTGGCCTTGGCGTGCTTGTTTCCGCAGCCTGATAACCCGTCGTGCGCGGGCGTGCCATTCGTCATTGGGAATGGGATGACGTTTGAAGGAGAAGGGACTACCGTGGGGATTGAAACGTGCCTTTTTGGCTACGATTCTTCTTCCTCGAGGACGGACAAGTATCAAGTCTGCAAGGGCAACGTGGTGGCTACTACTACTAGTACCCAGGCGATATCTGCGCGGAAAAGGCCAGTCCCCTTCTTTTTGTTTTGTGTGTGACCGGCAGTGGGTGCGTGGCCGTGTGCCGGTGCAGTACCGCGTTTGGGTTTTATTTTGTCTCTTGCGGTGTGTGTGTGAGAGAGAGGGGAGTGCGGCCGAGTACAGAGAGCGTCTTCACCTCCGATCGTGAGATGCAATCGTGGCCGTGGCGGGTGGTGGGCCTAATGAACATAGGATGAGCACATCGATGAGCGTTTCTAGATGGGGCGGGAGTGGGTCCGTGGCGGGTTCTTCGTTTGAGCTCGGGATATGTTTCTTCGTGCGAACCCGTCCCTCCTTTCCTTACGCTAATGGCGGTCCCAGTGCCTCCCCACCGCTGTACAGACATGCCGACATGTTTGGCTTGGAAACGAACCTACTGGCATCTAGTGTGCGATGCGCGATCTTCCGAGTCGGGATTGAGTTACCCCTGGCGTCATCGGCTCAGGGCAAACAATTCAAAAATTCTTTTTTCTCGGTGACTTGTGAATTGAGTGCCGCCCTGAGCTGGTTTCCCTTATGCCGTCACCAACAATGATTAATAATTGCCCTTCCCATTTCGCCGAGTCGGTGTTGAAGAGGTTTACAGTCGTCGTTGCAGTTGCTCGCTGCGCACTGGCAGGGCTGCCAGTGGTAGCTGGTGGATGTGGATGACGACACCATATCGGCGCGGCTAAAGACATCATGATAAGCGTATTGCCTTACACGACCACTGACTCACACGCAGATAAATTATCCATTATTGGGTGTGAATGACCTTCGGCAATGCTGGATACCGGCCAATGGCAGGGGCTATGTTTCACAACAATCGTTGATGCTCGATTGACCGGTTTCGATGTTTCAGCACCCAGCATCAGGAAAAAAAAACCTCGAGATAAGAGCCAATGAAGTGATCCAATTCAAATGTCTCAATTATCCCTCACTACCACTCGCTAGCCGGGAGGATTTCCTTGAGGCGTGAGAGCCCGAGAAGGGTCATTTAACTTCTGGTCTTCACATGCTTCACAGATCATTCAGGATCGAGTGCTTTCGATCTATTAGCGCTATATTAGCCTTCGCAGACCCTTCTTCGACCCAAGGTCACATCATACCTTCCAGTATGGCTCATAAATCACATGTCAGTGGAGTTCCTCCGGAGAGTAGCACACAACATAGAAAGATGAATTCGAAGAATCCGCACACGGTCTACATGACAAAGTAACAGTGAACTATTTTGTAAAGACATGCTGTGTTACGGGGCATACTGTGAAATGAACGACGGTGTATAGCAATTGTACCAGACATGGAGGAAAACCCATAAAGGAATGTAATGCGACAGAAACCCGTCCTGTCAAGAAATGGATGGGAGTCTAACAAAGGTGTTGGGGAGGGTATGGCGCATATCCCAGCGCACACAAGGTACGGGCCATTAAGATCAGCCATTGTTATGGTTGTCATCCCGATTATTGTCACCGTGGCCTGGGCCATGATGGTGATGGTGGGGATGACTGTCATCGGGGAAAGGGGGGTGAGGACAGTCGGCGCGTGTATTGTAGACCAACACTTACTTGGACGGCTTGGGCCTGTGGGCGTGGTGCCAGCTGTGATCACCGCCGTCACCGCGCCTGATCTTCGCCTGCTTTAAAGAGCGGGAGGTGGCGGCGTTTACGGACAGGATGAACATGAGCAGGGCGAAGGTTATCAGGCTGAGCCTTTGCATTCTTGCAGGCGGTGGGTATAAATTTTGGTAGAGATGGGAGGTGACAGCGGCGCAGGACTGGGAAGGGATGCAGTATCGAGTGGGGACAAGCCTGCTATATTTATAGCCTGGAGGATGCCATTTTGGGAGGGACTGGAGCGGTGGTGGCGGCGGCGGCGGGATCCCATAATAACGTGCTTAGGCACAGAAGAGAAGTCGACTCCCTCGTCGCTGTGGAGTCGTCCAGGGGAGGTACCAGGGAAACGTGGTTCAGAAATGGGAACGAGGCAACGCTCTTGCGAATATCAAATTTCCATCCATCCAAACCTATGCGATTTTTCGAGCAAACGCACATCATGGGGTGTGAGTTAGTATGAGTGGGTCGGCGACTCGGGCTGTAACTGCTACAGTAGCGGTGTCACTGGCCGAGGGCAAACAATTCAACAATTCAACAATTCCTTTCTGGGTGGCTCTTGAATGTGCCGTGAGCCAGTAACACCACGATGCTACGGAAACAGGGGGTCTTTCGGCAAGGAGGGAAGTGATTAGAGTAATTGAGGGTCTGATCGTCGGGAGCTGCGTGACCTCACCCCAGGGACACGGATCAGGAGTTTTCTCTCCTCGTACTGTAGGGATCAGTGCATGACGATATCATAACTAACCTTGGCTCTCGTTGGCGCTAAAGATGTCAGCATATTTCCCTGTGTACACGACCACTGACTCACATGCAGATAGACTGCGCATTACTGATGCGGATGCAATGGGTACTGGCCAATCCGCACCGTGACAATTCGTCTTCACGACTAGCTCGAATCGTTGTCATGTCAGTGTTTCTGCACCCGTGAGAGCCTGAAGAAGGGCCATTCATCTTCTGAATATCGCTTGCATCACAGATCGCTCGGGGCCGAGAGCCCTTGAGGGACCTATTGCCTTCTCGCGAGCGCTTTTAGACCCTTCTTCGACCCAAGGTCACTCCATAGAGTCCATACCTTCCGGTATGCTTCACTCAGGCGCATAAACATATAGAGTTCCTCCTGAGGGTAGCATACAACATAGAAAGAAGAGTTCAAGGTTCAAAGGGTCCGCCCACGGTCGACACGACAAAGTAACAACCCTACTGAGGACGTAGAGAGCGAACTAAATTGCAGAACACATTGGGTGATTACTGACGTCGCGAACGCGAATCGATTGTACCAGACATGTCATCAAGGAGCGTGATGTGACTGATGTTCGGTCCTGTCAAAAAAAAAAGGGAGAATCTAACAATGAAGGGGTTGGGAGGAGTGTCTGTGCCGGCGCATGCCAGGTACGATCCATTAATTTAATAAGGATGATAACTGTCACCGAGGTGGTAAGGGCCAGCGTATGTATAGTAGGTCAACACTTACTTGGACGGCTTGGGCTTGGGGTAGTTCCAGCTGGGATCGTAGTCACCGCGGCTGATCTTCGCCTGTTTTAGGGCGCGGGGGGCAGCGGCGCTCACGGACAGGATGTACATGAGGAGGGAAAAGGATATCAAGTTGAGCTTTTGCATGCCTGCAAGCAGTGGGTGTAGATTTCGAGAGGGGTGAGAGGTGGGAGCGACACACGACTGGGAAGAGAGGTGGTGTCGTACAGATTGACCCTGGAGGATAGGGCGAGGACAGGCTTGCTATTTAAAGTCTGAAGGATGCGATTTCCGGCCTCGAGCAGCGAGGGACGGTGCCGTAACATGAATGGGCACACGCACACACACCGAAAAGAGGGGTCCTTTCGGCACGGAGGGAATATATGAGATGGCGATTAGAAGGCGGATGTTTTAGGACCGGAAGTATCGTCGGGAGCTGCGCGGCCCCAGGGATACGGACTAGACATTTCTCTTCTCGTAGGATCAGCTCGGAAAAGGTACGAGGTTCTGGGGGGTTCGCGCTGTGAGAAGTGCACGCTACTAGCCAAATTCGAGGGTTATAGTAGTAGAACATGGACATTTTGAACGGTGCTGGCCCTATGGTATGTGTGGAACAAATTAATGGCGGTGGTGTAGTGGAACATCAATCAGCCTCGTTGCCCAATTGCGGATAGAACGGAGAGCGCGGGTAATAAATTCTGCTTGAGAAAGGAAGCCTGGGAGATAACGCACGCATGCGCATAGGGTAAGCTTCCAACAAGGGGTTTCTGAGACGAGAGGCAGATAACAGATATGTTTGCGATTGAGGGTTCGCTAGGAGATCATGCCCTCAAGGAGACAGAAAAGCAAGGTTTCAGAGATTGTCCGATGGTTAATCCGTCTGGAAAGCTATTCCAGGATGCACCCCTGGAGCAGGACGAGTAAGTACACAGCACATGACAGATTGGGCCTCGTTCTTTGCAGTTGCCACGGCAAGCCAGCTCATGGTAAATAAACAAGGCCAAATAGAGGCACCACCGGGTGCCGGTGCCGACCTTCGAGGAGTATCTCTCTCCCACTCATCTCGTTTCTCCTAGTAAATGTCCCGACCGCAAGATGACAGAAACCAAGAAGCAACCGTGTACCTGGTATTTGTCATGCCTTTTACCCTGCCCTGTTCCTCGGTTTTTCTAACTCGGCCGAGGGCAACCTAGATGAAAGATGTACCGATGCACTAGTATGGGAGCTCATGCTCCAGGCCGGTCCAGTCGGTGCGATCTTTCTGCCCGCTTGTGAAACCCTCTCACGTGTCGTCCAGTCAATGTACATTTGCCAAAGGACAGAATCTCCATGACACATCAAGGATTCGGCTTTTGCGAGTTCTTGACGGAAGAGGACGCAGAGTATGCGTGTAAAATCATGAATCAAATAAAATTATGGGGGAAACCCATAAGAGTTAACAAGGTGCGCATCAGGTCACCCTGCACCGGTCGTCGGTTTTCGCTCAAACCCCACCGGCCTGTTCGGAACAATGTAGGCATCCTCGGACAAGAAGCAGCTTGACGTGGGTGCGAATCTTTTCATAGGCTCCCTGGACGAAAACGTGGACGAACGGCTGCTTTATGATACGTTTAGCGCGTTCGGCATGATGGCGACCACCGCCAAGGTAAGCCTACATTACCCCGCACGTCATCATGCGGCATCATAACCCCGTACCTTTTCCCGTACGCATCACCAACCTCTACAATCAGATTGCACGCGATGCCCAAACAGGGCAATCGAAGGGTTACGGATTTGTGTCCTACACAGACTTCGAATCTGCCGATGCGGCCATCGAGTCCATGAATGGGCAGTTCCTCATGAATAAGTCCATCACGGTCCAATACGCCTTCAAAAAGGACGGAAAGGGCGAGCGTCACGGGACTGCCGCCGAACGACTCTTGGCAGCGCAGGCCAGGAAGAACAACGCGCTCCCACTTGCCCCACGCCCACCCCCTGCAGCGGCGTACGGCGCCGTCCCACCCGCGCCTGGCTTCACGGGCCCGTACCAGGGCCAATTCGCTGGTGCCCTCGCGGCGGCACCTCCCCCGCCCCCCGGATTCAATGCTATGCCCATGCAACCGCCAGGTCCCGTCCCAGGTCCCGTCCCAATGCCCCCCATGGGTATGGGTATGCCCTCTGCTATGCCACCACCCGGTGGTGTGCCCATGTTCAACCCGGGCCAGGGATATCCCCCCCCTCCCCCGCCTGGCTTTGCAGGTACACCTATGATGCCTCCGCCTTCACCTTATATCGGCCAATGAGATGCTAGTGATTATCGTTACATGTAAATTACTTGATCGTAAACCATGGCACAACATTGGGCACGAGTTCTACTTTATTGTGTTGGACAGTCTCGATCTGTTTCGGGTTCAGGTAGATGGGGTGATTACACGCGGTCCATTCGTCAGAAAAGTGAACATACAGTAAATCGGTGATTGCGAGATGGCAGTATCCGAAGGCGCCTATAGCAGTCATACACATTCATGTCTCTTCCGGCCACCGTGACCTCGCTCGACTACGCGTCTCTTGAGTCGTCGAACCCGAAGTACGTGGCGACCCAGTCTCCCCATTCCGTTTATGGGAAAACTCATGTTCTCGGATGCAGATGGAGCAGGCTTCGTCCTCCACCAGGTTTCCCTGAGACGTCAAAGGTGCGAAACACAACCAACCCGTCGGAGGCGCAGGGGCGCTGTCGGGCGGGTGATATCGAGAGAGCGGGCCTTTGTTGTTAACCCCAAAATATATATTTCTTCCATTCTATCGTCGCAGGGTCATAAAGCGTCACTGAGCAATAGTAGTGGCGGCGGCGGCAGGTCCTCCTCGGTTGCTGCGCAAGTGCAGAGTTCGCACGAAGCCCTCAAGATAAAGAAGGCCTGGGAATTCGCCACCTCGCCGCTCAAGTCGCTGCCCATGCAGGCGTTCATGCTGTACATGTCTGGCGGCGGCGTGCAGGTATTCAGCATGGGCATCGTCGCGATGCTCTTGCTTTCGCCGTTCAAGAATTTGTCGAGTATGAATGCTGGTGCGTGTCTCTTCTCTTTTCTGAGTTGTCATATTATTGTATACGTGCCGCTATACTCTTTCCATTTCATTTCATTTCGTTTTGCTTCGTTTCGTTTCCATTGTTACTTCACTTTTCTTATCCTGTCCGCGTCTTCTGTGTTGGAATTTATTTTTTTAACAAATTGCTGACATGACGTCTCTTTCTTTCCTCCCCCTCCCCCTTGTTTCGCTTTCGCGCGGCTCACTCCCCCCCGAATGTATCCTTTGTCGGGTACACGCCACCCACGCAACTTAGCTTTTGCGCCTTTCGCGCCTGGCCCGTCGTCGTCCCCCACGGCCAAGTCCCTCTCCACCCTCCCGCTCCAGAAACTCGCCTACCTCGCCTGCAACGTCCTCACGCTCGCGCTCGGCCTTTGGAAATGTCGGTCCATGGGTTTGCTGCCTACTGGCACTGGCGATTGGCTGGCGTTTGAGAGCCGCGGACCCGCCCCTGAGATCTCATTGTTCTAGAAGTAGCGTCTCACTTTTGTCCCTTGAATACAATGTGAAACTGCGAATGTACTGTTGGGATTACCATAGGGATAAATACTCGGAGAGCCGACACCGGTGCCTTAGCTGGATAGCTTAGCAGCCTCGCATATGTTTCTCGTTGTTGTCCAGTGGGTCATATACGTGGCATCCCGTAAAGGCTCTGTACAAAATCCATACACATCATAACTGGTGACAAACTACTACTACAGGAAAAGTCCCACCGCGAGGCGGTATCTGTTCTCCGTCGTACACTGCCGCACCAGCAGCCATGGTTCCATATCATCCACCGACAATCCAAACGGCACGATAAAGTAGAAAAAGTATTACTGTAAAACAAAAAGTTACCATGACTCTCATTTACGCGGCGCGGCCCCTTCCGGCGCCTTCACAACGCGTCCCTTGACCCACGTCTTCGCCGTGCGCTCCACGATCGCGCGTCGACCCAACCCGCGCACGTCCACGTACACAAGCACAACATTGCGCACCGTGCCCGCCGCCAGCGCCACGTTCTCTCCCGCTGCGGGGCCATACTTGTGCGCGACGGCTGCCGAGACGGCCACGCCGCCGGCATCGACCAGTCGCACGGACGACTCTGCTAGCGACGAGAGAACGAGCGAGGCGGAGAGCGCGACGCGCGTGCTTAGCGGTGGCGGCGTCGTACTGGTGGACTGGGAAGGAGAGGGGGACGGCGTGCGCAAGGGTGATGGCGAAGGTGAAAGGGATGACTTGTTGTTGCGTGCGGGGAGAGGTGGTTTGGTATCGGGTGGATAGGCAGCGGGTAGAGCGGGAGAGCGGCTGCGGCTACGCGGTGGAAGCTGTGGTGGTGGTGGTGACTTACGGTCTGCGGCTGTGCCCAGGGGTTGGGAAGGCGACAAGGTCGACTGAGGTTTGCCTTTGCCCTTGTCCTTGGCAGTGCTAGTGCTGGCCGCGCGCTGGATCCAGCTGTCGACGGCGGCGGCGGCTTTGTTGCTGAGATTTACGGCGCTGCCGCTGACGGCATGGATGCTGGTGAGGTGTTTTCGTGTCGTCGAGGACTGCAGGAGGAGCAGCGTGTGCGAGGACTCGGACTGTGAAGCGCGAGCGGGGGACGCGCTAGAGGATGAGGGTGGCGTGGGTGAGGGCGCGCCTGGCGTCGTATGCGCGATGTAGTAATTCGAGGCGCTTGTCATTGCGCTCGTGAGGAGAGTGGTGGTCCCCGAAATGGCATGGCTGGATTCGTTGGAGTGTCAGCGACGATGACGTAGAGAGCGACGCAAACGTGCCTGACGAAGACGGCCCCCTTGACCAACCAGTCGCGTTCTTCTGGTGGGATGGCGCGCACGAGGACCTCGCTGTCATCTAGCATGTCTGCATCTTCAGGCAGCTCGACGACGACCGGGTCCTTCTCGTGACCCCTCTCGCCGAGGGACGGGTCCTCATGCACTCTCACTGACCCGTCCAGCGCGCCAACAACCTCGCCATTATCCTCGTTTATGAGCACGAACCGCCCACGGAGGTCCTCTTCGAGTCTCGTCCCCTCCGCGGCAGGAGCGCTAGCATTGTGATCCGCGCCGCGCGCGGGAGCGTCGCCGAGACCGCGGGCGTTCGTCGTGTATCCGACGAGCACGCTGTGGAAGAGCTCGACGGCCTCCACGTTTTCGGGCGTCACGGGCGGCAAGTCGATTGTGAACTTGGCGTCGTCTTGCGTGGCGTGGAAGACGTAGCGCCGTGCGCCTGAGGGGGGCAGTACGGACGCCGTGAGGGCGCGCGCAGGGTCAAGGGGCGCTTCGAACGCGCCCAGGCGTAGGACGAGGAGGACGTCGCGCGTCGGGGCGATAGGTGTGGAGGTCGTTCTCGTCCTCAGGATGTTGAAGGTGACGCATTCAAGCGCGAGCTTGCCGGTGAATGTCGTGGGCCCGATGGAGGTCGGGAAAGACGTCAGGGTCGCGTTTGAAAGTGTGACGAGAAGATAGACTTCGGACGTGGTGGACATGGCTGAGTTATGAGGTGAGGTGGATTTTGTGAAAGGGGGCCCCGCTTTTGAGGAGTGGAACAAGGGGGTGGAGCATTACTGTACAATGCCGCCCCAACACACAATGCACGACGTCACGCCGGTGGACATTGCTGTGCCGTCGAAAGTTTGCCAAGAACGCAGACAAGGGTCGGGCGGGCTGGGCGAGGGGTGAGACAGATCGCAGAAACGAGATAGCAAGGTAGCGTGGCATGTGAGGGGTATTCACCCAACTCCCGTTTTTGTGATATTCAAGAGGTTGCGCGTTCCGTGTTGGTAGCCCTGTACCCTGATGTAGGCGTCAATCTGGTATTCTCACCCCGTCACCTTTCGGTTCAATGTCTCTGAGCCAGTGCAATATATGGTGTCGGACGCCTTCAAGCTCGCGTGCTTAGCTGACCAACCAAGGCCGTGTTCCTTTTTCGGGACGGTAGTTGGAGTTGTGGGGTATAAAATGACTGCGGCAGGTCGTCAACCGAATATGAAATAGCGATTCCCATGCCATCACCACCTCCACCTCCCCTTGACCCATCGTTGCTTGTCCTCGATGCGGAGGATGAGGCTTTCTTCAAAGCCACAACAAAGATTGATGATACCCAAGAGCTCCGCGACCATATCCAAAAGGTTGCCAAGGAGGCATATGAAGTAAGTGTAACGAGATAACAAGAGGCCAGAAATTGTTATCAATATTGCTTTTAGGTGTTTCCATACTGTACAATTGGCTCGTATACGTTCGCAAGGTGGGTCAGGGCGATTGTTGCTTGTTGATGATCCAATACAACAAGTGACACAGGACTACCATCGCCCGTCTTTCTGGGTATGCGGATGCGCTTGCTGTAGGCGTCAAGGAGGGTGGGATCTTATTGGACGCCGGGTCCTGCTGTGCGTTGCGTTTCTTTGTCCAATACTATTGCATCCGAGACTCAGCCTCGCTATCCCAGTTGGTGCCGATGTGCGCAAGGCAGCACAGGACGGTTGGCCTGCGAACCGAATAGTTGCCACAGATATCGTCCCTGGTAAGCACGGGGGGTTGGTCTCCGATCCTCGGCGGCCATTATTACCTGATGCTGAAAAACGCTGTGCAGAGTTTTGGGACCTGGGCCATAAGCTATTTAGATCCTCGGTAGCCTCATTCTCTGTTACGTTTATCCGAGCAGACCTCCTGGATCCAGCCCAATTCAGCCCTGGTCCGCCAGCACGGGACTCCCCGGATCTCGCTAATCTGAGCTCACTGAATCAACTTCGTGGACACGTCACGGCGATCCACGTATCTGCGCTGTTTCACCTATTTTCTGAAGAAAAACAGCGGTCGCTCGCGTTGGCCTTGGGCAGCCTCCTCGCTCCTGTCAGAGGTGCGTGCATATTCGGCTGGTCGACCGGCATCGCGGAGGTTGGCTATTCCGAATTCGAAGGCAAAGTATCCCATCCCCGACAGTTTTGCCACTCTCCATCGTCATGGGACGCATTGTGGAACGGCGATGTGTTCCCTAGAGGGTCAGTGAAGATCGAAGCACGTCTTGGAGACTTTGACCATGACGTCGGGTTGAGGCTGAAAGGTGGCATCCCTCCGAAGAGGCTCGACTGGGTTGTCCTAAAGATTTAACTCGAATCAACGATCCGAGAGTACTACCGACCTTTTATGTTCTTGGCTGTGCGAATACGTGAAGGTTACGACATCGAAGCAGACCGACGCTGACATGTATCGAGTTTTTGGTACCTGGCTTGGGGTGATATACGATATTCAGGGGGTGATGGATACCATCGGGCGGTGCAAATTCCGGAGGAAAATCCCAGGGCTATGACTCCGATAAGACCATCTGGAAACATAGTATTCCCCCTTTGAGCCCCTTTTATTCATGATGAAAAACCCTCCCTTTATCTCACTTTCCAAACAGAATCACGTGTGAAACCCGAGGAGGGAATGAAGGACATTGAAGCAGGGTGATTCGGTTATGTCGCACTTCTGAAAGGACCTTTAAGACGAGAAGCACCCGGGGCACAGAATGGCGATGAATCTTTGACGAAGCTCCGAGTCCATGCACAGCCTGATAAACGGGATTCCCCAAGCCCTAGGATAACCGAAGAATTTGATCTTTGTGCAGTGTCCCGAGCACAGACTCGGAGACGTCTTCGGAACCGCCTTTGAAGAGTAGAAGTTTGGGCCATGCGGCTGGGCGCTGTACAGGATACTGTGCTATTTTTAAGTCTGTAGGACGTCAGTTACAAAATCATAAGCAAGGTACTCCGCTGTACTAGTGATAGATCACCTGCCAACCCAGGGAACCACTGTAAGCGGAACGCATGGTCTCTGCAAGGCCGCCACCGGCTGTGGTTCTATTTCCAATCACGAACCGGGTTTTGCTCTTCCATGTTGTAGTACTGTCCATGCTCGATACCGGGGCCTTGCAAATGGATTAATTACGCAAGCGTGATCAGTCTACGGAACATGAAAACAGATTGGAACCTGAGGCCTGAGGTGTGGTGGCTGCCTGCATCACTTCAGTAGGTGCTGTAGTGGTAGTGAGCGATGTAGAGGAACACCGATCTCGATTGGACCGATTAAATAGGCTCCACCCCGATTGCTCATGCTAGGACTGGGCGTTCAGTACTGTCAGTGTGTGCGGGGCAGGGGTCAAACTTTTGTCCAGTGGCTAGTAACAGCCGCTAGCGCGAGAAGGGTTCAATTAGGAGAGTGACGAAAGGGGCGGGAGCATGGACACGCCCATATAGCATGGATGGCGTTGAGGAAAGGAAGCACACGTTGGGAAGACCGCACACATGAACGTGCAGTGCCGCGTGTGATGCATTGACCACGACGATGCAGCCAGACGGCGCCATAGCCCTTATTGATGGCAGTGAACCTGCCATACGGTATTGCCATAAATACGCGCACACCATTCTAAGCGCCACCTGTCGCTTACTTCCTCTCAACAACCTACCACATCAACGTCCCAACCATGGGGAACTCCCAAAGCCAGAAACAATCGTCCAACCCCATCCACAAACTGCCACGCAAGATCGGGGCCAAACTGCCCGCGGTGCCCTCCCTACGGGAACGTGCGAAAGACTCCGGTTATCAGTCAGGCTCGGCCAGCTCATCGGCATCGGGAACGGCGGCGAAAGGGGCGCGCGCGAGCGACCAAACGAGCGCAACGGCCGTCAGCGCCGGCAGTGAACGGGGTAGCACGCCACGGCCCGAAACGGCGCCGGCCATCGCTGAAAGGCCAAGCGCGCCCCCGGCGCAGCCGACCGAAACCGTGCGCCCCATTGATGGATGTTTTATAGGACGCTAACCACTGATCTTATTTCCGCGCTTGCGCTTTCGTTCTCTTCAGTCTCCTGCGGGGATGGCGAGTTCTCCACTTACTGTCCCATGTCAAGTGATTTTGTTCTCTGATTTGTGGGAACCCTGATTCTGAACCAGCCATCATTAGTATCGTACTGGGAGGACTCTCGGAAGTGGGACATATGCAATCGTCAAGGAAGCTGTCCATATCAAAACAGGGAAGTATTACGCCTGCAAGGTGATCAACAAGAAACTCATGGAGGGACGGGAGTTCATGGTACGTCAACGTTCTTATTTACACCATGGTGCCACGCGCGGTTGCTTTTTAGGGCGTTATCTGATATCAACATAGGTTCGCAATGAAATCGCCGTCTTGAAACGTGTGTCGAGTGGCCATCAAAATATTGTCACACTCTACGACTATTTCGAGGTAGATCCTCTACATCGAGTTTTCGGAATAGTTCCTTACCCACCAGTCCAGACATCAAACAACCTGTATCTTTGTTTCGATCTGTGCAGTGGTGGTGAACTGTTTGACAGGATATGCGCCAAGGGTAACTACCATGAGCCGTAAGTCGAGCGGTCCTGTGTCCTACTGTCTCACTAACACGCTCCTAGTGATGCGGCGGGCCTGGTGCGCACTATCATGAAGGCCGTGCAGTATATTCACGACAGTGGTATCGTCCATCGTGATCTCAAGCCTGAGAACTTGCTCTTCCGAACACCTGCCGAGGATGCGGACATTATGATTGCTGACTTTGGGTTGAGCCGTGTCATGGAGGAGGAGAAGTTCCATTTGCTTACGGAGATTTGTGGGACTCCAGGTTATATGGCTCCCGAAATTTTCAAGAAGAGTATGTGGCGTAACAGACTATGGGGTGTACTACGATGGCTGACGAATGACTGTCTGTTAGCGGGTCATGGGAAGCCGGTAGACATATGGGCAATGGGTGTCATCACCTACTTCCTGTTGGCAGGCTACACGCCATTCGATCGCGAGAACCAGCATCAGGAGATGCAGGCTATCATTGCCGTCGATTATAAATTTGAACCAGGCATGTTCTGACTCACACCCAATTGCCGCCCCATCTGACACGTGAGGAACAGCGGAGTACTGGGCAAACGTATCCGAAACGGCGAAAGACTTCGTCTCGAAGTGCCTGACGGGCGACCCCGCGAAGCGTCCGACTGCCGCAGAAATGTTGGAGCACCCGTGGCTCGCAGACGAGAAGCCCCATTATGTGCCCGACCCTGCAAGCGAGACTGGTGGCCCCACAGACCTGCTTCCGCACATCCAGAAACAACGATTGGACGCAAGGACGCGCTGTGAGTGTCGTATCTCCTATCGTTCATTACGCTGTCCCACTCATGCGATGTTGACGTGCAGTCCGCCGTGCCGTCTGGGGGATTACCGCGATGCACCGCATGTCGATGCTCGCATCGCTTGCTCATACTTCTGCGGGCGCGGGTGAACTTCGAGATAATGTGGACAAACTCAAGGAGGAGTCAGAGAAGGAGGACGTAAATGAGGTATGCCATGCTTACTTGTTCTTCGTGTCCTCTCTCTGAGTAAACTTTGACAGGGCAACGTGGTATTACACCATCACAACCATGAGGATGAGACAGAGGCGGGCAACGAGAACAAAGCTTCTGGTTTAGAGGCTGCAGTACGTTCCTTGTCGGTCAAGGACACCTAAGGCGAACGGGTGAATCCATGGTAACAGCGCGTGAATATAATGCTTCCCATTAGTCGGTGTCGGTTATTTGTCTGGGCATATAGTGTCTTTAGTTGAATACCCGTCTCTTGTTTTCATACTCTGCTGATCTCGGTATCATTTACCCGTGAGCGCACGAGCAATCTACTTTACTCTGGGCCACTAGCCTGCGCTACGAGCTTGCTGCGAGGCCCCTATCGAGGTGATGTAATCACAAATCTATGTGGTTAGTGATGGTCGCTGCTGGTTCATTGCTTTCGATTTTTCAAGTTTGCTGCATTTCCGTTGTACCTATTATCGTAGATCATCCCATTACTGTAAATCACTCCTTTCTAATGTGCACGCGATTAGCCCACTACCATGTCGGCCTCGCAAGGTTCCGACGCCGAGTCCCACTAGGTTTCGCGATGCCGATGCCATTCTAAATCAAGAGACAAGAGTGCATCTCAAGTAGCCTAACGCTTCTTAATTCCTGTTTGAGTTCCACAGGCTGCCGTTGTACCTTGAATATTTATGCGCGTCGACACGTCAAACGCACAAGCATGATGAGTTGGGTCTGGTTCAGTTGGTCTATTCAAGCCCCCGTAGTAGAGTCGGATGACCAGAACTAGTTAATTTTTCTATTTACCTGACCTCTCTGTTCCCTGGCCGTCACTGGCCACGGTCGTCACTGGTGGTGGGTGTTCAAGTTGGGGCATCGTCCGAGTCTCCCCCAGATTAGCTTTGTTTCTCTCGATGTTGTCATTTCCACTGGTTTTCCGAGTCTCGCAGCACCTATTCCGAAATTTGTAATCTGATTACCCAAAATGTGGACATTCCAGTGGCAGTGCTGCTTACCTTTTCCCGTGCCTCTCGTCCCTTTTCACTGTCATCTGCACACATACCGCGCTCAACTTAGTCAATCCTCGTTACTCCTGGGCTGTCGTACTATGTGTCAGAAAGCGGCCTCCTGCTTCTTTGTCCGCGATGTCCGCACCGATGTCGTTATAAACTAGACCTGGCCCCTGCTGTCCTGGCCCATCTCCTCCAGTCATCCCTGCCCAGGGGCAACCGTCATGGCTGGACTATTTCACGACACATTGTTCGCCCGCACTATCCGCGCTATCCTCGGTCCTACATACTTCTCCCACGCGGACGAGATCAACCCGCCCAGTGTCTACCGTAGAGGAATTAAGAGGCAAAAGTCGTCAGAGACTACTTTCGGACCAACCTCAGAGGCCGCTCTTGGGCTGGCCTCAAAGTCTACCCTTGTCATTGCACCGACCCTAGAGACTACCCTTGGATTGGCTTCAAAGACTACGCTTCCCATTGGACCTGCTCCGGAACCTACTTTTGGACCCATAACCGAAGACCACAATGACCCAATGAATGCACGTGGGCGTGGTTTCGGCGCGTACGACGCACAGGAAGCACATGCAGCCAAGTCGGAGGACACATTATCCCCTGGAGCGTTACAAAAAGCCGCAAAAGAAGGGGCCGACTCTCTTCTGGTAACTTGGAACGGTCCTAATGATCCAGAGGTATGTCGAGGTTGTTATTTGTTCCATATATCTACCCATTGACTTCTTTGCAAAGAACCCAATGAACTGGTCACAGTTTAAGAAATGTTGGGTTATGTTTCAAGTCTACCTTCTGACATTCTCCGTCTACTTTGGCGCTGCCGTTTACACTGCTGGATTTACCGACGTCTCACGAAGATTCCATGTCAGCAACGTCTCTGCCACTGTCGGCCTTACGGTATTCCTTCTCGGCTGTGGAACTGGTCGGTTGTTCTGATGTTCCAAGTTGCTTCCTTCACTGATTCGCGGTTTATTGGACAGGTCCTATGCTTTGGTCGCCACTGAGCGAGATGCCTTACATCGGGCGGATGCCCATTTATTGGTGTACACTGTTCCTGTCCGTCGTCTTCCAAGTTCCCACAGCCCTGTCGACAAACCTTGGCATGCTCTTGGCGTTCCGCTTCATTACTGGCTTCGTCGGTTCACCAGTCCTTGCAACGGGGGGTGCTACCGTGGCGGACATTTACAGCCCCAAGAAGCGGGTATATGGTATCACGCTCTGGGGCGCTTTCGCCGTATGTGCCCCTGCGACAGCCCCCATTGTCGGCGGCTTTGCAGTGCATGCGAAGAGCTGGCGATGGACAATATGGGAATTGGTGTGGTTGGGTGGCTTCACCCTGGTCTTCCTTTTTTTCTTCTTCCCCGAGACCTCTTCCTCCAATATCCTTTACCGCCGTGCCAAGCGTATTCGCAAGGCTACAGGTGACGATCGGCTCAGATCGGAGTCGGAAATTGAGGCTGAGAGCCTGAGTGGACGCGATATTATCGTCGATGTGCTAGTCCGGCCATTCACGCTTAATTTCCAGGAACCCATTGTCCTGGTGCTCAACCTCTACATCGCGCTCATCTACGCGGTGTTCTACCTCTGGTTCGAGTCATTTCCCATCGTATTTATCGGAATTTACCACTTCAAGGAACAACTACTCGGTCTCGCATTCCTCGGGTTGTTGGGTGGGGTGGTTGTCACCGTACCACCTTACTTCTATTACATCTATCACGTCGAGGAGAAGATGTATGACGAAAACGGCCAGATCAAACCTGAGAAGCGGATGCCTATCGCGATTTTTGCATCCTTCCTGGCCCCGATCTCCTTACTTTGGTTCGGTTGGTCTGCCCGCTCCAGCGTCCATTGGATAGTGCCGATTCTAGGATCGAGTATCTACCCTAGTTCATCCCTCCTTCTCTTTGTGAGTGTTATCTTTAGTTTCCGGCGCTGATGAGTCATTATGATTGACACGCGCGCTCTGTAGAACGTCGTGTTGAATTACCTCGCGGACGCATACCCAAGATATGCGGCGAGCGTGCTCGCAGGGAACGACCTCATGCGATCTTCGTTCGCGGCAGGCTTCCCTCTGTTTGGAGCGGCGATGAATCACAACCTTGGCGTTGGATGGGCGAGCACCCTCCTGGCGTTGCTTTCGTGCGCCTTCATTCCCATACCAATTTTGTTGTACTTTTATGGCGAGCGCATACGCCTTGCGAGCAAGCGTGCGCTGCACCACTAGGAGGTGAATGGTACCTCCCCGGAATGATGGCTCTGGTAGGATGTCTCGTCAACGCTACGAAATTAGGACTCATCTAACAACGGCCGATATTTACATGTCATGTATTTACCACGAACACGATAGATCATTCCCACGCATCACGTGAGCTGTGTCCGACTTCAGGCGTCTCGTCATGGCTGTGTAGAAACAAACAACTCGACTTGGTTCCTCCTACTTCCATTACACTCCTCACTTTAATTCATCTGAGACCTCTCTTTAAACCCATGTCACCTGACGGTACAACTCCGAAAGAATACTCGGATCCCGAGGATGAGCAACAAACGCCAGAAGAGGACGAGGAGGTCCCCAACGACGATATGACTGGCATGCAGAATGGAGAGCAAGATGCGGATCATGAGGGAAACGAAGGGAGGCCCACGACGATGGATGAAAGGAAGGCAAAGTTGCAGCAGCTCAGAGCTAAAATGGTGCGTCGTGGTCGTTCTCCGAGCCACTTCTTGCCCCTTTACAAACCACCGTTTACAGCGGTCGTCCGCGCTCGCGAATCGTGCCTCTCTGATCGAAGAGTCTGCAAAGTCTAAAACCGCCGCTCGCGACCTCGCGCGGCTCGAGAAGCAGCGCAGGCTCGCCGAGACGCTCCGACTGAAGGCGGATGCCGAGGAACGGGGCGAGGACGTCGAGAGGCAGAAGAACTGGGAGTGGACGATCGAGGAGAACGAGGAGTGGGAGAAGAAACTTGCGAGGAAGGCGCGGAGAGCAGACTTTGAGTTCCATGGTACGGACCTGCCCATCTCTTTGTCTGTTGTCGACCCTTCCTTTGTTCACGGGTTTCCTCTCCCCCTAGATGATGCGCACGCAGCTCGGCGGAAATATAAGAAGGACGTCGATAAGCTCAAGCCGGATTTAGAAGTCTATAATAAACAGAAGGAGGCTGCGATGGGACTTGCGCCTGGGACGCTTTCACAACAAAGTGGCTCATCAACATTCCTATTAACGGGCTTTGACCCAACTCAGGCTTCGAGCTCCCAGGTGAACCTCATCGGGTTCCGCTACTTCTGATAAACACTGACTCTGGGTTTCTAGTTGGTCCCAAGCGCTCACCAGCAGCAGGTAGCAGCGGAGAGCCTCTACCGCGATGCGAACAGCTTGCTATATGCCGACAACAAGCCTTCTGACGAAGCCATTGATCGCGTCATCGGCAATATCAATCAAGAGTACGTTGTAAGGTTGCGTTTCTTCGCCCTTTTCGTTGACCACTTGCTCTCTTAGTATCGACAAGCGGCGCAAGTTCTCCAGAAAGCGTGCGAACGAGGATTCAGGGGATATTACATATATCAACGAGAAGAACCGCATCTTCAACAAGAAGGTAGAGTCGTCATTAGCCGTTTCAGTGGCTCGTCTTTACTGATAGCTCTTTCCAAGATTGCCCGTTACTTCGATAAATATACCACAGAAATACGCGCGAGCTTCGAGCGCGGGACCGCGTTATGAAGCTCTTTTTTATTTAGCCCTGCCCTGTCGACACGTCTGTACTATTGTACCCTTCACAATAGATTGTACAAAATTTTCAGCGTAATCGTACTCCACGGACAAACGTTTTGGTTACGATCATCGCAGGCGAAATGTGCGATGTTGTCTGCTCTTACCTACGACAGATGCCGCTTCCCTCATGTGTTCCTGCCGTGTTATTAACGACTGAAAGATAGCGTCATGACTCTAAGCGGTGTGCTGTTATGCCACGATGTTCAGTAGTGATTTATCTCGCAATTTCATGTACTATTGACTACTATTGCAGTGTGAATTATTCGTTCTAATGCGTGTCTACCATCAAGCAAGGTTATCAGCCAACGCGTCCAGCGTCCAGCGAATGTTGGAGGGGAAGTAAAGTGCCCAGGTTGAAAATAATAGCCAAATCCCTGAAAAGAAAGGAACGGGTGCTCAGTTAACCGAGTCCGAAACACATGATACGAGGCAGGAAGAAGAAAAAGTCAGGATTGCAGAATAAGGTCATCAAATGGAAATGAATCCATTAGACTGTTGAGCTTGATTTGTGTGAATGGTGTTCATCATCGAGAGACAATAACGTCCGCGTGTGATATCTCAGGAGGTAGATGAAAGAGAGGCTCACCTTCAGCAGTCCTTTTTTTTTTGATGGCCCATCCGCATTTTGGAAAGGCTATACAGTAGAAACCTTGACTTGCTTGACCAGGTCCGCTGGGTGTTGCGAAATTTTCTCACGTTTTTTTTTTCAAGGGGCTGCTTGAGACGGTGGTTACCTAATAAATCTCACACGCAATAACAAATTACGTGGACCGCATCCAGACACCGCTGCCTAGGAACTCATCTGTTCCGATTTTTTCGGGACGGGACTACTGTACACTCCACAGTACTTCCGATCTCGGTTCGGGATTCGAGATCTAACCTAAGCTTGGATGATCTCGTCCTCAGTTCGACCAACGAGATGTGCATCAGCAAAACCTCATCAAAGAGGACGTCATATTCGATAATGGACGAAAATGTTTCAATTATAGACGTACTGTCTCTTTGAAGTTACACAACTGGTTACGTTCACTTTTGTTCGAAGCGCAGTTTTGGTACAGTAAAAAATGACCAACGAGCATTTCTACAAATTTATTGTAATGCATAAAACGACTGGCTCGCGAAAAGATATGGGCCGCGATTCAATTAGGGAGATTCCCTTCGGACAACGCGACAGCGCCTAACGCCAACCGTTGAATAACAAATCACCGTTCCAAAGCCGCTGCTGCGTGTCTCAATGACGGGAGTTAAAATAGAACGCGATCGGAACAAAAGAAACTTTCAAGTCAAACAGACATCACAAGTGGTATGAAGACATATTTTCTGTGAATTAAAAAGTTTAGCGTCAGTGCTCGACTTCCGGTCGAGAATGTCTTATTTTTGGTCACACCTCGTTGAACGAAAACAAGAGACAAGAAAAACATGCTCGTTCGCTTCACGAATCCGCAGCTCTTGGTGCCGGTAAGGGCGCACCCCCTCTGTTTCCGCCCCGGCCTCTTCCTCGGCCTCGTTTTCCAGAACCGCGGCGACTTTGCGCGGAGGGGTTAACGGGTACATCAGAAGAAGTCACGGCGCCGGACGCTGCATCCATTGACGGGGCCGATGGGACCGATTGCGGCAGAGGCGGACGCGAAGGGGGCTGCTTCGCTTCGCGCTGGAGAATCGTAGGAGCCGGCAAGACGCCCGGGCGAGACTGTGGAGGAGCTGGAGCTGGAGCTGGAGCAGGAGCAGGGCTGCCCCGCGCCGCCCGCGCGTCGTCCTCTTTCTCTCTCCTGCTCCCGCCCTCCCTCTTCTCTCTAGAAGGTCCATCTTTAGCAGGTCCCTTCTCCTTCTCTTTTTCCTGTCCGCGCTCGCGTCTGCCACCGCCGCCTTTGGAGACCCCAGCCCCGCTGAGGGCTGCCTCGAAATGCCTCGATGCGATGCCAAGCACTGGCCGCTGCCGTCTTCCGGAACCGTCAGAACTCACTGGCGCGAGTACGAGTGGAGGCAAAGGCGCGGTGACACCGGCATCAGCACTGGCACCACCAGCACCAGTCTCCGTTCTAGGAGGAGAAGGAACCGCAGGCACGGATTGACTGGGGGACGTGGACGATGGTTTGGTTTGCCCCGGTACGTGATGCTTGCCGCCCCGCGCAGACTTGCTCTTGCTGGGAGAGGACGGCGGCGGCTTGACCGCGGGTGGTGTAGGCGCATTTCCGGCCTTCGACGGCGTGGCGGGACCAGACTGCGCGGACGCCTTCTGGGCGGCAGCTGCAGCTGCTGCGGCCCTCCTTGCTGCCCGTTTTCCCAGTGGCGCGCTCGACTCGCCACTTTGTTTTGGCTCGGAAGCCACCCCGCCGGCGGTGGCCTTCTTTCTGGATTCCTCCTTCTTGGATGTCTGAGCGGCGTCCTTGTAGTGGGGGTGATTCCTTTGGATGGCCTCTTTGTCGCGCTGTGCGGACTTCTCGGCCTTGAGGGCATCCAAGAGAGGTGTAGACACGGGCATGGCAGGTCGTTCAGTAGAGGCAACTAGAAGTACGCGTGTGTATGAGCGGACTTGTGCCCGAAAATATATGCACGATGCAGACCTAGCATCTCCAAGAGCTGGTCGGCGTCGTGAAGTTTGGTTGAAGGAGCTTCCAGCGACTGTAGAAAAGCAATGTATTCTTCGTCTGATTTGGATGGTCAGTCCTAAGAGAGATGGCAAGGAGACCCTAACATGCCTTGATCAATCGTAGCGTTCCTATTGTCAACCTTTTTCTTCTCCAGCGGCAACTTCTGGTATGGAGCAAACTCGACCACGGCTCGGGATTCGTTACCTTGGGTCCATTCGAGCAGCCGCATCAGCGTGAGCCAGAGCACAAGGATGGCGAGATGCACACCAGCTTTATCCTTAAACACATGCCCATCGTACTCGCGACTGAACCTAGCGACTAATTCCTCTGTCTTGAAAGCGATGTACGCACGGGCGTGCACGTTCTCCCTGTTCAGCCTGGAATCGCCCCATTACATCGTAACTGCAGGCATGTTTCTCTGGCACTTACTTTTTCTTCACTTTGCCAGGACAAAACTCCTTCCAGAGGACGGTGTCGTCCGTCACCCACGTCTGCACGGACTGCCAAAATACATGTTCAGGGAGGTTCGGAGGCAGCCTGCGCACGACGGTCTTGAGGCGTTCCGTCCCAGCAGCTTTGGTCTGTCCCTGGCGCTTTTCCTTTGCTTTGAATCGCAACTGGGGTTTCTTAGCAGGCTCCGTTGTCGCAGCAGACATTAGTACTTGGTACTTAGACGTAGGACCGTAAGCAAGTAGCTCGCCGGATTTGGGAAATGCTGTACAGCGCTGAGGGACGTACTGGCATCACCGACGTCCTCGACTCAGGAACAAACTTGTAGCCAGTTCAGCACATTCAACACAATTTAGTTCATTCAAGTCCTGTCTCAATAAAGCGGCGTAGACAAATGTTTACGAAACAACGTAGAGATCATTCAGTCGCATCACTTTGTTTTTGCCGATTTGAATGAGGTCATGTCGGTTGTCGGATAGTAAAGAATTCCCAATTACATAGTTCGTCTATTAATGGATGAGAAGGAAAGACCAGGGGCAGGACGTGAAAATGGTGCTGGTCAGTGGTATGGTACGAACATATGCCAGGAAAAGGCAAGTGTGGAACCTCGTAAATATAGATCAGCTATGGCGAGACCATCGTAACGTGCAGGGGTATAAGGTATTCAAAGGAAGAAGGCAAAGGCAACAGCGGCTACACCAGTAGCGCCGAGAACGTGGGGCACAACCATGCGGCCAGCACCATTCTTCTTGGCGGCAGTGCTAGTGCTACTAGCGGCAGCAGCAGCTCCCGTTCCCTTGACGGTGGACGTTGACAGTCCTGACGCCGTGGATGTGTGAGTCGTAGACCCTGACGCAGCGGCGGGGGTGGCAGAAGCTCCCGACGCAGTGCTCGCTCCATTAATCACAGACTCGACCGCGGGGCTGAAGGTACCGGTCATGCCCGTGAGACTGTTCAACCAGTTGAGTGTGAAGCTGGAATAAAGAGGATGTGACGCACGTGAACTTGGCAGAAAATGCCTGGTAGGGATACTGAGGGTTGGAGGGGTCTTTCAGGCCATTAGACTGGAACCTGATAAAGCTAGACGTAGAATTGACAACCAGTCGGTATCAATGGGGACACAACACTCACTATTGTCCGTTCGGTCCAACAGAGGCATCAGGCGTCCAAGCCAACGAGTTGTTCTTAGAAACATCAACAGCGGTACCGATTGTTTGCAAAAGAGCCTACGAGTAATTAGTCGACTGAACCACGACGAGAAGGCAGGGTGCACACCTGCTGTGTCTGGCTGCCAACGTATAGACCAACAAGGCAAGGGCCGATTGTCGCAAGGGAAGATCCGTTATTATTATCCTGCCACGTGATTGTTCCGGATTGGCCCGCCGCCAGAGTGGTAGAAGCAATTGGGTTGGTTATCTTTGGTGGTGAAATGAGTCAAAGACTACAGATGAAGTGTGAAGTACTCACATAAATGTCCGCACGGGCAAAAGGAGCAATAGCAGCAAGAGTGAGGACGAGGAGAGAGGAAAGCATTTTGTTGTGTCTCTAAACAAAGAACGGAAGGGGTAAAAGAGAGTGGATGCGCTGAAAAGCGGCGATTTGCAGGAGATGTGCAACGGTTGAGGAAGAGAAGAAAAAAGGGGACGGGCCGATTTTTATACGTCGAGGAGCGCCGGACCGGCGGTTTGGGCGCTCGGCTGTGCACACAGGAACGCAACGCATGGTTTCTGTCATGGCCTGGCAGCCTTCACACGCTTCCAGCTTCACGAAGAAAGCCGATGTGTCATACTCTCTCTGTTTTTAACATCTTTAGCCGGTGCGAACTGGACGGGACACGTAGTTCCATTCTTAGGCTACACCAGATTTAGGCGGTGCCTCGGTGCGCGGTGTTACCATAGTAGTTGGAAGCACCCATGCGCAAACTTGCGCCACGCAACACTCCCCCCTGCTCGCCAGCCACCACTCGGGGTTGAATGCTCCGTATATAACTCACACTCCTTTGTCTTGTTCCCTCATGCGCATCACCTCCGGCTTTGCAGCCGCTTTAGCCCTTTCCCAGACCGTGTTTGGAGCTCTTTATGTGTGTTGCGTTAATTTCCTCAATTGTTTTGTCATCTTGATGCGATCACCCGACTGCAGGTGACCCGTCCCACCTCACAGACTGTATGTCATGCCGTGCAGCCCTGTTCAGTCCAGTGGTTGGACAATGGCGTAGTGCCCCTGCTGGGAGCTATGGGACTGTGCCGCGTCGCATTATATTCGGGAAATGAGGCTCGTTTCTTGTGCCTATAATAATTTTCGTCCGAATTGATAGTTGTGTAGAAGTTGATCCAGCAGATCGAAATAGTGGATGTCTCCACAACTCAATCGCTTTCGTTCACGGTGAACATACTTCACGAATGCAAGATGTGCTTTTGTGCTCATATTCTCATGTTTTCGAAGCCACGTCCTGATGCTGGCCCAAACTCAAACACCTAGTACGCCTTACCCTTGAGAAAAGGGCACCGAGCTGACGTTTTATCGCTCGTGTCAGTTATCTTGCATTCACCCCAATCATCTCATCGGGCCCAGTGACAGCATTTTCTGCCACCTTCTCGTTTGTGTGCTCCCTGATGATTTTCGTGTTGATATCTTACTGGCCCGTCGTAGACTTGATGGAATGAATGGTTCGTTTGACTCACCAATTCCTGAGTTGACATCTACGAGACCAGTGCCCTCTACATTGCTCTTGACACACCCTAACCAAATCGCCACCTCGACACACACCGGAACTGACTCTTTGTCGACGACAACATCATCTTTTCATCCCAGCGGTTCATTTTCGTCGTCGACCTCCTCACTAACTGCCACTCCCTCTTCTCGTTCGAATGCCGCGATGCGTCAATCCTGGCAGAGTTTGACCGTCACGTTAGTTGGCCTATCCGTTTCAGTTTTAGTATACATCTCCAAGAGATTGTGATTGACTCGCAAGTCACAGTCGGTTGTAATCCTATAACTTATGCGTTTACAACTGTTTTACAACAACTATTTTGTCATTTTTCATTTCGCGAACAAAATTACTATGGTGATGCCGCGGCCCGACGCGTGTGGCCGGGACACGGTTAAGCGTTCGCGTCTGCGTTCCGCCTTTGGTCTCACAATGTCTTTCTCCCAAGAGGATATCGACGCCAGTCAGGTTGTTATGCTACTAGGGCATTTCTTGTGCACACTGACGCCATAACAACAGCCTGTTATTTATATTCCGTGCGACGAAACCGCCAATGGTGCATAGTAAACTTTTCTGCGCGATGCCATTTTAAACCTCACATCGCCAGGGCCCGACGACACCGATGATGACGTTGATCAACTATTAACCGAGGGGTATTCTCCTTTTGACGAAAGGGACCTGCCAGGAGGCTACGCCGCGCGATTCAACTTGTACAGGGCTGCGTGGATAAAGTGCCTCGACAGGATCGAGGTGCGTGTGTCGCCCCTTCTGTTCACCCTGCCCGCGTGTCGAGACTAGTTAATCTAGCATATTGTGAGCTCCCTCCACGAGCCCGTAGTGAATGCCATTGTCCGGTGCGTGCGCCGAGCATACGACGACGTTCTCCCCGGATTGCCCTATGCCGAGCTACCGGTCATTGCGGTATCAGGTGCGCCCTGCTTGGTTGTGCGAGTACACAGAGTTTAAATTCCAGGGAATAGGCTCTTCAATGAGCCAAGGACTCATCGCCAACGTTGCTAGCCAATTAGAGGCAAATCTCGTCGAGGAAACCGAAGGCGAGGACCTGCCGCCTGGCTCGTACATCACGCATCTTTACCCATCTGATTGTTTGAACATCATGTCCGCCATGAAAACTCTGGTCACCGGGTTTGTAGATCGCCCTCCCGACGGCCAAGACGGTGAGACTACGATTTCATGATTCTAAACGTTCATGAACGGAGAGGTCATGCTATCAGTAAAACGAAAACCTACGACGTCATTGGCAAATTATGATATCGAGCTACTCAAGGTCTGGCACGGTGTTCTCCGCGATGCCACTGGTAGGTTGTACTTCTGTTCACGAGGGGACGTGATATTGACATTTCAGAGGGTCCTGAGCCACCGCCGCAGCTAGTGGTCTTCCTTCACGAGTTCGAACAATTTGACGAGGGTGTCGTTCGAGACCTGTTCCATATCTGCAGGCAAGCGAGGATCTCTTCGATCACGACGCCGCTCAATTATTATCTCAGTTCTTACGTGCCACAACTGCCCCTGATATTCGTCCTCGCATTATCATCATCGCACGATGCCTTTCTCCATGCTACATATCCGCAATCCGTGCTATCTTTGCTTCGGGTTGATGCTTTCGCGGTTCCATCAGGAACTGGTTTCCTGGAGGAGATAGTCGCCCAGGTACGCGAGGGACATCCGTCTATTCGATATGCTCTCTAATCATACCACCTTCCAGACGTTCTTTGACCTGCATTTTGAACCGAATATTATGGTCGGCCCCGCAGCCCTTGATTTTCTAATTGATTTCTTCTGCCGCAACTCACCTTCAGTGGAAGGGGCTGTGTTAATTCTTCAGCTAGCCCACCTAAAACATTTCGATGAGCCTCTAACCATCTTTGTGGAGGACGAAGGACTTGGTACTTCATCCACTGAACACGCTATCAAGAAGCTCTCCGACCCCAAGGCGGCCGTTTTCCTTTCCTCTCTCTTTTCATGGACATTTGGTCCCCAAGAACTGGCATCTGACGAGGAAGGCTGGCCTGTTAATGGCGTTTCCGGTTTGTTGGCATCCGTAGCCGAGGCACGAGCAGACTTCCGCTCTCGCTTGTACCGATTAAAGCTCGCCTTCAAGATGATGCGCATAGTGCAGAAGGTGATGCTCGACCTTGGGTATCGAAGTGGAGGATCGGACAGGACCCCGCTTGAGATGATGAGTGCAAGCCTGAGGGGGGGCCTGGTACGAGAGGGAAAATACCTCGGGACGATGACGAGGTCAGTTCGCACTGCACACACACACAACGCCTTCCGATCCGTTCTTTGTGTGTGTATTTCTCAACTTTGTCTTTGTGGTGGTGGGCACACAGAAAACTTTCGGGCGAAAAGCTCCCGGCTTTGCTGCACGAGCTGCGGTCGTTTCTTGACGGAATCACAGATCACCCGGATGAAGTTCACGAAGCGCGGCAGCGTGTGGCGACCACTGCCAGACTGCTCGAGGACGGAGGGGAGGGTTCGGACAGCGCGCACATCGCTGACGAGTTTGGGGGTTGGCTGATTGGTTACTTCCAGTTCGTTTTTCTTTTGACTTGCCACGGTGACAGCGTTTCTGTTGATGTCGACAAGCTAATACATTTTTACCCCAGGGAGCATATTGTCAACCTGGAGGACCTACGTCTATGGGAGATCTGGCATGCAGGGTCGACCCCGTTTCCCTCCGAGGTCAGTCGTCATTCTGGGACACCTGCCTTTCTCTATTCATGTTCTGAACTTTTACCACAATAGATGCTTAACCCCGCTCCTCGCGCCACCATCGTTTCGGCGCTTCTCCAGCCACACACTTTCCTTCCTTTGCCTCGCGATGACCCGGCGACGACGACGACGACGGCAACGCCAAGCTTGCCGATATGGAAACTGCCGGATGTGAGCATCCTCTTCCGGCGATACCTCGAGGCGGGGCGCATGATCAACGTGTACGACTGGTACGAGTCGTTCTCGCAGGTCATTGAGGCCCAGCGGAGTCACTTGGCACCAGCTGATGAGAGAGAGAGGGACAACCACGAGGAAGAGTGGAAGATGCATGTGCAAGCGCGGTTCGTGCGCGCGCTGCACACGCTGGACATCATTGGGCTTGTCAAGCATACCGGGCGGAAGGCGGAACATGTTATGCGGACAGTGTATGATATGCCTGAATAGAATTGTCGTTCCCAACCCCTGAACAGACGAGTAAAGAAAAGTAGAAAGAAAGAAAAATAAGAGGAGTATTTAGAAGTACAGGAGCGCATGACCACGCGACACAAAACAGTGAGGGGTGAGGCGCGAGATATTACTTGGTTGCCAGCCACTTGGTCCACCACCTCCGTCTCCTACTCTTCCGCCCCTTCCGGTTGTTCAATAGAGGCGATTGCTCTGCTTCTTCGGGGCTAATGGAAACGACGTCTTCCTCCATAGTGTCCTGAGAAGCCTCGTCGTCGAGATCCGTGCCTGGAAGCGCCGGGAGTGGGGAGTCCCTGAGCGGGCGGCCAAAGTCGTCAATGCGAAGTCGGCGTTGGCGAACTTTCCAACAGATGCACATGACAAGGAGGATTCCCTGCATGATCGCGGCAACAAGGAACATGATCCAACCTGGAACGCAAACAAAAACAAAAGAGTAAGGAAAAAGTGGAATCGTGATGGATAACGGAGAGCTTACTTGTCCAGTTGGTACCTGGTCTGGATCAAGATGAATGGTGTCCCGCACGCACATATGAGAATAAAAACTCACCGGATCATGATACTGAGGACCATGATGAAACCGCCCGGTGTCTGGATTAGCATCATAGGTATGCTGAGTGCGCCGACGAGCTTGCGCCGATAGGTGTGTGCGATCTGAGGAGTATATTGCAAGGCAGCGAGCACAGCAGATGAGACACCAAGGAAAGTTGCCCAGATACTAAGCTGTGATCGAACTGCGCCCGAAGGGTCGGAGGGGGAAGTCAGCAGGAGTATGAGGGTGACGAAAGTACAAAAGGCTCTGTGGTTCAGAGACGCATGCATGAGTCACGGCGAGACTCGGACTAATGAAAAGACAAACAAGTGAATAAAGACTGTCCACGACAGGGTTATAGAGAGACGCCAAGTGTCCGACCTGAGGTTCGTCTTGACACGTTCTGAGGGACGCGTCTCGTCGCCGTCAATGTCTAGGGTGACATATTTGAGATGAGGAGGAAAGTAGAGTAAGTAGAGCACGAGGCTGAGAGGGACAGTCAGTTAGATTGAAGGGCCAGTTTCGCGGTAGAACCAACACACATGATAGAGAACAAAAACCACTGGGTTCCAACCTGGATGACCCCCGCTACGGTCTCGAGGCAGTCTAGAGGGCTCTGGTTGCACGCCGTGAGTAGTGGTCACTGAGGATAGGAATGGGCCATCTCACATAAAAACGGCAACACCTAATTACGGCTTGTTGCATAACAATCCTGTGGGTGTGAATGAGAATACTATCGTAGTGACAACGGGGGGAATACCACGCGTACATGTTGAGCATGCCCGAGGCGGAAGAGGTGCTTCCGAGAAGGAGAAACCATGGGCTGAATCCCTCCGAGGAGGCCTTGGAGATGATGCGGTAGTGCTTTGCGCACACACGCCGAAAGCATTGTCGATATGGAATGTTGGCCTTTACAGCGAGGAAGGACGTACCTGAGGTGCATAGGAGATGCAGAGCCCAAGAATGAGGCCTCCTGTGAGAACGTCCGAAAACCGGTCATGCGCCTGAGTAGAAAGCGTGTGAGCGCGAAGTGTATTCCATGCGGAGAGGCGGGAAGCGCACTGGTGTGCATGCTGAAGACATGACAGTTGGAATGAATGTGCGTTAGTAGACCACGACCACGAGTTTAGTCGCGTTATGACACGCGTTTGGCGGTCTCAGGGGTCTCACCGACGCACTACAAATGTCTACTTTACTCACATGTTTTAATTTAAAACAAATGGTTTTCATCCGGAAGATAACTTTTTTCTGCCGGAACGGATCAATGCCACGTTAAAAATCCGTTGCACGTGATTTCGCGTTTCCTCCACTTGAACTGAAGCAACAGAAGAGATGCTTCGAGCTGCCAGTGCCCGTGGCGTGCTTAGAAGAGCGCAGACTCGTTTTATTCGAACATCTGCACGTCTACAGGACGAAAATATAGACGCCAACCTTGTTGAGCGCGTCTCTGATGAGGTCGACGTCTGCATCGTCGGCGGAGGTCCTGCAGGCCTCAGCGCCGCAATACGGCTCAAGCAGCTTGAGAAGGAAAATGGAAGAGAAGTGCGCGTTGTCGTCGTTGAAAAAGGGAGCGAGATTGGTGAGTATATATTGTCGAGTGACTAGAGCAGTTCTGAACTCATACACTAGGTTCTCATATACTCTCTGGCGCTGTTGTCGAACCTCGTGCCCTGAACGAACTCATTCCAAGTTGGAGAGATAGAGATGGTCACCCCTTGATTCAACCTGCAGTCTCATCATCAATGCGTTTCTTCACGCCGCGCTATTCCTTCCCCATCCCGCACCCACCTCAAATGAGCAACAAGGGGAACTATATTGTCTCCCTCTCTCAGTTCACATCGTGGCTCGGAGGGATTGCAGAGGAGCTTGGCGTGGAACTCTACCCCGGATTTGCCGGCTCGTCGCTCCTATACTCCGAGGACGGCCGCGCAGTCACGGGAGTGAGGCTGAATGATGTTGGTGTCGATCGGAAAGGAAGACCAAAGGACAACTTCGAACCTGGCATGGAGTTCCGTGCCAAAGTCACACTCCTAGCAGAGGGAGCGCGAGGGTCTCTCACTAAGACGGCACTCCGCCGCTTCAAGCTTCAAAAAGATTCCGACCCGCAGACATACGGCTTTGGCGTCAAGGAGGTCTGGCGTGTGGATCCGAGTCAGTATCGCCCCGGTGAAGTTGTTCACACCATGGGTTGGCCCCTCGACATGCGTACCTACGGTGGTGGATGGGTGTACCACATGGATGATGGACTTGTTAGCCTTGGTCTCGTTGTCGGGCTCGACTACGCCAACCCTTATTTGAGTCCTTACAGAGAGCTCCAGGCGAGTATCGATATTGGCTGGCTCTCCCGTTTATCTAACTCCCCGTCAGCGCATGAAACATCATCCGTACTTTGCCAAGCTTCTTTCAGGGGACTCCTCCCGCGTAGCATACGGTGCTCGCACGCTGAATGAAGGTGGTCTTCAATCTGTACCAAAGTTACACTTCCCCGGCGGCGCACTTATTGGGTGCTCCGCCGGGTTTGTGAACGTTGCCAAGATTAAAGGGGCACATAACGCAATGAAAACTGGCATGCTGGCAGCCGACGCCGCCTTTGATGTTCTTTCGGCCGACAATGGCGATCCCGCGGATATGAGTGCCTATGAGAGGGCTTTCAAGGAGAGTTGGGTCTACTCTGAGTTGTATGAGGTGCGAAACCTACGACCGTCTTTCAACACACCTCTTGGCGTCTTCGGCGGTATGGTATACTCCGGCATAGATAGCCTCCTCCTCAAGGGCCGTACCCCATGGACATTCCCCAACTCCCACGTGACTGACGCTGCCCATACACGCCGAGCATCCCAATGCATCCCGATTGAATATCCGGCTCCACAGCCCCCGTTGTCGACGGACCTTATGACCGCACTCACTCTTACGGGGACAAATCACGCTGAGGATCAACCCGCTCATCTTCGTGTGCGGACGGAAGAGGACGTTGAGGTTGAGAGTTCAGAGCGTCGAAAAGAGCATGTTCGGGTCAACGTGCAGGAATACGCTGGGCTGTTAGGAAGGGCATGCCCTGCAGGCGTGTATGAGTATGTAGACGACGAGGACGGGTCGTCAGGGAAGGATGGATGGGGGGGAAAGAAACTTGTGATCAACGCCCAGGTAAACAGGTTCCACTCTCATGGAATCGGGCGCTAACCGTCGTCTAGAACTGCATCCACTGTAAGCTCTGTGACGTTAAAGTTCCGACTCAAGACATCCAATGGACGGTTCCAGAGGGTGGCGGAGGTCCAAAATACAGTTCGTTCCTTCCCTTCTTCGTGCTGCCCTCCCATCCCATCCTGACCCCCAAATTCCCATCACAGCCGTCACCTAGCCTCGTACGCTCGGCGACGGGTGACTATCTCACATACTCCTGGTCAGGGTAGAGCGGGAATAGAGCACATTGGTCCATACGCCGTGAGACCTTGCTGTAGGGTAGCGACGTTGGGGGCAAGGGTAGTCCATGCGGCGTTGAATAATAACAAGACTGGCAGTTCTATTTGCAGCAACCGAAAGTGCGCTAGCTTCAAAGTCACCTCCAAAACGCCGTGTATCACCCCTCTACCTCTAGCCCCTGCTCCAACTCCAGACCCCTCTATCGTATATCCTCCAATGAAACCCGCCCAACAGGGGGGCCACACCCCCCCCTTCTTGCAGAGGGATCCCGTCTTTGAGTTGGGCCTAGTCACCGCGGAGTAGGGTGTAGGGAACCAATCGTAGTATGTGGGTCGCTATCTATAACCGGCTCCTAATGGCAAGCGCACTTTCGAGCTCACTTCTTCGGGGTGGGAGTATCAAGGGGACGTACTAGTATAACGTCCCACCCATCTTCCCTCTACAACAGCATCCATGGCCTTGGTCTACCGTAAGACACCGCAGACCGACACCGAGATATTCGGGGCTCCCTGCGTTTACCCCCCCCCCCCCCTCCCCCCTAAAGTCGGCAAGGTGGAACAGTGCAATAACTGAGTAATGGCGTACTAGCAGCACAAAAGTGGAGTGTGCCGCGGAGCCTAAAAGCAGCACTGGCCATCATTAGGTGTACCAACACTCCACCATGCACACGACACAATTGCCGAGCCGCGGGGCAGATTTCCTGGTGGAAACCTCAATATGGAACACGTCACGACAACATGCGGATTGGTTCCGAGGAGACTGCCTGTTGCGTAAATATTTGATCAAGGTTGGATGAGCCACAAGACCAGAATTATTGGTCGTGTGCACGAAAAGAGATCGGTTTCTCCTCCCACGCCGCAGCCGTGGCGCTTGAACGGCAAACTCTTGCTCGGAGATTGAGTGGAAGGAAAGAACCTGCTCAAAATATCGGGTAATGCGCACAGAACGCACTGCCCGTTGCCCCTATACTTCATATCGATCCTCGTGGGGGTCTATAATTTACTGATTGATAGCATCATGGCCAAATACTCACATGCCCCCATTCATTCATTACAAAAATATATAATTTCTTCGAGCTTGATGCGTGTCGGCGACTTCGTCCGAGTAAGAGTGATTAATCAACGGTACGGCAGCCTGTCGTAATTATTCGCCCCGCGCCGTCCACTGGCCGATCGCCTTGCCATATTATAATTTGGAGCAACATTCTATCCGTCAAGTCCAGGCGTGGTTCTGGCCTCTGGGCTGTTTTTACAGGTGTTCCTTAGCCTAGAACGCTGCACCCAGACCCCAAGAAAGGTCCATCCCTGATGATAAGGGGCCAGGTTATCGGGTCTTCTGAGACGCCTGCCAGTGACATGCCCTCTCACCATGATGGCCTGCTGTGCGGTGTTGGGGTGTTGGAGCTCGACTGAAGCATGAAACTCCCCTGAATAGCATCACCAGTGTTACATGTCAAGTGTCAACCAATCCTACCCCGCATGCGTACGCGCAGCAATTCGCTCCCCCCTGAGGACGAGCTGTCGGAAATGAAATGAGATCAGTTCCTTCGGAACAAATTCAAATGCGTCGCCGTCGCATCAGAATGGCATGCGGTAACGAGGACACCCCTGTGACTTTTAACGAGAGCCCTGCGCCTAGGGCTCTGAATTCACAAACGTATACAGAAAAACCAAATCAAAATCATGATGCTAACGTACATGGGATATTTCCAATGGGCATGAAGTTAACTTTAGACAGCCCTTATGGGACACCTGTGGAACTTTTAGTAAAGTGTCCTAAGGTCTCGGGCCCGTGCTTTCCACTGGTGTACTGTACAAGAATTGATTCTGCCCCCATGCTTCCCTAACACAAATTCGAATATTTGTGGGTCTATGTAATGAGGCACCGCCAGCTACGGAGGTCACCGTGGGAGGGAAATCTCGGCCCGCCCACGCGTGTGAGAGGAAGTTGTTCAGAGGGTTAAATTATCGTCTTCACGTTCCCATCGCTCGTCTACATGCCTTATAGCCATCATTCTCACTCTGGTCAATTCTGCAAGCATGCCACTGGCTTGCTGGAAGATGTCGTAAAGGAGGCGTTAAAACAGGGTTTCGAGGTCTATGGTCTTACTGAACATGTGCCGCGTTATCGTGCGATTGATCTTTACGCGGAGGAGGTGATAAGATTGCACTCTATCTTACCATCGCAAACTGAACTTTTTGAAGAAAGACATCTCCGTGGAAGACTTGAGGACTCAATTCGAGGCCTTTTTGAATGAGGCTACCCGCCTCCGCGATAACTATGCACCGGCTCTCAAACTTCTGGTGGGCCTCGAGACCGAATATATTTCCTCTCTTGATCTCGATGGCCTATCGAAGATTTTGGAAGTTCACAAGGGCCGTATCGACTACATTATGGGATCTGTTCACCATGTCAATGAGATACCGATTGATGTTAACGTCGACACCTACCAACGCTGTCTTGACAATATTCCCCTTCCTGCTCATGCAACAGATTTGACGGAGGCCGACCAGGGACGTGAACGCCTTGGCGTCTTCTTGGAGACGTACTTTGATGCCCAGTTCGAATTGCTGAGCAAGTTTCATCCCGAAATAATCGGACATATCGACTTGTGCCGATTGTATACTCCCGATCTTCGACTACGTGATTTCCCCCGCGCATGGGACAAGCTGGAGAGGAACGTCAAGTTCGCCATTGATTACGGAGCACTCTTCGAGGCCAACGCAGCTGCTCTCAGGAAGGGATGGCGCACAGCGTATCCAGGCGAAGATGTTGCTGAGGTGGACCTGAGCATGACTCCGTACTCGTAACTACTGACGTCCTATCAACATACAGTTAATGATGCTTCACGGTGGCCGCTTCGCGCTTTCGGACGATAGCCATGGCCCCCATGCTGTCGCCCTGAACTACCGGCCGACGCGGGACTACCTCTTGCGCATCGGGGTGCAAGAATTATGGACACTAGAACGTACCAGTGCTCTAAATGCAGGTGGCCGCCTCACGACGCCAGTGCGGGTAAGCGGTAATTGGTGGGAGCATCCGTTTTGGGTGAGAGAGTGATATCGAGAAACTGTTGTGTGAGTGCAAGTTCCTTCGTCAACATCCACGGGGAATTGAATTAGACGCTGTAAGCCGTTTCTGGTGATTAGCATGATTATGTCCTTCGGTTTACCACTTGGAATCTGCGTTTTGTCTCATGATCCAATGAAAAGTCGATCACTAGCCGCATTATTGTCGACGGTTCAGCCCGGTACGCCTCTAAAGGCGCGCACGCACACCATCGGAGTCGTTTCGCCTCGCAAAAGGAGCATGTTACGGTGAATTTCTTGGGCTTCCGGCACCCGCAGCCTTTCCTCGAATGTCAGTCGGGGTTAGTGAGCATTTATCGATCTGACCGTCCATGACATGCATGACACTCTGCATTCTTTGGAAGTTTCGTCAATCGCTGATAGTCGTGACGACCTTTTTTCATGACGTCAACTCCATCACCACGTGTCTCGCTGCGGCAACGAAACCTATCGCTCGTCCAGCCCCGAAGCCGAGGATTGCCCAGAACTGAATCGTCGCTGTCTGGGAGTGTTCCGCACAGCATGGCCCATCGACTTGGCGAGCTTGCGAATTATCCGGAGAACCTTAGATTGTTGCGCCGGCGGACGTGGCATGGACCTTCTATCCAGAAAATGTGCACGAGTTTAATCTCGGTTCGAAGTCCTGTGCTTCTTTTCCTAGCATTCCGCTGTGTGCTGATTGGTCAAAGCCCGCTCGTGTGACCCCAATTGCTTCATCGGGCAAATGATGTTTTCTCGTGCCCTGCCCTAGAAAACACGATGTCCGACTCCGAAATGCGGTCTCCGCATTACTCAACTACTTGAGGGCATTAGTCTTCCGGCCAGGGGGACATTAAAGTACAAGTGCACACCGTAATCATGGCATTTTGAGTTTGAAATGCCGAAATCGCCGTGGTAGTGAAGCGGTACAGTACCTCTACCAGGGGGCTTGCCCTCGTTCAATTTCGATTGTGGTTCAGAAACCGGGATGGACGGACTGAGAATACAAACTGTTGGGCGCTGACTCATAAAAACTCCAACTTATGTATAACTTACGTAGCCTATTGTCTAGGTACGTTCTATTGGCACCCCCCAAACCAGGGCATGTTTAATGACCGTGTTCTGTCTGTAAAGTTTATCGATACTATCCATCGACCTGCACTCTAAGTTGTTTGAAATTCCCTATCGCACTGTGACACTGACTCGTTCAGGGCGAAGGATAGGAATTGTGAGCAATCTTTCCTTACGAGTGATTTCCTCGTGTAGGACAAAGCCACCTCCCTCTGCCCCACTCCATGGCTTCTGCGGGATTGATATTTCCACCAGCATTTCTATCACACCCGTGGATGTCAGTGCACGTGACATGTTCATTGACAACATCGTTCTATCTCTTCTCGTCTCTCCGTTATTCCACGCAACCTAGTGGATGGCGCCGGGGTGCCATGGGGCCACGTACTAGTTTTAACGTGCTCGAGGGACGATGGGCATGTATAGCCTTTTTTTTTGCCGATCTTATCAGCATCAGAGATCTGACACCTCGTGACTCTATGCATTCCCCTCTTGCTCCTGTGACCACTGGGCGGAGGCCACTCGGCAGGTCTCATGTTATCTGGAGAAGCGGAAGTAAACGCCCCGCATCGCTCCGCTGAGCGCCTATGTCACCTGTGCCTCATCATCCCTCTGCCGCATCGTGTGCGGACCTACAATACCCTTCACAAACGCCGCAGCGTGGTGGCTGGCCGCCAAGTTCCTCAAGAGAGAGCGAGCCTTGGCGTCGGTTCCTACTAAAACGTTGATCGATGGATGGAGCGTAATATAGCCTTCAGGCATGTTCTCCTCCAGGTGGGGCAAAACGCCGTCAAACCTGTTTCTCGCGTTCTGGGTTCTACACAAATTGCAATTCGAGGAGGGCCTTTAAAAAGGCTTGCGTCGAGTCTTGCTGTCCGCTCATTCCAGTCTCCGTCAACTCCCCACTTGTGTGACCCCTCAGTTCAGCTTGAAATGTGTCACCGGAGGGTGGTCAAAGCACGTTTCGATTGTGGGTGTCAAGAGCCAGTCGAAGAGGTTTGTTCTGATCGTTCAATGCGGGCACAGACTGTGAAACTCCCCTGCTAACGTACCTTGGATAGACCAAGGTGGACTGCCAATTGCCGACTTGCAGGTACAGCCTAAATCACATTCGAGTCGACCATGACTGCCGCATCCACTGCATGCAATGGTGATTCGCACCTCCTCTTGTCAAAGTCTGCTCGCTCATCCATTTGTTCATAGGCTGGAACCCGCTGTGATTGAAGAAGGTGCTCCACGCGCTGGGCCATGCCCCGGTCGCCACGGTGGCTATTGAGGATCGAAGAGCCAGTGGGACATTATTTATTAAACATTGTCATGGTCGTGTGGCCAACTGTCATCATTTTATTTATGCCAAATTCGAGTCCGCTCATATTAAGGAGGTGAGAGGATGCGGGGATTCAAATTAAGGTCGAGAATTTCGTCTGCTCTTGATCGTTGTTCACAAGTAAAGGGTAGCGATTGTGCGATCTTCATAGATAGCGATGCTATCGATCGTGTGCAGATCTCAGTCGATTTTCTACTTGTCGTGTGACGCAAATTGGGGGAAGGGGTGGGGGTGGTGACGGTTAACTATAAGGTTTTACCTCGTCTTTCATCATTACCACCATGATGCTTGCTGGCACCTTGAGTTCATCAAGAGAGACAATGGTCGAGTACCTTCGCACCCTTCCGTCTATTCGTGAGCGCTGTGGACGCATCCATGACCTTGCTAAGCGAGGCAAACTCCAATACTTCGACTATCACCCTGAAAAAGAGGAAGACGTTACCGATTTTTGCACCAGGATTATCCGGGTCAGTCTACTTTTCTTTACCGTGCTCTTTCCCCTCTTTTGCTGACAGCTTTCACTAACCCCAGCGTGATTATGGTGATGATTTGTCAACAGTGAGCGTTTTTTCACCGAGACGCATATCCGAGCTGGCCAGGGAAGCTAATTGTTTTCAGATACCCCCTCATGGCAGATGGAGACATCTCGACGCCGGCACCTCTCGCATCGGACCATTAATCGCTCACTGGGATGCGTTGCAGCCACCCCCTGACCGTGAAGAGAAGACCAAACGATTGATCGACCTTTTCCTAGTCTCCGTGCTCCTCGATGCCGGAGCGGGCAATGACTGGACTTACCGCGACGAAACCTCGGGCAAGTCGTTCAGCCGGTCGGAGGGACTGGGCGTGGCCAGTTTCAACATGTTCAGGGAGGGGTTCTTCTCGGGCGACGTGCATCAGCCACACCGAGTTGACGGTACGTTGGTCGTACGACCACTTTTTCTTTCAGGGGTTCACGCGTCCACATCATATGAACGTGGCTGATCGTTCGTGTGCCACTGGAAAGCAAAGGGGCTGGAGCAAGTGACCGCCGAGCGGACTGCACAGGCCATGCAAGTAAACTCTGACAATCCAATGGTTGGCCTCGAGGGTCGTGCTTCCCTCCTGGTCAATTTGAGCCATGCACTCAAGAGCAACCTGACCTTTTTCGGTGCTGACGGAAGGCCGGGTAATATGATAGGTAAGCGTTGAGAGTGTCGACTCTCAGCCCTTCTCCCGGGCGTACTATACTCCGTTCGCCCATCTGACCGTAAGAGCGCAAATACAGATTTCCTCAAATCAGAGTCTATCGTAGACGGACAGACTCGTCGCATTCCTCTCGCAGCCCTCTGGCACGTCCTCATCTCAGGCCTCACACCAATATGGCCCACAGACCGCACGACGCTCGGCGGCGTCCCTCTCGGCGACGTATGGCCATGTGAAGCGCTAAAAAGCAATGGGGCGGCGGAGGGAGATGAGCTCGTGCCGTTCCACAAGCTCACCGGCTGGACGACGTACAGCCTTATAGAGCCGATCGAGAAAATATTGGGATGGAAGTTTGATGGCCTCGAGGACATGACTGGGCTTCCTGAATATAGAAACGGTGCGTGCACGCCTCGTGCGCCGCCGGTTTGTGGAGCCAAGCCAGCTCATGTTCTTCGTCACCTTTTCGTTTCTCATCTCTTTGGGCGGGTGTGCGGTGTGGTGCGGGTCAAAATATGAAAAGGTGGCCTCCTTGTCGATCTCGGGGTGATATCCCTGAAGCCATTGGCAATCCCCGCATCTTATTACCCCTCTGCGTCCTCCCCGATTCCCCGGCTTCCGCCCTCGCACCCAGCCATCGTGGAGTGGCGCGCAATGACGGTCATAGAGCTGTGAGTTGTAGCTCGTTTCAAAGAACTTTATTCGTTTCTCTCTCGCTGAGACACCCCCCCCCACTTCCACTTCAACTTCAATTTCCGGTCCTCCCGTCCCGGTTTTGCGCTGGCATGGCACCGATCAGGGATCGAATCGCTGAGCAGATACGAGTCAAACTCCACCTGTCAAAGGAACAGCTCACCCTCGCGCAGGTGCTCGAAAGCGCGACGTGGAAAGGGGGTCGGGAGATCGCAAAGGAAAAGCGACCGGAGTCAGGTGGTCCGCCGATTGAAATTATCAGCGACGGCACCGTGTTCTGAGTCTCAATGGTTGGAGAGCGTTTCGAATACAGCAGCACGTGGGAGGTGCAAGGCCCTGTCACAGAGACACATAGGGACATGATCACAAGGATTGTGTTCAGACATTCACAATTTCAGGTGACATCAGAAGTTTCCCGGATCAGCCCCTGTGTGTAGAAGATGCCACTATTGTAGTATTGTTATCTCTACGCTACGAAAGCCCGGGTAACCTCGGTCGGTACGAGACGACATGACACTCGAATGCACAAAAGTCACGTGTGTGTAATCAAAAGCGCCGTCGTAACTCCTTTGATAGTCTCCAGGAAAGGACGAAAGCAATCATGGTCCATATACCCCCAATTCTAGAAATATGATGAGATCATGAAAGTCTACAAGGATCAGATATGCACGGGGAGATTCACCTGAAAATTATTGCGACGGAATTCGGACCACTGGGAGGGCCCACAGTTGGCCCCCCTTCCTGGCGTGCTGTCAGGGCGGGGATGCCGTTGTCGATGTTATTGGCGACGGAGGTGGTGGTATTCAAGCCAGGCTGCGTCTTTCCAGGGTAGTCTCCATGAAGCGCAGACTTGTGCGGCTCCAGAATGGCGAATAGGAACGCAGTCAGACCAGTGACGAGGAACTGCGGAATGACAACGAAGATGTTGTGAATGCCCTGTCGCGCGCGGAAAGAAAATAGACGTGAGGGGGCAAAGTTTTCAAGGACAAAATCGTGGACGAACGAACCAGGATGATCCCTGCCTTGGCACTCAGACTCCCTCGATCCGACCTGGCTCCCCCGTTTTGAAGTGAAGTCTCTCCGAGATCTGAGATGTCTACCCAACTGCGACGAGCATTAAGGTTTCCCATGAGGCCGCGTCGGTCATCATCACGTTCCATCCCATCATGGCTACCGTCGTCCGAACCTTCTTGCTCGCGCTCTCCCCTCGTCACCCGATCACGCGCGGTCACCACGTCGTCGCCGTCGGAATGTTCGCCTTCGACTGCGAACAAATCATCGTGTCGTTGCGATAAGTGATGCGTGCTCGTATCTGCCAGAAGAATAGACTGGTTATCATCGATGTCCGGTTCCCCGTAATGAGGATCTGGGGACGTGTGGATTGCCTCGGCAAGCTATTAAACTCTTTTGTAAGCGGCTGGCGGATGCTCCAGATACGACGGAACAGGCGCACAAGTGAGAATGGTGCCCATTGGGCGATTCCCCAGGGAAATCCAAGGAGGGTTACTAGCATCATAGCACCAGAAGGGCTGCTCGTAAAACTGCGTAAAAGGCATATCATCAAGAGAACCGCAAGGATAGGTCATATAAAGCTCTACCCCAAGCTCTTGCGAAGGGAATACTCACAATGTTCCGAACATACAGAGAGAAATAACTAGATGGGACACGGCCCACAAGGTAACTAGGTGGATTTTGCGTTGCCACCATCGCTTTGGAGGTCCAACGGACATGGGTCTCGACGAGGAATTGGCATCCAGTATAACAAGAGGAGCCACAAAGGTCGTAGCAAGTGCGAGCAGAGCTGAAAATAATTGCGCTTGGGAGCCCAGGCGTGTGCCCTCCTCGTCAATGTCTTCAATGTTTCCCTCGAAGGCGGATGGAGGAAGTGAACGCTTGTATATGTCACTAATGAATATCGTCGTGTAGAATAGGATAGGGAACCATGCGAGCCATGCACTACAACGATAGGTTATGAGGTGAGTTCATAAACCGTGGTGGCACGCGCACAAAAATTGGATAAGACACTGCAACGTCATGAGTTCGATGAGTAGTTCATTGCAGATAATGATATAAGACGGACGATCTGACGGATTACTGGTGGTAGATTTCGTGTGTTGACCCAAACCTCGGTTATTTCTTCGCGGAAAGATTTCTTGTTCTTACTGAGACAAGACGTAAATTGGGTTCACTGCAGTGAAGACGAGGGAACGTAAACACACCGCGATGTGAGGAGAATGCGCTCCTTCACGGCAGTGATAGTAGTTACGTGTGTCCCTATGAGAAGGATGAAGCCGACGACAGATAGGACTTCCAACTCTGTCCGTCCGAGGAATGGCAAAAGCGATGGCATATTGATGCCGCCACTATCTTGATTCAGTACAACAAGGAAGCAAGGATAGATTTTTGAACATAATACTCACAAGAAAAACCCACTCACACCACCGAGTCCTAACATGATTGCAGCCCAAGCGTTCCCCTTTGCTTGTTCGGCGCGGGGAAGAGTGTCTACGAGAAGGGCACGATCGACGGCTTGCACTAGTAACCTTGTCAGATTGCTCAATCGGAACCCATGAGAAGAAAGCCCGGAAATTTCACCAGCATTAATGCTAAAGTCGATGCAGTATATCGAGAAAACGGCGAGCCCGATGGTCAGAAGGTTGTTCTGAAAGTTCTAGTAAGCTGCGAGTATTGTCGAAAAGAGTCGTGAATACAGCAGGAGAGCCCCATGTCGTGATAATAGAGGCGAAATAACGAGTGAACCCAAGGAGAATGAATGCCGATGAGCAGATAACTACGCCTGCAGCGATAAAAGGCCTCCTTCGGCCGAATCTAGACTTGGAGTTGTCGGCCATAACACCTGGACGCGTATCAGCTAACGGCGCGGGTAGTGAAAGGAGAGTGCTCAGGCAGAGACCGATGAGCGGTTGGACGATGAGACCGGAGAGGGGGCCAGCTAGGAAGACGAGGGCCATTAGGGATTTCGAGAGGCCGAGGGAGATGAGGTATGGCGAAGCTACGCAACTTGCGTGTCAGATAACATTGGATTCAGGTGTCTCTTTGCTGTGACCGCTCACCGTAGGCCATTTCGATGGACCACATCACCTGCACGCCTATGAAGCCAACGGTAAGAGTCGGCAAGCGCGCCCAGGAGGGCCCGAGGACCTTAGCGACACCTCCCCATTGTGTCGAGTCCTCCTCCGATGCTTCATCGGCCATTTGGAGGGCGCTGAAGCCCGTCATGTTGTTGGAGTCGCGCGCCAGGCGCTTGCGGAAGTAAATGTTGGCGCTAATTTGATGACATAATAACTTTCAAAAGTTGGATGTATTGAACGAATATGCATGGGTTGTGTGAAACGAGCTTGATATCAAACCGACTAGCTTGCAAAACCTTGGGAGAAGGCACACATCACCACCCGACAAGCCTTCGTCGTCTTCCGGCGACCTCTCCTTCCCCTCCACCACCGACAAGTACTGCGACCCAACCAAATATAGCCATCACAAAACGCATCAACCACGCTGCATCTGCAGCTGCTCCAAAGCCTGTCGTCATCTGCACCACAAGAGCCAGGTCAACCGCGGCAGCTTGATTACTTGTGCGCGCACCGGGTCGATGCTGCTCATCGGAAACCACCATGGCCCAAGCGGGTCGTGAGTTGCCTTCAACGGGCGCGACTTCATCGAGCTGCACAGTTCGCCAAAGAGGTGAAGAGGTCGGGGACGGGGGAAGAGGAACGAGCCAGGGCTTCTCAATCACGGGTCGCAGTTCCGACGACGTCGAGGAACTATCGACCTCGCCGTCCGACAGAATAACGTCCTCGTTGATTTCCACCAGCATGCCAGTAGGTGGATGAGATGACTGAGGAGATACTGTATCGAGGACAGCATCCAGGTCCGAGGCCGAGGCCTTTTCCGGTGTGGTTGTACCTTTTTCATCCGCGTAGACCGAATCCATGTCTCCAGGACACAATCGTTGCTTCTCTTCCTCTTCTCCCTGATTTACGAGAAATCCCCGGATGAGATAGAAGGCGTAGAGGCCCGTGGCCAAGGCAATGAATGTGTACACAGCGAGGAGGGTGGTAAGCGATAGCCCCGTCAAGACGCGTGCCGACTCCGTGAGCAAAGGAGCAGATGTCAATCCGGAAGGGGAGGGTCTCTCTTCAACCGCGTTCGTGGAAAGTTCGACATCATTTGCATTTGTCAGTTCACTAGAGAAAGTGCTCTCAATGTCGTCAATGTGTTTTGAACCGCCCAACATTTCTCGCAGCTTCTGGACCTCTGGGGGTACCTCGCTCTCAGTACCTTCGAGAGGCACGAGCGCTTTGATAGCGCTTCCGTCGAGCTGAGAAAGAACAGCTTGCTGGCCTTCATCAGAGATTACGCGTATATCAACTTGGCCCTGGGCGAAGCCAAAAGGCTCAGTCTTGGATTGCCTAAGAACATGTATGAAAAAGGCGGCAAGAGCGGAAGGAAATATCTGGACAAACTTGGTGCGCTCCTCGAAGATAGTCTTGATGGCATTTTGAACCTCGGCGGGTTGCGAGTAACCACTGTAGGGTGCCGATATGTAGATGTGAGCCATGAACAACGCGGGTCACGATTCAACACGTACGAAATGGGGACTATAGGACGAGCAGTAACGACCAGCGCCAGGAGAGAGAAGGAGACGAGCAATGTGTGTGGCATCGACGTGTTGTACAACGAGAGGGAGGGACTGAACAATGACACAACAACATGCACGGTGCCAAAGAAAGAAAAAAACGAACCATGGGTGATCGGGTGACTTTAGTTGGCCACATGGCAGGCTCCCCGAACTGAACGGAGATGCGTTTAACTCAGGCCCCGCACTTACTCAATCGACCATGTGACCCTCGCATGTTGCACTCATGACGTTTCTGAGGTTTTGTACTGAATCAGAGTCAACATTGGACCACGTAAATACAACGACTGGGTTGTTTGAGAGGTTCCGGGAAGCGGGCCGCCCACACATTCCTCTGGATGCGGATACCATAAGCAGCCCGTATAAATGCATAGCGTTCCCACATTTCACCCAGTCATCAGTTCTCACCCGCATCAATTCTTATTCAAATCACCATCTTCACGTTTGGGACTTTCTCTTGAGCTCAGCCTACGTCTATACGATAGCTTGCGATCATATCAAGTTGCCAGAGAGTAGGCGCTGGTTTGTCACGCCTCGAGGCAACCCCATCACCCAAGTGATCCTCGTGACCAGCCAGGCCCCTCTCTGTTACAATGGCTAGCTCCAAACAGGCTCTGGTGTGTTGATTTAATCGGTGACTAAACCCTCTTGCTGATGTTTTCCCCAACTGCGATAGTGGGCAACGGGCCATGACGAGACTGTCGAGGTGAATCAGCGGGCTCTCATAGACAAGGTTCTAGCACGCTATTCGGGCGAATTTACAGGTCAGTCCCATTTCCAGACATCCTTCAGTAGTTGTTTTGGACATCAGTTGCAGTGTTTCGTGAGCTCCTGCAGAATTCGGACGACGCTGGGTCACGCTCCGCTGAGATTCGTTTCGAAACCGAAGAGTATATATCCCGAGAGAAAGACATTGAATCCCAGTCAGACCATCCCAAGCAAGAGGATCTCCCAGACTTGAAAACGGCCGTGGTATGTGGGTCTCGCAGTGCTGACTAATCGGTGTGTTCACCTATGTAGGTCCACCAATGGACACTCAAGAATAATGGTATACCCTTCAGAGACGAGGATTGGAATCGGCTCAAGAAGATTGGTGCGTAGACATTCGTTGTTACGTTGTCGTACACTCATATTTCCTTAGCTGAGGGTAATCCTGATGAGGAGAAGATCGGCGCCTTCGGCGTAGGTGGGTCGCCGCATTATGCCGAAATTATCTATTTTCTCACCTACCGCATTCACAGGCTTCTACAGCTTGTTCTCGGTGACTGAGGAGCCCTGGGTCACCTCCGGAGGTACGCCAGCATTACTCTCGTAATACTGCCCCCTTCTACTCATACACCACAGGCCAATGGATGAACTTTTATTGGAAGGACAAGAAGGATCAGGTCTGCTGTCGTCCATTCACTATATTCGAACTTCGTGCTAATAACTTGTTTAAGCTCTTCGCGCGCCGCGGAACTGTACCAGCTTCGGTAGATAACGTGGCTGATCCATGGACCACATTTCAGATGACTCTCAGGGAACCTGGACCTATACCACCTGCTTTTGATTTTACTCGCTTCTTGGTTTCTTCTATTACATTCATGACGCATCTTTCTGAGGTTAGCGTATACTTTGATGATAAGCGCCTGGTAAAGTTGTCCAAGGCTTCTGGCGTACCAAAGGAAGTGCCGATGCTGAAGGGGCTTAGGGCCACGAGCAATGAGGGCATGATGAGTGTCAAGTCAATCCAAACCATGCGTGAGTTCTATCCTAAATCTAGAAGGATCCATCTGTATCCCTTCTTTGACAGCTCTTCACATCGAGGCGGAAGTGGTTCGATGGGTATATACTGTTGGCTCAGAAAAGCCTTCAGCTGCATTGAAGGCTGCCGCACTGAAGACTGTGTCTCACAAAGCCAGTGGATTCTTCTCGTCGCTTTTCGCTGGGTTCGGAAATTCCTCGACGCCACGGAGAACGCCAACGCCGTTGCCCGTGGTGCCCCAAGAGTCGATCAATCTTTTAGAGGCACACTCATCGAACGTCGAATTGACCATCTTCGCTGCAAATGTCGATGTACGGCTCAATAAGAAAATGACAACAGAACTGCTACGCTCGACTAAGAAGAATCCTCCCAGTCGACTGCGCTACGAGTTGATATATGTGGGCTCTACTGTTGTGAATTATCCTCTTAAAATCAGTTCTCACGTTTGCTCAGACGGGCAAGGATGAGTATGATTCAAGCGTCAAGGCGGAGGAGAAAGCCACATTTGCTACGGAGAGTGTGTTTCAAGGGCTTCGAGCTGATCTTGAGGGGTTCGTCGCGTCGCGCAAAGAAAATAGTCCTACTAACCCTTTCGACAGGACTGGCGCTGCTCGTATTTTTATTGTAAGTGGTCATGGTGTCAATCTGGTGGAGGAATTTATTCTTGTAGGGCCATTCGACGGGGCAAACAACGGGTATCGGGGGGCATATGGCTACGCGGTTTATTCCGACAGTAGAACGCGAGTCGATTGACCTAGTGTACGCCCTTCCCCATTCTTTTGTCCGGACTGACGGATGGATCCCCTTGGCCTAGTGATCGCAACGTGGCAGGTCAGCACTTTCCTTCCCCTCGTGTATCAATCCTGATCCCCCCGCACAGTATGGAATAAAGAACTGCTTTATATCGGAGGTTTCCTCGCGCGTTCTGCTTACGAACTCGAACTAGATAATGTCAGGAAACTGTGGGACGGCGCTGCAGCCCCGAATGGCCCAGGTGGAGCCCTTGATGAGGCAGTTCAGACCTGGCTTCGAGGACGTGCTCTGCATGCGCTCAGATTCTTCACGTTCCACCCTTCCACCCCATCTCCCGTGGTATCCGACTCGATGGAGAACGCCTTCTTTACTTGCGCGATTGCCCATCCCTTCTCGATCATCTCCTCTGAAGGGGTGAGAAGTGCCAGCCAAGTGCACATCCCTGATCCCGAGTTCTCCGGTTTTCTCAAGCATCTGCCGGTGATCTCTGACGACATTGTCAATGGCGCGAAGACTATGATCGCTGCTCTCCGTACGCGGGGGATGATAAAGAATATAACATTTGTGGACGTACTCAGCGAACTTCGTTTGCGGCCTCTTTCTGAGACGGAAGCGGTCGCTTGTCTCAAGTGGTGGGTGGGCGTCACCAAGCAAGGTGACAACGCCAAGCTTAGTCAAGGGAGATCGCAGCTTCTAGATGCGCTGGTGGTATCGATTCCTGGACCTCCTGAGAAGTTCATGAGGTTGTCGGACGCTCGAATGTTCTTGAATTCTAGAGCTGGTGGGGCGATCATTCCAACCGACGGTCCTTTGCCAAGCACCCTCCTTCCTACCAGTATCACCAAATCATTCGACCCAGGCGTCCTATCATCCGTTTTTCCGTGGAAGCAGCTGTCCATCATTGACTGGCTCGGCCACGTGATTGACCCGAAGGTAGCTGCAGCCAGCGCTGAATTTGACATTACACACTCCACTACTTGGGCAGAACGGGTCTTGTCTGTGCTCGCCCGAGCTTGGCCATCTCTAGCCAAAACTACTCAAGAAGATGTCGTTAAGATGTTAAGTTCAAAAACTTGCATTCCAACATCGATTGGCCTCAAGATCCCAGGCGATGCCTACTTTTCCAGCGTCAACTTGTTCCGGGACCTTCCCATTGTTACAATGCCATCTGGAATGGCTGTCAAGGGCGCGCTAGAGAAGGTGTTACAGGCCCTGGGTGTACGCAAGCACGTAGAATTGCAGATTATCTTTGACAGGTCTATTTGATCCTTCTCTTGCCCTTAACTCACTAAATTTGGTTATCAGGATGATAAAAACAGGAGACTGGACCACCTATGACCTTATCAAGTACCTTGTGTCCACTCAATCAAGTCTGACACCCCAGGAGGTTGAACGTTTGCGACATACATCAGCGTTTCCCAAGGAAGGCGCTGCCAAAGAACAATCGGCTCCTGGAAGTCGGAAAGTCCAACGGCATAAAGCTATGGATCTCTACGAGCCGATTGACATATTTCGTGAGCTTGGCCTACCGGTTGTTGACTGGGGTATCGATACTAGATGGAAACCCGCTTCTGATGAAGGTAAGTTCTTGTGCTGTGCTGCCGCCGCGTGCCCGAGTGACTCATCCGTCGCCCAGCCAAATTCCTTTTCTCTTTGGGTCTGAGACGCGCCCCTCCCTTGCACGACATTCTCCGTATCGCTGCCTCGGACGACTCCACTGTGCGGACAAAGGCGTTCGCTTTCTTCTTGGACAACTTGTCAGTCAAGTATCCCGATTACGACCCTTATGATTTCCGGGATCTTGCTTTCGTTCCTGCAGTTCTTGGGTCGGAGAGGCTGTTGGCCAAGCCATTTGAAGTAAGAGATGCATTCCTATCGCGCCTTTCCTTGATCTAAACAGTCCTTTCCAGTTGTACTCTAGTCCTGAGTGGGCAGCACTAGGTTTCGCCGTAGTTGATCCGTTGCTTCACGAGGGTACAGCAAGCAAGCTTAAACTCCACAACCACCCCCCAACTTCCGATCTCGTGATCCTTTTGGGGAGGCTCCCACCAGGAGATCAGGAAACGGCACGCCGATGGTTCGAGGTTTTATCCGGTCGTGTTCCAGGTAGATTTCCTCATCTTTATCTATTCGAAGCGACTTTGAACTTCACGCTTGTCCTGTAGATTTCTCTCCGGTTGAACTGCGGAAGCTCTCAGAGACGCCCTTCGTACCCGTCACGTCTACGGGAGCAAAGGGTACCATCCGAAGGTTACCACCCAAACAGTGCTACTTCTCAGGAACAGGAGGGTCAGAGCTCCATTCCAAACTGTTTGCTTTCGTGGATTTCGGTGCACGCGCAAATGTATTCTTAGCGGCCTGTGGTACCCGACAAGAGCCATCTGTTGAGGAGATCGCTCAGATCCTGCTTGGAGACCCACGGAGGATCTATGAGCTCGCCGATGGCCGAGAGAAGTGAGTTTAGTTCACACATCCGAAAACATGGTCCTAGATAATCCTTTATCAGCTACCTTTTCGAGCTTCGTAATCTTGCGGTGAATAGGCGACTCCTTACGAACGGAACAATCACGCGCATGAAACGGTCGAATGTGTTGCTGGGATCACGCCGTATGAAAAGTGGCAGTAAAGCTTTGAATGAGGGGGATGAAGATGACTGGGACTTTGAATATGATTTGCTTCAGCCAAATAAGGTGGCTATAGCAGATGATAACAACGCATACCAACGTTTCAGTGATCGCGTCTTTTGCGCACCGCAAGAAGACATTTTAGAAGGTACTTTGTCGAGCAGTTTTGGTCTTTCACGCGTTACTCATTTATCATCAGAACTATACGCCTTCTTGGGCTCTCCACGGCTGAGCTCCCTAGTCAGGGAGGAATACAAGACGACGAGTGAAATACCCTCCTCGAGGATTGGCGCGGAAATTAGACATCTAATACTAGAACGTCTCCCTCTTTTCCTTCACGAGCACTCCCAATCCCGCACTAAAGTCTCGTTCAACTGGCTGAACGAAGAGAAAAACTTCATCATCAAAGTATTTGGAAAACTCTCAGTCACGAAGTCTTTATACCATGGAGATATCCGTTACTCTGAAAGTCACGAGGCGTCCGCCGTCGCTAAACGAGAAAGCAGGGGGCCGATCGAGCTCTGGCTTGCTGGAAATACCCAAGTGGACATGTATGAGTGAGTATGGTGGTCTAGAACAGCATTTCAGATCATTTGACAGCTTCTAGGGTTTCTACCTCGTTATGCCGTTTTATCTTCGAGTCACCCAAGGTCAATGACGCACTATTATTCATGACCATTCTTTCGACGGACCTCAAGGCCCTTAAACGGCGGGGATATAACGGTGCTTTTCAGCTACCACTTGTTATCCCCTTCTGGTGACTGACTTGTTGGTTATTATTAGTTGACAGGATTTTACGACAACAGAAGGCTGAGCGAGAAGCAGCTGAAAAGGCATTAAGGGCTGAAACAAGAGCTTCATTAATCTCGGACTCTTCAGAAATGACGCTGCAAGATACACAGACGAAGACTCCGACCACGCAAACGAAGATCCCGTCGACCCCAACCGGTGCAACGGCAGCAGCTCCGCCCCCACCATCAAGTACCGGAATCACTGGCCTTGATCAAATTTTGAAACGCCCACGCCCGATTTCAGCAATCAATGAACTTGGGCGATTTCTACGCCCTAATCGTTCAGATGCATCCTCGCCCCAACCAACTTCTCCTCCTAAGGGCGAAGACGTGTTGCCATCATCAAATTCGGTTCCCTCTACTGACCGGAGAGACGTCTCGCCGCCGCCTAAGGGGAATATACCCGGGGGGATGGCTCTGACGGCAAACCCAGGACCATCAAGAACACCCGTCCGTTCTCCTCAGGCGGGATCTCATGTCACTCCGCTAAGTAACATCAGTATGTTACACGGGTTTGATATATCATGGCATCATCTCATATTCATGTCCTGCTCTACCCAGCAAACAATATTGACATGGCCATCAAAGCATGCGCGCCTGAGAAGAGCAATCTACTCAGGAACCGGGAGGAGATGCAAGTAGTGAGGGAGTCGCTGGACGAGGGATACTGCGATGTTTCTGGTCGCACAGGGGACCTGGACTTTATCGGCACGTGTTCGGCTTCGTCGTGTGATTCACTTATCCTTAATGACACGGGATCGACAGGTTCCATGGGTGGTGTGAAGGTTTACGCGACGCAAGGTGGGATTCCCTCGCCAACTGAAGCAAGAAACTTACTACCAGGTTCTCTAATCGATTGTAGATCTCCCAGAGCGCAACTCGCTCTTTCAACGCAAGCGCGATGTAGTCGCCCGCTTCCTTCATGTCCTCAACCCCCTTGTATCCGTCTATAAGATTCCGAAGACGAGCTTGCACGTTTTCGCCGATAAGGAGGGGCAACTTGTTGCTTTCAATCGAAACGGAAGTTTATTCGTGAATTTACGATATTACGAAGCCTGGCGTACGTCCTGAGTTTCTATGCTTCTCCGATGCTCAAACTTGGTTTGGGGCCGCCAGACGACCGCGAAGTCCAACAAAATGATCTCACCAAAGCCTTGATCTCGTGGTCGGTGTGCCCAGTCATTCTCATTTTCCCTCTGGCTGATGGTATTTTTACTAGGTACTTCACCCTAGCGCATGAGATTGCCCACAATCTCGTTCATCCACACAATTCGGAACACGAGTTCTACTTCTCTGCCATTTGCGAGGCATATCTTGTGCCTCTAAGCAAGCTGTTGCCGGATTCATGACATGATACCTTATGAGATGGGAATATAGACAGCCGCACGACTGGACGGGGACTCAGATATATGTGTATGGTAACGACAAATGAAGGTCTTTCCCCTCCACCATCGACAGAAACGGAGAGCGTCGTCGGAAATATTTATTTGTCGGTGATCTTCAGTCAGAGAATCCACCAAAAGTGGTGACTGCGCATCATTCTACGCTCTCTCCAATGACGCGAATTGATAGAAGATAATCCAAAAAACTGCGAAAGTCATGCACGAAACCCAGTACAGTCTTCCCATCGATCTCGTCCCATCTCTAACGCCCCGACCGAATTCGCAAAGCGTATACGTTCACGAGAACATCTGCCCAAGCATCCCAAGTTGGGATTTCACTGTGCTGCGTTTCAGGAAACAACTGTATCCTCGTCCCGGCAGCACGTATTTAAGTCATGCGGTGTGTTTAGTTTCCGGGGAATAGCCTTTTCCAATTTCAAAACTTGGCGCGTGTTACATAATCAAATGATAGAGCACGTACGCGTCGCTCTTGAGCAGACGATAACCACCATGGAGTGTTCATTCGCGCTTACAGGAAAGGACTATGTTCTCATTGCTGCAGACACTACTGCAGCTCGTTCTATCGTGAAAATGAAAGTTGACGAGGACAAGATCAAAACTCTCAGTCCCCATCTTCTAATGGCCTACTCTGGAGAGTCAGGTTCGTCCACGCTCCACACCCCACGGCATGCAACCACGATCTCTCACCCGCATTTATTCGTGTAGGTGATACCATCCAATTTGCTGAATACATAGAACGCAATATCAGACTCTACCACATCCGTAACCTCTATCCACTCCGCCCACAGTCCGCCGCGGCGTGGATCCGTCAGTCTTTGGCAGAATCGCTACGCTCCCGCTCGCCTTACACAGTCAATCTCCTTATTGGTGGATTCGACACGGCAGACAAGTCGCCACACCTGTACTGGGCCGACTATCTCGGCACGATGGCCTCAGTGCCTTTTGCTGCCCATGGATATGGAAGCTATTTCGCACTCAGCTTATTAGACAGGTGAGTATTCCTTCTCCTGCAGTATTTCCCTCTTTGGCGTGATAGATATTGTCTCCCCCCTTCTCTCAAACGGCCCAAGTCCACTTTCTTCAGTGCTCAATCGTTGGCTAACTGAACGTTATACTTCAGGTACCACAACCCTGACGGTTCGTTGGAAGAAGGCCTTGACGTTCTTCGACGGGCAATAAATGAGACCGCTCAGCGTTTGGTTGTGTCCCCAGGAAACTATATCGTGAAGGTCGTCGATAACGACGGAGTACGGGAGATCAAGCTGTAGCTGTGTAACTGACTTACAAAGATAACATCGTTGATGCCTATGTCGTACACATGAGAAGCCTGTTTACCAAAAAATATCAATAAACATAGGTAATATGACCCACCACACTAACTCAAGGTTTTATGAGATATTACCTCGGCTGCGAGTACCAGCAAGCGAGATAACCCACGACGACGGTACCGGCAACTGTCTAGCTGTCGTTGGCCGACCTCATCACCCCTGGATCACATTCTTTTTGTTCTCCATCCGCTAGGCAATATCAGTAAATACCTCTAGTTCAGGGGTATCGACAGTATAAGAGGACAGCCGGTCAGTGACTGCTGAATACTAAACAAATATGGATCTCTCCAATTACAAGAAGCTCACTGTCAGTCGTGGACTCACTTACAATTACTACTACTCGAAGGCCGAGGAAGGCAAGCCTTATCTCACCTTTTTTCACGGTTTCCCATCTTCTTCCTGGGACTGGAAGAACCAGGTCGCGTACTTCAAAGCGAAGGGTTTTGGCCTCGTTGTCCCCGACCTGCTGGGCTATGGCGATACTGACAAGCCCCTTGACCCCAAGAAATACGTCCCATCGGGGATGGCTCAGGACGTAATCGACATCCTAGATACCGAAGGGATCGAGAAAGCGGTTGCTATTGGCCATGACTGGTGAGCTTTTAGCATTTCGTGGGCGAACCAACCCTGTAAATTCACATCTAGGGGTTCGCGTGTTGTCTCTCGTCTTGCCAACGACAAGCCCGAGCGATTCTCTGGTTTCGCCTTTATTACTGTTGGCTATATCCCGCCGCTCCCAGATTCGGACCCTGTAAAGACTGTCGATAGCTTTCAAGCGCTCGTTGGTCGGGAGGTGCTTGGGTACTGGACCTTCTTCTTTGAGGAGGACGCCCCCCAGATCATCGAGAATCACGTCTGTAAATCTTATTTCTTGATCGACCTTTGACTCACCCCTTCTTTTCTCTCCCTACTCCAGTTTGATTCGTTCTTCAGCTTATTCTTCCCACACGACCCCATGCTCTGGAAAGATCATGTCAGTGTGCGGGGTGCCACCAAGGCATGGCTCGAGGCTGACCGCCAGGCCCCACTTCCGTCCTACCTCACCCCAGAGGTTCGCGTTCTCTGTCTCATCTTCAGCACCCTTTGAATGCAGCTAACACTGAGCCCAGGACAAGGAGCACTATCGCAAGGTACTCATCTCCGGTGGTCTCGCTGGGCCTCTCCAATGGTACTACGCCATGTACACTGGCGCAATCGCTGAGGATGACAAGCGTAGGAATCTCCCCAGCTTGGCATCGTTTGCCGTTGCTCACTATTTTCGCCAGTCGTACCACCGGAGAGAATCCCGATTCACAAGCCAGTCTACTTTGGAGCGTGCACCAAGGACCAGGTCTGCCTCTCGACCCTCCACGGGGCTGCTTTCAAGTCCCTTGCCAAGGGTCCTTTCACCCTTAAGGAGTTTGACACGGATCACTGGCCCATCCTGTCGCACCCTGATGAAGTGAACAGCTCCCTGCACAAATGGATCGACACCCTGTAGCTCACCGTCTCATGACAGATAGGGATAGGTTTGAAGCCTGTAATGAATAAATGTTATGCCGCGCTGAATTGAAGTCGTTGTGCCATTATTAAGGCCCCTACACACCCGTGGCCGTTGACTGCTGACTGCCGTAATCCTTACCCCCGAAATACGTGTATTTCCGAGTTTGCGTAGTGCTCATGCCTGCCAGAGCCTTCATCAAGTTGTCACCCCAGATTTATTAGCTGAACTCTACTTCATAATTGTAATAAATACGTTATAGAGATTGAGCAATGCGTGCCTTTGCGCGACCGAATAGTAGGGACACTGACACTTCACTCATTTGCCTGTACAACCTGCCTCGTCCCGATTCTCCCATTTGAGATCCTGTTATCGCACTGTTGTGTAAATAAGACATGTCTCCTTGTGCTTGGGAAATGTACAGTACTGTAAACCATATTACTCGATGTCGAAGTAGAAAAAGGATCGGGCCCAACAGGGGTTCGAACCCTGGACCGCTCGCAAGCGTTGAGAAAACCCAAAGCGAGCATCGTACCACTAGACCATTGGGCCACAAATGATGGCAATGTTCGTGATTATGTGACCCCGCGCTTTACCAGAAAGGTAGGGGAGATCGGCGCATCGGCGTGTTAGCGCCACTCGTTCACTGGCAAAGTATGAGGTTGTGAACGTCGAAATGGACAAGTTTAAGGCCCTCGAACCGGTCAAACTCCACCAGGATTCAAAAAGTGACACACAAAGATATGGACCCAGATTTCTTTCGACTCCTCATATTGGAAAACTTCCATCCTCGCTGCACTTGGCCATTCTGCAGTACATCCCAGTACCGGATGTCCCGGCATACGCGCGTACAAATCGTGCCCTCGCTCGCCTCGCTGCCTCAGAAGAGCTGTGGGAGCACCACTACTCTCTTTTAGGCATCGACCGATATGGGTTTGGGCCCGTACTGGATGAACTGGAGAGTCGAACGCGCAAGGACGCGCCGCTACAGCCTCCCACACTTACAGTTGACGTTGCGGACGATGACTTTGGGGACTTCTCGTCTGGTTCGGACACCTTTGGTTTGGGTTTTGGGGGGATTCCGACACAAAGCGGATTCTCTACCTTCCCAGCCGAAGTCGGGAACTTTATTGGCAGCAGCACAGTAATGCAGGGCACCAATATCCTCGGCGCTACCTCATTCCGCGCTCTCTACATACGTGCGCATAAACTTCTGAGAAACCTTGCCCCGGCGTTGCTTGAACCTCCCCACCAGATTCTCTCCTCCCTCTTCCCACCCACGATAGCATCGGCCCCTTCCCTCACCTTGTTACACCGCTCCAAGACGCTCCATCTTCTCCACCAATTCCATTCCCTTCTTCAACCCCTCCGATCGTCACCGTCCCTGCTGTCCGCCCTTCGTGCTGCCTCTGACCGGTTCGACGCTACCCTGCTCAGCGCCTTCGATGTTGCGGATAGCCGGGCCGATGAGGCAGGCATGCGCGACGCCGCTGAAGCGAGTTGGGAAATCTGGGATCCGCACGAAATCGGAAGCGGGGCAGTCGCGGAATGGGAAATGGGGCGCGTGTGGGGCGAGAAACGGGAAATTTTCTATGTCTCGACTGGGCACAAACCCCTTGACAATTTCACGTATGTTCTGCACTCGCTTTCTACGTTGCATGGAGCTGCAGAATAACGGCAAACAGTGCAGACGACACTTTGAACTTCGAACCTATGGATGCTTTCATGGCCTTCGTGCTACACGCACTTCGGGAGCATGGCTCCCGCGCTGTACGCGTCTTCCCTCCTGCCGCAGGGGTACTCGTAGCATTTGCGGATCGCGTTTCGATGGAAGTCGTACGTTGATTATACCTCGTGTCTGGCCCACCCGCCTACTTAGTTCGGGTTCTCGTAGGTCGCTGAATATATCACACCCCTTCTCACGCACGCTCGCTCTCTCACGAACAGCGCCATATTCTTGAGAGCAACTGCTGCCTGTTTTCGGGAAGCATGGCGCATCGTGGATACCATTCACGAAATTGCCGGCCAGCGGCATCCGCCTGGCACGGAAGCAGAAGTCAGCAAGGCGCAGGCAGAAGACGTAGTGTGCGTGTTTCCCCATCCGCCTTCATTCCGAGTATACGTTGTGTCTCTTTGTGACTTCTGATGCGTGTTACGATCGATCCGATGCTCATATCTCGAATTTTGCTCCACTTGACAGGTATCGGATGTTCGAACCCAACATGGACGAGTACCTCGATGAAGAGATAGATTTCCTGAAGCAAAATTTCGAACAGACCTGCCGAGATTGGGAGAAAAAGGTATGGTCTATTCCAACCCGCCCATCATTCCCAGTCTCCTGAGCTCATCTTAGACGATCGATACACGCAGACGAGTCTTCCTCATACTGATGCGCCGCCGCCGATAACGACCCAACGGCCTACGTTCCTTGCTTCTTCTTCACCTGCCAATCTTAAGAGCAACGTTCTTTCGACTTTCACTAACCTCCTTCTCATTCCGGTTTCCACTATCCCACGCACCGTCGAGACCGTCTCGGGTGCTGCCGTCCACGGCATTTCAATGCTCGACCCGCGGCGGTGGGGCGGAACAGGACAAGCGAACGGAATTGGTGAGAGAGAGGGATACACCAAGGGAACGGACAGCACAAATGTCGTACTCTGGGAGGATGAAGATCATCCTGACGACACTAGCGTACAGGGCGACGAGACGGCAATATCCGCAAGTACCTCCTCTCCACAACCTCCGCCAGTATATTCCTACGACAAACTTCAACTCCTTCTCTCCCTTGACCTCACTCTCGAGCTGATTCATGCCGCGCGGGAGTCACTCAAGCGTTTAGAGATCTTTGTCAATTACCCTAGGACTTACGGCATCCGAGTTAGGGAGACGGTTGAAGAGGTGGCAAGTGAGCTACTGGGCGTGCTTGGAGAACGACATGTGCGGAATGGATTTGAAGCGTGCGTTGTCGTGTTGTCAGCAAGTTTACGTTCATCTCACTCGTACAATCCCAGGGCCATCACACAAATGCGAGCATATCAACCTCCAGCGATGTCTGATACGGCCTCGGACACGGAGAAACTAGGTCCGGCATCGACATCTGTTGCGCCACTGGTCCAATTTTTCGAGCTTGTTCATATCGGAGATATGATCCAGAGCATCGTGCAAGTCTACTTTGATAAAGAACTGGTACGTTCCAAGCCCCTCCCTTCGCCGCATCAGCATTAAACCCCGCTCAATTCCGCGGTGATAGGCCCCGCACGTCGATGTTACAGACTTTCTGAACCCGGTAGTCAGAGAAAAGAAGCGCTTCGAGAACCTGCTCGACGATTCGGTCGCAAAGGGATTGAATGCTGGCATCGAGGTTCTCATGAACCAGGTTAGCATTTTCGGGATCTGCCCTTGAACAGCCAGCTGGAGACAACTACAGGTAGATCACATCATCACGGCTCTTACACCCCCGCGGACCTACTACCCGCCAGAAGAAGCTCCCCTCCTGCTCGGACCTTCAAAAGGTTGCACGGAAGCAATAAAATGTCTCGAGGAGCACATAAGACTTCTTCAGGGGAATGTCAACAGAGAAGTTCTCGAGGTGTTTGAGGGCGAGGTTGGCATGAGGCTGATCGGGTAACAAGCCAGAAACTCGTTCCTTTGATTGCGGTTAACGCCTCATCTTTGAATTTCAGGATTTTGCAAAAACAAATCAAACGCCAGATAATTTCGCTGAACGGAGGGTTTCAGGTTATTGCTGATCTGAACGCTTACCACACCTTCATTTCCTCGCTCAAGGTCCGTTTGATGTTCGTCTGACATGTTCTCTCTTTTGACACGTTTCCCTGCAGATCCAGTCGCTGACGTCTGACTTTGCTAACCTCAAAATGCTGGGCCATGTGTTCATTGTGGAAGATGCCAAGGACCTCGCGCAAATCGTTCGTGACGTGACTCGCTATGGGGGAGCATATCGGCCCGAGGTGAGCCGATCACGTTCGACGACTTATGACGATGCACGCCCATCTCCACTGACAGGACATTTATGAATTCATACAACGGCGAAGTGACTGGAAAAAGATTGAGAAAGTCGTTGATAAGACAATGTACAATCTGAACCTTAGAGAAGACTGTGTCATCGTCTGACCTACCACGCCTCATCACGAGAGCCATTAATTGTCACTCCCCTCAGGCTTCGCCCCAAATCCCTCCGATGGACAGCCGAATTGCAGATCTGGTGGGGGACTCAGGGGCACCAGTTCGCGCGGGAATTAGTGGACCATTAAGTACCTGTCAGCTGCCTTCGGCGTCATTTCTCGGCGCCTAGTCGGCCTGTAATTAATCGCTTCTTTTGAGTCATTGGATCCCAGGTGGTGTCTCCAGCCATACGGTGGTTACAGAAGCAGCATCAGGAAGGTGAATCACGCCATCGTGTGGACACTTTGCCTGGAAGCTTTACCAGGGCTCCTAGGTTTCCCTTGTCCCACGGGAACTTGCGATCATATCATGGCATCAGACTCGGGCTCAGACTCGTGTCCCACGAGACTGCCGGCCAGCGATTGACGAGTCAACGGCGATCTCGGATTCAAAGGGCCTGGCCGCAAGGAGGTGTGCCCGTGACAGACGCAGGTCGTCGTTGTCGCAAAGGACAGAAAGACCGAGTTGGGAAAGATCCGATCCCCATGATATCTTGCGTGCAAAGCTGGATATGGACCTGGAGGGACCCCGTGTGAGTCCCCACTGATGCGGGTGTGCGGGTGTGCAGACCCAATCCAGGCTCCTTCCCATGCTACGCTGGGGTGTGTGAAGGTTAAAAGGTTTCAAGGGGCACACCTCCCGGATCGGGACCCAATACAGTACGTAAGTCGGTGTGAAAGAAGCAGCTCGACATACCGATTATGTCCGTCCCAATCCAGAAAGTGTGCATTTGAAAATCCTCTTGCCTTGCAAGGGACCGAGGGGAGCCCCCGTCCCGCTTGAGGTGTCCCAGCGCCCTCCTATCGATTGACCTCGCCTCGTTGTAGCCCGAGTTGATGGACCGCAATATATGCCAATGTGAAACAAGAACAAGTGGTAATCTGTGGCGGACAGTTGGCCTGGCGGTTAGAATAGGAGTTGGGACATGCACCCACCACTACTTTTCGCTCATGCTTGTGCATGGCTTACACGATGTTCAAGCACCCCATGTACTAGGTATTCCGCCTGGACGAGCGGCTCCACCAACAGTGTCAATTTTAATTGGCTCGAGTGGACAAAGCCTACAGTTGTAGTCCTTCATCTTATGTAACGCAGAGACCTCGTTGGTTGAACCATTCTTTCCGGAAGATGGGTCCGATGAGGATCGGCGCATGTGAAGTGGCGTGTCCGGTGATGCCGCGAGAATGACCTCGCCTGAATACTGTAGATATACAATGCGGCATCCGAAACTGGATAAATGTCCTAATTCTATCGTGGCTGTGTGTAACCGCGATGGTTTTTCCTCTGCGATTACGGGCGCGAGGAACTGGTGCGTGCGACGGCGCGGGCGGAAGATAAGGACTTGATCAAGCACTCTAGGACTAGAAGCAGGAGCAACTCAATGACTCCGTGATTGATGGCGTTCATCCAGCTTTTCATTCAATGGGGTCGGCGAGCGTGATGCACGCACAAACGTGCCGGTCATCCACCACGCATTTCATTTTGCGTGTACAGATCGGCTGATGAGACGTAGAGGACAAACGATCCGCGGACAGGGTGTTCGAAAAGATAGCGTCCGATGAGTCGATTCAGCTGACTTTCACAGGCGTCAAAATGGATATTATGATGATGATGGAGAGAGCTGAGTGGCCGGTGACCAAACAAACAGCGAGACTGAATTGGAAGGATTTTCGCCTTCGAGCAACCTTATATGTCACTATCAGAAGGGGGGGCAGCGTGACTGGCGGCGGTGGCGATACCGTGACGATGCTTTTTCTGTGGGCATGGAACCCACGCGGCATCAATAGCGCATCGACCGGTTTTGCCCAGCTTTTGCCGAGAACAAGGCACTTCCGGACGTTCCTCACACGGCGGCGCTCGAGAGGGGAGGGGAGGGGTAGGCGGGGATGATCCCGCCTGGGATTTGTGGTTCAGCCAAGGTAAAAGAAAAATCGACAGATCGCCATCGCCATCGCGCAGCATGGCGATGGTGGCGATGTGCCGTCCCACGGTCAGACGGGATTGTGACGTGGAGAGAGCGGAGAGGACAGGAGAGCCGGGGGAGAGGATGGGGGTGGTGCAATATGTGGCGGACGCGGGTTCAATTGCCGAAGATGGACGGGAAGGGCGTCAACGTGGGATGAGCCATCATCGGCGTCAGCGCAAATCCTTGGGTGCATCATCTCCAGATCTGATCAGCGCACGGGGGCTTCTCTACCCAGTTGCAGTGTGTGACCTGACCGGAGCGGCGGACCTCGCCTGCCCTGCGTGGGGCGGAGGAGACGAGCAGAGGCAGACCGGTGACCGGCCCTCCCGCGGTGATGATCTGTCTGGTTTCCGACTCGAACTCGAACTGGCCGGCGGGCGTGGCGTGCGTGGCGTGGTGCCAGTTAAGTTAATATTCTCTTGCTCGCAACTCGCCTCACCCAGCGTCAAATTCGTTTTCGTGTATCTTCTTACCAAAATGACGCGGGCACTTCCGTCGGCCTCATGTCCTGTCCATGTCGAACTTTCGTGGAAAACGCCACGCCAGCGGGTGCTCTCTGGGCAATTATGATACCTCCTCCGAACGAGGGCGCTCGCAGATCCCTCGTCCCCTCTATATAGCGCCCCTTCCCTCTCTCCTCCCTTGCTCTCCTCCTCTCCTCTCCACTTTCTCTCATGGATCGTTCATCAGACCCCTCACGTCATCACTCTATCTCTTTGCCTGGGATCCGAACTTTATTCCCTGGTATCATATCTGGGCAACACATCTTCTTGCATCCAAAGCTCATCTACCCCACCAGATCATCTCTTGGCTACTCCCGGCGGCAGAAATTACCAGCCTCAACCCACCCCTCCGAGGCATTATACCGTGCGTCATTCTGCTTTGTTCTTCCAACAAAAAACGAGACAATCGCCGTATCATTACATTACAGGAACAATCGGTTCGCTCGCTACCCGGCAGTGACCATCCAAGCACAGCCGGCCTCGCGCGGCCCATTTCCGGGCCTATTGACAGGCGACTACCTGCGCCGCCTCCCTCTGATGGCTATCGCCCCATGGCTCCGACCTCTTCTCCCGGCTACCCCGGCCCTGCACCGGCTGCAGAGCCAATAAATTCCTCCACCTCACCCCGCGCTTCCTATCAGCCAAACCGACTCTCGATTTCCTCTCTCCAGTCCCCACAAGAAACGCCCCGTCTTCATCCCGTCGGCTCTCCTGCGTTGTTGCCCCGCCCGTCGTCGCCTTCGTCGACAATATCAGAAAACGAGAGTCCGGGATCCGAAGCTTCATCACAGGGTGACCTCAGCCCAGACGATAGTGTGCCCCCGATCGCTGCTGACAAGCAGTCGGACAGCGGGAGAAGACATGCCTGTCCGCACTGCGCCAAACGCTTCAACCGGCCCAGTAGTCTCGCCATTCACGTGAACACGCATACGGGCGATAAACGTGTGTTATACCTGCTCACCCCTCATTTCGATCCACGCTTGCTCACCTTTGTCTCTCAGCATTCAAATGCCCGTTCCAGAATTGCGGGAGAGAGTTCAACGTGAACTCGAATATGCGCCGCCATTACAGGAAGCATCTCACCACGACGACCCCCCAAACACCCAGACAGGGGGCGACGTTCTATTCCTCGCAAGGGGCGCCGGGCCTTGGCATACAGATCATACGATATCATGATCACCAGCCAGAAGCACCGCCGCCAGACATCGGCGGTGCCTCTCCCGCCGATTCCTCCGATACAAGAGGTTCTCGCACGACGACTACCCGGTGGCGGGCTCATTAAGAGCCACACCACACACCGTTTCCACCCCTGAGCGTATGGTTCTCGAAACTGATGAGTCGAGTGGACCGTTTGTGCCCTCTTGTTAGTTCTATTCTGGACTCACTCCATGTACACCCACCGGAATCACCATTACGTCTCGCTTTGTCTAAATCACTTCGCTGCTTTGGACACGTCGCGTTTTCCCCTTTAAATCCATCAAATATTTGTGACTGCTCTCTATGGTCCTGGAAGTTATTGCGACAGCGGATCTGTCCCGACAAATTCTTTCGGCCCGGCTGTTGAGAAACGGTGCCGGTCACGCTCGTAGCTCACATTACGGCAAAAAGCCTATGGCTTTGAGGTCCCAACACCTCGACTCGGTTCAAAGGTGGCGGTATGACAGAGGCAAAGGCTGTGCTTCTTCGAATTCGGATAGGCTTGACCCCAAAGTTGAAGGAACAACATTCTTCCTCGCAGGTGCCATCGCCCTGTCCTCCTGCGGCAGGCAGGTAAAAGAAGCACGTCGGGAGAGTGCCCCAATTACGCCGCATGTACAAGGATGCTACGTGGCTGTCGCAGTGACGGCAGTACGCTATTTGACCTTGTCCAGAATCACGCTATCGGTTCTGTTCTTCCGCCCGAAGCGAGATGAGGATGACTCGCTTGACGACTTCCGTGTGTGGGACGCGCGTGACCCATATGCGCAAGATAGGTGCAGTGGACCGATCCGATCCTCGTTCTGGAAGCTTTGTGACCCCGCTCCAGCTCGAGTACAAGTACAGAGCTCATCGACTGGCGTTGGTTGTGAAGCTCGGGAGCTCGGCATTTTGGACCAACCTCCGGGTTTCTGATTGATGAAGCTGAAGCCGAAATTTTTTCACTTGTCGGCCGCCTCGTGGGGGTGGTGGGTGAACGTCTTCGATCTCGTACGTTGTATCATCAATGCCTGGTGGAGTTACGCTGCTCAGGGTTATACGTATTCGCCGGAAACAAATCTGACAGCTGTCCAATCGCATCGCCACGCAACGCAACAACTGCCCCGTCTATCATACCCATGCGCCGCTCACAAAGCATCGTCTCTCTTTTTTTTTCTTTTTTCTCTCTTCGGGAATCTCACATGTAATGTTATGAGCGCATCCGAGCTTGTAAACGGAGCGGGGGCGAAAACCCGGCCATCCGCATTACCCCGCTCTTGCTTATGCCCCTGCCCTGCCTACGTGCGTGTGTACTCCCATGTGTGTGAAAAAGGTCGATGACGGGCCGAAGGGGAAATGGTCGTTGTTGGGCCTGTTGGCTCATATCGGGCAAGTGGAGTTCAGTTTCGCAAGCACGCTGAGTACAACAACTGTATGTATGTATGTATGTATGCGTCCATGATGTGGCGCTTCCGCAATCCAATCACCTCATCGGAATCGAGTACTGGATAGGTGTCTGTTCGCCGCCCCCGTTATCAAGGGCCTGCGGGTACAACATCGTCATTTATAATAGCCTCCGACTCGGAGTTACCCACGCGTGCCAGATAGCGCATGCCAGGAGTCCAGTCAGTCATATCAGAAAACTGCACTGCATGCCTGCTCAGCATGCCCCGCCGGAGCCAAACCCATGCACAGCAGCACATGCGCACGGGGGGGAGAGGGGGTTCTGTTCCGGATGCCGCTCAATGTTGCCGCTCCTGGAATAGAATAGGTGAAACTGCTTCCATTCGACATGCAACTTGCCAGCCTGAGTGCGGGGACAGAGCCATAACTAAACGCACATTTTTTATTTCTCGGGGAAGATCGTTCAGCCCATCAACCAACCGAGTTCAACCTGTCTTCTTCGCGAGGCAATGACAGAGCCGTAAATGACGAATCACATGTGTAACCCGTTGCGTTGCTGGAGGGCGCCGTGCCTGTGCTGCTGCTGATGATGGTTGGCCGGTGCCCGTAACCAGGTTTCGTGTATGTGTGCATGACGTTGTGCGGTCTGTCTCGGACGCACTGGGGCCGCTCGTACGAGAGACGACTCGGAGGAGGGTGTGCGAGGTGCAAAAACGTTTATCACTCCCCTCGTTCAATACAGAAGAGAGAGAAAGGTCCGCCAATACGTCGGAAGAGAGGCGGCGATTGCGATTGAGTAAACTGACGCAGCGCGGAACCCAGCACCCCCCTTCCCTTCCTTGCCTTACAGTACCGTGTCCGAGTCCAACCACCTTCGTCTTAGTAGGTACCACAGCACAAAGTAGTACTACTAAAGGTCTCCCCGCCGCCGATTGCCGGACTTTAATAAAAACGTTGCCCCTGCTTTTCTTGTTCTCCGTGAATGGGTTTCCCGATCTGTTCAGGTCGGATGGTAAGCCCACCACAAACGCCATGTTCTGGGTTCCCCCGTCTTGTTGGTGCCGGTGCCACTCTTACTCTTGGGTCCCGTTTTCGGAGAAGAACGTTGTTTGTCCCTGAGACTCTGGCATGTATCGACGTGCCATGCCAAGCCATCCCCACGCCACGCCCTTCGATCAGGACAGGTTCACTAGTACTGGCGTGAGCGACCCTCGGGTCTTGCCTAGTTCCGTGCGACAAAGACGCACAAAAATAGGGCACGGGCAAAGGGGTGAATGACTGATGCCTGTCTGTCTGCCCTGTCGCTGTCTATCGCTGTCTGTTTGTAGTAGTAGTAGACGGAGACGTCCACGCACACGTCCACGTCCACGTCCACGCCGGATGCGACCAGTCCTCCCAGGCAGAGCAAGGGCAAGAGCAGATCAACACACATCCGGCACTTGGCAGATCCGACTCCTCCCCGACTGCTAGCTGGACTCCGAGGCAGGAAACCCAACCGCCCCTCTGCTGCGCTTCTGTTCTGTTCTGTTCTTTTCTGTGTTGATTCTTTTTTGTTCGTGCGGCGGCGGCGGTGGCGGCGGCGGCAGATGATGATAGCCCCTCGCTCGCCCTCGCCTCGGCTCCTCGCTGCGCCCACTACTACCCAGGTCTGGTGGACCGCCCATCTCTGCTTGCAAAGCAAAAGCTTCTTCTTGCCTAATGCCATAGACACGCATGCATACACACGTTCACCGTGACGTTCACACACGATGCGATCAAGAAGGAGGACAAGGACGCCCTCCGTTGCACCGCCCATCTCCCCATCTCCCCATCCAGCCATCCAGTCCCCCCCTCCCCCCCCCTCTCCCCCCACATCCTCTCCTTCTTCCGGTGTCCTCGGTCTCTTGCTGTGCGTGATCCATGTGGCGCTTCAAGTTTGAACCACAGCGCGCGCGCGCGCGAGGGAGGAGCAGGGGCGAGTGTGTGTAAGTGACCCACCTTCTCCGTCGTCGTCACTAATCGCGAGCGCCTGGTGCTCCACCAGGGTGTGCGTTCTCCTCGTGGGGAGGGGACAGAGGGAGGCATAGGGGTGGGGCAGGTTGTAGCGAGCGTCTGAGAAGCGTCCACTCACCCTCCGGGCTTATTGCCGCATCAACTGCGCCTTCCCCTCCCCCCCCCCCTCAGGCTTCCCCGGGGACAAAGGCGTGGGGTCGCGGTGGAGGAGGGTGATGTAGGAGGGGCAGCGAATGCGTAATACAGAAAACTTACATACGGAACCCCGATACACCTTGTGTTCCTTCCCTGGGGACCTGTTCCCGTTCCTCGGTGATAAACCAACGCGTCAAACTGTCTTTTTTCTACACACCACGCCCCTTCCTTGGGCTCGCTCTGAAGAACCTAATGTCTTCCCCCTGGACCCCCCTGCTTCCCCTCGTCCTTCCCTCCTCCCTACTGCCTCACTTCCCCCAAGGCAGACAGTTGCTTTCCGAATTGCATTACGGCCCAACGGAACAAGAGTCGTTGGGCACGGGGTGTTCGTGTTCTTCTTGGCATGATCCGAGAACAAAAATACAAATATGTATTTTTTTCTTTCTTTTTTGCTGCGGCTTTCCCCCCTCCGGCCCCTTGCTTTTGTGTGTCTGCCTTTGGCTTATGGGCCGATCTCTTGCCGTCGGCTTAGCGACAAACTCCATTCGTGCAGCGGAAGCAGGTTTCACAGTCTCGCTCTCTCGCTCCACACATTATATTGCTGCCCTTCTATGTATCCATCCGCCATCCGAGATTACAGCAGAGAAAATAGTACCCGAAACCCGATCAGGCCTCGGACACGAGACTTTCAAGCTTCAAGCTTCCAGCCTTGATGCATGATGCATGATGGATGCATAAACTTGATGGTCCATTCCCGCCGGCAGAGCTTTCACCTCGCTTCTCGTATTAGATGCCCGTTAGTGGTCAGGGCCCCCCTTTTTTTTTAACAATCCGGCTTAGGTTTCCTTCTGGCGGCCGCTTACCTGGACATCTGGTACTGGTATTGTCATCTGATTTTCTACAATCACATCAACGGCAACGGGGGGAGGCAAAGGGGATGATGGACGCGGAGACAACCCTTGTTAGTCGCCTTTAAGCGGGAGGGGAAGTCCGGAATATGCCATCGGGTTGTCGAGTCCGAGATCCATCAATTTTGTCCTATTTATCGCGAGGGTCCCCCAGTTCGGTGGGAATAGCGTAAGTCAGACGAGGGACACGGAGGCGAACATTTATGTAACAAGCGTCGAATCGAGCGGAAATCAAATTTCCCCAGAGGGATCTCACGTTCCTTGGACGAGAGTGGACGAAGAGTAATACGATGAAATGAGCTCCACCAACTTAGCTCACAACCGGACGTTCGTGGCTACGCGGAGAAGCTCGATTTCTTCTACTGGTCAGGGATATTTATATCCAACATTCTCCGCTCCAACATCCAGGCACCCTACTTCCCTCTCCTTCGAGAGAACTTCATCGCCAAAAAATAAAATAAAAAAATTTAAGCCAGAGCGTGCTAAAATACTGTGCCGAGGCCGATCATACGGTAGTCCGCGCCGGCGCAGCCTTGCTCCATCTCGGCCGTCGGACCGTCTCTCTCACTCGCACCATATGACGACATCGTCCACCGCGGACGGATGGTGTGGGGGGGGAAAATCTTCCGGCGCCGGCACGAGCCCGCCATTGTCCGAGTACTAACGCCGAAAACCGAAACGTCGAGTCGAGTCGAGTCGAGTCGAGTTGAGAGAGCTCAGTCTGCGTGTCTGTGCGTACGCGCATGGGCAGGTTTTGGCCTGGCTTTAGGCTTTTGCGGCGTGCCTTCCACTAGGACTATCGGTCCCTTCACTTGCGCCTGGGTGGTCGAGTGACTCGCCGCGTCTGACGCTTCAAGCTTCACAGGCGCGGGTGGAAGCGGCGCGTTCGTCCCGTCGTTGTTGCGGCGGCCCTTGAATACCTTCGACATGCTCACTTCGCGCTGTAAGACCCTGCGCGGTTTGGACTCTGTCCGACGCATCCCCGCCTCCTGTTCCAGGGAAATTGAGATGGAACGCGAGCGCGATTGCGCGGCGCTCCGTGTCGAGTCGGCATTGTTTGGGTTTGCGTGAGAGTTGAAGAGGGCCGTCGGCGTCGGAGGGTGAGGCTCCCATTCTTCGTCTCGGATCGCTCTATTATTGTCGTGGTCATCCGCATCCGACTCCGCGTCCGACGATGACGTCCATTGTGGGATCCGGAAGAGTTTCTGACGCATGAGCTTGTACTGTTCCGGTAGTTTCTGAGAAAAACTGACGCGCGGGAGGGAGACGGCATTTGAGTCATCATTAGGTCGTTGGTTAACACCTTCGCCGTCACTCACTCGGGCTGCACCACGTCGTCGCAGAATATCTGCGTCCAATCGCGCACGGGTTTAGTTCCGTCTGCACCCGCTTCGGCGTCGGGCAGTGCCATCTGCCAAAGGACGAGCCTGTCCATGAGTCCTTCCAGTCGATCCTCGAGAACGCTTCGGGGCGTGGGAGGATCCTCGTCCTCGTCCGAAGATGGCTGCATGACCCTCCGCCTCTTCTGTGCATGTGATTGAACCGGAACGGGGCGGACGGGAACGGGAGGACATGGCCCCGGAAGGGACAGCTTTAGGAGATGGAGGAGTATCTGTATTTTAACCCTGCAAACGGTGAGTGGTCAATGTACGGTGCGCGACTGGGCCTGTAGAAGCTTGGATGATGGTTTCTCACTCTTGCTTCTCTACTTCGGATAGCCAGCGTTTCTTCTCATCTAAAGAATTTTGAATGGATTCTTTAGGCTGCTCTGGGCATGGTGCATGACGCTCCAGCATAAAGAGCATGATCGATGCTTCCAAGTCGGTACAAGACGCGTGCGAGATGACATTCGGTAGTTGTTCTTGATATTTATAACTGCACCATTTGCCCGTGAGCAAGACACCGTCCAGCGCAGCGTGCAGTGGGTGCACGTCGTCCGGGAAAGCAGTCATCGAATGCCTTGCGAGCAGTTGCACCATACGAACGAATTGGTTCAACGGCATGATGGACTTGACAGAATTGTCGAAAATAGGAAATTCAAGAAAGCCGCAGGGAAAATGAGCTAAAGCGAGGAGCTGCGTACCTCTGGGAGCCAGAGAAACTGCAGGTACAGTTCACGTATTCTCTCAGTGAGCGTTGTCGTCGAGCGACCATCGTATGCAGGTGAGAACGGAGAGAGATCCTGAACGATTGAGGACTCCTGATTGTAGTTCCACTTGATGGGGCCACTGGGTGATAGCGACAAGTACATTTCAAGCCTGGTACAGAGTCAACGACGCGGGCAGTTAAAGCAGTTCACATGACCGCGTTATCACCGGCTTTTGCCGACAGTTCCCGCCATCCTGTCGGTCAACCTACCACTCGTGACCCAGCTGCGTGTGTTCCTTCTCTCCAGCTCCGAACCGCCCACTTTTGTGCTCACAATAATACCTGGGCACATGGTACATGAATGATATGTACGTATTGGGAAAAAATGATTTACCACTCTAGAATCGGAAATATGGAAGCACGAATTCGGGCATATTATGGCGGTGACCCACCCCCACACCACACCACCCGCGTCAAAAACCCAAACGAGCCCTTGAGAGATCTCGAGCCGGCGGTCTAGCCTTAACTGGATAATCTATGCGAAGAAAACGGACGGAGGCTAGTTCACCGGTTCACGTTTTTCTTGTTCGGCTCGGTCGGTCGGTCGTTTGCGTGCTGCTGCGTGGCATGGAGGGCTGCTGAGCGCGCGGACGCGCCCGTCATTCATCGCCCCCTGACAGCTTGAGTAGTTGACAGGGGCCCATGTGACGAGTACCGACACTCAGGGAATACCAAGCGGGACACTTCTCGGGCAACGGCCGAAGGGGAGGAGAAATAAACGTACTACAGTAGTTTCTTTGTGGGTTCGCCCATTGAGGAGTACTACAGTACAGTAGTGCGGCACGCAAGGGGACTGGGAACCTCTCCTCTCTCGGCCATCTCCGTTCGTACTACTACTGTCTGTTCATACGTGCTCCCGCGCGGTCATTTATGTGGCGTCACATAACTTGATCCGAGAAGAGGCTTCAGTTGTCAGACCTGCTGTCCAACCTGCGCTACCGAGGCTCGCTTTGCCATTCTCACTGCCACTAGTGGCCGGGTCACGCGGTTTGCTGTTTGCTACTTGGCGTAAAACCACTCACGCTTCCCTTCCAATCTCCCATCTTCCATCCTTAATCCTTACATGAAGAATAACAGTCTCGCAGCGCCTCCGGGGAGGGAATCCCCATGTCTCAGATTGACGCAGATATACATATGAAAACGAAAAAAAAAAAAAACATGAAACCAACATGCTCAGACGGGAGGCGGCGCCCTCAGAATCCGAGTCTTGGTACATCTTCCCTCTCTTCCCACCTTCCCTTCTCTTCCATTCGGACAAGACCGTCAACACTGGTGTACGGTGCGTGACTCGCGCATAATTCTCGCACTCATGACACACCACAAGGCAGGATCTCGTCGTACTGTCCGTCTATCTCCCCCTTCTTCATCCCGCCGCCGCTTCCATGTACTGTAATGAAAAGCCGTACATACAACCGTATGGATGGTCAGCAGGGAGCTCCATCCCTCTTCGCTCTCTCCCAAAATGGGAGTTGTACAGTACGACACGGTGTAGCTGTATTAATTATGTGCCCGTTGGGAGTTGGGAGAGGTATTAATCTTGATCGACTTATCTTCTTTGTCCTCGTGCACATTCCTCGGGTCGGGCCGCAGATAACCGTCTTTGCGAGGAGGATAAATGGAGTATTGCAATACCCTAGCTTATATTTTTTTAGATTCCATTACTATGTGCCTCGGGGTACAGAACCCCATGTAGCACTTCCTTATTATGTACATGTAGCCGGTGATGAATAACAAGATCATGGACATTCCTCCCTTGAGACCAGAAGGTCTGACTGGTCCGAGTCTCTGCGACGTATATGACGAGCGCGCCGGCGTAGCTTACAATTGGCAATAGACCTCACCTACCGAGCGATGCAGACACCCGGTAGCATCATATACCGACATACGTATTCAGTCCTTCTCTACTTGTTCTTAATTCCCGTCTGTTTATTGCCCCTTTCGGCCTTTGAATGATGCCATCATACTCTGGAAGTCTGCATGCCATTCCCGGTTGGTTCACTGATTTGACACACTTCATGCTCACATCATATGAACGTGATGACCATGCCACTGATAGTGTACATCCACAACAGCCAACATCATAAAAAAGGGTATAATGTAAGATGAAGGAGAACGTAAAAGCAGACCGTGAGGAGCCATTGGGTAGCGTATGTAGAGAGTCTAGGAAATAAAGAGATGCTTTCCTTGGGGATATGGGCGGATCGAGGGGTGGGTAGCCAATATGCACATAGCACATAATAATAAACGGAAGATTATACAAGGAATGGAGAGTAGCGATCCCTTGGGCATAAATTGTGAATAGAGCGTATTACAAGATCACTTTGACTTCAGTTGAAGGTAAAGACATGCCACCATTGGCCTGGCTCATGAGGCCACTTGACTAGTCCTTTCAGATGTCATGCGGATCCGACTTTGCGCCTGCACGTCCGCAGCGGCTCTAGTGAGACTCGTGGAGCTCTTTTTGTAGACCATGCCAGTTCCAGTCCGGGGGCGTAATCGCGGCTCGCCTAATTCCAAAAGTGAGAAGTCCATTGAACCAGACTTGGATACACCTGGCGAAGTAAGAGATCGCACGCTGTAGCGGCTAGTCGATGCCGAGGGAGATGGCCCTGAGGACGCTCGGGCACGCTGCTGGTCATGCAACTGACGGTTGTAGCTAAGTAAAAGACCCTGCATAGATGTGGGTTCGCCTGGCTGTAAACCGGATCCAAGGGAGGCCGAAAGCCGCAAAGGACGGGGGGTGGCACGTGCGGACGTATGGGTGTGCGACGATTTGGGAGTATGCTGAGACACGACGGGTGAGTCTGACAATTCGGATCCAGAAGAAATCGGTCGCCTTAAGGGAAGCGTCTCCAGTCTCGGAGGACGATGCTTCATGTCTGACAACGATCCCTTTGGTCGCAAATTTGCAATCGACGGCCCACGAGATAAAGGAAGGGGTGGAAGACTCTTATCACGATCCCAGGATTTGATGGAGGCGCTATGGGGTGGGACATCCATCATGTCGGGGGTGCTCGGCCCGAGTAAACTCTGGGTGGATGAACTGGACGGGGTGCGCACTTGGTCATTGCGCTGAGAATCCACTTGGATGTCTACGCGAGAGGCGGGAGGCTCAGAGAAACGTGTCGGAGCAGGTGCAGGTTCCGGTGAGTCTTGCTCAGGAATGCTGAGAGATATTGTTGAGGGGACCGTTCGGCTGCGGCTTTGCCACGACGTCGGTGGGAGTGACGGGCGTCTCAAGTTTTGAATCGACTTTGATTTGCCATCAGCAGAAAATGAGCGTGAAAGGGGGTGGGGATGGGACCGCGACGGGCGCGGGACAGTCTGAAAGGATGCTGTTGAAGACTGGCGCGAGAGGGCCAGGTGGGAAAGCCGCTTAGTAAGAGGAGACGGCGCATCTTCATCCTCGCTGGGCAAAGGCAATGAAAAAAGACGGTCAATGGATGGCGGACAACAAAGATGGCGTCAGCGTACCTATCACTCCACCCTAGGCCTGTCGTCAATCCAATGCCACCCCTGAGCAGACGTCCGTCTCGGTGGCGCACCCTCCGACGGATCGTGTCACGCTCGTCCTTGAAAACGCCTGATTTGGTCATAGCTACAAAACTGTGTAAGAGACCGTTACGTCAACATGCTGAGACAGGTCGCTTACAATTCGACACTACACTCCCATGTCGATTGGGGTGCGTAGTAACGACGGGTGAATCACAGCCGACATTATGAGGTAATAATTTGGAGTGAGGGGAAAGCAACCCATCCCGCAGCATAAGGCTCCTGCAAGATAAAAATGACAATTCTGTGAGAAAAACTAAACGAGTCGAGTGAAAAAAGGGCGCACGGTAGCGGCGTATGCAAATCCAAACTCGAGTCAGATTCGCCGGCAATGTCGTCTTCGTCAGGCACGTTCGCGAAGGCCCCGTCGTCACCGCCAACCACGACGCCGTAATCGTCAATCAAAGAATCCTCGTTCCATAATCCGTCGCCATCATCGGCGTTGTTAGCATATGGTAATAAGCTTCGTGATGCGGAGGATATGCTGCCCTGGCGAACATGTTCGTCAGGAAGCGAAAAGATTGATAACCTCCCAGCGGCAGCAGCAGCGGCACTAGTCCGGCGTGAGCCAGGTAAGGACTTTGGCGCGCGTCGGCGTGAATGAGACCGCGACCGAGAACCCGAGGACGTTTCGGATCGGCGCCTCGGACGAGGAGTGGCGGCGATAATACTTGCTATGTCAGGGCTGGAGGCACGATCACGCTCATCAGGAAGGGGTCTGCCCGGAAAGGAAGTGGACGCGTGACCGGCATCATGGAAGGACCCTTTGTTCTGAGAGTGCTGTATAGCGGAGGAGGCGCGCATGTGGGTTTCACCACCAGTTGGATTACCGGTTTGTGGCTGTGGCATAACTTGGTGAGACTTGAGCGTGCGGCTCGTTGGTTGTGCTCTGTGTGTCTGCATGTGAAATGAATGGGCTTGGGTATCAAGATCATCATCCTGCATCGCAGGGAGGTCACGCATGTCGATTGAAGAAAGGCGTTCTCCGTGGAGAGTAGGTTCATAGGGGTTGGGGGATGCGATGCGAGGAATATCGGCGAGTGAGGTACGAGTGAGAGAGGGGTCGACGGGGTCGACAGAGAGAGACTCATCATCCTCCATGATTGCTGGATTCATCGTGGGAGGGGGTCGGTGATTGTCGGCATTGGCGGCGCGAGCGTACGTGGAATGGGAGCGTAAAGAATGGGTTAATGTGGACGAGGCCGGCTCAGTAGGGTTACGAGCCAGCGGCTGAGCGGTCATAGCAGTCGAAGCAGTGACGGCAAGCGAGGACGGGCCACTGCCAACGCTGGCGAAGCTGGCGGAAGAGTCTCTCCATGAGGATGAGTTTGAGGACGTGGAAATACGAGAAGCGCGACGAGAACGGGTAGCAGCGGTGATTTGGAAGAGGTCGTGGTCAGAGAGGGGAGAGGGCCCAGGCAGAGGTGGAAGCGGGAGGGACGGCGGCCGTGATGGGGGTGGGTTCGAGATATTGTGAGGGATGAAGGTGGGCGGTGCGGGGAACTCGTTGAGGAGGATGGGGACGGGCGTGCTGCGTGAGTGTTTTAGGGAAGACATCGGGTGGGGTTGGGGGAGGGGAGATGGAGGGAGCGGGAAGGGGCAAGGTGTATGCGCGTGCAAAGACCGTCTGCAAAAAGAGTAGAATCTAAAAGCGACCGATGGGGAACAAAAGAGAAGACGGAGGGCGCAATTCGAATCCCCCGAAGGACGACGTCCCTTCGATCCGGGCCAAATGCGATGAGGACCTAAAAAGAGTGTCAATCCGAACAGAGAAGGACGAAAAAAGGCGAGAAATGGAAGTCGAAGTGTGACTGTTAAACGAAAGTGACGAAGAGACTAGCTTAGTTTATCACGCCCGGGTACATCTTATTACTCCGCCCGTTGCTCAACTCAACTCGCAACTCGTAATTCACTTCGCCCACCCGCGGTTCACCAAAGTGGTCCGTTTACCTAATCCAGCCTTTCGTCAACCACCTCCGAACCGGCATTTTCGTAGGTCCTGAGTTACAGCCATGCTCTGCTGTGTCGCGCTGAAATCCTCGCACGTCGCGACGGCGAATCAGCGAGATGTTGGGTTCCTGATCCTCATTGATCCACCCCCACATTTTTGGCGGCAATCACCAAATCTTTTTTTTCTTTTTGGGTATCATTCCGATGCTCGCTGTAACCCCAGTAGGTCTGTCGTCGATGACTACCAGAGCTCGATTGCGTACGGGTAGTGACATGAGTGGAGCATCTGCACAGCATGGACAGCCATCGACCGCTCGAAAGTCTTACAGGAGTGACAATTCCGGTTTTTCCAAACAAATGACCCGATCATGATCCATGATCTATGATAGTGCAAACAATTGACCCACGACCCACCCAATCCCGCGCCCACACACATGTGGTGGATGCGCTCACGTGCGCGCTTTGAGCTGCAAACAGGTCGAGCCGTGGCCCGATTTCAATCGCGTGCTTCCCACGGCTCCCATCGCCCTCCGATCACTGTAACTTACCAATCTTGGGCAATTATCCCCGTCAAACTCAATTTTAAAGGATTTGCTTTTTTTCATTGTTCGTGTCATTTTGAAGGAGGGAGAGGGGCGGAGGCCGCGTCGTTCCTTGCGGGGCACGTCATCTCATGCAGGTACTGTAACTGTGTGCCAAAACATGAGCGAGAAACACGTCGCTACGAACAAGGGGGTGGCGCAGCGCATCTACGCGTGCATCCATCAGAACGAGCGGTCGATCCGTCGTAACTTAATGTACTAATTTTGCCGCTCATCAGCTCGGCGGCGGAGATGGTGTTGCAACTGTGCGTGACTTTGTTCCCACGCTTGTGGCCCGTGGACAGTCAGCGGACGGACGTGGCCACCAACCGAAAACCAGCGAGACCGAGCATATCAGCAAGCCAAGCCGTGCGATTGCAGCATTCTAATCATAGCATTGGTGCAAATTTGAAAGGTCTGTGATGACAACTGAGTGACAAAATCGAGCTCAAATATCATTTTCTCGCTCCTCTCACAGTCCCTTCCTTCACACTCAACCGCCTTCAATCACCCCGCCACTACGATGACCCACGACACCCTATACGCCCTCGCCAACACTCTCGGCGCCCTTGCCATGTGCACCATCGTCGTATACCACTTCATCGCCGTGAACGCCAAATACGTCACCAGCAGAACTGCCGCTTAACACACGGTGCAGGCATGTTCCCTCGAGTCCTCGAAAACGCCCAGTCTGCACATATTCGTGCGAACTGCACGCACATCTGTCGAAACTTGCTCTTCATCCACCTTTCTTTGAATACCGCCGCCATCACCTTTCCACCAGATGTTTTCCATGTTGCGGGTTATCGTTGAACATGCAATATATTATTTTACTTTTTCCCCCTGCAATCTATCCTCATATGTCTTGGGTTGCTGACCTGAAAAGGATGCCGCCTCCAGTTGAAACTGTTGTGCCTGGTATCTATCACTGTTCGATATTGTGGCACCGCTTGTGTGTGGTTCAGCGCTAGCACTGTTCTGGCTTCGAATCCGCGAGATTGATCTCGGTGCTGAATATGAATTGGATACAGTAACCTCTATCTATGACATTCAAGATCTCTTTCGTTCGTCTTTGATCGTGCATCCGGAGCCCTTCCATAAAGGGAGTACCCAAAAATGGGAGGGGAGCCGTGTCCTATCATCGGACTTTGCGCAGCTTCTCTCATAAGTCATCTCAAACATGTCGCCTCGCGTTGCTATAAATTTTCAGATCGTAACAGGGGGTCGCGTAAGATCGTGGATTCTTGAAGGCCGCGACTACCCTGCAGTATTGTATCGCCAGACCACCAAGTTCAAACCCACCGCACCCATCCCCGCTCAAAGGCCTCCTGAGAAAACGTCGCCGTCGCCCACCGCCGTGCACGGGCACGTATTGCCACCCGTTCTTCCTCTGGCATCGTGATCACTTCGTGTACGGCTTGAGCGAAGCTCGCTGGGTCGGTCGCATGGAAGCCTGTAATTAATTTTTTTTTCCGTTGACACTCGTTGCGGTGTGGAAGAAAGAAAGAAGGGGTGAGCATGGAGGATGACGCACCAGTTCGTTGGCCATCGACGGGTACGACAATGTCGTGTAGTGGCCCGCCTGACGCATGTACGATGGGTATCACGCCAGCGGCCTAAAGAACGGGGGACGATGAAATTTATTCATTAGCCATTTTTGCAACAAGAAAGACTGGGCTCGCCATAAACTCCACGACATTGATACCGAAATGTTCATCCACCATCGTATTTATTCCGACGCTGGCCTCACCGAGGAGCTCCAAAATACGTGGATATGGAGCATTCACTATAAACTCTACCGAATCCTGCACCCATCAAGCACGATCAGTTCGTAGTGAAGCAAGGGAGTTGGGGATAGGTTGCATACCGAGGCCTGGAGTGAGTCCGCGAGCTCCTTCAGCTCTTCGACGCGCGCAGCATCCTCCTCGTTGCGCACTCCTCCGACAAGCAATAGGCGCATAGACGGACGGTGCTCCGGATAGCGCATTCGTAACGTGGCCATCATACGGATCTGCGCAGCATGGTCCTTTTCTGGTCTTACCTCTGATGAGCACGAAGGCCCAAAAGAGTTATATATATAATCATACCTGAACTGAGCCAGACTTAGCAGGAGCAGGGGAGGGCGCTCAAGAGGAAGTTGAGATAGCGCTCGAGTGTCGCATGGCGGGTACACAATTTCTGCTTGCTTTGGTGGCGTATGGGTACGCGTTGGAGAGGAAGGGGCAAAAAGACGAGCTGAGGAGAGAAATAGACCGCAAATGGATGCGAGGGGTAGATGTATGAGATCGAGAAATGGATCAGAATGGGCGAGTATCGCATCGATGTGATTTTTCGTCCAAGACGAGTTGACCATCACGAATGACGAGCGGCGGAGAGCGAGGGCGTAGTGATACATGAATAAACGATAATACCTGGGGGGACGAGACATTAAAAACCCATCGAGTCTGGAAAGCCACCTGATGATCAGCAAAACTCACATTAATTTGAGCCGGCTTAGAGTCGTAGAAGACGTTATTGCATTCGAATTGGCATACGTCGTACGGCGAGCCTCCACGCGCGCGAGCATGTCTGTACTGATGGTAGGATAATGCACGTACGCGCCGATGCGGATGCCAGCAAGCCACGCGACGACGTGAAAAGTGAAAGCATATCCCATCGTGTCTGCTCGAACATTCAGTATTGTTCTCTCAGTAGGAAAAATGGGAGGAGCGTGTGCGCGAATGCACGCACCGATGTAGAGGTCCGGGACGAACTTGGACAACGCCTCCCATGCAAGGTACATCGAGCCCAAGCTCTGCCCGAGCAGCGTGAAGCGCGGCCACGCGCGATCCTCGACGAGCCACCTCGACTCCAGGAAGACAAAGTGCAGCGACTGCGGCGCAAGCGTGATGTCGAATCGGGCCTTGCGTGGGAGGTGAGGGTGAGGAGGGAAAAGGCATACGTACGGTGGGCATGACGCCGGGGGCGGGGGGGTAAGATCAAAACGCACCTTGGCCTTTGCAATTATCTGTTCTTTACTCGCGTCCGTGTCTCCGCTATAGACCACGCAGACGACGTCCGGCTTTGAGCGCTGCATGAACGCGATCGCCGTCCAGAGAACGCGCTCTCCGCCGCCGCCTGCATTGCTGTGTGTGTGCGTGTGTGACGCCTGTGAGCATTGTTTGCCTTGACGGGCGACGTGTGTGCTGGGCGCGGAAACTCACTCCACTCACCAATATGGGTGGAAGAAGCCGATGAACTTTTCGTTCTTGCTTTGTGCATCGTTCTCAAGCCCTAGGGAGAAAAGCAAGGCTGCGCGTTGGGATCCCTTGATACGGGAGAACCTCCGGACGTAGAGAGTCAAGAGTAACGAAACTGTGAGGATGAGGAACACGACGCCTGTCAACATTTGCGGATGAAAGCGCCGTGTGTAGCGAACGGAATCATCATTGACTTCGGCCCGCAAGGACCGGGCCCACATCTCATGTACTGACAAGCGACAGACCCACTCTCAACCATGCGGTCCTCAGGGACATCAGGAAATTTGGTAAAACCTTTTTGATTTGTGAAGGTTATGAACTTTTGTGAAAAGAATAATGGTTTTATTGTACTTCTCTCCCCCGGAAAATTATTTTTCCAATGAACTTTTTTGGATTCTAGCTTCCTTTTTGGATTATTACCTTTTTTTCCTGGTTCAAGCTTGCTCGAGCTCGCTGGTATAAGTGAAAACCGTTTTATGCTCTTTGGGCCCGACCAGAGCACAAAAATCAGCTTTTGACTGACTTACAGAGACGCTGATGCGTGATACATGATGTATAATACTTGCGTCGAGCCTACTCCATTGATGCCCCGCAAGAGACACAGACCGACGAGAGTACCTACCGCCCGCGCAGCTGGACCTATCAACCCACCAAGAGGGAGGAGGCATACAGTATCATTTTCCTCAACGCTCGCCGCATTGCTCCGCTTCCAACATAAAAAAAGAAGGGGGGTGTGGCGGACTCGTCCACGAGATATGCGATACTCCGTGGGCCACCCCAGCTCCATTCGCCGAGTTTCGTCGTGATAATGCGAGAGACAATGTGTGTGTGTGTGAGAGAGAGAGAGAGACAACTAGAATCGCTCTCCCCAAAAATGAAACACAATCAACGATACGTACTTTTCCGCACTAAGTGACCAGCTAGTCCCTGCTTGTTGTCGCTCCGGGCCAGGTGCATTTTCCTAACACGGAGGGCCTCTCTAATGCCGGAAGCGCCACCGTCCTCACCGGTGCCGTACGAGGTGAGGGTGTTACATACGAGACGCTTTCATGTCCTAAACAACGCTACCGGCAATCTCAGCCACTTTGTACTTTGCTGCCCCTTCGGGTAACGCGTCCCCAGGTCCGTGGACCCTTCTTGGGGTGGTGCATTGTTAGAATCAGTTGGGAGCCCGATCATGATGGCCGACGTATGGGAGGTATCACAAGGGGCCGCCTTAGAACCGAGACCGAGCCTCAGGCTAGAGTTGGCCCACAAACGGAAACGGTCACCGGCAGGAAACATATTTCACCCACGGTGATGTAGCGAATATAACCATGAGAAACGGACGAATGAGTTCCCATGACTATAAAACATGCTAGATATGCCGTCAACGGTGCTATTGTGATACCGATACCAAGGCTGTCACCGTAGTACTCCGAAACGTCGAAACACCAGGTCCCGCTTGCACTGCCCTCATCGCAACGAGAGGATACCCGACTCGGTAAGGCCTCGTCCCTCCTGGCCCTCTTTCTTTTTCTTCACCGGAGGTATCTCCCATATCCGCCAAAACTTGAGATTCTCGTCGCCCGCACCCGTGCACACCATGTCGCCCGCGGGACTGACGCAACTGAACAACACCCGCGAATCATGCGCGTCCCGGATCTCGGCGACGCGGCTCAGCGACGGGTACGCGTGCACCATGATCGCGTTCGTTGGATATCCATGAGTCGTCAGCAATTCTTTCTTGTGCGGGGACCACTGCACGGACGTGACTTGAGATGGTGTCTTCAACGAGTGCAGCCTTCCACCTGTAGTGCTATTCCACACGTGGACCGTAGCATCGTTCGTCCCGCCACCGCTCGCCAGAAGGGATGGCTGCCATGGGCACCACGCAAGGGCCTACGTACGGAAGCAAATCATGAGCCCGCGTAAAAGCAAAACGGGTGTGACTCTAGGAGTGGGGCCACCTGCCTTGACTGCAGCCGTATGGCTTCGCTTCGTCCACCGCGCGACACCCCGCGAACCTTCGGTGACATCGCCCACGCGTCCATCCCAAATATTCACGACATTGTCGTTGCCGCCACTCGCGAGGGCTTCTCCATCCGCTCTCCACTTCAGCCCACACACCTCTCCGTTATGCCCAAGCAGCTCCATCACCTTGTGCCGCGCAACGCGCACGTCATGATGCCATATACTCCCATCGCCGCACGCCGAGCTCAAAATATGCCCGTGCCAGCTGAGCGCAGCGACCTGCGCCTGATGCCCGCCCATCGAGCGCAGCTTCTGTCCCAACTCGACGTCCCACAGCTCGACCTCGCCCGAGCCGATGCCGACGCCGAGAAACGCGCCGTCGTTCGAAAAGTCGACCGAGGAGACGTACGTGCCCTCGGGCGCCTCCCCGATCTGCACCACCGCGCCCGTCTCGGCCTTCCATATGTACGTGTTCTCCGATAGCGCGACCGCGACGACGTTCTGCACCGACCACGAGAGCAGGTTGAGGTAAAAGTCGTCCACCATCCCCGGCGCGTCCAACACGCGCTCCGGCTGCATCGCGATCTTCCGCGATCGGTTGGTCGAGGTGCCCGACGACGAGGGCAGCGCGCCAGGTCGGGCGTAGAGAGGCCGCGCGATCTCGCGCTGTTGGGCGAGCGTGGTGTCCGATGCGGCTGGCGGGGCCTCGTGGTACGCTAGCACGCGCTTATTCAAGGGCACACCCGTCGCTGCCACGAGGCGGGCTGTGTGTCCTGGGGAGGTCGATGTTGGATTCAGTGACATGAGGTCGAGAGTCGCTGCCACCTCCGTGACTTCTCGACTGGTGATAAACCTGTCACGAGAATCTCGCTTTGAGTAATGTGTATATCAGTTCGAGGACCCCTGACATGTGAAAAGCGTAAATGGGCGGACCATGGCTGGAGTAGAGCGGGAGCGTTTCGCCTCCGGTTTGGGTGGTGGTACATAATCTCTAGATACCACATCTAGCTTTGATTCAATGCCGCCTTTTCGGATGACCCCCGAGCTAGCCTGTCGTTGAAGGGATTCGGAGACTGGTATAGTTCCAGACGTTGTACGTTTCACGGGAGAAACAGGACGTGACTTTGAGATGAACGGGTTGGTGATATCAGCGACTGAATATTTGGAGGATTTGGTGGGAGAGGAGATGGAAACATTATTGAGAGCAGATAAGAGGAGAGACGGTGTAAGTGGCGTCTTTGCGACATCTGAGCGGGAACGGTGACGAACGGGTGTTTTTGGGTTGTAAGGCATGATCATCAAGGCGGGGCAAGAGTCAAATGCACGCGTCGATTTCCAACATCACGTGGACGCGTATTCATACGGTATCAAAATCATCACCACGTAACACTCATCGCCACACTTCGTCTGCACCCCATCCGACCAACACTCTCCGATCCACACACATCGACCGACTCCCAATAGCCCTCCTCATGATCACCACTCAACCCCGAGGTCAATTTCCCTGTCGTGCTGCTGCTACGCGCACTCCATACAACGGATCCAGGTGCGCTACGCATGCGGCGGTGGGATAACTGCCTTCCCAGCCCCTCGCCGTCAGAGGCTGACCTTCTCTCGGACATGTCAGTCGACGTCGAGGTTGAGGTCGTGGACATCGACATCGTCTCGGACGTTGCAGAAGCCCTGCTTTGTGTGAGGTTCTGCTGTGCGAGATTGACGGTTGGAGACAAAAGCTTCACGAACGGCAAAGATAATGGGCTTGCAGGTGTAGGGGGAGGTGCGAATGTCGGCATCGGTAGCGGCGGCGGCGTGCCACCAACTGCCCGCGTGACAAACGGGGGCGGGGATGGCGAGTTCTCGCGACTAGAAGTGAGTGGTGATATTTCTGAACCATCTGGGCTGGTGATGATAACATCGTGAGTCTCGAAGTGTGCATGGTCGCCCATTTCCTGGATCAGCCCTTCTTTGCTGCAGAGATGGTCGTCATACTGGTCTAGCATCCTGGCGTGTCTACGCTTGCGCAGGACGTTACTAGTGAGCTTGACGATGGTGATGATCACAACCAAGCCGATGATGATACTGAGGATGGAAGCGATGACAGCGGCCTTATCCCGAGGCTCGCCAGTATCAAGGTCGACATGGTGGTGGCCACCCGAGGACGACACTGGCGGAGTCATCGCCCCCACACTCTGCATCGTTGCCTCCGGGTTACTGTGGAGGCTCAGTGCTTCCTGAGAAGTATCCACTTTAACTTCAGGTCCAAAGTGCGACTGGCTGGGTGGTAACGCCTCTGTGGTAGTTGTCGTCGGCACACTACTAATACTGGGAGCATGACCAATACCAGGTATCAGGTCCACAGTATGTTGCCCTCCTTGCTGCCTCTTCTTCAAGAACGAGAGGCGACGAATGGGCCCTTCTCTTTGAGATGTGCTCTTCGCGGCTTTGCCTACTTTCTGACGGGGAACCCTTAGTGCGTTGCGACGGCCCTTATAGTTCGGAAGTGGAGACGGCTTCCCGTGGCCCCATCTCGGAGGGGTTGGCTTCTGAGGGGGAGGGGACATTGTAGCGGTTTCTTCGGCCGGAGCGTTGGAGGGTGTCTCTGTAGGAGCCGTGACAGTACTTGTCGGACTATATACTGTGGCCGTGGTCGTGGCTTCTTCAGGCGGGTTGTAAGCTGGGGTCTCCGCAGATGGCTTATGAGCTTGGTTCTCCACGGGTGGCTGATAAGCTTGGTTCTCTGCAGGCGGCTGGTAAGCTGGGATGTCTGCAGGCGGCTTGTAGGTGGGTGTCTTCGGCAAAAAATCGTACGCCTCGTCTGGTCTGACAGGGGGAGGCTGAACTGGTATCATGGGTACTGCCGCGGGGTGGTAGGTAGGGGGCGCATAGGCTGCGGGCGGACCATATGCGGGCGGACCATATACGGGTGGTGCATAGGCGGGTGGCGCGTATGGGGGCCTCGCTTCGGTCGGAATGATGCTAGTCGGTCGATGAAGATCAAGGATATCGAGCTTAGCACCTCCCAAGTAGTCGTTTCGGTCTGGCGGGCTATCCTGTTGGGAAGGATTGTGGGGCGGGTAGTAAGAAGGGTGGTAAATGTAACCAGGATTGCCGAGCGCGAGAGCGGGTGCAGAGATAGCGATGATGATAAAGGGCACAAGACTGAGGATAGACATTGTAAACTGTGATCGTCAAAGGAGCGTGGATGCCGTATGGCGTATACTGTGTGGAGGCTGTCTAGTGGATGTTGAATGTTTCGGTTGAACAGTCAAGATATTCATATTCCATATTCGAGCCAAGTCAAATCACGGCGACAAACAGTGACCAAATACAAGCGCGTTTAGTCACGTGGATAAAGGTACTCCACCCCGTGACCTGTAATGAAATAAGGAGGGGGACTATTATCACGCGGCTGATGGGCACCACCAGCGAGTGCCGTGTTCAGCAGCAGCAGCAGCACGGTATTGGGATGATCCAACACACGCTTCCATCCTGGAAAAAAATGTCAGAAGGTATGCTTGTACAATGATTCGGCGCATACCGGACATGGAATACAACCCCCGCGCAGTCGTTCAGCCTTTCCTACGCGTGGCTTTCCGGTTTCAGACCCGACGGCCATCGTGGCACCGCCACGAGGCTGAACGTTGGTCATGACTGGCTGTCGAGCTGACTCGTCATGATATGGGTGCGCGGCGGCAGGAGGGTACTTTATGTTGGCGGTCGACATTATGAGAAGGACGAATGGATGTGTGGTACAAGCTGTAGTGCGGACATTTATATATCGGCCCCACTGGCAGTGGGGCCTTGGGGCAACGAATCCATTGCCGCATTACGTATTGTCTCCTCCTAACATCTTCTCACTGCGCGTGTACAGCCCCAAGTCGCAGCAGCTCTGCCTCGACCTCACTGCTTGTTCGCGGAGAGTACGATGATCGTACGAAGATTTCCAAATATAAATCACCAATACTGGTTTGTGTATTAAACATGACTGAGGATTTCAGTCCAACGTAGCCAAATCATTCCACTTCCAAATACGTTGTAGATCGGATGGTGTACAGCATCAGCATTTCTGCATAAAACCTTTTTTCACTTATACCAGTTCGGTCGAGCTCGACCGAGGAAAAAAGGTAAAAAAAAAAGGTAGAAAAGGCGAAAAGAAACCTGCACTCCAAAAAAAGTTGATTGGCAAACTAATTTTCAGTAGGAGAGAGGTGCAATAAAACCCTCTTTTTTTTTAACAAAAGTTCACAAGTCAAAAAGTTTTTGCCTATTTTCCTGATGAGGTGCGAGAGATAATCGATAATCGATGGTTGGTGATAAAGTAGCGCTCCTCTCGACCATTTGATTACATTGCCAAAACCACAACAATGCCAAGGTTCTCTTCTCCAAGTAGTCCGCAGACTCGGATCCGACTCGGACGTCTGAAGCATCTTTCTCACCAGTTCAAACCTCGCTGGACCCCCGCAATACCGCGGGTCCCCAGCGAGCGCAATGACGCGTCGTCGAGCTCACGATCCTCATCCAACACACTGGACCCATCGGCCGGTCCTAAGGTGAAACTAGTAAGAAGTGTACGTGAGGTCTGCAAATGATTAGTGTAATGACTGCCAGTGCAGTTCAAGTTTGGCGTCTTGGCTGACACTGGTTGTCGACTCGGCATCGACCGTGGCTGATGGAATCGGCTGCGGCTGCGGTCCATCCGGTTCACATGGCAGTGCCCACTTGGCAAGAAGGCGGGCGAATCACAAGCGACGATAAGGAGCGGTGATGAAAATCGGAGCATCACTAATGGCGTAGTATGACAACGGGCAAGAACGAACGACTCTGAAGCGAATCCCGGAGGGGTGGCGTCGCTAGTGACACTTATCAGTTCCTATCAAGTCTACCATCCTACTTGCTGGGTACTAGTGCTCGGTAGCCAGGGAGGTTGTTCCTGATGTCTGGCGCGTCAGCCAACCAACCGACTCGGAAAATGTCAGCTTGGACATTTCAGTTGGTTCCGAAATACTCGGATGTTCTGTTGCCTGTTTGCAGTGGTCCTTGGGCTGTGCTTTGCCAATGATACCCACGGGTTTTCTTTCTCCCAATGGGTTGCACCTTGAGAAGTTCCTCAGCGATACCGTACCCGGCCCTTTGTTGAATTGACCGGCAGTTTCAATTGTCTTTCAAGAAGAGCGGGATATGTTCAAGTTGCGTTCCTGGGGGAGAATATCTTGTAGATTGGGATCGGGAGTTCAGTGTACATTCAACGTTCAACGTTCAATTTCTATGCAAGTGCTGCGCTGACCCGCCACTCGCTCTAGCCTCACATTGGAAACTGTACATGTATTTGCACATGTCTCACGCATACCTGCATGCATGCACTCAGGCTGGCAACCTCAGTCCGAGTCTGGAACATGACTGAACCAACCGACACTTTCCATCTGATTGCATCAGTACTGGATGTGGACAAACCAACCACCACCTTCCCTTCTGCCCCTCTTTTATGCGTGTGCCGTTTCATGTTATTTTTCCTTCCGGTTCCTTTCCATTTCCTTTCCATTCGACAGTCCCGATGAGCGCCACTTCAGCCGCGTGAGCTTCTTATTCGCATTCTGCCTGGCGCGGATCCTTCTTCATCTTACCCTTTTATCTGCGCTCAACGTTGCTCGCCTGCATGGGATCGGTCTACTGTATTCTTTTCCGCCGTTCGATTCCTTCCAGCACCCTTTCGCTGCCTCATAGGGAAATCGGTCAGCGTCGCCGCCATCAGGGAGTGCATCTTATCTCACCTGTCATTTCCAGTCTTGACTATTCTTGTTTCAAGCTTGGTACCATCACGTAGTGTGTAATCCTCACGATGGGTTCTGTAAATTCCACACGCAAAAGGATGAGACAAGGTGCAGAGGACAAAACTCATGAACACGACTGACAGTCTACCCACACTCAGGCTCATCTCGATTGAATGGTTTTCTACAAAAAATTCTCTCTATTTCCTTCAGCTCATCTTCCCTGACTTGGCGCCGAAAGCAGGAAGGATCCTGTGAGGCAGGTACTTCATTTAATTGGCCAAGCAGTCATCAGCATTCCTGCGTAAAACTTTTTTCACTTGTACCAGCTTTCCTGAGCTCGGGAAAGCTATAAACCTTTTATGCAGGAATGCTGATGCAGTGCGATAGGAAGGTGCTGGACGCTTTGTGGTATGAACGTTGCTAACAAATATGGGCGCTTCACACCTGGCCCACTGTGACTGAGACCGAATGCATTGCTTTAACAGGGGTCTAGTGTTGTCGGACCATGTGCTTTCAGTTAGGCCCTTTTTCGTGCCAACAAAAAAGGGCCGTGCCCATCCATTAGTTGTAAAACACCACCAGGCCTGCGCGTACTAGTAGTAAAAAAAAAAACCGAAAACCGTGCATCACGAGGTTCGCAGAAGGATAAGACTAACATTCCTCAACATCCGTGTCAACCATGTGAAACACGGGAGATGCTACTAAAAATGAGTGGTGCGTATTATGGGATGAAGGCCTGCTATTCCCCGGGCTACAGCGAATAATCTTGATAATGCATGGGGGTAGCCGCTCGAATTGTGGTGACTTCACGGGCCACCAGCACGGCTAGGTTCAGCAACAGCAATGCGGTATTAGGGAATCGTCAACCTCCTCATTGAGCATCCCGAGGATTGCCAGTGCACATGCAGATGAGGATGAGCGGAACAAAAACGATCAACAAAAATTCCTAAAAACATCGGTCACTCAGGCCTAGTCAGGTATGGTTTGCACATAAAAACGACATCAACACATACCAGTACCAAAAATCCTCCGCGCAATCGTCGAGCCTTTCCCACTCGTGGCCTTCTATTGTCAGGCCCCGGGGGGATGTCATGAGATGTGGGTGTCGCAGGAGAATAATCGGTGTCGGAGGTTGGCATTATTACGCAATGTAGGAGAGGTGCGAGTGAATGTGAGGTAAACAGTATGTTGCCCAGAGCCAGGGCAATCGCGTACGGTATGCTCTAGTGGAAGGGGCATTTATAGGGGTGCGCATACGTTCCTATTCCTGTGGAACGGAACAGTGAGGTGCCAAGCACCGTCTCAAGCACTCGAGCGTCACTTTCTAATCCCAATTATAAAGCATTTGCATCAAGTAGTGCCCGTCCTGGGACTGCGTTTGTAGTGAAGGGTGCCTCTGTGCCATGACAGCGACTTGGCACCTGCCCCTTTGGCAAGTGCCAGAAGATAACGAAAACCAATGTCATGGGTGCGCTGATAGCCTAGCCGATGATAACGGGGCCAAAGCAATCGATTGTGCCAAATGCCATGCTCATGCTCAGAAAGCTCCGATTGAGGTCGGAGTTCGAGCCTCGGAGTGCCACTGGCATTTGTGGCTGCTGAAGCGCCGAAATAAATACAGTCGGCACACTCCTTTTTTGAGCCTGACACATACACAAGCAGACGGCCGTGCGGAACCTTGCCACCCAACGTTTTCGTTCGTGCAATCACTGCAGTGGCCTATCTGGCAGTCCGCGTGCTATTCTCAACACAAAAAAGAAGAACAACGGCTCAGAGTCAACGCATAAGTTGAACAAACGCGGAAAGCTGTATGCCGACACGTCACTCAGCACATCACAGTCTGGGTGACTTCCTGAAGGTGTAAATTGATTATTGGGTAACGATCAACTGGCTCATCGATTTGCACCACTAACGCACTAAACCCCTTCCTCTGGCTGTCTCGATTGAACGTTAGAGCCCGAGCGCATGACTGTGGTGGTGCTGGATGTGACCGTGAATCCCCGGGCTACCCGTGCCCTCAGGCCGATACTTACGCCATCCGAGGGTAAATTTCGCGGACCTCACCTCCTCCGAGGTTGCATTCCCTGGTACTGAACGATTTGCCTTTGACGTTCTGTTTTCTATTCGCAGCGGAACTCGGGCTCTGCTCTGTTACTCTTTCTCTCAATGGACTGCCAGTGCACCTTGAGAAGTTTCTCGGTGTCAACCTGCTTTTTCGACAATAGTACCGAATCGACGAGTGACCAGCCTTTCCGGAAAGTTTGTTCGTTGAGTGAGACCTGACGTCATTTGATGTTGAGTCGGAACTTGGGACTTTGCTGCAGCATCTCAAATGTCTTATATGTGTACCTGAGGGTCTGGTTGGTGCCACTCCAGATCAAGCCATAGTCGTGCTGAGATTGTTTCAGAAGAGCATCCCCATCATTATTGGCCACCGAGTCCGAGTGCCTTGCTGGCTCAGAGGGGTGAGGATGCCCTTCTGGGACGGTCTGAACAACGGGACCTTTAGCGCCATCTGCCTTGACCTGGACCCCTGAGGCACATATACAATCGAGGCACATATACAATCGAGGCACACATACAATCGCGGCACATATACAATCGAGGCACACATACAATCGCGGCACACATACAAACTTCCTCGGTTTCCGGGTCGGTCTCGACCGTATCGGGATATCTATCCCAGATTTGCATTTCTGTCACGCCACCGCCTACTCCTCTACTTTCCCTCCGCTTTAGACACGACCGAGTCGACAGAGACCTTCCATGACCTGGACACACACTAAACATCACTTTCCCTTGTGTGCATCTCCTATTCTCGGTTCCGCTCCGGCTGTCCCCATATCCTATACGGAAATAGATTGGTGCCACATCAGGGTGAGCTTCTGATTCGCCCTTCTTCCTTTGATCTGCGCCCAACGTCGCTCACCCGAATCCGGCAAGGTTGTCAATTAATCCCAATAAGTTCACTGGGACCGAAACCGGACTTGTTTACATTCTACAGCGTGAAACATGGTGTTTGGAAGGACAAGGCGTTTACTCCACAAGCCCTCGAAGGCCTCAACATCCGAACGAGCCTTCAACCATGCGTGATGCTATCAAGTCGGTATTGGAGTGGGCTGAACGGTAGCCACTCGTGCGGCAACTGCAGTAGGAGCGGATATCAGGATGGTCACTCGAAACAGTCGCAGATGCAGCTGCACGGTAGGAGGAGGAAAGGATTCTGAAGACTCAAGTCAGCCAGGCGAGGTATGTACACGAAAACGATATCATCACATACGATAAACCCCCCGCGCAAACGTCGAGCCTTTCCCACTCGTGGCTTTCCACTGTCAGACGCTGGGGGCATTGTGTCCCTGCCACGCTGAACATCGGCGGTTATAAGTGGCTGTCGAGCTGACTTGTCATGATATGGGTGCACCGCAAGAGGATACTCGGTGGAGGGTGTCGACATTGCGCAATGGGAGTGAAGTGTGAGTTAATGCGAGTGAGATGAACAGTACGTCGCCCAGTTGCGAGGCAATCGTTCCCCTGAAAGGGGACATTTATATGTCGGGGGGACATCCCATTTTACGTCACGGTTCCTTGGAACGGGGCGTTGAAGCGCCGAGCACCCCCATAACATCGCAATCCTTCAAGTTGCTAGTTCCAATTCTATTCGACTCCACAGGACCACAGCCGGCATAGTGAAGCGCTATCATGATGAGGTTCATAACCTTCGTCGTCGGCTTGTCCTAGGGCTGTGTTTGTAGTAAAGGGTGATACATGAGGCTGTCATGAGGGGCAGTAGATGACAGCGTCTTGACACCTGACCTCTTTACAAGCGCCAATGGCCTATGATAGCGGACCAGAACCATCGATTGTGCCAAATGCCTTGCTCTGACTGGCCCGATCGGGCGTTAGAATTCGAGTGGTGACTGTAGTGGTGGCTGGAGGCCAGACACTGGTAAACTTCCGCAGAGCTGGGTATTTTGCGCTCCCGGTACCACTGTGCGGAACGTTCGCACGTTCTGGGCGGTGCGCGGTGCTTTCGGAAAACCCTCACTCTATCTGGCTAGGAAAACTCTATAGCAGCGTGCCATCATCGCCGCAGCCGAAGATTACGAGTTGGATTTCACATTAGGCACAAGCGACTGCAGGCCCGGGAACGCGTGGGCAACAGACTCCTGGTACTCTTTTCCTCCAATGGAAAGGTTGATACAGTATGTCCGCAACTGATTAAGACGTACCGAACTAGGCCAGGCGATCGGCGCAAACGCCGCGCTTTTACCAAAGCCCGTGCAACTCGACGATGCACCCGCCTCAAGTCCCTTTCAACGTATGTCGCCCGCGTGTGCCATCGTTTCCCTGATCACATATTTTCCCAGTTTGAGGAGACCGCCGTTGCCAGTACCAACATTGCCCAGGAGCACCACGCTCGACTGAGAAGTCAAGACGGATAACCCGGGGACTCGGTGGCCGTCAAGGTTCAAAGGCCCGCAAAGCAAATGGAGCCCGACCTCGCCGCATTTCGCGCTGTCATGGTCATATATGGATACAGTGTACGAGCACGGGGTGTTCAACACGCCAAATGCTAACTGCGCATCACACAAGCGTCCGCGCTTACGCTTGCCTAGACTTCGAGTCACTAGTGATCACCTTCAAGTTCGTCGAGAACTGGACCCTGCCAGTGTGAATGAAGCACAGAATGCCACATTCGTACCGCAGAGCTCATTTCGAGGAGTCCTTCGCTAGCGGAGCTCGCGTATATACCCAAGGTTTATCCTGAATACTCGACGAACTGAAGCAAATGCTCACTGCCGAGTGGATTCACGGCGTAGTGCGCCTCGGTGACCGGCAAGGCATTCTCAAACTCATGGGAGATTTGACTGCCGGCCTGCCCTCCAAACCTAGTATGACGCCCCTCGGCTCTCCTGTTCCGCAACTGACGCAGACGGTTCTCCGGGGCCCCTTGAAGAAGGCACCGAATGTGTCCCAAACGACGGGTCGACCTTTTCTGTGCGCGGATCTTTCGCTGGGGCTGGGGTCTACTGCGACTCGCATCCCGAAAACATATTTACGCGTCTGCACCCGCTCTATCACAGGCCGCTGAGCTCGTCCTGATCGATCACCGCCTGCATGTGAAGCTGACTCTCGAGTTTCGCAGACAATACTCAGAGCTATGGATGAAGATTGCCGGGCCGAGGATTATGCGACAACAAGACGGCCGAAATTGTCGCATGCATTATAAAGCGAGTGTGCAGCTGAAGGAGAAGCTTACAGTAAGAATTCCTCGTCGACACTGACAAGATGGCAAAAGAGCTTATCTTCATTTGGCAGAAACATGCTGTGCGGCCCGGTGCGTTCTTTCCACACCCCCACATTGAACCCCAGGATTGATGCTGGATAATGATGTATGGAGATCATGCAGGGCAACGATCAGATGCTCGGCTTGCCGGTCAATCGCATCAATATCATAGGCCTTGCCGTGGCTAATGCCATCCCACGCTCGCCCGACCTGAGCTTTGGTGACTCCGTAAAAGAACGATGCCAGTCATTTCACGAAGGCGTATTCTACACAGCGATGGCGTTGATCGATTCCGGGTTCGGGCTAAGCCGCACGTTCTGCTCTGAATCCCCCGAGGTGGAGCGAGAAGCAGACGGTCATCAATCGTTTCCTATCTCATCGGGGGTGTCAGGTCAAATACTAAATCTGAGATTTCCAAATCATCATCCATGGTCCATCGATAAGGATCGAGTCGTGCCACTACGGAGGGGAAAAGCTCGCATTTGCATTTGATTTATTGGCAAACCCTTATAGACGTACAGCGAAAAAGCAAAACGACGATTACAACAGACAAGCTAATACCAAAGACAGGAGAGAGCTGACGATAACACAAAAGCCAGACACAAACATACGACAAATGTTTCCTGGTCATACCGTACCTGAATGGTACACACAACATGACAAAATGGATCAAAGCAAGCAGGATCGGTGGGTGAAAGAGAACGAGGGGTGGTAATTCGATACAAGAATGGGATTGATTGTAGAAGCCAAGGGGTCCTGATTCGGTGATCAGAAGGTGTGCAAAAGTAAATCGTGCGAGGAAAGAATCACCGTGTTCAAGGACACTTAATTAAGAACATCCGCGGGCGATTGCAAGTTCTGATAACCTAGTTGTCCTCAGACATGCCATTCCCGACCACTCCGCCCGCATGATCCTGAATCGACTCTTCTGGCCAAAAGAATCTGCGAAGGAGGTGAGGAAGACGTTAAGTCTGAGCACAATGACGTGAAGAAGAACGGTCTGCTGACCCAGGCATCATATAATTCTGCCACCAACTCGGGTCTTGTATCGCTTGCATCGCCGCGAGCAAACCATCATCCCCAGGCGTACTAGTGATCGTGTCAAACGTGAAGTCCATCTGTTCACCAGGCTGCTCCGTGACACCAAATGTGAAATCTGGCGACGATCCATCCAGGACGTGGTTTCCTGGCTGCACACTGGCAGGCGTCACCGGAACTGCTTCCGCGAATCCAGTCGGAGCTGTGACTCCGCTGTGCTGTCCCACCGCCGACTGATGCAAACCCGGTGCGCTCGCGTCGTTGACACCTGTCGGTAGCGACGTCGAGCCTGCGTTTTGCGGCTGTGGCTGCTGGTACATTGGCGTGCTCGATCCGGTCTGAACCTGCTGCGGTGGTGGTCCCTGTTGAGGCATGCGCCCTGTGATGAGCCGTCTCGTATTAATATATGGATACCTAAACGCACATGCCGGTTCTGACATACCCGGAACCGGCATAAGCAAACTTAGTCTCGTTCCCAGACCGGAAATTGGGTTCCGGTGTGGCTTTGCACCCGGTAGAATACTGGTGCGATGTTTGCTCTGCTGGCTTGGCTGCACGAATGCCCAGTAACACTAGTTACATGGACATGGATACCTTCTTCAGTGCAACGTTCTGCGACCAGTACTGTGGTAAAAATGACAGCTCGGGCTGCGTACAGGCTGCGTTATGCTTTGGCTTTGGCGGCTCTTTCCTTGATATCGCAAATTCAACTCCGCCCTGAGATGCGACTGTAGAAATGTAGGCCTCCCTACTCGCCCGCTATCATTGGCCATGCCCATGATAGCTGTGCTCCTGTGTCGTTAGCGAATATGTTGCCTATATAAACATCTTCCCTGAAATCGAATGAAATCCTCATCAGGCCTCTCACCCACTATATCGAACTCAACTTCTCTGACCCTGTGGCCCTGGTCCAGAATGCTGAATCAGCTATCCAGATTCCAAGCTCAGCGTCATGGACGTCGTCGTGGAGAGATTTTATAAAGATATTATTATACTTCCTGGATTCGCGGACACGACTGCTGGTCGTTCGAGTCGGGGAGATATTTTGGGTTGAAAGGATGGCTCCCTCGCTCGTTCAGCCTAATGTTTTCGTACCTAGAAGGTTTCATTGAAAACCCTATATCATATCATAGTTACTCTGTAATTAGCATTCGTTACCTAGAATCTAGTACCGACCCGCGACACAACCGTCGGATAGTATCACTATGGGCTCACCTGAACAGGTACTATCGACGACTGCACGGCAATACTGGCGTGCGCTTCTACGGTCTTAGATAAACTCTATCTATCCTTATCAAGATGGAATTATGCAGGCGCATATCATCCGCCGTAACCAAAGAGGATAGGACCTGCACGCCACTGTGGACTTGGGATCGGCAGGATGCGCGCGATACCGAGGGTTCAATGGCCCCTACAAAGCCTGCATGCCAAGATTCGGAATTCCGAGTCAAGCTGGCACTAAAATCTTTCAATTGGGTCCGAGGCATCATCGTATCTTTATATCCTATTCCTCGGTGCATATCTATCTATACACTTACGCGGCAACTCCGAGTCGATACGACAAGAATGTAAGTTACAACGTCATCAATACCCATACCTTCTTCCCTGCAACTATCAATCGAACAAGACTAACAAGATGTCAGAAAGGAATCGCGTTCCATCATGACCGCCAGTCGGAACACTCAGAAATCAACGCGACCTCGGCACCTTTGGGTCGATCAGATTGTTAGCCACCCACCCACCGTGACTGTATGGCCAACCTAGTATATATATATACGACAATTCCTAGAACAAAGACAACCTCGCAGTCAGGCAAATGACATACGTACTGTAGCACGAGCACAAGTGTATGATATACAGAGCGGCAAGAAATCACTGAACAATGTCAACGCTGAAGTATTCCTACTTCTTCCCACTGGCAGCCCTCGTCCTCGGAGCTCGCATCTTGACAGCAGGTACGTCCTTCTCCGGTTCGCTCAGCGCCTTGGCAACCGTCTTCCTCGCACGAGCGCTCTTCGAGGCGGGCTGCGGCAACGCCAACGGCACCTTCTCTTCCTCCTCTTCCTTCACACGGGTCTGCTCGGGCGTGTTCTCCTTCTCCACAACTGCTCGTACCGCATTTTTCCCCGACGACGCGGCACCAGCACCACCAGTGGCAGAACGCCCTTTGCCCCCAGTGGCACGATTCGATGCGGCGCCCGTGACAGCAGTGCCCGTAGGCGTGCGCCTGCCCCGAGCAACGCGCAGCGCGCCCGTGCCCGTGCCCGCACCCTCGTCCTCCGTCTCGGTAACGGACTTCGTCTTTCCGCGCCGCGCACGTCTAGTCGTCGCAGGGGGAGCCTCTGGCGATTCGGCTCGGTCGGCAGCCCGAGAAGCAGCACCGCGACCAAGCCGCACACTGTCCTCCGCGGCTACGGCGGTGGTGGCGGCACCTTGCGTTCCTGCGCCGTCGGCGGCCTTCTTCGACTTAGCGCCGACGCGCCGCTTCGTCGTGGCAGGGGTGCGCACAGGAATACTCACCTCCACCTCAACCGATTGGCTGCGCTTCCTCGTTCTTCCCTGGCGTGAGGCCTGAGATGACTCTGCTTCCGGTTCCGGTTTCACGACATCTAGTTCTGAGCTGGCTGTGGGTGCTGTTCCAGCTTTCGTACGTTGCATCGTCCTGCGCGTTGACTTGCTTGGTCCGGCAGGTTCGCCCTCAGTCGTGGAATTTGTAGACTTTGTAACCGTCCGCGAACGTCGAACGGGTAGGCGGGCAGGGTTCGCGGCTTCACGTTGGGTAGGTGCGTGCTCAGTGGCCTCTAGTGTTATAACTTTCCCCGCCCTGCTTGCTAGTTTGGTGGGTGCCACATCAGTTTCCTGGAATCAGACCGCATCAGTATCGGACTCCGTTCAGACGAAACGCTAAAAGAGATACTAATCACCTCTTTCGGCTCAGTCTCAACTCTCCGATTCGTTCGCCTCAAGGTTGGGGCTTTTGCATTTTGCTTCGCAGGTTTAACAGGTGGGATATCCGGCGTCTCCTCGTCATCCGCGAGCTGCTCTGTGTCGGTGGGTGTTGCGCGACCATCACCCATGCGTCGCGCGCCTGTCATCTTTGTTGGGATTCGGGAACCTGGCTTCACCGGGCGATCTGAGGCCGTAGGCTTCCCTCCGAGACGTTTAGAATTCAAGGTGGAAGCGTGTGTCTCCGTTGTGCTTTCCATTTCAACCTCGTTATTTTCCGTGATTTCTTGGGTAACATATCCCAGCGGTGTTGTGAGCATCTCGCCGACGCCATCGAAGTTTGGCGTGCTCGGTTCCCGTACCCGTTCGCGGAAGAAAATCTCGCGCACCCCGTCCAGGCGAGGCGTCTCCGGAACTGGGGCGCGCTCCGATCTGAAGATATTGCGAACACCAGCATATGGAGGGATATTCGCAGCGTGTTTCTCAGAAAAGACGTGCTTCAGATCTGACATGCGCGGCGTGGCAGGGAATGACTGTGCGATCGTGTGGGAACCCGCTTGGACAGGGACAGGAGTTGCTTCAAGTGTTTCATTTTGCTGTTCTGCATTCTCATCGCCTTCTCCTGATTCGTTGGGGGCAGAAACATTGGCAATCGACTCTGCTTGCGTGCTTCGCCTGCGCTGCATGCCCTCTACCACCTCCTTCATCTTTTCTAGTAGCGTGGTAGAGTCTGTTTCCTCTTCGTCCTCTTTGATTGGAGTCCAAGCCTTAGACGGAGAGGTAAAGCTAAGCACTGCTTTCCCGCCGGGTGTACCAGGACCAAAAGAGTCGCGTCGCGATCCAGGAATGTTTTCCCCAAAGAACGCATCTGGTCGAGCCAGTGCAGAACGTCTTCGTTCCTTGATAGCCTAAAACCACAGAAACCACGTAAGCCGTGGCCAGTTTGCAGCTGTGAAACTAGCCTGACCTGTCTTTCCGAATCACTGACCCTTGGTTGCAACGGCTCCGCGTCTTGACTCGGAGTTTGCTGGTCCATGTCTGGGACGGCGACCTCTGGTTCCCGCCATCTGACCAGGCTCGCCCGGCCAACGGTCCCGGTCGATCTGCGGCCTCTGATACGATCCGCGAGACTGAGAGTCCCATTAGGTTTAGTGACTTGTGGGGTCATGAAGTATAAATGCCTCGGTGGACGCTGGGGTGTGAATTGGCGAGGCACTGAGGCAGCCCTGACCGCGATCTCGTTTTCAATTCCGGCTTCCTCCTGTGGAGGCGGGACGTAACCCAAATCCTCTTCTTCCTCGGGCGCCTGCAGCTCCCGTTCTTGACCCGTTTGGTCACCATCGTCAAAGGGGAAATGATGGTCATGATCTTCATTACCAAAGGGACGCTCCTTTTCGACGAGAGACACTCGTCAGACAACAAATTACAAGTGACCAAATGTGATTCTCACCTCAGCCACATCCCTCTCCTCGAGCATGTTCTTTTCTGGAGACTTGGAATGAGAGCGCAAAACTTGGAGGCCGGTCTTGAAGGCTTCGAGCCCTTGACGCCACCCAAAGACTGGTGTCGTAGGTCTTGGGTCTGGTTCCAGGTCCGGCCCATCGCCATCCTCGTGGAAATCTTCGTCAAACCCTTCGATGATGGCATCCCGATCATCTTGGTCTTCCTCATCGAGCTCCATTGGTTCATGAACTGGCATGACGTGTTCTTCAACTTCACGCTCTTCCTGTTCTTGTTCCTTCTCTATCTCGACTCGCATAGCGGCACGCTGCGCCGAACGGATCAACACCGCGCGATGCAGCGACGGCCGACCTGGCCTACGCTGTGGAGTCTGGAACTGATGCGCGGGAGGGAGGGGGAATGGCGGGTGTGGGTGTGGGCCACCCGCATGGGATCCACGCATGGGTGTTTGCATAGGGTTGATGGACCCAGATGGACCCGCCCTGCCAATGTTACTGGGGGAGTTCACCTGGGGTAAAGGCTCAGGAGCGTCGACTTCTTCCAGAATCACAAGATCCTGCTCTTCCTCCACGACCTGCGGACGACTTCCCTCGACAAGGCGTATGGGCGTACCCGCACCATCTTCTCGCATTTCCTGGTCTGCTTGACCAGTAAGAGTAGGGGTACCATTGGTGTGCTTCAATGGCGAACTGTTTAGCCGGATCGGCGTCTGCAGCACACGCAGGTTGACGTGGGGATCAGGATCGGGGCATGGCGTGAAGACCTGTGCGCTCTGGATCATGGAGAGCCTGAGCACGCGTTTTCGCGCGGACTTTGAGGTTTGCGGGGATGGGGTGAAAGCGAGTACGGGACGGAGTGCTTTTGGTGGGTATTCAAAGCGAAAGCGCTTCTTGCTTATCTCCAGCTCCGAGTTGTTTGTCAAGGGGACGGTTGTGTGGGTGGTTGCAGATGCGGGGAATACTTGGCACTTGTCGACAAGGAGACCATGTACACCAATGACTTGGATAAATGCCTGAAGCCGTTGTTGTGAGCCATCAAAAGGAGGGAATGACCTAAAGACGAACTTTCCGCTCCTGAAAAAATATTTTGGCATGGAGAGGACTGACGGTTGGATAGTAAAGTCGGACAGCACAAGAAGGGTTGCAACCAAACGTAAGCTCGTCGTCGTCTATCGGATAAGATGCTATGACGGTTTCTTCATGTCTTCTCATGAAGCGCAAGACGCCGTAGCTACCGAATGTACTCACGTCCATGGTAGATGGATGGTCGAGTTGAAGTCAGAGTCGCGCTCTGATTGCATAAACACAACGGCACGTGATCGCGTACTTAATTAATTAATCAAACTAATGCACACTTCCAACTCAACGTGACAACGTAGATGTAATAGGCAAGCCTGGCCCAGAAGCGTTGCTCCGTTGGGTCTGCAGCCGATTGCCACTGGATATCCCCGATCCGATCAGCATGGTCGAAAGAGTCGACTTGATGACAGATACTCACTCATCAAAGTGTATTCCTCTCTTTGGATCTGCCCGACGCTTGTCGAGCGCCTTGCGAACTTTGCTCTCTGGGCGGACCACGATGACGGGCACTGGCGAGTGACTGAGACAGTACTTTGAAACACCTCCAATGCTCGGCGCGCCAAAGGCAACCCCGAACGCCTGCTTCATTTTCCGCGCCCCTCGCGAACCAACAACGACGGAATCCGGGCGATAAAGAGCGATGAGGCGATCAATGGTCGTGGTGACTTTGCCCGCTATGTACTCGACGATAAGGGATAACTAGGGCAGATGACAAATGTGTCAGGATACGGGTCCCCATGGACGCATACGTGAATGCAATCGACACATACCTTTCGATCAGGGTCAACATCCACACATTTATCCTGTATCCTGAGCAAAAGATCCCTGGCCTCGTCACGAACAAAGTCATGATCCCTCTCTAAGGATGATGATTTCCCCTTCAGAGAGGCAATACGCAGATGAACCGGAGAAGTTTCCTACCCAAATCATCTTGGTCAATTCCACGAAAGATAATGAGCTCATCCCCACCCTGGACTAAGCTCTCGATAGTCCAGTCTAGAGCCTGACGACCGCTATCATCAGGACTGGACGCGCACAAGAATACGCGTGTGCTTGGACTGCGCTCATAACCATCGGACTTGACTTGCAAGGTAAAGGAGAACATAGACGCGGCGGGGTTCTCGAACGTATCAAACGACACTTTTGGAGTGTACCCTTGAGACGCATTCGGAGCAGTTATGGTGGATGCAGTGGGAGACTGTATAACAGAGGTGGGAGAAAAGGTGGAGGCAGAAGGCAAAGGGCTGGGAAGAGGGACAGGAGAAATGAGGGTGCTAGCAGGACTCGGAATAGGAGATGCGAGAGAGGGACTAAAAGGCTGTGTGCCGGGAGGTGGAAGGGGGAGAGCTGTAGGCTGTGTGAAAGAGGAATGAGGAGTGGGGATGGGCGAGGTTGGCGTTGAGGGGCGAGAGGGATATTTCATAGCTGAGCGAAGAGGTTGAGCTTGAGACTGTTGACCAGACGACGAGGCATTCGAAGCAGCACGATCAGCCATTCTCGCTCGATGTTGCTCGTTGCTCGCTCGCGCTCGACGTTGCGAATTGTCGTCGTCGTCGTCGTCGTCGTCTTTAGTTGATTATGTCATTATTCGTGATTAGTCATCAGTACCAGACAGCGAGTCGAAGTCGAGATGGCTTGTTCTATCTCAGGCTACGTACATCCTCCTGCTAATACACCACGTATACAAACGGATGTTGTATCCGTAAACTTCAGAGAGTGTGTACTAGCAAAAAAAAATTATGGCTGCCGAGCCTAGCACTTGGGAACGGACAATGTAAACATTTCTTTGCGCAGTCATCAATGTAAAGGACAAAATAGGAGCAAGAGAGAGAAAATGACATCGCGCGAGCGGAGACCGAGATCGAAAACGTGAACAAGTCAAAGAAGAAATGGCGAATGCGTGGCTCTAGATGAGATCACTGCAAGGGTATCAATTAGCGGTAAGTACATGTTACGGGCAGGCATCGGAGAGGTAAAAACGTACGCTACGTTGAGGGGCATTTCGTCGATTTGTGTGTTGTAGAATTCTGAAACGTAGATCGAGGTCAAGACAAGCCCATCATGAGCCAAGGACGAGGACAAACGTTCGATATCCCGAAGCATCCTGACATCCTCAGTCGTGACAAAATTAATGGCAACGCCTTTGCGACCGAAGCGACCACCACGGCCGATGCGATGAATGTAATTCTCCCGATTTGTGGGTAAATCATAGTTGATCACGAGAGAAACCTGCTGCACGTCGATACCACGAGCCAACAGGTCCGTCGTGATAAGCACACGTGAGGATCCGGAGCGGAACTCCTTCATCAATACTTCGCGCTGCTTTTGCTCCATATCACCATGCTACGAACGACCAACAGGTTAGAACGGTCTCGAACCATGTGAGTTTCGAAAAAACGCACCATGGCAGACACTGTGAACTCGCGGCCATGCATCTTCTCTGTGAGCCAGTCGACCTTTCGCCGTGTGTTGCAGAATATGACGGCTTGGGTGATCGTGACAGTCTCGTAAAGATCGCAAAGTGTGTCAAGTTTCCATTCCTCCTTCTCGACGGCAATGTAAAATTGTTTGATACCTTCGAGCGTCAGTTCATCGCGCTTGACGAGAATACGGATAGGGTCGCGCATGAACTTTTTTGTCACCTCGAGTACGTCTGCAGGCATGGTGGCGGAGAGCAGGACAACCTGAGTGTCTTGGGGAAGGAGCTGGAAAACCTCGTAAATTTGATCTTTGAAGCCACGAGAGAGCATCTCGTCAGCTTCATCGAGGCAAAAGATTTTGATGGTATCCGTGCGGAGAGCACGACGATTGATCATATCAAACACGCGGCCGGGAGTACCGACAACGACGTGTACACCCTCCTGCAGTTTAGACATGTCTTCGCGGACATTAGTGCCACCGACGCACGCGTGGCATTCGACGTTCATGTAGTCACCGAGAGCGATGACGACCTTTTGTATCTGCTGCGCAAGCTCACGGGTTGGCGCAAGGATGAGTGCTTGGGTTCCTTTGATAGAAAAGTCGAGCTTTTGGAGAATAGAAACGGAGAACGTTGCGGTCTTTCCTGTACCGGATTGGGCCTGTGCTATGACATCATGACCCTTGACCACGGGGACGATGGCACGCTGCTGAATGGCGGAAGGCCGCTCGAAGCTGGCGTACTTTCAATGCAAGACGATGAGGACCCAGAAAAAACAACGGACCCGTATGCGTAGATCCCACGAAGGAGCTCCGGCCTTAGATCCATATTATCGAAGCTGTACATACAGAATGGGTGAGTGGACGGTCTGCACCCCGATTAATGGTTTACTTGTCTACGACTTGATCCCAATTTGATTCGATCTCGGTCTCAGGGACATCCTGGAGAGTTTCTTCACTAAAAGAGCCAGTAAGACTTATTGATAGACGGGAAGATGGAAACTACTGACGCGGACATGGGTGATATTGAGAGGTGATCCAAAAATCGACTGCGTTTGTCAATGCAATGACGGTAGATAATAATAGGACGTAGCCTCAACCCCAGGCCCTCAACTAGCTCCGCCTATCGGAGTATGAAAAAAATACTATTTATCGAGCTCTGTGGTGTTTCTTTTTTCAGTATCCGATCACATTTTCAAACTCAAGCTCGGTCGGACGTCGAGTCAGATCAAAATATTTTTCCGATCTGTAGTTATCTATACAATAATTGCCCCGAGTTTTCGTTCTGAGTATGAAAAAACTCGGTAACTGCACATTTGCACGCCAAGCTGCTGGTGTTGCGCCGTATAGCACTCTCCAGCTCCCTCCATGTCCACCGCATCCCCCATCTCATCTGTCGGCTCCAAAGAACAGTCTCCTTCATTAGACAAGGAGGAGGAAGCACAAGAAGAGCAAGAACAAGCGCAGGACGCAGCAGACGTAGCAGACGCAGCACAATCGGCTTCTCCAGATGTGGCCGAGCCGGTGCCTGCGGCTGCAGCCTCGACAGGTGCAGCAGCCACTGCATCGTCAGGAAACTGGCAGGCAATCTGGTCACCTATGCACAACGCATACTACTTTTACAACGCAGTCACCCACGAAACTACATGGGTAAACCCCCTGCAGCCAGCCGCAGCCGCAGCCGCCACTGCGGGGGACAAACAAGATCCATCCGCCCCTTCCACCTCCACCCCGCCGTCCGCACCAGCCTCCTCCGTGGCGGCGGCCGATACAAACGCCCAAGAAGAGGACCCCTCTTCTGGGTCTTCCTCCGGTGCGACGCCTGTACCCGCCTCCGTCGCGCAGATTTACGCCTTGCAGGAGGCCGCCGTGGCACAGGGCATCGACCCGTCCCTCGCGCACCTCGATCCCTCCCTCGCGGGGCCGTCTGCGCCCGGCGGCGCGTACAACTTCACGGCGAAATTCAACGCGCACACGGGCACATTTACGCGGCCCGATGGGCGGGACCCGACGCACTTGTCGGAGTACGAGCGCATGAAGCGCATGAGTTCCGTGTACTTTAATATGGAGCAGTGGGAACAGGAGGTCGCACAGAGGAAGGAACGAGAGGACGAAGATGCAGCCAACGGGAAGAAACGGAAGAGACCGAGCAAGAAGGACCTGGTAGGCACCCTCTACCCGCGTTGCGCTGGCCCCATGCGGAATGCTCATTATTCTTTCGTAGGATCGCTTCAAAGAGCAGAAGAGATTGAAAAAGATAGCAAAAACAGCTTGGCTGCGCACGTAGATTTTGGCGCGTCCTGAATTCTCACTCTCCCGGGCAGTCCATGATGGGCACTCAGTCATACCAGTTTAGTTGCAACCACCATCCAACCCCCCAAAATACTCCCTTGTGCCGATGTTCACACATTACTTAACTCTCGACGGTAGTCAACAACCCCACTGGAAAATGTAAATTCATGGTAGTGTCAATTGTGTATACAAGATGCTTGACCAATACACGAGCAGTTCCAATGTACCTCAAATTTTGTGGCGGCGCGTAGCATCATGAATGGGTGAAAGAAAACAGGAACACTAATGTCATAAGAGCGTGACTTGAAGCTGGTGCTGTTCATTACTGTTCAGCAGTCTCAGAGGCGCCCGCCGTCGTCGTCGGTGCCGGTGGCTGTGCCTTACGAACAACCAAATTGGCTTGTTGGCTATAAAAATTTTCAGATAAGTTAACATAACGTCAGGGGAGGGTTATCAAGCGAGCAGGCGCGCATACAGTTGGAGACGAAGGAGTAGCTTGTTCGTTGCGCCCTGCATTTCGGCTCCGGCCTTGAGCGCGTGGGCATACAGCTGTGCCCGGTGGTTCGTAGAGCGCGCCCGGAGGATTTTGTTCTGGCTGTCGACGCGACCGAGGATGTCCCCTCGCTGGATGAGCGCGACGACCTCCCTTTCTGTATCTTCCACCGTCCACCCAAACGCGGCGCTCATGCGCTCGAGCCGGATCGTCGCAAACGGCTGGAAATAGAGCACGATTGCGCGGGCGCGGATGAGCGCTGTGAGGTTCGCGACGTGTGGGCCAAGCAGGGGGTCGAGCAAATGACGAGACTGAATCCCAAAGCTAGTCAGTAGGAACAAAACCACAAATAATGAGATGACGATCTTTTGAGCACTTACTGAGAACCTGTCGAGGAGCCCGAGTACAGCGCGGAAATTACTTGCCATCCACGCGTCTAGAAGTTCCTTCATGCCCTCACCCTCAACCGCCAACCCCTCAGTTTCGACCACCCTCAGCTTGAGTTCAGCACGACTCAAGGTAGCAAGCGCGCAAAGCGTTGCATAGACGGCAATATCCCCCACCGAGACGATATTGCCAGTCCATGGCACGAGTGCCGCCGCAGACATCGGTTGGAGGAAATCATGCGTCGCCTTGGCATAATTCGCATTTGCCAGATTCGAAAGCGCAGTGCAGAGCGCAAGTTTGGCCTCGACCGCCTGATGCAGATCGACTTTTTTCTGCCCCGCTCCGCTTTGTCCGATACCCAGACTCGTAGACGCGTGCACGTGCCCGGCTGTACCGATGCTGTCAAGAGCGGATTCTGCCTTGAAGACGTACGTCGGTATGTGTGAAAAGCTACGTTGTTCGAGGAGAAGCTGTCAAACGTATTCATGAGTAAGTTGCGACGGCACGGAAATAGGAGCGAAAAGTCGATACCTCCAACACGGAGAGGCACATTTCAAGCATATCTTGGGTTGTGGAGCAGTATTCGCGCGACTTTGTGAGGTGGCGCAAGGCGCTTTCGAAGCTGCCCGTGGCACGATAAAACGTGGCGAGGTCTCGATACGTCATTCGGATGCTCTCCTTAATCATGTTACCGGTGTACGTCTTGAGTTCCACTTCGAGCTTCCGACGCTCCGCATTGTTCTGCTCATTGGTCTTCTCGATCCAGGCGAGATAGGGCGAGTGATCAGGCAAGAGCTCCTCAAGGGGCGGGAGCCTGGCGCCGTGTCGAGAGGTTACAGCCTCGTAAGCACCCAAAATGGTCTTGTAATATTCGATATCGCGCTGTGTCGGCGCCCTCAGGAGCTGAAGGGCCCTCTTGAAGGCCTGTGGGGCAAGAGATGGCGAGAGCGAAATAATATGGATCAGGCGGTCCATAGCTGCTCGGCCTGCGTATCCGTTATTATCCGATGGTGGCTTGCGCAAGTTATGAGAGAAACGTACCGGAGTAACGTGATATGTACGCGTCCAGATCAAAAGGATGTGCGTCGTCGACGATAATGGCCCATTGTGTCCTGCTGGAAGAGGAGGCGGAGGTTTCGGTTTGAGTTGCTCCGTAGTATGTCATTTCCACGTCCTCAACGGGATCTACGTCCATGTTTGACATCTCGGTAGACATCTGGATGGTCATAGTACGCCTGTAGGCAGATGATCTTCACGTGAGGCTACAAGGGAGTCAATAAGTTGCGCGAAAGATGCGTATTTAGATGAGGATCAGGGTGCTTTTGTGTCAAACGCCGTCCAAGAGCAGGTCACAGAAACAACTATAGTTGAATGGACGAACCTGTTCTCTGAGTAATATTATCTATGGAAATCTTCCAGGTCCAGGTGTGCACAGATTTAAAGCGATAGGAGGGTACGTGGGAACTGCCATGGCCTGTGGCGGCCCGCGATCCGAAGGTGACTGTCCTCTTCGCACTCGATGGCGAACAGCAAACACGCTTCAACCTCACCAAAAAAGAAATTATCAGCAGCCTCCATCGTGGGCGCACCGGCACAGCACAATCAATCAAGCAGAAAAGGGAAAAAGGCATGGAGGAAGAACGTTGACATTGAAGATCTAGAGGAGAAATTAGACGGCCTTCGCGAGGAGGAGCGCACGCTTGGGTGCGGATTTTGTTATCCCCCATACTTTCATTTAAGCTCGAACATTTCCTACAGGCAGACTTTACAGAAAAAGACAGACACCGACCTGTTTATAGTCGATACGAAAGGCGACGATAAAGGCATACGCTCTCTGACATCTGCCTACCACGAAGTGTCTCAATTATTTTTTCTCTTTTCTCAGTTCGAAAATCTCTGCCACGCTTCTCTCGCACTTCCCTGAGGTCACACCAAATAATATCTCAGCGCTCTGCTGTCCCAGCTGCCCATGCACGCCCTCGAAAATCTCTCGTCAGTTCGCGCGAAAAAGAGCGGCTGCTCAGAATCGCGCGAAAGGATCGCAGGGGACCGCTAAATAGCATTGTGGACCCATCGGAGCCAGGCGCAGGTAGCGCACTGCTCGAGGTCACCGAGGCCGTCAAAAAGAGCGGGAAATACGACATGTGGTCCGCAGAGGCAGATACGGGATTGGACGACGGTGTCAAAGTCAAGGTGCGTATGCGCGCCGCACCTCCTTCCCCCTCACACCAAACTAGAAATGTCCTGCATGCTCATGTAGGCACCGGATGTTCCCCATCCGCGTAAAGCGATCGTGTTACCCGCCGTCCCTGCTCCCCATGCAGGGACATCGTATAACCCACCCGAAGCAGCACATACCGAACTCCTCCGCACCGCGCACGAAGCCGAACTGCGTCGCGTGCAAGAAGCCGAGGCGCTCGAAGCGACCAAGATGCGCATCCTCGGTGCACGGCACGCAGATGGTGACAGCGGCGACGTCGGTGCACAGGGCATGTTGATAGACAAGCCCGGGGGTGAGGAGGATGGCACCATCTCCGAGCAGCGGAGTGCGAACGAACCAGAGCAGAACGATTCCGTAGATCTAGGAAGTGGGAATGCTGCGCCACGACGCAAAACAAAGCAGCAGAGACGAAAGGCAGAGAAGCTGCGTGCAGAGGTACGTGGCCCACAACGCCGCCTTGCCTCTTCTTCCCCTTTCCCGCACGCGACTCTTATATGAGATACTACCACCACCACTAGAAACATGCCCTCTTAGAGCGCACTCTGCGTAAACGGTTGCACGCGTCCGTTGATACAACCAAGACATTGCGCAAGGCCGCCGACAGAGCGCTAGCTGCACGCGTCCAGGCGGCTGCGGAACGCCGCGCAAAGCAGGAAGCGCGCCTCACGCAGGGGGGTTTGGCAGGACAGAAACTTGGCAAGCACGTTGTGCGCAAGCGGGACGTGGACGTGCAGCTCGGCGAGGAGCTCAGTGAGAGTCTGCGAGGGGTCCAGGTGTGTGCGATCTGCCTGCTTTCGGTGTTTCTTCACATGACGGGTGACCTTGTTTTCGTGGTGGCGCCCACCGTGGATAGCCCGAAGGTAATTTGTTCAGGGATCGGTTCCTCAACATGCAGCAGCGGGCGTTGATTGAGCCACGCGTACCCGTATTGTGCGTCGTCCACCTGTCCTCTCTGTCATTTGGCCTGACCACACGATATTCTTCGATGCAGGCCCAAGAAGCGCAAGCAGATAGTGGAATACGAAAAACACGCGTGGAAGCGGTTTGTCTGAGCGCGACCTCAACCCCCGCCCTGCGGCACCTTCTACCTCCCGTTCACATTACCCTTACAGCGTCCAAGTACCAAATCCGATTGTGCCTAGAGACAACATGTACAGAACTGTCGCATCATATCTTACAACGCCAGCCATCTGTCGACGGGTGAGGTGTATTGAGCCACCGAGGGTACTGTGTTCTAAAGGCGTCCGTCCAGCTAAGTCCAAGGTATCATCTACATGTAGCCCTTAGCTAGCGCTTCTTGAAGCACCTGTCATGCTTGACCTCGACGGCTTGTGGCGATTTGGACATTTCAGGTACCTCTTCCCATACAGGGTCAACATCAGGGCCGTCAAGATCACCTGCACCGTCCCAGCCCCAACACCATACTACAAAGAAGCGCCCAAGATAAGCGAAAAAATATGGCTTATTTGGAACAGAAGCGTGCGCGTACCGTGAGGGGGTCCGGGCATAAACTCAACCAACTCGCTCTCCTCTTCCGTGAACAGACGGTCGTGAGGGCCAAACCATGAGCGGTCCTGGGGGTCCGTGCGCGGGTTGTCCGGGAGCCCGCCCAAGCGGGCATAGCCGCGAATAGCTGTCAAATTACGTCGCGACGGGTGAATGATGTCGAAAACTTTCTGCGATCGTTTATCACAAGGCGGGAACGCGGGACAAAGGACGGGCGTGCAGCATGCCAGCAAAAACAGTTAATGTACCGCACACACTCCGGATATGCACACGAACATACCCTATCATATGCCAATTTCACTCGGGGAACCATGAGAATGCGACCGTAGCCAGCTTCCCAGTAGTCGTTGCAAATGAGAGAACACTCGCTTGCAGAGCATTCGCCCTCGGCGATGCGGGCCATACGGAAGCGTACGCGTTTTGGTTGGTAGAATGGAGCAGGGTCCAGGACAGCAATGCCATTCCAGCAGGACTGGACCTGGACGGGGAGGTGCTGCTGGAAGCGCGCGGAAGAGGAATCATCGTGGAATATAGCCTCAAAGGGCGCGTTTTCGAGGGCGGTCCCGTTGATATCTCGGGCCACCCAATTATCGTAAAAGACAGGAGAACCCTGTGCAATATGATTAGCAAAGAGCAGCAAATGAGAAGGAACGGAGGCGGAGGTACTAGTTCATCGTGATACATGTAATCCGTGGCGCACGTAATTCCGGCATTATTCAAACGGCTCTGATAAATGAGTTCAAGGACGTCGTCTATGCATGGGAGGATGTCATTCATGAAAATGATGGTATCGAAATGTTCGTTCTCGGAGCTTCGTAGCTCGTGAAGAGGCACAAAGGCGGCATTGCGAACTTCAGCGAGATATTCGATACGGTGGTTAAACGCTCCACGTGTGCGCTGAGATGTGCGGATGGTGACCCGAAGGCCGACGGATCGGGCGAGGGCGTCGAAAATGCGGAGAAGGGCTTTTGTCTGGTCCGTGGAACCGTTCTCGTAGATGGAGACAAAGACGTTGTGGTAACCGAGGAAAGCAGAGACGCGGAAGAGGGTTGCGAAGAGATCCGGGATGATGTCGAAGGAGTTGTAGAGGTTGATGGCGAAGAAGTACTTGTGCTCTCCGCCAGAAAGGTCACGCCGATGGCTGTAGAAAGAGGTCTCTTCCTGGCTCGGTCGAGGGATTGGGTCAAGACCACCAAGACCGAGATCGAAGAGCCAAGATTTGGACGGAGGGGCGTTGTGGCCGATGAGGGCAGCGTAGCGCTCACGTGCTTGATACACGTACAGGGGATTGAGATTTCTTGTGCATTCGCGAGTATGATGTGGAGAGAGGGTGCTGAGGATGTCCAGGACACGCCGGCGCTGCTCGAGGGTTGGAGGGGGTGCCTGACGGGAAGAGGCAGGGTGGGAGTTGTGTATGGGAGCGTGTGCGCTACCGCGCCATGTCGTCGAGTAGGCGGAAAAGTATGAGGAGGGAATGAACCGAGTGAGGAGGGCACCGAACAATATCCCAATCAGCACGGCCGTTGGCGTCGAGATGCGACTGCTCGTTTTCCTCCCTGGCTGCATGGCCGTCAAGAGCGAAGGCGACTTGTCGGAACAGACGCTCGTCACCCTCTTTCCCGACCACGACATGTCCACGTCCTCCTCTCCGACCTCCTCTCCGGGCACTCCTCCTACACTCCTCTTTCCTCCCCCAAAGTCGGACCCGTCTCCCCTCATGCAACGGCGGACAGCCAAGAATTCGGCGTATATCGCTCCCCCCACGCCCGGCCTGCCCCCGTCAGCGATCCTCTCCTCGGCCGATAAGCCACAGTCCCGTCTGAATCAACGCACCCTCGGTTTGCCGAATCGCATATGGCTCATTCTCACCCTCTTCCTCTCCGTCATCTTGTTCACTCGCCTCATTTTCCCCTCTCACAATTCCGACGCGACATATTACCGTCAACAGCCCCCTTCCTACTCGGTCTCGTTGCATCCAATAAATTATCTCAACCTTTCCGATGCAAACAATGAAGCCGCCCAGAACCCGTTCCCCTTCTGCCCCACCTTTGGAAAAAGCGATGTCATCGCAGAAAAATATGGCCCCCTCGCCATTTCAAAGAGCTGGCTCAACCTGGGCAGCGGTGCTCGAGTACAGCAAGTCATACACAAGGCCCTCCTCGGCCAGCCCGTTACCATCAGCGTCATTGGCGGTTCCAGTGAGTGCATCTGGTGGCCTTTTTTGCCGTGTGCTTGGACTGACAACCACTCAGTCTCTTCCTGTCACGGCGCGGGCGACGACCCAATCGCGCCGGACTGCTATCCCTCCCGTTTCTTCGAATGGTGGAATTCCCTCTTCCCTCACCCCGCCTCGGAGCTCACCAACGGTGCCATTCGAAAAACCAACTCTGAGTATTTTGCATTTTGCAGCGCACACCACCTCCCAGACTATACCGACCTCGTCATTATCGAGCTTGACTCGGATGATACAGCGTACGTCCCCTTCTCCGTCTGATTCATGTATCACACACTAATGGTCTACATTCTAGTGACCATGAAACACTCGATAACTTTGAGTTGCTCGTGCGGTCTATTCTCTTGCGGTCTGATTCGCCCGCTATTGTCGTCCTTGGTCACTTCTCACCGCAAGTGCACGAACAGAACGGCTTCGCTGGACCAGACCACTGGCACAGTGTCGTCGCCCAGTTTTACGATGTACCCCACATCAGGTACCCGTTTTTTCTCCCTAGTTCCGCCCTGTACGCTCACACGTTGGCCCTCTAATAGCTCCAAGGCCGCGTTATATCCTTCTTACATCACCTCACCTTCCACCATCTCCCGATATTACATTGACCCTATTCTAGCGAATACTGCGGGCCATGGCGTCCTTGCGGACATGCTCATCGCATATATCCAATCGCAGGTTTGCGTCGCGTGGAACGCAGCGCGCTCTGGTGCCCCTCTGCCTCCGTACTTCACGCACGGCGTGCAAGCCGGCAAACTACCAAAAGACGCGACAGGCCTGTTCGGCGGCAAAGGTCTGCGCAAAGGAGGCATCGCAGCCGCCGACGACCCCGACGCACCGCGGCACCGAGCACCACCCGGCCACCCGCCAGGCCTGCAAGTGCCCGTGTCCCGCATCGGCTCTCGGCCGTCCGACCTGATGACGCACGACTACGAAGAGATCGCGCCGATGTGCGTGTCCGCGAACGACCTGGTGAACCCGCTCCCGCCCTCGCTCTTCCACGGCTCGGGCTGGATCGCGTACCACCCGCCGCCGACGGGCGTACCCGTGACGGACAGCGTGTCGCACTACTGGTACAGCACGCTCCCGACGAGCCGCCTCCGCGTCCCGCTCGTCGTCGGCGCGGGCGACGTCGGCATCTATTATGTCCGCGAGCCCCGCGCCGTGCTCGCGTCCGAAGGGGGCAGCGCGATCGACTGCTGGGTGGACGATAACTACGACGGCAGGGTCACCATTGACAATGAGGGCGATTCGGGCTCGGAGGAAGCCACGTAGGTTTTCTCATTTGCGTCTTGCTCGTGGCGTTTAGCGCTGATTGAACTCAAATAGGCTGCGGATGATTGACCGCTCCGTGGCAAGAGGCTCCCACTATGTGGAGTGTGTATTGCTCGGTGCGGAGGGTGTCAGCGTTCCTCCTTTCAAACTTATTGGTGTGTTTACGACTTGAGGTGCTCATACATTACACATCGCGGTGTTCGGGACATCTTCCGTACATTTGTACAGTTTCAAATTTGTTGGGATTATTCGCAAATCTGTCTAAGAGTTGTGCAGCCGAGTCTGTCTACATGTAGAATTCTCTTTGGGAGCGGATCGTGATCATACCTTCGGCTTAGTACAACAACACTGAACTATATGTCATCGATTAATCAAGCCATTCAACCAGGGTCAAGCATGTGCCGCCATGTCATCTAGGAACCCGCCCTTGGGAAACGCAGGAACTTTCAAAAGGGACCAACAATATCACTTACAATAAGCGTGTTGCAAGTAGTTTTTTTTTTTGGCGACGGAAGTGAATGCAATGGGGTACAGAGACGACTCGAACAGACATGAACAATGACTAGTGCATAAAGCAGCTACTCCGCATCCACGGTTACAGTCCCAAGGCCCTGTCAACCAGTTAGTGAACAACCAACGATGTGAAAGCAGTGGCACAAGGCCCACCTTGAATGATGTTGTGGGGACGTGGGATGCATATGTATAAAGCTTCTCCTTTGCGTTTTCCTCGTCATTGCGTTTCCCTATGGGTTGTGGTGTCAGTGAAATTGACAGAAGAAGGAAGCGATCATGCGACCCAATCCTTCGACGTCACTGCCCAAGGAATGAAAGGAACGAGAGACTCACGCTCCAGTTTCACACGGATCCTGTGGGGAACGCTCTTGATTCCCCTTCCCCACAGGGCTTGGTTTAGTTTGGGATCGACCCGGACATCCGCGGTTCCCATCTCCTTTTTTGCAAAGGCAACGACAGACTTGACGGCGGTGGGAGCACGCTTCTTGAATGAACAACCGTGGACACGCTTGTGGAGGTGGATGGTGTATTCGCGCGTGACGACGTCCTGGAGGGCGGAACGTGTCTTTCCCTGTGAAAATATAGGTGAGCAAATGGGAGCGATCATGGGACCTTGTCATCAGAGCAATACTTTTGTGGTTTTTTTAGTGCCCTAGAGAGAATACGGGATTAAGTAGCGACATTGCAAGGAAATGTGGATCAATACGCACGACCATATCTGCGAAGGAGCGAAGAGGTGCTTAGTTAGGGGATCGATGTGTCCCAAGAAGGTTTGGGTGGCTGAACGGAGGTCAGAACTTTACAGTTCATTCACGGCCAGTCCCGATGATAACTTGCTGCCCATTCAGCGGTCAAAATTTACTTGGTATTGTTATCTACAGTATTTATTCTGACAGAGGCACGGAGAGGTGCCATGTTAGCATCACTTATGAAACCTGAAGTGATGTCGGTAAAATTTCTTGAGATGGACTGGTCATGACGGGTTCTGCCTGGTTTTCTGTTTATGTTTTGGTGCAGGGTCATAGTATTAATATTGTGACGCGTTGGTCAAACGACTCGTGGGCGGCCACTGGCAATAAGGAAGGACCCTAAGCGCTTATCCTCCAAGGGGGGCAGCTGAGATAGATATAAGTTGTTAAATAGCATTCCCATTTAAGTGCTAGAGCTGGGATAGTTTGGTTTCGCGCCAATTAATGAGGACATCCATACAGTATGATGGTAGTGAAACACGGTTACTGTATGGTGGTGAGTGGAAACGTCCCAGCTCGGCGCTCAGCCCCAAGCAAGTTGGGACTTCATCTCCAACCAGGCCCACCCCTCGCCACTCGGCTAGTTAAGGTGTCGGACTCTTCCGGCCAACTTTTGCCGGAGAGATAATTTTTCACCAAGCGGCGAAAGAACAAGGTCACGGGTGACCACCCCCTTATTGTCGTCTCTTGGAAAGGTCGTCCCTTTGTCTCTTAGATGGTACAGCCCTTTTTCATCGCAGGTATTACATTATCTCCTGTGAAAACCGTCCGCTTCGTGGGGCATTCTGACGGATCGACGATCGAACTACGATGTTAGCTCGAATTGTTGTTCAACGACGGATCATTGCATTTGAATTTCAGTCAGGGTCAAGCTTGTCAGGAGGGGATGCTGCCCAAGGACAAATTTTTCGGTCCCAAAAGAGACCGATGTTACCCCTTTGGGCGACGGATGGCCAGGAGCCGAACCGTAGCCGAATATTAGTTGGCAGCGGGTACGTAACAGCATGTACAGTATTGAGTGGCCTGACGTGCCAACGATTCAGGAATTTCGATTTCGACTTCCATTTACACACACCCTGGCTGTACGCGTATAAAATCCACGCCGGCATCAAATGACGCTCCCCCATATCTTCAGCCGCCTCCCGCCTTCAGCGCTTCACCCTCCTTTACAAGTCCCCAAATCGACACCTAAAAATGCGCGCCTTCCTCGGCCTCTTTATCGCTGCGTTCATCTCCACCGTCTCTGCCTCCTTCGGACTTTTTCCCCGTGCGGATGGGTACCCAGGTTTGTGCCTTTTTGTGTGCCAACGCTCCCTCATTTAATTGGCGTCTCTTGGCAGATTGTGCGCTAGGCTGTTTGGCTCAGGGTGCAAATATGAGCAAGTGTTTATCAGGAGAAACTAGCTGTTATTGCAAGGATCCAGTCTTCGTGAACTTCACCACCACGTGCATTCAGAAAAACTGCACCAATCCCGCCGACCTCACACAAGCAGACCAGACTGCCGAGGATGCTTGTGCCGCCGCCGTATGTCACTTCTTCTACTTCTCTTTCCAGAGTGAAGTTGTTGATTGACGTGATGCAGGGTGCTCCTCTCGCATCCACGTCGACCAGCAGTGCGCCGTCTTCAACGGGTACCGCCTCGAAAAAATCCAACAGCGCTGAATCGATCATGGTCAACATGATTGGTGCTGCAGCCGCTCTGGGCTTAGCCGCCTTCGCGCTCTAGCCAGCCCTGTCGTTGCTCTATCATTTCGTTTCTCATGTGACTTGCACTTCGTTTGGATGGAGTCTTTATTATTTGTATACACTATTCCGCTTCGTACCATCTTCGTGGCTGAACTTCGTTTTCCCGAGAGGAGGATGGACAAGTACCCAGGTGTTGTTCTCTATATGCCATACAACATTTGACAGACCAGACCGGTTCGCATCCACCTCCAGTGACTATATACCAAAGCGCATATTCATTCCTTTCGTAGAGCTGTATTGCAACGTTGAATATAGCATAATCATCCCGATCACCGGATGCGTGACGAGTACTGTCAATTCTGCTTCACGACGATCGACCATCGAACTGCGATGTCAACTCTAATTCAAATGGACATCTGCCCTCATCGCAGGGTTAGGAGACTTGCGGTCATGGCTCGGCTTGTGGCCGGGACTGTCCCCAAAGGAGGAAATTGTCGGCCTCTTTTCCATGACCACAACCAAACAAGGGCAACGCGTGGGTGTTGTGCTGAGGCTTCAGAACTTTCGACATCAAACGATGCTCTCCCTATACTTTCAGGCTGCCTCCCGTTTTTCAGCGCTGCACCCTCTTTTAGAAGGTTTTCCAAAGCGACACAAAATGTGCGCATTCCTTGGCCTCCTCGTCGCGGCGCTAATTTCGTCTCTGCCTCCTACGGGCTTTCCCCCCGTGCGGTGGGGCGCCCAAATTTGTGCCTTTCCTTATTTCAAGACTTCCTCATGTAACTGGCGTCTCTTGGCAGCGTGTGCGTAAGAGTGCATCGAATACGGTACGAGCCTGAGTCCGCATTTGCAAGGATCAGTCCTTCGCGGATCACATCGCTCAACTAGCCTGCAATGCCACGGAGATCGCCCAGGCTGAGCAGGCCGGCCCGGAATCTTGTGCTGTGGCTGTTTGTCCCTCCTTCCGCTCCCTTTTCCAGAATGGAGTTGCTGAGTTGATGTAATGTCGGGCGCTCCTCTCACTACTACTGTTCCGGCACTCCGGCTACAGCTACTGCATCGACAGGCAGTGCGGCGTCTACAACTTGCCCAAAATTGAGTACGTACCCCTACGAGTAAACCGAGCGGTGCTGGTTCGATCATGGCCACCAACATAATTGGCGCTGCCGCCGTGTCTCTGGGCGCCGCAGCTATCGCGCGCTCTAGACAGCCCTATTGCTGGTTTATCATTTCGTTTCACGTTTCACTGGGATCTGCGCTTCTTTTGCTTTTGGTTGGAATTGGGCGTTCTTTAGTTTATATATATACCAGCCTAGAGCTGTATTGCAACCTTGATATAACATAATTGTCGTAACATCCTTTTTACACGAATTCTGGCTGTCGCCAGAGCTGGATGCCCCAACAGTTATCGGACCCGGGCAAAGGCTCTTACTAAAAACGCATGACTAAAGTTCTCACGATTTGATTTCATGGAGGTAGGAATTTGGATGGCACAACAGACAGCGCCGACTCCGTGCCAGCAAAGTTGGTACATGAATGTGTGTCAGTTAAAATTATAAATCTCGGCGATTGCGTGCGCCTGTTGGGAACAAGGAAGGGCATGTCTACATGGGAACGATGATAATCATCGGATGAATACGCACCGGCAACGACGACGCCCGCAACGCCCGGACCAACCGACAGGGGCTGTGATGCGAGGAGCGGCCAAAGCGAGCTGCGAGCGACCAGGCCTTCGCCGCTTTGGGCTGTGGTGATGATGCGATGCGATGCCTGGACATGTGGCTTGCTGGCGATGCGAACTCGACAACAAAACCCGCACTCTCTCCCCAATTGTCATCACCCTCCCCCCCCCTTCCCACCCTCCTCCTCGCCATTTCTTTCAATAGCGTCTCTGTTGATCGGCTAACGCGCCAGTGCCCACGAATCCTGTATAAATAGTCCCACGTCCATTGATCGACCATCAAATCCCCTTGGAACCGCTTTCTCACTCGCACCATGAGCAACGCGGCAGGTGAGCACGCCCTCTGTCGTCCCCCGCAGCTTCCCTCAAGTGCTGACTGTGGATTCTCCAGCCCCACCAAACTCGTACATGAGCAGAATGGCAAACCAGAGTCTACGATCCGTTGTTATTCCATGTATGTTCATTGCCCCTACTTCTGGTCTGGCTTAACTTTTAGAGCATATAGTCGCAATGATTGGAGCCATCTGGTCTCTCACGTGGTAAGAACCCTCGTCGTGAAAGTGAACGTTTCGTGGGCTCACGCCGTTCTGACCTGCCGTGCGTACCTTTGCGGTTGCAGCTCGGTGAGTGCCTCCGTACCTTTGGTAGCGGACACCTGGGTGACCTAGCCTTGTTTAGATCTCTCTCTTCCAAGAGCTCGGCACAGATAGGGCGCGTAAGTCCTCCTTTCGTTCCTTTTTGTACACTACATGGTGGCTTACTTTCTTTCCTCGCACCAAGAACATCAGAAGAGGCTGGCCACCTTCTCGATCGTCCTTGGTTCATTGTATGTAGCTGTTACAGCAATGCTTCTCTTCGGCGTTGTCGCTGCTGCTTCCGTAAGTCATCTGCTAATAGCCGTTCATCTTTTCCCACTAAAATCGGTTCTGTACTTGTTCAGAGAAGCCTAGCTCTCATCCGCATCTTCGCCTTCCTTTCTGCCGTGGTGACCGTCATATTGATTGCGACCGGTCTTTTGCGGACGATCGTTCACTTTATGCTCAAGGTAATGAATGATACGTGATGCTGTTGATGTTAATTCTGCTAACTGTCGTGCTAAAGAACGCCCTGATCTCCGAATGCACTTCCCTTGCCACTGGCGAGAATGTGGTTGTTGTCTGGGGCTTCTGGAACTCGCAGACACATGAGACACTCACGGCGGACCAGGCAGCTCAATGTGCGTCCCTTAAATGATGTCATGGGACTGGCGTTCAATGCTCAATCTTTTGTTCCCTTTTAGTTTGCCAGGACGCCTGGAATCACGATTCTTTCAGCGAGATATTCTGGCTCCTTGCCGAGATCGGTGCGTCACTTATCTAGGCCTCTCGTATTCTGAAAATTTGATCACCCATCGTAGTCCTTTTGCCCCTGCTGACATTTATCGCCTTTGCTTACGCCCGACGAGAGTCAGCCCTCGCATCTGGCAGCATACGCACTCGTCTCCCCAGGGCTTACAACCCTGCGTATGCCGCTGGAAACGAGAGCAGTGTAACTCTACCCGAAGTCGCCTACGACCAGCCCTATGCGCCACCACCCGGCTCCCCTCCACCTTTCGACAAGACTCTGCCCGCATACGGCGCAGGAGAGATGGATAAGAAGGAGACTGATTCGTTGAAGACTGTCGTCGGGGATGACCCATTTGCTGACTTTGAAGAACAACCACGTCGCTAAGGTTTTGAGGTTGTATGAGCCAGAGACTCTTACCCCCGTTTCCCTACGACACGTGTACCTAATCTACATATCACCAATCCGAACTGTGTTTTTTCATGCTTTTTTGGTAGAAGGTCCCATCTACTTCAGAGGAAGGCCTTTGACTCTCGGAACAATCCGTACGGGATGGTTTCACCAAAGGTCTAGATTGGCGCATCAACCCGCGGCCTGTGTTCTCCCCAATCTTTTATTCATGGCCATTGACTGGCCACTCGCAGGATGCGCAAGATCTGCGAGTCGTGCCTCGCGCATGCGCATCAACAGCTGCGTCAAGAAAGCCGGGGTGACGACGTCGTCCCCCGCACTGTCACCCGCGGCGCTCGCGCCGAGGCCAGACTCGGGCGCGGCGTCCGAGTAGCGCTCCCATAGCGCGTAGAGCGAGAGGATCTCCTGCGCGATCATGGCGACCGTGGGAAGGGACACGCGGAGGCCGGCCATGAAGCCGACAAAGTCCTGCGGCGGGGGCGGGGGCGCGGAGGCGGGCTTGCCGCGGTGCGCGCTGCCGGAGCTGGTTGTGCGTGAGGAGCGGCGAGGGGCGGGGGCGGGGGCCGTGGATTGTGCTTGGATCGCTTCGCGGGTTTTGTCGTTTAGGACGAGGGTTAGGTAGATTGCTGCGATGGCGATCATGTGCGGTGGGTAGAGCAGGCAGAGCTCGGAGCGGTATGTGTCGTTGATGATGAACCTGGGTTGGGGACGGGACGCGGAAATGCGGTCAGTTTTTGGGGAGTATTTAGTATAGATGGGAGGGCATGAGGGTGAGGACGTGCCATGCTGTCTGCAACGGGCCTTCTTCTAGCTCGAGTCTTCCCTCGCCAGTGCCCCAGTATCGCGGACCGTTGTCGATGCCGACACCTACTTCCCCGGCTTCGGAGACCACAGCCTGCGCTGCCTCCTTCCCGCAGAGAGTGAGGAGGGTGCGGTATGGATGGAACACGATGAGGTCACACTCCAGGTCGCTCACGAGATAAAACTCCATCTCTGCGAGCTTTGAGTTGTCTGAAGGGAAGTTCTTGATGCCGTATCCCTCCTCTGGCCATACAATTGAGTTGGACGCGATATTGGCGAAAATAGGGCTAACCCGCACGTACGGCTGAACATGAGGCGCGATTCGGAGACGACATTCTTGATGTGGACCGGAGACTCTTCTGCCTTTGCAGCTACGTAGCAACACGCAGCTATCACGATGAAAGGGTCCGTCTCGCAGTACAAGTTTTTGACGTAGAATCGTCTGAAAAAGATCGTGGCAGTGGCGATCACGCGCTGACGCAGGGGCAAGCGTTTGCCTAACATCGCGATGACTTGGACCACGCGTGAGCCGAAATGGAGAGTGTTTGGGAAAGTGGAACACTGTACGATTCGCAAAGTAGATGTTTAGGAAGTCAATGTGCTCTGGGGACTCGACATATTGGAGATCCTCGCTCCTAGCCCGCTTGAGCGTGGCACGATCTACTATCCAGCGTTTGCTGCGAAAAAGGTTTGAATGGAATCAAAAGTATGGGAATTGAGCTTACTTGTGGGAACTTGCCCAGAAGTCGGTCGCCATCGGAGCATGGTGTAGGTTAGTAGACAGCGTGGACTACAGTATTTGACACTGCGCGACCTCTGACCGATGATGTAGCTCTTCTCATACTACGACAACATTCACGATACGATGCCTACAACGGCACCACGAAAGCGCAACAGAAAGCGCAAGCGACGCCTAGCATCATCATCCTCTTCGTCCCCGTCTAGCTCTTCGGATTCCTCGTCGGATGAGACATCAACAAAAACACCCGTGCGGAAGGCACCTCTTAAAAAGCAAGCTACACCATCCTCGGTCGAAGAACCGTCGTCTCCCTCCTCGTCATCGTCATCGTCGTCAGATTCAGACAATGACGATGTGCCGTTTGCCAATGCACCAGTTGCACCCCCAACCTCCTCAGCAAAACCACTCCCCCCCGACTCGGAGCCCGCCACAGCGCGGCGTCGTCGCTCGCCCTCGCCCTCGCCACCACCGGCCGACGCACCGCCGTTCCTACCTCCAGAGGGGTCCAGCAACCGAGCGCAGGACGAGCAGGCTCTGCGGGACCGGTTCAGACAATTCTGGATGGCGTCCGTGGCGGACGCGTTTGGCGACGATCTGGAACAGATTCGAAAGGTGCGTAACAGTGCTGTCTGTACAGTATCCGCCGCCGAACAGAGTTTTTACCCTCGTCCCTCACGCTGATGCCAAAGGAGCCGGATATGACCAAATCGCGCCTAGCTCTGCTGATCGACTCGCTTGCTTCTGGCGGCGAAGTCTTCTCGTCCCACGTGCGCGAGGATGGGGGACTGAATGAAATGGATGTTGTATTGAACGGCGATCATGACATCTAGTGTGCGAGCATCTTTTGGTTTCCGTCACTAAAAGGCTCACGCCGTAGATTAGAGCCACGTCAAAATCATCCAAAGCACCAACGGAACAAATCCCTAGTCCATCTGGTTATTCTCTGTGGGATAGCTTTACTATGAGGGCCAGTGGGTTGGAGTATCTGTGAAGTGCTGTGCAAGTGCGACCTTGTTGTATGCATTATTCGACCAGACACACCAGGCCGTAGACGTTTTGCGTTGGCGTTGCTGTCAAGTAGGGTTTAGTCTGATAGATGCATAACTAAGCGTAGTTTTGGCGGCGCTATAGTGTAGTGGCTATCACAACGGATTCTGACTTTCTATGGTTATCTTAGCCATTTTCCGTTAACCCAGGTTCGAACCCTGGTAGCGCCTGTTGTTTTGTTCCCATGTTCTATTGGAAGTCAGGCAACCGAAAAGAAACACTTTAGGTCTGTCATAATTCAGAGAGGTCTAGAGACATGGGTTGGGGAACATAGTGCGGAAAGGAGACCAACCATGAACAATGCAAGGCTTGTGCAAATGTGAAGTTTTCCGTTGTTCAAACCTTCAACAAATATTGCACTTTGTGGGATATGAGTTAATACAGAGTCGACTGTACTATGAATTTATTGCAAACCAGTGACAACATAGACGCAGTTACATGTAGTCTTAGAGATCTACTAGGAGGTATATAGTATGGTGCGGAAGCAACTTTATGATGATTACTATCGTAAGCCCCAGATGTGGCTCGCTCGAACTCTGCCAACTTTGCTCGTCGTCTAATAGCCGGTGACAGGGCCATCTGGTTTTCTGCCGCCACCCAATGTTGGATTCGACGTGAAAGTCCCGGCATCACAGGCCCGGGAACAGTAGCGGGACAGACCATCGCGCTTCCTTGATAACTTCCGCCGCCATCTCATTTATCGACTAATACATCAAACTCTGCTTGAAGTTGGCTGCAATATTCTTCCGTGGATCTTCGCTTTTACCGGTACTGCGTCCGCGCGGCTGGCAGCATCAATTTTCTGGTTTGCCGAGTGGAATCACAGTCACACGTCCACTTCCAGCGATGTCCGATATCGCCAAGCCAATCGAGTCCAACTCAACACCAATAAACTTCACCGACTTTCTTTTGGCCCAGAAATCTGGGTACTTCCGTGCGGTGGGCGAAGGCGAGGCGCAAAAGAACGCCTGGACAATTTCGATGGGTAATGAGGCTGGTGGTTGGTTTTAAATGTTTGCCCGTCGCTACTACTCAATCTCTGATGAGTCAATGTTCATCTAGATCTCGACTCGCTAGCCAGTGCCGTTTCATATGCGTGGTATGCCACCCTCCACCTTGGGCAACCGACGGTACCACTTCTACAGACGCGGCGTGACGACCTCTCGCTTCGCGCGGAAAACCTGTACGCGCTCGAATTCAGCGGCGTCGACCCTGCACATCTACTCGCTGGCGATGAACTCCCGGCCGACTCTCCACCCGCTGTCAAGTATGCACTACAGGATCACAACACACTCGCGGGGCGCTTTGCAGAAGACAAAGATGTGCGTGTAGTCGCGATCGTGGATCACCATGCGGACGAGCATCATCACCTCGACGCGACGCCGCGCATCATTGAAGTACCCACGGGCTCGTGCTCCTCGCTGGTCGCACGCCTGATCCAGAAGGAATGGCCCGAGGGAATGACCCGTACCGTTGCGCGGCTGTTACTCTGTGCCGTGTTGATCGATACCGGGGGACTCAAGTCTGGCGGGAAGGCGGAAGCTACCGACCTGCAAGTCGCGCCGTTCTTGTTCGAAAGAGCAGAGCTCGTGAGCACGAGTGTAGGAGCAGTGGTGGACGTTCAGCATGTGAAGGAGGCCAAGGATCTGACGCAAATTCTGGAAACCACCAAGTCGAGCGTCGACTTGCTCAGTCCGCGGGATCTCGTTCGACGGGACTACAAAGAATATCAGTTCGTTCCCGGGTGGAAGGCAGAAGGGACAGTTCTCGTTGGGCTAGCGAGCGTGCCCAGGGGCATTGAAGGGATCACCGGAGGCGACAAAAATGGGGGAAGGAAGGTGGCAACGGCCTGGATTGCGTGGCTAAATGAGAGGGGCTTGGACGCGCTCGGTGTCTTGACGAGTTGGAAGGACGAGGGGAAAGGGAGCAAAAAGGGAAAGCACCGGAGAGAGATGGTATGGGTCGTTCGGGCCGACAAGGGGTTGAAGGGGCGGCTGTGGAAGGGATTGGAAGGGAGCAAGGAGCTACAGCTGGAGCGAAGGGGAAGGGGAAAGTACACGGCCGGGATGGTGGAAGAGGCGGGTGCGGCAGATCTCAAGATTCGGGTGTATGAACAGGGCAATTGTCAGGCAACGCGCAAAGTGACAGCGCCACTTGTCAAGGCCATCATCGAACTTAAAAATTAAAATAAATAAATAAAAATTACGTCACTTACGTAATGACCTCCTTTAATCTCCTCGGCGCCTCTTTCTCCCGTCTCTTTTACCTTACACCACCACCCTCCGTCTCCTCCCACCTCTCCTTTCTCCTCTTGCGGTCCAATCTCACCTCCTTGTGAGCCATCAATGGACCACTCGTCTCCTCTACCAGACGACTCTATCCCAAACCCCACCACCGCCTCGGCTGCCGCTCCTACCTCATCCACTCAACAGTCCTCAGCCCCGAAATTCTCAAATGGACTGTCAGTTCGCTCCCTCTCCTCCTGGTCTATCTAATGCATCCTGCGCTCAGGCATATACGCTCACGTATAACGGTCGTATGTGCAGAGGTATGCCAACATGCCGTGTTACTCGCTCTCATACCGCTCTAACCAAAATAAATAAATAAGTGTAAACGTTTGAAGCTAAGATGTGACAGGCGTAACCCCTGTGGCTCTTGCGTAAAGCGCGACACTGTCCAGCGCTGTCAGTACACTGCTGCCGCTGCAGAGAAGATGTCCGTCCTTCCTTCTCCCCCGACTCGTTTTCCCACTGACGGTGTATCTCCAGCGATGTGCAGTCGCTACACAACCGGCTTCAAATCGTCGAGTCCCAGATCGCTCAGATATTTGCTGGTGGACTTCGTGTCCCCACCGCACTCGCTAGCGTCTCCTCAGACAACTTCCCCTTCCCTCACAATGACCACACCATACTGGCTCTCGGTCACTCTGGGTCTTCCGTTACCGTCTCACTCGACGATGTCGCCGCTCTTTGGCTTGAGCATCTCGACTTTCCTCGGTCATGTCCTCTCGATGTGAACTCTTCTTACTCTCCCGCCCCCTCAATGCCCTCTATGCCGGTCCAGGTGGAGCCGTGCTCGTCAGACTTGGCTGTGCACGATGAACCTGCCTTCACTGCTACAGTCCCGTCGTTCACTATCTATTATCCGACTTCCGTCTCTCAAGCTGTCGTCACGCCTTCTCTAGTTGCTTGGTTGCCCGCTACCTCAACTACGCGGTCGCGCATCACTACAGCCATCGAGGAGACTATGAAAATGCGCCCATGCTTCAGTATGAAACACTTCCGTACTCGGGCTGAGAGTATGTTTGCTTGGGCCAAGGAGGAGGAAGGACGAGGTTCCGGGCCAAGCGCAAGTACCTCGAACGCAAAAGCAGACTTTGCGAGGTCGATCTTCTTTCCAACATTCTATCCCCCTCCACGACCTACACCCACTCTTTCATTCTTCGCCTCCGTCTCGGTTGCATATGCCCTTGGCGTCTTGGTCTGTAAAGAGAATGAGGCGGTCAACGATATCGATTCTCAAAAGGCGGCCATGGGGCCAAAAAATCCTCGTTTGGAAGATAATCGTGCTGTTAATCCCCAGAAAGGGGGGACATGGACAAAGTATTCCGCATCTGGGTTATTTGCCCTGTCAAGACAATCTATAGCCGCCTTTGAGATGGCACATACGTATGACCTTGATTCAGTGATTACGTATCTGTTGCAGATTGTCTATCTGCTCCACGATAGCAGACCCCGTGTTGCGCACATGATTTATCCTCTCTTGGGTAAAGTGATCAATGTCGCACATATGATGGGCCTTTCCACAGATCCGGATGAGTTCCCTGGCAAATACAGTCTATTTGAAGCTGAACAGCGGAGACGCGTTTGGTGGGATATCTATTATTACGACGTGTAAGTCGTCTTCTTCGCTTCTGTGCCTTGCTCATCCCCCCGGATCTGGCAGATTCATCTCCGATGCTATGGGACAAGCGCCTTCGATTCAGGACGGCACATTCACGACGAAGCTGCCCGCCGATGTAGATGAGGAACAGTTTGGGCCTTCCTCGACTTCTTTGCCTCTTCCCCTTCCTCGCCGGGCCGGCGGCGATCCAACCGAAGTTGGCTTTGCTTATTTTATCCAGAAGTGTCGGTTCGTTGTGGCCTTGCCGACTCTTCGTTTTTGGTCGCTAATGTATCCTCAGCCTCGCTCAGCTTGTCAAGAGCGTCAAAATGCGATGCCCTCGTGAAAGCCCCAACGACTCTTCAGATTCATCCGCTGAGCGCGCAGAACAGTTCGAGTCTGAAGTCAAGAATTGGTTGTCGGAGCTGCCCAAAGTGTTTCGTTTTGAGCCCAACAGCATCGAGACTACTTCATCCTCCAAAGTCCCCGTTTCGCCGCATCTTCAAGCCCAGCGATGTGAACTCGCCATCATTGCGAATCAACTCATCCTGAAAGTGTTCCTTCCGTACCTCAAGAATTACAGTGGGCCATCTTTCGATGGCGTCCCATGCCGCGCAGTTTCTAGCGTCGTCGATGCGGGGCACATTATTCTTCAAGCCATGCGCATCCTCCACTCCACTTGGAGACAATCCCAGCCCGCTGCTTTCTTATTCTACCCATTCGGGCGCACGCTGTTCGACTCGGCTATAATGATGGCCTGTGCAGTAATCGCCCACCCATCAAGCGCATCCTCCAGTGTGGCAATCGCTGACGTATCCGCAGCCATTGATATCATGCAGGATACACGCATGGGTTCTGGGAGGAGGTCGAAACAAGAAAAGGACTTGCCAGAAGCTGTGAAGATCATCACACTGTTGAAGTCGAAGGCCGAGGCTAAGTGTGCTGGCGATGACGTCGCTGGGCCCCATCCCGTTATTGGTTCGAAGCGGAAGCACGATGAATCTCCCGATTCCAGCAGCTTTGCGGATGATCTGGAGTTACCCTACGTCGGTGCTGGCGTTAAGGTATCTCATTCTATACCGGAGCCTTCAATCGAGACCACTCCCAAACCTCCGACGTCTGTGCCAAGACCTAGAGTTAAGCAGCGTTCAGGTTCGGTGATGCCGGCCGACTCGGGTCGTACATCAGAAGGGCCTCCATTAACTGAGAGGGACGCAGGACAGATTCCAATCCGTGGGCGTCCACGCACAGATCCCACCCTGCTACACCGCAACCTGTCATCCAAGAAGCATACCACTCCTACCACAGTATCCACGCATTCTCAGTCTGGTACTCCTACCCCGGACCTATCGAGCTTTCAGTCGTTGCCCGAGCTCACTCGAACTGAATCACATCATTTGTGTTCACCAGACTTCGATACTCCGATCTATACACCCGTCTCGTCTGGCTATGAATTAGCACAATTGCCACCCCAATTTTCCATCCCGCCTTCCATGCCACCACCTCATGCACCTCTTATGCACGCTAGTCCGAGCTATGCAAGTATAAGTGGAAGCGGCAGCTCGTCCCAATCGAGTCCAGCATATTCACAAGGACCTATGCCATCGCCACATGCATTTGGGCCGCCAGGACAGGAGTTGTACAGTGTACAGGCCCCCACCACCCCTTCATACGATTCACCATTGGCCGGTCTTGGCATATCCGTGGGTGAATCACAAGCCCATCAAAGTTCGGTGCCACCCGAAGACCCTTCATATGCGATGGGTTCAACCGACCCTAATGTGCGCCGAGTGCCATTCCCTCACCAACAGACTGGGGCTATCGGGTTGCAAAATCTTCCGCCTTCCTTTGTCCCGGGCACTCATGGCTTATTATCAACCTCTGCATGGCAACCAGATGACCCACGGCAGAATACTGGCGACGTATGGCAGGAATTTGGAAAATTTCACCATTGAGTCTTCATGGCTTCATAGTGCATTCATATTGTCCCGCACCCATTTGTATTATTGTTACAGAGGCGCTTTTGCGTGGTTCTTTTGCTCGCTGCCGTGCTTGATGCATCTATGATTGTTGTCTTATCAGTTGCTTCATTACACACATCTATTCGTGCACCCTTCTATTTGTCCTATATTTAACGTATTTTACTGTTGCAGACATTGTATTATTACTTTGCGTTGCCCCCTCTTGTTCATGACTTTATGGGATGCCTACATGTAGCGTGCTTCACGAAACGGACTCGAGTTACCGCGCTCCATTCGGTGGTATTCGGTGGTAGTGGCAACACAAAAAACAAATGAGATGGAAAAAATGACCCTGAGTCTAACCCGGTTACGAAGCGTCTATGCGCCTGATCATCCGCCTGTCTCGCTCTCCGACGACCCTTACCAAGCCTTCGGCTTCCATCGCGCTGATGACCTCCTTGAACTCACTGGCGTCCACGCGAATGCTGCTCTGGTTCGCGAGCTGTTGTATCGCGTCTACCCAGCGGATACCGCGAGAAGCGGCGGAGGCGGAGGCGCCAAGGAGGGCGAGGACCTCCTTCTGCATGTCCTCGCGGAGCTTGCGCTGCTGCTGTCCTGTGCCGGTGTTGAGGAGGCCCATGTCGATCTTGCCCGTGGTGGGATCGAGGGCGGAGGTGCGGATGGCGTCGCGCATGAGGCGGTAGGCCTCCTGGACGTCTGGGAGGAGCACGTGCGGGGAGAGACGCATGCGCGCGTGGGCCTCGGAGAGGCGGATGATGGACTCGAGCTGGCGCGTGGTTGCGGTTATGCGCTTTTCGGCGGCGCGCGGGTCGTCGCCTAGGTTGCGCAGTTTGAGGTAGGATTGGACGAGCTCGTGGGAGGCTTCTTCTGTGATTTGAGGGTGGACGCGCGAGCGGCCGTAGTCGATGTATGCGAACAGTTGGTCTAGCGGCTGTGGGGGGTTTTTTTTTGGTAAGTTTTAGGGAATGGGGGTGTAGTGTGTGGGAATGCGCACCAAGATGTCCTCACCGCCCGTTTCGGGGTTGTCTTCGATGTAGAGAGCTACTAGGTGTTGGGCGAGTCTCCGGTCCAGGGTCTCGTTCACCTCGTCGAGGACGAGGTAGAGCAGGTCGAAACGGGATATAAGCGTAGGTGGGAGATCGATGTTGCGCGTCACGGGAAGGTTGACGTCGTACTTTGACCCTACGGGATTGGCCGCTGCGAGGACGGACGTGCGGGCGTTGAGGGTCGTTATGATGCCCGCTTTAGCTATTGAGACAGTTTGTTGTTCCTTGAGAGGCGGTGATCGATCGGTCAGTGACACTTGTTCTGCTGGGAAGTCCACCACTTCTTACCATAACTTCATGCAATACACTGCGTGTCGCTTCAGACATCTTGTCAAATTCATCGATACAACATACACCGCCATCACTCAGGACGAGTGCGCCACTGTTTATAGCGAGATAAGCTCAGAGAAACTGAAAAAGGCTCTCGCTCTCACCTCTCTAGTACAAGTTGTTTCGAGTCGGGATCGCGTGTGACATAGGCTGTCAGGCCAACAGCAGAGGATCCCTTTCCGGAAGTGTAAACGCCTCTCGGCGCAAGCTTGTGTACATACTGTTGTAGGACAGCCTTTAGGGACAACCAGACAGGGACGGACAGGAGGGCACTTGCCTGCAATATCTGGGATTTGCTCGTACCTGGGTCGCCCACCAGCAGCACGTTGATATCGCCGCGGTAGCGCGGACCCCCGCCCCCTCCGCCTCTCGCGATACTCTTGTTCGTCCCGCCAAAGAGCTGGAGCAGAATGCCCTTCTTGACGTCGTCCATGGACCACACGCTCGGCGCGAGCGAGCGCGACAGGAGCGCATAGATGTCCGGGTGCAGACTGAGCTCCTTCACCTTCTGCTCCATCTCAGCCTTGCGCACGACCATCCCCTCCTCCTCGTTCTGCTCCTCCCCGACGCCGGCGCCGCCGACGCCCGGCACGCGATCCCCGCCCGCGGGCCTGGTCGACTTGTCGAACGCGAGCCGAGCGTCCTGCCCGAGCCGGACGTGCACGACGTCGAGGAACGTCTTGAAGAGGCTCTTGATCGTCCGCCGGCGCGGGTTCACGCGCACGGGCACGCTCCGGAATATACCCGTGACGACGAGCCGGTCGCCCGGCTTGCTCACGTCCACCAGCTCGTCGTATGCGCTCAGGGAGACCGTGTGCGGCGTCTGCCCGTCTGGCACCGCGTCGGGCGTCTCTTGCAGCCGGATCACCTGTCGGTCGGCGAACTCGCAGCGGTTGTGCACCAGGGACATCGTGCCGACGGACGCGCAGACGTCCCGCGGGCACGCGGCCGGCTCGTCGATCTTGCCGCGGTCGATTTCGACCTGCACGGTGTGGTTGCAGGTGAGGCAACGGAAGAAGGCGACCTTCATGTCGGGAATGACGGGGGTAGCTCGGATGACGAGGCCCTTGATACAAACAAGTTTGTCGGTGTCTAGAAGAACAACTCAGTCCGACAATCGATTGGGGCTGGGAGGATGGCGCGCAGCGCACCTTGCGGGTTGAGGCTGCGCATGTTGACAGCGGGCAGGCCAAACGGGCGAACTTTGTACACCTTGCTCATGATCTCCGCGATCTCCTCCTCGCCCTCTTGGCCAACCATGCCCTCCACGCCTTCCGCCTGATCCTCTTCCGCAAGCTCGAGCATGATGTCCTTCAGTACCTGGTCCATCGCGGGTACGACCTCCTGCGGATACTTAACCAGTTGACCGTACAGCTTCCGACTCAACGGGAACGCGCGCAAGTTCTCGCAATCTAGGTTGAGGTTTGCCTCGCCCGTCACGCGCATCCGCCTCAAGTAGCCCTCGTACAACAGCACCTCGACGACTGCAGGGGAGGACGCCACTTTGGTCGGCCGGCCGAGCGAGCGGTCGTGCGCGACGCGGTACTTGGGCTTGAAGCCCTTGATGAAGTCCCTGAAGGCTTTCATCGTGTCCGCTAGGTTGACCGTCGTGCCCCAGATCGCGCGAATCTCGTCGGGCTCGTCCTCGGTCGGCTGCGCTGGTGCTGATAGAGGAGCGAGAGAAGACGCAGGGAGAGAGAGCCGATCTGCGTCGGAGGAGAGGTCGGGGTTGTTGTTAGTGCGCGGACGGGCAGTGCGTGGACGCGTCGGTGTGAGACTCAAAGACGAGTGGATGTCTCCTCTTCTATTTTTTGGAGTTGACGCTCTGGCCGGGCTCCTGTGTAATGGGATTTTTTTGTGAACCCAGACGTGCTCAATCGGGTCTCTCAAACATGAAGGGACTTACGATGGGAAGTCAAGCGGCTCCGAGTCCAGATTCGAACCGGCCCCACTGGAGCCCCTGCCTCCCGGAGTTCTATGCGCGTTTTTCGCAGGAGAAGACGAGGGAAAGTGTGCAGGGCTGCTAGATGAACCAGCTGAATGAGATAGTCAATAAAGACGGCCGTCCAGAACCCCAGACCAACATGTATGCACACTTACGCCCAAACAACGGCGGTCTGTTCCTTCTCGGGGTGCTACTCATCCCAACCGCACGGCGGGCGACTACGCCGCGAAGCGGTGTGCTTGCTTGTGTCGAGGGAGTCCCCGCGAGAAAGAGTGGATCTGCACGAGGCGCCTGACTCATCGACTGGCCACCATGCGCTGCGGGTGTCTGCGGAAGTTCATCATCGATAGCCATCGCGACATCGTCGTCGGACGAAGGGATTGGGAGCGGTGAGGAGGACATGGTGATTGGTGGTCAAGAAGCGAGAAATGAGCGCGTCTGAACGCGCTCGTCACGATGTGACATGTCGCGTCATCATACACATACAAACCTACATCTACTTCACGTTCACCAGCCCCTTCGTCTCTCGCACCTCCTGCTCGGTCACCGCCTTACCCTGTGTCCGTCCTGCTACCTCGTCCCCTAACCTTCGGACGCGCTCCTCATTCAGTCCAATCAGCGATACGAAGACGCCCTTCATGGGGAGCGGGTACGAGCCCACACGGACGCCCTCCTCCTTCACGCGTTCCTGCAGTTCCGTGAGGTACGGGGCAATTTCCGATTCCTGCAGACTGTACATGGCGCGGGGAGACGCAGTGGTCAAAAAAACATGCCAAAAGTTGTGCGCTGCCAGTGCTCGACACGCACGGAGTAAAGATTTGATGTCGGAAGGGCCGTTCCGAAGGCGGAGGGAGCGGCAGGAACGCCTTCAACCCATCGAGCATCTTCTGGAATAAACTCGGTATGCCCGGAAGAACGCAGAGTGTCCCTTCCAGCCGTACTACCGGCTAAATCAAGAGGGTATCGTCAACAAGACTAACTTTGATGCGTGGCAGAGACGAAAGGATGATCGATGGCTGCTTACGACCCATATGTCCCTCGCAATGAACAGCGTCTCTGCGTTGGCCGGGAAGAGTGCCATCCTCTCCCGCGCACGCCTCTGCTCCTCGTTCTGGGTGTGCACCCACGATCGATGTTTACTCATTTCGGCCATTCGTCGGAGAGTCTCAGTGTGGTGCACGAGGGGCTGGTTGAAGGCCTTTGCCAGAGATGCATATGTAATGTCTGCGGGTGAGGGTATATCGGTTAGCGAGACTACAAAAGGAGATACGTTACGATCTCAGGCTCCGTACCATCATGAGTGGGTCCAATCCCACCACTGGTAATCACAAAATCGTACTTCTGAACCATTCCTCTGCTTGCCTCAATTCTTCAACGCATGAAACACATCGCTTCATCCCACGTCGAGAAAAAGTACGAACTGTAAAACGTACATTTCGCCTTCTTCGTCGGGTATGACCTCAACGCGCTTCCTGCAACACCGATCGCTCTAGCCTGCCCAGGACAAAGCATGGATATATAGAGCTGCTACGTACAGTTCGATGCCATTCTCGAAACAATAGCGTGCAAAATAATTAGAGTTGCGATCAAGAGTCTTCCCATTCAAAATCTCATCTCTTTGGGACGGGCTGTTCAGTGAGTTTTGCCTGCCAATGACCAACACACAACGCACCCAATGATAAGTGCCCCGGCTGTCTTGATCCACCGCCCTTCACCCAATGGATTTGGCGGAACGGGTGACAACTCGAACCGAATGTCGGACGAGGGTGCGCTGGATGCAGCGGTACGCGCCTCTAATGCGCGATTGGAGGAAAGTGTGACGTCTTTCATGGTGAGGAGAGTGTGAAATCTTCGGGGAAGTACCAAGAGATTATAGCTGATGCGAGAGGTTGATGGCATGAATGGGGTAGTCCGAGGCGGACGGACATGAGTACAGTACGGGTTCACTGGTGATTAGTTATTAGCACAAGACCAACGATTACTGCGTTGGTCACCACAACTTTATCACTCCGCTTGCGAAGGGTTCAGGTGACTGACTCACCGAGCCAAATAAAAACAGGGAGTCTATACAATGTACAGGTAATTTGTTCCTTGTAGGTAGCGCATACAACCTCATAGTCCAACTTTCCAAACCATAGCTGTAAATAACTTATCAAGGCAAAAGGCAGGGAGCACCCATCATCACTACTTTGGGCCATCTGTAGTCATACCCAGCAATGATCCAGGAGTTTGTACACGCATCTCATCGACACCGATAAACCGAGCGTTTCCACCACTACCAGGTGCCCCAGGTATGGGAGCGAACAGAGAGCTAACACTTGCACAGTGCTTTGCGGTTTTGGGGGAGTTGGACGTTTTGATCCTGAGGAGCAGCGATGCGACAGATTCATCCTCCGGCGTCCACGATGGGGAGGATTGTGAAGGTGGGGGGAGATTCCTGGCCGACAGACTCGCAATTGGAAGTTCCAGGCGGAGAGGAGGTGGGACTTGTGGGCTCGCAATCGGACCAATGACACCGGACGCAGGTGGGGTCGGAAGCTGGATCGGGTGGATAGAGGGGGTGTGCGATTCTGAAAGGCCGCATTCTGCGGACTTGGGAAGCCAGGATGAAATGGACGGAAGACGAGTGCCGGTAGGTGGGGCGGAGGTAGGGCTGAGGGGAATGGGTGGGAGGATGGACTGTGAAGGAGTGAAGCGTTTTATGGGTCTGTCCGTGTCCGTGAAGCCATCCGTCGAGGAGCGAGAGGAATGCGAGTCGTAGTCATCCCTCGGCGGCATCACTTCGCGCTTCCGTTTCGGCTGATGGGTCGCGCTCGAACATCGTGCGCAACCCCGGGCCTCGAGCACGCGGACCTTCTCCTGCAGTTCCTGAACGTAGATGACCGCCTTTTCGAGGATCTCGAGCTTGAACTCCTTTTCCTGTCTCTGCTGCTTGTTCTTGCCTGGCTTCTTCGGGTTGCCAGATCCAAACTCGTCGTCCTCGTCATCCTCGTCCGCACTGTCATCGGGAGGGAGAGTAACCCCCCGCCCGGCATCGGCAGGAACGAGATCCCGCAACATGGCGAGGGCGTCGTTGATCTTGGTGCGCCTGGCCTTCTCGATGCGAGAATGGTTTTGACGACGCATCGACTCGCGCGCGGCACGTGACAGGCTGCTGGGCTTGCGCCCCCGGCGTTTCGGTTGAGGTACGTCGACGGCGACGTCGTCGTCATCTGGAGGTTTCGTAGTGTCTGCGGTGAGAGAGACGATGGCCGGGGCGAGGGCAGGGAGGGATTGGACGGCTCGATCTGGGTCTGGGATGGCGCTTATGCTCGAGCTCGGTCGTTTGGCCCGACGGGGAGGGTTACAACTGGCGGTGTACGAAAGGAGGTCTTTGCGGACAGGATCCATTGGGGAGAGCGAAGGAGTAGCGGGATGCGGCGGAGAAAGGAAGGGAAAGGAAGGAGAGGGTAGTAGAGTTTATGAGGACGAGCGGGGTAGTGTCGGAAGGGAGAGATTGCCATTAATGATGAATATTGTGCTCGCGTGCCCTCGAAAACGTGCGTAAGCTCCAGCTCGGGCAGACGACCCAAATGGCGCATCCCCATTGGCGGACACCCACACACGTGCGTACGCCATTAGTCATTCCGGGGGTCCAGGCAATTCATCCCGTGATACCCGTCCTCACCGTCTGGTAATGCAGTATGGACCACCATGATCCTTGCGTCTACGAACGTTGCTTTCCCACGTGAAGAATGTGCCCTCTGTTCACCCCACGATCAGAGCCCCCTTCTCGTCACGTACACGTGCATGCGTAAGTTTTCCAGAAACATCAAATTTACCCGTGCCGAGGAGCCGCCTTGGCGTCACTCTTTACCACGGCCGTTGTCGGCCTAACTCTTCTAGGGCCCTGAGCACACGACCACTCCCATGACATGAGAGTCGAAGGATGTCAGTGGCTTCCAGACATCTATCCGATCCGACTTGATACAGTTGATTCACATGACCTCGTCTCCTCGGCGTCCAGGAAGGCCAAGCCGCCCCGGGCCCCTACTGGGCAGACTGTGCTCAGACAGCGCAGACTTCTCTGGGTTTCCGCGGTAATCGTGACTGACCATGCGACCCTCGAATACATACGATGGTTCGGTTTGCCAGCACAAGGGTCTCAGAAGTTCATAGCCATCACTTGCGGGAGTTGCTCCCAGGCAAGTTCCGACGTCTACTCGCCGGGAGTTTGCCGCCTACTGGATGGAATGTCATGGTCACTGTTCCTGATGTGCCCAAGGGACTGCTGCGATGATGAAAAAAAAGAAAGTCACGAAACGCGTCTCGCCCAGTGTCGAACTTTATGTGGCTTGCCGTGTCATTTCACAATCAACGACTGCCACCGATGTGGTATAGAAGGTGTTCTGACCACGTCATGCATCATGGTTTCTCCGACCTACTGTAGTCATTCCTTATCTGGGCCTCAGGTGCTCCGTCTCGGCGTCAACCGTCAAATTCAGGAAAGAAATATCTGCCTGGACCACTCCGGGCCCTGCGCCCTCCCACCGCGCTTACCTGTCTGGATCGTCCTCAAGGCCTAGCCATTCATATACTGTACCCATGCACGGTCTGAGGGCCCTCAGAGCCCCCAGTTTGGTTGTCCTGCTCATGCTAGTACTGTCGGGTACACTTCGAGGACCACGTCCCGTCTTTTTAAATAAGCTCCTCCCCTATGTTTGTGTTATGTAAAGGAAACCCCATCTACAATGACAATGACATATTCACCATCAGGACGAATATCGTGATGCAGATTTTACACACGCAGATCCGCGCCTTTAGCGAACCAGTTGGGTGACGGGGGGGTCCAAAGAAGGCCTCGATTCATACACCGAAGACGTGGACCCTCAAAGTCATACCTATCACACGGGGTCGCTAGGCGAGGCGCCGAGTCGTTCATGGGCGTAGCGCAGGAGCAGTTAACGCGCAGGAAGCTGTATTGGATTCTAGACAGCTATAAAATACCTACAATACCCAAATCCACGAGTAGACGTAGAGCCCTCAGGCCTCAAGAAACGGAGTGCGAGGCCGCGACCGGGGCTACCCTGACGTATGTACTCATTGGTCAACTCATACATATTCCAATAAGGTCGATAAATCCATAGATAGGTTGCCCGAATCCACGTGTCAGCGCGACATCACGGACACGATCCATCTCATCGGCTTAACCATGTCGACGACGCTCTGGACTCGGCGTCTTGCCGATCAACTTGCGCCGAGTTTATCACGTCCCGCGCCAGCTGCCGCAGCTGCGACGGGTGCTCCGGAGCGCGTGTATTTGACGGAGAGGAAGTGCCCAAAGAGGGGTTCGCCTCGAGGCGTGCAGCTGACTAGACGATAATCCGAGGTTGGTTAAGCCAGATCTTCGGCACGAAAACGGGGGCGGCGCGGAGAGTGACGGACTCACGAGCTCAACTCCGTACCAGGCCCGGACGGTGATACCCGTCGGCGGCGGCGGAGGTTTGGCGTCGCCGTTGTCGTCCCCAGTCATTTCGACGACCATGAGGAAGAATCGGATGGCCAATGGGATGTCCTTGGCTGTGTACGCCGTTTCCGCGGCCTGGAGCACGTAGAATGGGTTCTGGGGCGTCAGCAGCAAGACGTGGGATAGAGACTGCAGGGCCGAGGTATACCTGTGAGCTAGATGTCAACGCGCAAAACTGACTCGATTAGCGTGGGTTCGCACGTACTGATGACATGAAACGTATATGTCGGCGAGCTCCAGCCAAACTTCCACGTCGGTGTAGAACGTGTCGGCCAACTTGCAAAGCTCCTCCAAAGCATTTTCGATTCTGCCGAGTTTCCTGAGCATGGAGATTAGTCGCTTCCAGATCGCCTTCGGGTATTCGCAAGTTTTTAGTAACCCGGCACGACAAAGTACCAAAGCGAAGGCAAACAACATACCGTATTGGTCGCGTCAGCGTCCAACAACTGTTGGTAGAAGAGTAGCGCAGCCTCCGGGGTTCCGTTCTTCTCTTTCAAGATACCCTCGAGACACTGTACTCGTGGCGACTCCGGGAATTTGGCGGACAGATGGATTAAACATTCCTAAGTCCAGTCGTCGCTGGATGAATATCCACCCCAGATACAAGGATTGTGCGGGTTTAGCGACTACTCACTTCGGCAACATCGATACGCCCAATATCGATAGAAGCTAGTGCCAGTGATTCGTAGAACTTCCAGACTTTGAGTGGAGTGGCCGTGTCAGCTCAGCCCAGCGTGTGTGCACGGAATGATTATTAAGAATAAGAGAAGAGAACGCACCGTCGTTGCCGAGCCTGTGCTGCACGTTGTTGCGGAGGACGACAACGCCGCTCTCAAATATTTGACGTGACGCGCGGGTATTCGCTGTAGTGTGTTTTGCGACTTGTTCAAGGGCGCTGGCAACGTCCATCGTCACGCCGCTGTCGTCAACACGTGGCGACGCGGCTTTGAAGAGGGCGGAATAACCGGGCCGCCAGACACCCTGCACATCGACGATGTCCGTGAGGGTAGAACCACCTGCTACGAGGTCAGCGGGACCCCCAATCTACACACTCATATCGCATGGGTTGAACCCTTTCTTTTTGAAGTTCACCACATCCTGTGGGATCTCAGGTTATCCAGCAGGACGCCATCCGAGTGCGCGACCTGCTGCTTCTCGCACACGTCGCGGACGGTGCCCAGTGGCCCTCGCCGACGTCCGCGCCAGTGCGGCAGCCCGTTCTGGTCAGCATTAACATCCCGTACGACCTGCGTCCCGCAGCGGACGGCGACGACATCTCAAAATCGATCAACTATGGCTCTCTGTCGAAGCGGGTCCTCGCTTCGGTCGAGGAGGAGGATCCTTCTTCATCTTCTGCTTCCACTCGCCAATTTCGCAGTCTCGAGCAGCTCTCGGATCACATCTTTTTAGCGTGCTTCGGCGCGTTCCCGGAGATCCGGCACATGACCCTCGACATCGTCAAGCCACGAGCGTTCCCGTACGCCGAGGGCATACGCGCCCTCTCGTCGCGCGCGAGGGACGACGACGGGTCCCTCCACCGTCTCTCCCCGGATCGCTTATCGATCCAGCAGCTTTCTTGCAACGTCATCGTCGGGCTGAATCCGTGCGAGAGAGAGGACAAGCAGTTGGTGCGCTTTGATGTGGACATATCTACGACGAAGACCCGCGAGCCAGGGAACGCGTTCGATTTTCGGCTGTTGGCGAGGGATATACGCCAGGTGCGCGCGTTTTATTCGCTGGATGACATGTTTTGGAAAGAGAACTGAATCAGTCCGCCAGGAAGTTGAGGCTTCCGAGTTTGTATCCCTTGAATCGCTTGCGTCCCTAGTCGCGAAAGTCACGCTTCGCCACGCTGATCAGCCGGATGATATTGTCACTGTTCGTGCTGCGAAGCCCAAGGCTCTCGTGTTCGCAGATGCTGCCGAGGTTGAAATTGTTCGAACGTCGCATGACTACCCATCTGTTCTTGGGTTATCTTCACTCGGGCTTGACCCTCTCGTTGGCCCGTCAAGTCTTGATATCCTAGTCTCAGATGTGGTGTCCAGTCTAAACGTATCACCGGGGTCTCGTCCACAAGGGCAACACTTGGCTGCTATTGCTCTGGGGTCCAATCTTGGGGACCGCTTTGCGAATATAGAAGCGGCTCTCCATCTCTTAGATCACCCAGAACTTATTTCAGAGCTGAAGGAACCGGGGGAGCCCAAGAGTCTAGCAGTTGTAAACACGAGTTTCTTATACGAAACCGCGCCGATGTATGTCACAGATCAGCCCAATTTCTTGAATTGCGCTTGTATCGTACGTTCCTTCAATCATGCGCTGCCAGCTCTCAGTCTCCGCCCTTCAGGTTAGGACCAACGTTGCGCCTTTTACACTTCTGGAGATCCTGAAGGCCATAGAGCGCACCGTGGGTCGTGTGCCTTCAATCCGCAATGGTCCGCGAGCCGTCGACTTGGACATTCTGTTCTATGACGACGCACGTATTGACACCAGACCCGAGTCGCGCAAAGGGTCCCTGGAAGATCTCGAGGGACATTTGATCGTCCCACATCCTCGGATGGCCGAACGAGAATTCGTTCTGCGACCTTTATTCGAGTCAGCATCTGTTCTCCCTACCGAAGATATCAAGTACTAATCGCCCGCATAGTATGGTGCCAGACTTCATTCACCCAGTGCTCCGCAAACCGATCCACGAGATGATTTCCGACGTGCTAAAGGCATCACCCGTCGGTTCACCGCCCATGATCAAAGTCATGCCCTTCCCCAAGTATCCCCATTCCGCCGACAACGCACCACCAGTGGCGCACCTCCCGAACATCCCGCGCACTCAAACATACTGGAAGTTCCCGCCCGCTCGATCAGCCGTCCCCGCCGGACAAGCGCCTCCCCCTCGACGCCGAACACGTCTCATGGCCACCCTCAACGTCACCCCAGACTCGTTCTCCGACGGCTCCGACCACACCACGCTTTCAGCCGCGCTCGCCTACACCACCACTTCCGCAGCCGCAGGCGCGGACATCGTCGACGTCGGTGGGTACTCCACGCGGCCAGGCGCGGCCTACGTCTCGCCCGAAGAAGAGACGAGCCGTGTAGTGCCCGTCATCGCCGCAATACGCGCGCTGCCCCCCAACACTACAGAAAAAAACACAAGCGCAAGCGCAAAGGATATGCTGATCAGCGTCGACACGTTCCGCCCAGACGTCGCACGCGCCGCGGTCCTCGCCGGCGCCAACTGCATCAACGACGTGCACGCCTTCACGGGCCCGGACTATCCGCCCGCTGCACCGTCGGCGTTGGTGTACCTGGAAGGCATGAAGCAGGCCGCGCGCGAGCTCGCCGTCCCCGTCGTCTTGATGCACTCGCGCGGCGAAGCAGGCGCGAACAAGGACTACTCCCGTTATGGCTCGGTCGTGCGCGGCGTGACTCACGAACTCGGACGAAAGGTCGAGGCAGTCGTGCGTGGCCCAGGTGGCGTTAGACGCTGGCTCGTCTTGGTCGATCCTGGTATCGGCTTCAGCAAGTCGGTCGAGGGTAACCTTGAAGTGCTGCATGATGCTGCTTCCATCACTGCCAACGTGCGTACGGAAGATGGTGTGTGGAATCCCTTGCACGGATACCCTCAGCTCGTTGGCCCGTCACGCAAGTCATTTCTCGGGACCATTCTTTCCCGGTCAGACAACGAAGGGACGTATCAAGGCCGCCAGACGACACCAAAGGAACGTGGGTGGGCCACAGCAGCTGCGGTCGCCGGTGCTGTACAACAAGGTGCCACCGTTGTTCGTGTGCATGACGTTCTTGAACTTGGCGATGTAGTAAGAGTGGCCGATGCCATCTGGAGCTAGCACTGTCATGGGCCTGATAAATATTACTATCGTTGTCACAGTCTCATGGTCAAACATGCACAGGATATAAGTTCTTAATGCCTAGTTCATGGTGGGCATGGCAAATGAGCATGCATAAAAGCACAGCGATGACGATAGAAAAATATGCAGATACAGTAACCAGTCAAGGGCACAGCCGCCCCCATACGTCAACTCTGACACCAACGGAAGGCGGTCCTCCGATGAAGGCGCAATGGGTTTTGGGCGGGTGATGATTGAGCTTGTAGTTCTTACTTCTCGGGGTTCGGATTCCTGGAAGGAATGGGACGTCAGTGTCACGATGCTGCAAACCTGGAGAGATTGAAAGGAAGGATGGGGGGATCAGATAGGAGCGAAAGACGATGATGCATTGTTGTCTACACGATAGTTTCGGTGTGAACTATGCTTGTGGTTTTTGCTATTCATCAGATTGAGGGAAAAGTCGCTCGAGCACACAGAGAAACGCGCGCGAAGCTAATCCGAAGAGAATGATACCAGAACGGAAAGGACTCACATTCTCCGCTTGCCACCAGGAAGAGTTGTGACATTTACGAATCTGTGAAAGAATCATTGTTCAGACAAGGCGGGCGCGCGCACGAGCGACGGACACGAACCTGCGGTTGTAGAGCATCCGCTTCTTAGCACGCCCTTTGGGTGTTTTCTTCTTCTCCTGCTTTTCGACCTTGGGTGTCTGTGACTTGACTTTGCCGGCGCGGGCGAGAGATCCGTGTACTAAGTCCCGTGAATGATGAATGCCCGATAATCTTGCAGAGGAGTCAAACGCACCTTTTCCCATCTTCTTGGTGTTGAGACTCGGTAGACGGTGTCGGTCAATCGTGAATCTGGTAAGTCCTGTACAGCACCGCGATCAAGGTTTAAACTCCGACCATATGCGGACCCAGATCCACCACTACAGCGTAGTTACATGTATCTTTTCCTGCGAATGGATTTTCGTGATATCACAGCAATGCATTATGGTATCATCGAGTCATTTTGAGGGCATGTGTACAAGTAGGCCACAACCGCTCAGCTTTTATGGAGGTCGTAGCCCATAGGGAATATCCGCGTTGAGAACTGTCAGGAACGACTAACACGGCGGGCAGACTGCAGCTACCTCCCCGACACCGTGACAGTACGTCGTCACGAATCTTCGGTGCCACCACCCTCGGCTCTCGCAGCACGGCGTGCCTTCTTCGCGGCATTGGCGGCAGCGGCCTTCGCCTTCTTTGCCTCCGCTTTCGCAACCTATATAAAATGTATGGAAAGTACGAATGTCGTAAGTTGTGCAGTAAACCGACCTTCTCCGCTTCCTCTTTCGCCTTGGCTTCTTCTTCCGCACGACGCTTTTCTTCCTCGGCCTGTGCCTTCGAAGGCCCTCCGCCGGGACCCGCCTTGTTTTTGCGCTTCGCTTCTCGTGCATCCTTTTCTTCCTGTTTGATGCGTTTAATCCGAGGGTCAACTGAAAGAGCCACGTCCACGATGTTTCGGAGGCGAGCGGTATCTTCCTTCTTGCGACGAGCGCGTTCCGTCTTGTTCTTCTTTTCTGTGTATCGCTTGTCGTCACGGCTACAGGCAATGTTAACGAGCTGTGATTTAACGAAGAGGGCGCCATACTTGTCGCTTCCTTCATTTACTTCTTTATCAAGGTATTCAAAGCTGCGCCAACTGTCGAAATTGTACCAAAAGTCGTAGAATCCTTCCACCTTCTCCTTCGAGTCCAGATATTCACCAAGTAGAGGGACGGGTTGTTTGCGACTGAAGCGTGCTTCACGTCCAAAGACGGGGCCAAATTTTTTGAAGAATGCCGAATTCGGATCCTTCGCCTTTGTGATCTGCTGGGCGGTAGGGACATCGGCCTCGAGAAGTTCGTAGTGAGGATCGACGGAATCGAACTGGCGGCGCTTTTCTGGATGAGTGAGGACGTCGTTCGCCTTTTGGATGCACTTGAAGAAAGCGTCATCATTCGAATCGCCAACAGCGCCGGCCTTTTTGTCAGGGTGATGCTTCAACACTTTTTTGCGATCTAGGCCAATCGAAGAACGTAAGGGTTGGAAAGCGGGGTTCAGAAAGGTACATACGAGCGATCTTTATCTGTTCTGGAGTCGCTCTATATCTAAGATGCGATAGCCCAAGGACAGCGTAATTATCTTGTTTCTAAAAATACAGGATGCGACGTAGCATCGTAAGAGGGCAAAGGAAAAATCCTGTGACTTACCTTCCACTCCTTGGGATCCAACGATAAGATATCTTCGGTCTCTTCTTCATCACCAACACCGAGATCATCCTCATCATCACCTTCTTGCTCGAGGTTTCGCCGTCGCTTCTGCTCCTCCTCTACATGTCTATCATGTTCCTCAAAAGAGAGATCGTGCACAATTCTCCGTACGTGGGCCAGATATGCAGGCCCCACAGGAATGAGTTTACGCTCTACAAAGGCTGTAGCAAATTGGAAATAAGACTCGAAAATAAGCAGACACGGAGGTCACGAACGCAAGATTTTATTTCCTTGAGAATTCTCGGGTTTCCAGTTAGTCGGGAGCGGAGGAGGGACTACAGGAAGGGCGATAGTGTCTCCCATGATGATAAAAACGGTGAGATTTCTATTACACGCATCGTCCCCTTCGATGGGTCCGTGGGAAATGTCCTGCAATACGGTCACGTGGTTGACGTGTTTTGCTGTATGGAGATGGAGCGGATACACTTGAATGGGATCATTGGACATATATGAACACGGTCATCCGAGTCTCTTTTACCCGTCCCCAAAGTGTCCTGACTAAGCGTCGTCTCGAGACAATGTCCGGAGTCAGTCTACCTCTTCACAAGTCGGCCTCTGGCTCCAAAGTCTTGTCTGCTTTGGACACGCGCCTTCCAGCGATAGACTTTCAACCAGATGAGGACGGCATCATTGACCTCACTACTCCCGAGAATGATGCGCTATATGAGGTTGTAAGTACCCAGGTCGGCCGTCCCTCTTCGAGCACGGACTCGTAAGTACTTCAAGTTCAAGTGCAAGATGTGACACCATCTGATGATCACAGCGCTTCTTTGTCAAGTCGTGTGGAAAACCGTCGCTTGAAGAAGACAGACTCCTTGAAGGAAAACGAAGGCGCAATGGAGCAAAGCTCCAATAGAGGGCACAATATTATTTCCACCTTGGCTTCTTATCCTGTGTCTATCAATCCCCAGAGACCGGGCATTGTGATAAAGCCTCCACCGCAACTACCAGAGCCGACGCATCCTCCATATCACTACGCAGACAACATTCCGTCACCAAAAGTAATTTATATTCGGGACGAGGAGTTCGCTAATGAGATGATAGCTAGTCTGAATGGGTAAGTCTGCTATTTGAAGCTTGTCCTGTCGCAGAAGCTTTATGTGTTATGGATGACCGACACAGCTCTGTTGGCCTTGACCTCGAGTGGCCTTTTACTCCGAATAGATTTGGTGGTGGCAAAGAAGGGAAGGTCGCTCTTGTTCAACTCTGCGATGTCGACATCATTCTTCTTATTCATGTCAGCAAAATGAAACGTATGTCTGATTTTATACGAGGGCGTTGAATAGCACACTGACCTCACGCAAGGATTTCCTGAGAAAGTTAAAGTGCGTGTGTCCTCTTCATTCAGTCACGGCAATGCTTAGAATATGTTTGTAGGAGCTAATTGAATCTTCGAAAGTCCCGAAAACTGGTGTAAACATTCGCAGTAAGTGAAACTTATCGTAAAGTTATCTGGTTGTTTAACGACATGCGGACGAATCCAAGATGACGGGATGAAACTCTTTCGCGACTATGGTGTCTTCGCTTCTAATCTGGTCGAACTTGGCGCCTTAGCGTGTCAAGTCGACGAAGGCTTTGCGTTGACTTTCAAAAGGCCTATCGTAGCACTGGCAAAGGTTGTTTCTTATTGTCTACACAAAACACTGGACAAGGGCCCAGTGCGTACGAGCGACTGGAGCAAAGATCTTACGCGGGAGCAGATGATATGTACGTTCCTGGGAAAGGCCAGAGTGAAGCGACCATCTCACAGACTGTAGATGCCTCTAACGACGTGCACTCTGGGTTGATGGTTTACAGGTCTCTCATGGAGGCAGCGAGTTCTTCGTCGAAGACACGGCTCACGCCCGAACGCTACACAGCAGATCTAGCGGAGGAACTGAAAGGGAGGCGTGACAACGATCTTACTGGCCAGACCAGCTACGATGACGGTGCGCGGAACCCTTCACGAGGTGGTGGAGGGTCTCATCAACTTGCATACACGCTCTGGCGTCAGGGCCACGGGTTGTTGGATATCTGTATCCGGATGGGGAGCTCGACCAACCCCGAGAGCGAAACAGTAGTGATGTACGTTTGCATTAGTTCGACTTGAAGAGTCGTGCTCGCTAACTTGAGAAATCACAGCTCATCCATTCTACGTGCATTGACTGAGGACCCAGTGCTTCCGTTTTCTGTCCAGGAGTTGATCTCCCTGGTAAGGTTGGACAGTTCGTCTTGGGCTTATCACAGAGATACTATCGAACGCTGGGCTCAGGAGGGGCGTGGGTCTTGACAGTGCTTAATCTTGAATAACTGATTACATGACTACCGTCATCCGCTTCTAATCTCACCTTGAGACACGAAGACAGTGTTGCATCGGAAATAAGGATGGTGTACAGCAGCAGTTGTGTGAGCGGCAAGGGATGTCATCGTCATCGCATTGAAATATTGATCTGTCGCATACAAAGCCCATTGGTGGTGCCAGCGAAAGACCGTGGAGGAACCTCGTAAACAACGCCCGCGGATTGCAAGAACGTCGATCAACGGGTATTTTGGTCTTACGTTGCCAAGTTGTGGTGAAAGTGTGTCAGGACCAGAGCTGAGTGATCGTCATAGTATTACCAGGAGAGTGTAGTTCCACTATTAAAGGTGGTAAGCGAGGACGACAGTCACCACACGAGGCGCGTTTCCCCTCTCATGCCAACCATGTCCCGAGTTTCTACAACACCTTCCTCCTCCAATTTCCGATCTACTTTCGATGCCGCTCTGCAGGCATTCGAGAATAGAACAAAGAGCAAACTCCTTGCACACCCCCTTGCCACCCAACTACAATCCTGCGACTCACCCTCTGCAATTTTGTCCGTCCTTCAGGACCTGATCCAGCAATTCAATCAACGTCGCAGTAGCGACCAGAGATTATCAAATTGGCTCAACCCGACTGTAAACGTTCTCTTCGCATTCTCTGCAACTCTTAGTGAGGGAGTTGGCCTGGTACCTCTCAACTGACTATCTTCACGCAATCTGCGAGCTGATTGTCATTCATAAGATATTCTCGCCTGCAAAGGTAATTTTTGCCGGCGTTGGTGTCCTTCTTTTGGTGAGCTTTCTTCTCTATTCCTCGGTATGAATCATCATGACATGAGGGTGGGTTAGGCGGCAAAGGACGTCGATGCTAGCCAAGAGGTTTTGATCGATGTCTTCGAGCGGATCGGGAGTTTCTTCAGGCGTCTGGAGTCTTATACAGAATTGACACCATCAGACGCAATGACGGACGTCATAGTGAGAATCATGGTCGAGGTGCTCTCTATCTTGGCGATTATGACAACGGAGATCAAACAAAGACGACGGGGTGAGTTGATTACTGACAATTTCGGGCTCTTGGCTGACCTTCGTTTAGAAAAGTATCTGAAGAAGCTACTAGGAAGAAATGACGTCGAAGATGCGCTGAAGAGGTTGGATAAACTTACCCAAGAGGAAGCTCAGATGGCAATTGTGGAGGTGCTGAAAGTTACACGGAATGTAGATGACAAAGTCGATGTCCTTATTGATGGTACGCAAAGTGTCTCTCTTTTCCAGCACGGTGTGCCGACATCTCATCTTTCCAGACGGCAAAGAAGCAGAAATCAAAGCCGAAGAAGAGAAGCGTTCGTGATCTCTTCATCTCACTGCCGTTGTTTCTTGTGTCGATCATTCCTACAGGTAAGAAACTACGACAAGCCCTCCACAAATGGCTTTCTCCTCCCGATCCCTCGACAAATCACAATATCGCCCGCAAAGCTCACCACGAGGGAACCGCTGCTTGGTTCCTCGAGGGTAATATTGTCAAGGAGTGGAAGTCTAATCCTTCTCTCTTATGGATTGATGGCAAACGTACGTTCCTTTACCATCCTTTCCGCATCATATGGACTCCTCTCTTTGTAGCGGGCTCCGGCAAGAGTGTCCTTTGGTTCGTAGTTTCATGCTATGGATTATTGTCGTAAATGTCGATTAAAATCATGATAAGCTCCAGAATAATCGAAGACATTACAGCACTACGGGAGGCGGGAACAGCATCCTTGGCCTACTTTTATTGCGATTTTCGGGATGAGGATAAGCAGAGCTGTCGCAACATGATCCTTTCCATCCTTTCGCAGCTTGCCACTCAGTCCAACGTTTGTTGTGACGTACTCTCTCAACTTTATTCCGCACACGGCGATGGGACGCGAAAACCTAGTGATTATGACTTGAAACAATGCCTCAAAAAAATTCTCCTGGTCCCCAGTCAAGGTCCTATTTACCTTGTTGTCGATGCTCTCGACGAATGTCCAAATAACTCTGGAATGCCAACTCCACGAGAAGAGGCCCTTGATTTTATCGAGGACCTTGTCAACCTCCATCTCCCAAATCTACACATATGTGTCACAAGTCGGCCCGAGGTCGACATTCGAACTTCCCTTGAACCTTTGACATCTCTCCGTGTTTCCCTCCACAACCAACCCGGACAAGCGAAAGACATCGCTGATTATGTCAGTTCAATCGTCTATTCCGATAAGAAGATGCGGAGGTGGCGCGATGACGACAAGAAGCTCGTCGTTGATACACTCTCCGAGAGGGCAGACGGGATGTAAGAATATCGCTCTCGACTTTGAAATGGGTTCTCATGTTGTGATACAGGTTTAGATGGGTGTATTGTCAACTGGAAATCCTGCGTCACTGTCTTCCGCCAAGTATCCGTGGAATCCTTGACGAATTACCGGAAACGCTCGACGAGACGTACGAATGTGTATTGAGGGGCATCAATAAGGCAAATCGGGAGCATGCTCTTCGTCTCCTCCACTGTCTCACTGTCGCTATTCGGCCACTACGCGTCGAAGAACTTGCGGAGGTCCTCGCTGTGGACTTCGATGCGGCGAACCGTGGAGGTATTCCAAAGTTAAACCCTCGTTGGCGGTGGGAGGATCAACACCAGGCGGTTCTTTCCACTTGCTCAAGTTTGATTACAACTGTCGATGATGGTGACTCTCAAGTAGTGCAATTCTCTCACTTCTCGGTGAAAGAATTCCTTACATCAGATCGACTGGCACGTTCGAGTGGAGATGTCTCGCGGTATCACATTCTTCTTCAACTTGCGCACACTACCCTCGCCCAGGCTTGTCTGGGCACCTTACTCCGTCTCGACGATGGGGTCAATTGGGTCAATTCCAGTGATATCCCCCTTGCGAGATATGCGGCGCGATATTGGGTTGACCATGCACAGTTCGAGGGTATATTGCCATGCATACAGGACGCAATGGAAGATCTATTTGATGTGGGCAAACCACATTTTGCAGCATGGCTCCGGCTGCACGACATCGACAAGGGTTGGGTTCAGTTCCTATCCGACTGGTCCATGCCCGATGCACAACCGCTTTACTATGCTGCGCTATGTGGATTCTATGGCTTGGCAAAAGTCCTCACATTCAAGCATCCGGAGCATGTGAATATTAGTGGTGGTCGGCTCCTGACACCGCTGGTTGCTGCATTGCGTGGGGAGCATTTCCAGATCGCGGAGTTACTGCTCCAGCATGCGGCAGACATCCATGTTCGGGGAGTCTGGGAACGGACTATTCTGCATGCAGCAACGAGGGACGGCCTCGTTGACACTGTGCGGTGGTTGCTCAACCATGGTGCAGATGTGAATGCCCAGCAGGATAATGGTTGGACCCCACTACATCTGGCAGCCGGCAGCTCATATCTCGAAGTTATTCGAATACTAATTGAGCATGGCGCCGATGTAAATGCGCGGAGCAACAATGGAGAGATTCCGCTGCACCGAGCAGCAAGTCCTCACGATCCCCGTGATCAGACCGATATCTTGCAGTTGCTACTGGACCATGGAGCAGATGTAAATGCTCGGGATAATCATGGATCGACACCACTGCACTACTCGTCGTTCAAACAGAGAGGTCCTCGTACCGGTTCGACCCGTGGAACAGTCGAGGGTACACGCTTGTTGCTCAAGCATGGCGCAATTATCGATGCAAAAAACGACGGGGGCAAGACACCATACCAAGTAGCGTTGGATGCAGGGCATCTCGAGATGGCGGAATTTCTATTAGGATGTGGTGTCGGTGGAACCCGACTCGAGATATCCATTTAGCGTCTCTTACAGGTGTTTCTGCATGTATCTATTCTCTATGTTCGCGACGTTGATACTAGCTAGATACAACAACCCATGGATCACACTGCTGTTTGTATTGAGAACAGTGCCGAAATAACGAAATTCTCTATTCTTCACTGCGTTCGGCGAGCTTTGCTCTTTAGGAGTCTCATTGAGAAAACGGGGTCCGATGCTTTCGTGGGACAAGCAGGTTCTGTCGCGGTCACTGGCAGATAGTTGGATTACTGCGCTCAACAGGCATCGCACTACACTTAGGCCGCAACTTGTAAGGCCGGAGCTCACAGAATACATGGTTGTGTCTCTTCTACTGTCCATGTTATGCAGCGGTCTGGGACAACGATAACTTCCGTAACACACCATCATGATTTCATCCAAAGTCTTGCGAGGCAGCGTACTACAGGTTTCGTACAAGCCGGTATTAGGTCACACCTCCTTACGATGCCCCGGTGTAAAAGTCCGTCCCGAGCTTACATGACACTCACACAATAAACGGCAGCACCCAAAAGGACTCTTGATGTCCTCACAACATTTCAAAAGAAATGCGACTGTGAGGTAAGCAGGCCGATGTCCAGGTAAAGCAGGCCGAGGTAAAGCAGGCCGAGGTAAAGCAGGCCGATGTCCATCGGAGGCGGTCCCGGGCCGGGTCTACCGCCGCAGACACTCGCCGGCAACGACCACTTCAACCGCCGAGCAGCGTCACGGTAGAGGCGCAACTGGCGCTCCGACCCTATACTACGACCCACGGAACGCATCCGAGTAGCGAAGCGCAGAACCCCCGATTAGTAACATAGGGCGGTGAGAACACTACTCTACGTTGCCAGTCGGCGTGCATATTGGGCACAAGTCCCCGTGCATCTTCAAGTTTGATATGTAGACTTCCTCCTCACAATACATCAAATAACCATATATGTCAACCGATTCCGAGTCACTATCGCTGTCCGAGTCGTTGGTTTCAAGTTCAAGCTCATCAGTCCCCTCGGCTCCACTGTCATTCGAGTCACATCAAGTCCGCCCTCATCGACATCCGAGTTGTAGTCTCTCTTCGGTTCCTCATGTCCGAGTCCATCTTCTTCATCTTCAACATCGATATCGCTTTCCTGGGGCCCTTCGTCCATCTCTCCTGTATCATCCGAGTCATTATCTCCCTCAGGTAATGCGCCACGGTGGGTGATAGAGGTACTCCTTCCACAGCCCGAAACTATTCGGAGCTGTCTGGAAGCGGTTCTGTACAACAAAGGAGATACCGAGATGGCAACAAACGACGCATGCGCTGTAGATGGCCAGACACAGAAGGCACCTCCGAGTCAGATACATCAACACCTATCTAACTATCGTGATATGGCTACAACTTGTAAGGCCGTTGGAAAGCGTAATAAAAGTTGAAAAACGCAATGTCGCCTCTCTGCATGCGGTCTGGCCCGGGCTCTTCTAGCACTACCCCTGAAGTCCTTGCCTTCTTGGCAAGAAGTGACCTGTGCTTCGGTTCAACAATCCATTCCCAAACGACTGGCGTGCTGCCATGTATGTCTTTAAATCATTGCAAGATTTTCGATGTCGAGTGGTGCCAAAGGCAGTTGATTCATGGGGGCACCTTGGGGAACACCGTTCCATGGTCGCACGACTATGCTGAGCTCAGACGGGCTTCCGAATAATAAATTATTGCGTCAGCGACGTTGAGCAAGTCGTGCGGCTGTCACTCAGACAGTGTCGCCAATCGATCAACAATCAACGCGTTGTCAAGAAAAGGAAACGCCGTACCAACATAGCCCATAAAAACGAACCGAGACCGAATGCCCACCCCCAATCCCACTCCCCTCTGTGCTCACCCCATGTCAAAGCAAACTCACAGTGCCATACCCCTTGGACAATCCTCATCCTCACAGTATAGCAACTCTTCCCAACGGCGTAGAGGCTCCTCCCCTTCCCGAGCTAGGAGCCCCTCCGAGTCTCCTGTTTTGGACGATAGGGATAAACTGAAAAGCTTTATCAACCGATGGCTTGAAGGCACAGACAGTGCAGATGGTCCGGAAAGGCCCGTAAACCGAAGGTGTGACGTCGCGTTAGATGCAGTTGGAAGCGAGATAACCTTGCATGTTTTTGACAACAGGAAGGAAGTGTCTCCAACCCAACCAGGACGAGGGATACGAAAGATCATTGATCTCTACCATGATCTCCCCGATCTGGTGGACAAAGCCAGATCCTATGCTGGCAAAAACAGATTTAGCTCCGAGGACATAGATGAGGACGGCGGCAATGAGTTCTGGGGTATGACAGAAGAGGAGATCGACTCGGAGAGAGAACACAGGGAGTAAGTGCGACGGCATATAATCGGCTAGACAGCGCCTAACGCCTTCACATGCAGCCGCAAACGTTGCCATGTGGCTCCGAAACTATTAAACAAACTGATTCCGGGATTCGAAGAGAAGGCCACCGCGGCTGACTCGGAGACTCTCAGCAGCTTCTGTGCTCCAGTACATCTCCATCATATCACCACAATGTATCCCGGATCTGACTCAAACTTGAGCTGCAAACGGGTGCAAATGATGCACGTAGCAGTGATACGAGTACATTGAAGGTCGCAGTGGCTGAAAGCGCTGACTCGGAATGGCCCAATAGCCGCAAGACTTCGTCAGGAACAAGGCCGCTTGGCTCTAAAGCAAAAGAGCGTGGGATTTCCAATGACATCACAGGGCCGCCTCCTCTGCCCAATCGATTACAATTGGGACGATCTGGAGTCTGTTGCTTATGCCATTCATTCTCCAAGCTTTTAATCAAATTTCTTTCTAGAATTCGTGTGAAACTGCGGGATGCTGCTCCTGGGTCTGACTTCACATCGAGTTATTTCCTTCGATGCCTATACGAAGGAGAGGACGGAGATCCTGAATCTCCTGAGGTCGGATTTCTGAAAGGCCCACTTGTTATACGCGTAAGACCAATATTATTTCCACAAGGCGCATTTAACAAAACGTTTCTCAAGGCATTTCACCCTCCTCTGCTTCCTTCGAGAACGTTCGGACCGAGCGCATCAGTAAAAAATCCACAAAGCTTTTTACTAGTCAGCTTTTTTAAGTGAAAAAGTAAAAAAAAAGCGAACAAGCTGTGGCACAACTTTGACCACTTGAGTCACTTTTAGCACCTTTTTTCCCACTTTTTTGTACTTATTTACTTGTTATAAAAAGTTGGAAAGTGAGCTTTTGGTCAATCCTAGGTTCCTCGCGCACTTGCTGGCTTTTCCACTTGTACTAGCTCGTACGAGCTCGTACGAGCCCAAAAAAGTTGGTGGTATTTTTACTGATGCGTAGTCCCAGGCGGCGTGATGTTGCCTCTTCTCTCCAGTTGAACGGTCACGTCACTCCACGTTCAAATGCTTATTCTGCAACGCAAGTACGTTCCCTCTGCCTCTATGGTTCTTATTGTCCAACTAACGCTTCCTACCCTAGCTTATTTTCGCACTGAATAGCTCACGGGGGTGGAAGAGAGAGCATGCCGGCTTCCACTACCCCACCCTCTACAACTTCCTCGTCGACTATTTCGAAGATGCTGTCGACCCGACCTCCAAATCGAGCGTGCATGAGCTTCTTCAGTGGTGGAACATGTACGAACCGTCCCGTCTATGCACGGATATGACGTCCTAATCCCTCTTTATCTCGTCAGTCAAATCTTTCCCTCTTCGGCCGACAAGAGCAGTGGGGCGTGTTCACGCAGTGCGAGGCATGCACGCGCATCGTTATCTACTGTTCCCACATGATCATCTTTCTTCCAGGACCGTAAATATCACTTCCCCCCCCCTTTCCTCGTAAATTGTTGCCTGATCGAGTTATCTGTTGTGACCTGATTCAATGCGAGGACATGCCGATGAGTCTCAAACACAACGTCATTCAATCATGAGTACAACACGGGATTCATGACAACCTACGAGCTTGTCACAAGGTCAATCAGACCTCAGTCACGGACCCATTAACAGACGGTACTGAGCTCGCACTTTCGAGATCAGATTCTAATGGTCTCGCAAATCAATCGCCAGATTGCATGTGCTGAAAGTCTGATTGTGTCATCTCGCGAAAATGGACATAACCTAAATGAGGCATCATTAATTGTCGCTGGAGATATTTCTCTTTCCAGATATGCTGCACAACATTGGGTTGACCATGCGCAGTTCGGGAAGGTGTCGGCCCGTATACGTGATACGTGGACAAAACCACATTTTGCGGCATGGCTCTGGGTGCACGACATCGACGAACACTGGGTTTTGGTTTGCGTCCAAAGCCCGATACTCCGTGGAGTGCCGCTTTACTACGTCGCGCTGCCAGTGTGCGCGCTTTACGATCTGGCAGAACATCTCATTGTTGAGTATCCAGATTCTGAGCAGGGGTGATCGACTACAGACTCCACTGACGGTGGCTCTGCGTGGGCAACATCCTCAGGTACCGACATGGCGCGGACGTTCATTTTCGAGACAACACGTAGCGAACTCAACTACATGCAGCTTCGGGGAGGGCCTCATGGACTCGGTGGAGTGGCTGCTTAGTTACAGTGTGGATACGAACACCTAGCAGGACGACCATTTTGCCATACATTCCGGCTTCAAGAATTTAAGGGAACCAAGACTTTCACGACAAGGCAGATTGGAAGGATCTGGATGTGCGCGAATCAAGTAACGCGATTAATCCACAGCGCTGCACACAAGCGTTGGTCAGTGCTGTCGAGGTCAAACATGCTCCTTGAGTGAGTTACACGTGTATCTTCGAACTATTAGCACAAGTACCCGGACGAATGAATGAAGGATAGATTGGGAAGTATCTAGTATACATAGCCAAGGATCTTCCCTCCAACATTTTTGCGACGTGCCTCCTCATGATCAAGAATACCGCAGGAAGTCGTCTTGACACGTGTCATCAGAAACTCAAGCGATATGAACGACAGCTTCAAATCATAGGACTCACCAGGATAAGCTTGCCGAACGAACGTGCAGGTAAAAGCGTGCTGGCCCAAGTCTCGATGTTGGTCACCTGTACATCGAATCGCGGCGAAATCACACCGGTCTTGTTTAACCGGCCAATAAGCTGTATCACAATCTTTCCCGAGCGGTGGTCATCAATGATATCAAAGTCGCCAATGTAACCTGCACGAGGGTCATCATGTCAGCGTTTGCCAGCATTTGCCAGGACGTGTGAGCTAGAAATGATGGGAGAGAAGGGATGTAGTCTCCTTTGTGAACCCATATCCACAAATAAAAGGAAATGCGCTGTTTGGTTGGACGGAGACAATCATATTTCGGAGACTTAAAGCGAGAGAAGGGTGGAAGCGCAACCACATCCATCGCAGTTATCACTCCGAGTTCCATACTCGGTGGCCGCTTCCCCAAAGCCACGATCGCCACTGCGGAGACGAAACAGAGATAGAAAAATGCATACCATGACGCTGCATGACACTGAGGAATTTCACCACGACCTTCGAGGACGGGCGAATGAGAACCTGGCGCTTTCCACGGCGCTCAGCATTGACAATGTTTTTCTGCAGAGATTGAATTCAGCTTGAAAAACCACAATACATAAGGCGCAACTTGCCAGACAGTCGTTCTATATACGAGGTGGGACGTAGCCTCAGCAAGGCGCGACACGAAGAGGGAAGAGATACGCACAAGAACTGACACGCGGACCATGTTTTAGACGAAGGGTATGCGGGAGTGTCGAGAACGTCTAATAAACAAAAAGTAAGCCCATGCACACCCGTCTGAGTGTCACGTCACCGAAGACGTGAGTCAAGACGGGTTATTCACCTCGAGGAAGGCGACAAGCGTGTTACAAGCAAAGGCCGAAGCTGATTCGTCCCAAGTGAGGCAAGGTCGGTGGCTGAAAAACTGTACAGTTCATCCCCTCCCATGTCGGCAATTAGCGCCTCCCCGTCATCCTCACTTTCGTGGCTAACGACCTTAATTCACTATTAGCATGGTCAGCAATGTTGGCCATTTTCTCGGTGATATGCTACTTACCCTTTTTTTTTGGTAGGGCCGCGTTCGTACCAAGACCACAAAGAGGGCTTCCCGTGTCCTCATTGAGAAATAGTAAGCTCTGCACGTTTCTAGTGAGACGGTGCTGATGAATTACCTCCAGTTACCCCCGCCTTACCCTTGATTTCCACACCAACAAACGGATCATCGATGAAGTCGTCAGTACAGCCGAAACGCTGCACATTCTAACACGTTGATATGGTGCACCTTAGGCTGTTGTTCCTTCAAAACGCTTGCGCAACAAGGTCTCTGGGTTTACAACCCACTTGATGAAGCGCATTCAACGTGGCCCAGTTCGCGGCATTTCATTCAAGCTCCAAGAAGAGGAACGTGAACGGAAGGATAACTATGTTCCCGAAGTCTCTGCCCTCGACACGAGCGCATCAGGCGGACTTGTCGTCGATCCTGATACTAAGGTTTGTCTTTTCCCTCTGGCCGTCTCGGATGTGACAATTGCTGACTGTGTGTTCAGGACCTCTTGAGGTCATTGAACTTTGAGTCCATCCCAGTCACGGTTGAGAACCCTGTCATTGCTGTACCGGAACGTGGACCTCGGAGGGAGCGGCGGAACGTACCTGGTGCTGGTCGTGCATGAGTTCGACGAGTACTTGTGTGTATCCTGCCGTTTTTCCAAGCCTGCCTGTGCCATGTACCCTTTTCCACAAAAAACATATATGAGGTTTTCTCTTGCCATGAATGGAAGCCACAGCCTGCGGTCATTTGTAAATATACCAATGCGCGTTCAGGCGGCCAAGTGCATTGCATGTTGAGGTGCTTACATCAGCGGGTGTCGGGTTGTCGGCAATGTTGGATTTCGCACGGAGCACGACATCATTTTTATCCCTCACTTCACCTCGCCTCCTTGTCCCCTTCCTCCCCTCACAACGACCTTCCACCTTATAGAAAAATTCCAGTGACATCCCTTCCATCACGATTTTCCCAATGACTATTCCTCCCAATGACGCTTTCACCCTTACCTCGCACTCCGACTCCACCCCCTCGCTTCGTTCATCGCGGTCGCGTTCCCTCACGCGCTCTCCATCTCCGAAAATAGCTTTTACGACCACGCAGCATGTTTCCAATTCCGATTCCAAGCGCCGCCCTTCCCGCCGCCAACGTAAATCGAGTGGCTTCGTATCCGACTCTAAGAAGCTTGCAGATGTAGACGAGGCCCTCGAGCGTGCCCTCAACGCCAACGGCCATGCCAATGGTATCGCTCATCAAGACGAGACATTATCGCCAACAGAGAAAGCAAAAACAAAAAAGATTGACTGGGAGATACCACGCAAGGCCCTCCATTCGTCCATCGGTATGTCGTGACTCGATCAGTGGCACGGACCTCCTGTCTTTATGCTGGCTGACAACCCCCTTCTAGGCTTTCTGACTCTTTATCTCTATGCCTCCCATGGTTCACCGGAACGTGTCGTGGTCGTGCTTTCGAGCGCTCTGCTTATCATCATCCCCGGCGAGATCATCCGACTTAATTATCCATCTTTTGAGCGCTACTATGAAAAAGCACTCGGCTTCCTCATGCGCGAGAGCGAAAAGGTATGTCAACTTCGCATCTTCGGCATCTGTTCGGTTGCAGTCACGGTTTGACACCTTCCCCCTTTTCTGATTTTGTAGAAGCATACTAATGGCGTGATATGGTACATCATCGGCGTGATTTTTGTCCTCTCGCTATACCCCGTAGATATTGCCCTAATATCTATCATGATGTGAGTTGCCATTCACTTAACTGACCTACGCAACCTTGACCTCACTTTGACCCACCAGCCTTTCTTGGGCGGACACTGCCGCTTCTACATTTGGGCGACTATGGGGCTCTCGCACTCCACCGCTTCCCCGACGCGTCCCGATCCTTGGCTTCCCCTTGGCCCCACGCAAGTCCCTTGCCGGGTTTCTTGCTGCTTCTATCACCGGGGCTGCGATCGTCTTTTCCTTCTGGAGCTGGCTCGTGCCGACGGTTGGTGGCATCGATCCCGTCTGGAATTGGACACACGGTGTCTCCGGTCCGGGCGTCGACTACAGCCCGGTGGGGCAGGGTGTGAAGGCTATGCTTGGTGACGCCGGCTTCTCGGGCTTCCCTACCGGAGGCTGGGTGGGTCTGACTGTGGTCAGCATTGTTTCGGGCCTTGTGACTGGGGTTGCAGAGGCGTTAGGTACGTTCTGATTTTTATCTTGTTGGAGAATCAGTGATCTAATTATCGGCAAACAATAGACCTTGGCCGACTCGATGATAATCTAACGTTGCCGATTCTCTCCGGTGGTTGCATGTGGGGGTTACTCAAACTCTTCAGTTGGTTCAGCTCTTGAAAAAAAAAAATTCATCTGGCTCGATGCCGACACTTTTTCCTGCCTCATTTACATTTGTCAATTCATTCCTTCGGCTAGACGTACTTTAACCCTCATCTCTTATATACCATCTGCTGTTTGAATTTGAACCCTTGTGCAACATCACTACCTCACTTTGTTCAGTATTTTGTTTTCTATTTCCTCCAACGCTTTTCTCAGGATTCGACGTCTGGAACGATCTCACATTGTATGTATACGACTCTGGTTAGTTTACCAGAGTCCCTTCTTTCTCATCCAGGAGTGGACGATGAAACCACTAGGTTTCGGACGGTGTCATGAATTCTTGTCACATCTGTGGGTATGTAGAGCTCTGATAATTCAACTCGTCCATCAAATGCTGGAGACAAAGTAAAAAGTCATCACCTGGTGTTACTTTTCGTTATTACGGTGACAAATGAGAGCATCAGTATGTGAACATTAGTATGGAGTTGAGATACAAAAGCAAACGCAGTAGTAGTCCATCATGGACGCCCAGGCCGCACACAAAGTATGTGCGTTCACGCTTTGGCACTGGTGCTTCCCAGCCCAGATCCCCCACCGTTGGTTGTAGATGAAGCTGGCGTGCTCACCGCGATACCGCTCAAGGCGGCGGCACTTCCGGTGCTGGTGCTGGTGCCGGGGCCACTGCCACTGCCACTGCCGCTAGCAAGCGCCCTGCGCCAGCTACCCACGGCGGATGAATGATGTGTACTCCAAAACGAGTCGTACGTGAGCAGGGGGGTGGTACTTTGCGCGCCTGCGCCCACCGACGTGGCCGCTGGCCCTGGCGCGGTAGGTATGTCGAACGTCTTGGATGTGCGGAAAGAGGATAGCGGCATCGCGGGCGGATGCGTTGATGCGGGTGCTGGTTGTGATAGTTTTTGTGCGGGTGGTGCTCGGGCAGCCGCTGGTGGCGCTGCTGCAGGAGCGGATGTGCGTGTTCGCTTGAATGCGGATGGAGGTGTTTTTGCTGGTGGAGGTGCGGGCGCGAGCGCAGGTGAGATTACGAGGTCTGGAGTGGAGGTGGGTACAGACATAGGCGCTGGTGTAGGTGTGGGGGGAGTGGGAGAAGGGGAAGGGGAGTGATGCGTCTCGACGAGTGAGGAAAAGGCAGCTTGATGGGCCGGAAGGGATGTCGAGAGAGAAGCGGACATGTCGGGTGTTGGCACTGCCACCGGATAAGTGAGCTCAGCGGCAAACTGAGACATGGGTAGAGGTGGGGCGGGGGGGAAGGGCGTGGACGTGGATGTGGATGAGGACGGGGCGAACGGCGAAGGGACGTATGCGAGCGTCTGTTGGGGGAATGATGACGGTGCCACGGTAGCGACGAAGGAGGACGGCGCTGTGATGGAGGAGCCAGAGCCAGAGAACGAGGAGGGTGTGACGAAGGGAGAGAGAGACGAAAAGTCCATCGTCGCCGTCGTCTCGCGCGATAGCTGCTGCTGTTGCGTGTTGGCGATACTTTGGGTAAATGTGGATAGAACGGAAGGAGAAAGCGATGCCTGCGTCTGCGTTGGCGTTCCACCGCTAGGGGTCGGCGTGCCCCGAGCATTATACGATGAGGTGCTCTTCGCAGGAGTAGACAATTGTGATGACGGCGGTGTGTCGTAGGGGGACGCGAGAGCAGCGGGAAGTGGCGAAGCGACGATGACGGTAGGCGGAGACGAAGTAACGGTCGCAGCCTGGTTTGGTTCCAGAGCACTCCTACCCTTTGTCGTTCGTGAGGAACCCGATGCGGCTTTCGGGGATGGTCCGCCGGGGGTCGACGGTGATGATCTCCTTGCGCCCAAGGAGGACGGAGCGCGAGGAGTAGACCATGAAGTCCTTGACGCTTTCGATTTCCCCTTGAGCGTAGAGTGATGAAAGTACAAGTTCTCAACCTCATTCAGGGACTGACGTTGCTAAGGCATACGGGATGATAAATAAGCGCAGGCTTAATGATTACAGCTCATTGTTAGCAAAAACGCACCCATCCGTGTTCTACCTTGAGACGAGCATATTGTAGTCTTATCTGAAGTTGCTTTGAAAGCTATGACGAGGGCAGATGAGAGATCCAAGGATGGCATCAAGGAGGGCCGACTATCAGGGAAAAATGCCCATGACGGGGAGCGATATGCTCACATTGACGACCTTGCCTTTTTCCAAGGTTGGCCTCTGTCGCTTCGCTTCATTATCTGCTGCTATGGAGGGAATGGTAACCATTGTCCTAGTGAGCGGTTCAGGGCAGATGGCCAAGGCGAGGTCGAGGCGGGGAGGGCCGCACAGGGCACGGCGCGTGAACGACTTGACGTGTTCACATCACGTGGTGGCAAGCTTAGGCCAGATGGTCCCTCGCCAAGTATCTGGGTTGCACAGATTATAAAACAATAGCAAACGTAGTTATTCCTAAAAAACAGTAACTGAAGAGAGACTTTAGAAGCAAGACTATGTATAAGTGTCCATGCTGATTGAATGCCCCTCGGAGAGGCCTTGAGGGTAATGAATCATATGAGAACAAGACTGACTCACGAGCCATGGAACGCGAGAACAACAGGTTTGGACATGGTCGCAAATGCTCCGCTTACACCCACACAAAGAAAAACCTTCACCCAACTCCCCACAGACGAACCCCCAAAACGATGAGGAACAGATGACGCCGGCGTGATCCTTCACTCAGCTTCCGCCTCTTCTTCTCCTGCAGCAGCCTTCTCATCGTCCTCCAGCCAACTGTCCTCCACCGTTGCTCGCACGCGTCGCACGTACTCCTTCATGTTTTCGCGATAGAGCTGCGCCGCTTCGGCGTTTGCGGGACTGTTCGGGTTCGGATCATGTAACAGGCTTTGTATGGAGGTGAGGATAGCCGCGACGTCGTACGTCGGCGACCATCGGTTCTGGAGAATGTCGAGGCAGAGTTCCCCACTCGCGTACACGTTCGGATGGAACATTCGCGAGAGAAATTTCACCGTCGGTGGCTTATTCGGGTACGACTCATCAAACGTCAACAAAAGTTTGAAAGTGCCGTCCTCGAACGGTGTGTCCGCTACGCAGAACGAAGCATCATAAGGATGAGGGTCGGTGCGATGCATCATGGATACGCACCGGGGCCAAAGATGACCGCATTCCATAACATGATGTTATCAGGACATGGGCTGCCCGAGATCCCTCCAGGTGGGTCGCTCGAAAGCCGTTTAAAATCACGGATAAGGCGTCGCCTGCAGTTGGTTGACTGACAAATAGAACGGATTGTGAGCACTTCTACGAGGGACAAGCAGAAACTGAACTGACCATGACAGTGGTTACGGGTGAAGATGATGGGTCTGGGCAGTGCAGCGGCTTTTCTGCCCTCGCCTTGGACTCGGGATTGGTCAGCCAAGTGTCACGTGGCGGCCCACATCGGAACAAGCTTTTTTTGTTTTCACACATTTCTGTCACAAGTGGCCGCCTCTGAAATTAATTGACTTCATTTTCGCTTCGGAGATGATGACTTTTTTGTATGAAGCAAGCTTTTGTAAGAAGCATGAATGAAAACAAAGAGGCCTCTACCAGCTCCGGCACTTTGTTACCTGTTTCCCGATGCGGATGGTTCAGCTCCAATCTTATCTAATCAGCCTCCTGTGGCGCCTGAGCCCGTGGCGGTGACCCGTTTATTTCTCACTCATCGTCCGGCCGTCACTTTACACCCTCCGGAGGTTGGTTGTCTCCGCCTGTACCACCGAGTCATGCATTTGCATTTGGGTGTCTTTCTCAGTAAGCGTGCGGGTGCCACCGGATCGCTAGCACGTCATCCTCGGCGGACATTTTCTGCGACGCGGGCGCACCACGCGGCGAACCACTACGATACCCTGTCCGTCCCAAGGAACGCAAGCAGGAGTCAGATCAAGGTCAGCACCTTCTACCGAACTCGCTCGATCCAGCATTCCGGATCTCATGCGCCACCCTAGTCCGCCTATTACAGGGTGCGTGTGCCAACCAGAAAACAAACCAAAAAATAATAATGATGTGCACATTATAGTTGAGCAAGCAGTTCCACCCTGACATAAACGACGATCCCCAAGCCAGGGAAAAGTTCCTCACCTTCAGCGAGGCGTACACAGTCCTCGGAGACGACAGGAACCGGTAAGCGCCCCCTCCTTTTCCCTCCCTCTCCCTTCTTCTCAACTCCTCCTCCTCCCCTCTCCAAATTTTGTCTCATGCAAAATTCGCAGACGGTTGTACGACCGTTCTCTTGCGGCGTCGGGCGACCGTAGTTCTCATCACCACCACTACCAACCGCCCCCTCCGTACTCCCATTACGCAACGGCGAACGAGACGCGACGCCGGACCGCGAACTATGCATGGGAGCGCCGTCATCGTCCTCCCGCAGGTTCGAACCCACACGCACATCACCGCCACCACTACCCGCATTCGCACCCGTCCACGTCGAGCGATCCTCATGTTCGCCGAACAGCAGCTGACAGCACCCTATACTACCGTTCCCCACGTACGGGCTGGAAGGAGGCCGAGCTGGATCGTGTCAATCGCGTCTCTGGGCTCGGGAGGGCAGTGCAGCTCGTCGGGCTCTTTATTGCCGTTGCCGTCGTCGGCACATTAGGAAGGAGTTGAGCCCAAGCAGAGACGCCTTTTTGTATTTTGTTCACACTTTTTTAGACACTTAGAGAGCGGCATTCGTATTTATATTCATATCCTCTGTTACTTTAGTTCAACTGCTGTCCCGAGCTTGTCCTGCTGCTCCAGCTTCTCCCTCTCCCGCGCCAACCTGCCCTTGCCGCGTACAAGTGAAACCTCAGTCCAATCCGTCCTTGCCTCCGCCAGTACGCCAAGTTTCTCGTCATAGGTCTGCTCAAACCGTGCGATCTCCTGGGGAAATGCCTCGGGCTGATCAGACAAAACGCGTCGCACGCCGGCAAAAAACACGTCGAGCACGGAGAGGTTGTGCAACGCGAGGAGCGCATGGGCAGACATTTCGTGCGTTTGGAGAAGATGATGCACATATGCGCGCGTGACAGGTGCGGGCGCATGCAGTGGGGGGACCTCGTCCACCTTGCTATGTTTCAGGGGCTCACTCGGCCGCGAGGGTGCACAAGCCATGCAGGTACACGGAGGTCGCTTGTCACCTTCGGCAGCGCAGCTCCGCAGAGCATCAGCAAAGGGTGAAAAGTCGTGCGAATACCGATTGTCGTAAAGGTTGTGTCCTATCTCGCGGGGCGCGACGTCGGATATGCCCGTGGGTGCTGGGAATGCGAAGTCGAGGGCCACGCCAAGGTCGGCGGCACGTTGTGCCCAGTGAGCGTCAAAGAGATCGATCCCAATGTCGCGGATGAGCGCGAGGATCTCGTGCGGCGAGCCTGCAGAATGAATGACGCGTGGCTTGGTCACGGGGAGAGGTTCGAGTGAAGTGCGGATCAAGGAGATAATCTGCGTGGTCACAGAAGATTCGGGTGGAACGGAGAAGGGATCGAATATTGTCACGAGACTATTCGTTGGCGTCGTGGTATGAAATGGGTTTTTCGGGGAAAGAGACTTGTGCAGGGGCGCGAGATCAAAAGTGTAGCCTGCCACGCCTTGATCGAGGTTGTCCAGAGGTTTGATGGCTTCCGCTTCCTTATCGAAGAGAGGTTCTAGCAGGGACCGGGAAAACGCCTGCCTCGCGGCGGGGGTTATGCCGCCAGCCATATGAACGAGCACGTTTAGAAGATGGGACGCGTCGCCGGCGGCAGAAACGTGTCGGCCTGGGAGCGGTCGAAGAACGTTCGCCAACCAGGACACGGAGCGCTCTATGCTGCTCATTATCCGCTTTTGTGAGTGCGGACCGGGGGTAAAAGGGATGTCGGAGAGTGCGACAAGAAGATCGGGTTGTGCGGACAGGACATAGTCCCTCCATTCGTCCGGGGTCACCTACGAACGGAGAAGATGAGCCGTGCGAGAAAAAGGGGGTTCACATTAAGGTGTGACCTTGCGTACGCCGCGCAAACAGAGCGCGGAGACAAAGTCATACCCATTCGGGGGCATGTCTCTATCGTCTGCGGGGTCCCTCAGTGACAGTGTGAGTATGTGTTGGGTTGGGCGAAAACCGAGGCATGCGTGCAACGGGTATGGGCCGGGGTGAAGGGTGGGAAGTGGCGGAGAAAGTTGCAAGCTGGAAGAGCAACAGTTGGTAGATTGAGACGAATGCACCGTCGCGAGGCGTACCGTACTCACTCACAAGGACTCAAAAGGGATGTGTATGCACCGGATGGGGTCTGAAACTCGGATGTGATCACTGGAAAGATGTGGAACGACGCCTCGCGACGAGGAGGTTATCAGACCGGGCGTCTGGACCTCGATGGAGGTATATTCGGACTGTCGGTAGAGTGTGACCGTGCCCAGCCTCGGGGTAAAGGTGGAGGGCGCAGATTGAAAATGAAATCGAAGGGTGGAGAGGTGGTGGTTAAGGGACATGCTCTGCTCCGCACCGTCGCAGGTAGGCAACTCCTTAGCCTCGCCCCCGCCACCTTTCCATCCCGAATTTCTGACTCTCTTCATTTCGGGCTAAACCCTTCCCGGCTATGGCACGTTCTTGACACCCGTGCCCCGCTTAGCGCCAGGAACGTGTGTCGGAGAGAAACGATCAGAATTAATTGCTATCGCTCGCATTTTCTGGAATATCCGGCACACCGGATGCCTGCCACCCTCTCCGTCTCGGCTTTCTCAGCGGCAAGGGCTGGTCGAAAGCCGACCTTCCTGACAGCTTTCCATTTCCCATCTGAATCTCAAAAGTCATCTTGGACGGCTTGCAGAAACAGTTCCATTAGGAAAGTCTGATGAGTTTTCCTCCTCTGTTAGTGAAAAACATGCCATCTGGCTCATGTTGATGTAGTGCTTCGTCGTTCACTCGCTTCTTGTCCACCACGGCATGGAGCGCATGCGCATGTTCCCCTTATTGTCTCGTTCAATCATGCCGCAAATATTATACAGCAGTCGACCATGACCCCCGCATCCATCATGAAGCCGAATGACTTTATCGGGAAAGCGTAGTTTTGTATTGATATTAATATTGGAGATAGATCTGGGGGCCATATCGTCGACATATCATGAGATCTAAAGGGGTATACGGTATGTGTCGCGTTCAGGGCCCTCGCATTCGCATCCGTCCGCATTAATTGGCACTTGAGGCCCCTCGATCGTCGTGTCGATGCGCGTTTCCCGGACAACTGGGCCTGTCCAGGCGCTGCGGGGGCGGCGACAAGAGAATCAGAGACAACAGGAGTTAGCGGTGGTGCTCGCGTGTCGGAGCGGGGCGGTCCGACGCGCGACGCACACTCCACTCACTCACACAGACACATGAGACCACTCCACGCCCATTTGTCCGTACATTTATCTATCTTTCCCGCGGAGAAAGAACGAAAGCGCTAGCAGCAGGATGGCGTCATCATCTGTTCATCAGCTGGCATCTTTTTTTTTTTTAGCAGACCTCCCTCCAAACGGTTTTACGGCACCTTACAGCACAACAGCAGGTTGTATCAGGCCGTATCTCTCGCCTCGCTTCGATGTAAGGCTCTCCTCTCGTCACTTTCAGTGGCACATAGGGTCCTTCCGAGTTTTATCCGACTATCAGAGGTGACTTTTATCATGACCGTGACGTGAAGGTTATCCCTACGTTGCCGACTGGCGCAACTACGATTAGCCAAACTCAAACACTATCTTCGGTGCCCTGCTGCGCCGGCGACTTGTCCATCAGCAGCTGGATGTCGTAGACGACTCCTTTCGTTACCTTACGTCCTTGTTCTCACTGCCGTCATGTGGCACGTATCCATATCGCATGAATGAAAATATGCCCTTCATCGAGGTATCAAATATCATCATGTGCCCGGGGTGGAGCAATTAGTCGCCCTGTGAGCTCGCCACACTCGCCATGTCCTCGTCCACGGACCCGTTCTCACCATCGTCGGAGCCGGACCGGCTACGCCTATGGCTATCTTTGTCTTGGTCATCCTCTTGTACAGCTGGCGCAGAAAACCTTGATAATGCACCGCCACCGCCACCGCCACCACCACCACCGCTGACGGCACCTCCGGCCTTTTTGGTGGCTGCCCACGCGTGAGCCATTTGTAAGAACTTGAACGAAGTTGGATTCGCCTCGCGTTCGTCGTCTGCAAATATGTAGTCGTAATCTGCCGTGCACAGCGGTTGATTCAAATTTTCTTTGTTTGAGCGGAACGAGCGTAATTGCGTACCTTCCACAAGCTGCCCGGTCTCTTCGTCGACGTAGCGCCGTTTGCCCTGCACGGGCATCATGCGTTCCACCTTGGCAATATCTTCCGTCGTTCCGCGTTGCTCCTCGAATGACTTCCATACTTGCAACAACGCAACGCGCTACCACACAAACGGCAGGATGTCGTCAGAGAAGTCACTCTTTGTCATCTTTCCTTCCCTCCGGCCGCGGCCGGAGGAAGGACGAGTCCTGCTTACCTCATTTTTCAGACCCTTGCTCTTGAGATCTTTGTAGCCCTTCTGGAACACCTGACGCGCCAGCTCCAGGTCGCCCTCAACCATCTTTGGTTCCCTTTCCTCGTCCCCGTCGTCACCTTCCTCATCCTCGTCCTCACGCTCGTCCCGAGGAAGCTGGATGGGCTGCGCTTCAAAAGTCGCATACGCGACCCAGACCTTCCAGTGCCCGCTTGCCGCAGCGAGCCGCTCGTACAGCGCACGCGCGCGGGCACGCTCACCCTCCTCCACCTCAAAGTCGACGTATGCCTTCCAGAGGAGCTCCGGCATCGAGAGCGGAGTTTGTGAGATGCCAAGCTCGAAAACGCCGCGTGCGCGATTGTAATCCGCAAGCTGCGTCTCCAGTTCCGCGTACTTGATCCATGCTGCGGAGTTTGTAGGGTCGAACTGCGGACGAAGGACAGGGGGTGTCAGTAGACACGAAACGTCAGGACAATACGCAAGGGGTAGCGCGCCTCGATGTACTTCTCGTAGAGTGTCCGAACACGATCAAATTCGCGGAGCTGGGACGGGAAGCACGCGTGCGTCAGTGTCATGAGGCGCGACATGAGACAAGGATTCCATACATCGAATTCCAGCTGGATGTAACCCTTGAATAATGCTTCCTTGGGGCACATCCCGATGGCCGTGCCAAGAGCTTTCCGTGCTGCAGGCAAGTCCAGTCGCCGAACCTCAAATCGCGCGTACGTCAACCATAACTTGGCGAATGTAAATTGTTTATGTGGCACAAGCCGCAGAGCAGTCTGGTAAATTTCTCTCGTCCGAGAATAATCCTAGATCTGGCATCAGTTACAATCGCGTAGGGGAGGGGACTGACAGCAGACCTTGGTCTCGATTTCCTCGAATAATGCGTAATCGAGCCATAAGAAGATGTATCGCCGCCAATGGCGCTTCTCGACCCCTGGCGGTACTTGCGCAACTGCTCGCTCGTACACTTCACGTACGTGAACTACGGCCTGTTCCTCCTCCTCCACAGTGGCGCCTTCTTCTCGTAATTGTTTGTAGGTTCCCTCCTCGAGACGAGCGTAATCGAACCAGACATCGTAATTACGGCCGTCGTGTGAAAGTTCTTCCTCGTACTGGATTCGGCGCTTGCCAAGAACGGTGGACTCTAGAGTTGTACGCGTGCCATGTTGCTTTTCAAATTTTGTGTACGAGGCGTAAAGATTAGCCGATTTTGAGCGTGGGAGGCGCTCCAAGGCGAACTGAGTACGCGCGCTTTGAGAAAAGAGAGCGCGTAGAGAAGACGAAAAGGAGAACCTACCTTGTATATCACCCTCGCGCGTTCATACTCTTTCAGGCGCATCTCCATCTTGGCAAAGGCGCCAAAGACTGCCTGGGCTTTGTCGATCTGTTCCTCTTCGTCCCCGAAAAACTCAAGCGCGGTCTGGAACACATCGCGCGCCTTGTCAACCTTGCCACGTTCCTCCTCAAATTTGCCCCATTTGACCCACACACGAGGCTCCGGGCGGACGGCGACCCAGCGTTCGTAAATGGCACTTGCACGGTCAAGTTCGTTGTAACGAGTCTCAAGCTTGATATAGGCTTGCCATCCCTTGTCGTCCGGCTCCCACGCCATCCATCGCTCAAAGACCTGCCGGGCGCCGGCAATATTTTGAAGGACCTCTTCTAGGTACACGTATTTGTACCAGAGCTGGTCCACGCGGGGGAGGAGAGTGACGGCGCGATCGAAAAGGTTGCGCGCGTGTTGAACATTGCGGGACTTGAGTTCTGTTTCGGTGTAAGTGAGCCAGAGGGGCATACTTCGAGGGTCGACATCAAGTGCACGTTCAAAGACTGAGCGCGCGCGCGCAAACTCGTTCTGTGAGGCCTCCCAGCTGGCGTACTGTAACCATTCCTTTCTAGGTTAGGGTGAGTGTGTGCGGGAAGGAGAAGGGAAGGAGGACGCACATGCTACCCCGAGTGCGACGGATGCGCTCTTCGAACTCTTTGCGTTTACGACCACGATATTCATGGAGTTCTTCAAAATCTTCAACGCGCTGTCTCGGTGCACGGAACTGAGATTCTTGTCTCTCTTGAGCCTAGAAATGAGGGTTAGGGGAGGAGGGGGGTGTAGTGGTAGTGCACTTGGTACCTCTCTGAGCAGCTGCTCTGCGGTGATCTATGGGAAGGATGAGCAAAAGCAAAAGTAAGAAAGAGGAGAGCCAGACCTGGATGGCAGCTGGTGCCCTATTTTTGACGCTGTGGAGCGGGGAGGGAGTTAAGGGACGATCGATAGGAGGGGAGGTATGGGACAGACCGAGGAACGCGACCTTCCTGCATGCTCGCTCAAGTTTCTGTGGAAAACACGAGAACGAGAGGGTCGGCGCCGGTGCTCCGGGCAGTCGTGTGAACTACTTTCCATATTAGTATGAGGGACTAATGCTATTGTCTCTTGTTTGGCCCCTCTCAGGTATTTAGGTCAACGTGCGTTCCCAATCAACAGATTTCCTGACCGGACCCGCCCCTGCTGCTGATGTGTTTTATCTGTAACAGCAACAGCCTTAGCCAGTCCGTCTTCCAGTCCCAATAACACTCGCTCTCTGAGCGTTAGTGGACAAGTCGACCTGACATTTGTCATTTGTCCCAGCTCTTTCTGACCCCTCCAAATTTTCCCACAATGGTGAGCTCTCGTCACCCCCTCCCCCCCTTTCTTTCCCCCCCACACTCACTTTCCCCTCGTCAAGGTTCTCATCAGCGATAAAAAATACGCTTGGTGTGTTGTTTCTCCTATCCGTCATTCTGTTTGCTCATTGATAATTCCCGTACAGTGAAGCATGTATCAAAGGTCACCGCTCCTCTGCCTGCAAACACACAGACCGCCCTCTTTTCGAGATAAAGAAAAAAGGCCGCCCTATCACCCAATGCGAGCACTGTCGTGAGCTCCGAAAGACAAAACAAGTACACGTCAAGTGCATGTGCGAAGCTAAAGAGCACTTGCTAGATAAAGAGTCCGTCCCAGGCCGCAAGAAAGGTGAGCTCGTATACAAAGTCAGTCATCTACAGAAGAATCAATCCGTAAGGGACTCTCCCACAACTCCAGGCAATTTAGCAAAGGTTTTAGCGAGCGCCGCGTTTCCCGATGGATTGCCCCAAGAAGTCCTCGGGGCGTCGGTTGCCACGCATCCAACTGACTTGCCTCCTCCCATGGAGTTTGCTGGTGGGTGTCTTTAGTCGTCCCTTTGTCCCTGATTTAACCGGGCTCACCCACTACCCACCAGCACACGTCTGCCACTGTAAGGATGGTGCGGATTGCCACTGTTCGAACGCCAAGAAAGCTGGTCAACTGAAACTCAAGGACGCTGCGCCGCCACCACTCATCTCATCGACAAGCCCTACAAATGGCTCGGTGCCACCAAGTATACATGCGCTTCGTCCCGTCCTTCCCCGTCCCGTTCCCCAATCTCCGTCGAATGAACACGTCGCATCACAATTCCATCCCCATAATCACCGCTTCTCCCACGGATCCGCGTTTTTCAGCCCTTACGGTCGCGCTTACGAGGAGTATCATAATTCATCCGAGGAAGGGCACCCAGACAGCCCTTCCGAGAATGGCCCGGTGACACATCGGTCGATAGACCTTATGGCGTGGTCGAGCGATAGTTCGGGCCATTCTTTTTCTCAAAGGACATTTCCTCCTTCGTCTTTTCCGGATTTTCAGGACGAGTTGGACTCGCCAGAATTTCCAGCCGGGTTCCGGGGCTCCTGTACCTGTGGGAAAACGTGTGCCTGTCCGACGTGCTTACAGCACAGGGGCCCGACTGCGTGGACCAGTCGAGAAGCTTGTTCCAATCCGGGCTCATGTAACGGGTGCTTCCATCTTTCCGAGGTTCCTCCTCATCCTGCTCCGACGCCGCCGACGACTCCCCAAGATGGCCGCCAGCAGTTTGAACCATTAGAAGAATGGATCAAGAATATTCCGATGATGCCTCCATCGTTTGAAGATGCCCCGAAACAGGATATGGCCGATTATTCCATGCTCGACCTCCCCAGGATCGTGGAGCCCATGCCGATAACGCTAGACAGTCTACCCGATGTGTTCCATGAACCCACTTCCCAGTGCATTTGCACGCCCGATCAGCGAATGCGCTTTGGAGATTATTGTATGCGCTGTCAACGCCGATGCGATGATCACGATCCTGGAGGAGATCTACTATCAACTTCTTTTTCCGGCGACCGCGCACGTTGCGTATCTTCAAATGTTCACATGCTCGACGTTCCCCCACCTCGGAGTAGAGCATCTTCCACTTCATCCATCGCAAGTGACATTTCTAGCCTCTACCCACCCTCGATTGAGGACACGAATGGTGCCCCGACTGGCTCGCTCATCCCTCCTTCGTTATCCCGTGTGCGCCGCCTAGCCTCGGACATCACCTCACCTCCCGTGGGGGATGGCGTGGGTTCAACGTATGCATTACCCTACCATTCGTCCGCACCGGACCTTGCGCATCCGTCGTCGGACTCGTATGACGCTTATTCTGGTCCTATATCGGTGTTATTTTGACCATATCATCGCTCCATTTATTCACCATTCTTGTTTTGTGTGCTACCTGGATATCTGGGATCGACAGCATGTTGAGCGCACTGGGTCATTGTACGATTGCTACGTAGTTGCACCTAATACATGCATTTATGCTTGTGTTCTCTCTACTTCTAAGCCACCGTGTGGTCAACACGTTGCAATCCAGAACACGGTATTAATCCGAACGAAAGTGTGGGAAAACATATCTATGTGTAGATTCAAGGACAACATTTCAGATACCTCCATAGCGCTCGACAAATTTGCGATGGAAGCGTTCCAGTGCACCGACGTATTCCTCCACTCCCGGGCAAAGGCATGTCAGCCGATAGTGGTACTGACCTTCTTTCTGCCCGAATCCGCTCCCGGGGACGACGCAGATACCTGTGTCGTCCAGCAGCTCGAGCGCGTAGAGCGTATCAGGTTCTTTGCCCGCTTTGCCCGCAGCCTCGATCGCCTTGGCGGACAGGTGAATGCGCGGAAACAAATAGAGCGCGCCGGGCGAGTCGACGCAAGACACGCCGGGGAGCGCGTTGAGTCGGGCGGCCATGGTCTTGGTGCGCTGCGCGAGCGCGGCGTGGGTCGCGTCGGTCTCGGCCTTCCAGAGCGCGTAGCTGGCGTCGGCGGGCTTCGGGGGACGGACCATGCAGTCGACGCCGACCTGGCCGCCGAGGGGCGGACAGAGCCCGACGGAGACCATCTTGTACATGAGCGCGATGACGTCCTCTGTGATGTTGGCGCACTCGAAGTAGCCGCCGCGGCGGCCGCACTCGCCCGTGACGCCCTTGGAGATGGAGTGGAAGGAGACGAGGGGGACGGGGGAGCCGAGCGCGCGCACGACTTTTTTGAAGGAGGTGAAGGGGTGGGTGGAGCGCGCGTGCAGGTTGGATTGGTAGACTTCGTCGGCGAGGAGGACGAGGTTGTGTTGTTCGCAGAGACGGACGAGCTGGGTCATCGTCGGTTCGTCGAGGAGCGCGCCCGTCGGGTTCCCTGGGTTGATGATCACGAGCGCCTTGGGCTCGATGCCGTCGGCGAGTGCGTTGTGGATGGCGGACTCGATGTCCGGCGCGGACGTCGCCCAGCCTGCCTCTTCGTTCAGGTGGTAGGGTATGCCGATGCCCTTGTGGGCGGCCAGCGTCGCGGTGTAGAGCGGGTACTGCGGGATCGGGATGAGGATGCCGGACTTGGGGCTCGAGATGAGCATCGAGATGAGCAACGTCACGCCCGCAGATGCGCCGGCGGTTAGGAACACGTGGTTCGGGTTCGACGGGTATCCATCTCGCTCTGGGAATGGGAATGAGTTCCAGCTTGGCTTGGATAAAGTTAGGTAAACTGCGGTCCTTCCCCGGGGGGGAAGGGGAGGGGAGGGAAAGAGGGGAAGGATCACGGAAATGGGTGACGACAGACAGACCTTCGATGAACCTCGCGACGTTCTTCCGGATGAAGGGGACGCCTTGACTGTGCGAGTAAGCACCGATGGAACCGATCTCGCTCTGGAGCTCCTTGGCTCGCGCGATGACATCGTCGGGGAACGCATCTTTTGCCAGCTCAGCGAGTGCCGGCCATTCCATCAACGCCGCTACCTGTGTAACGTCCCGCCAACGACCCAAAACGCCCCATACCCCGCCGAAGGTAAAATTAGATTATTCCCAATAGCAGACGCAAAGAAAAAAAAAAGAAGGCCAGCGAATCGAACCCGCCAAAACCAGAAAACTGAAAGACGAAAACGAAAAACGGGGCGCACCTGACGGTTGAAGGTGATTGGAGGCTGATCAAGTCCAATCTGCTGTGGGTTCCCGATGTTGGACGAGATGACCTTGGTGAACGGCAGGTCGTGAGGACCGCCCGCCTTGAGTCGCTCGCGGTATTCCTCTGCTTTGATCGCCAGTTCACCGCGCACGGCGTACTGGACGTTGAGGATCGCAGGGTTCAACGCATCGACTGTGAGCCCACGCATACTGTTTCTGTGACTACTAAGAGATAGACGGGAAAAAGAAAGTTTGGCAAAGCCACGAGGTAGCGAGATTCCGGTTATGCCCTGTAACATCAGGGCTGGCACAGCAACCGTGACTCGGAGGCGTATTACCTTACGGCGACGAGCGACGCGCGCTTGGATAAGGCGAGGCCCAATTCTGCGACTGATCATTATGGGATGTCATACATGTCATGTTAATGTTCGTGGGTGCAAAGCCATGACAAGTGCACAGTTGCTCGCTCCGTCCCCCTTCACCGTCACCCAGCGACCGAGTCGTGGTTCCTGACCAACCCCTGCCACTAAGAGAATCGGTCCTGACTTTCTCATCGATGACGCGCTGGCAACACGTCCGGCATCCGCCCTCGCGTGCAGCCACGCCCACGAAGCCTCATCTAATGATCCCTTCCGCGGTGATATCAACTGCAATGAGTTGATAACTCCTGGGGCAGGGAAACTGCCCATAGCAGAAAAAGACTTCATCTTCGGATCAACCTTCCATAGACGAATATGACCATCCCACGACCCTACGCGCATGGTGTCAAGGTTCGCACACCCCATATCCAGAGCACACGCACCGGAAGCAAAGATATCTGAGTAGTGCAGTGTCCCCAAGGCTGTGATCCAACGTGGGGTACGAAGGATGCCCTCCGTCTCCGAGATCGTTTCGTTAAACCCATGGGCAACGGCTTGTGTAAACATAGGTTTCTTCCTCTGGGTCGTCCACAAGCATATTGACCTAATGAATGGAGAAGGCATGAACTGGTGTCCGATATTTGTCCATGATGAACTCACCCGCTGTCGCCGCCACTAACGAAAGTCGACTCATCGATCATGGCAACGCACTCCAAACTCCCCTCAACGTATTTCTTCTCTGACTGGCCCTCCCGCTTCCCGTCTCGGTCACCCTCGTCCTCGACATCCGCTAGTCCGCCTCCTTCTAACAGCTCTCGTACTGAGCTCCGACCGCCTCCACGAAACACGAGCTGCGACTCGTCCACGATCTTCCATAAACGGACCGTTTTGTCCCTCCCCCCGACGCTGACTGCAGTCTCCGCGTGCAGCGCATCGAGATCGAGGACACAATCTTGATGGCCAAACAACGTCTCCACGTATCCCATTACAGACAAGTCGAATAATTTGATGGTGCGGTCGTAGGACGCGGTGTATAACTGCTGCGTCCCTTTCCGGAAAGCTATAGCCTGATTCGTATATGACGTGTGAAAGCCGGAATTTTGGACGAGATGGAGAACGCACAGATATGGTGTCCCTATGACCGCCAAAACCTCTGACCCATTCGCCTTTCTCGACATCCCACACGCACACCTTGCGGTCCCTACCAGCACTGGCAAGGTACCTCCCATCATCACTTAGGGCAAGAGCGAGCACCTCGTCGGTGTGCCCAGGTGTTTCAGCGTTTGTCGCCTTCTCCTTGCCCTTGCCTCCTCCGGGACGTAGCTTGCGGAAGGTGGCAAGTCTGGTACCAGCGCGCAGGTCCCATTTTATAATAGACCCCTCCTTTCCAGAGGTAAAAAGAAAACGCGCATCGCTAGAGGCAGCAGCAGAGGTGACCGAAAACCTATGGCCCCGCGTCCGGAGTGTAGGCGGGGGTCGCGAAATGTCAAACTGCAGGGCATGAGCAGCCGCACACATGTAGTCATACATACCAAAAGTACTCACAGAATCTGCAACGAATAAGTGCAGCTTGCCCGCGTGCTCGAGAACATCCTGCTTAAGGCGAGCAGAGATCAACTCTTTGTCAATTTCGGCCGCGTCGACCTCCCCATCGGCTAATTACACAAAAGATGCTAAAGTGAGAATGCCATAAGTATAAGAACTGGGGAAGACGACGCACCGAGGCCCTCCCGAACGGATTCAAGATAGAGCTTCGCCAAACGGAGCCTCTTTTCTGCAGGTGTCTCATCCGCATCCTCATCACCGCTCTCATTAGGGTCTACCTCGTCCGCCTTGAGGTCCATATCGTCCAAGGCCTCAGATGCGCTTCCATCCGAGCGAAGGTCCTCGTCCGTCGCGCGGCCTTTCCCTTTCGGTTTCGCGGATACGCGACCATTGCTCGTCTTGATAATTTTTTTACTAGAGGATGGGCCTGAGTCTTTGAAAGCTACGCGTTTCCGCTTGCGCGTTTTTGTGGCAAAGAACGAGTCTGGCATGATGCAAAGCGTTACGTCGCTTGCCTTCAAAATTATCGTCGGACACCGAATGACGCTTTTATCGGCCCGGGTTTCCGAAAAGCATGACCGACTCTAATTATCCCATTCCGACCAGAGTATCGAGGTCACCGAATGCAGCATAAGGATGCGTATAAAATACTCGTTTGGAAGGTTGGTGCTAGAACCTTGACCATGGGTGTATGTGGATCGATGTCTTAAATTGGAGTCCACGACAAGGGCACGTCAACATCACGGGCCACGATGACGCTCCGTGGCCTGGGGCAAGAGAACATGCACCGAAACCTCTGACCTATTCGCTTTTCTCGGCATCCCACGTGCGATCCTTACCAGCACTGATCTCCCGCCATCACTTAAAGCAAAAACGAGACCTTGTTAGTGTGCCCGGGTGTTTCAGCGATTGTCACCTGCTTGCCCCAGGCTCATCCCCTCCGGAGCATCCTTCTCCCTCCGCCCCCGCTTGCGTTGCGCCACACGTTTTATGCCCTCTCTCGCACAAGCTGTACAGCACCAACACCAGGCCCATGATCTTACTGAGATCCAGCAAAATCATTGCATTTCTTTCATAGCGAGCGGTATTGCAGAGATGCCCGAATGATTGCCCATGACCGTGACCGTCCGATTGCTAGTTAACTCACTCAGCTGCACGAAATGTGGGCTAAGACTGTCGTATCTTGGCGCCAGAGAAAGACATAACCTGTGTATGGGTGTTTCAAGTTCACGATGATGATGCTCATTCCATCGTTCAAATCCGCTGACGTGAGATCGTGCAGTGTAAAAAGTCTCTTCCTGTTGATTGTGCCCCGTCGTGTTTGTTGCGCACTCGAGAACCGCAGTAGCCGAAGGGACAGACAAGTACGTGGGGTCGTCAAAGATAGAGTACGTCCTCTTTCCCGCGGAGCACCGCCCGAGATGTCAACATGCCCACAAATCGTCGTTTCAAGATGTCGGTTCATCTCTCGCCACGTTCACCCATGGTCAAGGCTCTAGCACCTCACCTTCCAAAGAAAAAGTGTAGCCCAAAGTTGGCAGTCGTACCAACCATTTTCGATCAATAACCACAGCCGCACACATCGCGTCCCAGCGAGTTTCATCGAATGGATACAAGGATAACAGATATATTCGGTGTTGAACCGTTACAGGGTCCGTGGACAGATATTTACGAAGACGGGCTGTTGAATGCGTAGTCCTTGGTATCAGTCACATACCAGTCACCACGACCCATATCATAACGGAATAAAAAAAGCTCACCTCGGTTACATCTCCAGTCCTGTACGCTTACCACTACTTTGATTAACGAGTCACTGTCTGTTACATGGACTGTAGAAGGATAATTTGATGGTACCTATTGGTGGGTCAGAAATTCAAGCAATCCTGAAGTATGCAATGAGTCCATCGTAGTGAAAGCAAGGAAAATTGCCCCCACTTGGAACCGCCGCGAATCAAGGTGTCGTCACCGTTTCCGCCGTCCCAGCCCATGCCGGAGAGTCCGGGAATCTTGTTGTGGTCGCACATTTCGATCGGGACTTGTTAAGAGTCAACTGAATGGGCTGAGAGATATGAAGGTCTCGGTCGTGGAGTTGCTCGAGGTTTGAGTCGCCTTTTATATCTGCGATGTAGAGTAAGGTTCTCGTCTATGGCTTGCACTTTCATTCCGTTGTTTCCGCTCCTACACAGTATTGCCCGATTCAAAGCACTCGTGGCGAGCCGTCTGTCAAGATTTGTGAAGATAAAGAGGGTGAAGAGACCATTCTGCCGTGCAGAAGACTTTTTGGGACACCCTAAATGATACAAATATCAGAACACCTGACCATTGAGGCCAAGTAAGGTACTGCCGGATGCTCCTTGACCTCTTACCACCACCATGTCTGAAATTCCCATGCGTCAAGCAGAGGTGTTGAGGACTAAACTTGTCTCCCTCTCTACTGCTCTCGTTAACGAGCTGGATAACTTCCACAAAAAATACCCCTCTCACCTACCAGTACTCGACAAACTTCTCAACCCCATCTTAAACCACCCCATCTCAGCAGAACTGGCAATCAGGAACAAAGCCCCGTTCCTAGAGCCACCCAGCCCCCCCTCTGAAATGAAAGATATTCAAACTTCACTTGCCTCCATCACCAAGGCACTCTCTGACCTACAGAGGAAGGTCAACTCCACCCGCCCACCAGCGCCCCCAAAGCCCCCACAGCGAACAGCAAGGCCCCCTCTAAGTCCAACCCTAAGACCTACTTGGCTGCTGCTGGGTCTAGAGCTCAGCCCCACAGCCTGGTGCTGTCCCTATCACATCTTACTCCACCCTCTGCTGGCTGGCCAAAACTGGAAAGCATTTGCACTTCCATCAATTCAAAATTAGCTGAAACTTCCCACAGCCCCACCAGGGTAGCTGCCGCTCACTGGATGGCTAAAGGCAACCTCATCATTTTTGGCTCACCCAACACCTCCCCCAACACTCTACAAACTGCAGCAGCCCTCATCCCAGGCATCCTCACCGTTGCCTTTCAGCTACCGCCTATGTTACGATCCGCTGGAACGGATCCCACCTTTTCTTTTTTCTTCGTTCTCACACGACCGATGACCCTGTGACAGACTAGACTCGTGACTCATACCAATTGACTCATATATTGCGCAGCACGATTGATACTCAAGTACCTCGTTTCATTACTATCACCCCTTCACTTAAAACTTACAATTGATGTACTTGACACCTCGTTTCACTTCCCAGACTCGTCCTTAGCGTTCTTCAGACTCGTCTCATAATCTTCCTTACTTCGCGCATGGACCACGCCTCGTTACTATAAAAGACCCCTACGATAGACAGTTAGGCCTTAAGCCTGACTTAGTTGAACCTGTATCAACAAGCAGTAGTCTTCAGGGATAATACCCAGTTGAACCCTCTTCTCTCTGTACCTAAGTCCGTGTTGTGACTTAGCGTGAACCTGATCCCTTCAGACTACTTGAAGAACTACTACCTCTGTGCAGGTACGACGAATGACTGACCGTGACACCGACCCCCGGCTGTGTGGGATACTAGACGGCGCACCTGCTAGTAGTCGAATTAGACCGTGGACACACCGCATTTACTTGCATCGTCAGATAGAGCAGCACCAGTGTGCGTCAGGCTCTCGAACCAAGTCTTGGACCGCTATCCAAACCAGAACCGCTGAGTAGGGAGACCAGCCCCCGAACGTAGAGCGTGCTTAAGCACCCGAACACCGAACCGCCAACGTCCGGCCTTTATGCACCGCAGGGCGTAACATAAGTCAGGCTTTCACATCCGACACGCTGGCAGCTCTACTGCTTTCACTTGCACCGAATCTCAACACATACGTACCCGCACCCAAGAGGAAACGAGACGACCTACCCCACATTGTACAAGGGGAAGCTCTCTGGATCAAAGACGTCGCTCAACTTGGATACTGGGTCAAGCACGAAAGCAAGTGGTACCCCGTTGAACTTTACAGTTATACACACACCGACGAACAACAAAGGATCCACACAGCACACGCGTGGTTTATCCTATTAGAAGACGACAATGACGGAACTTGGCATACCAGAGGAGCCAACATGGTCAACATTACAAATGACCTAGGACTAGGATGGTGGGATGTAGTGGATCCCAACCACCAGACGGGGCAGCACGTTATCACTGCACCAGAACCGGCACAAATATCGGCAGCCCCTTCAGCGGGACCAGTGCCGATGGACACAATCGCGGCCACGATGGTCGCACCAGCACAGTCAGCCCAAAGTAACGGGCAAAGCAAGGGAGGACTCATTGGCCTCCCACCCCCGATCTTCGATGGCAATAGAGCCAAATCCGACCTATTCCTGGACAAATTCCTGGGATACGAGCTCCTCAACGGAGAAAGCAGAACCTTCCAGGTCCCATACTTAAAGACGGCCTTGTGCCTGTCCTATATCGTTGGACCTAACGTAGACGCATGGGCTAACGCCAAGAGGCGCTGGCTCAGGGACCAAGTCAAGGTCCATGGAGTATCCCAAAGTAGCGACATGCTATGGGACTCATTCAAACACGACTTCAGGACGGCATACATCGATTCAGACGCCAAGCTGAACGCCCTACAGAAGTTCCAAGAGCTGAAGATGATTGGAGGGGACATTGACTCCTACATCGCTACTTTCGACCGACTCCGAGAAGAGTCCAGCTACAGAGAGGACGACCTCGGAGCAATCGTCAAGTTCAGGGAAGGACTCCCACCGAAACTCCTCCAAGAAATCATCACGCACAATGTACCAGCACTGACCACCATGAACGTGTGGAAAAAGAAAGCCAGAGAACGACAAACGGTGTACAAAGAACTCAGGAATGTCACTGCGAAGAAACCATTCCCCGCGCAACAACTAGCCCAATATCTAGGGCTACGAAATTATCAGCCAACACAGCGACCAACATATGGGCTGAAACCTAACCAAGGAAGGGCCCCGCAGACAACCAGTCAAGTCGTCCCCATGGATGTGGACGCAGGAAACACCGGTCGAAGGTTCGGACCAGGGCAATGGAGCCCAGAAAGGCAAGACCTCTACCAGAAAGGTGCATGCTTCATTTGCAAAGCGCAGGGGCACATCAGTCGCGATTGCCCCCAGAAACCAAAGAAACCATACCAAGGGCAGCCGAGTCGCGCCCGCACCGCAGAAGTCGCCGAACCAAAAGCGACCATCAGTAACGACGAAGCCCTGAAACAGATCAGAGGACTGGAGGGCGTCCTCAAAATGTTACCAAATGAACCCGAAGCAGTAAAAATCCGCACGATCAGTGCGCTGCAGGATTTTTACCAGGCCCAAAACTAGCTGCCGTAGTTAGGGCTCTAAAGATACGGACGATGTACATAAACAAGCAAAACTCAATCAAATTGCTGTTTACACTATACACGTATCGAGGAAAGGCAGAAGAAACCGCACTCATCGACAGTGGCGTGACAGAAAGCTTCGTGGATTACAAAACTGTGGCCAGGTTACGCCTCGGAACCAAGAAGTTAGAACAAGTACATCCCATAATTAACATAGACGGGACATCGAACCAGGCAGGAGACATCATGCATTATTGCGACCTGCTGGTAACCAGAGGACAGCAAACCGGATGAGAAAGATTTTTCGTCACTAACCTAGGGAAAGACCGATTTATCTTCGGATACCTCTGGTTACGAACGTTCAACCCCGAAATCGACTGGACGACGGGGATTGTAAAAGGTCCAGAAACGCGAATGGAAACCTTGCTCAAAGGTAACCTAACCAGAAAGGAACATTTGGCTGAAGCAACAAGAGTGGCAGCCAGCCAACTCGAAGAAGGCGATGAATTGTACATCGCCATCAGGATGATCAAATCGGAACCAATCGAAGTCAACAAGGCGACCATCGCCCAGCAAATGGCAGAAAAGGCTTATGACGCTGGGAAGGTCAATACAGAACAAACAGTCCCCGTGGTTTTCAAGTGACATTGGAAAGTATTCTCGGAACAGGAAGCCCGTCAACTACCACCACGCCGCAAATGGGATCATAGAATCGAACTGAAACCGGACGCACCCGATGTAATCAACAGCAAGGTCTACCCGCTGTCAAAAGACGAACAGAAGGTACTTGACGAATACATCACAGACAACTTGGACAAAGGCTACATCACGGCATCGGCATCTCCCTATGGCTCCCCAACCTTCACAGTCAAAAAGAAGGATGGAACGCTCCGAATCGTACACGATTACCGAAAGCTAAACGAATACACCATTATGGACGTCACACCACTCCCCCGCATACAATCAATCCTGGAAGAACTGAGAGGCAAAACTTTGTTCAGTAAGTTCGACATCAGAGCCGGATATAACAACATTTGAATCGCCGACGGAGACGAGTACAAAACCGGATTCAAAACCAACAAAGGACTGTTCGAATGGGTGGTAATGCCCTTCGGATTATGCAACACACCTGGCACATTCACCTGCATGGGGAACGACGTATTACGACCCCTCTATGCAAAATACCCTGGGAAGTTCCAACATTATATGGACGATTGCATCGTCATGACCGGAACCGGAGAACGGGAACTCCACGTCCAAATCTGTCACGATTTCTTCGAAATACTGGAACAACACAACCTATTCCTGAAACTGGCAAAGTGCGAGTTCTTCCAAATGGCCATTGACTATCTAGGAATCAGGGTAGAAGGCGGAGAACTAATGATTGACCCCGCAAAGATCGCCGGCATCAAGGAATGGCCGACCACCCTCAAAACTGTCAAAGAAGTAAGAAGCACCCTCGGACTCCTCGGATATCACAGGCCGTGGATTCCCAACTTTGCCTGGATCGCCAAGCCACTCATGGACCTGCTACAAAAAGGTAAAGAATTCGCATGGGACACTGCCTGTGAAACGGCAGTAAGGAAGCTGATTGGACTGGTAACATCTGAACCGGTCCTAATACCACCAGACCCAGACCAGCAATTCATCCTATACGCAGACGTGTCCCAATTCGCAACTGGAGCGATCTTGTACCAAGCCGACAAGGAACAGACAAACAAATGAGGAGACCCCTTGCTCAGACCCATTGGATTCCACTCCCAGACGTTCACAAAAATGGAACAGAACTACCCAATTTATGATCGAGAACTACTCGCGGTCATAAGAGGCCTACGAACCTGGCGACACCTACTAAGGAATACGGTAACACCGGTATTAGTTATCACCGACCACGCCAACCTGCAATACTATTGAGAACCACACAAGTTGGGCCTGCGAGTCAATGGATACATCACCGAACTCGCGGACTTCAACATCCAACTAGTGTATAAGCCCGGAGCCACCAACCGCGCTGACGCTCTGTCAAGATGACCCGACCTCACACCAGACACAGACGATTACCCACTGCTCATCGCGTTACCAGAACATCTGTTTGTACCCCCAGACGCCCCGATACGAAACTACGACACAACCAGACAGAAAGACACCAGCAGAAACAGCGACTCCGGCTACGAGTCAGACGAAATGGAATTGGTGGACCACGGCATCCCCATTCTCAAGGCAAGAGCCGTGACACTACTTGACGGATCAGAACTATCTGCCAAGTACCTAGACGACAAAATCATACGGGACCAGGAGATGCAGCAAGCCACCATCAAACAGTGGCGGCTCAGCCACTCACTCACAAAGAACGGACGACTATGGACCAAGAACGACACACTCGTTGTTGTGGGAAACAACGATGTTAAGAGGGGGGTAATTTCCCTTTTTCACGACACTTCAACAGCAGGGCACCCCGGAATCACCAAGACGCTGCTCATGACGACCAAATACTACTGGTGGCCAGGCATGAAAGAATTTGTCACGAATTACGTCAAAGGCTGTGCAACGTGTCAAATAACTAAGGTAAACACCCATCCAAGTAAACCTGCCCTCTTCCCAATCATCGCCGAAGTAAACACCCTCCCGTTCCAAACAATCGCAGTCGACTTCATCGTCAAACTGCCGGTCTCTGATGAATACGACTCGATACTGACAATTACAGACCACGACTGTTCTAAAGCAGCTATATTCTTACCCTGCAACGAGTCCATCAACGCCCCCGGAGTAGCAGAATTGTACGCAAGACAGGTGTTCCCGCATTACAGCATCCCCCGCAAGATCATCTCTGACAGAGACCCCAGGTTTGCCGCCAACTTTACCACGGAACTATGCAAAACGCTCGGGATCAAGCAAAACATCTCATCAGCATACCACCTGCAGACGGACAGACAAAGCGAACGCACCAATCAGAGTCTGGAGCAATACCTACGAGCCTACCAAACTGAATGGGCAAAATGGCTACCGATCGTGCAGTATACAAAGAACTCTTGGCCACACGCAACTACGAAGAAGACCCCCTACGACTTGATATTAGGATACACCCCGACTGCACACCAACCAACTAGAGAAACAGACATACCGACACTCGACAAACGAATTGACCACATTCGCTCAGCCCGCAAGCAGGCCCAAGAGGCCATGAGTAAAGCGCAAGAAGGGCTGATTAAAGCAACCAAGTTCAAAGGATACGAAGAAAGAGAAAAGGTCTGGCTGGAAGGAACAAACATCAAGAGACCTTATGACTCCCCCAAACTCTCCCCAAGGCGATACAGACCTTTCGAGGTAGTCGCCAAGATATCCCCAGTGGCATACAAACTCCGCCTCCCTGAAACATGGCAGATTCATGACGTGTTTCACGCATCGCTTCTCACGCCCTTCACGGAGACCGAAGAGCACGGACGCAATTTTATCGAACCACCACCGGACAAAATAGAAGGCGAAGAAGAATGGGAAGTAGAACAGATCCTCGGAAAGCGACATCATGGCTGAGGAAGAAAATTGCAGTATCTCATAAGATGGAAAGGATATGCCCCTGCACACGATCAATGGATTGACAGATCCGACATGAACGCATCAGAACTCATTGATGCATACGAAACACGACAAACGGAGCGCCCACCTCGAAGGAGTATAAGAACCCCGAGGAAGGGACAAGTGGCAACCATCTGCTCTGCTACCCTCTTCTACCCCAACGAACTACCACTCAAAAATAATTATCGACCGATGTCCCAAGAACAAGATGCCACCCAAACAACCGCCACCAGCCTACCCTCGCCACGCCCCGCCACGCCAGTCGACCTCCTTCCCACCGCCACCATTGTCTTTCAGACCCAACACGGCAGACACTTGGCACTCGTTCCGGTCAGAGGGATAGTCGCTCCCACCACGACTCAGGTTTCAATTGCCGCAACAAGTGGAGCGCCGCCGACCCCCTCACCGGAACCGCTCCCTGTGCCCCCGCGACAGGGACCTTCAAATCCTTCTCTACATCCTGGCGCTGACCATCTTGATCGTCACCCTCTCTCTTGGCGTTCAGCTAGCCATAGAAATGAGCCGGAAAGACTGCAGAAACTCTGGGAGGACAGCCGGAGACTTGGCGAGTACCACACTCAGCATGGGGAGTTTCCAGCAGACTTCTGGAGAGCCGGATACAGCAAAGCAGCATTCATCGCCGGCAAACTCGCAGCATTACCAACCCCGCCAACCACCATCCTAGACGTAATGTCATCCTACGAAGTAGCCAGGAAGTACGACAACCTCCTCGAACAGTACATCCATGTAGCTCGCACAGCGTTAGATGAAGCCACGCCCGCTCCCCTGCCTCAGGGGGATACCATCCCGAATTCGCCCGTTCCCATGGAACAGGCAGAGAACATCTCAACCGACAATGAGGACGAAGGTCAGACACCAGCAGCCATTCCCGAAGATAAAGGTAAGGGGCGAGACACCCAAGTAGCGGCACACAAGGAGGCCAAAGGGGTGGATACGGAGTTGGGCGACTCCAAAAAGAAAACGACCCAGACCACCCAGGCGTCGGATGGATGTGATACAAGGTAGTGAACCCAGAACACTATGTCATGTGGATCCCGGCGCCAGGAGAGTTAGGTGATGTCAGAGCGGGATACATCCAGTACGTCTTCGACGGGGAAGATACCACCTTGGAAGGGACCTTCGGCAAAGGACACCCGACCTATCGACAACCATTGCGAGCACGACGCGCCGACACCCACCCCAACCTCACCGACAACAAGGACATCCAGGATGACCACCTGTCCGCCTTTAACCCGGAATCCACAATGGCCGAGATCGTCGACCGCTACGTCCATCACATGGCGGATCCCGGACTCATCGCGGAAGTCATCCGCTACCATGCACAAAAGAACCATCAGGGTACGTTAGCCGCCCACATAAAAGACCTAACCGAACAACAACAACGTAACAACAACGTGTTGATGAGCACCACCCGCTCCCTTATCCATGCCAGAGCCGCCACACGCCTGATCAAGCAGATGTTCGAAGAACCCCCCTCGAACGAAGAGCCGTATAAGGCATACCCCTTCTCCATCCGCGCGGGTCAAGGACCTGCTCACCGCCCTCGACGCTGCCCAGCTCAGACACCCCCCGACAAGCATTACTCCCCATACAGACACCCGCGCCTCGAAAAACCCGTCTTCTGTTACGAGTGTTTTCAGACGACCCCAGATCACTCTCCCATCGAATGCCCCGATTACGGGCATTGTTACTTCTGTGCCAGCACGCAGCATGAATCCCTCACCTGCATTGCCCTGCATGTCCGCTGCGAAGAGAAGCAATGCAACGTGCCAGTCTGGCACCAATATCACGGCCTTCAATGCACCGCCCCCGCTGCTGCCCGCCTTGCTCGCCTGGCCTGTGCATGGCCTTCCGAGTTTCTCAAACAATGGGATGAAGATGCATCCCCACTCACTCGCTCATCGCTGCAGGACTACGACAGCGACCCTGACGAACTCATGTGGGAATGAGTTGCCCTAGGGAGGGCGTGATGTTACGATCCGCTGGAACAGATCCCACCTTTTCTTTTTTCTTCGTTCTCACACGACTGATGACCCCGTGACAGACTAGACTCGTGACTCATACCAATTGACTCATATATTGCGCAGCACGATTGATACTCAAGTACCTCGTTTCATTACTATCACCCCTTCACTTAAAACTTATGATTGATGTACTTGACACCTCGTTTCACTTCCCAGACTCGTCCTTAGCGTTCTTCAGACTCGTCTCATAATCTTCCTTACTTCGCGCACGGACCACGCCTCGTTACTATAAAAGACCCCTACGATAGACAGTTAGGCCTTAAGCCTGACTTAGTTGAACCTGTATCAACAAGCAGTAGTCTTCAGGGATAATACCCAGTTGAACCCTCTTCTCTCTGTACCTAAGTCCGTGTTGTGACTTAGCGTGAACCTGATCCCTTCAGACTACTTGAAGAACTACTACCTCTGTGCAGGTATGACGAATGACTGACCGTGACACTGACCCCCGGCTGTGTGGGATACTAGACGGCGCACCCGCTAGTAGTCGAATTAGACCGTGGACACACCGCATTTACTTGCATCGTCAGATAGAGCAGCACCAGTGTGCGTCAGGCTCTCGAACTGAGTCTTGGACCGCTATCCAAACCAGAACTGCTGAGTAGGGAGACCAGCCCCCGAACGTAGAGCGCGCTTAAGCACCCGAACACCGAACCGCCAACGTCTGGCCTTTACGCACCGCAGGGCATAACAGCCTAGCAAAGCCATCCCACCCGCAAGGACCAACACCAAATGGTCCAAAATCACAATCAACAGTCTACCCACCGGCGTGTCCAACACCAGGGGGGTTTACACCCCAGAAGAGTGCCACGCCACTCTAACAGCTCACAACCCCACCCACACCTCCCTCTCAGTCATGCAGCTACCTAGCTGGGTATGCCCACCAGCCTCCTACTCTGAAGGTGCCATCTCCTCCCTCTCCCCTCCCTTCGAGGACCCAGATGGCCACAAACTCAAGGCACTGCTAACCAACTGGTACCTCTACTGCTTCGGCAACAGGGCATCTGTTAGGAAGTGGAAGCAGCGCAAACCATCCAACAAAACCCCAGCGAAACCACAAGGAGACGACACAAGTGACATCGAATTCATCCTGAACGCACCACAACCAGCCAAACAACCACAGCAAAGTAATATAGCACCCTGGAAAACAAATCCCTTCTCAACGAACAAGCCCCAACCCACTGCCTGACACCTGAGTATTAGGGTGAACATACAGGAGATCCACCCGACCACCACCCGACCCAAGATAAGTATGTGGTCCCACCCAACACCACGATCCCTCTGCACATCAATGCCGTGCACACCAACTTTTGCCGTTCCTGTCAGATACATCAGTCACCAGACCAAGGGGAGAATTCCACTCAGACATATCGTACATGTCCTATATACACCAGTCATGTAACTACAATGAAGTGCTACATGGGGTCCAGAACCCTCAGGCGCACAGAAATAGATCTTGAAAAAAAAAAAAAGGTACTGCCGTGGACGAGTGTGTGATCGATTTTCCCCATTGCCTTGAGATATGGCATCCTACCAGACAGTGCCACAACTTGAGAAGTAAAAGAACAGCAGAGGCATCATAAAGTGAGTGTAGGGTGCACATGTACAGCAGGTCTACAGTCGGAAAGGAAAAAGAGTGAGATGTGTATGTAAGCCTGGGGTGCCCGATGTGGCCGGAACTTGGAGTCGTGTTTCTGCTCTCCACTCATCCAAGTGGACATGTCTCTTAGAGTCGTTGCGAGGAATCTCAGTCCTGCTAGGCCTATGCTAGCTTCGCTCCGTCCCGCCCTCTCAAAACTCTCGCCTCTCTTTGTGTGGAATGACACCTATGCTACCGCGGCTAGCAAACAGATCCCTGTGAAGATTGTTGAGGTGGGCCCCCGGGATGGGCTTCAAAACGAGAAGACGGTCATCCCTCCAGAGGTCAAAGCAGGGCTAATCGACCGGCTCGGCCACGCAGGCTCGACGGTCATCGAGGCGGGCAGTTTTGTCAGTCCGAAGTGGGTGCCACAGGTGCGTGCACATGCAACCGTCCGCCCTCACACGCTTATGTGCTCAAGATCGAGCATAGATGGCCGGCACGGCCGAGGTAGTGACTTCCATGGGTAAACTGCCCGGCGTCACGTACCAAGTCCTCGTCCCCAACGAAAAGGGCCTCGAGAGCGTGCTCAACCTCCTCGCCGCTCATCCCGACAAGCCCCCCATCGACGAAATCGCCGTATTTACTGCCGCCACCGACGCATTCTCGGTCGCAAACACGAACGTCACGGTGGCCGAGTCGCTAAAGCGTCTGGCGCGGGTCGTTCGAGGGGCGCTGGACAGGGGCATCAGGGTTCGTGGGTACGTCAGTGTCGTGATTACGTGTCCGTACAGCGGAAGGGTAGACTACAAGAGCGTACGGGACGTGACGAAGGAGCTGTTGGACATGGGGTGCTATGAGGTGAGCTTGGGGGACACAACGGGGACGGGAAACCCGACAAGTGTGGGCGAGATGCTCGATGTGACTCTCAGCACGAATCCAGTGGAAAAGCTGGCCGGACACGTGCGTAACAATCTGCCCTTCTCAACCAACCAACCAAAGACGTGCTCACATCCCCCTTGTTCAGTTCCACGATACTTTCGGGATGGGTGTTGCCAACTCTATGACTGCACTATCTGCGGGTATTCGTACCCTTGACAGTTCGATCGGTGGCCTCGGGGGATGCCCTTACTCACCAGGTGCGACGGGGAATGTTGCCACAGAAGACATTCTATACGCATTACAAGATTCTCCCTACTCTGCACCTGGTGACCTCGATGCTCTGGTGGACGTAGGCTTTTGGATATCGGAAAAGCTAGGACGTGATAACTCTAGTCGGGTGGCCAAGGCCGTTCGCGCGCGTAGAGAACGAGAGCGTCAGACTCGACCCAGATAGTAATCCATGTATCGCATCCAACTGTATCCCATATACCTGCCTGCCGCAAGCTCTAAATTGTTCGGAAGTCGACGGGGCTGTTCAGGCTCGCCTCGCGCAGAATGTCCTCGAGCACGGGCACGGGAGCACGCTCCATATTTTGGCCCCTCTTTAGGGCACCGATTCAAAAATGTACAGCTGTAACTTTCTATATATTAAGCCGAGGTGGTGTTGAAATTTACTATCTTTGGCAACCAATTGAGGAGTCTGATTGGATATTACTGTATTCGGCCACCATTCGGAGAAACTCATTGGGATGTGATGTGTGCGGCTGTGACCATGGGTGAATGCGGCCAGAGATGAATCAACGTCTTGAAAACGACGATTTGTGGGCATGTTGGCATCTCGGGCGGTGCTCCGCGGGCAAGAGGACGTGCACTGTTTTTGACGACGCACGTACTTGTCCGTCCCTCGGTCACTATTCACATCATAAGCGCCGCAACAAATATGGTGCTATCCAATCAACGGGAAGCCACTTTTACACTGCACGATCTCAAGTCGGCGGATTCGAATGACGGAATGAGGGTCACCATCGCGAACTCGAAACACACACACATACAGGTGTGGCATCCCACGTCTTTCTGTAGTAGTGCCAAGATAATGACAACTCGTCTTATGCGACAGGTGCCAAGTCTACCTACAACTCCTCATAGCTTGGAAGAAACTACCTGCGTATTTCGCAGTATGTTCCATACCACTTTGGCCACGGCTGCTGGGTTTTCTTGCACAATCTGAAACGAGGATGTTCAGTATGATAGCGTGATCAGACGTTCATACGTTCATAGACTAACTAGATGTCCGGCATTCTCCACAACGGAAGTTGTTCTAAACCCGTGACCTTCCACTTCCTTAACAAATTCGCGATTCCCAACCGGGCTACGGAGACAAGCAACTTTTTAAGCGACTCCTTTCTGGTCAGAGATAGATAAACGCGCACTTTACATCGCCGATTGCCCCAAATACAACGTGTGTCGGAACTTCTTTGCAAAACGTTGACAGGAACCGTTGGGATTTAATCCGTCCGTGATTCTCAGCATACGTGGCCTCAACAAGACGGATATCAAAGAGATGAATGGAGTGTGAAGTAAAGTAACTCACAGCTTCCTGGACTTTTGTACACTTGAGCGTGACCCCTTGGGTCTTGTCAGAGTGGGTCAAGGTTGGGAGATCTCGTAGGCCGTATCTCTGTCCGTTCGATCAGAGCGCGAGTTTTCTCTATCTAAGCAGATGCGTACGGTGTATATGTCGATAACACGAGGGTTCCACGACTTGAAGGAGCGTTCTCGGAACTGTTGATAAGCCTCCTCTCGGCTGGACCACACGTCGCGACGCCTCCTGGCGCCGTCCACCCAGGACGTGCTCTCTTGCTGAATAAAATGGGGACCAACATACATGGGTTCCACCAGAATCACGCTTGACCACTGCACGCTCGGGTACATCGTCCCGGATAGAATACTACAATAATAGAAGATGAGCGTAACACGACCGGATAGTGTAAGGGCTGACATGGCCGCTGCCCCCATAGAGTGGCCCAGCCCGAAAAGGTTCCGAGACTTGAAGTTCACATCTATGCCTTTTCCAAAACCGTTCAGGATGAGGTGAATTGCTTGCGCGTATTCCTCCCACGTAACTGTATGACACGTCCGTGGTATTGAGTCACCCCCTTGATGAGGCCATAAATAGAACTCACAAATTGGGGTATAACCAGACAACAGAGTCTCCTCGTTTAATATGGCGCTGTCGCCGTGATTGGGACAATCAATAGACCATACATCACGAATCTTCGGCAGGGGCGCGCTACCACGGGAAGAGACCGCCACCTGGCCATACAAGTCTTCCAGAAACGGCTTCCAGATCTCCTTGTGAAAACTTATGGCATGGGCGAGTATCAAGGTCGCTGCGTCGGCATCCGTCGACTCGAACCCTGGAACCCAATAGCGTTTCACAGAGACGAGTAGGGGATAGCGTGGTCTTGCATCGAAGACATAAGACTGGGACTGAGGAGATGGCATAGCTGAAGAGTTCAGGTCCTTCGGTCTCGGGGAACAAGTCGAAAACATTTATAATCGGGAAAGATTATACACCGAGTTGTTCCTGATGTATGCATCATGTCACGGTAGTTTTGATTGTCCCGATTACTCCGTCACGGTCCTTAATGTTTGGAAACAAGCTGAGGCCTTGAGGGTACGGTAAACTTGAGCCGAAGACCCAAGCATTCGAGTCCGTGGGCGTTCTGCTGCCGTGGAAACATGACCTGTGTGTTCTTACCAAGCTCCAACGGCCTTCCGACTCGGACCCCGGCTCCGAGCGTGTTGAACGAGTCTGGGCGGGCCGGAATTGTACACAGTTGCCAGCAGTCACTAGTGCGACTTGTGCAGTGAATGGGACGTTCCATTCGATGACCTCGCCGAGTCGCCGCTGAGAGGTCTGGAAGTGTCCGTCACGTGGTTTTGCGACGGACTTCGACCCCGACCCCGAACCCGAGTCGGAAGCCGTCTCTGCGGGTTCCTTGAAGCCTAGCACTCCGTAGGACTGAAGAGGTACTCTTCTACGTTTGACAATGCTAGCTCACTCCAATATGCTTCTCTTGCACGTTCATGAAATTTGTATGCACTGCAGCACGCAATCTAGTCGTCAGAACGGCTACTCAAATCCGTGGCATACTGCATGAGGCTTGTGAAAAGGGCCAAAGCCATAAGGTACGATACAGTAAACGCGCAATCCTGTTCTTGTTCAGCTTGCCAGCTTGGAATGCGTACAAACCGCTTGCTATCCGCTCCATGGTCATCGCATCCATCCCCCTGCACCAACCGCCAGCCGCTATCCGCCCGCCCCAGTTTTACGTGCGTGGGCTGACCCCTGTGCGCATGCGTTCCGGCCGCCGCTCCAAAAGTAGTGCATAGCCTATACAAGTGTTGACGCTGCAGAATCTAAGGTAAGAAAGTGACATGTAGAGGATCGAAGAGTACCGATTAGTTGCCCAATCTCCCGCAGGAAGCACCTTGAAAGTCGGGAGTCATGTATCGATCGTATTATCGACCCTTGCACTACTAATGCTCGACGTGCCAACTGGAGTATGTATGTGAACGCTGAGATGACGCAAAGGTCTGCAGGCAATGATGAAGCACAAGTATTTGCGGTAAACTTGAGGATGAGAAACAAGGTTCAGAGATAACCCAAAGCGTGGACATGATCTCACTGACACTTCCCGTTTCCACGGTACAATGTTTGGCTGCCTCGTAGCTGGAAGGCTTCTGCAGACGAACCTGCAGCAAATCGACGAAACTAAGGCTGCCTTCGAGCTGCCTGCAGCTGGGTCCATCAATCACATCTGTGTCTTTCTCCTTGGCACAGGTCGGTACCGCCGCGCTTTCGCATAGTTTTCCGATACCGACCTTAGGCTTCAAGTACCATTCCCCGATGGGTACGGCGCGACAGTCCACTTTTTCTGGCCGGGTAAAGGATTCCAGTTACTTGGCATGTGCGTTTTTATTGTATTCTGCTCTCCCAGCGCTCTCACTACTGCCCTTCGTTATTTCGCCATTTACTCGACGCGTACAGGTTGTCCAACGAAAAGCCTTCGGCGATCTTTCGTCTGCGTGGCAATTACGTGTCGCAGTCCTCCGCCTCCCAACAGGCGTTCTCGAACTCGACGCAGCCCACAATTGGCGGAGGTGTGACGGCCGTTCTCGGCCTTTCGATCGAGCCTCTCCCGCAAATATTGGAACAAGTTAGCGCTCTACCATCGGCGGCGTCCAAACCCGTGCCCACCGCATCTGATGGGGGATTTCTGGCCGAGAAGATCGTCAAGCATTTGTTCAACTACGTTTCCGGCTTCGTCTCGGGTAGTGGCACTTCTTTCTCTCCGGACAGCGTGGTCCCAATGAGTGTGATTGCGAGGTGGTATGAGAGTTTCTTGTCGAAGGTTAGGGCTGGCGGGATAGGTTTCTTGGACAAGCAGGAGTAGCACCTCGTATCATCAGTTCACCCCGAGGCCGAGGGCAAAATCTTTGGATAATCTTATCTAATCTACCCGCTGATGACGGCATGCATCTCATCACAGGCATTGGCAATTGACCTTTCCACTCGACCCCCAAGTGCCGAATTTCTCAATTGCCACCATGAACGTCAGCGAAGAGGAGAATTAACCTTTCTCACATCCATGATGGGCGATGGAGATCCAGAGATTGCCAGGCGAGTCCTTCGAAAACACAATGGCGATGTGCAAAAGGCCGCAACGTCCATCCTGGAGGGAGACACCGGAGCTGAGGATCCTTGGCCTTCAGATTACGGGAATCTGTCAGATATTTCAACTTCGGTGGCTGGTCCAAGCACTCCCCCTCGTAAGTCTAGTGATGTCTTCCATGTCCTTCCGATTCTTTACTGTTCTTATAGCCTCTAAACCGGAGAGGGATAAGTCTATCATAGACCTCACGGACGATCATGACGAAAAAGTTGAACTTAGACGTGCTATCGAAGCTTCTCTTTCCCCGTCCGCTTACGGACCATCTGCGTCGCAGTTCCGTCCCAGTGACCGAGCGCCAGACCCTGCTTGGGCAATGGTTCCGTCAAATGTGTGTACTATGCCAACGTGAAGATTCAGATGATCATCTATTCCTTCATCAGGTAGAGCAACCTTCTGGAATCTCACAGGATGACCAAAATTTGAGTCGAGCCGTTCAAGAGAGCATGCGCGAGACATACAATGATCAGGAAAGGTACACAACCTTGAGTCTCGAACAGCTTACGAGGAAAGACAACCGGTCGGTCTCGTTTACCTCCGGATATTCTTCATCTGAATCTATCTTATACCACAAGGCCAGTCGCGATCAGACCCAGTCAGGGTTCGCTGGTATATGCCGCTCTCATTTTCCAAGCGCTGTACTATGTCCCCCAAGTGCGGAGGAGCATCGCCAGGTGGAGACCGCAGCCCGAAAGCCCAGATGCTGAGTTCGTCACTCCGCCTACCAGTGGTGAAGGTCCGCACCCTGGCATCCCAGGCCAAATTGACATTGACTGCGTAATGATACCGCTCAGACCTCCTCATGTGGACGTTGGTCGAGAATTACACCCATATGGACCTTGCTGTTATTGGAGAGCTTAATCTTGATTCATGCCTTGCTGCGCTTCAACTCAACCCGCCTATATATTCGACTGCTAACCCCGGCGAGCTTTCCTATGGTGGATTCTTCTTCGAACGACTTGATGTGTATTGATTGCTGGGTAGATTTCCTCCAAAGGGTGACTCTCACAATTGAGACGTCGCTCCATAAAGAGGTTGCGGCGCAGACGCACAAGTGGCCAAGGCAACGTCCCATACTTCATTCAGTAACAAATCACTGACGAGTTCCGTGCAGGCTTTTCTACTTCCGCTATGGGCCTGCCGACGCCCAGCCAGACACCTCTCCATTTGATCATCGACAAGACATGGCCATCGTGAGGGTTGATATCCGCGACGACGATCAGTCGGCAGAGCTCGTGTCCGCATTGTCCGCCAGAATGGCGCACAGCGAGATTCCTTCGAAGCAGTTGGTCATCTTTGAGTCCTCGGACGTTGTGACTTTCCAGCTTGTGCGATTCGATACTCTTCCGTCCTATTCACGAACCCCGGCTGCGCCACGACGACAATTTCGATACCCAAAGCACATATATCTCGATCAATACATGAAAGAGAATGTCGAAATTTCCTCCGCCAAGTGGAGACAGCGGAATGAAATTGCTGAGAAGATTCAGAATCTGACACTACGGGAGAATGCTCTCAAGAAACACCAGGTAGGCATATATGTATATCCCACCGATCGAACTGATGGGGCTCTCGCGTTAGAACGTGGACATTTTCAAGTCTCTTCAGGCTACCCTGCATTATTATAAACACGTAGCAAACGTAGAGACCCCAGAACGTGCGGTCTTTATTCTCACGCAGACACAAAAGCTGGGAAAAATAATCGCCAGAATCGAGAATGAGCTGGAGAGTGAGTCCTAATTTTGCTAGCACAAATCACCATGCCTACAGTGATATACTCAGCTATCCAAACGGAGAAAGAAAAGTTGAAGGATCAGCTTTCACGGATATTTGATGGCCCAGAGCTCAGGGAACATAGAGTATGTCATTATCATTATCTTGTGGTATTTTCACGCGATGCGGTGGGCTTATGTATTCGTATAGTACGACCTTCGGGTTGTCTTCATGCACGATGGTTTTTATGGACGCAGTCACCTCTACTCATATGTAAACGACAATGGAACGTGGTGGAAGACCGTTGACTGGGCTGTCACTGAAGTAAGTCGTCATTGCTGTTCCATTCTAAAGCTGAACATTCATGTATTCTCCATAGGTTCCGGAGGAGACCGTTCTAACGGACCCGACCGGCTTACACCTCGGCGCAGGGCCCTACATGCTCATCTACAGCCGCGCCGTTCCAGACGGGGACCAACCACCCCTCCAATGGCCAGAGGACGTTGTGGTACGTGCACATCCGCGGCTTTTCTGTCATCAGTGTGTGTGTTTCACACAACTGCCTTTCCCTTCCACAGAGAGCTGTTCAGCGTCACAATCAGCTGTTCCTTGATAGGATTACGCAGGGCACCACAAATGAGACAACCGAAATATCCATCCCATCATCAACGTCCGCGTCTGGCTTCACTACGCCATTGGAAGTACCCATTACTCCTGGGCCTGGGGAGGCTATGGACGTGTCCGAATGAGACTCGAGGAGTTATAGATATAAGTGTTCGCATGTCTCTCTAGCAATGGTACCTTTAGGACAGTTTGGGTCAACGTACAATCCCCCTGCGTTGTTATTTCTTTTTGTTATGAGGTAGTACATTCGTCTCCACGATCAGACGGAATATAGACTTCCTGGGATTACACGACTTCCCAACGACCTGTGAGCGTCAACCCTGTCCTTCCTCACTGCCATGAGCATTACTCTTGTGCTTGGGCGTGAACGTCCATGATTCTGGAGCCGGACCAAGGAACATTTCAGAGATTTTCACCCAATCGCGGCTATCGCCACTTGCAAGAAGCGTTTCTTCAGCGTTGCATTCAAGCCGGTCAGCGACATGAATGTCGGGGAAGCATCACATCATACTCACCGAGTTCGTCGCGCCCGCGGAAGAGAGGGGCGCGGTCGTTGATGCGAGCCGGAAGGCATTCGAGAAGCCCAATGGGGACGTAGCGGTACTGGAAGGACAATGCCTCGCAGAGATAGCGGCGTGTGGTGTTGACACCAGCCGTATCGGTTCCAAAGTGGCTGTGAGGCGGGGGAGGTAAGTCCGTCATGGGCCTCTCGGCAAAAAGAAAGAAAAGGAGCAAACGTACTCTAGTCCAAACTCGGCGTACTAGGGAGGCAACACTGGTCAGTTATCGAAGGGGATCGTGGATTCCTGTGAGGAGGCGCAACTTTTCGGATGAGTTCCAACCGCTCTCTGGAACTGATGTCCCACTCTCTCCGCTCCTTGATCTCGGTGAAAATCCAGGGCTTTATCAGCGCTCCGCGGGCGATCATGACACCGTCGACGCCGCCGCTTTCGACCTTGAACCAGTAGTCTTGGGCGGAGAAGGCGTCTCCGCCACCAAAGATGGGGATTCGTGGCACTGGTAGTGGGTGTCGAGTCAGGTCCCCCCCAATTGGCACATGGAGTATTGGGAACCACGTACAATCTTCGTCGGCTTCACGAGCGCGTACAGCACTGACACATTCTCGGATGTATTCCCAATCTGCTAACTTGGTGTATCGCTGTTGTCTCGTCCGTCCGTGCAGCTGCGCCGTGACGGGATGGGGTTCGTAATCACACACCAGTGAGGAGTTGGGTGACTCACCGTCATGGCCGCCACATTCCATTCGGCAGCGATTCTAGGCATTAGTTTATGGGCCGTATTGCGTCCCTCTTTGACGCCAGTCCGTAGCTTGATGGTCAGAGGGATCTCACCGAGTGCCCGGTTCATTCCCGTCAGGATCTTTCCAAGCTTTCCCGCAGCATCTAGCACTGTGAATGAAGGAAGGGTCGGACCGTGGCATTGTCAACATCCTACTTTCAAAGATGGGTGCTGCAGAGAACGTACGAGCAGAACCGCTTCCTGTTCGAAAGACAAGGTCAATTGGACAACCGCAGTTCAAGTCCACAAAGTCGATGCCGCCGCCGCTCTCTCTCGCTATGACCTCGGCAGTCGGGACGAGTGTGGCGGGCTTGCTTCCCGCGAATTGTACCCCAAACATGGTTTCCGATGGGTGACGTCTGACCAAAGACCACTCTTCCTTGGAACCTGAAAGAAAAGAGGTTGCCAGGCCCACTGGCTGCCTCTTGAGTTTTCCCAGAATAGTATATGTAGGGAGTCCCGAGCACTTACTTTCTCCGCATGTAATGTCAGCACCGAGGGAAACGCAAAGTCGTCTAAACGGCTGAAACATCAAATGAGAAATGGGGACGAGGGGACAATCTACTGAGCTATCACTCACAAGATTTCCAACTGTAGTCAACGGTCCAAGATCTAGCAGGCGTCACAATGTTTATCGAAAGACTTTTGGAGCGAGATCACGTACAAGTCTTGTCTGACCAGCGGAGACTCTTCTTCTCTGAAAACCTGAAAGGGACGTCTGGAAGATCGGCCTGTGCTGCGGCTTCATCTGAAGACCATTTTATCGGCGTGGGTTGAGCGACAGCTCCGGATGGCGCTGACGACACGAAATGAGGCTCAGATGTAGGCAGTTCCTTGGTGCTCAGTGAAGCATCTTCATCAGGGGTCGCCTCCACGCCTCCCGCCTCGGCCGGGACGTCGCGGTCGTCCTCCTTGCCATTACGGCCCTCGACCGATGTCTTGAGCTCTTGAAGGTAGCCATCGGAGACAGGTGTTGGAAACTGCATTATATCATTTGCATGCTTTCGAGTAGTACGTAGGGGAAAGTGCAAGCCTAACCTTTTTTGACCTGAGAAGCTTCAGCGTCGACGGGGAGACAAAGTTGAGCTCTGTATGCGTGGCTAAAGTGGCCTCCTTCCTTTCCTCGTCCTCCACCGATGAGACTGTTCCGTCCTTGGCTCTGCGTACGTGTCCATTAAGGAACCTGCACTTCAATCCGATGCGACAAGAACCTGTCGTCTCAAAAACAGGACATCGAATCGGGGGGTCCGAGTCGACGGAAGGCCGTTCCGACTTTTCGGTTCCCTCGGAGAGGTTTGGAAGGGACACGAACGGAGACTCGTTACTCAGCATGGATGCAGACGGGAAGAAAATGTCTCTCGATTTTGCTTCGAGATAGGCGGGGATATCGTGTGAGAGGCGGCACCTTTGACGAGCGAGTCAACAACGCACAACGAGGGGAGAGACTCTGACACGCACTCTGATCCAAAATCGCATTTTCCAGAACCTGCGAATCGCCAGCAGAGGTCCACCTCGTCTCGAACTTTCGCCCATCGTCTTCCTTTATTAGAGCCGCGTTGCGCTTTCTTCTCCTCCTTGGAAAGTTTGCGCCTCTCGGCACCGCTCAGCTTCGTTTTTTTGGGAGCAGCGTCGTCCTTGGAGTCGTTTTCCTGTTTGCGTTTTTGTGCAGCGTGATTAGTCCCTTCTTCAGCCGAAGCATCGTCGATCTGGGGCTGCAAAGTTTCGGGCGTAAAAAGGAGGTATCTTTACACGGAGTTGATGGTGAACGACGAAGCAGAATCAACTGATTGGACGAACTCAGCCTTGACGGGGGCAGTACCCGTAGGATACAAAGCAGTTTCGCTCATTATAGCCCTTTGGACGAGGACGGCAAAGAGATGATGGTTGTTTAATTCTGGGATATCACATCTTATCTTATCAGTAATACACTGCCCTGGCATTGGCATTTCCCACCCGAACTGAAGATATTTTCAAGACGGATTGCCATCGACTAGCCCATCTGTATTTTGTGGTTCCGTAGAGCTATCCATGATCAACCTCAACATCTCGGATCCCACTCTCACTGCTTCCTCAAACCGTGACTCGAAAAAGGCAGCCGTCTCTTGAAACCTCGAGTTGTACAGGTCAAAGTTGCCGAAGGAGACGCACTGGCTCCATCCTCTGGACGCCACCACGAATTCGACATCGTCGTAGCGGTGGGACACGTCATACAACGCAGCGTGGATGGCGGCGTCCAATCGCTCATCCGACCGAAATAAGTACTCCGCGACGCCAAACCACATGCGAAATATTGGCGTGGCTGCGAGTTCCAGGTGCTTGAATGGGTTGATGCCGAGGCGGGCCCAGCAGTCTACCATGGCAAGCAGCGAGAGGTGCGAATTTGCGATCGGACGATTGCCGTTCGTGTTCGACCCCTTCTTCCCCAAGCTGAACTGGTCCAATATGCTCTCCGACAGCAGAATTGGCCTCCGAACCGAGCTTCGAGCATCGCCGAAAACCGCATCTTTCGCCGCGTGCATGCGCGTTCGGAGCCCATTCTCATCTACCGCCAGCATGAGTTTGAAGATGTCTGTCGTGCTTTGGGCGTATTGCTTGATTTGCGTCCTCGCCGACGGGTTGAGAATCGCCAGCCCAGCGTAGACGTGCCATTTGTTTGAGAAGATCCGTAGCATAATGTTGACCTTCACGGTCTCGATGCCGCCGACATAGTATCCATTTTCCCATGGGTACGATGCGGCACTTGCCCATGCGGTACCCATACTTCCAAGTAAGTCAGACACGACATACTGGTGGGTAGACTCGCCCACCTGATGAATGCGGCGTGGGTGACGGCCTGCGTATTGGCGGTCACCTCGTCATGTTCTTCATACGACATGTAGACGTAACGTGACTGGAGAGGTCTCAGGATACCTTCGACCAGGGTGAGAACATCGTCGGTAGCACGGTGCTTAATCAGGACCTAAGGGGAGTCAAACCCATTCTTCGCTTCACATCTAGAGAGGAAACGCACCAGCGGTTGGTCTTTCGGTGACACAGTCGGACCATGCAGCGAATGGCAAGAAACGATATGCACGTCTTGTGGTAGATGTTCTTCGAACGCTGCGCGCTCCGGGGCCTTGACCGACGTCTGACCAGCGACGATAGCCCCGACCTTGGTGGCTGATTAGGGTCAAGATCGCGAATAACGCTAGGGTAACCGAACAACAACTTACAGGGTCCGAACTGAGCGACAACTCTGTTAATGGACTCCGCCTCGACGGAGTATACTATGAAATCCGAAGTGCGCGAGACGTTATGTCCATCGCGAAGAACGGTGATTCCAGGAGTGTCTGTGGAGAGGAGGTCGATAAGTCAGTGCTACAGATAAGGACGGTCGGCCAGTGTTACCCTTATAATCTGCTCTCAACGAGTCGTACATCTCGGGTATATCACAGACATTGATCCTAGAGTGATATCCGATTACGGTTGCCTGAGGGCGGTGGAGCAACAGGATAGCTCACTTCTTCCACCCGGCGGCTGAGAGATACTTGGCGTACATTTTGCCCATCGCTCCCATTCCGATAAGCCCGATTGTGGGCTGTTCGTCCACCGGAGCATCTGGGGTCACGTCTGGACGAAGCATGGAGGACTTATGAGATAAATTGATGGTATATGGAGGGAGATCCAGATGGTGCGGCGCAGGCACACCACGATTGATGACCCCTGACGAACTTATACTGCTCTCCATTTCATTTCGTCGTGGGATCCTGCCATTTACATTCAAAGTGCCATTAGGTGACATCCAGCTGTGGCTGCCTGAATTGTACGATCGAGAGGAAGAATCGGGTGTACTGTTTCCGTACGGGGACACAAGAACTACATGTGTCGGACACAGACAAACAAGTCGGACCGAAAGATCCGTAAGCAAGTCATGAACGAGATATATTTTGGTACTGCAACGACGCAGAGTCGTATTCCTTCTGAAATATCCGTTGTCGTTGATCGTTCATATACCTGTACGAGTGGTCAGTATCGCGCCCGGGCGATGGCCGCCGCACTCACGCCATGAGCTCTGTCACGTAGTCTCTCACCAAACCTACGCTCTCCGGGTCCATCGTAGACCCTGCTACCATCGATGGCAAGCTCACTGACAGCGAGCGCTATTAGTGCGAGATTTGTGCCGAGACGGACGGAGATGACAGACCGATCATCCGTAAGAGGTGCTCGGCGCCGTAAATGGAGCTCATCTCGCGCTCCTGGCTCACCTGCACCGTCGGACCTGTCACATACCGCTTGCGTATCTCCGCATATTGCGGTCTCTCGAAGCGATAAAGGAGGTTGCTCCCCAGCGCCTTGTCAAAATACACCTGCAAGCCAGATACTATAGTTGGAAGCACCACCTGCGGGTCACGGAGGCTGTCGCGAACGATACACGTCATCAGATGAACAGTCTTGGAATTCTGAAAGAATGGGAGTTAATCATACTTTGACGGGGAATTGTTAAGAATGTGCTCTTTGTATTCTTCTAGTATATCAGCAACAGTGGGGCTTCGGGGTAAGGTGACCAACTGTGAAAACGATTCAGGGTTTGGCACGAGTTGACCAGCGACGCAAAAGTAGAAACGCACCTGATTGTTCTTCGTCACGGCCTCCCAGTCGTCCACGAGGAGGACTTTGAGCGTGTCTGGAACGGCGAGTCGCATCTCCGGCCTTCTCGTCCCATCGTCGTCATCCCGCCCCCGTTTCGTACCCCGCCCGCCCTCCTTACGTCGCCCTCCCCCCGCCTGTGCCCCGCGAGTCGCAGTGGAAGTTTTCGAAGCAGAGGTGCTAGCCGAAGTGGCCGCCGCTTGCGCCTTGGCAAGGTCCTTCTGAAGGGCGAGGTTGGACTCGTTAAATTTGAGGAGGCGCGCCGTCGGGACCCATTCGTCCCAGCTGGGGAGGGTCGGAACAAGTCAGAAAACGACGAGTTAGTGGTCGGGTGCGCAGCAGCGCGGGCGCGGGCGCGCGGAAGGTATGGCGGGACACGCACGTTTGCTTCCAGCCTTTGTAGTGCACAAAGTAATGGGGCCCGACGGTGTCTAGTTTTGTGTTCGTTTCGTCCCAAACTTCGCATTTGAGGACTTTGGCCTCGTAGATGAGGGGCCCATGATAGCATAGCACGCGTTCGTTCACGGCGAAGGATGGCGTTGACATGACTGCGAGTGGCACTTTTTTGGTCGTACCCGTGTCGACGGTATGTCCGCAGCGGGTCGCGACGCGACTTGTTCCGAGTAGGAAGAACCTGAATGATCCAAGTCTGGTTCCCTGAAAGAGTGAGCGCACTAATGAGGGTTGGCGTCAAGCGTGGCGTGAAGACAATAATGTTTGGTTGGTGCAACGTGCGACTTGGGGCCTGTCCGGCAATCCCTCAAAACGTCAATGTATTACACCTAATGAAAGCATCCATGTTCCGCTCTATCTGTAAAGGCTATGAAACCAGCACCCCTTCCCCTCTCTCATTCACCAGTACCAACTTCGCATATTCCAATATCCGAGTGGCTGCCGCTGCCCTCAGGTCTTCGACGTTTGCGGGTACATCCCCCTTGTACACCCACTGACCTAATGCTTCGCGGACCAACATTGCTCGGGGTGCATCACAGTAAACCTTCACATAGTCAATGTCTGCGAGCCGGCTCTTTAAAGCGGGAGATATTGGCACGGGTAGCGACAAATTCGAAGGGGTCATCTCGGTCTCTCTGTTTGCATTTGCAGGAAGATCGGCGAGCACAGCAGCAGCGGACGACACAGTCCCTCTTTGCGACTCAGGATGCTCGGATCGCGGAGGGGCCCAGAACGAGAGCGACAACGGCCCCGTCACAGCGCCAGGCGTCTCTGAGCAAGATCTCAGAAAAGACCAAAACTGTCGCAGTGAAGCGTGAGTCCAGACGATGTCTGAGTTGGGGTAGCCGCTGCCGCCGGTTGATGATGACGATAACTGGCTTTTGGCAGGTCCTGGCACTGGCATTCGCATCGATGAACGGTCGCCCAAAGCGACGTATGCCCCGGAGACCCCGTCCCAAGGCGGTAGCCCACGCACCGGTATCAACCAGGCAACGCGGGCATAAGTCGACGAGAAGAGGACCTCGATAGAAGACGCAGTCTGCGGTGGAACCGGCACGAAAGAAGAAGATCGAGCGTCAAGCAGCGCGTTCGCCGCACTGGCGGGGACCGATGCGAGATGCGAGGACTTAAGAGGGGCCGGGACATAATGGGGCTTGAGTGCATCGTCGTAAGCATACTGTATAGAGCATGGCTCTAGATGAATCGAGTACCAGGGGTATGAGCTCGCCAAGGGGCCTCATGTCCAGCTCGGCCGCTGCCCTCATCCGCTTGGCCGGAGGCCGGCTGGGAGAAGAGGTGCCCGACCACCGTCGCAGCCGGCTGCGACCCTGACCCTGCTTTGATGAGTCCGGAATGGCAGGTCCACCAGAAGGGTGGTCGTTTGCGTGCGGTAATAGGGAGCAGAATGATGTGTCTTCGAAAGGCTCTAGATCGGCGGTAGCGGTAGAGAACTTCTCTGATTCGGAGAGAGGCGTGTCCCACTCTTTCAAGGTACTTTGGCGTTTTAATGCGAGGGCAGCCGCAACCGGGACTGGTGGGGGCACGAGCAGATAAGTGTATGCGTTCTTGGAAAGAACTACTAGTACGTATAGGATCTATCTGGTGAGTTGGACACGATGGGACGAAGGGGGTTAGTAGTGCGCACACTCTGGAGATTCTCTAGCTTTTGGCGTCTGCCACCCAGCTGGTTCACATCCAGCATGAACAATCGCACGACCTCGAGAGAGGACAGCGTCTTGCCTGTCCGCATCCGAGTCAGACTCCAAGGGTTGGCCTTCATATTGTGCAATCGGAGAGAGCGCGTGGATAGTGATTAGGCCGTGGTCCATTGGGTCTGCGAGCGGAGCAGAAGCCAGGTTAGGACCTGGACGTTTAGTTCGGACCTTTCAATTACATTTGTTCGTTGCTACATAAAACCCTGTGCAATAGTTCAATAAATAAGCTACTGTATCTATGACAAGTAAGCATGGTAATCAGACCCGGGTCCGGGTCATTATAGGATATATCGTTAAATGCAGTCGAGCTCGAATAACATGTCACCGATCCTTCTTCGTTTCTTCTAACAGCGGGGCATACCCACCTGCGGCTGGCGACGACGCAGGCCGCGCGTCTTCCTCACCTCCCAGTGACTTGTGGCCCAAAATCGGTGACACAGGCTCTGATTCTGTCTCTGTCTCTGACGGGCCCAGTGTTGGGCTTGAGCGCTGCGATTTGCCCTGCGCTTCCGCCAACTCTTTGCGCAGGGCTTCTAGCTCGCGTTCGAACCTACACATTGTCAGAAAATATTGGTTTATCATGTCATGCCACGCACTTTCGTCCGAAGACTTCAATGTAAAATCCTCCTCCGTTCCACACGCTCACACTGAGTATTGATAAGATGTATGCACCTGACCAAAAAGGAGAATTATAGAGAACAAAGACAGATGGGACACCCGTGAGAACAGAATAGACTTGGATAATGTCCCTGGGTTAACACGACGTGACGAAACAATGTCATTGTACTCACCAAATTGTCCCAGCATAAAAATCAATGCCCTGTTCTCTGGCTTGTATTTGGAGAGGAAGTTGCCAATCAGACCGGGCTTGTTGAGCATCCATGATAATGATGTGGTACGTTGTCCTGACTCGATTTTCTTACGGCGATCAACGTACACGAGCTACGCGATCATGAGCGGTGGTGTAATACATCGAATTAAAGGAACCAACCTTCCAATATAGAACCTGCCATACGAGGTCTAACGAAGTGATTAGATTGGCGCGATCAGATAAGTTACATGTCTGGACTCACAGATAGCACTGCTTAGTAGAAGCGCTCGCCAAGGGTGCAAATGAGTAAGTTGCTTCAATGCGGGGAACCGCTCGTCAGCGCCTGGGTAGAAATGTCTAACCAGCTTAAATCAGATGAGCCACCAAAGACGACGTAGAACGCACCGGATCACCGTGAATGTAAAGGAAGGGTAGATATGTATGAAAAGGCTTGTTACTTTGTCCGAATCATGGAAAACGAGACTATTCCTCCACGTGATGATAGCACTCGCAACGGACCCATGGCTGAGACAGTAACATGCAACGAAGAGGGAGGGCGATCGAGGGAGGATCCATAAGAACACAAAGTTGAGAATGTTGACATAATAGCATAGGTCGAAGAGAAAGTAATGCCATTGCAACTTTTTGTACTTGTAAAATCGATAAGGAAGGAGGCAGAGTGACTGCAGCGTATATGAAATGTGGACGTATCTAGAGATTCTCGATAAGAGGGGCAAAGGGGAGAGAGCCGAAAACCTACTGTGGGGCTAGACCGAACAACAGGGCGGAGAAAACCAAGGACATGACCCCGAAGAAGAAGCTAATCTTCTCACGCGTACGTACGACCTTAGCAGATTGCCACGCCGTACTCAGCGATGCCATGCGCGTGGAGACCTGAAATGACTTGGCGGCTGACTCGACTCATCCTCAACGTCACATACCTTTAGCTTTAACTTAGCGACCTCGCGCTCAAAGTTCTCTGCGAGGGCATCGGGACTCGGTGGTTTGCCCTTGAATATCTCATTGAGAGCGAGCTCTGCGCGCATCTTGATCCTGTCCTTGCGTTTCGAAATGTTGCGTTGTAAGAGATCCATCCGTGCGTCCCAGTATGTCTCCAACGTGTCTGCGATTCGATGTCGAACATGAAGCTATTGAATAGAGTAGACGATAGAGAGTATATGAACGAGCCTACCCAGCAGCGTGAAAGCATTAGAGTATTCTGACCCGTCCTCGGTAAAGAAGTGATCCAACGAGAACGGGGCCATTGGGAGGAGATTGGGAGAATCGGGATGGGACAAAGGAGAAGGCGGTCTTGAAGACTCTGATTCTGCAGACATTGTGGTTCATGGACAGTGTGGTCGTGGGAGGGGGAACAAAGAGTCGAGAATGCGTCAACGTGGACGCGAAAGCGGAAAGGAGCATGTGCTTAGTCATCGTAAATTACATTACATCCACATCCCAGAGATGCATTAGAATGAGAATAGTACACTCAACCAATATATCACATTGATCCCCACTGACCATTGACACTCCCCTGTCCAACATGAGCACTAGCATGCGTGTTCGGTGGTTGTGTCAACCAACTCGTGAACGGATTAGCAGCCACAGTGGCACCACTCGACTGTGTCTGCACATTCCCAAACTGGGGCGGCTGCGGCTGGAAAGGCGACTGAGTCGGCTGTTGTTGGAATGGGCTTGAAACTGGTCGCTGATATGGCGATCCTGTAAAGGGAACAGGTGATGGAGTGGACATAAATGGCGCCTGCGGTTGGGGAGACACAGTGCCCTGGGACTGTGCGGCGGCATTGAAGAACGGGTTCGTAACAGACGGGGAAAATGTCGGCTGCTGGACCTGCGGCGCAAAGGAGGGTTGCTGGAGAAACGATGACCCAAATGGTAGGAGCTGGCCCAGCTGAGCCTGTGCCTGAGGCTGTCTCTGAGCAGCCATTTGGATAAACGGGTTGGCTCCGCTGGTGCCAGAAGCGAACGGGGATTGCACTGGTGCCATAGCGGGGCTTTGACCAAAAATGTCTGCCCCTGAGGAAATGCTAGAACCCAAACTGAGGCCTTGAGAAGCTAGTCCAATGTTGGACGACGCCATAGTGAAGTTCGCCCCCAGGTTGGCCCCCCCTGCAGTGGGATTTACGTTTAACGGCGTTGAGATAGGTGGAGAACGAGACGTGGACGACAGATATTGCAATGGTAGAGTAGACGTCTGGCCCGAACCCTGCAATGACGCAAGGTCGGACCATACGCCGCTCGTAGGGGGTCGTGGTGGCTGGGCAGGCGATATTGGTTGGGAGACTGAACGAGTCATGGTGGTATTGGTTGGTGCGCTGAGCGGCACCGTCGGCGCGCGAGTGGGTGCAGCTGGCGCTGAGGCAGCGGAAGGAAGTGAAGGCTTGGACGAGGGTAACGTGTGCGATCGCAATGGGCTCGGTGGGAACGATGGGGAGGATGTTGCAGATCTGTGGGGTCCAGCAGATCGGGACGGCCCTAGATGAGCAGTAACGATAGAAGATCGATCCTGACTCATTAAAAACAGCTTGAACTCATACTTGTCTGAGAGTAGTATGTATGCAAGAGTTGATGTCAGGCTAGGCCCCACAAGACCAAAAATATCACGTACTGCGAATGAACTTTTCTATGTCACTGTCCCGCTCAATATCTATCGTATTTGTCGGTGGTGGGTGGCGGACCTCATCTGGGTTGTATTTCTCGTTCGACTTGATGTTACCCATCTGCCGCATGTGCTGCGAAATCAAGAGTTGATGGCGCCCTTTCCTACCCCCGACAATGAAATTGGCGCACCTCAACTTGCTCTTTCGTCCACAGATCCATTGTCAGGCTTTTCCTGTGATTTTGCGTGTGTGTGAGTAAATACGGGTTACTAGCGGCTTACACGTACACCTTTGTGATGTGAGTTCCGATCTTTCGATGAATACCAGCGCATGTCATGCTGCACAGATTGAGTGTTGCTCGATAGCAAAAGACAAAGTCATGTACCAAATGAATATCCCAAGGTTGTGGGAGGCCCATCGTGGATTTCGTGCCTTGCAATCTGCACATATATCTACAGGCGTCACGAGAGACGAGGAAGAGGGACGAAGTCAGCTAGCGCGGGAGTGAGGTCCGCAGTCTTTACTTGGCAGATGGCCTGCTAAGGAGACGCGTCTACTCGGAAATACTGCGGTACCAGGGACGCCGTATAACAAGAGCCAGGCTACTCAGTCAAGGAGACACGATACTCACCATTACCGGGCTTCATTGCCAATTCCATGAGAGCCTTCTGATTACGCTCCGCCGCAATCTTGCTCACGGCCCCAGACATAGTGAAAGATATCAGAAGTGAAGTTGTAGGTGCAAGTGTAGAGTAGGAGTGTGTACAGGTGAGGTCCGGGTGTGGTGGGTGGGTTAGAAACGGCCCTTGGCCCGGTTTCTAATCGTTCGGATAACATCCGGTAAATATCACGGTCGTAACTATCACTGCATCATGGCTGTAGACGAATCCCACGTCGAACCTCTGACGATATATGCCGCGCACTCCTTTGAGGACGACCAGGCCTATCAAGTGAGCCAATTCAGATGTGACGACGAGGTTTTCCAACCTGACTCAAGGCTGCCCAAGCAAGGCAGGCCTGTCGACGCTTTACTCTAGTGGTGCTCTAGACGGTTTGTCCGGCGAGGCAAAGGAAGACCTGCTAAGGAGATCGCGAGTGTTTTACTTCAACCAGTGAGGACTCTCTGACTAGGTCGATGTCTACATTCGGAAGGTCATCTCCCTCAGAGCTAACGGACACAACATTTCGGAATCCGATGCTAAGCAAGTAGAAGGTCAACACCTTGGAGACACTGGGGTATATCTCTGATATTACCTATCTCACAGAACAACACGCACGCGTTCATTCCATCCAAGAAGTAGCTAGCGGACGGACAGTGTTCCCGGACCCGGGAGTCGAAACTCCCAAAACTCTTACTTTCGCCGAGCTTCAGGCCTTGGTTGAACAGGGAAGAACGGATGACATCCCGAACAACAGGCACATCCCTGATGCAATCAATGTAGTATTTCTTCTTCACTGTTCTAGGTGACGAGGTGTTCAGATACTCGCTACAGGAGGCACCTCCCAGTCAATCGAACGCTCCGCAACGCAAAAAGCCGTGGGAGATCGCATAGTAACCGTAAGAGGTCAAAAGTTGAGACGAGCGCGTCAGGGCGCCGAGAGGCCGATGTAATTTGTATTTGGCCAATCATCGTGACAGATTCGATTTGAATTCAAACTGGCCTTCTAATTGTTATGTCCACGGCTGGACGATCCAACGTGTCATCAGGCTCCTAACCAACCGACCTTGCGTGTTTCGAAATATTTGTGATGGTGAACGTTGGACTTTGCAAATCTTTTATCTCACATCTAATCATGGATCCTACCGAAATTAAAATACCGCCCCCCCAAACTTTGAAACACCGACTAACTCTAATACAACGAAACACGCAAGGGCGGCTGGCACAATATGTTAAGCGCCGTGATCACATAAGACGGGGGAACATGACACTTTTGGAAGTTTACACCGGATGGACAGGCACCACCGGAGACAAGCCGGGGACGCCATTAAAATACATCTGGCGCATTGCGCATTTTGATCATAACATTGTCATACTGCATAGGCCGGTTGAGACTTGTAAGTGCATTAACACATAAGATAACATCAAAATAAAGATGAATTATTGGCACCAAACTTGCGTGTGGAGCATAAACCCGCAACCTCCTCAGGATGGATGACATAAATACAGTAAAGGTAAGGTGACATGACCACTCAACCATCGTGGCAATTTGCCTTGATGCCTTTTTTCCATAGATAAAGACATCTTATGGTAGATACGAATGGATATCTTACAAATACCCAAAGCCAAAATTTCATGGTCGCCCTTTCACCATCGCTCTTTCTCATTTTCCTGTTCTCATGTTTTCGTTTTTTTGTATACAGTGATATTTTTCAAGATATATGATGCCAAGGATAAATTGAATCACAACAGGACGTCTTGAGTCTCAAGCATTGAGCCTGAGCATTGAGGGAAAAAACGTGCCGAAGTAGCGTGTGAGCCCCACCGGACAGCCGGCCTCGGGCATCTCGGAATTCCAGCGCTTAAACATATTGTGCCAGCCGCCCTTGCGTTTCGTTGTATTAGAGTTAGTCGTCGGTGTTTCACATTTTGGGGGGCGGTATTCTAAATTTCGGTAGGATCCATGATTAGATGTGAGATAAAAGATAATTATGCAAACTCAACGTTCACCATCACAAATTTTGGTTGGGAGCCTGACGTGTCATGGGCATCTCGGACAGAAGCCATATTGTAGCCTTTTTGCCGCATAAGGATAACAGCAGCTATATCATAATGAGCGCTCCACACATTTCGTGAGGTCCCCCGTTTAGTTCCCAGTATCCCCTGCTGCCAGTGGCCCAAGTACCCATCATGCGTCTACAATCGGGGGACGTTGTTTCCAAATACTTTCCAGCGACTCCTGAGGCTACTTCCGCCATTGTCCTCTTGGTTTTGTTCTTGCTCTACACCACTGTGAACAAGATCATCACACATCTCTCAGCCCCTATTCGGAAACTCCGCGGTCCAAAGTCGGTAAATTGGTTGACCGGGAGTCATGCGCGAAGCGTTTGGGAGCCTGATGCTCAGGACAATCAATTAAGGTGGATTCACCAGTACGGTCACGTATTCAGATACTATGGTTGGTTCAATGTAAGTGACATTTTTTTAACTCGTCGCCGACAAATCAAGCCGTCGTTTCGTTGCCAGATGACCAGAGTCATCACTACTGATCTCCAGGCATTGAATTATATCCTAAATGCCCCTGAATTTGAGAAGGTCCCTGAAGCTCGTAAGTTGATGGGAGCCATGGTCGGGAAAGGTTAGCCCACTTTCTTTGACATCACCAGCATTTAATATGGGTTATCGTTGTAGGCTTGCTCGTTGTTGAAGGTAAACTTGTTTGACTTGTAAACATCATCGCTATGGTTAGATGACAACCTCCCGCCAAGGGTTGAAACATAGACAACAGGTAGCTCGCTTCGATGCCTTTGGTTTCACAGACTGACCTCTGTTCTCAAGCGCAAAATTATGGTCAGTTTCAAAGATCTGTTCAAGCCTGTTCATTTATCCCCGTATAAACAGAGCCCCGCATTTGGTCTTCCCCAAATCAAGGAATACACGCAGGTGTTTATCGACAAGGCTAATGAGGTTTGTTGATTCGTTCAACTTTTTGGATGTTACTTACGTTCTTTTTAGTTTCGGGATGCAATGATGGCGCAAACACTTCAATCTCACACACCTAATGGTTCGATTAGAATCGACATATATCTTTGGTTGAGCAAAATCACGTTGGACATTATTGGCCATGCAGGTACGTGACCCCTCTCGGTTTATCATTATTGTACTACTTGAAGAGACGACATCAATGTTATCAGGCTTCAACCACGCATTTGGGTCCCTTCACCAAGATGGGCACCACCAATTGACTGAGGGCTTTCGCAAGGCCACCACATTTAATCCGTTCAGTATCAAATTTTTGATCCCACTACTGATTCCGCCTGCTCGGCTCATTGTGCGTCACTCATCATTCGGATCGAGCCATTATCTGATATAGTAGCAGCCTACTGATCGTTCTCGTTTACTTGCAAGCACGCTTGAGTCCCTTCGTTCGCTTGGCCGAAGCTTGATTTCACAAAAGAAAGCTGAAATACTTACTTCTGAGAGCAATGTGAAGAGTGGTGTCGAGAAGAGAAGCATCCAAGGGCGCGATCTACTCAGCCTTCTCATCAAGGCAAACATGGCCACGGATATAGGCGATAGCGCGCGGATGACCGACGAAGAGATTTTAGCCCGTGAGAAGTTAGAATCATGATCTTCTCGACAATGATGCTGATGGTGATGCGTTACAAAGAGGTTCCAACATTCCTCATTGCTGGCCACGAGACCACGAGGTACTTGCGATCATTTATGCAACTCAGGCATCTACTCACGTGTAGCCCTTAGCACTGCGATTGCCTGGGCTCTCTACGCTCTTGCGTGTCACCCCGCAGCATATGCTAAATTGACCGCAGAGGCGCGCGGATTTAGTACAGACAGTCCATCCATGGAAGAACTCAACGGAATGACATATCTCGACTATGTCACCCGGGAGGTTCTTCGCCTCCATTCTCCTGTCTCAAACACGGATCGGGTTGCGAAGGATGACGTCGTTGTTCCATTAAGCGAGCCGTTTGTCGACCGATATGGGATTAGGAGGGAGGAACTCAGGCAAGTAATCCCACTTCCGTACCTCACCGCATATTAGTATTGATGAATTGCACGTTAAAAGGCTTCGAAAGGGCGACGTAGTCCTTATTCCGATTCTGGCCATTCATAGACTCAAATCGTTATGGGGTGAGGATGCAGACGAGTTCAAGTAAGCCTCTCTGTGGTCTTGCGAGGCGCCTGCATTTATCCCATTTACTCATTTATTTATTCAGACCAGAACGTTGGGAAGCTATTCCCGAGGAGGCCGAAGCCATTCCCAGCGTCTTTAGCAACTTGTTGACATTCCTCACTGGTTCTCACGCGTGTATCGGCTATCGGTTTGCAGTGATCGAGTGAGTTTCTCTTGAGTGCCAACGCAGTGGAGGCATATTGACGGGAACCATTAGGATGAAGGCGATCTTATTTTGTTTTGTTCGAGCTTTTGACTTTGAGCTTGCAGTTCCTCCGGGCCATGTCACTCGGAGGACGAGGGTCGTAGCTCGACCCATTTTGACCTCGGATGTCAACAGTGGGCCTCAGTTGCCATTCATCGTTCGGCCCGCGAAGTGTGATTGAAGTCGAGAGAACGTACGATACGACCTCGACAACCCTGATCAATGTGTAGAATGATCATTTTACCAAGTGACTTGTCTCTTCCTTTGAACATACTTTAGTAGTATACGCGTAAATTATGTTGGCCTCGTCCAAGGGCTTGTGAAATCAATGCACTACTATATCGTAGACTGAGTGGGGAAAGTATAGAAGGCTCAACAAATCCACAGTGGTGCAGCTCGATATCGGGAGGAATTTCAAGTTAATCCAATGGAAGGGAAGACATCACACATACGGCGTAGATTGGGCTAAAAGTTACCATTCGCAGAGCGCAAGTGGGCGATTACCGGTTATCTCCACATATCACAATGAACTATAACGTGGGTGACTGGCAGTATAAGCTGCCGTCATGTTGCTGGCCCGTCATGCATAATTGAATAAATCTCAAACACGGCGAGAAATACTTTTCTTAGTCGCTATGATCCGCCACCGTCATTCAGTGGTTCCATTAGAATGAGCATAGTACACCCAACTAATATATCACATTGATCCCCACTGACCATTGACACTCCCCTGTCCAACATGAGCACTAGCGTGCGTGTTCGGTGGTTGTGTCAACCAACTCGTGAACGGATTAGCAACCACAGTGGCACCACTCGACTGTGTCTGCACATTCCCAAACTGGGGTGGCTGCGGCTGGAAAGGCGACTGAGTCGGCTGTTGTTGGAATGGGCTTGAAACTGGCCGCTGATATGGCGATCCTGTAAAGGGGACAGGTGACGGAGTGGACATAAATGGCGCCTGCGGCTGGGGAGACACAGTGCCCCTGGGACTGCGCGGCGGCATTGAAGAACGGGTTCGTAACAGACGGGGAAAATGTCGGTTGCCGGACCTGCGGCGCAAACGAAGGTTGCTGGAGAAACGATGACCCAAATGGTAGGAGCTGGCCCAGCTGAGCCTGTGCCTGAGGCTGTCTCTGAGCAGCCATTTGGATAAACGGGTTGGCTCCGCTGGTGCCAGAAGCGAACGGGGATTGCACTGGTGCCATAGCGGGGCTTTGACCAAAAATGTCTGCCCCTGAGGAAATGCTAGAACCCAAACTGAGGCCTTGAGAAGCTAGTCCAATGTTGGACGACGCCATAGTGAAGTTCGCCCCCAGGTTGGCCCCCCCTGCAGTGGGATTTACGTTTAACGGCGTTGAGATAGGTGGAGAACGAGACGTGGACGACAGATATTGTAATGGTAGAGTAGACGTCTGGGTCGAACCCTGCAATGACGCAAGGTCGGACCATACGCCGCTCGTAGGGGGTCGTGGTGGCTGGGCAGGCGATATTGGTTGGGAGACTGAACGAGTCATCGTGGTATTGGTTGGTGCGCTGAGCGGCACCGTCGGCGCGCGAGTGGGTTCAGCTGGCGCTGAGGCAGCGGAAGGAAGTGAAGGCTTGGACGAGGGTAACGTGTGCGATCGCAATGGGCTCGGTGGGAACGATGGGGAGGATGTTGCAGATCTGTGGGGTCCAGCAGATCGGGACGGCCCTAGATGAGCAGCAACGATAGAATATCGATCCTGACTCATTAAAAACAGCTTGAACTCATACTTGTCTGAGAGTAGTATGTATGCAAGAGTTGATGTCAGGCTAGACCCCACAAGACCAAAAATATCACGTACTGCGAATGAACTTTTCTATGTCACTGTCCCGCTCAATATCTATCGTATTTGTCGGTGGTGGGTGGCGGACCTCATCTGGGTTGTATTTCTCGTTCGACTTGATGTTACCCATCTGCCGCATGTGCTGCGAAATCAAGAGTTGATGACGCCCTTTCCTACCCCCGACAATGAAATTGGCGCACCTCAACTTGCTCTTTGGTCCACAAATCCATTGTCAGGCTTTTCCTGTGATTTTGCGTGTGTGTGAGTAAATACGGGTTACTAGCGGCTTACACGTACACCTTTGTGATGTGAGTTCCGATCTTTCGATGAATACCAGCGCATGTCATGCTGCACAGATTGAGTGTTGCTCGATAGCAAAAGACAAAGTCATGTACCAAATGAATATCCCAAGGTTGTGGGAGGCCCATCGTGGATTTCGTGCCTTGCAATCTGCACATCTTCTATATTCTTTTACACGCATCCTGATTGGCTGACAAGGGGTGTTTTGAGCGATCTGATTGGTTGGTGAAGAACGAATGTTCAGGGTTTTCTCGATTGGGTCTTAAGACCGATCCACCGAAAGGAGAAATCGGTCATACCCAGGCGGCAATTCCGTGTGCCCAGGGTTTTCCGCGGTGGGACCCAAAATGGTACCCAGGGTTTTCCAACATGGAGCTGGGTTGACTCTGGCCAATTTGTGAACGCCTCGTCATTGTGCCGTGTGTCAACTTCAATTATCCTCATAACCATCAAGCGAGCATGAAACAAGTTATCCTGCTCTCGCAGTCTCGAAGCTTTCCCCAGCCAAACCTTCTGAGTCCCCGCCCGCACCTCAGGGGGGCAAACCAGATATGGACGCAATCCCCACGCGTTGCGTTGCGGAGCCTCAGAATGCTTCCTTCCATCATGACAGTGCACTGGTTGGCTGTCATTGTTATTCATCCCATCAACATGAAGTCACCCTCGAACCAACTTGGGTGGTATACTGTCTGTATATTCATCGGTGCTTTGACGGCCGTCTGATGGCGGATGGTTGCACTACAGGGGCAAGATTTCAAGGCAAAAGCGAAGCTTGGAAGTATAAGCGCGAAGCGTCGTGTCGACGCGCTTGTGAGTTCGTTCAGCAGAGTCGAGCTCCGAGGGTGATAATTTGAGGTTGCCGAAGTCGGATCGGATGGGTCGGGCGTGGTTCAGCGGTCCACGTTGTTGCCTGAGATCCGATCGCCGTCCGGGAGATTCGAGAACGCAAGCGAGAGAGGGAAGAAAAGGGGAAGGGGAGAAGGGCAGGTTATCCCAAGACGAGATGACGGAGACGCGAGTCGGCACGGCGGCGCGGCAAGGCGTTCGAAGTCGTCTTAGTCGAGAGAGGCGAAGTCGAGTAAAAGAGGGACGAGAATCTTGAAGTCACGCGAAGAAAAGAGAGGAAAGAGAGAGGAATTAATTGGCAGAAAATCGCCCGCCTCAACACGAGGCTCTTCGAGGCTTTAAATACATGTCCGGTCATCTAAACATGACCTACGGAGGCGGCGAGGCGTATGGTATCGTTCTGGGGTGACGAGCGGGTATGAAGTGTAAGTGACGCTGAATATATGCAACTTGTCGTCGAGGAATGTTTCCGCGTGGGTATGTCGAGCCTTCGGACGTCGGCTGCTAGTAGTGTTTGTATGGTAGCACGGGAAAGGGAACTAAAAAGTAAATAAAAGGGGTGACGGGCGTATGCATTTGTTATCTACATATCTCCTAGTGGGAGCGGGACCACCCAGGGAAGGCAACGGCCTCGAGTTCGGGATTCCGGCGGAGTGGGTCCTGGCGACGCTTTGACGCTAGTTCGATCGAGGCGGCTTGTCAGGGGCTTGGGCGATGCGGGTGTTCCTCGGCGCGTGGGAGCGGGGATCGAGGGTCGAGAGGAAGAGGAGGTGGGACAAGTCGAACATGTGGCGAAGGCTGACAAATCGATGTGGTGACGTGTGAGGCGAGGGGCGATGGCAGATTAGATATTCGGGCTCAGATCCGTGTGTGTGGGCGCTCCGGATCGCTCGTTCCGAGGTCAGCCGTTGGCCTCACCTTACAGAAGCACGCAGAGAGATAAAAGAGTGGAATGCGGGGGAGATCTTGTTAAGTATTGGTCTAATTGAAATGAAACAGTATCCGAGCGTGACACGGGAATGTATGACTCGGATAGTGGTCATCAGCAATGGATACAAAAGCATCGGCCAACATGGGCATGTGGCAAGTGGCTGCTGGTCGCTGGAGACATTGGGCAGGTGACGTACAGTACTGGATGGTGAAAGGACACCATGCAGAGAGGGAAAGGAGGCGTATGATGCAGTAATCTACAAATATCAAACGCAAGCGAGACTGCCCAAGCAAGACATCAGTTGAGAATTTTAGGGCACAGCGAGGTCAAGCAAGGCGACGTCTTGACATCGGCCGAGCAAGGAGTCTGATGGGGCTTCAGACGATGTGCAGGTCTTCAGCGCATGATTGGTTTTGAGGGTGGAAAAAGGAGAGGAGGGAGGTCGAGCAGCATCAGGTTGACGTATTCTTCTGTCAACAGCGCGAGGCCGGTGAGGACTTCGAGCGAAGAGCTTGTCACGCCGGTTCGCCCCTTCTACGATGTACTTGAAGTGGGGCTTGCCCTCCGAGTCGACAAGCGCCGCCATGTTCGATATATTTACAACTTCAGGTCTATATGAAATTGACGTGATAAGCGCTTGGAGAATGCCAGAAACCAGGTGCCTCGCTCACCGTCCTCCGCAAGGGACAAATAGATCACCCTTGAAACGCAAGTATGCCGCATTATGGAAGTCAGTGCCATCCAGAACGGCCTCACTGGCTGTGAAAGGCAAAAGGCGTCATCAACGACACATGACTGGTCACAGCTAGACATACACGGCAGCTTGACGCCTTGATCCTTGATGCGCACAGGTATCCGTCCTTGCTCAATTTCAACTTGCTGAAGTGCTCAATGGGGACCTGTAACTTGGCCAAACGTATGAGTTCCTCCCTATTGATGCCAGCCGGATCCGCGAGCACGCCGCTCCCGTCAATGACAGCGATCGTCTTGTCAGAACTGAGCGGCAAAGCAATCAGGAGCCTGAGGGCGCCGGCATGGCCCAACAACTGACGCTCACACCGACTCGGATGATTCATGCAGTTCCAAGCCCCACTGGGAAGGTTTTGGACGGCAGGTGTTCCCGTGGTCTACATAGTTTCTTGATAGAATGGTGTGCCAAGCAAAAGCGATGAGAAATGCAATTGCTTCAATTGTTGTCCCATCGTGCCTTCGTGCACGCGCTCCGAGTCCCTCGACAACGAGCCTGACCGGCGGACGGGCCGGGATCACGTGCATCACGTGCGCTCAAATCGGTCCATTCGGTGTAAATCGGTCAGTCGGTCTAAATCGGTCTTAAGACCCAATCGAGAAAACCCTGGCCCACCGAAAGGACCGATTTAACTGCACGTGATGCACGTGACCCCGGCTCACCTTGTCGAGATGATGGGACAACAATCAAAACAATATTAATCGCATTTCTCGTCGCTTTCCTCATCGCTTTTTCTTGGCACGCCATTCTATCAAGAAACTATGCAGACTAGGGGAACACCTGCCGTCCAAAACCTTCCGAGTGGGACTCGGAACTGCATGAACCACCCAAGTCGGTGTGAGCGTCAGTTGTCGGTTCTAATCGTTCGGATAACATCCAACCAGTGAGGACTCTCTGACTAGGTCAATGTCTACATTCGGAAGGCCATCTCCCTCAGAGCTAACGGATACAACATTTCGGAATCCGATGCTAAGCAGGTAGAGTCACTAGAAGGTCAACACCTTGGAGACACTGGGGCGTACTATCTCTGATATTACCTATCTCACAGAACAACATGCGCGCGTTCATTCCATCCAAGAAGTAGCTAGCGGACAGACAGTGTTCCCGGACCCAGGCGTCGAAACTCCTAAAACTTCTTACTTTCGCCGAGCTTCAAGCTTCAAGCTTCAGGCCTTGATTGGACAGGGAAGGACGGATGACATCCCGAACAACAGGCACATCCCTGATGCAATCCATGTAGTATTTATTCTTCACTGTTCTAGGCGACGAGGTGTTCAGATACTCGCTATAGTAGGCACCTCCCAGTCAATCGAACGCTCCGCAACGCAAAAAGCGGTGGGAGATCGCATTGAAATCGTAATCGGGATGAGGTCAAGAGTTGAGACAAGCACGTCCGGGCGCCGAGAGGCCGATGTAATTTGTATTTGTCCAATCATCATGACAGATGAAATCAAACCGACCTTCTAATTGTTATCTCCACGACACGGACTGGACAATATTCCAACGTGTCTCGGACAGAAGACATATTGCAGCCGTTTTGCCGCATAAGGATAACAGCAGCAATCAGCAATATAACTCGGAGTTAGAGCTGAGTTGTCTGAGTAACGAACTCACCCTCAACTACTTACGGGTGCATTTAGTTTGGAGCCAGACCTGGCCAAACAATTAATATCGCTGATCGTTGCGCTGGAATCTTCGCTAATCGTTGCGCTAGCATCTTCGACAATATCGCTGATTGTTGCGCTGGCATCTTCGTCATCGAGCTGCGTCAACCGTCACTGAAATCCCATGGCATATTTCTGCATGGTCGATGCCTGAAACCTGATTGGTGGATTACAACTATCCAACCAACTCGTTCCTGACTCCCGAGTCAACGCGGGCGCAACTAGAGTTGGACGGAGTTGCAACAGCTCAGCTCAACTCAGCTCTGGAACAACACTACTGTAGTACTAAATATAATGGGCGCTCCAGCAATATAATGAACGCTCCCGCACACATTTCGTGCGGTCCACCCGTTTAGTTCCAGTAGCCCCTGCTGGCCGCACTTTCTTCCACCCATCACCTTGTACCCATCTTGCACTCACATGCGTCTACAATCGGGGGACGTCGTTTCCATGTACTTTCCAGCGACTCCTGAGGCTACTTCCACCATTGTCCTCTTGGGTTTGTTCTTGCTCTACACCACCGTGAACAAGATCATCACACATCTCTCGGCCCCTATTCGGAAACTCCGCGGTCCAAAGTCTGTAAACTGGTTTAGCGGGAGTCATGCGCGAAGCGTTTGGGAGCCCGATGCTCAGGACGATCAATTAAGGTGGATTCACCAGTACGGTCACGTATTCAGATGCTATGGCAGGTTCAATGTAAGTGACATTGTTAAGTCGTTGCCGACAAATTAAGCCATCGTTTCTTTGCCAGATGACCAGAGTCGTCACTACTGATCTCCAGGCATTGAATTATATCCTAAATGCCCCTGAATTTGAGAAGTCCGAGGACGTTCGTTGGTTTTTGGGACACGCGGTCGGGAAAGGTTGGGCCACTTTCCTTGACGTCATCAGCATTTAATATGGGTTATCGTTCTAGGCTTGCTCGTTGTTGAAGGTAAACTTGTTTGACTTGTAAACATCATCGCTATGGTTAGATGACAACCTCCCGCCAAGGGTTGAAACATAGACAACAGGTAGCTCGCTTCGATACCTTTGGTTTCACAGACTGACCTCTGTTCTCAAGCGCAAAATTATGGTCAGTTTCAAAGATAAGTTCAAGCCTGTTCATTTATCCCCGTATAAACAGAGCCCCGCATTTGGTCTTCCCCAAATCAAGGAATACACGCAGGTGTTTATCGACAAGGCTAATGAGGTTTGTTGATTCGTTCAACTTTTTGGATGTTACTTACGTTCTTTTTAGTTTCGGGATGCAATGATGGCGCAAACACTTCAATCTCACACACCTAATGGTTCGATTAGAATCGACATATATCTTTGGTTGAGCAAAGTCACGTTGGACATTATTGGCCATGCAGGTGCTGACCCCTCTCGGTTTATCATTATTGTACTACTTACGTCAATGTTATCAGGCTTCAACCACGCATTTGGGTCCCTTCACCAAGATGGGCCCGATCAGGTGACTGAGGGCCTTCGCAAGGCCACCACATTTAATCCGTTCAGTATCAAATTTTTGATCCCACTACTGATTCCGCCTGCTCGGCTCATTGTGCGTCACTCATCGTTTGGATCAAGCCATTATCTGATATAGTAGCAGCCTACTGATCGTTCCCGTTTATTTGCAAGCACGCTTGAGTCCCTTCGTTCGCTTGGCCGAAGCTTGATTTCACAAAAGAAAGCTGAAATACTTACTTCTGAGAGCAATGTGAAGAGTGGTGTCGAGAAGAGAAGCATCCAAGGGCGTGATCTACTCAGCCTTCTCATCAAGGCAAACATGGCCACGGATATAGGCGATAGCGCGCGGATGACCGACGAAGAGATTTTAGCCCGTGAGAAGTTAGAGTCATGATCTTCTCGACAATGATGCTGATGGTGATGCGTTACAAAGAGGTTCCAACATTCCTCATTGCTGGCCACGAGACCACGAGGTACTTGCGATCATTTATGCAACTCATGCATCTACTCACATATAGCCCTTAGCACTGCGGTTGCCTGGGCTCTCTACGCTCTTGCGTGTCACCCCGCAGCATATGCTAAATTGACCGCAGAGGCGCGTGGATTTAGTACAGACAGTCCATCCATGGAAGAACTCAACGGAATGACATATCTCGACTGTGTCACCCGGGAGGTTCTTCGCCTCCATTCTCCTATCCCAAACACGTATCGGGTTGCGAAGGATGACGTCGTTGTTCCATTAAGCGAGCCGTTTGTCGACCGATATGGGATTAGGAGGGAGGAACTCAGGCAAGTAATCCCACTTCCGTACCTCACTGCATATTAGTATTGATGAATTGCACGTAAAAAGGCTTCGAAAGGGCGACGTAGTCCTTATTCCGATTCTGGCCATTCATAGACTCAAATCATTATGGGGTGAGGATGCAGACGAGTTCAAGTAAGTGTCTCTGGCAGTCTTACGAGGCACCTGCATTTATCCCATTTACTCATTTACTTATTTAGACCAGAACGTTGGGAAGCTATTCCCGAGGAGGCCGAAGCCATTCCCAGCGTCTTTAGCAACTTGTTGGCATTCCTCACTGGTTCTCACGCGTGTATCGGCTATCGGTTTGCAGTGACCGAGTGAGTTTCTCTTGAGTGCCAACGCAGTGGAGGCATATTGACGGGAACCATTAGGATGAAGGCGATCTTATTTTGTTTTGTTCGAGCTTTTGACTTTGAGCTTGCAGTTCCTCCGGGCCATGTCACTCGGAAGACGTTGGTCGCGGCTCGACCCATTTTGACCTCGGATCTCGACAGTGGGCCTCAGTTGCCATTCATCGTTCGGCCCGCGAAGTGTGATTGAAGTCGAGAGAACGTACGATACGACCTCGACAACCCTGATCAATGTGTAGAATGACTCTTTGACCAAGTGACTTGTCTCTTCCTTTGAACATACTTTAGTAGTATGCGTGTAAATTATGTAGGCCTCGTCCAAGGATTTGTAAAGTCAATGCACTATCGTAGACTGTGGGGAACGTATAGAAGACTCAACAAATCTTCGGTGGTGCAGCTCGATATCGGGAGGAATTTCAAGTTAATCCAATGGAAGGGAGGACATCACACATACAGTGTAGATTGGGCTGAAAGTTACCATTCGTAAAGTGCAAGTGGGCCACATACCACAATGAGCTATAACGTGGTGACTGGCAAGTCCGCAGTACAAGCTGCCGTCCCGTGCATAATTGAATAAATCATCTCAAACACGGCGAGATCCGCCATTGGGGTCTATCATTTTGGGTTTACCGCTGGTCTGGTATGGACGCGCCACGCAGATGCCGACGAATGATGATCATGATCGATGATCGATGATCTGCAGTCGGCTCCACGTGATCTGTCCCTGTTTCATTTGACGCCGCGCCGAACTTATCGAACCAAAAAACTTTCCTGTGTCTGTATCTCGTACACAGCACAAAATATGGGCATTTACTGTTATTCAAATTGGCTCAGCATTACGTGGTGAACTCGAATTGGCGGCTCCCGGGAGTCATCGGCTGCGGCTGCGGGATTCTGGGCGGTGGGCGGCAGATGGCCTGACTGGGATAATTGAGAGCGCTGGTTGCTGTACTGCCGCGCGGCGCGGCTTAAGAGGCAGAACTTTGATTTGTTTCCACTATTTTCACTGTGTCCAGCATGTTTTCAGCTTACATCCCCACTCGCCTGGAACTCGAGGCATTAATGTCCAAGTTCTTCCCGGTGACGGTGACTCCCGAGGCCGCCACCACCGTTATTGGCCTTTCGATTGTGCTCCTGCTCCGTACCATCGTGAACAAGATTTACGCTCACCTCTCTGCTCCCATGCGAGACCTCCCCGGTCCAAAGTCTGTGAGTTTGTTGACTGGGAGCATTGCCCGAGGCGTTTGGGAGGCGGATGATCAGGCCAGTCAATTGGAGTGGACTCGACAGTACGGCCCAGTCTTCAGGTATCGTAGTTTGTTTATGGTCAGCGACATGATCTATTTTTATTATCTATTCCAACGATTGATTCACGTTTCACTTGTGTTTTCCAGATGTCCAGAGTTCTCACGACTGATCCTCAAGCATTGAATTTTATCATGAATGCTCCTGAATTTGAGAAGTCCAAAGAGGGTCGTGCGTTCTTGGGCAGCCTACTCGGAAATGGTTGGCCCAGATTTCTTGATATTACCAGCCTTGATATATGTCGTCGTTACAGGCTTGCTAGTTGTTGAAGGTAATCCGGTATGACTCGCATATATTGTGATTGTACGATGACAACCGCTCGACAAGGATCGAAGCATAGGCAACAGGTAGCTAACTTCAATGAGTTTGTTTGCCTCGGACTGACCTCTTCTGTCTAGCGCAAAATTATTGTCTGTACTGCCCTCGAGGTTGATCTGAGCGCTATACTTATTTTGATAGAGCCCTGCATTTGGTCTTCCCCAAATTAAGGAGTACTCGCAGCTATTCATCGAAAAGGCCAACGAAGTTGGTTTGTCCTTCTGGGTTTCAACACGTTGTTGATAGTCTTTTAGCTTCGGGATGTCTTGATGGCACAAGCCGTTCAATCTCGTACACCTGATGGCTCGCTTAAAACCGACATGTACCTTTGGCTGAACAAAGTTACGCTGGATATTATTGGCCACACAGGTACGTGGCCATATCCATGATTGTATTGCATTTACAAGAAAAGACGTCAAATTCTCCAGGCTTCAACCATGCATTTGCGTCCCTTCACCAGGATGGACCTCATGAGATCGCTGAGGGGTTTCGAAAAGCCACCATAGTTGATCCGTTCAGTATCGTGTTCTTGATGACTGCATTGATGCCACCTACTCGATTGCTCGTGTGTCCTTTATCAATCGGATGAAGACCATTATCTGACATACCAATAGCCTACAGAGCGCTCCCGAGCAATTGCAACAACGTCTCAGTTCCTTCGATCGATTGGCGAAAACATGATCTCTCAAAAGAAAGCTGAGATACTTGCTGTTACCGAGAGCGATGCTAATAGTGGTGTGGAGAAGAAAAATCTGCATGGACGCGATCTAGTCAGCGTTCTCATCAGGGCAAACATGGCTAGGGATATCCCAGACAACGCACGCATGTCCGATGAAGAGATATTGGCCCGTGAGTCAGTACTAATGGGTCGTTCTCATGGAGTACTGACGACAAGTGTTAGAGGTGCCAACGTTCCTCCTTGCTGGCCATGAGACTACAAGGTGCTTGCTATTGGTTACGCTACTGAAGTATTTACTCACATATGGTCCCTAGCACTGCTGTCGTCTGGGCCCTCTATGCTCTTGCATGTAACCGTGCAGCCTACGCTAAACTGACTGTGGAGGCGCGTGGATATTACACGGACAGCCCGTCCATGGAAGAACTCAATGGAATGACGTATCTTGACTATGTCATTCGAGAAGTCCTTCGCCTACATCCTCCTGTCACAAATACCGATCGGGTGGCGAAGGAGGATGTTGTTGTCCCGTTGAGTGAGCCCTTTACCGACCGACACGGGGTCGAGAGGCATGAATTCAGGCAAGTAATTTCATCTCCGTGGGCTACTGTTCTGGGATGCTGATAAATGGCACGTAAAAGACTACGAAAGGGAGATGTGGTCATTGTCCCGATTCTGGCCGTACATAGACGGAAATCGTTGTGGGGTGAGGATGCAGATGAGTTCAAGTAAGTGTCCTCGGGCTAGCTCACGTAACGCCCTGCTTCCAGCTCAGTTGTTCTTCCAGACCAGAACGTTGGGAAGCCATTCCTGAGGCAGCCAAAGCTATCCCTGGTGTTTTTAGCAATTTGCTGACATTCATCACCGGTACCCACGCGTGTGTCGGCTATCGCTTCTCTCTGATCGAGTGAGTTTGTTGTCAGCACCCACACGTAGACGGCAGATGCGCTGACAGACACCGGGTTATACCAGGATGAAGGCTATACTGTTTTCTTTCATTCGAGCGTTTGACTTTGAGCTTGCGGTTCCTCCGAGCTCGGTCGTTCGGAAGACGATGATCGTGGCACGACCCTTTTTGGCCTCAGAACCCGACAGTGGACCACAACTGCCACTCGTTATTCGACCCGCGAAGACTGAATGATGGGACCATAATGTGTAATCACACAATGGACACTGCTCAATCTGTGAGTCATCATGCCCTTGGTGACGCCGAAGCGACGTGACATGTCTCTAAGGTATGATTAAAATGTATGGGTCTCGTCCAAGGATTCGTATGTGTAAGGAGGCTATCAAAGGAGAGATGACAACGAATGAAGAGACACACCTAACAGAGGGACATAGTACATAGGAAATAGGTGTGCTGAAGAACATCAAGTCAGACGAGTTGACGCGTGAATCTCACAATGGACTGAAATATTCGCGAATTATTATCTTCACAATGCGACAACAGAGTCACCAGCGCCTCCGTCTTTCGAGAATCAATCAAAGAGGCGGGACCTACCATTTTTGGGCACCTCATTATTTTTCACACGCTATGGTATCATGCCACATCTTGTTGGCAAACCCGGCCTGTCAATCCCTGATGGATGGGCTTGGTCTTGGTTTGAATCTCGTTCGTTCATAGAGCAAACACCACGGGGCATTACTGTGGCCCAAATAGGCATGACTCATGAGTGCATGAGTCATCCATCCAGCTGTGGGGTCTTTGGGCGGCTAGATAGTTGGTGTGGGAGGGGTTGCAGAGCCACCGCAGCAAGTCAAGACATCATCTTGTTTCCACTCACCATGTCCAGCATGTTTTCGACTTACATCCCCACATTCCTAGAAATTGGGGAACTGATTTCCAAGTTCTTCCCAGTGACTCCTGAGACAGTTGCAGCAATTTTCCTCTTGGCTATAGTCCTGCTCTACGCCATTTGGTTCAAGATCCTCACCCGTATCTCTGCCCCTGTGCGAGACCTCCCCGGTCCGAAGTCTGTGAGCTGGTTGACTGGGAGCATCCCTCGAGGCGTCTGGGAGCTGGATGCTCAGGATAAACAGTTGGAATGGACTCGAGTGTATGGGCCCGTCTTCAGGTATTATGGTTTCTTCATGGTATGTGCCATCTTATTTTATGTTACTGGCGCTAAATTTTGAGTCACCTGTGTTTTCCAGACGAACAGAGTCATCGTTACTGATCCACAAGCATTAAATTATATCCTGAGTGCTCCTGAAATGGGGAAGTCCGAAATGAGTCATCGATTCTTTGGAAAGTTAGTTGGAAAAGGTTGGTCCAGTTTTTTTTTTGCATTACCGGCATTGATGTATGTCGTTGTACATAGGCTTGCTAGTTGTTGAAGGTAAGACTATATGACCCGTATAAATCATCATTGACGACCATTCGACAAGGGTCAAAGCATAGGCAACAGGTAACTAATTTCGTTGATGTTTAGATTCATTAGACTGATCCTTTTCTATCAAGCGCAAGATTATGGTGTGTTCTATTCTAGAGATGGGACCAAATGTCAACTTTTCAAATAAACTAAAATAAATAGAGTCCTGCATTCGGTCTTCACCAAATCAAGGAGTACTCGCAGTTGTTCGTCGAAAAGGCTAATGAAGTTGGTTTGCTCATCCGAATTTTGGCGTGTTGCTGATGTTCTCTTAGCTTCGGGATGTCTTAATGGCACAAGCAACTCGATCTCGCAAACCTGATGGTTCACTCAGGACTGACATATATCTTTGGATGAACAAAGTTACGTTGGACATTATTGGCCACGCAGGTACGTAGCCCCATTTATGATTGTGTTGTATTTACAGAAGATACCCAGGCTTCGATCATGCATTCACATCGCTTCACCAGGATGGTCCCCATGAGATTTCGGAGGGATTTCGTAAAGCCACTACATTTGATCCGTTCAGTGTGACGTTCATGATGACTGCGCTGATTCCACTTGCCCGGATGATAGTGGGTCCTTTGTCAATGGGATAAAAATTATCATCTGACACATCAACAGCCCACTGACCGCTCCCGTGCAATCGCAAGTACATCTAAGTTTCTCCGATCAATTGGCCAAAACATGATTTCTGAAAAGAAAACTGAAATACTTGCTATTACTGAGGGCGATGCTAATAGCGGTGTTGAGAAAAGAAATATCCAAGGGCGTGATCTAATCAGCATTCTCATCAAGGCAAATATGGCCAGGGATATCCCAGACAACGCACGAATGACCGATGAAGAGATCTTGTCCCGTGAGTCAGGGTCGGGTAATTCTCGATGGAATACTGACGAGATAGAAGAGATTCCAACGTTCCTCCTTGCTGGCCATGAGACTACAAGGTACTTGCGATTCTTTGTACAACTCGGCCAAACGCTCACATATAGTCCTTAGCACTGCTGTCGTCTGGGCCATCTATGCACTTGCATGTCACCCCACCGAGTACGCTAAACTGACTGCAGAGGCGCGTCGATTCTACACAGATAACCCATCCATGGACGAGCTTAATGGAATGACATACCTCGACTACGTCATCCGAGAAGTCCTTCGCCTCCACGCTCCTGTCACAAATACCGACCGGGTTGCGAAGGAAGATGTTACAGTTCCTTTAAGCAAGCCATTTATCGACCGACATGGGGTCGAGAGGCATGAATTCAGGCAAGTAATCCCATTTCCATATGGTGCTGCACTCGAAATAGCAGACAAAAGGCTACGAAAGGGAGACCTGGTCTTCATTCCGATTCTGGCGGTAAATAGACTGAAATCGCTGTGGGGAGAGGACGCCGACGAGTTCAAGTAAGCGTCTTCGAGCTCGCTCATGCTACGTACCTGCTTTCAGCTTAACTGTCTATCTAGACCAGAACGTTGGGAAGCCATTCCCGAGACAGCTAAAGCCGTTCCGGGTGTCTTTAGCAATCTGCTGACATTCATTACCGGCACGCATGCGTGTATCGGCTACCGCTTTTCTCTGATCGAGTGAGTCATCAATGTTACTGTAAACACATCGACGGCACATTCATTGATGGACACTGGACGATTTCAGGATGAAGGCGATCCTATTTTCATTCGTTCGGGCATTTGACTTTGAGCTGGCAGTTCCTCCGAGCTCGATCGTTCGAAAGACGATGCTTGTAGGACGGCCCTGGGTGACTTCGGATCTCGACAGCGGCCCACAACTGCCACTCATTATTCGCCCCGCGAAATCTGATTGACGTCGAATGAACGTACGACGGCGGTGGATCAGACGCGTAATGCTAAATCTGTATGGTGTCCATGACCATGATGGTCCTCAGTTAACTTGTGATACTCTAGGAGATGTTGGCGGTACGTAGGCCTATCCAGTGATTTGTATAACCAACAAATCAGAGTGTATTGAGGTCTGTGTAGCAAGAAAATTTAACGCTCATGGACATATCATCGTGCAGTTCGACATCGAAAGTAAATCTACAGGGACATTGGATTATTCGCGTATATGGTGCTGTGAATCGTTCTATACTTTCCAAGGCGCTCGCTTTGAGGCGTGAGCCCTCCCGTGCAAAACAGCAATGAAACATTTAGTCATCATCATCGTCTCTGCCAGGCCTGAACAGCATCATGAGATCGTCGAGACCGAGCTTGAGGTTCTTGATCCTGTCGCCGCTCAGAGCGGCGGTGGTAAGAGCGCGCTTGCTGTTCTGCAGTGTCAGGATACGCTCTTCGACGGTGTTCTCGATCGTTAGCTTGTAGATGTTGACGTCGCGTGTTTGGCCCAAGCGATGGGCGCGGTCGAATGCTTGGTCTTCGAGCGCTGGGTTCCACCACATGTCGACCAAAATCACGTTGTTGCACGCGGTCAAGTTGAGACCTTATCACGATACAGCAAATAAATCTCTGCAAGTGGTCGCACAATAGCGAGGGGAGGTGATTTCGCTTACCTGTGCTGCCAGCTTTGAATGAGATGAGGATAACCTTGACGCGCTTGTTGTTCTTTATCTGGTTCAGGCTGACTTCACGCTTCTCCTTAGACATGCTCCCGTCATCTGTGCAGCGAAAAGTCCATCAGCGATGACGTGGGTCATACAGTATATAGATAGATTCCGCGGAGAACTTTACATCGGACGAATGAAATTCCCGCATCTTTGAGGAACGGCTGGATGAGGTCGAGCATCGTCGTGAACTGGGAAAACACGATCGTCTTCTCCCCCGTGGGCTCGCCCTCGTCGTCTTTGCGCGAGTTGATCTCCTTCAGCAAGTCGAGGAGTTTGCGGATCTTGGCCGAGTCTGGCGGCAAATTCGAATCCTTTGCCGACGACTTGCGACGTGCTTTTCGTGTGAGCTCGACGCAATCACTGCAGTGCTCTCCATCCTTGGAAACATTCTTCGGCGTTAATCTTCAACGGCACGACGTTAGCAAGCACTCGGAATGAGAAAACGATCAAAATACACACTCGTCCAGGCAGAGCTGGCATTTTTTGCCCTTGGAAACCCCAAGCTGTTGGAACATCACATTGAGTTCTTCATCTTCTTGGTCGTCTTTCGGGGCTGGACGGGATTCGATGGCTTCACGATCGGTGTTGTAGTCCTTTGTGACGAGCGATGGGTGATTGCAAGCTGCTCCAACCGTCAGTGTGAGAAAAAGGAGAACGATTCCGTATGTATCTACCTTGCCGCAGGCGAAGAAGTAGTACCATGACGTTTGTATAATTTTTCATGACTTCATCGTTTTTCACAAACTCTTGCATAGCCTCGTCAATCTTGTTTTCAAGCGCTAAGTAGAATTGACGCTCATCCTCATCGAAATCGCAAGGCACGATGGATAAATGGCGCTCTGGGAGCTCGATCAATGGCTTCCCATTCAGGATATCGGTCTTGCGGCGACGAAGCATGACCGCATGAAGAACCACCTGTGCACGAAATTACCGCTTAAGGTGAGCGACGATAGCGAAAATGAAGAGACACACATGCAAACGTTTCATCGCACGAACTGAACGACCACTCTTAACAGGTTTATTGATCTGTTCATTGAAGGTCTGCCAATCATTGAGCGGTTTGATACGGAGGAACTTGAGAAGGGAATAGAGTTCTTCTACGTTATTCTGCCTTAAATCCAATGAACATTGCCGCCCTTGCGTGGGGCAATAAGCATACTCACAAAGGCGTGCCCGTCAAGCACCATCGAAACTTGCTTTCCAGGGCACAGCATGCTTGAGCTGCCTTTGTGTTGCGATTTTTGATGGTGTGTGCCTCGTCCAGCACGATTCTCCACCATTTAACTCTGAATAACGCATCCTTTTTCTTCCCGCTGGCAGTTGCCGACTTCTTCTTGCTCTCCAGAGTTCGCCCAAAGTGATCAGCGTCAGAATCCGAGTCAGAATCTGACACGGCCTTCGAGCTACCTCCCTTCTTCGGCTTAGACTCGTCCTTGGCTTTGGGATTAAATACACCGTGCTCAGATGCAAGGACAGCATAACTGGTAATAACAACATGCGCGCGTTTCAAAGTCTCGGGATCTAGCGAAGAGTGAGCGTGGAGGAACTAAACGGGCGGTGTGTTCTTCGTACTGGTTGTCCTGGAGGCACCGTGATGCTCGATCACAGTCAATGCTTTCACCATCTTCGAAATCTCGGAGGCCCATTGAGACACCAAGCTAACGGGACACACGACTCTGATGATAGATCAAAAGTTATGAACAGAAGCCCAAGTAACAGACCCACAAAGTCGCTGCGGCCCATCCAGCTTCTGCATCAGACTTGCGCGGGCGGCCATCAACAATACGCGTGAGAGTCTGAATCGTTTTCCCCAGACCCATGTCATCCGCAAGGATGCCGCCCGTCTTCTTGCCGCTCTCCCGCTCCGTCAACCAATTCCGGCCAGCCACTTGATGGGGCAGGAGACGAATTCCTTCGCGAAAGCCTTCGACGACGGCTTGAGACATGTCTATCTCCTGATGAGCGCTTTCACCGTCCTCCCTGCCGTCGAAACTTTGTTGCAATAGGTCCTGAAGTTCTTTCTCGGCCTCAAGAGCAGTTTTTTGAGGCTCAAAAGGTAATTGATAGAGCCCATTAAACGTCTCCAAGTGGGTAGCCGCTCTAGAGTAGTCGTTCTGAAGGCGGTCTGCATTACTAGGTATGTGAATAGGCTGCGCAGCACCGTCCCGGACATGAGCAACCGGGTTCTTTTCTGTACTCTTGGTGCTTGAATTTCGTAGGTGTGTGTTTACCGTATTAGTGACCCCCTCGGATCTTTTGATACCATCGAATCAGTCGAACGAGAGTTGGCGTGTATGACCTACCGTTCATCATCAGAGGAATCGGGAACGGTGTACGCCGTTGAGTGTTTTGATTGCATATCTGAGGATGATGTTGTGGAGGAGACAACCTAGTCATGTATCAGGATCAAGAAAGAGGGAAAAAATAGCACATTCTAACGCTAATCGCTGAAGAAGTTTCTTTGTTGCCGCTCAGCGGAAACGGTTGGATACGGGGATCTTTGGCGAGTCTTCGACGACTAGAGGTAGCTTTTTAACGAGAAAAAAAGAAAGGAAGACGAGTATATCGTACATATCTTCCATACCAGCAACGTTGGGGATGAAAGTTGGTGTGTCAAGGTAAGAGGAATAAAGGACGCGCTGCGAACGCGCGGTAATTAGCGGTCACATGACTGCGTCCAACCCCTGCACGTGCAAGTCACCGACCAAGAAGTTATACTATGTCGCTTATTTGAGTGACGTAGGGCCGATATTCATTTTTACAAACATTCTGGTCAGCACTCCAGAATACGATATCTGTGCTCAGCCTGTCCAAAGGGGTCACCACACACGAACTGAGATAGCGAGGGAATTAGAGATAGTGGCGTGTCACAATATGTCACGCTAACCGGATGGAAGATTGTTCGACGCACGGGTTTCCAGACTCCTCGACGATGCCCGCAGCTCCTTGACCTCTCCATGTCTGTACACACCCATGTCTGAAGATCCCCTCGCTATTGCAAAGTATGCCATAAATGCTCATCTCCGGTTCACTTTACTCACTACATACAGAGAAGTGAAGGCCCTTCATCAGGGCCTCAGAGATCTCCTCAAAGCCCGTGACCCGTGGAACAAGGAGGTCGAATTTCAACGTAAAAAGTGAGTCTCGTAGTCTAGCAACAAGTCGCCAGTTATGAGTTTGAAAATAGCCTCCAAAAGCAATATCTTCTCCTTCTCTTGTCGCATCCAAATGCCAAGGAATCCAAAGATGCAGAAACTCACATGTGGATGCAGACATCCTACGCTCTCATCTCTATCTATAAGACACGGATAGCTGCGCTCGAGCACTCTCTTCGTGAAGCCGGAACACTGCGCCAACAGCCACGATCACAGCGCCCAGGTCCGGTCGAGTACCGAAAGCTTATGCAGCGCTTCAAACAGTTCCTCTCAACCGAGGAAAAGTTCTGGACTCATCTAGTTGTGCGCTTCCAGCGCCAGTTCGCACTCTCCGAGGCTCGTTCGGCGCTTTCAACGCTCTCCATCGTCCCTGATACAGAGCCTGACCTTGATGACCCTGACGATGGAAAACACGATCACTTTCGCTTCCCCCAGAACCCGTTGAAAATGCCTCGTCCCAACCTTTAACCCCTGCACAACGCAATAATCGCCGCGCAACCCTGAGCAAGGCACTAGTTGTTCTTGGTGACCTGGCCCGATACCGCGAACAGTATAGTGAGGGAGCTTCACGACCCCGAGGTGGATCAGAGCGGGGCGGCCGTGGCGGGCGCGGGCGCGGGCGTGGGTCCCATGCCGACTTTCCGCGTGCGAAGACTTATGATAAGGCGCGAGCGTGCTATGAATGCGCGCGGGACCTCATGCCGGATGAAGGGAACGCGTCCCATCAGCTCGCTATCCTTGCGTCATATCAGAAGGATACCTTCGAGAGCCTAGTGCAATACTATAAGGCTCTGTGCGTGCGCTCGGCGTACGAGCCAGCCGCCGAGAACATGCGTAATGTGCTATCAAAGCCTTTAGAAGCCTGGAAACGCCGAAGAAAGGGCAAGCCGGGGCGGTCGCCCCCCGAAGATCTCACCGGGACAAAGACCAACCCTCCGTCCTTCAAGGAAAATGTCACTCTTCTTCACGCCCTGTGGAGATTAAGTGTCGAGGAGTGGGTCTTTGGTTTCACTTACGTAATTTCACATTGACGATTGAGGATTGTAATTTCACAGGATGGATTCTCTCGCACCAAAACATGACGAGAGTGTCATAAAAGAATTTTCGCAACTCGTATCCGATCGGGCCCTCTCGATCGACACTATCACCAAGGTCGTTATTGCCGCACAAGGGGCTCTCTGGAGGCAGCGTAAAGTTAGCACTTCGGCTAGCGTTTCCATGGAGTCTCGGATAGCCAGCCACGTTCTCGCACTCTATCGTGCATTACTGCAAAGTGGTACCACCGAGCTCGATGAGGCGGCGAAGATAGTGGAAGAGGATCTCGCTATGAGGATAACAGCAACTTTCCGTAGGACACTTCCCGCCCTGCGTATTGCTAGCAAATGGTTGCGCGTGAACTTGGAATATGTTCTAGGGAACACTCTCAAGGACAAGGACTCAGTACGTTCCATCGTCATCGGCGACAGCTCTGCATTCTGGGAGGCGTACACGTCTTTCGCTACCCGCATCGTTCTGGTTTTCCCCCCAACGAGCCTACCCGACCTGAAGGGTCCCCTGGAAGAGGATGTTGATTCCCGTGGATACCTACCTTTGGGCGGCATGTTGGTGCAAGATACTCTCCCGGTCAGCTTGGATGGCGAAGACTCTCGCATGCCAGAACAGGTTCATCCAAACGAAGAGCAACTCATGCGTATCTGGGACATTGGACGCGACGCACGCTTAATAGCCGAATTCTCTAAAACACCTATGCAATCTTTTCGAGCTCAGTTCTCGCTGATCGACTCTGTGCGAGATAATGAACCGATGTCTACCAAAGAGGTTGCTATCACTGGAAGGACAGGGTCACCCCTGATGGCTGATCTCCATGTCGCCGCGGATGACCGACAATCCGAAGAAGAGGACGCCAGAACAGAGACGACAGATCCGGTGGAGGACGTATTTAGACAGGTGCTTGGCGTGTCTTCGTCTTCAGAGGACGAGCAGGACGAAATTGTTTGGGACCCTCGGTATGCATCCCCCATGCTCATACCTTCACGCCTGACACGACATTACTTCTACCTGTACAGGTCTGTATCCCCTCCTACCGTCACCCCGGTTCTATCGAGTAAATCTACGCCACACGGACCCACAGGTGGTTTGAGTCCCCTGAGCCCTCTTAGTCCGACAAGACCGATCATTGGCATGGGTTCTACGTCACCCCCGCGCGCTTCTGACGCGTTTGCGTCACCATTGCAACCACCGAACAGCAATGTTATTGGACAAGCTTCAAGCACACCGAAGACGACAGCCCAGGACCTGTTGAACAATGTCATGGGTGTTGGGCGACCTCCTCATAAAGCTGATTCGAAGTCCGCTTTTCCGCCTCACTTTACTCAGCAACAAGCCTTGCAATCTCCGATCAGACACCATCAAAGATTATCTTCGTCCTCGCATACGCAGACCCTGTTCGGTGGCGCAACAGGTCCTTCCATATGGTCCGCTGGCCCCGAAGAGAGTGCCCTAGGTCTTAGTCCTCGTCACAAGGCAAATGGTAATCTACCCGCTTCGCCCCACGTGGGGTTGGCACCAGTAGGTCATGCTGGCTTGCAGACGGCTGTACCTGGCATCTCGTCACCATTCCATGCAAGTGTACATTTGGGCGGCCCACCAAGCGCCTTCCCCCCAGTAACCTCGTCGACACAGGGATTATGGTCGCCCTACGATAACACGGAAGAGATGTTGCCAGCCCACATTACTCATTCAGTGCCGACGTTCCCTGCATCTGCATCCATGGAGCCTACTCACAGGCACATTCCTAGTTCAATTGGACGGGCCGATGTTTTCACTGACGGTTACCAAGGCTCAGTTGTCTATGCATCCAGTCCCCGTCAGGCCTCCCTGCAATCGCATGCACCGGATACTTATCCCATGCAACAAGCCTTGTCAAGTGCATTTAACAACTCGATGGTTTTATCGTCAACAATCAACCCACCGCTCCACCAATCCATGTCGACATTTGGTTCGAACGAGTATTCTACGAATCATTCATTCGGTCTGCCAAAGTACGGAAACGTTCGCCAACAACGAGCAGGTGGCATCTGGGGGGACGCAGGATGACTTTGTGCATTCCTCGCGTGGCCTCATCTACACTAGCGAAGAAAAAGTCTTCCTTCCTGTCCCACGTGACGTGATTTAATGTCCGTGCAGTACTGCACGCTCAGTGATTGATGGCCTAGTGAAGTGCGTTGCTCGGAAGGGTTCGCGTTTACGGCTAATTGGTTGCGTTATCCATGGCCTCACCCGAGGATGGCTCGGTCGCTACCGGACAGTGGTTATGCGCTCCTCTGGCCCCCTCTTTATGTAGGTCTCCTAATACAGTTCTTACCGTATGTCTCAGTTCTTACCGTATGTCTCGCCCGTACATTTTGCAATGATGTGTCAGCGTGCTTACCTAAACTATGTGATTTGACTGCTTCGCGGTGGGAGTCGCGTAACAATGTCGCAAGGTGCTCAAAAGTGTCAGAGATACTCTATGTTATCTACCTCGAGGCTGCCTCATTGTGCGAATGCAGATCAGCTCGCTCACTGACTCTGCCCACATCCTCTTCCAGCATCAGTGCTCTCATCAAATGCCGAAACAGTGCTCGCGTCCTTATCGACTGGGGTACAGGAACGAATCCCCTTATCCCGGGAAAAACGGCATGCTCCTTCCGTCGCACGGAGCTGGTCCGCGCTGTAGGGTCGACTACGATCCGAACGACGACGGACCTTGGACGATGGTAGAGATCATGCGAGTCGACGGCGACGCCACGGAGAACTACACATGCGCCCTGCCGTCCCACTACGCCGTCCCGCTCATCCTGCTCAACAAGCGGCTCGCGTTTTTCGAGGCGCAGTGCCAACCCGATGGGACGCCGCTCTCCGTCCAGGTGCCCGCACGCAAGAAAGAGGCCGGCTCGAGCTCCTCGAGCTCCTCGAGCCCGAGCTGGAAGAGCGCCATGATGAAGCGCCACGAGATGCGCGAGTACGCCTACCTGTGGCGCCTGCGCAGCCGCTTCCTCCAGGCCGTCTATGACATGAACCACGATCGTCGGCTCGACGATCGCTGGCAGTACCACGGCTTGCATGGGTACATGTACCGCTTGTACAGGCGGTACGGGCACGATACCTATCAGCGTCACGCGTACTGGCGAGGCGAGATCAAAGAGGGGCGTACGCCGTACGCCGATCCGGACATCGTAAAGATGGGTGCGTAAAAAGAAATGATTTTTTCCGATCGACCCCAATCCTCCCCCCACTTCCTCTTTCCCTCGTCCTCTCGGGCGTCTTTCTCTTGGCGATGCGTCATTCGTTCCTGTGCCCTTCCTCGCAATTAAGCTCGCTGCTGTCTGTTTGTCACAGGCTGTGTGGTTTACCTCATGAGAAGACGAGTGTCACTCGCTAATGAGTTGCGGCGCGAGCTGACGGCACACGCACACCCTTTTTTTCGTTTTTTCCTCCACCAATATACTTTTAAAGTTTTAATTAATGATTTCTCTCTTTTATTTTTAAACTCACACTCTCCGTTCCTCGCTCACCTGTCTGTCTGCAGACTGGAAGGCCTACCTTGTGGAGGACCTGACCACGGGCGTGGGCATGAACGCGTTTCTTTGGAATCGGGTCAGCCAAGGGTTCAGCCCCATCATGGAGGACGCGCCACCGCAGGAGAGTTGGGGCGCGTGGAGTTGGGGCCATCGAGATCACAAGCTGAGCGAGGTGCCTTACCGAACCGTCCCCATCCCCATCCCCGCATTAGTATCTGAATCGTCATCGTCTCCCGCTCCGCGCGAGCTGCGGGGCGAGCTCGGTGCGGCGGCAGCAGCGGCGGCGGCGGCGGGCCCCGAACGACGACAGACGCGGGCCTACCGTCGCCATGCCGATCCGCATCTCGCAGAATCGGCGTCGGCGGGGGGTGCGGCGACGGGAACGGCATTGGCAGGGACGGCGTCGTCGTCTCGTGGGGGGGCTGTCAGCACTAGTGCTAGTGCTGCTGCTGCTGCTGCTACTGCTGTTGCTGCGGACGTGGGAGCGATGATGGTGGCAAAGAAACGGCCGGCGGCAGGGACGACAAAGGTCCAGGCAGGGGCAGCCGCGGCGGTCCTCGCGGCGTCTTCTCTGTCTTCTAGTGGCACCACTGTGAGAAAAGGTCCCGCTGGCGCTGGGTATTGTGCGAGCATCGGGGATGAGGGAGAGGACGAAGTGGTAGAGGAAGGGGAGGAAGATGGTGACGGCCACGATGATGATCCAGATTCAGATATGGATTACGAGGACGTGCTGACGGCAGACTTGTCGGGGCCTCCTCAATCGCGAGAGTGGGCGTTGCCGTTCCCGAGGTCGAGGTCGGAGCAGACGTCGCCAGAGGCAAGCCAGGCGCGTTTGAGGAGCCTTCGCCCACGGCAGATCTCATTTAAAATCAACGCACCCGACGATTTGGAGTTGACGGTTATTCACTGTACCTTTTCCCGCATGGAAGATGTCGGGAGGAACTGTAGTAAGCGCCCACGTACCTTCCACTCACGGTTGTCATGCTGAACTATAATTTTTATTAGAACCGAAGCTGAAAGTTGCGTATGCGTCGAAGCCTTCGAATTCACAATCACAGGCTCGGTCAGAGTCACGTCGTCAACGTTGAGCTTCCGGTAGCACACCGAGATTGTAAATAAAAAGTTGTACAAGTGCTTCGAATTGTATTGATCAGAAACCGAACGAATGAGGATGCTACGAGTGATGATAAAAATGTACAGTGCATGCAGCGTACCAAAAGAGAGAAATAGTAAATGAACGTGTGTCGCAAATACGGAGGCAATGCGATTAAGCTGAGAGTGAGAGAGAATAAAGAAAGGAATGGAATGTCATGAACATAAACCAACTCGGAAATCAACTCCGTCCGTGAAATAAAACCAACTGAAAACGAACGCGTCACCAGTCGTTCAATCGCATGCATTTTTGCGCATCATCGTTGTCGTCTACGAGCTGCCGCTCGCGGCACTCGCGGCGTCATTGGGCCGTTTTTTCCCCAACTTCACAGGCAGGAGGTCCGACGCCAGCTGCGGCACGCAGCTTGTCGAGCACCTCATCCATGCCCTTCAGCCCGACGCGCTCTCGGCGCGCACGATCACCCTCGATCACCTGTTCTATGCTCATCGCACGACCGTGGGCCAGGTTATTCTGAACCATCCCCTGCGACACGACCTCATCTAAGCCGCTACCAGATGAGTCTGACGTCATCGACGCCGACAGCCTCTTCAGCGCACGCGACGCAAGCCGCTCGTCCCGCTCGTCCTTTTTCCGACGACGCTCCGCAGTAGTTGCCTGCGCATCCTCCTCTCCCAAGACTGTGCGCTCAGGGATAGCATCTAAAGCCTGGTCCTCTGATGCCCGCGCACTCGGCCCAGGGCCAAAGAGACTGCGCTGAGCGATGCCCGCCTCGCTGCCACTTCCGTCAGAGACGCTCTCAGCTGGATAGACGCTAGAGTAAGCGCTTGAAAGGCTCATGCGCTTGTGAGAGCCAGACGTGCTGCCAGACCCGTACCCCGACTCGGACTCGGCACGTAGGTAACGTACGGCAGCTTGTACTTCTTCCTGGGACTCAGGGGTGTTAGCGTCTCCGCTTGGACGCCGCTCGGTGGTCGCCGCGAAATCGAAGGTATCCTTTTTATCAGTCTCACCCCAATTAATGACTAGCCACCGCAATCCGCGGATCTCGCGCTCCCGTCGTCGTGCAAGACGATCCGCATTCTCAAGCTGAGCACGCAGGGACGCGATCTCTGCGCGGAGATCGGCATTTTCCGTCTGCAGAGCGAAAATATTTGCAGGCGTGGGAGGGATGGGCACGATGACGCGCGAAGGGGGTGGCTGTAGGGTCACCAATGTCGATGTCGATGGTGCCGTTAATGACGCTGAGAAGGATGACGGTGAGGCATACGGAGGAGAATCGGATGACGTGTGTGATTGTACGAGTGGAGAGGATACAGTCGGGGAGGACCGTTTGGACACAGATCTAGGAGGCCAACTAGAATCCTTATTCTTGTCTCTGATTGTGGGTCTTTCTTCCTTGGTGCTGGCCCGCCGCGCACTTCCGCCCGCAGGGGTCACAGAAGATCCTGACTTTACAGCAGATGGCGCTGTCGATCCTGAAGATGAGACGGGATTTGAGGAGCCTGAGCCCAGAGTACTAACAGCACCACTCCCAGAGGCGTACGCAGCATTCGGTGTCGAGGATGGACTTGGGGGTAAAATAAGTGTGCGCGTCGAGGACTCACTGGAAGATGGCGAGCTTGAGGGAGTGACCGTCGCTTGTTGCGAAATCTCGGATGACGTACGGGAAAGCCCTGGTCGGGGGAGTTTCGGCAACGGCTCTGCCGGAGGAGGGGAAATAGTGCCCGACGCTGGTTGATTGGCTGGTGTTGGGACAGGGGCAGCTACTATCGACGGCGACTTCAAAAGGTTTGGGGGTGATGTCGCAGACAGCGCTGGTGGTAATCGCGTTGCCGTGATCGATTGAGTAGAGACGCCCATGGTAGTAGGCACTTGCAAATTCGAACCGACGGATGTGCCGGCATTACCCGTGCTGAGCGTGCGGGAATCCGAAGCCGCTCGTGCCCGTTTGATTGGTGCCTATTCAGAAAGTGGTTGCGTGAGTTTTAGGGTTGGTTCACATCGTTAGCGAATTGCCGACTCACGGCGACTTTAATGTCTTTTCCACCCGCTTGCCCTTGGGGAGTTGCCATAGACGGGTTCGCGGCTTTCGGTATGACAAGCCAAGACGCATGCTTCGTGTTGGTGTTGGAGGCGGTCGTAGTAGGTTCTGTTTGCCTCCTGCCGGGCAATTCGGACGAAGATTTCGGAGTTGTGTGTATTGGGGGGCTCACTCGCTTGGCTGATGTCGATTGAGATGATAGAACAGAACGCGGAGTTCCCGTTCGCTCAAGAGATGGTCGGCTTGCAGGCGACGACTTGGTCATTGAAACTGGTGGGGATGTCGCCCTAGGCGCAGGAGAAGAACTCGACGCCCGAAGTAGCCCGACACGTACAGAGGCAGTGCGCGACGTGGAGCCATTGTCACTACTGTTGCCCTGACCCGACCTCGTGCGGATCCTGAACCCAAGACCGAGACCAGTAGTGGATTCAGATCCACTAGCACTTGTATACCCAGGAGCCGATTCCGACGCGCTCTCGCTACCAGATGTCATTCTAAACGAAGGAGAACGGGTCGCGGATGTAGACACAGCAAACTTGCGAGCACTAGATGGAGGCACCTTGGCATCGGAGGGGAGGTGAGAATAGGAACTCGCTGGACTTGGAAAAGATATTGGGGGAGTGGTTGGGGTGGTGGGAGTGGGGTACGCAGAGAAGAATGAGGTGCTTTCAGGGGTTGGAGGTAACGCTTTTGTGGGAGCGGGCTTGCCTGGGGGAATGCTGCGAGCGGAGAGATACCGTCGTTCCTCATCGTCAGACGCGTACGACCTGAGAAGAGCAGTGGGTGTTCTCGAGTTGGAGCGTGGCGGCTCGGAATCTGAGAAGGACCCACCCCCCAAAGTAACGGCAGATGTCGGTGTCGGCGTCCGTGACTTGCTGGTCGTATTTTGTGAAGAGGGCGTGCGCGTCATAGATCGCGTAGATCGCGAGTTTGTCGGTGAACTCGAGGAACGTTTAGATGAAGACGCGTCATCAAACGCGGGTAGTGGTGAAAAGGAAGACGATGGGATTGTGATTTGAGGAAGGTGGGTACGACTATGCGAAGACTCTGCCAGCGACGGTGACAGCCTAATGATAAATATTAAAAAAAAAAGAGGGCACGAGGACGAGGATGAGAAGACTGACGTGTTAGTGGAAGGTCTGGGTGTGGGTACGGGAGGAGTGGAAGAGAGGTGAACATCGGATGAGGAGGATGGGGTAGAGGATTTTTTGCGTAGACTAAAAAGAGGGATCTTTCGCTTGGGTTTGGTTGAGCTCGAGGATTGAGCAGCAGGAGTGGAAGGAGCGGAGGATTGTTGACGACCACGGAAGAGGTCGGAAAGTTCGGAGGTCTTTGTGCGAAGCTTGCCAGAGGCGGTGGAGGGACGGGGAGTGGTAGCCATTTAGCGGCGGTGCGAGGGGGGGCCATATGGGCACCGCAAGAGGACGTATGTATATGTACCCGGGCGCAGCATTGGCGCCTCTGAGCGGGACCAGTTTTATGGTTACGAGTTCACGGCGGTGTCAGTAGCGACGATTGCCATTAACGTACGTGTTGTCCCCTGTTTGTCCCGGAAATGAAGGCAGATCTACACCATCCATCCGATCCCCCGGACAACGGCATCCGGCCTTATCTGCACCCGTCCTCCCATCTCTTCACACACACTTTTTTTCTTTTCGAATCACTCTACCTTATTTTACCTCCTCCATCCGGTTAGTTTCCACTTCCTCCCGACGCTGGCCTTGCTCGACCGAAAGCGCCTCAGATATCCGCCGCACCTTCCCGATTCCCTTGCTACTTCCACGGACATCGTCATATCGCCCTCCTTAATATGCAATATGTCAATACCCGTGCTGAGCATGCGTGTCCTCTCGGTGTCAGTCATCCACCTTGATTCGATTGTGCTTGTCATCCTCTGCATGCTCCTTGCTTGTATTTCAAGTCGAGTAGATTTGACAGTCCCCATTAATTCTACCAATGGAAGATCTCCCGATGAAGCGCACCCTTTCCGTCGATTATTGCCGTCGCGATCACATATTGGGAGTAACCCCAAGGAGCTCCATCTAGATGGAAGCCATCCTCGGACCCGTCCAGTGTACCTTCTTGTAGAGACAGTTCTCGGTCAACTCGCCGTGCACTATCAAGTTGTCGCTTTACCACTTTTGTTTGACCACCTCGAGTGGTCATGCGGTAGGCGTCCCGGCGGCCTCGGAAGTGTCTCTTTACGGGCTTCAGCTAGAGCTTCGACGGTGCAATCAAATGTGTTGTCAACCACATAATCTTGGCGAATACACAATACTGTATGTAGCAAACCTGGTAGTTTTTTTCGCTTATGTTGCCTCGCCAAGGCACGCCCATCCCAATGCCACGGTAACAGTCGTTCGTGCGATTTACAGTTGCACTCATCTATTTTGTGTATGGCGACTAGTACTGCTTCTCTCGAACCGAAAAGACTGCGTGTTCGGTGGATCGGATTATAAGCGTAGCCATCTGGGCAGTTATTGCCCCAGAAGGAAGGACGAAATCTGGACTCATGCCGCGTTTGGAGATAAGGTTAATATCTCTCGCTGCGGAATAGCTCGCCAAGCCGCCGGCGATGCGAACCCCGCACTCTCGATCTCGTCTCGTTGTGTCTCGTGTTGCCTCGTATAGATAATGACCGAGGTTATTTTTTTTATTGTTGTTCTGGGGGGTTTTCACACTGTTATTGGGGCACACACTTCACAAAGTGGGGCGCGCGATGCCTTCGCGTCGCGTTCCATGAGGTTCTCTGATTTTAGCGTGTGAACCATCTCATTTCCCATTTTGTCATCTGCCCGTTTGGATTCTGCGCACCCTTCTGACGCGCACCGCTAGCGTCAAAAGCGTACTTCACAAGACCTCTCAACCCACGCTCTTTGTCCCCAAATCGAATGGAAGACCTCGTGTCCCCCATGAATGTACCCCCGCCCATCGGGTTGGAGTTCAAGTTTGGCGAGCGAGTGGTTCGGCGGCGTCGGCGTCCTTTCGGATATTTCCTGCCGCGGACGCGCCCCTTCGGGTTCCTTCCTTCCTTCCATCCATCCCTTCCTCCCTCACGTTCCCCGCGCAGACCTTCTTCTCCGTTCTCGCCCTTTTTCTGCGTTTCACCCAGAGGCTTGGCTTCGAGATTGGGCGCGTGGTGCACAACCTCCCCTCGCCCTGCGCTCAGACGCCCTAACCTATCCCGAGTTTCTGTCCCACGTCACCGCACTCGGATGATCGCTCGCGCGCGCTCGAACGTCCCTCATCACACGTCCGCCATCCATCTCCGCACCGCAACGCCCCGGCGAAACGCTCGTACGGATCCTGCTAGCCCCTATCTCGTCTCACTCAGAATGGAGTCATAAAAGAACAAGGAAAGGAAAAATAGAATATATATGCTAACTAAAATGACATAGCAAGACGGATCACTGCCTTCCGGAACGAACATTGATATGATATGTTTTTCTGTGGCTCCACAAGGTGTGCATCATCCGACGGCTGCGCTTTCCGTCCCATGACAGGACCGGCGTTTTTTTTGTCTTTATTCTGTTTTCCTCATTCAAGGTGCTATGTTTGGCGGGGTGGCCTTGGTGCCTGAGAATAATGATAATGTTGTACACGGCACTCTCACCCGAACACGTTGCCCGGGATGCCGTGCTCCTCGTGGTCAGCTAAGGGCCTCCGGTGCTACACTGACCAATACATTGCGCACTGCATTGCGCGTCCTTGGCTGCCTGATCTTCATTTCGGATTTGTTTTTCGCCGTATTTCCCTGTCCACGGTGAAACCGCCAGGCGTCTCTCTAGGTGCCACCGCCTTCGCCAAAAAAACAAATGTTAAGCGGGTTCTCCATACCTGGTGTAATTGTCTTTCCCTATCGATGCAATCACGATCAGCTGGGAGATGTTCCGAGGGTGCTAACGCCAGATAGAAAGAAAGGGAACACCGCTGATGTCTGGATGCGTGTGTAAATCAGCAAGTCCCGGGAATGCATTTTCCGGCGCAACGCTCCATCCCTCTTCGTATGATCGGAAAAGACAATAGATCTTCTGTTGGAACCTTCTTGTACCATTGACAATCCAAACCTACTCATACAATATGATATCGATCCTAGTGATCTGAACACTGCTGCCCCCAAACATGATAAAAATAAAATCTGTGATGAATGTCCCTCCCGTGAAATGCAGCAGCCAGCTCCGACTGTTGCAACAGATGACTCTTTGAGCACTTCGGATAATTTGAGAAAGGAAGGAAATAATGATAATCGGATTGCGGAAATTTGATGACTTGATGAGCGGACGCTCAATGGAAAGCCCACCACCGACGACGGCCTTTCCAATCCGCCCAGAGACCCTGTGGGTTGTGCCACGCAAACCAGCGCCAGAAATCCCAGTCCCCGCACTCCTCTGGCACCACTTCGTCCGTAGAGCCCACGAGATCAAGAGTGACCGTTGAGTCGATGGGTGTCATCCTATATTTGGGCTTTTCGGGACGATAAAGGCCCTTCAAGTGGGAGCGAGAACGGTGCTCGAGATACGTGAATTCGTCCACGCCGCTGTGAGGGCAAAAGGGGGAAGGAAAACGAGTGGTTTTGGTTAGAATCGGAAGCTTCGTTCACCGATGAAACACTCACTCTTCGTTCTCGAAGAACGGCTCCCTCTCGAGCTCTTCAAATGCGAACCGCCTGCTTATCGAGACGTGTAACAACTACGATGCACAAACGACGTCCCGAGCGAGTCAACACCACGTCGTAAACCCCGTAAAAAAAAATGAAAATGAAAATGGACACTCACCCCGTAAAGCACCCGCACCTCGCTCTCGGACATGGTACACCGCGAGCGGAGCCAGGCTCTTCCGCGGTGAGCCTTGTATCGCTCCACGTACTCGATCAGATCCGTCTTCTCCGAGAAGAGCATGCACCCGGACATCATCATGTACATGATGCACCCGAGCGCCCACCAGTCGACCTCGAGGCCGTAGCGTGGGCAGCGCGAGCCAGGCGCGATCCACGCGCCGTCCTCGCGCAGCGCACTGCCGACCAGTTCGGGCGCCGCGTAGCCCGGCGTGAACACTGCGTCGCGGGCGTAGCTCTGGCCGCGCGTGAGGCGTGAGGCGTCGTGTACGTACGCCGCGCCCAGGTCCGCAATCCGCACGTCTCCGGAGCGGGAAATGAGGATGTTTTCGGGCTTGAGATCGCGGTGCATAATGCCCATGTTGTGCAGCGCGTCCAGACCGAGCGCCTGGATTAAAAAAAAAAGTGCGGACGAAGGTGAGTCGAAGCGAGCCGAGGGATGGAGCGAAGGAATGCGAACCCACAATCTGAGCTGTCCATCGCCGTAGTTGCGTCCCCGAGACGCCCTTCGCGGTGGCTTCCCATATATCGCCGTCCATTAAATCCTGAACCATCGTTACAACTTACGACCTGTCGAGAACGTAGTGACTCGGACTTACCATAGCGAAGAACACTCTGCTAGCATCTTGGAAAACGCCATGCAATTGCATCACATACGGTGTCTCAATGCATGCCGCCAAGCGTTGGTATGCCTCGAGTTCACGTCCCAAAGCCAGGCGCGACGCCTTGTACTCGGACACAATCTTCTTCGACGTGACCTTGAAACATATCACGCGAGACGTGCTTAAATCACGAGCGGCCCAGGCCGTAGCGAAACCACCGGATTGAACGCACTCTATCATGTGAAAGGGTCCAGGTGTCGACTCCAATGACGGAATGTATGATGAGTGACGGTTCTGGGACCGAAGCGAATATGGTGGAGGCGGGGTGCGGCGACGAACGGCAGGGAGGGTGGCTATTGTGTCTTCAGGATCTTCATCGCATGACCTGATGCGACTCAAGGGAGCCGCGCTTACATTCCCGCGCGGTTTGGGAGATGGGAAGCTTGGTGGAAGACGAAGAATGGCATGAACCTTTGACAGTCGCGAGGGAGACGGGGAAGTCTGTGGGGACGAAACATCGACAAGAGGTGGTGGTTCGTTACTCATGTCCGAAAGCGGTGCTCTGGTATCGTCAATTCGCCTGTGTTTCCGTGGGGGGGTCTTACAGTACGGGGGTGGGGGAACAGTAGGACAAGGTGTGGCATCAGCGGGAACACCGACATGGCAGGCCGCAGCTGTGCGAGGCCTTTTGAGGGATGGCATGTCGAAGTGAATCACTTGCCGGTTTAGAGCAAAGTGTGGAAGGATGTGGTGTATTGTGGGCGGGGCGATGAGGACAATGGGAGGTGCAGTGGACGTTCTTTAATGTGAAGTGCGGCCGAGTGAGCGCACGTGATCAAAATGCAGGCGAAGGCGTGGCCATACAGCGAGGTCGGCACGAGACCCACGTGTATCACGGGGCAGTGAAGTGAAATAACGTCGTGTGTTTGAACACGCTGAGATGGAATGGATACAGACGGGATCATGCCTCGGGAGGGGTTATGATATGGTGATACAGCCAGATAGAGTAAGCGCCGTCACGTCAAGGGTACCAAGCAATGAAGAACGGGGACACGAGGGTAGAGCTAATACCGATGCTTCAGGCAAAACGTCGGTATGACTTTAGCCGCACCCGAAATGACGCCCCGCGCTGCTTTGGCAATCCGTTTTACAGGTGCAAAGAACCTGAGTATTTTTGGACGCCTCGAGCGATGTCTCGCAATAGCAGCAGAACGCGCTTCCACTTGCGGGAGCAATGACATGATGGCCTCCGTAATGTCTTCAGGGAAAATTTCGACTACAGTGGGCACGGAAAGTGGTGCTGGTACCAAGGAGGAACGATGGGTGACAGGAGATGATGTAGGGGACCGTGAACCTCGGGAGCGCCGCCGCTCTTCGCTCTCCTCAGCGACGGGGCTGAGTTGCTTTGCTGCGGGTCGGCTACGCATACTGCGAACTGACCCAGCAGGGGTGCGGGACAGTCGTGCTTGATACGTTGTGAGGGGGTCGTGAGAGAGGTCGTTATAAGCCTGAGAATAGGAATAGCCAATGCTCTCAATATCTGCAGAAGTGAGGCTAAGCGACTGGCGACTGATGGAAGGTGCGTGCGGGAATGGAATGGAATTTTCCTTAAGGCTGGGGTGACGAGCACGAACGTGGACCACTTCGCCCATAACGAAGAGAGAAGAAGATTTCTGCAGAGACGGTGCAGCGTTGGGGGTTGATACACCTGGGAACGATGGAGCAGCTTTTGAGGGGCATGGCGGGGGCGCGGTTGAGGCGTGTATGCCACGAGGCAAAGATCCCTGGAAGGCAGGCGGATGTAGGGATGATCGATGATCAATATAATGATTGATTGTCGTTGTAGGGATGAACAGCGAGCTATTCGGAGATTATGCCCATGGAGGGGTTCACTGACAAACACCCTGAAATGTGGTCTCGTGGATATACTGGTACCGTAGCAACTAAAGTGATCGGGAATAGTGGGCTGACTTCTATGGCCGGAATGAATGGCTCGCTGGGCGGTCACAAGCAAACCGTCACTTGTGCGGTAATGACTCGAGGTTACACAGTCGCTGTCATCGTTGGGTGTTGCAAAACGCGGCTCGGAAGTGCAACACGTGGTATTTGCACGTGGCATAGAAACCAAAATAATGTAAGCAGGATTTCGTGACGTCATCAAGAGATCACCCAGCCCCAGTCACCCAATGCGTGGGCTCCAACCAACCCCTTCAAGTTCTACCACGACATAGAAGCATAGGTAAATGAGCTCAGAACTTCCTATCGACTTTTCAAATCCTGTCGTTCGCGACTACATGTCACTTGTCCGGTATTGCTCTTACTTTGTCGCGAATTGGATCATGCTCTGATGAACCGAGATCAGTCTACAAGTCCTCACTCCGTTGTCCCTGTTGATAAACATTGCAACTGTACTAGTGTGCACTTTTATTCTTCGCCCCTCCCTTGGTCTGTAGTCCCGTTTGTTATCGCGCCCCCACTCAGCGGCTCTTTATACAACAGGCGATGTCACGCGTAGACACCCCGCCTCAATATCCCCTTCGGTTCCGGTCATAGCTACTTATATCTTGGCAATATACTTGGGCCAGGTTGGATACTGTGTCTTACTTGTGTTTGCGCGGAAGCCCGAGACTAAGGTATGATGAGGTCACAAGCATCATCAACCTTCGATTTGACTAACCAATACTACAGAGCACTATTGTCAAAGGTGTAGGTCTCGCACTCGTAGCTGCAAACTGGGTCATGGCAGGCTGGGCAATTGCTTGGGTAAGTGGGTATTTTGTCCAAACGGATCGTCCTTATTCAAAATGCTTTTAGGTATTCGAGGCATTCTTGGCATCTACTGTCCTTCTTGGCATCCTCAATCTCTTGTTAATATACTCTAACGTGGTACTTATTGTGTACCACGTCCCTACCTGGCATCGTCCCTTTGACATAGCTTTCATCCATGCACCTGTCCGACTATTTTTGATTCTACCACTTATGCTCCTGTTTCCGTACTCCCTTTTGTATGTTTTTGCTGTCTCTACTCTGGACGAAGGCATGACCATCTCATTTCAGCGTCACTCTTGGTCATACCTGGGACCCCGCGCATCCAGATAACATTGACAGGCACCAGTGGGAGGGATTTGCATATCTCCTCACAATCAATATCGTAGGTGCACTCATAATCGCCCTGCGTTTTGATTGGGTGTGGTGTATTGGCGCTACTTGGGTATGCATATCTATCTGGCTGAAGGAATCGAGACCAGCGTCCATATACGTGAGCACCCTCGGTTTGTCTCAAAGAACCCACTTATAGTTGCGTTTATAGATCGTTGCCATCATGTTCACAGTGTTGCATCCGATTGTGCTCGTTGTGACGGCTCTTGCAAAGCACTTCATAAATAGGCAGGAGGGTCATATCTACCTCCCTCCTGACGAAGAAGTAACGCATCAAGGTCAGCCTGAGACAACGCGAGGACATGAAATCCAGGCAGATTGGGGCTAGCTGCAAACGGTGCCTCCATCAATATCTTCCCAATTGCGATGGCGCGGACTCGGGACTAGGAGTTCCCAGATTGTTTTGTATTATGATCTAATAACGTCATCATGTAGTACTGTACATACGCCCCCATCGACGCCCCCATCGATGTACGGAGCCGATTTGATTTGAAGGCTGTATATTACGCTGCCGATTTGCTAACCCTAAATATGGGAGTGGGTCCTGTGGAGATCGGCCCGTGACCCCAACAACTGACAATCAGTTTACCTTGCCTTTGCATCAACCATGGTTGACCTGAAACTCAAAATCGAGTTTGGCGGAGGACTGGAACTCTTATTCTCAAACAAGCGCGTACATGCCGTCGCTATTCCTTCTACCGTGCCGCAGAGTGGCGGGAAGGAAGTGCCTGCGGATCTCAACTTCCTGATTCACTGGCTACGTGACAAGTTACTCAAGGAGCGCTCAGGGCTATTCGTGGAGAATGGGGGGTTGTAAGTCGCGTCTTTTCGTGTGTAGAACGTACTGAGGATTAATCGCGGGATAGACGACCTGGAATTTTAGTATTGGTGAATGACACTGACTGGGAGCTCGAAGGAGAGGGCGATTACCAGTTGAGGGATGGGGATGAGATCGTATTTATTTCGACGTTACATGGAGGCTGAACGTTGAGGCAGAAAATTTCTACCGCTGATATTCTCACGCGTGCGCATCATGAATGAATGTGAGCTTGAAAGACTTTATTTGATGGACAGAAGTGTTTCAACTCGGACATTACTTGTATGCATAGTTACGCAACGCCACAAATGGCGAAGCATGTGGATGGTCACCGCGGTCCGATAAAAATAAATGCGACGCGAGATGAATGTGTTGTAGTGGCGGGGCGTTCAGGAAGGAGTACGGTTCGTACCGACCAACTTAGTCGGAGCCATCTTTTGGAAGGAATTGGAAACGAAGAGAGATGATGGACCTTTACGATGGCTTGGCTGTGGCCACCCTCCCTTTAGCTCGCTCTATTTCCACCACGATCTCCGTAGTTCCGAAGTGGGAGGCTCTGTTGGAACTGCCGTCGCGTGCACATTCCGCAACGGACGTGAGCCCGACTCGGGCTCGGATCGAGACTCGGCACGAGTGATCTCCTCGGCCATGCGCAGCCGCTCCTCGAAGGCCATGCGCTCCTGAGCGGCCTTGTCCTGCGCGGCACTGGCAGACGCGTCGAGCTCGCCGGGCACGATAGCCTTGGCGGTGCCGTAGGCCCACGAACCCGCGACTACGGCGGCGACGGTGAACCCCTGCGCGACGATGCGCAGGCGCAGCCAGTTGTTGAGCGAGCGCGACTGTCCCTTGCGCATCTTGGTCATGGCGATCACGAGCGCGACCGTCGTGGCTGCCGCTCCTGCTCAAGCAAGCTCGTCAGTCGGTGGGTCCTCGGGGTATGCACGATGATTTCAGTGATGTCGCACCGACAGGGACAAGCGGTTGTTGCTTGAACTTGCGCAGCGCTTTCTCTCGATAGGTTTCAGTTGAGACGGTGGCCATGTGGGTCGGTGATTGCAGGTACGGGCCACGTCACGCGTCACGGGTCAAAAGAACGATTGCAAAGCGGCTCAGCGCTCAGCTTCGTAGATCTGCTCCTACGTACAACTCGCCGCCTCATGACCGGACGCTGCGTGACAGCATGGCTCCCACGCATTATAGTTGCTGCTAGAATGCGATCTATGTTGATCTCTGTTGGTGCTGGATCAGCGCCGATCCAATTTGAATTGCAGACCCTTTTTGTGTGAAAACGATCACTTGAACCATAGATATCTTATTGAACAAAGAACCGCTGACTGGACACAAGGGCCAGAAGAATGTTCAAAGCTAGGCACTAGGCTTTTCTGAGTTTTTCTCCAAGTCGTTTGGCATGTCACTATTTAATGTTTGGATGAATCACGCCGTCGTGTCAAAGCAATGTTTCAAAACAACCGTGCACCGTGGATCATGCATCATCTTTCTTCTGTATCAACTTTACATTCAAGAAAAATAATAGATATGTACCGACAAGTTATTAAAACCTATGGATTGTGGGGCAAGGTCTATCCATCGTGTTTTTTTTTTTGCGGCATCTCACATGTAAGGTAGAGGTCACCACATGTACAGGACGAGGAACAGGAAATAAGCAATCTGTCTCTCACATTTTCCTTTCTGCTGTCCCCACCACATCATCACAATGGTACTCCCTAGAATTGATGGAGAGGACCATTCTCCATGAGGCATATTTTCAAAAGCCCAACTCGATTTCTGTTCTGATGACCGATGACCTCCACCTTATGGCAGTACTAATGGCAGTCCACACACGTGTAGCTTTTGGCTTTTCCAAGCGACATCAATGTCCCTATCACTCGGTGTTCAAGTTCATCGCAACTCTTCAAGCGACGACTCATAGTTAACCCAGTGCGCTCGAATTTTTGGATACGTTCTGCATTTCTCGGCAAGTCCTCATCGACACCTATCCCTCCTTTATCGACAGTACGGGTGTCACGGCCGCCAACTACTGTAGGCCGTAGAAAATCCTTGACAAACGTGAGATTTTCGCTTATAGACCGCCTAGTACGGTATGCTTCGTGCACGGTGCAAACATCGCCATCGCCGAATTGGCCAGACTCGAAGCCGTGTCGGAGTTGGCGGGGTTTGAGATTTGCAGCGTAGTAGCGATAATATAATATCGATCAGGGAGTGAGAGGCGACCGCATGTTGACGAACACTGGCATCATAGACCTCGCCTGTTGGTGCAGTTCCAGGGAAGACAGTATAGAGCCCGGGAGGTATTTGCTAACTAGATGAACACACCTGCACAGATTTTGATTGAGCATCTGCAGCGCTCCGAGTCGCTCCGAGTCGGGCGCGGTTGGGGCTCAGTCAGGTCATCGCATCACCGCTCTCCGCTGCATCGCTAGCCTCTCATTCCCTGATCATACCATGAATATTAACCGAGCACACCCGCCATATATAGCAATATTTTGGTAACCGTCTGAAAAGTTCGCAATGATGGCAACGGTGGGCGTGATGTGCCATCATCGCATAGCATTCTCCCACGTCAGGCTACCCTCCTTCGTTTAGGTTTATATTGCTGATGTCTGGTCCACTCTGGGATCGTTCTCCTCTCCCTTCATATCACCGCCGAGGCAAAGAGCATGTCCTTTCTCAGCTTTCGCCATGCTAGACGCAAAGCAAAGAAAATAGTCAGTGCACGCCCGCTGCGTCCGCCTACCCCGCCTTCCCCAGGTAGCTTTGCCTCCACGAGCGTCGTGGAGATTGGGGACCCGACAAGGGTGTCTCCAGAGACATATTATCCTGTCGTGAATCCCCATATGGACGTAGAGATCCCACACGAGCCCCTTTTCCCCAGCGATCCGTTCCTTGCTGCCCTTCCTCACCAAGCCTCGACATTAAACTCAACACGATTGCAGGATGGGCGGACTCGTTCCAGGATGGGTAAGAGTTCATCAATACCGCCACGAGATGGCGCTGGATTGGCGCAATCAGAGGTGAGTATCTTTTCGCACGAGTTTCCAAGGTTTATCCGCTGCATAAACTAAGGGTGGCTTTCAGGATCGCCACTCTGCGGGATATGTCGCAGTTGATATTGCTACTCGAGTACGTCCCTTGTCAACCCTCGAGGCTGTTCCCTGCTAACCAGTGACGGCTATCAACCGCCGTCTCTGCGCAGACGCCGGGCTCTCGTCGTGCGACCAAAGTCACACCCTCACCAATCAAAATCCCCACCACATCCCTTGCATCCAAAGTGCAGATTCAACGATCAGCGGGCAAGTCTGCGGAACCACTGCCTTCTTCCGTTCATGGAAACACCCCTGTCGACGACACTGCCTCCGCTGTGTCAAGCGTTTCGATTCCTGCAGTTCTCCTTACCGCCAACGTGTGGACAGCGCAGGGTGACCAGGCCCACCATCACAGCTTTTCGCGGCATACCACTCGTCTGGACTCGGCCACCCTGCCAATTGAGGATTATCCTTTCGTGGACTCGCCGCCACAGACGTACATGGAGCTTAGCAGCCGAGATGGGGAGCTTCCTTTACCCCCTCTTCCTCCTCTGCCTGCAGGCGTTAATGGTGCATCCACCAGTCGACCTATAAGCGAGAGCGACAGAGGCAACGTCTCTTTGGGCGAGAGCAGCCCACATTGTCCACCGTTGAGGGTGGCGACGGCTTCTGGGGTTTGTCTCGACATAGGTAAATCAGCCCAAATCTCGCCGATTACTGAGCTACCGACACCGGATGCTTCCGACCTGGGGACGCCGGATCTGATCACGGACTCATCCATGTCTGCCAAGGGGGGTTCGCAACCGGACTCGTCTGCTACTCCATGTTCCGGGTCATCTGCATGGTCTGGTCCCGCGTCCACGGCTTCACCTGCTTCGGGAGAGGAGCTCACGATGCTTCTTGAACGCCTCTCATCGAATCCTTCACAAGTATCCCCAATTCCGAATCAGGCAAGTTCACCCGAAAGAGAAGACAATCAAGATGAAGCCCGCCCACTGCTCACGGAACAGCGCCGATCGGGTCCGTGAATTCTCACTACTTTTCTGATGAGTGAGAGGATAGAATTGGCATCTGACCCTGATATTTCCAATTCCCCTAGGCGCCGTTGCAGTCGCTCGTCCTTCCTACTCCTACTCACACCCACGATCCCGGTCGGATTCGCGGCCATCTCTAAACAACCTCCTCCTACGCCCTACCACTTTACATCCTATCGGCGAGCGACGCGTATCCCGTTCCTCCAGTGAATCCCCGAAAGTCAGTCAGGTAATGATCCCGGATGAGGCTGACAGACAACCGCGTCTGTCTTCATCGTTGCCTGTGGCGCATTCTACCTTCCAGCAAAGTGTTACTCCTTCACCGAGTCCGTTGAGATTGTCCAGCCCTCCTCCTAGCCCGGACTTTTTTGATCACATCGTCTTGGCGGACGACGGCAGTTTGGATTGGCGTATGTGCCGTCTACTCTCTGTTAAGTACGGGCCATCTGACGTTAACGTTTCTGCAGGGGAACGGCGCGCCTCGGATGCAAGCACGTCATTGGTACCTGGATCTGAGATCGGACAGACCTTTCCCGAGACTCCTTACGTCTTCAGCCCCATGTTCTCCCCCTCCCCGGGCGTAGATTACCCACAGGGCTATACCTCGTCGAATTCAGAATCTTCGATGATACGACAAACATCTGCCAACCGACGCCTGCGGAGACAGGGGTCGCAGAGGTTCATCGTTGGAAGGTTCGCCTCGTCAAGGACTTCAAAGGTGCGAAAGAAGCCATCGAAGAACAAATTGCAACGGTCGTCCACAGGCACTCGTACTCCGCTGACATCCTCGTCCCTCGCCTCAGCGACGAATGGCGGCCTGTCCTCTCGTCCTCCCCCAGTAGCCGGTGCCCACGCTCTCGACACGGCACACTCCCAGAGGCCAGTGCGTCATTGGCGCTCTGAATCCCAAAGGAAGATCACCACTCCCCAAGCCTCGTTAACTCTCCCTCCTGCACCCCCGTCACAACCCCCGTCTCCGCTAGAGACTGCGACTGAGCCTATATTTAGTCCTGCGTCATCTTCCCTACTCTCGTTGATGCCCCCGCCTCCTCCACCTCAACTACATATGCCGCCTCCTTCGCACTCGAAGGCCGCAGCTGTTTCTCCACCTGCCCCATTAAAGGAACGGTCCTCCACATCACCCCCATTAACGCTTCCACCTTCAGCAGGTTTCTCGTCGGTAGACGATCGCCAGACTATGGTGTTTCCTCTATCCCCGCCTCATTCATCCCCTGGTAAACCTCTGGCTTCCCCCTCAGCTATTCCTGGCCATGCCCCTGTGAATCACACACCCGCCACGTGCAATACTGATCGCCCCCATCGCCCACTCGGCCCGCGTGCCCCTTATCGCATCATATCTTCTAGCTCTAGAAAGCATAGCCGGCTCCCCTCCGACGTATCCACGGATTCGACTGCCCGAGATTCGTTGTTAGGATCTCCCAATGCTAGCCCTAGCCCCGCGCCGACATTTCGGTCGTCTCCCCCAAAATTCAAAGGCCTCACTCTGGAGGCTGCGAAGTGGACGTTCTCCAGCGAAGAGCTACAGGCGGTTGTGTCTGATGCTATCAAGTGGACAGGGCGGCCATCGTCCATTCGGCTGTTATCACCACAAGCGGCGTTCGACGAGGTCCCCAAAGAACTGGAGCGACTCGATGCGTTGTTGCATGAGCTCAGGGTTCAGTACCGATTGCAGGTCCGCAAGCGAGACGTCCTTCTCAAGGCCACTTTTGTGCATGCGGAAAACCCAGAGTTCATTTCTGCCGCGCTTCGCTCGAAACTGCAAGAGCTCCAGCAAACTACGGCAAGCCTCGATAGAATTGCCGAGGAGTTGTACAACGCACGTGATCAGGTCGCGCAGCTCCAACGAATGCTCGCCGTTCACTCCAGCAGCGCGCTGGCGATGGCATTACGCAAGCTCCACACGTCCTTCGTCAAGCAGACAGCAGAAGTGCGAACCCTGAGAGACTATGTCTCCGCCCTTGAGGTTGAGCGTGACGAGGCCTGGGCTCAGGCCCAGCAGGTCGCACGGGATTTGGACGACCTCAACGAGACTTTACATGCTCAAGAGGCGAGCTCCTGTGATACGCGCTCCACCAGTCGCCGCTCGAGCCGCGTCGTCGCTTCGCGCAAGTCCAGTATACGTTTATCGAGGGGACTTCGATTGAGCGTAGCGCCCCTGGGACTGACACCGCCGACAAGCCAGATGGGCTCGGCGCGGCACAGCTACCTCTCAGCAGCCTCACCAGGCAGCCTGACGCCATCTTCAGAAATCCCCTCCATGCCTCCGCTTTCACGTCGACTGCTGCCCTCCTTGAGTCACATCATTACGTCTGGCCTGCCGAGCCGCAGCTCCGGTAAGCACAGCTTTCACTTTAACCTACCGCCCTTTCCCCGCGCGTTGCCTTTTTCCTTTTTCGTCTTTTTTTGCACATGCTGACTTGGAGGCTGTCCCCATCTTTCCCAGTGCGCACATCAGACCTGTCACCGTCATCTCAAGGACGCGCGCTGGTGCAAGCACAGGCTGACCTGTATGGATACCTTGGCATTGACGACCCCGAGCTCATGCCACCGCCTCCTGGACGGTCCTCGTTCGTTCCGGCATCGCCCCAACCCACGTCGCCCCTGGCGCGCAACAGGCTGAGTGGTAGACCGCTGTCTGATCTTTGCGATCGTCGCATGACATGGGGCGAGTTTTCTTCTGATCGCTTGCAGGCGTCCCTGGAGAACGAGGTGCGTGCGCGCGCTCATACCTTTTGAGGGTTTTCGGCGCATCATTCTGACTTTTTCCCCCGTCTTTTTTCCGTGAAGCCCGATGCTATGTTAGCTACATTCAATCTACTCGATGATTGACGACATAACGTCAAGACATCCGCGGACATACTATTTGATAATTTATTTTTAACCCTCAATCCTTCGTTTTATCATTCATACCATTTTCGTTCATGGCAACTCACTAACTTGGTACTCACTCACACTTCACATTGACGACTGTTCGCATCATTCATTTTTCACCACCCCTTTTCCGCCTTAGCCTCACGCAGACATTTGATTTTTGTCCTTATAAGTAAACTGAAATGATTCACGTTTACACCATGACCAATGTAAATAAATTCCACTCAAGTTAAAAGGACAACGCATTAGATGGACAGCGACGATAGTGAGGACAACAAGCGAGAAAATAAAGATAGGATAGCGACGGGGAGGATAAGTAAGGCAAGGAAGAAAGATGGAAAAGGAAGCTCCCGGCCGTCCGCCCATTCGAATCCGGATTCGAATCCGAATCGATTGGAGAATGGCCCTTTCGATCACGATCAGAAAGCCTAGTGACGGGCCCGTTTTCGACGGCGCACCCGGAAGTCTTCAGGGGCGCCGGCGGAGCTCGCTCGGGAAGCAGGCCGAGCGGGACTCAAGGACGCAGCAGTCCGTTCTTCATTTGGCATGTCCTCGTCACCGTCACCACCCTGGCCCTGATGAGTCACGTCCCCGCCCTCGCCCCCGCCCTCGCCCTTGCCCTCGTCGTCAACGTCAATACCTTCCTCCAAACCTCCTGTACCTTTGCCTTCCCCTTCTTGCCCCACCTCCTTCTCGTGCCTGGCAACTCGCGCGCGCTTGCGCAAGGCTCTCGGCGTAGCTTCTTCTTCCCCACTTTCCGGGCTGGATCGCCCCGATCGTGGACCAACCTCAGAGGCAGCAGCTGACGACGAAGATCGTGCGCGCGCCCGCTTGCTGCGAGAACGAGACCCGCTGCGGGACGGAGCGCTTGCGTGTGACGACGCTGACGCCAATGACGCGGAACGCTTTTTCCTATTCCCGTTCCCCTTCCTATTCCCAGTCCCAGAGGCCGTCTTCGTGGCCTCGGTCTCGGTCTCTGCTTCTGCTTCTGCTCCGGCCTCGGGCCGACCGTGACCCTCCCCGCCGTCCTCGTCAGCGCGGGCAGAGACTGCGTCCAGCTCCGCACTTTTGCTCCTGCTCCTTGTTCGGTACGCAGCGCGGGGTTGTGGGCGTTGAGACTGAGTGTCCTGTGGTGCCGCTTCTCCACCGGACTGTTCACCGGATTCTTCGTCGCTTGTGGCCAATTCCCTTGGCTTGCCCGCGGCCCTACCACGAGGTTTGGGTGCTGCACCTGAGAGTGGCTTCAACACACTCATGACAAAGCTTGGAGATTTGTTGTAACAAACCTTTGGTTTTGGACATGATATTGTTAAGGCGTCTTTCATATGCCCGCTGAGGTTCCCAAACTGAGGACGTCGCGGACACCTTAACCTTTGCCTGAGCGAGAGCTTGGTCCAAGTAAGCTTTGCTGGATAGAGGAGATTGATGAGTGGTGTCTCGAATATCATGTCGCGAGGAGAGACCTACATCCCCAAAGCATCTCGGTTGTCCAAAGGGGCCAACAGAGGTTGCATAACCTTAAAGAAGAGGACGGTTGCTTCCTTCTTCTTTTGGTTCTTGTTGCTTTCATAGGCCCCGAGTCGCTTCACTACCCAACTCAACAATTGCGTGTGAACGGCAACGAGATATTGGCCTTCGAGCTTGCGAACAACCGACAGCTGCGCACCGCGCATCATGAGACAGGGTACAAGCGACTTGGCGAGCGATACGGAATGCGTTTCATCAGAGGCAAGGCCGTCGAGGAGCAATGTGAAAGACTTCAGAAGGTCGGTGAACGAGGATGACGGTGCGGAAAGTCGATACTACTTACGTCTTTGAGCGCCCTTGTAATGACGTCGACGACAATGTCCCCATGTCCTTTATACATGCCCTCCTCTCGGAGAAGATCAACGACGATCTTCGAACAATGGTCGAAGGCAACCCCTAATCGGCCATGGTGAGTGAGAAGAACGGCGCTATGACTTGGGTGAATGGCCCCAGCACGAATCGCCCGCAGGAACGTGGAGATGACGCCCATAAAGACATACTCTTGTTCGAGCTGCGCGCGGGTGGTTCGTTGGCCTGCATAAGACGTGGTCAGTGTTCATACCCAAAGACAATCCCTGGGAATCGACGTACCAGCCAGAGTCTCGGCTTCGGTCTCCTTTGTCCCATTCGTCGTTTTTTTACCTTTCTTCCCAATACCCTTTTTAGGAGCTGGGTCGTCGCTACGGGAAGCACCTTCGTCACCTGATCCATCAATGGCGTCGTCATGCAAAGCCACGTCCTCGGAAAAGCGTTCAATTTCGCTCTGCACGAAAGCTGCGCAACGAAGTTGGACTTCCTCGTCGAGGGTTAATGACAATACAGCTCTCGAGGAACCTCCAGCTTCAGGATCTTGTGGTGGGCAGAAGAGAATGTGGAGATTTAAAAGGTTCTGGAAGGCCTGCATAGCGAACGGACTCAGATAACTCTTCCGAGAAAAGCAAAAAAAGCACTTACCGCCCTCCGGACACAGTCGGTTGTGTTGGATTGCGAGCCCACAGCGTATTCGACGAGTCTCTTGAGGAGAGCTTCCCGCTGCTCCCGAAAAGACTCTTTCAAACGTCCATCATCCGGGGACGGTTGGACCTGGTTTGACAATCGTCTAGCCTTCCAAATAACATGCAACGTTAATAAATTGAGCGCTTGATCGATCATCTGCATCGACGTCAGCCGGATCACTTGAGGAACGTTCTTCCACGCACCGCCTCTTCCTCCTTGTACCCGAGTCTGCCACGATCCAGAAGAGCGGAAACGATGTCCCATGCGCTGCTCTGCTTGCCACCTTCATCCTCTTCCATCCACGACGACAAGTCCCGCGCGCCTGCCAACACGGACAGACGCGCGCAGATCGCCCCTAGCAGAAGTACTTCGTCCTCCATAAACGACGCAATCTCGAGCTCGTCGCGGCCCGCAACAGCATCGCGTAAAGATGCCGCGAGCTTGTCTTCGAGCTCAAGGATCTTCGTATTGTTTGTGTTGGACAAGCTTGTCGCGTCCATAAGGTGACGAATCGCCGTCACGGCGTGCGAGAGGACGACGGGGGATGAGTGAGAAGTGAACTGCTTCGTGATATCTTCCCATAGACTAGTGTAGGCCTGTAAGGCACGTCAGCTTTGCGGATGTAATATCTATCACACGACCCACCGATGTCATCCTCATCTCCACGTAGAGGTCAAGGTTCATGAGTAGGGGTATCGAGAGAACCACAGCGATGCGCGCCTCATCCGTTTGGTGTTTAGCGAACAACTGTGGTAGGCTCTTGATCAACGCGCGTGTGATGTCTGACACAACGGTATCCTCCTCGCCCTGCAAAGACACGTCAATCAGAGCATTTTCTGGCGCGTGGCGATAAAGCGCGTACCTTCTTGGCAGCAGCGGCGCTCGCCCTTGCCTTCCCTAGAGATGCAACGAAGACTTCCAGGAGGACGGCTTCCTCAACCTCCTCGAGACGCCAGGCTTCGCCCGCTGGTGAATCCATGCTCCCTTTGCTGCTTTTTGACCTCCTCGCACGGGATTCCTGGATGGCCTCAGATCCGGCCGAATGATCCAGTAATAAAATATCCAGCAATGCCTCCCAGTCACTGACAGACTCGACATCGTCCCAAAGAGCTTCGACGGCAAGTGCAATCCTACCCCGTTGCTCCATCCCGACAAGCGCGGCAACTTCGCGCACTTGTCTTGATATGGGACTAGGAGTAACGCCAATGAGGAACTCCTCTTCGTCTTCGTCTTCGGCAACGACGGCCTTCTTGCTTAGTGGCTTCGCGAGACGCACGAGCAACTTCGCCAGAGCCTTGATACCTGCGCGTGTTCGATCTTGTTGGTTCACTTTCCCACCCGCGAGTTGCTCCTCAACGATCTCGGCCCAGACGCCCCGGACAAACTCACTGACGGCCCTGCGCACCTTAGTATCTTCATCGAAGACAAGCATACATAGCTCCTCGCGCTGCTCGTCCTCGAGTAGCTGATGTGCGTCGATAGCGCCGAGGACGCCAATGACCGCAACGCGCACAGCGAGCTCCGTATCACGAGTTGCCATCTCCACCAGACGCGGCTTAAAGCGTTCCGTGAAGGTCTGTAAGGACCCAATATAGTCCGAGTTCTCGTAAACGCCGGAGAGCGATTTGACGGCTTCGAGACGGACTTGGGTATTAGCGTCTGAGAGGACCCAGCCGACGTAGCGTAGGTATGTGCCATCAAGGAAGTGACCAGGGTACTTCTTGAACCATAAACCAATAGAGTGAACGCACTCAGCACGGATAGCTGGGTCTAAGTCACGATAACGGTTCACAAAGACGCTAGATGATCGCTTACTCGTACGGGCGAACATAATAAGCAATAGCAGGCACGCACCTGTCCACAAGTTCCTTCAGGAACTCAGCTAAGCTGACTTTCCGCTGGCGCACCTCCGTCGCTTTGCCCTCCAGCTCTTTCTCGCGACCCGTGACTGTTTTGGTCTTATTTCCCGCTTTTCGTTTCCTCTCCACAGCCTTTTGCCTATCCAGGACGTCGGCCTCCTTATCTATGGCAGCAGCAACATCGCACAGCGCTGTTAATATCTCCAAAGCAACGACAGTGGCGGTATGTCGAAAGCTCCTGAGCTGCGAAGATGACATGCAGGTAATCCAGGTCTGAATCGTTGCCATCAAGTCAGTCGTGTATAGTACACCAAGTTCGGCGGCGGAAATGATGAGACGTTCGAGGAATTCGGAGAGAGACTTGCGAAATTTCTTGAATATGGGTAGCCTTGACGTAAGCGGATACAGGGGCGAGTCGTCCTAAGAAAGGACAGGAGATGTTGAGAGAGAACGGGACGAGCGCGAGGCAGCACACCTGTTTCAATGCTTCTGTATAATTATCTAGAGCATCGACGACTCCGTCATAGTCGACCGCCTCGTCCTCGTTAACAGTGTCATTGCAGCCGCACGCACGGAGGATACAATTGACGATCTCCGCTTGAGCCGCTGCAGGTGATTCCTTGAGCGAATCCAGAAAGTCCTCGACTGTCGACTGTAGGGCAGCTGATGGATTCATGATAGCATCTTTGTACACAAGAATATGAATACGGAAGGACGGAATGGGAGGACGGTCAAGACGCACTGAAGAGCGCGTTGTCTGTGTTGATTTTGAAGTCTTGGGGAATTCTGTTCGCGTTTGACGCGTCGCCATTGGTTTGAGACTTGTTTAACTTGCGAGCGGAGGCCTCCCTGGCGTCGCCGGGCTTGGTGACACGAGTGCGTTTGAGGGGTTTCGTCTTGCCCTTCTTCTTGGGTGGCGCGACAGGCCTACCCCTAGGCTTTTGCGCGCCATAATCACCCTGTTCGTTTTCGTCCGGAGATGGGGGGTCGCCTGGGTCTGAAAGGTGTCCTTCTGTATGCCCATCTTGGTCATCGTTGCTCTCATCCCTGTCGCGCTTTCGCTTCTGAGAAGAACCTGGGCACAGGCGGAGTTGAACATCAAGAGGAAGGGTGTACGAAGAAATAGACGGACCCGATGTAAAATGGGTAACCTTTTTCCTTTCGCGTTGTGAGCGTCGAGGGCGGCGCGTAGGTTCTGAATCGGACATGATTATCGACCGTGAGGCGAGGTCAGCTCTGCGTTCGTAGCCCGGGCCTGTCACGCCCCCTTGTGACATCAATCATCGTGTCACATCCAATCTTAGACCATCTCTGATCAATAATTGGCCGATCCGATGCTTCGAGCTGTCGACTACGTGCATGTGATCCGTATATTTTGTGTATCTTGTCAGATGGCACGCATACTGCGCCCTGAAAGCTTTTGGCAAACGGCGTGTCCCTTTGCCTTCATCGGTTCACCACAGGTCCCAGGCTGTCATACCAGATCATGTGCATGTGGTACTGACAAGAGTTAAATACTCGATACTCGACAGACAGTACGCCTTTTGTTTCTTGTGCTTCTAGGTGTGCCCCATGAGCGACACTTATTCAGACACTCCAGCCTCTCCCATGCCTAACGATGATGATACTGGAAACAATTTGACGAGCGACCCGGATACTCCACTCCCTCTCTCCCAGCCACCACAGTCAAGCCCTAACATTACTCCCAACTTGTCTGACCCGCTCCAGACATTTACTCGTGTATACAACCCCCCACCACAGTCAAACCCTAACATTACTCCCAACTTGTCTGACCCGCTCCAGACAATCACTCGGGTATTCAACTCCCTAAACAAGCATGCAAATACCTGAGCTGATCTTTTTTAAGGTGACAAGGCGGGAAGTGCTACCACAGGACAACCCAGAAAAGAACAGGATTGTGAACGCCCAGCCTCGGGTTTGTTTCAGACCATCTCCAAGTCATATGGGACCAACTACTAATTTGCTGCAAAGCCCTCTGGGCCTATGGACCCGAACAGGTTGCGGGGTGGAGGAAACAGGAATGCACATAGAGTGTCTATCATGGGAGATGGGTTGCGTGACTGGAGCTTTGGCCTCTTTGAATGCATGTCTGATCTCCCGACATGTATGTGTACCCTCTGGGTAACCATGTATCGGACTCATTGGATAATTCAGGTCTCCGGGCAACGATCGCTCCCTGCTACGTCTACTCGACGAACAGGCAGCGACTTGACCACCTTGAGATACGTGGTGAACCTTTCCACGGGAGTTTTGTGTATTTTAATCACGAGTGCATGTCATATGCTCTTCTCCAATTCTTTAACGCAGGATGGGCACTGCAGGTTCGCATATTCCTCTTATCTCCCTGAACTTCGCATCATAGATGTGAATCTTCCATAGGCCATCACCCGCCATGATGTGCGCAGGCGTTATGGGATTCGTGGTGATGGACTCCATGACGTCCTTGCGAGTGGACTTTGCATCCCATGCGGGCTTGTTCAAGAACACCGAGAGATAGGACTGGAGGAGAGTAGCTTTGAGATTTGAGTGGAAGTGGCTGTTTGTGTCTTGTATTAGTATGAAATAGCACATTGTGTGACTCGCTCGCCTTTGGCCCCATCGTTTCCTATGCTATGACAATTAACAGTACTAGTGATGCACACGTTAGTTGTTGCTCTAATTGGATTCTTCTCATTTCAACTGACACCTCATGAAGTGCTGCAGTGGGGTTATGACTTAGGGATCGCGTTGTTGGATCCTTGGTCAGCTTGCTCTTATCGGTATACATCGAAGAGTTGGTTGAAGCCCCCGACACAACTCATGAAACTATTTTGCAGGCGATAAAGATACGCATCAGGCAAATATCCACTAGCCTTTTTCACTTTTCGACCTTTTGGAAAAAAGAGGGTTTTATTCTACTTCTCTTCTCCTGAAGATGAATTTGCGAATCAAATTTTTTGGGGTTCTAGCTTCCTTTTTGACCTTTCGACTCGTACGAGTCCAAAAAAGTAAGTGGCAAGGTTTCCTGATGCGGCTTGGGAGGAATGCAAGCAATTCAGACTGACTGTCGTCACTTCTCCCGGGAACCCAGAAAAATACAGATATATACAGTATGACACGCACTGGCACACTGCACTCGTTAGACATCCGAGTCCTTCATGTCTATTTAGGTCCATTTAGGTACTTTGGATACGTTGTCAAACTGAAGAGCATGATAAGTAGGTACTACCTAATTAACAGCATTTCAGTTGTGGTGGATCAAACTAAAGTGAAAAGTGCTTGCGCAATTTTATGTCCCTTTAACCGGGGCATTAAGCACTCTCAGTCGACAAAAGCAGATACTTGGAGTCAGGCGTTGAGTGTTCGGTCATTGCGTGCTCCTACAAGTTCATTTGACGACAGCCATTATAGTGCAGGTGATACCCGCGGAATTGCAGGGGTGGGTTTGTTCTGACACATTATTAACTGTTCTGTGCCTCAAACCGGATGTTGTAAAATACCTTGAATAAAGTACATTTTTCCGAGTTATTTCAAGGTTTACGTCAAGTTCTCGCGACGTGAGATTATCCCGACGCCGACGTTCTTGATTAGGAAGTCTGCCTTTGCCTTCAAGATACCCATTTTGGTGTGTTGTTCCTTGACTGACATCACGATACCGTAAACCAACAGCTCTCATCCCCCGCATCACAATCAGCGCTGGATCGCTCAACACGAGATACCATGTACATCGAGTTCCCACGCACTCCTCGCGAAGACTATCCCCCAATTCAATTCACCCTTAATATTCCTGCGGTGTCCATGGACGTTATTGTGTGACGAGTTCTTCGCCTTTCTTGACGCGCCTTCTATATCACCGACGAGCTCATGTCCCTGGAGAGGGCAGCGGTGCACGTCCAATATCACTGCCGCCATGACAGCCGGATCGGTGCAACAACGGTGCCATGGTCCATACAGTATTCACATGAGCCCCTAAGTGTCAGTTGATCATCGATCATCCACAGAGGTACAATACCACAAACTTGGGCTAACTGCCTCGGGACCCGAGGCATCAGTTAACTCAAGATCTAGCGCCTATCTGTCTGTACCAAGACGCTCATACTAATTACATTCCTTATTGTTACCCACGGTCAACATTCTATTCCCAGCTAAGAACCAACTGTGTGCCTGCCTGGCGGAGCCGTCAACAGGCATTATTACTTCATGATATAGGGAGAGCGCTAGAGTCGCGCCTATGAAAGGCACAGGCATGCAGAACCTACGAATCTTCGATTCGTCCCTCAGTACAATGACTACAGTAGTGTACGATTGAGGCCCTGGCTCGGGGGTATCGTAATATCCTATTACTCGTGCGATCCAAGGGCGTGTGAAGACCGCTGGTTGTGATTTACTGTGCTTTATCGTGCAGTACAGTAGCGCCACTCTCCCACTGCAAGTTATCCCCATGTGGACCCGCTTTAGCTCTGTCGGGTCCGACCTAAATCCAACAATACGGTAGATACCATAGTCGTTCAATGTGGGCTGCTCCGTAGCTGTGTCCAACGAGCAGCCACCGGTTTTCAAAAGCGATATTCAAAACACGGCATTTGGATATTTGTAACCTCCCCAGCGGCCGCCATAGATAGTTGCATTGAGCTTGATTCTGGCTAAAGTTCAATAAGAAAGAGTAGATCGAGGGTACATCTTGGCAATTGAAAACGTAGACCGCTCAGGTGGTAATCTGGTGATCGATCGATTGACCGTACACATCAACTTGGTTTGGCTCAGATGTGACTTCCAAAGTCCAAGGTCGTGGGTTCACCAGATGCCAAGTTCGGGATATCGTTACAAAACGCAAAAGGAAGTCGACTAGGATGCTCATTCATCGCACAGTCTGTCATTGCTTTACACCCCTTTTTTACCGTAAGCTTCAATTGAATCGAATCGAACTGAGTTCGCATCGTCGGGAATGCCGTGACCCTTTGTTTCGTTGCGCCCCCAATTGAATCTATCACATTACGAAAACACAGGAGGGAAAAAGGTAAGGTTTTATTTTTCGATGCAAAAATCGAAAGCTAATCTTCTCCTCGTTCCGGAGAAGACGAAGGAGTTCGCCGTCATCCAGTTTAGACACGGATCGAGAAAGGGTCTGCGCCAGGTCAGCAGAGCATGTCTCTTTACTTTCAGGAATGGCCTGGATGTTTCTTCCCCTTTGAAGTTTGGCGTGGGTGTGACGGTTCGGTCATCGCTGTTAAGTGGGTCAAGGTGAAGAAGTATACATGCCTTGCTGCGCCACGGGGTCATCTATCGGGGGCTGAGCTGAGCGCTGAGCGGATAATGCCGGTTTGGGTCTGAGTCACGGTCCTCTACGTCCCACTTTCAAGTCCAGGCTTCCTTACATATCGCGTGTCGTTCCGCCACGACTCGGAAGGTTCGATGACAACCCGTTCAAAGGGGTCCTGCCACCCGGGATGTGCTTGGTGACTGCAGACAGCTGAGCATCCTGGATCTCGGAGTGGGGGAATTCTTCGCCGTCGAATTTCCTGTGGGCGCTTTCGCAAGTTCAGTTCGTCGTCGTTCCTGCGAGCGATGCGTTGCCATCAGTGTGATGATGACGGGGACGGAAGGCTCGGAGTCGGACATCGCCCGCGCCACCGTGACCTCTTAGTAGCCAAACTTTAAAACGTGAACGTGTTCGTCCGAATGCGGCGCCTCGTGGCAACCGAAACGAAACTTGCACGCTTTCACACTTGCACGCCGCGGGCTGGGACTACTGTACTGTACAAAGGGACACAGTCACAGGTAGCAACGAGCGAGGGGATTCCATCACGGAAGCTTTCGGTTGGACGCTTCTCGAGGAACGCGGTGTCGGTTCACGTTTTCAGCAACGACGGCCGACCTGATCCCTTCTGGCGTGGCATCCTCGGGATTTTGAGAACCGGAGAGTTCGTAGTTCCAATAGCGGGCAACGCACGATGTACAGGAGGGCTCCACCATCTTTCAACGCCGCCGTTGCATCGACGTCGATGTCGTTCGGCGGTCTTGTGACTCACTCAGCCGAATCACGAGCGGAAAACTCGTGTTCTGTCCAAGTGGAGACCACGTCCCCGCATGCACGCGCTGGACGAGCCCCTCCTATCTCCCCTACACGCTTGAGCCTCGTGGATTCCATCGAAGAACATTGTATGCTTGACAGAGGTCATCCCCGTATCATAACCTCACTGTACAACGTTTTCTGTCCCCTTTCCCCACTCCTCAATGATTCCTCTCCGAGTCTCCCCACCCCACTCGGAAAGTTCAGATAGCCCACCCCCGTAAGCATTTTGGTTCAGGCTTGATATACGTGTCTTAGTAGCCACTGGGAAGATATGTACCTGGAAAGTCATCATTCAAGCGCTTCCTCAACTGGATGATGCCTCCCTTGGGCGTTCCAGTCGAGCAAATGCGGCCCGACGTGGGATACATTCGACTCATGCTCGGCGCCGTATACGATATCCGAATATGTGAAGAGATCTTCGACGGCTGGACGAGTCAACTAGACAAGTGTGCAGCGCAAACCCACTCCCTCCCTCCCTCAGCCACGTGGTTATCTGATGGACGGCTTTGCGTCTCTACAGAGTCAGCTCCGACAAGCCAGACGAACGAGAGCGCGTGCTCCGACATCATCTCGGCTTGCTCCGAGAAGACGCCGGCTGGTGTTCGAGGGCGACCAACGCGATCCTCCTCTGCCACGCGCAGTTCGCGTATCTGATGGCACGGCGCATCAACGGCGCGTCCAAGTCGTGGCTCAAGGGTCTCAAATACGGCTCGGACACGACGAGGCTCGCCAACGACATCAACAAGGCCTCCCGTCTGCTTTCGCTGCACGTCACTCAGATGCAGGCCAACCTCGTCTCATTCGTCTCCGCACTGGAGAAGATGGAGGTACGGAGGAAAAAGTCGACGCCGCAGCGGATCTTGGGGTGGTTGAAATATCTGTTCAACGCGCTCGCCAGCATCTTTGCACTTGGCACGTTCATTTCTCCCTTCATGCACTCCGCTGTACCAGGTGTTAGCACAATCTCGCCCGCTGCCTCCACGCTCTGGAAAGCGGCTGCCGCGTTTTGCGGGGCGGCTTCAGGTGCGTCCTTAGAACACAGAACTCTTGTAAGGGAGTGTTCGACTCGCGACGTAGAGACAAAGGAAGGGAAAGAATCTGAGAACGTCGAGTCCGTGCTTCTCTTCCTCAAGGAGACGGTTCCCAAGGAAGCACAGACCGCAAAGAAAAGACTAGCGCGGTTTGATGAAGCCCTCTTTGTAATGGGACTAGAAGCCCGGATGAAGACAGGTCGTCGGGTGACACTACACGGTCCTGATCCGGCAACCGTGGCTCAAGAATGGAGTGACATTGCTAAGCAGTACCAATCGATGCTGCCCGACGATGATCATGATTCGGATAGTTGACCCGAAGATTTGTGTGTGCGTCTACAGTTATACAGTTACTCCAAGATTCCGTTCGTGATCCAATTTCAGACGTTTCTAAACTCCAGCACCAGCAGAGCCTACCTTGCTTTCAATCACGTTTTTGACCAACTCTTCGTTTGGTTCGCCTACATCGATGACCCTTCTCTCCTTTTCCAACAATCCGAGAAATTCTTGAGGGAGCACGTCCCGTTCAAAGTCAAAGCCCTGCGCTGTCGACAGCGCCGTGGTAACGGCCTCAGAGAATTTGGCAGGGTGGGCCGTAGAAAGGACGACTTGAACAACGGACGGCGGGCTAATGAATAAAGTTTCAGTAAATAAAACGACCTTACTATAATTTGATAAATCTCACTTGTTGGTAGATACTATACGCGCGGCAGAGAGCGCCACCGACGTATGCGGATCCGCGATGTACGAGGGGCTGCCAATGAAATATTGTTTTATCGTTTGGAGCGTCTGAAAAACGAGGCCACCGTTTAAGCTCGTCATCTGGTTGCGCAATACCACAAACCTGGTCATCCGATATACGCTCAGCCAAGAAGTCTCGCCTGGCTAGTTCAAGCACTTTGACAGGGACCTCAACGCGCCCGTTGCTCTTCACGCCTTTCATCCAATCATTGACCGTGGCTCCAGCAGAGGCTCGCCTTGCACTGTCGGGGGCTTCACTGGATAACTCGTACGCGAGATACCAAAGGAGACGCTCGAAATTGCTGGACACGAGGATGTCCATTGCCGGACTCAACGTCGCTTGCACGCCTCCATCGGCCGGCTTCTCGTCTGAGGTGCCTTCAGAAGGCAGCGTCGCGTCAGGAGCGGATCCCAGCTTTTCGTAACGCCCTGTGCGCCAGAAGCGCGTAAGGATGTCGTTGGAGTTTGTCGCCACGACGAGCTTGCTCATGGGAAGGCCCATGCGCTTCGCATAATAGCCTGCAAGGATATCGCCGAAATTTCCCGTTGGGACCACGAATTGGATCTCGGAGCTTTCAGGGCGCGGGATGTGCCTCGTGACATGGAAGTAGGCAAAGAAGTAATAGACAGTCTGCGCGAGTATGCGTGCCCAGTTGATAGAGTTGACTGCGGCAAGGTGGTACCTCTCGTTGAAGGTCCGGTCTCCGAACAGCGCCTTCACGATGTCCTAGAGAAACATGACATCTCCCTAAATCTCCGACAATCGTGCGCAAAACTTACTTGGCAGGCGTCAAATGTACCCTTTACAGCGATGTTGTGCACGTTAGAGTCGGTGACAGTCGTCATCTGCGCCTCCTGCACGGGTGAAATGCGACCCTTGGGGTGCAAGATGAATATAGACACGTTTTTCTTCCCTCTCAAGCCATAGATGGCGGCGCTGTGACCCACGAAACGTCAGAACGCACGCATCTACATAACAGTCGTCGGTGCCATGCGCACCTTCCCGTGTCCCCGCTAGTAGCGCCTAACACTGCCAGGCTTTCCGGTGGCTCTCCGGGCGATTTGCGCGCGTTCCTCCTGGCGAGGAAAAATTCGAAGAGATTGCCCAGGAGCTGCAACGCCACATCCTTGAAGGAATAGGTAGGGCCATGGAAGAGCTCTAAGACGAATTCACGGTCGCTGAGCTTCGTCAAGGGTGTGACGTCGGGATGCCGAAACGTGCTGTACGATCGGCTGACGAGTGCGCGCAACTCGTCGCGCGAGAGTTCGTCAGGGGAGATATAGAGGGAGAGGATGGCCACGGAAAGATCGACGAAGGAGTAGGACTTCCACTCGTCTTGCCAGTTGCGGGGTAGAGTCGGTATGTGCGCTGGTATGAACAAGCCGCCATCGGGTGCAAGACCACTAAAGACGGCCTAAAGCGGACCGTAAGGAGACATTTCAGAAAGCGATGTGATCCGGAATAAATTGATTGACCTCTTCAAAGGTGAGAAGACCAGTCCCGCTCCGAGTAGAAAAGTACTTCATGGGGTACGGCTACTGGTACGACCTTTTTTGGTTCAGAGACAGCACGAGTCGTGATTATAAACTCAGCGATCGGGTTCACACACACTCGAAACTGCGGCATGACTGCGGCGCCTCCGAGTCTGGTCTGGCCATGGTCATCTTTTCCATGAATCATGAAGATGTTTTCCTTCCTGACCCTGATGGCACATTGCTTTTCTGTAGAGGGACTATGCTACGTGAAAGAGGCTTTCTCTCTGTCCTGTATGGTAGCTCGTTTCTGGCACTTGCTCATCAAGCTTGTTGCTTTTGAGATGACGACCGTACAGAACGGGGAGAGTTCCTCCCTTCATTTAGCACGTTGCCTTCTGGGATTCTCGTACCATAGAGCTCCCTTGCCGCGAGATAATAACGTAGAAAGTCCCTGACTCCAACACGAAGTTTTTATCTCGCGATCGATCCGAAATCTCAAAAATTTCTTCGTCCACGCGGGAGACTGCCATGTTACTAGGATACACCGATAAGATTTCTAAGCGGGTACTCGCACATGAAACGACTGGCACTGGCACATTCATTCTCGAACCTGTTTTCGCTGCAAATTCTTTGGCAATTCTTTCACCCAAGGAAGGAAGTCGCGGCCTTGCATATACGGCCGGAGTACTTCCGGGATTCGTAAGCCCTGTATGCGAGGTCAGGAGGAGTGGCACTCCATGATCGAGCTCATCGGACGCACTTCGGGAGTTTGATAATTTTCCACTAGACAACAGAGCGCGCGCTCGGTAGCACAGAGTGTGCCATTGAGCATGTGGACGTAGACTTTTCTGCTTTGGTCTTTGGTTTTCAGTCCACATCGAACCTCCAGTCTTCGGCTCTCTGTTGACGGGCGTCAGCACAGAAACTGGAACGTAGACGTTGGTGATCACACACGGTAATCTGTACAATTTGAGCACGAGACGAGTTCCTTGTATGACCCTTGAAAGGGAAACCATGCCTCGAGGTCGTACTTCTGCGATGCCGCGAGGTTCAGCGCACCCGAGACGATTGCCACCACCCGGTATGGGATCCCGAGGCTCTGGTAGAATTCCTCCGAGGCGGCAATCATCGAATCGAACACCTCCCATGATTTTTCTGGCTCGGTGATGCAGAACTGTTCTACCTTCTCGAACTGATGCACGCGGAAAATGCCCCACATGTCACGACCGGCCGAGCCTGCCTCCTTGCGGAAGCATGTCGAGTAGCCCGCGTACCTGATGGGAAGCTGTTTCTCTGGGTTCTCAAACCACTCATCGGAATGGAATGACGAGATGGGCTGCTCAGAGGTGGCAATGAGGTACTTCTCGTCGTCACTGCCGATGACCTGTATGCACGGAAATGTTACGAAGACATAATAGTGTCTCCATGGTAGGATGTACCTTGTAGAGTTCTTCATCGAACTGATCCAGTTGCGCGGTCTTCGCCATTACATCCTTGTTCATCATGAACGGAGGTTGAATTTTCTTGTATCCTCGCTTGCGTAAAAAATCGAGCCCATAGGTGATGAGCGCCTGATTGAGGTCTATACCGTCATTCGTGAGGAAGTAGCCACGATGACCGGAGATCTTGGCCCCTGTAACACTTGTTAGGAAAGGCAGTCACAGGTGAACAGGGAGCATAGAAGCACACCCCGTTCGAGGTCCATTGCATCTAGTCTAAGCAGGACCTCGTGATGTGCCAAGATATTCGTCTTCTTCTCCACTTGGCCGTTAGGTCCGTCGGGATGCCACGTCCTGAGTGTGGCATTGTCGTCCTGGGTAGAAGGCTGTGAACACCGAGAGATGTGTTGGGATGATATTGGTTAGCATACCTCTGTTTGGCTCACAGGAACGCCTTTGTTCACGATATTTCCAATCGTGCTTGCCTTCTGGCGCAGAGCAAGCTCGGCATCGCGTGCTTCCTTCCGTTTTGCGTCTACCTGTGTATCAATGGTCTTCTTCTCCGCGAGCAGATCATCCGCATTCTCTTTTGCCTGTGACGAGTCAAGCAAAATGTCACAGAATTTGTACGGATATACATGCCTTCTTCTTGAGACCGATTTGCTTTTGTAGCGCATTCGACTGTTTACTCAAACCATTGGCCTCAAAATCGACTGTCATAGGACGAATTGTAAGTGTGCATGAGTTCTGATGCTCAGGAAACGTACTTTTTACCCAGTCCTGGTACATCTGGATGACCTCGTCTACAACCTCCACCGAGTGACCGCGCTTGCGCTGCGACTCGCGGATTTCCTCCGAGTTTCCCCCCTTACTTTCGATAAAGCTTGTCACATCTAATGTCATTTTCTGGTATCCGATGAATAGTAGAAGAAGCGAGCAAGGAGTAGTCAAGTGACAATGCCTATGTGAGCGTGAGTCAAAGTCAGTGAGAAATCGATAAGATTGAGACTTGATTACATAATTATCTTAGACGCATACTTAGGGTAGGTAGGAAGACGGTATTGAGCTACCGAAATGGTGTGTCTCTGTCCCCTCTGCACGCTACGCGAGTCCACAGCTCTATTTTACGACTTGATTGGGACAGCAAAAGACAGGACGGAGACCACACACTGGATGTTGGCTGTGGACAGTCGGAGTGTGAATCGCGTAAACGCGTCCCCGTGGTCGAAAATCAAATTAAAAGCGTGCGTGGTTGACTGGAGACAGTCGATCGTGCAGTATACCCCGCCGTCAGGCCTTCCTTGCTATTCCCTACTCCCTCTCTCATCTCAGCCTATCCTCGTCTGCTCTTGATACCACTATGTTCAAGCTTCTCCGCCATTTCACTTCCTCCATATACCCCCGCTCGGATCGTTCTTGGAGCTACGAGGACGGTACGGCTCCCCCTTTCTTCGTCGATCATCACAGAATCTCATGAACAGCCGATAGCTAAGTCCAATGCGCCCACGATCGGTCGCAAGAGGAAAATGTGTGATGAGGATGAGGACTTGCAAGAATCGGGGTCCACGCGGAAACGACGTGGGCAGCTCGAGCGCCAAGACACGTCCGAGCTGAGCGAATTGGGGGTCAAGGGCAGCAAGGACCGTGACAGTGAGACTGACTCCGGTGTGAAGCAGGTCACACGTGATGTCAAAGAGGTCGAGCTAAAGGATGAAACGGAGAGATGCCATGCGGACGATGAAAAGGGCACAATCGAGGAGGCGTCCGAGACGGTAGATGGCGAATCCAGCGTTGCACGTCCCCTTGATCCGGCCGCTGCGACACAGAATGACGATAGTCCGTCTCAAGAAGCCACTGTGACCGACGATAAGGTCTCCGCTGATCAATCGGAGGCAACAGTTGTGACTCCATCGAACGACCCCACTGGAGACGAGCCGCATGGAGTGGAAGGATTAACGGAGACGAACGCGGACGTCGAGGAACCTCTCGTCGAAACTGAGGAGAAAGACTTTGGGGATGTTGTTCCAGAAGTCGAAGTTGTTGATACAAAGGAGTCTGATGAATCTTGAGGGTCGGTTGACCCACTCTCACAACCGCCACGTGTCTTTACTGTACAGGTTGTCACCGTCTAATCATATCCTATTTTTTCTCTGGCGATTCTATACCCTCTACCCATCGTCGTTCACCACTTGTGTTGCTCATACTTTGTATGAATGGTAAGCTCGGAATGAGGGCTGGACAATCGATTTCGGGGTGAAGCACAACACTAGTACTTGCACGCATCAAGGGTTCAAATTAATTCTCACATTTCTTAGTCTATTCATAGGGCTCCCTCAAATTATATCATACTACATGCCCCAACATGAGGTAAATGAACTTTAGACCGGCACGCTCGTGATCGATGGCAGTGCGTGTCGGGCCGTTGGTACACACCGCCGACAAACCAAGTGCTCGCTATTCCTCTCATAGCACACGGTAGCTATATTTTCCTCACTCAAGATTGGACTTCTGAATCTCGGATCTACCGTTGCCACTGGTGTATGCGGTATCCACTGCAAAATCCCAATTTCTATCTTCCGGTCAATTGTCATGATGCATGAGGCTCACATCAACCGCGTGGCCTCGTGGCATACGTTGTATGCGAAGGCGTGTAAAGGTGCAGTACCCGCAGCGTATATAATGGTGTCATCATGATGCGCACAGCTTCGCCTATCCACTCCTCTTCTCGCATTCACGACGTCGAAAGTGCTGTTAGCTCATGGCACATTTCTTCCCCGCTGCCTCGCGTCTCGATGTCGAGCGGGCACCATCCCTGAACCGTCGCGCCTCGTCCCGCAATCTAACGCGGGGGGCCAGCGACGACCTTCCATCGAGCAGTCGCCAGAGCCGCCCGTCGCATATCAACCGGTTGCAGAACTCGTCGGCTATGACCCAGGCAGGTCCATCCATGCCCAGGCGCCCACCTAGCGTCCGGCTAAGCCGTTCTGCTTCACTTTCGGCCCTTGGGGGACTACCTCCAACACTCCATCGGCAATCGTCTGTCATCAGCAATCATTCCCTTCAACTCTCCACTTCGACCAGTTCTCGCACAGGCAACCCCGCTGCAGCCTCGGCACAACACGCGGCCAAGCAGTTGTCTCCCATCTCTGAACGATCATACATCCCCACCCCAAAACGGGAGCAGTACTTGATGGATATAGAGCCAAGCACACCGGTGTCAATAGGTGAGCCCAAATGAAATTTGCGTTCCCCGTAAAGAATGATTCACGATTCCCGCCCTTCGCACAGGCTCGTCATATTCCGCATTCTTGCGACGTCCCTTGAAGCAGTCGATCTCTGCAACCTCGACGAGCTCCCTTCGCACGGATGCGACTTCCGCCCAGCCCCCTGTCCTCCCACCCTTGAACATCTCGCCGCTGGATATGCGCCCAATGTACCCTCCAGTGTCACACCGTTCAGGCCAGCAACTTGTCTCGACAGTATACGAAGACGCGGGCTCGGAGCGAACTCTAAGCTTTGTCACCGCACGCTCCAACTCGATTGATGGAGAAGATGCAGAGGACACGGCAGTAGCTCCGGACGCCGACGAGCCTTCGTATTCTACCATCCTCTCCCCATCGACCCTGGAACCCGGCAACCATTCTGACGCTTTTGCGGACCCGGACCGGGCCACAGAAGGCACCACACTCGCGGCCACGTGGCTCGGTGGGAGTAGCAGCAACGCTGGTATAGGCGGCAGTGGCAGTGGTTTTGGCGATGGCAGCAGCTCCTCCGGCCCCATACCCCCCGCGCGTCCACGCCCCCGCAGGCGCGCGCCGACATCAGGCGGCAGTGGCAGCACATCCTCCACGTTCATATGGCGTCGCTGGACGCGCGAGCTCTCTTTCGGCAGCTCCCTCTCGCGTCCATCCTTCTCCGCCGCCCGACGTGCCATCACATCGCGTCTCCCGCCGCTGCCCATCCTCCTCTTCTGGGCTGGCTTCCTCGCACCCTGGTGCTGGCTCATTGGTGGCTGGCTCATCGCAGAGGGACGCTGGGAAGACAGCGGCAAGGCTCGTGCTGCGCTCCCGCTTTGGAAGCCCCGCCCACACAGTCCATTGAAGGCAAAGGCAAAGGCGAAAGCGAAAAACCGAAATGGGCAGGACGGGGCGGCCGCCCCTGATGGACGGCAGTTGCCTCCTGATTCGCTCGGGAAGGACCTGGAAAGGGGTGATGCGGCTGCTGCGGTCGCGGCGCAGGAAGGACAGGCTGACACGGCAGAGGGAGCACGAGGTGAGGCTGTTGCTGACCCTCCCAGTGGCCCACGCCGGTTCTATGGGTGGCGGCGCTGGATCCCGTTTGCGTATTCCCGTCACGGCGCAGAATTGGAGCCTTCCCCAGACGGCGAGAAGGTAGTCACGTTGGTGAAGCCGTACAGCGCCGAGGTCTGGGTTTATCGCTGTCGGCTCGCCGCCGTCCTGAGCTCTATTGTACTTTTGATCGCCCTCATCGTCGCCGTCATCGTCATTGGGCGTTCAAGCCGACGAAGATGAATACGGTGCCGGTAATTGTTATTCATTCCTTGTGTATTACATTTATATTATTTGACTGCATGTCTTGCGCACCATACCATGACACCTACCACTGTATACTCTCACGCATGATCAATGGGACAAGCGTAATCGGCGGACGCTTTTCTGCGAGAAACTGTACGCTACTAGTATCTCATGTACTATATCCCCTAATTATGTCCTCCTCTTTACCAATCGTACATAGAATCCAAGGTCCTTGTGTCCTAGAACACTCTTGACAAAAGTGTAACAAAGGTACAATGAGCCCATCAGGAAAATATCCACTACCTTTTGCACTTTTCAACTTTTTGTAAAAAAAGACGGTTTTATCCTACTTCTCTCCTCCTGAAAATGAATTTGCGAATCAACCTTTTCCGGGTTCTAGGTTCCCTTTCGACTTTTTGACTCGTACGAGTCAAAAAAAGCTAGTGGTAGGATTCCTGATGTGACGACCAGTACATGAACTCTTGCAGTATCCGAGTGGGTGAATTGGCCATGACAAACGGCGTGTAAAAGAAATAGAAATCACTAAAGGTGTGGAGCTGTCACTGACACAACAGTGGTCACGATTTCTTTGCTCTGGTGCCAAAATTCAACCCAACGCTGGTTCGACTGTCGATCAAACACTAGTACTGCCAGGGTTGTCGCAAATACACGCTGCACCAGTTACTAAATACACCCGGGCCATGCGCGCTGCAGGTGCCAGTGGGTATTCACATTTGCAGGGCGATGATGGCTATGCAACTTGTAAGGCTGCCAGCCATTGATCTCCACGGCTTTGAGTAACTCTGCGTATTCGCGTTCGCCGTAGTAATGATGACTTCCACCAATACGTTACTTTTATAGCGAGTCTGAGGCAGCCGGGGCCGGGCCGAGGGCTATGCAGTGTGAACATCGTGTTCCGATGACAGCTGGCATTGGGTAAACAAAAGCGACAGTTCTACCTCTCTCAAATATCCTCATCGCTGCCATCATGGGCTCTGACAAGTACGTCCAATTTTTTTATTTTTCTGTTACAACCGACTAATTTCTGTTACAGTCGTCCAAAGAAACAACGCCGTATCATGGCCCAGGGGATGAACACACCTAACGCATTGACTCGTCCTCAAGTTGGTCGTAATATACCTGGCGAGACTACAGTCAAGGTGTCTGAAAAAGAGGGTCGACGTAAGTGTGAACAGACATGGCCCTCTTGCGACGATTACTGATACGGACAGTACAGACTCACGTTACCGACGGCTGACTTTCGAGACGCTCCCCGACGATGTCCTTGTAGAAATATTTGATCTCTACGTGGACGAAGCTGAAGACGCGGATGGATGGCATACACTAGTTCACGTGTGCCGAAGGTGGCGAAACCTCGTGTTTGCTTCGCCACATCACTTGGGCCTGCAACTTCTCTGCACAGATACAAGACCAACGAGAGTGATGTTGGCCGTCTGGCCACCATTGCCTATCATTATAACGAACAGTGGTGACCTAATGTTGCTAGTGAGAGGTGCAGGTAACATCATTGCCGCTCTCCAGCAACGTGATCGTGTATGTGAAATCGACCTCCAGAATGTTCCATGGTGGCTATCGGAAACATTCGCGACATTGATGCAAGAACCGTTCCCTGTGCTGACATCCCTGACACTTGGCTTGTATGATGAGTGGGCGCGGCTTCTTCCCAATTCACCTTTGTGTGAATCTGCCCCACGTCTACGAAAACTCTCGTTGGATCATATCCCACTTCCGGCAATACAGAGGTTACTTTTGTCTGCCAGTAATCTCGTCCATCTTACCCTTTGTAACATCCCAAGATCCGGGTACATTTCACCTGTGGCGTTGATCACTTACCTATCTGCGATGACAAGGCTCGAATTCCTTCAACTCGCTTTCCGCTCTCCTCCATCTCACTCCGATCGAACTAGCGGGCACCCGCCTCTGCTGACACGCACCGTCTTCCCTGCTCTTATCTCATTGAGGTTCAAAGGTGTTAGCGAGTACTTGGAAGACTTGGTGGCACGCATCGACGTTCCCCAACTCCACAACTTCAAGATCGTATTCTTCAACCAACTCACCTTTGACATGTCCCGAATTTTCCAGTTCGTGTGTCGCTGTAAAAAGTTCAGCAAACTCGATCAAGCAGATATTGTCCTCTCCAAGCGTTTCGTTAACCTCAAACTTTCCCCGCAAGTAGAATCACTCGACGGAACTATGTTCTCACTTAAAATCTTATGTACCAAGTCAGATTGGCAGCTTTCGTCTCTAGCTCAGGCCTGTAGCTCCGTCCTGCCTTCCCTCTCCACTTTAGACCAACTCTTCATTTATGAAGACTCTGGTCACCAACCACTCTGGCAAGACGACGTGGAGGACACGCAGTGGCTGGAACTTTTACGCCCATTCATTGCTGTGAAGAAACTGTACCTATCAAAGAGATTTGGATCGTGTCTCGCACGCGCCGTGCAAATGCTTACCGGGGATAGAGTAACAGAAGTGTTACCTGCTCTGCAGTTTCTCTACCTCGAAACGTCAATAGCTCCAGTCCTGAAAGCGCTTGAGCCATTCATCACCGCGCGGAGACTCTCCGGTCACGCTGTAGATATGGACAGTTGGAGTGTAAGCTCACGCAAACCAGGTATGCTAAATGGGCCTCATGTCTCCGTTGAACGTAATCGATGATTCCTACACTCAAACAATTTCTCTCCCAGGTCGACCTTCCCTGTCTTGAACGCCAGTAGCCATACATCCCTTCCGAAACGGGCGCAGAGTCTGAAGGTATGTAAGCCCAGACGGGACCTGTGTAACTTACTCGTAGAGTGTGGTTCACGATTCTGACCCTTCATGCAGGATCTTCCATTCCGTCTTCTCGCAGTGTTCCTAGGAACTGTTGATGTCTGCAATTTCAATGACTCTGTGACGAGAGAGACAACTTCCACCCAACCCCCTACTAGAAGCACACCCTCGCTGACATCCGATCACTTTGATTCTCGCTCGGCCACCACCATATCTACATACAGTTCACAACGCTACCTGGAAAGGGATGATGTGCATGCTGAGCGTGGAGCTGCATCTCATTCTCGTGTAAGGCATACCTCGGAGATACGCTCGGATCATCTCGACACTATTCCTCTAGTCTTGCTATGTACATCGCCTTTGCTGTGTCGCCAAACACGTGACGTCTTCTCATTCATCTCATCACTTTTCCTCCCGCGCTGCGCCCAAAGCTACACTTTTGTTTACTAGTGGGTACTACTGATGTATATAAACACCTTCCAGCTTGGAGGAAGACATTCATCCATCGAATCACATCTCGTCTGCGTCTTTCGTTCCCTATTCGTTCTCGCGCGCGTCCGTATCGCCTCGTCTAAGTCTAATTGCGCCGTTCGTTTCCATTCTTTTTCCCTCTCCTTCTCCACCTCCTTCTGGTCTACTCGATTACACTCGCCCTAGCGGCGCCTGAAGCCATATGTAATCTGGCACACAGCGCACAGCATGTTTGGGATTGAAGCAATTCGCAATCTCGCAGAACTGGTCAGGCCGCTCGATGACGTCTGCAAGTGATGCTGGGCATAACTCAAGGGCGATGCAGAGGAAGTTCGCATGTGCCTCTTGGTGATAGTACCGAATCACACTTGGGCTGTCGCCTGTATCCTTAAGAACGCTGACTTCGCGGTCCGCGAGTGTAACAAAGTCTCGAAGAAGGCGGCACGACCCTGCAAGGAGCCGACATAGACAACAGTGCCATGCTAACTGTGACCTGTTTTACTGAGCACAAGCTCATGGCACGTCAAAAACGGAAAAACATACCAAGGGTGGTGTCTGAAACGAGGGATGAGGCCGACGCCGCAGGCGTTGATGGAGGGACGAGCGAAGAGTGGGTGGAGGCATTGTTTTCCCGTGCTCGGCACCCTTAGCAGCAGCATCATCCGTGTCACCCTTCCGACTTCGGCGTCGCTTACGGTGCTTCTTCTTGACTTCACCAGCGTCCTCCGTGCCTTCAGATGACTTGTTTTGGCTAGTGAAATTTTGAGCGCCGTCATCTCATCAGTAAAAATACCACCAACTTTTTTGAGCTTGTATGAGTGGAAAAGCCAGCAAGTGCGCGAGGAACCTAGGATTGACCAAAAGCTCACTTTCCAACTTTTTATAAAAAGTAAATAAGTAAAAAAAAGTGGGAAAAAGGTGCTAAAAGTGACTCAAGTGGTCAAAGTTGTGCCACAGCTTGTTCACTTTTTTACTTTTTTACTTAAAAAAGTTGACTAGTAAAAAAGTTTGTGGACTTTTTACTGATGCTGTAGTAGAAGATGGCATGGGTGTGACTGGTAACCTCACTGGAGTCGTAGTCAGGAGCAGGATAGGAGTGAGTTCTTAGGCGATGTCGTGTCCGCGTTCGGTCGGCCTATAGCTTCGACCGCACCATCAGTCAGTTCCTGCGGTATGCCAGTAATCGAAGCAGCTTTCCTAGCTGTGGCTATCTTACTCGCCAGTTTATCCTCGGCTGATTCCGTGGCCACACGCAAGGCAGCATCTGGCGATCTCGACGTCACTTTCCTTTTGAATTGAACCACACACAAACGCAAACGACGCAACGATGAATACGCTTCCTAGACTGGGAGCGGGAGGGGTGATTACGTTATCTCCTGTGTCCATGACCTCGAGGCGCTGTGCAGACAAACATGTGCATAACATGCCCGGGCCCAAAGATGACCGTTTCATCTGAAGTCTCTTCACCGCTGCCATGGCCTCTAAAAACTACACGTAGGTCCCTCACTGGATCATCTCTGTTACTAAAGTATCAATTCACTTACGTTCGGTGTGCCCAAATTCCATCAGTCGCCTGTTCTTGAAACCACGCCGTATTATATCCAAATGTACAAAGGCCATTAAAGTATTAATTCGGCCTAAAGCGGGCCAAGGTGAGTGTTAACACTCATTTCCCTCTTTCGCCAATCGTTCATTTAGGTGGTATAGGACCAAGTTGCCGACAAGTGGCTATTGAAACACTTCCCGACGATATCCTCATAGAAATATTTGATATCTACGTGGACGAAGCTAAAGACACCGATGAATGGCATATACTCGTTCACGTGTGCCGAAGGTGGCGAAACCTCGTATTTGCGTCACCACAACATTTGGGCCTGCAACTCCTCTGCACCAATACAAGACCAACAAGGGAGATGTTGGCCGTCTGGCCACCATTGCCTATCATTATATCAAATAATAGTGTCTCAACGTCGTTTTTGGAGGGTGCAGATAACATCATTGCCGCATTCGAGCAGCATGATCGTGTATGTGGAATCAACCTGCAAGGTGTTCCATGTTCGCTATTGGAAACATTCGCACCGTCGATGCAAGAATCATTCCCAGTGCTGACATCTCTAGTATTTGGGTCGTATGATGAATGGGTGCCAATCGTTCCCAATTCAACTTTGTGTGGACCCGCCCCACGTCTTCGGACTCTCTGGTTGAGTCACATCCCACTTCCGGCAGTACAGAAACTACTTTTGTCTGCCACTGATCTTGTCCATCTTGATCTTTGCAAAATCCCAAGACACGAGTACATTTCACCTGTAGTGATGGTCACTTGCCTATCTGCGATGACAAGACTCGAATTCCTTCAACTCGAATTCCTCTCCCCTCCTTCCCATTCCTATCAAACCAGCAGACATCCACCTCCCCTGACACGCACTGTCCTTCCCGTTCTCATCTCACTGAAGTTCAAGGGTGTTGGCGAGTACTTGGAGGACCTGGTGGCGCGGATCGACGCCCCTCTACTCAACCACTTCGAGATCACGTTCTTCAACCAACTCATCTTTGACATGTTCCGAATTTGCCAGTTCATCTGTCGCTCGGAAAATCTCAGGGAACTGGATCAGGCAGATATTGTCTGTTCTGGGAAGTTCATCGATGTTAGATTCACCCCGCGAATGGAAACATCTGATCACTCAATGCTTGCATTAAAAATCTTATGCAATGGGTTAGATTGGCAACTCTCATCTTTGGCACAGGTCTGTAGCTCAGCCCTGCCTTCTCTCCCAACCGTGACTTTGGAACATCTCACCATCTGCGAGGATTCCCATCACCCACCACACTGGCAAGACGACATAGAAGACATCCAATGGCTGGAACTTTTGCAGCCGTTTACTGGTGTGAAGAAACTGTATCTGTCCGAGGAGTTTGCGCTACGGATCGCGCTGATCTTGCAAGAGCTCACTGGGGAACGAGCAATAGAAATGTTACCCGCTCTGCAAGACCTCTTCATAGAGAATCCATTGCCATCCACCTGGAAAGCCATTGGGCTGCTCAATGCCGCGCGGAAACGTTTCGGTCACCCTATTACTGTCAGTCAGTGGTATGCAGGACCAATCATATTGAATCTAGGAGGTGAGCCCAAATGTGGCCCGTGTTCTTGTAGACATTGATTCACGACTCTTATCCTTAACATAGATCTATTGCATTCTATCTCCTTACGACGCTCCCGGGATAGCTATCCCGCTTCTATCTTTGGCTATCCCAACAATAATAGTGAAGTAGTCACACCGGGACAACACCGAAGCGCGATGAGAACGTACCACGCGAACACACACCTGCAAACGAGCCCTACGAGCGCACCGAGACAACGCCGAAGCGCGATGAGAACGTACCACGCGAACACACACGTGCAAACGGGCCCTACGAGCGCAATGGAAACAATAATAACATATGATGCTCATACACGAAATAATCATCAGGGCAACCCTCCCGCGCTACCGAGGAATACTGGGCTCGTCAGGGAAGCGGCCATGTCCAAGCTTAGAAGTGGCTGATCTGGGCTTAAATTTGTCCGTTTTGCATATCATATCAATGACCAATGACTTTGTAAACTTGATACAATTGATGTAGAATTAAGACGTTTTAATAGTCATCAGGAAAATTTATCACCATATACCAACATTGCTAAACTTGATACATAATGTGGAACTAAGATCTGGTAAACAAATGTGTTACAGTAAGTTACCTTTGACCAACTGTTCTCGAAACGCATTTTCAGAGTGATTGGCTCAATCGTGGTGAAGCAGGCGCGAAGTGCGTCCACAATTTTGCGAGGAGATTCAAAGGCAGGAAAGGATGGAGGAGACATATATTGCCCTGCTCGATGGACATCATGCATGTATAAAAAAACCAAGGGCGTCCACAATCCTCCTCCGCCGCTGTCGTTGCCATTGCTGTCGCTGGGCTGCTGCCGTGCCACAAGTTGTGATCGCTGTTGCTCTCATGTCGTCGCGTCGCCACTGCTGCCATGCCATCGCATCGCTGCTGCTGCCATTGCCATTGTGTCGCGGTCACCGCTGCTGTGGTCATCGTGTCTTTTTCTGGGTGACCGAGATATGCTGCCGTGCCTATAACTGAATAGAATAAATGGATCACTGTCAGCTTTGGGTGAACTGATTGGATAGACGGGGGGGGATAGGTATTGGTATTGGGGAACAGGCGAACCTTTGTCTCCTTGAGTGCGCGCGCAAGCTCCATCGCTCATTCATCTGCCGCCTTGCGCTTCACCTCCACCGTCGCGAGCTGCCCGCTCCATTCACGCTCGACATCCTCGTGCACGGCACGCATCGGCGCGCCAAGGTCATCCTCATAGCTCTTGATGACCATCTCGAGTTCGTAGATGCTGTGTGATGTGGCCCAGCGTGCCAACGCAAGACCACGAGTGTGGCCGCGAGGCTGGTGCAAGGCCTTTTGATGGGCAAGTAAGTGTCGAGGGCGCTGTGCCACAAGGTCGAAAATGAGGGCAGATGAGTGGTGAGAAGGCTGTGGTGTGCAGTCAAGGACAAAGGCGAACAAAAGATATATGGGCGCAGGAACAAAGCGATGGTAAACGAGTGAGGTGAGAGGCAGTGAAAGAGGTTGACGTGGGGGATCGTGTCGGTGTCAGCCAATACAGTACCGTACAAGTATCAACTCACCTATAATGGCTCCATTTGAAATGGACCGCTGCTGCACCCGAAAACAGCTCCGTCCTTCTTTTTCCAAACTCAACTACGCTCCTTTCTAACACCATCATTCATTGCTCAACGTGTTGACCCTTGGCACCACCGCTCACATGGATCTCCCTGTATGGCTCCAACAGCTCAAGGGCAGAACAGGGTCAACCACAATGTCGAGTGGGTGAGCAAGAGCTATGCATCATTCGGCGACAAGTTCACCACCATCATGATCAAGGACCTGGCCACCTTGGACCTCTCACCAGCTGTGAAAGGCGTTGATGCCATCATCCACATTGCGTCTCCACTCTTGAATTCCAGCACCCCGCAACTCATTCTCAATGTTGGTAGTCTCCTGCAGAGACTCTGTACCATCAACGAACTTACCATTACTTGACAACCCTCTTTCTTTTTCTCAGACCGCTATCCGGCGCCGACTGTGTTCTCAAAGCAGCTCTCGCTGCAGGCGTGAAGCAGCTGCAACTGCACCCAACCCCCTACTTATGGCGCATATTCCTTCGACTTATTTCATCCTCTAGCTTCAATTCTCGCTCAGCGACAGCCAAAACCACAGACCGCGTCCGGTGCCTTGAACGGGGTGGCATTAAGAGGGGCTGTTGGTCCCCTCCCGCCCCTGATCTTGGACGCATCACGCATGATACTCGATCGCATTCGCGTGTTGTGTGAGGGCACAATGATCACACACTAGGACCTTCCCGAGACCGAAGATGGTATCCAATGAGGTCCGAGTTTGTTGATCGATGGTGCCAGCCGCCGTCATGAGCACTCTGATACTTGTCTGCTCTCCCCATGCATATTTCGTTGTTGATTGCATGTCTTGTACGCGTAGGCCCATTGGATATGCTACGACTTCTATATAATCTATAATCACACGCTGTCCAGAGAAGCACAGTTAGCAGACGATTCTCTGACGAGAACCCGTATGGCGCCTCACGTATTGTAGGCTTCAATCACGCCCTCTTCAGCCGTTGTGCTGTGCCGAGGGCCCAAGACCCGTCCACAAAGTAAAAAGGAAACCAACCATCACAATAACAGAAGCCCGAAATATTAGTAAGAACACGACAGTTTTGCGCGCAAGACAGGAATAAATAATGACTGAATAGTTGGGTTAGAGATCAATCAGTTGGATTAAAGTATAACCGAAACACGGGCTCTTGCCGCAGGGATGAGCTTGCGATCACGGAATGTACACGGAGAAAGAGACGTGGGTTCCGACGTGTGATATTCCTCTGGCACAAGGGCGACGTGCCGCTTGATGTGCTCGGGGAGGTCCTGATAGTGGTGTTTCTGAGTCAATGGACACCAAAGACGGCGCGTCAGACGCAAGACTCTCAAAAGAGCAGGGTGGGTAAGGGCAACGAACCTTGTTCCGTAGCACGCGGAGAAGGAACTTGCCCAAGTTCTTCACAAATACCTTGTCTAACCGCGCCGGCCAGTCAGGGCCCACCACGTCGATGGCGTTCTTTTCCAACATGACCAGATGCGGGCCCCGTGGTTCCCAACACATGATCTCGAATCGGTCTGAAGCGTCTTGCAAGAACCCCAGTCGCCAGCTGGGGTCCCAGAAGTATGGATGCATTAGACATGTCGTCGTATCGGGCCTTGTTGATGACGCCTGTGAGAACGAACATGAGGGAGAGCGTATATGACGACGCACCTGTCTGCCGCCTCAGGAGCAAGCATGGAACCAGTAAGATCTACCGCCTCCGAACCTTCTCCTAAACCCTCCAAGCCCTCCAACGACTTGTGATCTCGCAAGATGTTGACCCAGCGCTCAAATCGATCCCCAAACGGATGTCCGCCGTTCGCAAGGCAATAATAATAAAGACAGCCAAGTGCGAATATGTCCACCGACTTTGTCAGCCGCGTCGTCGCCTTGCCCACTCCAGAGTAGTTGCCCCCGGTCGCAGTCCCAACGCCGTCGCTCGAGCCCTGCGAGTTGTCGTCTGCGATCGTCTCGTCGAGCTTGACTTCACCTTGCAAGATTTCTGGCGACCTCCATCCAAACGTCCCCACGCCCATCGCGCCACCAGCAGTCGGCAGGGAGCTCGTCTGGTCTATTTCGAGCTTTCGACAGAGACCAAAGTGGGACATCAGCATCCAGTTCCCGCTCGACCCGCCCTCCTTTGAATCCGATATCAGGATGTTTTGTAGTTTGATGTCGCGATGCACGATCTTGAGCGCGTGTAGGCGCCTGAGGCCAAACGTAATCTGGCGAACGGCACGTTTGGGATTGAAGGAAATCGCAATCTCGCGGAACTGGTCAGGCCACTCGATGATATCTGCAAGTGACGCTGGGCACAACTCAAGGGCGATGTGAAGGAAGTTTGCATGTGCCTCTTGGTAATAGTACCGGATCACATTCGGGTGGTCGTCCGCATCCTTGAGAGAAGGCTGACTTGCGATCGGCGAGTGTAACAAAGTCTCGAAGAAGACGTTTTGTGGCGACGGCACGACCCTGCGAGGAGCCGAGGTTGACAACAGTACTACGCGAACCATGACCTGAGCACAAGCTCATGGCACGTCAAAAATAGAGAAATATACCAAGGGCGGTATCTGAAACAATGAAAGATGAGGTCGACGCCGCGGACGTTGGTGGAGGGACAAGGGACGGACCGACGGAGTGGGTGGAAGCACTGCATTCCCATCCTCGGCACCCTAAGCAGCAGCGTCATTCGTGTCGCTCTTCCGTCTTCGCCGTCGCTTACGGTGCTTCTTCTCTACTTCACCAGCGTCACCCGCGGCTTCAGGAGACTCCGTTTTGGCTGGCAAATCTTTGGCACCGTCCTCCTGTAGTATAGTGGAGGACGGCATGGGAGTACCTGGTAATATCCCTGGTGTCGTGGTCAATGATTCAGGCATCGTGGGCAGGAGCAGGATAGGAGTGTGATGTGTAAATTCTTATGCGATGTCGTGTCCACGTTCGACTTAGTTTCGACCCCCTGCGACTCGAAGGCGGTTCGTCGCACCATCAGCAAGCCCCTGCCGCGTGATCGCAACTTTCCTAGCAGTGGGTATCTTTACTTGCCAGTTCACCTTCGGCTGATTTCGTGGCCACACGCAAGGCAGTATCTGGCGATCTCGATAGCACTTTCCCGACAGACATCAGTGTACGGCCCGGAACTGAACCAATTAAGGCCGGGCGGTGCTGATTACGTTATCCCCTGCTCTATGCCCTTACCCAAAAGTACAACTGTCATACCCAACTCGAGGCAATTAATTGTGCAAACAATAACAAGCTCTGCGTTAGGCAAAAGATAATCGATCGATGTCTGAAGTCTCTTCACCGCTGCCATGGTCTCTAAAAAATCCGTGTAAGTCCACTGGATCATCTGTTGCAAAAGTATCAATTCACTTATGTTCTGTATATCCAAATTCCGTCTGTTCTTGGAACCACGCAGTATTATACCTAAATCTACAGAGGCTATTAAAGTATTGCTGGGGCCCAAAGGGGGCCAAGGTGAGTGTGGACACTTGTGTCCCTCTTTCACTGATCGTTCATTTAGGCGGCATAGGACCAAGTTGCCGACATGTGGCTATTGAAACACTTCATGACGATATACTCATAGAAATATTTGATATCTACGTGGGCGAAGCTAAAGACACCGATGAATGGCATACACTCGTTCACGTGTGCCGAAGGTGGCGAAACCTCGTATTTGCGTCACCACGACATTTGGGCCTGCAACTCCTCTGCACCAATACAAGACCAACAAGGGAGATGTTGGCCGTCTGGCCACCATTGCCTATCACCATATTAAACAACGGTGACCCAACGTTGTTCGTAGAGGGTGCAGATAACATCATTGCCGCATTCGAGCAACATGAACGCATATGTGGAATCGACCTGCGAGATGTTCCATGTTTGCTATTGGAAACATTCGCAGCATCGATGCAAGAATCGTTCCCGGTGCTGACATCTCTAGTACTTGGGTCGTATGATGAATGAGTGCCAGTCGTTCCCAATTCGACTTTGTTTGGACCCGCCCCACGTCTTCGGACACTCTGGTTGACTCGTATTCCACTTCCGGCAGTACAGAAACTACTTTTGTCTGCCACTGATCTTGTCCATCTCGACCTTTGCAGGATCCCAAGATCCGGGTATATTTCACCCGCGGTGATCGTCACTTACCTGTCTGCGATGACAAGACTCGAATTCCTTCAACTAGAATTCCTCTCCCCTCCTTCCCATTCCGATCGAACGAGCAGACATCCACCCCCACTGACACGCACTGTCCTTCCCGCTCTCGTCTCGCTGAAGTTCAAGGGTATTCGAGTACTTGGAGGACCTGGCGGCGCGAATCGACGTTCCTCTACTCAAAGACTTCAAGATCAGATTATTCAATCAACTGATCTTTGACATGCCCCAAATTTGCCAGTTCATCTGTCGCTCGGAAAATCTCAGGGATCTGGATCAGGCAGATATTTTCTGTGCCGAGAATTTCATTGACATCAAATTTACCCCTCAAATAGAAAGAGTCGATCGCTCAATGCTTGCATTGAGAATCTCATGCAATATGTCAGATTGGCAGCTTTCCTCTCTGGCACAGGCCTGTAGCTCGGTCCTCCCTTCCCAGTCCACTTTGAACCACCTTCTCATCTATGAGAATTCCGATTCCCCACCACTCTGGCAAGACGACATGGAGGACGCGCAATGGCTGGAAATTTTAGCCCCATTTACCACTGTGAAACAGTTGTACCTATCAGAGGGAGTCGGGCAACGTGTCGCACCTGCCATGCGGAAGCTCGTTGGGGAAAGAGTAACAGAATGTTTACCCTCTCTACAACATATTTTCTTAGAACGGTTCGTGCGATTTGGATCGGTCTCACAAATGTTTGGGGCGTTCGCCACTGCTCGGCGGCTCTCCGGTCACCCTGTAAATATTAACAATTGGTGGGGTGCCAATCCCACGCCAGGTAAGCACAAATAGGGCTCGTGTCCCCGTAGAATGCGATTTACAATTCCTTCCCTCGAACAATTTCGCTCGCAGATCCCCCTTCGCTCAGGGTTTCAGATCGACGTTCGATCTCATCTGCTCCTGCGATTGCAGATACGATAGATCTCATGACCATGCACCAATGGCAGTCGTCTACACCCGATAGGTCATAGGTGTCACAGCGAAACAGTTCGAGAGCAGGTAAGTCCAAACAGGGTTTGTATACTTGTAATGTAATTCACGATCCCCACCTTTCTTCTGGCAGCGATTGATCCCTGCGATCCCAACGAGCTGCCTTTTCCCAAACGCAGCTTGCACACATCACCCTACTTACAATGCGCCTTCCTTCGATTTCTTTCATCCTCTAGCTTCAACCTCGCTCAATCACAGCCAAAACCACATACCGCGTCCAGTGCCTGGAACGGGGTGGAGTGACTGATACTTTTGTCTGTTATCCCCATGCGTACTTCATTGTTGATTGCATGTTTTGTACGTGTAGGCTCATTATGATATATGCTACGACTTCTATGTGGTTGAACACTGTCCATGGGACAAACACGGTTGACGGGCCATTCTCTGCGTATTAGGGTTCAATCACGTCCTCCTCAGCAATCGTGTTACGCTGAGAGCCAAGACCCGTACACAAAGTAAAAAGGAAACCAGCCATCACAATAGCAGAAGCCCGAAATAAAAATACAGGTATATTTATAACAATGGCATGAACACGACAGTTTTTGGATTCAAGACAGGAATAAATAATGAGTGAATAGTTAGGTTAGAGATCAATCAGTAAGATTAAAGTACGACCGAAACATGGACTCTTGCCGCAGGGATGAGCTTGCGATCACGGAATGTACATGGAGAAACAGACGCGGGGAACGACGTGTGAAATACGAAAGGTATCCCTTTGGCATAACTTACTCTTGGGTGATCTCCATGTGTAAATACACAACACAAAATGCTGATTATATCATCATCTTCTTTGCACCCAAATCAGTACTAGTACAACGGCAAACACGCACAATGGGCAATTCATCTGAAGTCTCTTGATTGCTGCCATGATATCTAAAAAATACGCGTAGGTCCCTCACTGGATCATCTCTGTTACAAAAGCATTTGACCTAGAACTGACTCCTGTTCTGTGTGGCCAAATTCCGTCAGTCGGCTGTTCTTCAAACCACGCAGTATTATATCCAAATGTACAAGGGCTATTAAAGGATTGGTCTGGAATAAACCCGATAAGGTCACGGTAGAGTCGTCGGTCGAAGAGGGCCAAGGTGAGTGTTAACACGCATGCCAGTGTCCCTCTTTCACCGATCGTTCATTTAGACGGCACAGCCCCAAGTTGCCGACATGTGACTATTGAAACACTCCCCGACGATATCCTCATAGAAATATTTGATCTCTACGTGGACGAAGCTGAAGATGCGGATGGATGGCATACACTCGTTCACGTGTGCCGAAGGTGGCGAAACCTCGTATTTGCATCACCACAACATCTGGGCCTGCAACTTCTCTGCACCAATACAAGATCAACAAGGGAGATGTTGGCTGTCTGGCCACCATTGCCTATCATTATATCAAACCATTGTGACCCAACGTCGTTTGTGGAGGGCGCAGATAACATCATTGCTGCATTCGAGCAGCATGAACGCGTATGTGGAATCAACCTGCAAGATGTTCCATGTTCGCTATTGGAAACACTCGCGGCGTTGATGCAGGAATCATTCCCAGTGCTGACATCTCTAGTACTTGGGTCGTATGATGAATGGGTGCCGGTCGTTCCCAATTCGACTTTGAATGGACCTGCCCCACGTCTTCGGAAACTCTGGTTGAGTCATATCCCACTTCCGGCAGTACAGAAACTACTTTTGTCTGCCACTGATCTTGTCCATCTTGACCTTTGCAAAATCCCAAGATCCGGGTATATTTCACCCGTGGTGATGGTCACTTGCCTATCTGCGATGACAAGACTCGAATTCCTTCAACTCGAATTCCTCTCTCCTCCTTCCCTTTCCGATCGAACGAGCAGACGTCCACCTCCACTGACACGCACTGTCCTCCCCGCTCTCGTCTCACTGAAGTTCAAGGGTGTCAGCGAATACTTGGAGGACCTGATGGCGCGAATCGACATCCCTCTACTCAACAACTTCGAGATGACATTCTTCAATCAACTGATCTTTGACATTCCCCAAATTTGCCAGTTCATCTGTCGCTCTGAAAAGCTCAGGGAACTGGTTCGGGCGGATATGATCTGTTCTGGGAATTTCATCGATGTCAGATTTACCTTGCAAACAGAAATATCCGCCTGGTCAATGCTCGTATTAAGAATATCATGCAACAAGTCAGATTGGCAGCTTTCCTCTCTCGCACAGGCTTGTAGCTTGGTCCTGCCTTTTCTGTCCAATTTGGGCCAACTCCTTATCTACGAGGATTCCGATTCTCCACCACTCTGGCAAGACGACGTGGAGGACATTCAGTGGCTGGAGCTTTTAAGTCCATTTACCGTTGTGAAAAAGTTGTTCCTATCAGAGGATGTTGGGCGACGTGTCGCACGCGCCCTGCGAAAGCTCACTGGGGAAAGAGTAACCGAATTTTTACCCGCTCTACAACATCTTTTCTTAGAAACGAGCGTGAAAACTTCACCGATTCAGGAGTTCATCACCGCTGGGCGGCTCTCGGACCACCCTGTAGATATCCGCCGTTGGAGAGCCATTACCCGCAGGCCAGGTAAGCACAAATGGGGTTCGTGTCCTCGTAGAACGTGATTAATAATTCCTACCCTCAAACCACAACGCTCCTACATCCAGATCCTTTTCCCGGTAGAACGATGTCATATGAAGATTTGTCAGAAACTTCAAAACCTCGCGACCCCTCACTGGCACGGTTGGCTTCTACGCTCCTCCGATAGGTCATATATATTCTAGGGTATCACACCGAAATAGGAACAGAGTTCGAGAACAGGTAAGCCCGAATGTGGTTTGTATACTTATAATGTAATTAACAATGCCCACCCTTCAAGTTCCTCAGGCCGCGGTTGATCCCTATAATCCCAACGAACTGCCTTTCCCTAAACGCAGCTTGCACCTGTGCCCCTACTTACAGCGCGCCTTCATTCAATTTTTTTCATCCTCTAGCTTCAATTCTCGCTCAATCACAGCCAAAACCACTTACCCGCGTCCAGTGCCTGGAACGGTGTGGTGTGGCTGATACTTTTGTCTGCTCTCCCCATGCGTATTTCATTCTTGATTGTATGTCTTGTACGCGATGGCCCATTATATATACAACGACTTTCTATGCACTGCCATGGGACAAGCGCAGTTGGCGGACGATTCTCTGCGAGAGCCCGAGCCCGTATGGCGCCTCACGCATTGTAAGCTTCAATCACGTCCTCTCCAGCAATCGTGCTGAGAACGCAAGGTCTGTCCACAACATAAAAAGGAAACCAGTCATCACAATAGTAGAAGCCCGAAATAAAAATACAGGTATATTTATAACAACAACACAGTTTTTAGATGCAAGACAGGAATAAATAAAGAGTGAATAGTTAGGTTAGAGATCAATCAGTAAGATTAAAGTACGACCGAAACATGGACTCTTGCCGCAGGGATGAGCTTGCAATCACAGAATGTACATGAAGAAACAGACGGGGGTAGCGACGTGTGAAATACGAAAGGTATCCTTCTGGCATGGCGCCGACGTGTCGCTTGACGTGCTCGGGCAGGTCCTGATAGTGATGTTTCTGAATCGATGAACAACAAAGACGGCGCGTCAGACGCAAGATTGTCAACGAACCGAGACAAAAAAAAAGAGTAGAGCGGGTTAAAGGTAACGCACCTTGTTTCGAAGCGCCCGTAGAAGGTCCTGCACCGATCGCCCGTCATACTTCCTGAACTTGCCCAAGTTCTCCACAAATACCTTGTCTAACCGTGCCGGCCAGTCAGAGCCCACCACCTCAAAGGCGTTCTTTTCTAACAAGACCAGATGCGGGTCCCGCGGGTCCCGACACATAATCTCGAATCGGTCTGAAGCGTCTTGCAAGAATCCCAGTCGCCGACCGGGTTCCCAGAAGTACGGATGCATCAGACATGTTGTTGTATCAGGCCTTGTCAAAGACACCTGTGAGAACGAACATAATGGAGAGTGTAGATGGCGACGCACCTGTCTGCCGCCTCAGGAGCAAGCATGGAATTAATAAGATCTACCGCCTCCGAACCTTCCTCTCCAAAGCCCTCCAAGCCCTCCAACGACTTGTGGTCTCGCAAGATGTTGACCTCGCGCTCAAATCGATCCCCAAACGGATGTCCGCCGTTCGCAAGGCAGTAATAATAAAGACACCCAAGCGCGAATATGTCCACCGATTTTGTCAGCCGCGTCGACGCCTTGCCCACTCCAGAGTAGTTGCTCCCGGTCGCAGTCCCGACGCTGTCGCTCGAGCCCTGCGAGTTGTCGTCTGCGATCGTCTCGTCAAGTTTGACTTCGCCTCGCAGGATCTCTGGCGCCCTCCATCCAAACGTCCCCACGCCCATCGCGCCACCAGCAGTCGGCAGGAAGCTCGTCTGGTCAATTTCGAGCTTCCGACACAGGCCAAAGTCAGATATTAGCATCCGGTTCCCACCCAACTCGCCCTTCTTTGAACCCGATATCAGAATGTTTTGTGGTTTGATGTCGCGATGCACAATCTTGAGCGCGTGTAGATGCCTGAGGCCAGATGTAATTTGGCGCACGGCACGTTTGGGATTGAAGGGAATCGCAATCTCGCGGAACTGGTCTGGCCGCTCGATGAGGTCTGCAAGTGACGCTGGGCATAGCTCAAGGGCGATGTAGAGGAAGCTTGCATGTGCCTCTTGGTAATAGTACCGAATCACATTTGGGTGGTCGTCCGCATCCTTAAGAAGGCTGACTTCGCGGTCGGCGAGTGTAACAAAGTCTCGAAGAAGACGTTTTACGGCGACGGCACGACCCTGCAAGGAGCCGACATAGACAACAGTACCATGCGAACCGTAACCTGTTTTACTGAGCATAGCTCATGGTACTTCAAAAATAGAAAAACATACCAAGGACGGTATCTGAAACAACAAGCGATGAGGCCGGCGCGGCGGGGGTTGGTGGAGGGACGAGTGATGGGGTGGGTGGAGGTATTGCATTCCCGTCCTCGGCGCCCTCGCCGTCCTCATTCTCCAGCTCCTCGCCACCCTCAGCAGCAGGGTCCTTCGTGTCGCCCTTCCGTCTTCTGCGTCGCTTACGGTGCTTCTTTTTGACTTCACCAGCGTCCTCCGCGCCTTCAAGAGACTCCGTCTTGGCCGGTGAAAATTTTGCGCCGTCATCTGTGGTAGAGGACGGCATGGGAGTGCCTGGTAACATCACTGGTGTCGTAGTCAGCGATTCAGGCGTTGTGGGTAGGAGCCGGATAGGGGTGATGTGTGCGTTCTTGGGCGATGTCGTGTCCGCGCTCGGCTTAGTCTCGACCCCCTGTGGCTCTCGAGGTATATTCGTTGCACCATCAGCAAGTTCCTGCCGTGTGATCGAAGCAGCTTTTCTAGCTGCGGCTATCTTACTCGCCAGTTCATCTTCTGCTGATTCCGCGGCCGCACGCAAGGCAGCATCCGGCGATCTCGATGGCACTTTCCTCTTGAACCACACAAACGACGCAACGACGGACACCAATGCCAAAAGCAGCGTGGAGCTCGAAGGAACCCACGAGCTCTGGCTCCGGGCCAACATCTCCCATTGCGCGACCGGAATTTTCCCTTCGTCGAAAACGACGAGCGGATGTTCGTTCGCCGCGTACGCTTGCGAATTTGAATTCACAGAGCGGGCAGGACTACCTGTGGCGGAAGGGAGGGGAGGGGAGCTTACTGGGCCCGGAACGCCATCGAGCAGGCGCGCGAGACGCGAGCGGCTATCAGCTCTGAGAGCGCGCACGCCGGTGAGACACCGCCGGTCGGTGGTACCTTCAAAGCATTGCAGCACACCGTGCTGGCTCGAGACCATTACGCCTTCGTTGCCTTCGACACTCTGCGTCGGTGCAGGATCACCGAAAGCGACGAGAGGGAAGTGGTCTGGGCCAAGCGCAAAGAGGGAGCCCGTTCCGGGAACGAGCCCGACAAAGGCAACCTCATCGTTTGTGTAATCGTGCTGGTGTGTGGAGGGGAAGAGGTCCTGGAGGCGAAGGCGGGGCTGGAGAAGCACGAATGGCGAGGGTTTCCGGGCAGACTTGACCACGTCGAACACGGCCACGCTATGGCCGCCGCAAGCGAAATACTAAGCGCTCAATGTGGAATGGGAAGCGAAGAGGTGCTCACATGGGATTGAGAAACCTCTGACCCCACGGAGCCTGGATTTCCGGGAGGGATGTGGAGGGATTGATGTCTCCACGTACCTTGAAGGACAAAACTTCGCCATTAGGAAGAGGCTCGAGATAGAGGTCGTCCACGCTGCGGTGATATGCGGCCTGCCGCTCGAGATCTTGATTATTTGGACCATATGTGGAGAATGATAAGTTCTGAACTGGCAGAGGCCGCGAAGAACGGGAAGGCGGATGAGTGAGTATCGAGACATGATAGTCTTGGTTGCCCAGCAATCAATATGAATGGATAAGGCTAAGCGAGATGTCTGCTACGCACCTGTGCGACCAATGAGAATATCGTGTGAGTATTGTTGAGATGGCTTGAGACCCTCCAATTCGTCTAGGTCGATATCCGAGTCTGTCGTATCCTTGTCAGCTATAACGTTTCTAGAATCCCACGGACACTCTGAATCTAGTACGGCCTTTACGCGGCCCGTCTCGAGTTCGATGAGAAGGAGGGAGGTCTTCTTGCGGCCTACGAAGACGCGGTTATCCGCTTCTCCAAAGGAGAACGGTGACATGTCAACGAGCTGGGGCATGGAAAACGGGAGACGTTGGAGAGGTGCGTTGGGGGAACTCGAGGTGGTGACATAGATGTCGCCGGACTGAGGCTCGACGATGTATGTTTCATGAGCAAACGGCTCGTCGTCAAAGTCGGGATCGACGTCGAGGTGCTCAGTGGATACGAGTGGGCCGAGAATAGTCGGGACCGGCTGAGCGGGGTCGTGTTCTGAAGAGGGCGTGGAGGAGGAGGAGGAGGGACGGTGTGGCGGGGGGGAAGACGGCATGGACCAGAGTATGCTGCCAGTTGTGCGGTTCAGCGCGTGGAACTTGCCGTCCACGGAAGCGACCAGGACGACGTTGAGGACCTCCAATGAGTCGTCGTCGGTCGCGGAGTATCCGCGCGGGGGAGGAAGTGAAGGCCATTGAGGTTGTTGCTCTCGCGAGCACCGAGATCACGGCGAAGGGTGACAGACTCTGCGAGAGCGGCGACAGCGAAAACGAAGAGGAGGGTGAAGATGAAAAGTGAAAAGTGAAGAAAGAGAACGGGGGGCATCTGTGTGTAACGACTGAGGTCAACGACGAACGGCCGTTTTCATCGTTCGGGGTCGGGATGATGGCCTTGGCTGTGCTCGTAGCCGAGTTCGGGTCTGGCCATGCCACTCATCCCCCTCGGCTCTCAGATTTTCGATCTCGCCTTCCACCCCACTTCAAACGTCGTATACACAGGTCTCCTCAATGGCAAGGTAAAAGCGTTCACGTATGACGACCAAGGCGCACATTCCCCAGCCATGAGCCTGCGCATCTCCAAGCGCTCATGTCGTGGCCTCGCCCTGAGCCCGGACGGCTCATCTCTCTACGCAGTGGGAAAGAACAGGACCCTCCAGTGCGTCTTTGCGTCATTCCAGTTTCGTGTGGAGGTATCAACGTCTACGGCCAGTATCATCGACACCAGCACGGGAACCGTGTCCGAGACACGGCAGGGCGTGCACGAGTGAGTTCTACCGGCCGCCGGCACATCCAACGACCCAGCATGCATCCCTTACCAGCGCACCTATCAACCGCGTCGTGCATCCTACCCCGCACTTTTTCGCCACCGGTGACGATGATGGCACCATCAAGGTGAGTGCCTTTATGTTCATTCTCCCTTCCATGATGCAAAGCAGATGGTCTGGCGAAGCTGTGGGATCCGCGGAAACAGGAGGCTGTTAGCACCTATACGCAGCACTTTGACTTCATTTCGGATTTCATGTGGTTGCAGGACAAGAAGCAGCTCGTCGCGACGAGGTGAGTCAATGCCTCCCCACTCCGATCCCCGAACTACCTTCCCCTTTTCCATCATCTGTGCTTCGTGATTGAGATCGCGCGTTCAGCGGGGATGGCACCCTATCTGTCATAGACGTGCGCTCCAAAAAGCCTGAGCCGTTTGCACACTCGGAAGATCAGGAAGACGAACTGTTGTCTATTGTACCTTTCAAAGGGTGAATACACACACCTCACCCTTTAGACGAACAATCTTATCTACCAGCGCAGGGGCACAAAAGTCGCCGTTGGAACTCAACTTGGGATCATTTCCATTTTCAATCGTAACAAGGGTTGGGGAGACTGCGTCGACCGCGTGCCCGGGTGAGCCTCGCACCATTTCAGCTCCTATCAACATAGCTTGATGCCGTCGACGAACGTTGAAACGCATCTTGCAACCGGCAGGCACCCACACTCCGTCGACGCACTCTGCCCACTCCCGTCCAGTTACCCCTCTTCCCAAAATACCATACTTACGGGATCCTCGGACGGGCTCTTGCGCGTCATTCAGCTCCTACCCACGCGCCTGGTCGGCGTCATAGCCGACCACGGGGACTTTCCCATCGAGCGCATCGCGATCGACCGTGCCGGCGAAGGCCGCTGGGTCGGAAGCGTCGGACACGACGAAGCGCTGCGACTGACGGATCTGCGCGATGTATTGGAGGACGAGGACGAGGATGAAGACGGAGAGGGGGACGCTTCGAGTGACGAGGCCGCTGAACGAGCTTCCCCGGGCCTCCCTCTCGCGAAGAAGAGCGAGACAGCGGATGAGGGGGACGGTGGCAGTGGCCAGGAATCTGAAGATGAGTCAGATGCGGCCAAGCCAAGGAAGAAGAGACGGAAGAAAGAGAAAGATAACGGTGATCTCAAGGGGCGGCCAGACAAAAAGGGAAGAAATCTGGTGGACGTTGATCCGTCATTTTTCTCTGGCTTGTGAGACCGGTATCAGCAGCAGTATAGAGCGTACGAGGTTTACGCCCACCCCGGCGAGGACGGTCTTGTCGATGAACGGGGTCTTAATTTAATCAAAGCAACCTCAGTGTTGCCTCAGTCGAGTAGCGTGCTGCCCTGGGGTAGCCAAACCCCACACACAAGCCCTGTGCTGCCTGCGGGACCATCATCTTCCTTACGAAGCCGAACAACTATCCAGTGTCGACCAAACAACAATCTTCAAGACACTAGAGTTCGACTTGAGGCTGCAAATAGCACCCGATATCCTCAAGAATCGTCGTTGTGTACAGAGGGCAACTCGGACAGCTCGACGCTCGTAGTCCAAGAGTACCACAGTCAATTTTGACTGTATGTGATAAGGGTAAGAGGGTTTTTCAAATGACCCAGGGTACACAGATTGGTTACAAAACCCTAGGGCCCGATCGTGATCCCTTAACTTACTCCTGCTCTGTAAGGGATGCGCGTTACGCCGAGGAACCTCACATCGATTTGAGAGTGCTCAAAGAAGGTGAAATGTTTTCCAAAAGAACGACGTGAAACAAGTAGTGCTGCGATACAAGGGAATGCAAACACACGAAGCCTCACGGGTTCAAGGGGACCTGTCTCACACCAGAAGGAGCCGCACTTTTCAAGAAGAGGGGGAGATAAGCCGCGACGAGAGCAGAAAGTGACAACCTGTGGAGGAGGAAGAAGGGATTTTAGCACCGCAAGCGAGACACGAGGTGGTTCGGAGGGACGTGCATCAGGTTTCCAATAGGCGGTGTGCCTGCTTCCTTAGTGCGGAGTGGGTGCTGATTGAGCCAGGCGCTGAGGCCGAGAAGGAGCGAGGGCCAAGCGAGGAACCTGTGCAGCCATGCGGAGGTGAGCGATGGGGTGTGTGTGTAAGTGGTGATAGGGTATTCAGACGAGATGATGTGCTGACCTATTTCGGGTAACCATGATGAGACCTGCGAGAAACAATCCCGAGGTCGCGAGTCCGTCTATGTTGAGGTGAGGGAAGTGAGCGACAAGCGAAGGAGCGAGCAAGACAGGAGGAAGGGATCGCTGATCAGAAAAGGGACGAACCAACGCTATCTTGTGTACGCCATGTGTCTGGGAGTGTGAAGGTGGATTCGAGTGAAGGGTCGCGTGGGTCGCGTGGGTCGTCGTGGAGAGAGTGGACCATGGATGAAAAGGATCAAGTTGAAGGCGGCTCTTGTTCAAACTCGACTCGCATGCGATCTCCCTTCTCCGCCCCTCCCAACAACGACAGTTCAGATGACTTTGACATCATCGACCGTTCTCCATTCTCCCTACAACGTACCCTACCCATGACCAGGCCGCCCTCTCCCTCGTCCTCCCTTGGCTTCTCCATCATCAGCCCGCCCAGCCCTGGTCCGGATCGCAACTCGTATCCCCTCGGATCACTTCCGAGCACGTCCCAGTCTCATCTCTTTTCCCCACATTGGTCGGGTTCCTCCTCCATGGACAGACCTTACAACACTGCCCCCGGCTCTCCTTCTTCATATCGTGCTCCTCTACTTCCGAGTGGCAATCAAACCCCCCAGTCCGTCAAATCCATGAAGTGTCTACTACCTCGTCTCTGGGGCGCCCTCTCTTCTCCATCCCGCAAAAGTAGGCGCAAAACCGCCCGCCGGAAACCGTATGCACTACCTTCCAACATCAGCTACGCAGACCTTCAACCTCTTGATGGGGAGGAAGGCGAGCTCATTGACGAGGCGTGCTTCGTCGACCACTATCGAGCCTCACGATCCCCACCTGCCAAAGTTATCGGTCCGTTTCTCCTCTTCTGTCCCGACGACTTTCTGCTGAAACGATAGGCCCTCTAGACTTCTTGTCCTGCCTCCCGTATGAGATCGCCATCTACTTGCTATGCTTCCTCGATCTTTCGTCCGCAATCGCCTGCCAGAGCGTCTCACGTACGTGGAACGTTGTGGCCAATGACAACGCTGTCTGGCGCGAACTCTTTTACCGCCGCCCCGGGTGGGACATCAATCTGGACCGTGCTATTGCCCGCGGTTGGACGCCACCTTTGATACAGGATCTCCCAGAGAGCCCTACCAACTTCGCGCCCCCAGACAGGCCGAGGAGCCACACCCCTCGACGCAGTACATGCAGCGAATCCAAACCCTCATCCCTAGTTGGCCTCTCAATTAATGCTCGTGATTCGCGCGCACAGTCACTCGTCCACACGCGCTCGGTTCCGCGAGCACCGTCACCTTGGAGTCCCGAATATCCCAGTGACACCTACCTCCCACTCTCCACCTCCATGAACGTGCCACTATCCCTCCCGTGGCGTGAATTGTATCAGACCCGTTATACCTTGGACGAACGCTGGGCTAGCTCAAACCCACAACCCACGTACCTCAGCGGACATGCCGACAGCGTTTATTGTCTCGAGTTCGATAGCAAGCGAATCATTTCTGGCTCGCGCGATCAGACAATCAAGGTGTGGGACTTGAAAACAGGTCGCTGTCTGGGCACGTTCAGAGGTCATCATGGGAGTGTTCTCTGTTTAAAGTTCGAGAAAGATTGGGACATCAGGGGAGACGGGAAGAAGGGGTTTATGGTCAGTGGAAGCAGTGATCGGAGGGCGTGCGTTTGGAAAATCTGGATCGGGGAGGGCGGCGAGGTGTGTGCCGAGGTCAGAGCCGTGTTGAGAGGGCACTTGGATGGTGTCTTGGACCTTCGCGTTGACGAACAATGGATTGTGAGCTGGTGAGTGGGTTTCTCATCTCGGCCATCAAAGTCGCTTACAACAACCGAACAGCTCGAAGGATACAAAGATCCGCGTGTGGAACCGTGAAACGCTCGAGTTGCATCGCACGCTTACTGGACATGAAGGTCCTGTCAATGCCATCGGATTGCAGAACGGCTTAATCGTGAGCGCCAGCGGGGACACGAAAATGATGCTATGGGACATTGAACGCGGTACATGCTTGCGCACCTTTGATGGACATGAGCGCGGTCTGGCGTGTATCGAGTTCAAGGTACTGCTCTCTCTTTTGCGGATGTTTGCCTGCCCGCTGACGTGCTCTCGACTGGGTACTCACAGGACAATTACATCGTGTCCGGCTCGAGCGACTGCACTATCAAAGTTTGGAATGCGATGACCGGCGAGTGTATACGTACGCTCGTCGGACACGATGCGCTTGTGCGTGCCCTCGCCCTTGACCCCGCTTCGGGACGACTCGTCAGCGCGAGTTATGATAAGGTGGTCAAGGTATGGGACCTCCGAACCGGGCGCACGGTACAGCAGTTCAAGCGCCACCATCTCGGTCATATCTTTGACGTCAAGTTTGATGTGCATCGGATAGTAAGGTATGTGTGTCGCCACGATGCATATGCCGGCGGTGGTGCTCATCGCACGTGTTGCCACTCAGCACGTCGCACGATCAACGGATTGTTGTTCTAGACTTTACGCAAAACCTTGAAGCCGCGCTGTTTACGTGACAATTGCCATTACCTTACACCCGCCTCTTTTGGCATGAATCTCTATTTCCTTTCCTTTGGCAGGTATACCCATCAATTCGCTGTACTTTGTTTTTGGAACACCACCCATCTAGGACACTCAAAAGTTATATTTTCACGTCCATGTGTAGTTGTAAATAATTGTTGTTGCATATGATCAGCACACGGATCGGATCTTTCGACCTCGAACCTGAGGAGCGGGAATCCAACGGAGACACGACGTCCTGACCACCGCCATGTTGCTCGCTCGAAGGACACTCGCAAAGTTCTCCGTCGCCCCGCCCCCGTCGCGTCTGTCGAATCATCACCGTCTGCTCTCAAGCAGGGCCTCCGCCGTGCTCAGCGCGCTTGATATCCCCACGACACCGGTGGAGCTGCCTGGTGTCTATGACGGCGAGTGGAAGGGGTCTGGAGACGTTCTCCAGAGTGTTTGTCCGGCCACGGGCGAGATCCTCGCCAACGTCAGATCCGTAAGTCTTGTCGTTGTTGCAAACCGTTTCCTCTTGCCTGTTCTGCCTGCCCTGCGCTCGCGCTTGTCGTGTCTTTGCCACCACCCGTCTACCCCGTCTATTGACATATCTCCCTACGACGTGTTGTCCCCTACAGGCATCACCAGTGGAGCTTCATGGTGCGCTGGAAAGGACTAGGGAAGCTTACGTCTATTTGAGAAGTATACCTGCGCCCAGGCGTGGAGAGATCATTCGTCAAATCCGTGGGGCTCTCGCTGCCAAGGTATGGGTCTGCACCCTTTTTTTTTTCTTCGTTTGCCAGGTTTGTGAGTTCTCTCTCACGCACACACCTCACGCGTCGTGCGGCTATTCAGCGCGATGAGCTCGGCGCGCTCGTGGCGCTCGAGATGGGCAAGATCTGTACCGAGGGAGTGGGCGAGGTCCAGGAATTCCTTGACATTGTGAGTGGTGCGCGCGGCTACCTCATATTTCACTTGGGCGTTTCGCATCGCTGAGTTTGCTGCTGGTCGAGTGCTGCAGTGTGATTATGCAGTTGGACTTTCGAGGATGATGAGTGGAAGGGTGATCAACTCGGAGCGGCCAGGCCACACCATACTCGAAGGCAAGTAGGAACCGGCTCTTCCTCCTGGCCATTGCTTCCTCATCAAACCATTATGATGCTATCCAGTCCCGAATCCTCTTGGCGTCCTCGGCGTCCTGTCGGCGTTCAACTTCCCCGTTGCTGTCTATGGCTGGTATTGATGCTTCCATGCTAAAAAAAACGTGAAATGGATCAACGGGTGAATCTTCTTTTACAGGAACTTCGCCATCTCGATGGCGGTGGGCAATGCCACTATTTGGAAGCCTTCCCCAAGCACGCCATTGTGCTCTATCGCAGTGACCAAGATCGTCTCGGGCGTCTTGGAGAAGAACGGTGTGCCTGGCGCTGCCGCCGGCCTTGTTACGGGAGGGAAGGACCTCGGAGAGGCCTTGGTGCAGAGCAGAGACGTAGACATGGGTACGTCTCTCGGGCAATAGTCGAAGCAACGAAGCAATAACAACTAAACTGTTTCCCCAGTTTCTTTCACCGGGAGCGAGAACGTCGGTAGGGTGGTCGGGAAGAACGTCCAGTCAAGGTTTGGGAAAGTCCTCCTTGAGCTGGGAGGGAATAATGGTCCGTCCCTTCACTTCACTCTCAAAACTTCCGGTGCACATTTACCCCCATGACCAATGTTCATTCAGCCGCGATAGTCATGCCCGACGCAGACCTCTCCCTCGCCGTACCAGCCGTCTTCTTCGGCTCGGTAGGAACCGCCGGACAGCGGTGCACCTCCACACGCCGCCTCTACCTCCACCGCGCCATCGCCCAAGAATTCCTCGCGCGCCTGCAAGCGCTCTACACCTCCCCCGCGCTGCACCCCGGCGACCCACTGGACCCACGCACGCTTCTCGCCCCCCTGCACACGCGCGCAGCGCTCGACGCGTACGACGCGGCAATCGCAGAGCTGAAAGCCGCCGACGCGCACATCCCCGTCGGAGGCGGCCAAGGTCATGGCGACAGCAGCGGCCGGTACGGGAACCTGCCCGCGCCGTTGGACCGCGGCAACTTTGTGCGCCCGACGATCGCGATAATACCACCCCCTTCACCACAGGCGACCGGCACCAGTACCAGTACCAGTACCAGTACCAGCAAGAGATCGGCGGCGGCGGCAGCGGCAGCGGCGCTGTGGGCAAAGGAGCGTTTCGTGCCAGTGCTGTGCGTCGCTGAGTTTGAGGAGCTCGAAGAGGCGATCGCGTGGAACAATGCGGTGCCGCAGGGCCTGTCGAGCAGTCTTTGGACGCGCGACGTGCGGCATGTGGGCAGGTGGATCGGTCCTGCTGGCTCTGACGCGGGGATCGTCAATGTGGGTTGTTGTTTTTTTTTTTTTTTTCTCTTATTTTTGTTGGCCCTGCGCTGAAGCCGTTCGTTCCATCACTTCTTCTGTTTTTATTTTATTTTAAAACGTGGGTTTGCGTCGTTCGTTCGTTCGCTCGCAGGTTAATGTCGGCACGAGCGGCGCAGAGATCGGTGCTGCGTTTGGCGGGAACAAGGTCAGTCAGCGTCATACGAAATTTTGTGCAGACTCACTGACGTCATCACCCCTGCGCATCAGAGTACCGGATGGGGTCGCGAATCCGGCGGCGATGCTTGGAAGCAATACGTACGTTGGAGTGCGTGCACGATCAATTTTTCAGACGAAGCACCCCTCGCGCAAGGGGTCAAGTTTACTCCGTCATGAAACCACCTCCCATTCTCTCGCACAAAATGATGCGAGACAGGACGTCAGGCACAAAAAATATGTTACATTTTCTCTGTGTTTGTGTGCTGCCAAGGGGAATGGAGGGGAGTCATTACGGGGTCATACAGTCTACAACAAGAAGAAAAAAAAAAGTTATAATAAATCACATTTACGATGCAGTGCGAGAGCCAACGTGAGCGAATGAACGATAGATGATACAAATCCGCAATCGCGAGGTGAACCCATGAATGTGAGAAATGACAGCTGGCAAGGACAAAGAGGAAAGGGTATGCGAGATACATGATAAGTGATGGGGTAAGTGATCGTACTCGAGTGCCTGCTTCTGTCCGTTCTAGTTGAGGTACCCACGGCACTTGGCAGAGCCACACAGACAAGGAATCTTATCCTGCTCGATTGGGAAGTGATAATCTGCGTTGGCAAATCCCGTCAGTTTCGAATCAACATCGTGCGGGTGCTCTCTCGTACCGTAAGTTATCTCATCGCCGAGCTCTATATCCTGCTTTGCATAGATCACGATCTTCTTCTCACCATTGATCGTGATGATCTTGGCGGTGCAGTTGGGATCGCACGAGTGGTTGATCAACCGTCTAGCGTGGGGCGTTCAGCGAGTCACGACAGACGAGGCGCACAAACAACATACCCGAGATTTCCCTTCTTCGTTGCATCCACCACCAAGTCCTCATCGATACGGAACAAGTAGCTGCTGCCAATCCCCTGTCGCTCGTATGCCTTTTCGCGCTTATCCGCCACCTGTGCCCTGATGACCTCTCCGACGTACTCGATCACCATCTCTCCGCGCGAGATACGCTCCATCGCGTAGAGGCCCCAGTCGTGAATCGGCGAACGCGCAAACCGGAGGTGCTTTTTGCGCGTCTGTAGCTGGTTGAACTTGATCGATAGCTCCGCCGCTGCCGTTTCGCCCTTGGACAGTGCCATTGCGCGTTGCACCTGGTTGATCTCCTCTAAACCTTGTGCCTGCCGCCGGGCATTTGCGCGGTTCGAGCGCGACGACGTCATCGCAGGCTTGGGCTGCTGTACCTGCGCCTCGGCGGGGTCGGCGGCGGCGCCACGGGTAGCATACTGTGCAACATATGCGGATTTCTCCGCATGTGAGATCTTGTAGTAGCCCTCTGTACGAGCAGAGGCAGTCAGGTGCACGCGGAACGGAGGAGGCGATTCAGGATCCGGAGCAGGAGTCGGTGCTGGGTCTGGAAGAGGGAGGCCCATAGACTCGGCGAGAGCAAGACGGGCAAAGTACAAGTCTTCGTCGTCCTCACAAAGATCAGGACCGTATGGATCTGGATTTGGCGTTGGAGATCTGGGTTTAGGCTTGAGAGGAGATTGCGGAGGTGACAAAGAGGAAGGCTGATCGGGTGCGAAATGAAGTTGAGCAACTGCAGGGGCGGTATAGTCATGGTCATCGGGTAGCACAAATTGGTCAATGGGCATCTCGGCAGCCCTTTTAGCAGGCCGTGCCTTGACTTTTGAGGTGGTCTTCTTCTTGGCCTCTACCACCGGCTGTGACCGTTTCGCAGAGAGGATGGGGACAGGTGTCTCAATGACCTCAACCAACTCCTTTTCAGCTGTCACCTCTGTCTTAACCTTCTTGACCGGAGGCTCATTCTCCTCGCCATCCTTCACCAGCGCTCTCTTCCGGTCTTCTGCGACAGCAACAGAGTCAGGCGCAGGAGGGAGCGGCTGCGACTCTTGCTCCCCGTCGGACTCGATCTCGGCGATCAAAGAGCGGGTTTCCCGTTTCCGCTTCTTCTTTGGCGGTGCGGCAACCTCTGTCTGCTCCGCAATCTTATCTTCGATCTCTGTTCCTGCTCCGTCCTCCAACTCGACATCTGGCATAGGCACGGGCTTGGCCTCCTCTCTCACGCGCTTGTTCGCCTTCTTGAACGATAGACCCTTGAGCCCACCTCCGGCCCCAAAAAGCGGCACCTCTGACCCAGGTTTGCTCTCCGCCGTAGCAGCCATAGCCTTGTTCTTAACCGCAGACGCGCTGCGCTTGTGATCAGCTACGAGCCGCCGCATGCGCACTGACACAAGACGCTCGACAACGTCCTTCTCGAGCAAGTGCCGCAGCTCCTTCCTTATTATTTGGGTCGCTTCTTCTACCAGTTCCGCGTCGCTCCAGCTCGACTTGGCTGCCGGCGCATGGGCAGATGAAGGTGGCGGATGCACGGTGAGAGTAACAGAGTGGTGTGCAAGCGAACGCATGTTGAGGACCATAGCGGCGCGGCGCGCGATGCCCGCGGCCTTGAAAGTAACATACCAGCCGGTGTGGTCACGAAGCACCTGATTTCGCCGACAAGATGTTACAGACGAGACAAAACGACAATCGGGTCATCGTCTCTTTCAACTAAAAGCAAAATTAGGAAAACGCACCTGATCGACCTGGAATTCCCTGACGAATGCCCGAACATCCTCCTCTGACACGGCACCACCTAAATGCCCACCATTCCCGTCAATTTTCACGTGCTCGTGCTGGTTCCGCCCCAGCACCTCAAGCACCGCCTCGCGCTGACGCGCCTGCATGTTCCGACTTGACTGTCCAGGTCTTCGCAATGCGGGAGACCGTGACCGCGACCTTGAACGTGATCGTGATCGTGAGCGCGATCGTGAACGCGAGTGGGGAGGTGAATAATGATCGATTGCCATGGGCATTCGATTCCGTCCACCGCGTCGACCACGAGACGACGGGGGTGGACGCATCGAAGGCGTCGAGTCAGCAGACGTTCCGCCAGCAAGCGTGCTCGCCGCCGCCCGCCGTGCCTTGACAAGTGTCGGCGGTGGCCGGCGCACGCGGCCACCCATGGGCGCCAGTAGTCCACCGCTGAAGCTGCCATTCGCTTGGCCTGACGGCGTGGCCGGCTTAGGGGGGAGACCGTGTCCATGACTGAGCGTCGGAAGACTTGACGCAGCAGGTGAGGTAGATGCGTTGGCTTGCGTGCGGAGATGCGACGAAGTAGATGAACCGTGTGTGCTGGGATGTGAACTGTGCCAGGGAGTAGGTGGCGTCTGAAGACCATGCGGGGGCATAGGCGTCGCGCGCTTCAACCGTTTGCGTTCTTCAAGCTCGTGCAATACCGCCCGCAGCCGCTTGCGCTCGCCATCGAATACCACTTTGATTTCAAAGTCTTCGCCGCTAACGTTGAGTCCCAGCACGGCAGGCCCAAACTTCCGACCATGCTCACGCTCGACGCACCGGGCAGCCTCGGCATGTGTACCAAACTTGATAAAAATGATACCAAGAGCACCGCCTGTGGCCTTGTCTATTTGAGGCTCAAATAAAAGGATGGGACCGTGCACGGAAAAATGTCTTCGGATTTGTTCCTTTGGCGCTAATGGGGAGACGTTGGTAACCAAGACCGAGGTAGGGGGCGGGGGACCAGTGGAATTCTCGTCGTGCTGAAGGACGTCGGATCAGACGCGCTATGAATAGGGAATAGAACCATATCACGCACCTCATACTTGACTTCGTACAACTCTGTCCTAAAAGGCCGAAGACTTGTTGGTTTTCTAAAGCCTCCTGCTTTCCGCGGGTCTGTCAGCGTGACTTCAGGTTCTCCACTTACAACCTCTCCATCAAATCTCAGCAACGTCTCCTTTCCACCCTTCGTTTTTATCCTGGTCCCAGCAGCGCCAGCTTCTCGTATCTTGTCCATGAGCAGCGCGAACTTCAGATCCCTGTCCTTGTCGATGGCAGAGTCAAACAGAACCTTGAAGTTCCTTTCGGACGTATACTCTGACCGCGTGGGCGGCCAGGGCGGCGGTGGGGGAAGAGAATACGAAGGGGCCGGAGAAAAGGGGCGCGGCGGTGGGGGAGCATGAGGTGACGATGGCTTGGACGAAGGACGGGATAGCGGCGATCGCGCAGGTGACGCTACGCCTGCCGACGAGGGTACGGATAATCGAGAAGCGTCGGGGCGGGGAGGAAGAGGTATTCGAATGGTTGGGACAGATGGTAACGACGAACCCGGTCGGCTGGCCCGTGACGTTATTGAAGGAGGGGTTGGCAGAGAAGGTGGGGGTGTGGGAAGTGACTGAATCGGCGTTGGTGATAGCCGCGAATCTGAAATTGAAGGCGGGGGTGGTGGTGGCGGTGATGTTGGTGGCGGTGGCGGCGGTTGAGAGGATGGGGGCGGCAGTGGTGGTGGCGGATGTGAAGGGGGCAATGGTGTGGCTGGTGGCTTTGAAAGAGGGGGGAGGGCTGCTGTCGGGGAAGGCGGTCGTGGGGATTTTGGATGGGAGGGAGGTGAAAGGGGAGGTGCCGAACCAGGACGAGCGGGTGGTTCTGTTAGGGGGGGCGGTGGTGGTGGTGGATCGTCCGAGGGAGGTGGTGGAGGTGGCGGAGGTCTCTCAGACGGGGGAGGAGGTGGGGGGGGTGTGTCAGACGGAGGGGGCGGAGGTGGTGGTGTTATGGATGGTGGAGGTGGAGGCGGGGGTTCTGAGGACGGTGGGGGAGGTTGGCGCCCGCGATTCGAATGTGCAGACGCGGTAGACCTGGGACCGAAAGGAACAGGCTGTGCGATCGTAGAAAAGCTCGATGACCAGCCTGAAGAGGTCTTTCCGTTGAGATTTGGTACAGCAAGCTGGGTGGGGCGTGTCGCACTGGAGGACGGACCAGGTTCAACGAGCGAGTTGCGCGACTTGGGAAAAGGGACAGGAGACTTGAATGACAAGTACACCAAGAAACGACGAGAGGGGCTCACGGTGCTAGCGATGGCCTGCTCGCTCCATTTTATCTCAACTTGCTTGCCTTTGTGAGGCTGTTTCTGTTGCATGGCACTGGGCCCAGTGGGGGGCTGCCTCGACTGGCCGGTAAGATTTGCATGACCGTTGAGAGTCGGCTTGGCAGTTCTACTCTGCGTGTTGCCATTGAGTAAGCTCCGCGGGCCCGTTGGCGGGGGTGCGCCTATACGATTGATGAGAGGAGTTTGCGAAGAGGACGAGGGTGGGGAGGAAGAAGAAGAGGACTGTTGTGGGTGAGGAGAGGAAGAGGGATCAGTTTGGGATGGATGACGCTTTGGAGGGACGCCGTTTAGTGAGTGTATAAGAGCTCGTGGACCGGTGGGAGGAGCCTTGCCTGACATTGTCGAGCCAAAATTGGCCGACGTTGTCGAGGAGAGCGAATATCGTCAAAGGTGTAGGTAGTTGATCGACCCCAGCCGACCTTGTTCCTGGTCCTCCGCTTGTTGACACTCGTTTTGTGCATCTTCTCTCGCTCACCCCATCTCTCTTTCTCTCTTCATTATCCGTCGTATCTTTGAAGACAGTGACCGTGCGATCTTGTGTCCATGTCCTCCCTCCTGCAAGCACCACATTAACCCCTCAGAGTGCCTCCAACTTCCGACCTTGACACGTTATTACTGCGTGATTCATCTTGGCTGTGCAGAAAGCAAGCTAAAAAACATGGCCATGGCCAGGATGTCGCTTATCTTTATGGCGAATGGCACAAGGAAATCATAAACGTCGTACACGTACCACACCAGACAATGTTTAAAAAACTTTTAACAATTATCCCACCAAGTAGTTAAATATTGTTGATCTATTTATTATTTTCTTGTATTAGGGTTAGGGTTAGAAGAGGCTAAGAGCAAAAATGGAGCCCGCCCAGCCCGAGGGCCGGAGCGGGACCGGAAAATATTGAGACGGTGCATGAACCGAAGCCCATACAAACCACAAGATCCCCCTGGGGACAAGGTCGCCGTGCTATGGGAGGCCCTCGCGGCCCATAGACCCAGGTACATGAGGGGGCCCATGCCATCAAGGTAAGTATGAAGAGTCATGAGGTCTGCCTCGAAGCTTTATAAACGGCGACAGGTCGCGCACGGACCATTTTCCCATGTGATGAGCGCACGCGGGTGGGGCATCATCTTGTCATCATCCTGTGCTTGGACCCATCCAATTGTCTTATCCACTCCAGCCCAGGCCAACAGTTTTCTTCGGTTTTTGTTCTTCTGAGGCGCGCGCTAGTGGATTTTAAACCTTCTTGCACGCCACACACCCGCAAGCAGCCCATCATATACATGGCCTGCGTCACCTGGACTAGTGGTGATGGACCTTCCCTACATTCTGTCTGTCTTCTGTGACGAGATATTCTGGAGACGTAATCGTTGGTGCTTGCTTGGAAGAGAAAAGTGGATACATCATTTGATATGCGACGCGGTGCGTACCAGATCAGAACGGTGTTCATCGACCCGACTACCGAGTCGTCACTCGGAGCAAAAGCGAGGACATGACTTGCCACGTTACGCTTCATATATCAAATACAGAACGGGATAGACTTCTCCAGGACAAAGGAGAGAGGAAATCACGCATACTCGCGTCCGCCTCAGCATGCTTCCTTCAGCTTCACTCAGACTCCTCTGATGGCGAGAAACCCATTCTAAATGTCCCAAAGTGATGCCCTCCTCACTTCGCCAACTCTACCCGGAGCCAGTAAGAAGTCCTGGACATGCGGCAACGTTCTGATGGCTGATGGAGGATACTCCCTGATAAATATGAAGCTTGGCCACAGATGTCAGGCCCTTTGGTAGTTTACCATACATGCGTAGGAACCTCATAGCCGCAGTCGATCAAGACCTTCGAAAGAACCAACGCACATCTCACTATCTGCGGAGCTAGACGCGTAGTGGAGCACGTGTACTACCTCCGGTCAGGCAAAACCTGAGGCGTTAATGACGCCAGCGTTATTATTGCCATTGGAAGTGGAGGGAGCTGGTATGAAAGGACCAGAGTCTCAGAATCCGGTCAGCCAGGCGAAGTAGGAGGAACAATGCCACGGAGGGAAGGCTCTTATCCCGATAACGTACTGTTGAACAGCCTGTCAGTGGGTTCCCTCAGTGGAGGGAGGAGGAGGGCACAGTACTGCCAATGGAACGGTTGGGAGTGGACAAGGAAGGCTGAGAGCCGTATTTGAATGAGTGCCGGGTTTCAGAAGTGGGCTACTGGAAAGTTGTATTATTTGGCTGAATCATTATTTGTGAGGTCGCTACCGCGGCCACAATGGACCGAGCTTGTGGGGTTGATCCGTTCCGGGAGAAAGTGGACGGCTCACACCCATAGAAGCCCCCATTTTCGAGGACCCTATGGCTAGTGAGGGCACTGTTCATCCTGACGTCGCGGTCAAGAAATTTACCGGAATCGGAGTTCGCGATTTCATCGGAATACTGGCGAATAGGCAGTCCTTCGACACTGATGGCCTTGGCTCCGGCACTAGTGCTTCCAGTGATAATGGCGCGATGAAAATCACAGTCGGGCCCAGATCCAGATGGAGACGAATTCATAAGCTGTATCGGTTGCTCCCCTCATCTCTTGTACGTGAAACCGTTCATATGACCATGGGTCGAATCATGGAACAGGTAGAAATTGTCGAACGAGCAGAGAGGGAAGGGGTCACATAGCGCAATTTCCATAGTTTGGTGAGGGTATATAAGAAGTGACGGCAGAGAACGACATGCATGATGTCTCGTTCGATCCCGAGACCGTTTCATTGTCCACTCGCCACCAAAGACAAAGCCATACCAACCCTTCTTCCACTCCAACCTCCACCAGAACCCCTCACATATCCTGCTCTACCCTGCTCGTCTCGAGACCATCGCTTTACCAGCGCATATAACGTCACAACGCACATCATCCCAGCTGCGTTCCCGCGCTCCTCACCGTTCATCCCTGAGCCTGCAGTTCCCGATCACAATCAGGGAAGCAAGGACGAGCGCCGTGCATGGGTTGAGCAGTGTACCAGCGAGCTTCTCACTTTACAAGCTCGTCATGTATCAGACCATTCTGACGCGCAGCCGAGGGTCCTGTGGAGCGTGTTGAATCGTTATGTGCGCGCGGATACTACTGGCGGGGTTGGCCTAACGCTTCTGCTGTTGTATGGGAATGGCCTGCACAAGGAAGTGAGCGTCAAAACGCACGGACGCAACGTCTTCCTGCTGATTATTCTCTATTCTAGACGTCCGAGTCCACACTCCGTCATTTATTCCAAGCCTCGGATGAAGACAACCGATACCGAATCGACGAGGTTTGGGCTCTCGATGCCGTGCAACAGGGAGACTCGGGACTCGTCAACGCCGAGCGGCTCGGAGCTCTATGTGAGTCACCTGCTTCCTCACTCGAATAAAAATCAATGCTCTTTTAGTCACTTGGAGGGACCACGCCCGTGATATTTTGAACTTCATATTGCACTTCCTGCCCGAAAAAGTCACGTCTTCTGCACTTCCAACTTGGCTTCCGAGAGTTCCTCTTCAAGTCAGCGAGGCACGGGAGAAGCGTGGCCTTTCCGGTCGCCAACTCGTTGTCGTCGGTCACTCGTTCAGTGGGTGTGCTACGTGCGTACTGCTTGCCAGAGAGGTGCCGTCGTCTCCGAGTTGTCCGACGCGTGAATTTGTTTAGGGTGCTTGCGGCGCAATCAAACCCTGCACCGTTCTCAGGACTTGTTCTCGTTGACCCTGTAATCGTGCCTCCCTCTTTCCGACAGGCTGAGCGCATCCGACAACTTATCGTCAATGCGCTCACACGGCGCAGCGTTTGGCCGAGCCGGTAATCGAGACACATTTGAATCTACAAGCTGGCTTTCTCACATTTCTGTTTCAGGGATGAGGCGTATTCTTTGATGAGGAAGTCTTCGTTCTTTGGCAGTTGGGATCCAGATGTACTTAGGGACTACGTGGATTATGCTCTTGTTGAAGATTCCGGTGGGCAGGTCAGGATCAAGTGCACAAATATCCAGGTACGCAACAGGCGATCAGCACCAGGGATAGCGCCTGCTGAAAATCAGGTATACAGGAGGCGGCAGTGTATGCAGACAGTGACCGCCGGAACGAGGCGTGGTCGGCTCTTCCACAGATAGACGAGCGGATCGCAATGAAGTGGATCCTTCCGTCCTATGAGACAAGTATAGTACAAAGTTACGAACTTGCGCAAGAGGCTGTTTGGCGTCGACCCGAAAACGCGACCAACGCAGTCATCTCGACGGGGGCGCATCTTGTAAGCCTGATTTAGCACATTCGGCATCCCGGATACTCACGTCACGCTGCAAAGCTCATCCAAGACAGCCCTCGGCAAGTTGGTAAGCCGTCTTTGCACACACGTGCTTCCGTTCGTAATACATTTCCACTCCAGCACAAGAAGTGCACAAGTTTTTGCAGAGTAATAATCTCTTTGTGAGAAGTAGTTTGTGATATAGAGATATGTGTGCACCCGATCATGGCTCGGAGGGAGGATAAACCACAGTACCCGAGTCGGGGAAGGGCGCAGCCGGACAAACAAATTTGGTTCTTGCGGTGCACCGCTTCACGAGCCATGCTCACTCCTTTTTTCCACGAGCGCCCACCCGTTCTTTCCCATCATCCTCGCCCTCCACTTGTTGCGCAACCCCATATTCCATGTCATGTCATTAACACGGCTACAGGCCACGCTTGCCACGTTTGCTGTCCTGTCCTTTTTCCTCGTCCCGCGAGCATGGGCAGCCCCGCATTCCGTCCACATCAAGAGGAATGGCAGTGGCGGTGGAAGTAAAATAGTCGTACGCCCCTTCAATCTACCTTGCCTGGTTCCCTTGCTCGACTCAACTCAACGTGCTTGCTCACCCTCTTAGGCCCCGGTCATCGCCGCTCTCGTTTTCCTCGTCGCCATTCCCATGGTGTTCTTCAGGAGGACGCTTCTATCGAAGCTCCGGCACATCACTGTCCATTCTATGATTTCGCGACAGAACCCGGCGCGGACAACCGTTCGGGATCTTACGGCGGAGGAGGTTGCTGGAACAGATGCAACAAACCAAGCCGATGCGGCGGCAGCCGCCCGCACAGAGCGAAGGACGAGGCGCAACAGGCGCACCCCCAGTCAAATTTCTACGCGGTCGCTTCCGGCATATATGAAAGAACCAGGGGATCTAGAGCTTGTCATCATACAGTAAGGGCCACCCTCTTGGCAAGGTTGAAAAAGTCTTATTCCATATTGTGCACACAGAGGCTCGGAGGACATGGAAGACGCTCCATTGACTACACAGCTCGTCATGCCGTCGGTTAGAGAAGATGAGGACGAAAGTTCGAATTCACATTCACATTCGCATTCTCGCAACCCCTCGCAGGCGTCTTATGTCATCGTAAATGACAATGCTCATGTCCAAACACCTCTGCTCCATCCTGACGAATCTAACGAAACTACTCACGAACTCGAAAATCCTAACCCTCATGTTTCACCACCCTCGATGGATATTTCCGACCTCCGGTACAACGATTCACCCTCCCAAACCCCGAATAATCTTGTCACCACAGACCCTCGAGGTGAAGCCCCACCATATTTCGAAGTCGTCACGGATCTTCCTGGTGCTAGGGCTACGTCTGGGGAGCTCGCTCGTGTTGAAACTACAGATACGTTGCCCATTGCCCCAGATACTTTGTTTGCAGATAGCGCTGCAAACCCACCAGTGCGCAGACGGTCGATGTTCCGGGGTCTTATCGATGCGGCCTCGCGCGCTCTTTCATCGCCTCATTCTGCGACTCCGCCTCAACCCCATTCTCGGCCATCTCGGGATATGGCTGTTTCCCCCTCACCGCGCCCGTCCAACCTGTCCAACCGGCCGGGCCGAACACGCTCTCCACCTATGAGCCACCGCACGATGCCATCGAACTCCGGTTCCGTTCTCAGCAGCACGTCCTCCGCGTTCGGGCGCGTTGCATCGCGCACGCAGTCCCGTTCAATAGCTAATGTGACCGGAGGGCTCACCTCACCGTCAACCATTTCTATTACCTCAATCTCCGCTCCGCTGACACATACGGCTGTGCGCACTGACTTTGTGTACCCCCGTTCGGGACCAACGCCCGAGCAGCTCAAACTCATCTCATCCGTGGAATCAGTAAGCAAATTTGGCGTGCCGTACGGTCCCGCTGCCGTTGCGTACGCCTCGGCATCACTTGTCAATCTGCACGGGCCACCCCCTGGATTTGAGGAACTCGCATCTACCGACGGCTTGCCTGGACCAAGTGGCACCGCAAATCGCCCACGCGCCACATCGGCGCTTAGCAGAAGGTCCGGGGACGACAATGTACCAGAGTCGCGGATATCAATGATTTCCCTCTCTTCGACGGAATCTGCTGTCGCCTCAGCGCCAGCCGTTGAGCCAGAGGCCGCGGCATCTCGTCCCGAACTTGAAATACGTTTTCCCTCACCGGAACCTGAGCCCTCCGAGGACAGAAAGGAACCGGAGGTAAACAGTTCTGTCCGGGCAGTTTCCCTACGAGCGCCCTCGCCATCCCCTACGGTGGAAACCATTTCGACTGCAGTGACAGTGACTAGAGCCGCGGTATCCGGGCTAGGCAGTGTCCCGGAGTCATCACATGACGCCGTATCGTCGGTTAGCCGCGAAACCGTTCTACGGCCCGTCAGTGCGGAGACGTCGACGATGACACCTACGACCCGCGATCCTGTCCCGCCGTCGTCGTTCCACATGCCATCGGCTCTTCCAGACCATACGGACTACGCCTCGCGCTCGAGCTCCGTTGACTCGTTCTGCACGGCCGTATCTGGACATGGACAGACGCAGGAGTCGGATCAGGGGATTTCAGACGCAGAGCAGGAAACGGACGCATTTAGAGATACGCAGAGTCGTGCGGAGACCGAGGTAGAGACGCCGCCTGTGACTCCGCATGCCGTCTCGGTAGAAGGCACGATACTCCGCGCTGGACCGCCTAGCCTCAGTGTTTGAAGCAAGCTCGCACGTCATTGAGAAAAAGAAGAAAGACAGACAGAGAGTGAGATTGCGCATCCGTTTTCTTTTTGTTTGTGTCTGCTGTGAGATGATATTGTACCTTGCAGTCTCAAGGTTGCTTTTTTTTCTTTACTTCCATCTACTTCACTGCTATTGGACCTGTGTCAAATTTTATTCACTGTACACACTCTACATATGCTTTATCTATGACGTTGGATAGACAAACTCAATTGCAATTCGGTCATCGTCACGTGCCACGTGCCTCCCTCTTCCTTCCCCAACCCAAGTGAACAATGACCAGCGGTAAGATAATCATCCGACCACGAAAACCTCAGCACAGCAGCTCCACGACCGCGACTTCCAGTCGCCTCGGGGTGCGCCACCCAAGCACGCCAACAGAAGACCGCGACCCGCCCACGAACGACAACGACAGCGATGGACGCGAAGATGCCAACGATGACGACCACGACGACAGCGACGGTGATGACAATGACGTGCCGACTACCAACCCCGCTACGCCCATGCACGAAGGGGATGACGACGAGGGCAGCGCCGCCCCCGCCGCCTCTGCCTCTGCCTCTGCCTCTGCCTCCATCGCTGCTGCCGCCGACGTGCCTGCAGGAGAGGTACAAGCGGTGCCTATGCCGCGTCCGCGCGGCCGCCCACGCGGCCGAGGGCGCGGCGCATTGGTGGGGAGCGAGCGCGCCGCTGCCGCTGCTGCAGGACGCGGACGTGGGCGCGGGCGCGGGCGGGGCCGGGGGCGCGGGGGGGCGCGCGGTGCTAGTGGGGGGATCACGATTCGCCTTCCTGGGCGCGGTGGTGCTGCTGCTGGTGCTGCTGCTAGTGGGAGCAATGGCGTTGTCGGTGGTGGGGGAGATGCGGGAGTCTTTGCTGGCGCGGCTGCTGCGGACGACCAGTTGGCTGCGGCGGGCGGCGCTGGTGGCGCTGGTGGTGGCGCTGGCGGAGGGGGCGAGGATGGTACGCCGGGCGCTGAGGGCGGCGCGCAGGGGATGTTGGTGGACGAGGAGGTTATGGGTGGCGGGAAGCCGTTTCGCGTTATTCAGGGAAAGGTGTATGTCATCGAGGGCGACGAGCTCGTCACTGAGGACGACCCGAAGGGCGACACCAAGATGGATAAGAATGGGAATCTGCTCGGCGGTGCGTTGCGCGTGTACCCCTCTTCCTCTCTCTGGCTCTGATGCTTGCTCGGCTTGTGCGCGTTTAGGCCGCAGATTCAAGGCGCAGACGTTCCATTTGCCCAACCGGCATCCCGAGCGGATGTACATGCTCGCGATCGACGCGGCGCGAACGTCGGGCTTTCGCGACTCGCTCTACTACTTCCGCCGTAACCCACTCGCGCACAAGCTCAATGCTACCCAGCCCGAAAAAGAGTTCCTCATCGAGATTGGGAAACTCGGCTCTCATCTGCGCACACGCAGCGTCACGCTCATCACCGCGCGCAGTGCGTTTAAATTGCATGGCTCAAAAACACTCATCGGTATGTATATGCCACTATCCCCCGCCTCTCCCTGTTTTATCATATTCTCATCCCACGCATTTGTAAAGATGGGCGGTGGGTCGTGGATGACTACTACGAAGACAAGGTCCTAGCCGAAATTACTGAAAAGGGGCTCAAACCGGGCGACCTCGTCGGGGAGCTCGCGGATCCGAACGCACCCTCGGCCGCCGCCCTCGCCGCGGCCGAACTCGCGAACGCGCAAAAGGCGGACCGCGTGGGGGCGACGCCGGGCATCTACCGCGCGGGGGGGCCGACGACGCTCTTCGGCGGACCCGGCTGGGGCCCGTACAGCGACGGCCCGCTGAACGCGGTGCGCAAGTCGCTCCTGAACCGCGACGGGCTGAACGAGGAAAACTGGATGCTCGTCGCCGCGCAGCGCACGGCCGAGGCGAGCGCCGACTGGGCCAAGCGGCGCCGCCGCGCGCTCGTCCCGTACGGTGGGATCTTCGGTCCTGCCATCACCGCCACCACCATCACCGCCACGACCTCTTCTTCCGCCTCGGCGCCGTTTGCGGAAAAGGACGAGGATGAGGAGGCAGAGACGGAGGTGGGCGGCGGGGGCGGCGAGGCGGAGGCGGAGGCGGCAGGGGAGGAGGGGCTGGGGAAACGGAAGGCTGGACAGCAGCTGCAGGGTCAAGGACAAGGACAAGGACAAGGACAAGGGCAGGAACGAGAAGAGCAAGAGCGTCACGGTGCGCGCCAGGAGCGGGTTAATGACTTGGAGGCGGGCGCACGGAAGCGCAAGCGTGCGCGGCGGGAAGAAAAAGTGCCCAGGGGTGTATACGAGCCCCACAGCGGCATCGTCCTCTGTCGGTGTCCATTTCATTTTCCTCCCTTTATTTTAACTGACTCGATGCTGGCGCTCATTCCATCGCATCTGGCAGATCGTGCGGATACGCAGCCAACGCAGGCTCGGTGGGAGAGCTTGAAGGATTCGGCGGAGAAGCGACAAGTTCTTGGTGGCGCCAAGGCAGGCAATGGGGCGTGGGCCCTTGCTTGGGTTGACACCATCATGGACGTTCCAGCAAGCGAAGAGGATCATCCAATAGGTCGCGCTGCAGCGGAGGAACGCAAGCGGTTGCTAGGACTAGCGGCAGCTGACTTGAATTCATAGCAACACATTGCCGTTATTACTGTAATAATGTTGCCCCGCTATTCGCTTTTGCTTTGCTCAACTTATTTTTATTTGGTTGCGTCTAAATGATCAATCGTGTCTCCTTTCCCACGCCGAGGGCAGGTGATTTCGGAGATGGTGTGTATACAGACATAAGGTATCCGCCGTAGGACATCCAAACAACAGCTAAGTATAGGTAAGATGGATAGTTTCAGAGCCAAGAAAAGAAAACTGGGCGTCATGCGATGCAAAAACAGATAGCGGCAGACATATAGACAATATAAACAAGGTATCAGGCCCAAGGATCGCTCAGCGCTGATCATGAGAACTACGCGTCCTCGTCGTACCCAAACGCTCGGCGACCCGGGCACGATGATTCCTATTCTTGAGATGCACCTCGAAATTACTCATGCCATCGCCGGGGATATAGAGCTAGCCTGATAGTCAGCGCCAGGCACATGGATCACAAGATACGACGAACCTTCCCGGGGCAGTCTAGACACTTCACGCGCCACTCTTGCTCACCGCTGGGCGCCGTACGCGGCCAAATATCGAACCTGTCGTCCGGATATTTCGCATTCATTGCCGCATGCGCATCGATTAGCGAATGCGGTGGCAAATCCTGCGAATGACACATGAACTTCGGCAATATGACAAAACTTTGTATCGATTTTCACCCACCTCGGCAGTGTGTACCGGTGATGTGGGCCGATCTGAGGGCCCTGGGACTGGAGGCGAGATTTCATCGGTCGTGGGTGGCGGCATGGGTGTGTTCGGATCAGATTTCGCATGACCAGTTCCATTTAGCTTCATCTTCTGAATCAAGGGAGACTCTGATGCACTCGAACTTCCAGACGAAACGGGTGAGACTGCCCGTTCCGTGTCGACATGACGACGTCCAGCTCCAGATGGCGCACGCCGTGACACCTCAACCACTGGTTCCGTCTTGCTAGGCGTCTCAGGCTCAGGGGCCGTCGCAGGCGTGGGCTCGTCCTGATCGACGGCAGGCGTGTTGGCAGCGCGCGCAGCAGCGCCGCCCTTCTTTTTGGGATAGATCTTTGACTTATCGGTCTCCGTGCGCAAGCCAAGGTGGTATTCAGGATCTGGGTTATACACGACAGGCCTTGGCCGCCGGTGGCGATGCCAAAATTTACCTGCGACACACGCGGTTATCAGAACATTCACATACAAAAATAGCCGTTCGTGGTTCCATACCACATGTGCCACATTGCGACTTGTCGCCAAGCGGACCCTTGCGACGCCCAATTGCGATGTCTTCTGGACAACCGCAGTTCGAGCAGTGCCAAACCCCATTGATGAAATTTGGGTGTTGCCCATCGGCGAATTCTTTCTCTTTCGCCTCTCTTTCAAGTTCCTTGGCACGCTTAGCTGATATAACCCTCGGAAGTCTGTTGTCCTGCGGGGGGGGAACCGGCATTGGTGCAGGGGGGTCATTTTCCAAAGGAGGCGGGAGTTTTGAAGCATCCGCGGCAGTGGACATAGTCGGTGCTGAAACGTTAGAACGAGGATGAAGGACTGTCGGGGGATATGACGGCGGCTTGAATAGCCCTTTCGTCTTCTTCTCTTTCGGCACAGAAGGAATGGGCACTGAGGGCGTAGCCATGGGTAACGTTGGCGTGATAACGGCAGTGCCGTTCTCCGACGCCACCATATTGGCAATAGTGAGCGATGCGGCGGCGGCAGCAGCTCTCCGCGACGTGGGAGCAGCAGCCGCCTGCGCCAGGGCAAGGACAGCAGGATCCACGTCTGGGAAACCAATGCCAGGGGTGCGAAGGGTCTTGATGGGTTCGCGATCGGGAAGTGCGACACCACGTCTCCCACGTGTGGCCCTCTTCTTCCGCTTCGTCATCTCCTTTTCGCGTTCTTTTTCATTGCGCTCCATCTCACTATCGCTGAGGTAGTTGAGGATCGGCGTAAACGATTTTACTTGATCCATAGGCCGGGCCACCGAGGTGACAGGGGAGAGGAAGGACATGCGTAGATCATCGTCTTGCACGGGGGTGCCATCTGAGGGATGCCCGACAAGGAAAAGAGACTTCTGGTAGGTCTGGACTTGCTCTCGTATTGAATGGGCTATAGCGGTTCTAAAAAAGAGTAAATATGGTTCCAGAATTTCTGGACGCAAACCGCTCACCGAAATTCGCCTCCTAGGCCGAGTTCCCGCGCATACACCTCAGCAAATTGCTCAGGCGAAGCGCCAGGGTTTTCGATGTCCCATTCGAACTGATCATCAAGCTTCATCGATCCGATACCAATATCAAGCTATTATGTGTTACGGCATTTACGCATCAGCTTCCCTGCATGAAGCGCCGGCACATTACGTACCCTTATAAGAATACGCATCTCTTCTTGTTGCTCCTTCTCATCGATCTCAATATCGGCCACCGTTGCAGGTGCATCTGGATCGCGCTTGACTTTCACATTTGCATCCACCTTGCGTCGCTTCCTGCTAGTGACGAGTGGTTCCTTTGGCCGCTTCACGATAGTTGGAAGTTCCTTGCGCCACTTGTCCCACCACAAATTTTCCTCCTCATCCAGTCGACCTCGCAGCAGTGGCTCTGCCTCATCATCCAGTAGGTCTGTTGTGTGCGCTTGGAAGTCGCTGAGTTGGTCCTGGATTGACTTGACGATGATAGACAGATAGCTAGGGGCCAAGGCATAGTCATCAACAAGGGACTGCGCGAATATCTCGGGAGTGATAACGGGATCTTTCACGGCCATCAGTTTATGAAACAACCGAGTGTCACAGTGAAATACCCACCGTTGAGATTCCATACAAATGCTTCACGCATTCGATGGTGCTCGACATCGAATTCTAAACGAATAGGAACAAGAATTTCTTCCCGCTTCGCTTCTTCGTGATCAACTTTACCAGGTCTAGCAGCAAAGATCAGAAGACGTCTCAAACCTTGCGTATCGCGGCGATACTCACAATCTGAACCCTTCCCGTCTCCCCCTCTTCCTGTTGTCCCGCGATCGCTGGCCAGGGTATGTGACGCCGAATTTCGTCCTCAATTTCTTTCCATCTGAAACCTCCCACCACATGTCACTGTTCTCAGCTCGGGATAGCCGCAGCTCCTCCGCCGTGCGTTCTTTCATGCTGCGATAGACCGCCTCGTATTCCTTGTCGCGAGCCATCCAGCCCTTCACCTCTGCCACTTCCTCTTCTGTCAGCGGCTTGATATCTGCAGGCTCCACGAGGGTAATACGCATCGTCTTGTTACCCACAGGTGTGGACGCTGGCGTCGCAGGGGGAATTACTGGCAAGTTAGCCGCCGACGGTGGGGCCGATGCCGGTGCAGTTGGCGGGTGGGGGAGCGATACCGGGACTGTCGCATCTGGAACAACAGGGAGGCCTGGAGCTTCCGGCAGACCAGTGCTTATTGTCAGGGCATCACCGCCCTGCATCTGCATCTGCATCTGCGCGGGAGTCACAACAGTATGTGGCATCTTCTGCACCACGGGGCTTTGAAGCGGCGCTTGCATGTCCGTGAAGCCAGGTGTATTGAATCCTGATTGCCGTTGTCTCATTCCTGCGCCTCCAGTACCTACGTTGGGGACGCCAGATGGGGACTGGAACGGCGCACCACCTGGCGCCATGGGATTTAGTGGAATTTGCGGAGGAAGTGAGGTTTGACCAGCCGTGAGCTGTTGCTGGAAAAGGTTGGTGTCATCGAGGCCTTGTGGAAGTTGAGGGACCTGACCGCCCAGTGAATTCACGCGCGAAGGTACGAGATGAGGTGGTCCCATGAGCCCGCCGCTAGCGCCACCAAGTAGCGTTGGGTTTGGAGAACCCATAGCCTGCATGAATGCAGCCGCGCCGACGTGGGCCGTGTTATTCATGCCAAGTCCTGTTAACCCACTCCCTCCGATACCAAACTGAGGTGAGGGTTGTCCATCGAGAACGCCTTGTCCCGTGAGCCGTCGTTTCCGACCTGGTGAACTGGGAACTGGCGTGCCCATGACGTGAGGGAAGCCCTGCGGAGTCTGCACCTGAGGTTGCTGTTGCTGCTGTTGCTGTTGTTGCTGCTGAAGATGTTGTAGCTGATGTTGAGGGAATGGTGAACCCGCGTGGGTAGGGGTACCAGCTTGGGGCTGTTGCTGCTGCTGTTGATGAGGAAGCGACGGCTGAATCGGCGTTGGGGGCTTCGGGGTACTGATAGGCTGGGCCTGGGCAAACATGTTAAACCCGCTGGATGTTCTTGGTCGACTCGGAGGCCGCTGCATCCCCCCAAGCGGGCCAACGGCTCCTAGAGCTGGTGAAGACGGCGCGACCACTGCCGGAGTTCCGGGATGATGGGGTATTTGCGACTGAGACGTCCCCGGACGCGATGATGGTGGGCGGGGAGGTGGCGGTGGCATCATCTGAAACTGGGAATTCTGCTGCGGGAACTGCTGCACTTGCGGGGACTGTTGAGAAAATTGTTGTGAATGGGTAACCGAGGAAGTGGACGATGGCCTCTCGAAAAAGTTTGGCGTTCCGTGCATGCTTTGCTGTTGAGCGAGAACACCTTGAAGACCGTTTGATTGACCTGCACTAAATTGGGACTGGTCCTGAAGGAAACGCTGCTGCATGGGTTGCTGCACTTGCTGCCGTTGGTCAAACTGAGGTTGTCCCTGGCCCATTTGCCCCATCTGCCTCTGCTGTTGCAACATGCGTTGTTGCTGCTGGTCGGAAGGCGGCAAGTAGAAAAAAAAGAGAAATGTCAGATATAGCAGATAAATGAGACATAACTATGCTCACCGATAGCTTCGCCTGTATCTGTCGCACATCCAATTGAGGGTTCATTTGTTGCAGCTGAGCAAGTTGCTGTGGACTAAATCCCATGGCATTCGTGTTCATGCCACCCATACCGGCAACGCCAACATTGGCTATGTTACCGATACCGCCCATACCGAGTCCAGCTTGATTAATGCCATTCATGCCTCCTCCCATGTTGGCCTGCATGGCATTGCTGCCCTGCATCTGAAGGAGCATGGCAGGATTTAGCGACTGGCCAAGCTGCTGCTGGGACATGGCAGACGTCCCACGACCGTTCAACAACTGTTGAGGGTTCATGGCCAAGGCCTGCTGTTGCTGAAACATTTGGGGATTCATCAGTGCAGGATTGTTGACGGTCTTCTGAAATTGGGGGTTTTGGCCCTGACTCTGGAGGGATTGTAACATGGCGGGAGTGAGAAACTGCTGCTGTCCTCCTTGGACTTGAGGAAAGCCATTGGTATTGACGTTCATCGAGATTGGTGAAAAGGAGCGTGTTTGGTACTATTGCAGGACCCACGCAGTGGCGGGGGGTGCACCTGAGGAGGATGTGTCAGCAAAGAGGGGAGGAGCGCCGATTGGCCATCGAGGGGGGAAGAGATGGAGTACCTGGAAGGAACACTTGGAGGAGGGGAGGGGATGTTGAGCACGTGCACGGATGGGGGGATGGATGGGATTGAACGATACCTGAGGGTAGAAAGAGGTCGGACCTCGCGTGGGGGAAGTGGGGAAACCTGATTGGGAGGGAGGGATGACGAATTAGCATATAGATGACAAAAAGATTTGAAAAAGGGACATATGAGATGGGGAGAGGGAATGGGAGTGGCCGACGTTTCCGGGGGGAGGGGACACGGACCAAGGGGAGAGGAGGGGGGGGAGGGAAAGATAGATCGGAAGAAGCTAAAAAAGCTTACGTTTGAGAGGAGGAAGGGGAAGACGGAGGTAAGCTGGCGGTACGTGTGGGACGGAGGGCTATTTGCGTTCGTTGGATGGGTAACGCTCACTCGGGGAGCCGAGGCTTGGGAGGGGGGAGGGGACGATCAATGATGCGATACCCCCAGAGCCTACTCGGTATCGCTCACTTTGTACCCCGTGAGGATTGATTTACAACACACGACTGTCTGTTTTTTTTTCCCTTGATTCCCAGAAAAGATGCTGCAAGAGTTGGCAAGCCGTTTACTCTGACTCGATGTGCTGACGGTGTTGGGGGGGGCGGGGCGGGGCGGGGACGTATAGCTAGGAAGAGCAACACGGGCTCAAGGCGACGAGTCACGGAATCAACGTGACTAGGTGGTCACGTCACGCTCCCACCCTATGGACCACGGGAACGGGTATCGTACCAGTCACATACTACACTTTTTACATACGGGAAAAAGGGAGGGACGGGACGAGGAGGGGGGGAAGGGAGGGGGAAAGGGGAAGATAGATGGGCGGGATACATGAATGCGGCTGGCGACGGCTTGAAGCCCACTCCATCCTGTAAGGAGATCTGAGATCGACCCCGGGTCTGGTCACCCAAATGAAGAACGTCCACTCGCTTTTTCCTCCCTCGCTGCACCACTCAGCATTCCCTTTCTATATCCGTCCGCCTTCTAGCCGCTTCCACCTACCCCCGTCCTCCTTTTTGGGCCCAGATATTTTATTCCTCCGTCTGCTGACCCCCTCCCTCCGATGACGATCCCTTTCTCCCATCATCATCATCCTCTGGAAAATTCCAAATCCCGATTCGACGACACAGGCACCCTCTTATTCTTTGTCCTCGTGTAAATTTTTTATTCTATCATTGCTGTGCAAACAACCATCTAGTGTGATGCGCCCGCGAGATGCCCTGCCTTGCTGTTCTGCCAAGCGTCTCTCTTCTTCGCCCACGCATACACGCTGTAACCTATCCGTACATGTCAGTCAATAAGGACACAGAGAAACAGCGAATAGGCATACCGATCCCAAGAGGGACAATCCAGTAAGACAACTGCGCAGACAGCCGACGATAGCCATTGAATAGGTAGCTGCGGAACAAATGGCTCGTGGCGCTCTGACGGAAGGGCGAGATACCTGCTGACGCCCTAAGTCTGGACTCAACAAGGAGCAGGACCGACGTACTGTAGGTGACTATTCCACGCTGCCTCTGGATTCCGTGGTGATAATCACCCCACCATACATTCTACGAGTTGTTCAAGTTAATGCAAAGTTGAACGTCCTTTGGAAGACTCACATAAACTTTGGCTGTGTGGAGAGATAGACACGTCAACCACGGCGGAAGGTCAAATAAATTTGATACTTACGGCCAGGCATTTCGCTCATAGTGGGGGCTGTTGCTCTCATCTTGAAGGTGTGTCTGGGTGTGTGTTGTGCGCTACGTGGTTGAAAAGAAACGGAGCGCTCGTGACTCCAATATGTGTGACATCGTGCCACATTGTCACAGAGAAACTGGCATTGAACGGGGGTCGTCGGGTCGTGATCGTACCAAGACAACACAGTTGACATGTCAATTCATTCAGAGACTACAAGTCTGCTTCGCGAAATGGAGCTTGTTTACAAATCGATCTCATCGTATCACCCCGTGAATACCAAACCCCCCATCCTAGACTCCTCGGAAGATGTTGTTCCTGATCAAGATAGAGATAGCCAGAACATATATGGCCTGCGCCCCTTTCTCGAGACAGTGAAGCGAGATATAGATGTTGTCGAGCAGGTGCCCTCTCTCCCGCGCCTAATGAGGAGCCTCGTGAATGACTTTGAATGACGCTTTCCATAGTAGTTTCTTGCAGATCCAGACGCTGCGTTCCTGCCACCACCCTCAACAAATGCACCCTATCTCATCGCCGTGTGGAAAGAAGTGCTTTCGTCCCCACCCCCCGTAATCGCAATCGGCAAACCGTTCTATGAACGGTCACGGCTTAGGACCGACGGCGAGGGAAAAAAACAGGCGCGCGCGCAAAGCTCCGGCAAATCAACGGGTGTCAAGGTTGACGTTGTTGCCAATAATGGCCACACTTGGATTCGCGTCAACACGCACGTAATCGCTCCCTTGTGTTTTTCCTCCGTGATTTCTAATTCCAGTCGCCAGTGCCAAAAATTCTAGGCTGCTGGCAGAGTTCCGCGAAATAGATTCCTATCTCACGGACTCGGACGACGAGGGGGCCACGTCCGCCAACGCTGTGTGTTTGCCACCAGCGCAAAGGGAATTTGACAACAGCCTTTTGCGCACGGGACGCGCACTCCTTGACGCCGCACGAGCCAACCCAGTCCTAGGCACAAATGCCCCACCGGAGGTCATTTTTTGCCTCCCACGAATAGACCCTGACGCCCAAAATGAAAACGGAAATGATCCAAGGATCGCACTGACGGTCGAGTCACTGCGCGACATGGGACTTACAATAAAGTTAGGCGAGCGTAGCGCGATCGAACAACTTGTGGGAACAATACCAGCGCTACCATCCCCCCCAACATTCATTCCAACACATCAGATCAACCTCGACCTCTCCATCCTAATTGCACTCGTCTCTGATCTCACCCATGCACCGCTTCCTGAGTCTGTGGACGCCGCACATGAGCGGTTTATTCCATCTGCTGCGTACGTGGAATGGAAGCGATCACGCCTCCGTGCGAAAAGCGGTGGCATTAGTGACAACATGAACGCGGCTAAAGAGGACGCTGATGATTCCTTGGATTCAACCCAGCACTCCCGCGCGCTTGCTGGACAGTTGCAACAGGAAATGCACAAGGGCATATTACAAGAAATTTACGAGCGGCTACTCGCATCTCGAAGGCAATTCAGTGCGGGTGACCACACCGATGATCCCGTGCCACCTCTACCTCCACTCGTCGAGTTTTGGACCACAGCCGAGGCGCGTGACCGCTGCCTGCGCATTGTCGCCAAGATCGGTGGGCCAGCGGAAAGGCAACGCGCATGTGCGCTCTTTCCCACGTCGCCAGTACCAGTGAACGGGGTCGAGCCGTCGTCCACGTCATCCACAGCAGCAGAGCAAGAAGCACAGTACTGGGCTGATTCGCGCTACCCGCCCGGTTTCCTCCCCTTGTTACCCATCCGCGTATTCCCCACCCCGGAGTCCGCACAATCGCCCGATTTATCGCCACGCGCGGGGTTCTTTAACGCGCTCGAGGCGACGTGTCGCGCGCTGCTCGCGACCGGGGGCACGACCCACCCGCGTGCACTGGCGTCGCCAGAAGTCGAGGGCGAAGGCGAAGGCGATACCTCGGAAGTTCAGCGCGCGTCAGTGGTGCGCACGAATGTGCGGCTCACGACGCACACGGTACAGAGCATGCTGTGCGGCGCGGCGCGGGGATGGACGACGCTCACGGCGAACCGGGCGAGCGTCAAGGCGGTGCTGCGTGAGATGAAGATGCGCGGGTACGGCGTCGACGCTGGGGCTCTGGCTCTGGCTCGGGATCGAGGCGCGGACGCGGTGGGCCACGCGGCACTGTGGATCGTCGATCCGAGGAGCTTGGCGGAAGGGATGAGATCTGACTTGGTCGACTAGGCGACAGCTCTGTACATGTGCCGCTCGTTTTAGCAGCACGGCACTAGTCTTTTTTGATTTGGGGTGAGTGGCCAGTGCGGGGTTTGATGTTGTAGGGTTGTGACTCGGAGGTGGCAAAGATTGCACATGAGAGGGAGGTTTCCCGCTCGTTTCTCGTTGTCGCTGTATCCCCGTTCACGCTATAGAGACAACAATGGGAAGACGTCAAACGGCCGTGATCGAATTGTGCTTGACGTGTTTTCATACATGTCATGACCTAATGGTTTCGGATAGCTGCTGAGGTGCGGCGAATCAAGAAGGGTTAGTCTTTCATCAAGTATGATGCGGCCATAAGTACGGCTTCGGATTCAAAGGAGAAGACATGGAATTCAGAGAAAGAGTGCGACTCTCGGGGGGTGCGTTCAATCGTGTATGGACCTGAGAAGGAGTCGTCAGCTGAGCCAGGACTCAGCTCAGATGAGATTAGGTTATGTCATGTTATGAAGTGAAAGTTTAGACAATCCGTCCGTCGCACACACCACCAACTTGACCGCAAACTCTATCAAGACCATCGTTTTCGTGAATCCAGGCCCAGGTCGGTCCACTCGTGTGTATCAAAGTCAGGGTGCATCTTCGTGTACGTCAGGCAAGTCGCAGATTAGGCCGCAAATTTTGATCTTCTTCTGTCTCTTCTCTCTTCCAAGCAAGCAGCAGCAAGCACGCACACGTACAAGCGTGATCGCTCGTGAGTCGGAACAAAACAAGTTCGATGGATCCAGAACTCCATTTACGAGCGACTTGGGGGGACGACCGTGACGTCGCACATTCCAGTATCAGGATCAAGCCGCCACCACAACCATCAGCCATCTCCGTGCCATTCAGTTATTCGCCAAGCGATGACGGAACGGACGAGAATCTCCTCATCCTCCTCCACGGTCTCGGTTCGCATAGCCCTTTCTTTTGTTTTTCCTTTTTTTTCTCTCTCCTTCGGTGTGGCGTTAGCGCTGAGATCATTCCGTCTCGTTTTGTTTTGCGCCCGCTTTCTCATTCTCATACGTGACCCATGACCGGCCAGGGGACACCCACATCCCCTTCAGCAACTTGGGTCGCTCTCTCAAACTTCCCCAGACTGCCACGCTGGCTCTGCGTGCACCAGGACAGTACGTCCTCCCCACCTCCTCCACCTCTAGACCTTCTCCGACCACATTAAAACCTCCCCTCACGTCTCACGTCGCCCCCTTGTTCTCCATTTCCACATTGCGGCGCAAAGAATACCGTATCTGTACGAGCACGCGTTCCAATGGTACCCTTCCTTCGACCCTCTTGGCGACATCCTGACGCGCCCCGATCCAACAACGGCGATCGACTACATCGCGAAGGTGCTTGATCACCTCATGAACGACTGCGGGTGGCGCGCTCCACGGATCCATCTCTTTGGCTTCGCCCAGGGTGGAGGCGTCGCTGCCGAATCCGCGCTCAAGTGGTGGCGGCGTGGTCTTCAGCAACCGAAACAGCAGCAGCAGCAGCAAAAGCCCGACAGCAGGTCGGTGCAGCCGCTCGGCTCGGTCGTGACCATCGGGGGTCCCTTGCTCTCGTACCCTACTCTGTCAGCGGCCTGCCCAACGCCGATACTCGTGTTTCATCGCCCGCCGCCGACTGCACCCTCACTACCGGGAGATGCTCTGCCGGCTTTCAGGAAAGGGTTCTCAAGAGTCATTGATATTAAATTGAGCGGAGAAGGCATGCCTCGTTCAAAGGACGAGTGGTATCCCATCATGGAATTTTGGAGCGAGCAGCTTGGACGAAGACAGGTGGATGGACTGTACGAAGTGATGACTGGAAGATCGTCGAGCTGAAATTGATATAGGACGTTGACTGAGGGTAACTAGGGTATGAATAAACAGGGATTTGCATCGTGTCATTGACCGAATGTGGACAGTGAGGTTGCGGGTTGTGTGTGAAAGAGTTAGAAGAGGGATGATAGCTACGTTGGAACAGCCGCGTCCTCAGATGGCCCTCAGTGAGCGCGCGGTGAGGACTGCAAATTGCCACGGAGGGAGCAGTGGCTCTTGGAGGACTGGCATAGAGCTAGAACCCTAAATGTGGCCCAACCGCCAAATATTATGTATCATTTTCAGCAGGAGAACCGGCGCGTTGATCTATCTGTGCTTTCGACGGTTTACGGCCGGCTTTCTTGTGAGGGCGCGGCTTCTGTCCTGTTATGTAAAACGAACTCAGTCACTTAACATTTCAATAGCACTGTAGCACATACGGTTTCCAGTGTGTCCAACATCAAAAAAGTTTGCACTATGTAAGTCGTGGAGTGTCACCGTCGCGGGGATCTCGGAAGCATTACTTGTGATGTTGCTCGAAGCTACTCAGAGGGTGAATCCACGACAAGGAACACAACACAATCGTACGGACCCATGCGCGAGCCATAGATGGTCTCTAGGCGGAGTTTCACCCTCCTTATAACACTGGCGTATCTTGGTAAATCTCTGTTGCACGCTCAAGAGACTGGCCTTACTTGCCATCAACAAGCCCAGCAGCGCCGACAATGTTGAGAACACTCTCCCAGTTAATGGGATGGCGTCGATGCAGTGTGCTCTTGTCCGCTTGTGGACTATAAGAAGACAATGCTGATAGAACGTGCTCCAAGTGAGACGAGGATATGTCGGCCAAAGTGCGCAAAGAAGATGGAGGCAGTAAGGCCTCGATCTGGTCCTCAGTGAACACGCTAGAGTCTACATTGCGGAGTTCTGGGCAGGCGTCTGAAGAAGCTTGGCTCGGGGTAGAGATGTCCGAAAGCAATACTTGCTTTGCAAGCGAATGCACCTCATCTTCGAACGTCCACTCGGGTGTGTGAAGGTCTTCGGCAAGAAGAGGCCACCGAGTCCAAGTATTGCGCGATACTCGAGGGAGAATGGAGTCCTTGTCTTCCATTTGCAGGCCAGAAATTCCCCTACGATCTGCATCCGGCGATGTGGGGCCTTCATGCAGACCGGGCTCTTCCTCATCTACGGAGGTAGGGTGCCTCTCTGGGGGAGCATCTAGTCGGGTGAGCTGCGTAGTGACATCCAGCATGTCCGTCGCACGCAAGACACGAAGCAAAGAGGCATACTCCGATATCTCTGAGTGCAAAGCCGCGGGGACTGTTTTCTTCTTCTTTTGCTTCTCCATGTCGTTGGCTTTGTACAGTACGCAGCTGTGCAAGCTATCGCGGTTGTCAGGACACGTGAGCGTGGAGGTTGATTAGTCATTGGCTATACAGCTTCACAAGCCTCCAAGGCCAGGCCCGAAGCTGCGCTCCACAACCCAAGTGCTCTCCCTTCATCAAGTCATGTATGTCGCTTATTCTCTTTGCCTGTAGTGTCTAATCTTCCATATTTCAGCATGAGAGAGAAGTGGAAGAAAAAGAGATCTCGTAGGCTCAGACGTAAACGCCGAAAAATGCGCGCCCGTTCCAGTGCGTGTGGTTGATAAATATCTACCCCTTTGGAAGCACACTCACCATCTTGTTCAGAGTAATGGCCATTGAGCCGCTAAGTGCGTGCTTCAAGGCGTCACCCTTTCCCAGGGGCGGGGGAACTGCACGTACCTATTTCCCATCCGTGGTGACTGTTGCCTTGATCGCGTCGCTATGCTGCTGCTGCCTTACTTCCCGCAGCAGCACCCTTACTGTCAAGCCGAGTTGGGGTGGTTAATTGGCCAAAGTTTTTGTATCACGTACAACATTGCGGTGTATCTGTTGTGGTTCTTATTATCAGCGAGAAGCCCGATGTGAAGATTTGAGATGTGTTGAGCGTGACCTCGTTTCACGTACCCGTCTGCAACGTATTTCCCTTTTTCTTCCGCCTCTGTCTCAAAAATAGCTTCAACGGCACGGATACCGTCTGCTCGCTGGGATCCGCATGGTTGGTGTTGGCACTGCCCAGCCAGAGCCCGAGCTGATGTCAACTCGCCCAAACACCGGATCAGATGACGCGGATAGAGTGGCTCCTCTCCTCAGTACCCTCGGCGGCAGTGGCACCCGTCACACTACCGCTGCTGGAGAGACGTTCGAGACAAGTCGTCCACGCGTGGCCACCCGACCTTGTGACTTTCATTGTCTAGATTGGGCGTACGATATTCTACATCTCAACAATAAAAATCTCGCGACATGCTTTCGTACTTCGTCGGTTCTCGGCTAGAGCCTCGTCTGGCCAGAACCACCATGCGCAAACAAAGTCATCCACCAATGCTTCTGAGAACCTTTCGGTGAACTTTACCCATGAGGTCGCGTGAGAGTCCGACAACAAAGGGAATAAGGGTATGAGACAGTACAAGCCGCTTCTTGATGACAGTAGTCATCCGTGATCAGATTTTTTGCAGTGTTCACATGGCCTCGCGCACGCTCTTCGAGGAACTGGGACTTGACCCACTCGTCTCTGCGCACGTTGACCCGTCTCTACACCACACCGGTCTAGAAGCCGGCCCGCATCCTATCTTCTCTTTTAGGAAAGGAAGGAACCCCCCAGCCGACTTCTCGATGTTGTTTATCGTCCTCAGGCTCGTTCCACAACGCCACCCCTCTTTCTGGGTGGCGATTTGCACGCTGTCTGTCAGGCCGTGCAGATCGGCGATGCTCGTCACAAAGCTACTTGTGGGACGATGGAGCGGCGGATCTGCTCAACGCGGAACGCTTAGCCGAGAACGAGCCCAGCTGTCTCAAGTTCAGTCGCCGGCCACAACATGCCTCTAACGCGTCCTCGTCGAAGTTGCCATATCGAGCGTCATACTTAGCCGAAATGTGCTACTTATTCTCTTCTTGCTGCTTCTTTGGCATCGCGGTATTATTTACACATGCTGATTTTTTAAGGATGCGGACATCAACCCCACCCAGCACCCTGGCCGGTGGCCGCGCACACGGCACATGCTGCTGCCAAGGGTCTATTGTAGTCACGGTTGAGAGCGAGATCGTGTCATGGGCCAGATCACCTTCCTTTCCAAATGAATCACGACAACCTGACACATTGTTCCCTAATCCAGCTCGAGGGTTGACGACCACAATCCCATCTCACACTCCATGGGTGCTGCGGTTCAATCTTCTTTTCCTCATTAACTTTTTTCTCGGCCTACAGAGTATTTGGTTTGATCACCAAAATGCCGTTACTGTCGTCGTTTAAAAGTCTGAAGTAGAGAGTGCTCTCCCTCACCCCTCCAACTAGTGCAGGATTTTCCTGTCGCAGAATCCACCTCCATGTTCCTCTGGCTCGGGTTATTCTTCGGGGCTAGTGCTTTCGCCGCTCCTGTCCACCCAGACTATTGCGCTGCGATCGCCGGGACCCCATTCGTAAAACCTGCGGATGCCCTGGCTTGTTTGAAGTCCTTCCCATTCAACGAGACACTCAGGCAGAACGTTTTAAGCACCGTGGCGAGGGTGTTCGACTTTTACACGTTCGAGGACTACTACCCGAAGTCCACCACGCCTTTCCCAAACAACGTTAATATACGCGATGAAATCGCCCGGATAAACTCCACATCATATGCGGTGAGTTCGTGCAGCTCACTAGACCCTTTACAATACCGACGCGTCCCACAGACGGACTACGACTTTAATCGCGACTTATATGACGCTATAAACCAATTAAATGATGGCCACACACGTGAGTAGCATCACTTAGTGACATTGATCGAACGACTTTATCTCCGCTGTCGTCAGTGTGGTATCCACACTGTTACGTGACTTGGGAAGCCCTTCTTCCAACGCCTGTCGTTTCCATATCTGTTGGTGGCAGAGAAGATGTATACATTGCGCCAGATGCCGTTGAATTTATATCCCAGGTGCCTGGAAGCTTCGCCGATTACTACAAGTCGATTGGCCTCGATTTGCAACGACTCGCAGGCGCGCGAGTCCTCCGGATCGAAGGTATGGATCGCTACGAGTACGTGGACTGGGTCGCGGACAGGGTAACTGGCACATATCTCGATCACGGCGTCCGCGTAAACAGCGTGTTTACTGGATACAGGCTGTCTGGCTCCTCATTTTCACAAAGGTTTGGAGATCTGGCTGGGAGGATATTCGATCCTATTGAGAACGTGACAATCGAATTGTGCCCTGTGGGAGCGACTCAGACCGAGACAGTTACGGTGCCGTTTTTGGACGTATTTATGGGAAACAATTTCTCCGATCGCGACTCATAGTAGGTCTTCTTATCACGCTTGTATTTCTTTTTTTTTTTGAACCTCCCGTCACAGTTGGGCGAACAACTGTGTTGCTAATGGCTCTACGAATGGTGTAGATAGGAGGCTGACGTCGGGGATTCAACGATCTTCCACCTCTAGCAAACTTCGAGCTAAGGGAGTCACTCGTTTACCTTCACATGCAATTGGGCTACCTGCCAACTTTCAGCCATCGTTACCATTGATTAATAATAATACGAGTGATATGGTTTCATATCTCCTCCCGGACGGCGTTACAGGCGTCGTGAGTTGTCCACGTTTTTAGAAAAATATTTCATTGCTGACCGTTAGTAGCTGTTTGTAGGGTCCTTTCAGAACAATGATGATGAACAATTCCAACGTGATGTGGCCACTACGATCACTTCCCTCAAGGCCGCCGGAGCCGAGCGGCTTCTCGTAGACCTGACCAACAACCCTGGTGGGATCATCTGCGAGGGCCTTTTTTTGCACCAGTATCTGTCTGGGTTTGAATTTGGATACCCGTAAGGTCCTCATGCATGTCCGGGATCATGCCATATTTATGTGGTTAACCGCGCCTCAGCGGTTTCCAGGGTGCAATCCGCGGAAACCCACTCGCGAAGGAGATCATCAATCGAATGATAGCTCTAGGAATTAGCGAGGACTACTCGTTCTACGTCCCAGAGCAATGTAAGAATGCACATTACTGAGAATTGCCAAGTCTTAATGTTTCCAAGGGGCTTTCCTCAACAATACCCAATTCCCTGACGACTTTAACTGCATTGACCCGCCGGTTCCTGTCACTGTCAATGGCGTCAAAGACGTTACATCCCTGCGCTTCCATGTGGGCAATTAATCGGAGTGCTCGGTGTGATACTGACAGGATTGTCTTGACCTAGGACACTTGCTCGTACTCTGTTCCCATCCCGGACTCACCTCCTTTCGACCCGGCTCTGGTTGCCATTGGTACTCACGCTGGCGTAATTGTACACGCACAATTTGTTGACTCCATACTTTAGTGACCAACGGAAATTGCGCGTCGACATGTGCCTTGTTCAGCACGGTCATGAGAGAACGTCACGGCACAACGATTGCAGTCTTTGGAGGGCGACCCGGACAGAGCATCGAGTTCAAAGGTAACATTGGCCGCACTTTGACACTTCTCTTTGACTAGAATGAAGTCATAGGCATGGCTGGGTATCAGGTCTTAGAGTGGAGCGACCTCGACTCTGAGATCAAGACCGCTGGGCTTAAGAACGTGCGTGCGTCATTCTGCGTCACTCGCGGATGTTACTCAACGATATAACAAGGATCCCCGGGCCCCTCCTGACCTGTGAGTGTGTTGGACGTCCTAGTTACATTCATCTAACCCAGATGTGACAGATTGGTTTCTGCTGATATGCGGTGCGAGCTTCTTCTGAGGGTGTTGCGTCACGTGACAGTCGTTGATTATCGCCTTTCAGTCACAATTGGCGGACAGCATACAGTTATCTCAGCGAGGATACACCTATTGGTAAGATTATAATATCCTTGGTATTGTTTCAGCTACACACCCCTGTTTCTGCACGCTTCAGCATATTTCTCTGAACCTCCGAGTGGTGAGCAAGCCCGCGTAGGTTTGATAAGCTACTCGTGCTGAAATCACATCTGGACAGTTCGCTTCCCATACACGGCCGATACGTATAACAATCCCCAAAATCTCTGGACATTTGCGTACGTGGAATGCCAGCAGAGAACGTTATTCTGTGTTAATAATTAGCAGAGCTCAGGAGATCTTCGGCTACTAGTAGGAGCGTGGATTTCAAAGGACGAGCACCGGATTTCGTATCCGGTTCATCGAAAATCATCGGTGACGGCCTGGGTGCTTCGACGTGCTTATACCCCTTCCATGTATGATAATGTAGAACTTTCGGTTCATCATCCATATGTCCATGCACAGATCAGATAGTAATGGCTTACGCTCCGTTACGCCCGGGGCGGGTGAATGCAGGCCCACGGGGTGTCACTACCCGGTGGTTGATTGCTGAGACCGAGATTACGCCTGGATTGGTTGACTACCGACCACGGTTGGATGAATGAGAGCACGCTGGCTGACACGAAAACGGCCGGATCCGCTTTTCGGAGCCTCTGACGATTCCGGAGCTCTCGGCGGCGCTTGAAGCACCAGGAGATAAAAGCTGGGGCTCCCCAATTTGATTCTACCCCCCACGGTCTGCCCGCGCCACTCACTTCTCTTATCGTATTCCACAAATCCTGTATCATGGGCATTCTTGATACCGTCCCGGTACGATTCATCTGACCGGATTTCATGGACCGTTTTTTGCTGATCCGATCTGTAGCCTGGCGTCATCACTGGCGATAATGTCCGCAAACTTTTTGAATATGCAAAAGAGCATAAGGTCAGAACGTGTTCGGATCATAGCACTGTCATGCTAAGTAATCCATGATGGGTTCTTCAGTTTGCTATTCCCGTACGTAACAGTCGCCTTCCCGCACGTCGTCTATTCACATTCCGACACTACAGGCTATTGTAAGCGAGACATCGATCTTATCATATCTCAAGACTTAACACTGAGCCCTGCAGAACGTGACGTCGTCTTCTACCGCCAATGCAGCACTCGAGGCCGCTCGGTCAGAGCTCCTTTTCGGGAGTATCGCTAACATCTGACCTTGAAGCAGTGATATCAAATCGCCCATCATCCTTCAAGTCTCGCAGGGTGGCAGTGCCTATTTTGCAGGGAAGGGCCTAGCAAATGATAAGCAACAAGCATCCATTACTGGTGCCATTGCTGCTGCGCACCACATCCGAACCGTCGCCAAGGCCTATGGCATGTGTGTCCCGATTTCAAGCGCATGAGGCTCTGACCCCCTCTGATCTCCGATCCTATTAACAGTCCGGTCGTCTTGCACTCTGATCACTGTGCTGAAAAGCTCCTGCCTTGGTTCGATGGCATGCTCGAAGCCGACGAAGAATATTACAAGGCTCACCAGGAACCCCTATTTTCCTCCCACATGCTCGACCTCTCGGATGAGCCGAAGGAGAAGAATATTGCGACTTGCGTCAAATACTTCAAACGCCTGGCGCCTTTGGGAATTTGGCTCGAGATGGAAATCGGTATCACGGGTGGTGAAGAAGACGGCGTTGATAACACAGGTGTCGACAACAATAGCCTTTACACCCAACCCGACGAGGTGTACGACGTATACGCCGCACTCTCTCCGATTAGCCCCAACTTCAGCATAGCGGCTGCATTTGGGAATGTGCACGGTGTCTATAAACCAGGAAATGTACGGCTGCACCCCGAACTTCTTGCTAAACACCAGGCATATGCCAAGGGAAAGATTGGCGGAAAGGTTGAGCAACCCCTGTGCGTATCATGGCTACGTGGACTTGCCGAAACCGACGTTTTATAGCTTCCTTGTCTTCCACGGCGGCTCAGGTTCCAGCAAGGAGGAAATTCAGACTGCCGTTAACAACGGTGTTGTCAAGATGAATGTGGACACTGGTTTGTATTGCTTTATCGGCCTGTACACGATAGTTTTAACTGTCACGTAGACACCCAATTCGCATACCTTAGCGGCATCCGGGTAAACAGCCCTCTTTTGAGCAATCTTCAGCGGAGGCTAACGGACATCCTCTAGGACTTTGTCCTCAAGAAGAAGGATTATCTTCTTTCCCAGGTTGGTAACCCCGAGGGCCTCGACAAGCCTAACAAGAAGGTATTACTTGTTTTAAGAAGAGGAGACGCAGCTGATCACAATGTCAGTTCTATGACCCTCGTGTCTGGGTTCGTGAAGGTGAAAAGACGCTGTCAGAGCGTGTCAAAGTTGCATGCCAAGACCTTGGCAACGTCAGTGAGTAGGAATTTTTCTCACTGTTTCCCAGCCGTTGCCGACCATGGTATGACAGACCAACTTTGATCACATTGTTATTTGTGTCTATGGTTCCGTGGTGTCTGTGATTATCGTAACTCAATACAGTGGGAGGCCGCGGTGTAGAAAATATAAATTTGTTGAATTTACAGTATTCTGCGGTCCTGTCGAAACTGAGCGCGCGCGACCCTCAGACACGCGCAGTTTCTCACTGACCTCTCCTCACTCAAACTAATCGTTTTGAAGCACCGGCAACCAAGGGGAGGTAGACAAGATATCAATATATCAATGCTAGCAACGACACATATATAGAATGGCATTTTAGCACGTTTTCCGTTCTTATCTGAGAAATATTGGCAAAGAGTCACCAGCTCGCAGAATGAGACAAGTCAAAGTCAAAGCATTTGGGATGAGCTGAGCATGCAGGCAGACTGAAATGCTGGATTTTGAGGGCACAGTAAAAACGACGTGTATCGGAGAACGACGAAAAAACAACCGAAGAGAAAAACATAGAGTGACGAGAGTGGGATTCGAACCCACGCCCCCGAAGAGACCAGATCCTTAGTCTGGCGCCTTAGACCGCTCGGCCATCTCGCCTTCTGAAAATCTATCTGTGTATAATCATTTCGTTTCGAACGGACATGATCAAATGGTTGCGTTGGGCGTAACACTTGCGTTGGGGGTAACAGTACTGCTAGCCTAGCTAGCACTATATCAAAAGCTGCGATACTCGATTACAGGAATAAGAGACACTACACAAGCCCAAAACTTTCAACTGCCGTAACGATATGAGGGTATTGAAGCATGAAAACAACGCGCTTTCGTCCTACAGCGGTCTCTACGGGAAGTCCACCCGTTGCAACGATCTACGTCCAGCCCTCTCCAAGAGGTCTGGGAATGAATGGGACTTGTCTCGGGATGAAAACATGCTATGAGGTCTGGAGTTGACTGGTCGGCATGACTCGGGCTTCTGTGCCAGCTGAGTTGAGTTCCATCCGCCCAATCTTCATTGGTTGCTGATCGATTGCGTGCTCTGGCTGCATCCTGAGGTCGCGGTGAAGGTCGTCCACGTCGACATCAGTGCGTTTTCTGCAGCACGCGCAAACATTTCCCACTCCTTGTTGTGCCCTTTGGTCTCAATACCCGAACTAGTGTAGAAGAGCACGAAGACATACCGGGATCACAGATTGCGCAGATAAAGCCGCCTGAAAAGAAACCCGATAAATATCATGGGGTATGTTTTCGTTGAAGGACCACTCACAAATGCCAGCGCAGAGACAGGTAAAGCAGTCAAGTTCAGACATGAGAGCTGGTGAGGATATCCTTAATGTCGACGAAGAGGAAACGTCAACGAAGAGTTCGCGATTTCGGGGAGTTAAGAGATACCGAGGGGGTGCTGTTGTGGGGTACACGAGTGTAGAGCTCTTCTGAGGTGTTGAAGCTTGAAGCTCTGAAGAATGATCCTGGCGGTTCGAGAAAATCACCTTCTAACCTTTTTTCAGCATGGCGATGCCAGTGGCGCCCGTCGCACTGCATTCTGTAGATTGGTTTATTTATGGATACGCAACCAGGGTTGCGTCTGCGAAGAAGGCTGTGTTGTTTAACGGCGAGAGCGTCTAAGGAACGCCACATCTGTGTCACCAGGACTGGCCCTGGGGGCATAACACTGCCGTTTTCTAATGCTACTTCAACTTATCAAGCCTCGGAGCTGACTATACTATCATTTTTGACCGCCAATGGGGGTCACATCTCTGATGGTGTAAGGTGAGCGTCCGTGTTGGGCTCGAAACGGACCAAGTCATCGGAGCGTAAGACCAGCCATGCGGCTCATTCCTTTCGCATCAGCAAAACATCCATTAGCTTGTTTACTTGTCAACTTGTACAAGTAGACAAGTATAAAAGTGAACAAGCTGTAGTACCCACTTTGCGCATTTCAGTCATTTGTACAGCTTTTTGTCTTACCTGTTGTACTTGTCCACTTGTGACCACAAGTTGTTAAATGCACTTGTGGTAAATTCTAGGTTACTTGTGACCTTGTTGGCTTTTCCACTTGTACAAGCTTGTACAAGTTTGTACAAGTCAAAACAAGTTTGTGGCAGGTTTCCTGATGCGGTAGAGGAGCGCGCATGGAGAACACGACGTTATACGTATTGGGGCCACCTGGTAATGGCAAAGTGAATCCCACATGGAACAATGCTTCCAGCATCGTATACACCACGACAACCATGTGGACCGATCAATTTACTGATCCCTCAGACGCTCGTTGATATGCCCACGGCTTCCAGGTACGACACAGCGTTCGAGTATTGATGGAACTACAAAAAGCCCGTTCTGAGAAAATCAAGACTCACTGGACGAGGAGACGACTCGAACAATTTTGTGCAGGATGATGGGACATCATGGAACATATCTACACGGACACATCCGCACCCTTACACATCGTCTGTAGATTTAGGGGTTGTGGGAACAGGATGTAGTCAATGAATGTCAAGGATAACACGTTAAGTTCGCTGCTCCAATAGAAGGTAAAGATTTCGTGATGGAAAGAAATGCTGAGACCAGAATATCGTCTTGATACGGGAGAGACAGCCTGTGAGGGATAAAATTACGTGGCGTCTTTAGACGTCGTTTCGGGCAGATGCCTGGCCAGAATGGCGTCCAATGCCTGGGGTGATGACGATGATGAATCACCTAGGGTCGTAAGCTCGCCCCAATTCTCGTTCCCAGTTGACAAAAGGGACCAGTTTGGTGATGGTGTCAGCCGGATATGCGAGAAGTCCTGCACATCTGCATGCTTGCCCTAGGGTAGATGTCAAAAACACATGCGGATAACAGGTGTCTGACGTACTCACGTTACGCGGTAGTTCCCCGTTGACAGATGGGTTGCGTTGAGACACGAACGATGGATACTCTGCGAACGCAATAGCAGAGCATTTCTCAATAACGGGGTTGGAGACCGCAGCGAGGTATACGCGAACATCGATCGAATTGTGCATGCGGAACTAGACGAATGAGCAAGGGCGGGCCCTCAACAATGAGAGAATACCTGCTTGATGACAAGCGACGATCACAGTACACCTATGCAGGTTGTGCAGGCGTACACTGCCTTTCACGTTTGGCAATATCAAAATCGTTTCTTTCAGGTCGTGGACGTGGAGAGCGGTGAAGCAGATTTGACGGGGCACAGCTTCAGCTGTGCCACATAAGTCTACGATGCAATGATCCAGATCCGATATGGTCAGGTCAGACGTCGGGGGTCCCGTTCCGAGCGTTGGGATAGATTGTAAAGACAGTCTGCAGTGAGAGCGAGAGCTTAGCTTATGGAAAGTAGACGTGGCAGGCGTGCCGTCTCCCTCTCCCGACTCAATCGCGCTGCGTGATGAAGATGACGAGCTCTGTGCAGCAGGATGTGGGGGATTATTTGTCTTTCGCTTGAATGTGAACTTTGTCTTGGGCAGGGATACAGAACGGATCTCCTCCAACGTTTGCTCTAATATGTCCATTTGCTGTACGAGTGTGAAGCCGTTTTAATAGTACTGATTCACGAAAGGGTACGAGAAACGCACCGCTTGGCATTGTCGCTGGTCGTAAGGGGATAGAGAGCCTGTTGCGTCCGTCAAGCTTTTTCTCAACTTTCTGGTATCCAAAGCCAATTCCTGCCAATCGTTGTGGGATGTGGGATCATTTCTGCATGCTTCTAGCCGTGTGACTAAGCCTGAGTTTATACTAATCAGAGGACAGGACATAGGATCTGAGAGAATACAAACTAATACGACAAGCCTGAAATTGAGAGTAAAAGAGCTGCTGGAAATCCTTATCGGTCGGTTCAGACATCGCCCTTGGAGGTGGCGTCGAGTTCGTTGTGGTGTGCGCTCAACAATGTAAAGTGTAGTTCTCAGGGTTGTCGCAGTCGCAGGGCTTCAAATGTTACCTTTCGCGCAGCGTCTCGGAGCTAGCCAATTCAGCGTCACCGTTCATTCAATGTGGTTGCCAGAGGGTTTCACACATTGCGCCCACGACCTCGGATTGCATGCACGATAACCTCACTCCCTTTCTACTGAGTCGACGTTACAGAAACATATCATACTGCAGGGACTACTTAACGGCCGTATCTAGGCGAAAAGAGATAAGGATCGCTTCTAGGCAGCTAGAACTAATGAGGGCACATACTTCTGTAACTCCCATTCGCGATTGTCCAAAGGGCAAACATTCCTAGTCTTCAGCCAGCGCGAGATGCAGTGGAAGTGGAAGGCATGCTTTAGGAGTAACGTCAGGCATATACATATTCCGAGTGGGAGGGACATACGTTGCAAATACCCCAAGCCGCATTACACTCTTCGCTGGTAGCTGAGACCTGGTTAGCTTGACAGTCTATGCCTAGATAAAAGTTGACATCAACGTGCGTCGAGAGGGTACCTAATCAACGACTACTGACAGAGGTCCATGATATGGTTGCGGCAGATTGCACAATTGTCAACGACGATATCTGCAACGGTTCAGTTTCATGGAATATTTTGAAAAAGCGATGATGAAGCTCACCCCACGCCCACAATGCGACTGCATTCCACTGCGTGCTCGTGCATTGGCGTTAATGATCTCAGCGATCGTGGACTGTGCGGACCTTTTTAACTTCGAATCTCTTCTTTGGGTCGTCTTTCTTAGATACCACTGCGGGTGTATCTACATCAACGTCCATGTCGGCCATGATTTGGTAAGTCTGTTGTGCGGTGTACGGGTGAAGGGGGCGCGAGCCGAGCCGAGCCGTAGTGCTCACGTTACATCAATGGATTGTCACGTGATAGAGACACGGTCACATGACACACTCAAGGTGGTTGAACTTTTGAATCGCCACCGTTTGGTGTGTCTTGTGCTATTGACACTCACCGCTCCCTGCATTCTCTTTGACAATACATGTACTAACCCTTCCAAGTGTTCTGAAGATAACTACTCATGTCAAGTTACTCATCCGACGCGTCGAGATCGGGACATCGCTCCCCGCTCTTCGGCACTGCAACTTTCTCAACCTTGACTCCATCGGAGTCCGCCCCGACTAGATATTCCTATTCTTCACGTTCAGGTGAGACTACATCTTCTCTCAGAAGGCGTTTGGAATCGTCTTTTAAACGCTCTGTACTCGAACGGTTGACTCTGAGGACAACAATATTTTTGTCACTTCTTCTGTAGGGTGTGATGACTTGTTCTTTACTAATGCGTTCTCCCAGGGATTTCTTCTGGCGATAGTGACAATTTCGGAAATGATATGCGACGAATTACTGTTTCGCCCTCTCCATCCTCCAGACATTCTGGCTCAGATTTGCATTCTTGGTCGGAGGACGACTCGCTCGGGGATGCTGCCGAGGTGGAAGCTGCTTTGAGTGCGCTCGACAATGAACTGGACCAAACAGAAGACGCCCTAACCGAGTGGTCGCGTGGATCTTCAGTCACTCCTTCCTCTTATCTGAGTGGTTCTGCGTCCTCCCCTTCTTTCACATCTTCGTCGTCTATTTACATACCTTTCACGAATACTTTACGGGATGCTCGTATCCTCAGTACCATCACTGAACGCACGGAGAATCCGTCCTCTCGCCCCACGTCCCATAATCTTTCGGCACCCTCCAGGCCTGTTTCTGACGCGCTCAGGCGTTCCACCGTGTCGCTTCATTCTCGAGGTGCTACTGAGCCTGGACTCAGCGGCATCACTCCAACTCGTCGTACTGGGGACCTCATTGCGTTCTTTGAGGATAAATCGTCATCGTCTGATAGTTCCTCCCCTTATGGTCACCGACGGTCAGGTTCAGTCCCGGCTGGTCCTCGGTCACCCAGTCCCTACACGCAAACGAGTCAATTAATACCGACCTTCGGCACTACGACCTATGGTTATGGGAGTTCCAATTCACGTCCATCTTCCCCCAGCAAAAGCTGGGCATCTCAATCGCAGTCATATACATCTGGCACTCCGTCACGCTCCTTCCTTTCACCGCCTCCCCGTAGTAACACAACGGGACTCGACTCGTCGAGGCTTGAAAGCCCCTACACCTCAAGTGGAACCCCTACCTACTCGAATACGTTCACTTCCACCTCATATGAGACCACCGACACCAGTGTAACGGCCCAAGGTCCTTCACTACGACGGCCACAAACGTCCCCACGTTCTCCGTTGAGCTCGGTGCGCAACATCGTCGCGGCATGGAAAAGTCGCTCGCCGTCCATCGACAAACCATCTCAAGTCAGTTTCAATGAATCACCTACAGATGCAACGCCAGAAGAGGGATTTTTTAGCATTCGGCGCAGAGCCGAGAGAGGTTTTCAGCGAGAAAGGGCTTCCATTAGCGATGAATCTCGTCCCAGCACGCTCAAGACAAGTTCCCGTGACCAGGAAGAGATGCCTAGTACACCAAGAACGAGCACGTCCCTTACGCCAAGTGGGATAGTGCCTCCGCCATTTGACCTAACCGAGTTGGGCACATTTACTAAAAGCAGTCAAGAGGTAAGCTGATAAGTTTCTGGACCTCGATCGTTCGATCGTTCGATCACCTGATATCATCCGATTCTTGATGATCTATCATCCGTTTCCCTGCATTGTGCTTCTGTGCCTATGGGCTGACCACTTTCTCTACCAGCCTCTCCGCATTGGACTTCTGTGGTACCTTAATGTGCACGCACCGCCTCCATACAGATGGCAAAGATGTCAAGCGGTTCTCTATCCCAACATGCTCCTGCTCTCCTGGATAGCACAAGGCGGCGGGCGCGGCATTGTAACCTTGGATCTGCTCAATTGCACAGAAGTCCGCTCAGTTGCTTCACCGACTCATCCGAGTGCACGAGATGATGTTGGCACAATCGCTGCGAAGGCACAGACTGCAAATGCTCGGGCCGAGGGTTTTGGGGAGTTGGGACTGTTGGAGACGTTGTGTCCCTTTCAGTTGTTTTACAGCGATGGCGTGGAACGATTGGGTGCAGAGTCCGCTAGAGAGCGCGTGCGCTGGGTCAGCGCCATTTGGTACATCATGGTCTCCTGATTTTTTCGTTCTCCAAACTCATGATGTTTTTAGGGGTGTTCTTGACCGCTCAGTTACAGTGCCCGATCGATCTGACACACAGTCGCCTACGGGCTCTATGCGTACAATCCGGTCGATGGCAAGCTCAAGTACTCACTCCGGATCTGGGGTGTCTGGCTCGCGTTCTACGATATTCGTCCCTCCTATGGACGCCATTCCTGATTTCTCTGATTTTCAGTCTCTTTCGGGGTCTAGCACGGGATCCTTGTCTCGCCAACCGTCGTTGCGTTCCCGCGCTGTTGATGATGCTGCAATCTCCAACCAGACCATTGTCTATCCCGGAGATCCACGTGTGATTGCTCCGAGTCGCAGCAGCTCGCTACGACGAACCACATCTATGACAGACCTCGGGGAGGAATTCGAATCGGCCCTGCGACGGGCCAAGGATGCGCGGCCTGGATTAGGCTTTGGTTTAGGGCTCGCAGGCGCCATCGTTGAAGGGTCCCCTGTCACTGTGTCAAGCGGACCGACGCTCCGGCGCGATATTATCGTTACACCGCCACCTAGCGCTGGTCGTGGTGGTGGTTCTCGTGTGCGGGCTGTCGGCTTGGAGTCCTCAACCTCACTGTCAGATGATGCCTTTTTTTCGTCCGGAGCAAGAACTAGCGATGAACAATCCACCTTCCACACTTTATCCTCAGGGACCCATATTACAGCACCGGACACTGATACTATCTCTGCCATTCCCACGGAGGAGACTTCTGGATCTGGAACGGTGGTCCCACCAACATACCGAGCAGAAAGCGCCTCGTATTTGGGCAGTTCAGCTGGTGTTCGGCTTTCACCCTCAAAGGCCACGGGGCTCACTCGATCGCGTGCCGTGAGGACAAGAAGAGACAATGCAAGCTCCGTTAGTTTCTCATCTCTCTCTGGCATGGAGTCGTCCTCGGACAAAGAGAATTCGTCAAACCACAACTCTTCTAGGTCATTCTCCGAATACTCACGTAATGATGAGTTCAGCACTCTGGAGAGTTACTCTAGGTCTACTCATACGAGATCTAACAATGGCACACCTCTACCGAGCTCATCCTCTGAGCACTCTCACAGATCCGAGGGGCCTCCGAGTAGTACGGAAACACCAACCAGCTCCACCCCGTACGAGACTGCACGTTCTCCCTCTATCATGTCCTTTGCCTCTCTCCCGAGCATCCCTTCGCTTTACGAGACCGCTGAGGTGTGTACTTCGGAATCGGAGGCCACTAAGAGCATCTCCTCGGACGATTTCATTACTGCCAAAGCCAGCCCCAAGGCCGAGTCGGTATCCGACTATATCACCGCACCAGTTTGCGAGAGCGAACCGACATCGCCATTTGCGACTGCAGAGGTATGCCCAACAGAAGTGTCGACAGAATACGACGATGCGGAGTGTCGCTGCAAACCGGAAAAGGTTGTCGTCTCGGAAGGTATTCAGGCCGCCGTACCTGAGCCGGTTGAACAAGTCATTATACAACCCGTTGAAGAGGTAATCCCCCCCATTGGTGAAGAGGTCGTTCACGTCATTCCACGTCAGCCTTCTCGAGAGGAAGTACAGTTTCCTGTTCCTGAGCCTCCTATTCCTGCGCCCCCTGTTCCTGTGCCCCGTGCACCTGCACCCCGTGCTCCTGCACCTGCACCTGCACCTGCACCCCCTGCACCCCCTGCACCTGCACCTGCACCCCCTCCTCCTGCACCTGCACCCCGTGCACCCCGTGCTCCTGCGCCCCCTGTGGTCGAGCCTTTCCCAGAGCCACCGATACGTTACATGGATCGTGGGTTTGCTCTCTACCCAGATGACCTCTCCTCTACAAGCTCTCCTTCCGAAATAGAGAGCATTCCGTCGGATTCTACGACGATGATTGCCAGGCACACCCGGCTGCCAGAGTCTGTGTCGAGCCCGTCTGTCCTACATACCGAGTTGAGTGCTGAATCGGAACCGGAACCGCCTGCGGTGGTCCCCGTGCGGCCAGCGCCCTCTGCAGAGTCTGTAAGATCTATGATAAGATCTATTCCACCGTCCCTGCCTGGCCCCTCGTCTATTAGTCTTCCGGATTCACTACCAAGGACGTCGTCCCTGCCTAGCCCTTCGCTCATTGGTCTTCCGGAGTCACTACCAACGACGTCATTACTGTCGTCGGTCACTGAGTCGACGCCGACCACCATTACTCTATCACGTGCAAGTCCTCCCCGAGTCCCTTCCAGTCCCTCTATTCGAGAGTCTCTATGGGCAACTGAAACAGATGACACCTATGAATCGTCGATTCTACGGGCTTCCCCCTCAGTGCAGTCTATAGCCTTTCCCGAGGGGCCAGATATCTCGTTCGATACATCTTTCTTGCGTCCTACAGCTTCTGCTTATACATCTCAAGAGCCAAGTCGGCTGAGCACGATTGATGAGAGCCCTTCTAGCGAGTCGCCATCGATCATATATTCTTCGTCCTCGTCCACTTCTCTCACGCCAACAGTATCCGTCTCTCCATCTGTCACATCCTCCTCTTCGTCCCTTCCACCTACTGTACCCTCCCCTTCACCGCCAGTCCCGTCTTCTACAACGGTGGCCACACCCGTACTGTCTCCTGAATCACTTCCAGTCACTTTAACGAGGACACCTTCCACAGTTTCGACGGCTTCCATTTCAATGAAGTCGGACGTCTTGGATAGCAGGTCCCTTTTTGAGCCGGAGGATATCTCAACCGAGCCCTCACTATTGTCCACGCACTGGTCCCCCCTTCAAGAGTAGTAGGTTTCCGTTAGGTCATATGTGATGAGACTTACATTATTCCACAGATCTCGCCCGTGCATGTCCCTCTACCCAGGTCGCCTTCGTTACTGTCAGCGCCAGCCGCTAGCCTAAGTGTCAGCTTGACTAGCCCTCGTGGCAGTATCCCATCTATCCGTTCCGACCTGATAACTATACCTTCAGAAAGGGCACCATCTGAGAGGCCGCCGAGCGTCATCATCACTGATGACATTAATCGTCTTCTCCAGTATCTGCATGGGCTGGAGAATGACAGACAACGTGATAATCAGGGAATTCAAGATCATCTCGGAGAGATTCAGAATGAACTTCGCGACCTCGCCGATTACATTCACGAGAAGGAGGCTCCTGCCCCTGTCCTTCCTCCTGCTATTCAGTTCGAAGACCGTTCCGTCGGCGGAAGCAGCGTCATCTCCTTGCGCGAACCTCGCGGAGCCCCAGATTATCCCTTGGAGCCACCTGCTGTGACCGGTAAAGCGAGCCCGCGGCTAGTTCCCATTCCACTAACTCCTCCCCCACGTAGCCCACGCTCTCCGAGTTCTTTGAGTTCGAGTATATCATTCTTGTCTTCTCACCACTCTGACGATCTTAGTTTGATGGACTACGAACCATCTATCGAACAATCGTCTTCTCCTGCGGCATCTACCCAAATATCATCTTCCCCTCCGTCATCTTCAATACCGTCCTCCCCATCCAGTTCTCCCTCATCCAGGACCCTCCCTCTGACGCCCATATCGGAATCCCCCCCTTCATCAGGCGAATACCTCTCACGGACTTCAACAGAGGTTACACGGCGTGGGGTATCCCCTTCACCGTCTGTGGTCTCAAGCGCAACTGTCAGGCCCGCAGCGCCAGGTATCGATCGCGAAGCCATAAATAGTATCCGCGACGTCTTAGATGCCGTTAAGGCACAAACTGATGCCCTGCAGGACGGCCAGTTGTCCACAAATCGTCTCTTGGATGATCTCCGCGAACGTTGTCCTCCACCGTCAGACAACGCGGAACTAATAGAAAGGCTACAACGACTTGAGGACTTGATTAACAGACTGGCTGATGCGCAAAGACGTGCTCGAGCTCCAACTCCGGAACAGGAGTCGCTGTTTGATTCTGGGTCTGACACCTCGACTGCGATTAGGCGTCTCAGGGAAAGATGGGAGAGGATGACACGCGAGCCACCAACACTTATTGCCCCGACGCCGCAACGGCCTCGAACATCGCTCGATGATATGATGGCAGAACTTCTTCGTCCTCCTCAACCTCCAGCTCAGGCGGCGATCCAACCACCACCTGCGTTCGTACCCTTAGCCTTCCGACCCGATGCTCGTGGACCGCGTCCTCGCAGTGCTAGCCCGACACTTCTTACTGACCTCCCCCCACTACGGCCATACACTGTGCCTCTCGTTGCTGAACCCCTCGTTACTCGTGACTTGGGTCGCCGGCGGCCGTCACGCATAGGCACAGGGAGAGCTCCCAGACAGGCACCTCTGCCTCCAAGTCCCTCGGCTCCTTTACGGCCTTCAGAGACTCCCGTAACTCCAATTACAATAAGGGCCGATGTTCCTCGCCGCCCACGCGTGGAAGAACCCGATGTGGACTTTTTAGACGAAGTTCAACGGCGTAGAAGGCGACGACAGCAGCCACCCCCGCCTGTAAGTTTGATCCCGAGTTTCCCCCGTGATGTATGCACTTATGCACTATGTAGCCCCCACCACCTGGGCGAGACGCTGGGAGTGCCACTGCACCCCCGCAGCTTGAGACGCATCCGTGGTATCAAGCAGCACCCCCAGTGGTATGCGCTTTTCCCTGTTGCTGTGCCTTTAGTTAACGACATTGTAGCCACCGGGTCCCGCTCCACCCCAGGCAGTGCCCCAGATTGCTCAGCCAGGGGTGTTACCACCTATCCCTCCGCCATTTACCCAGGTACAGAGGTCTTTTGCGCTGTAATGAGCTTTGCTCATACCAAATTCCCCCTTAGTCTGTCATTCTGCCACCTATTTTCAACGATATGATGGCCATGGTTCGGGTATGTTCTCTTGCCAAGTGGTTGGGAATTTCAAACAATCTGACTCCACACAGGAAAATCGTTTCATGCACCTAGCCTCTCTCGAACAGCAGCGCGAGCTGATGAGGTATATGAACTCGCTGAATGAGTGGCTGGGCCACGATGTGGAAGACCGTCAAGCAGAATTTCGTGGCGTTAATGATCGCATAGAGTCGCTTCGTCGGGACATCTATCAACCAGGCTGGACCCGAGGAGCTTGTAAGTTCCAATCTTCTAACATGTCGCTATTAGACATTCTAATCCACACACCCTCAGTTCCGCCACCAGGACCTAGAACAGAGGGAGGGGGTTTTATCATGCCACCTGGACCCGCCCCGGGCCCTCCTCCTCCTGGCCCCCCTGGTTCCGGAATGCCTGTTCGGCCGGGAACTGTACCGCCTGGGCCCTTTATGGCTCCGCCCCCTCAACTCGGGTTTCCTCAACCTGGTCAGCAATATCCCCTTTTCCCCCCCGTGCTACCTCGTCCAATAAGGTCGCCAACCCCGACGGGGCCTCCAGTGTTTCCCTCTCCTCCATCGCCATCGCGGGATGGTGGTGCGCCGTTCATCCCTCCAGACCTGGGCCCACCACGGTCTAGCATGGCTTTCCCCCCACAAGTATACCAGCCCCCTATTCCTGATGAAGCGGACATGTTCATACCCCCAGAGCCATCCTCTTCCTTCAGGTCTTCCGGCACGGAGTCTCCTCGCCCGCCATCTCAGGTCCCTATTGTTGTTCCGGGCCCCCAGATCATGCCATCGCAGCCTGCACCTCCCATTTTCGTGTACCCACCTTCTCAGCAACCTGCAAGGACTGCAAGCCCCGGATTCTCACCACGTAGCTCGCCGCGAACACCACCTTCTTTTCTGCCTGCTGCTCCTAGTGGCCAACCTACAATAATCAACATGCCCCCACAGCCTGGCGTCATGGTCCCAGCAGCTCCCACGCAGCTCCCATTTGATCAGTTTGGTCGACCACCGATCGACGTTCTGGCTTCCCCTCGTCCCCCGGCTTCAGAACGCCCTGAATTTGACGATCGTCGAGAGGGTCCCCAGCAACCAATAATCATCCAACCACCTTTTCAGACTGTTGGACCTCCCATGGGGCCCCCGATGGGGCCTCCCATGGGACCTCCTATCGGTATGCCATTCCCTCCTGGTCCAGCTGTAATGTTACAGGAGCGCCGGTCCCCTTCCCTCTCACCTTCACCGACTCCCAGCACTTTATCCCCTCGGCGCTCCTTTGTCGGTCCTGCGTTCCCTCCACCTTCCATGCCTGGTCCTGGTCCTGGTCCTTTTCCTCCGCCAGCCTTTCCCGTTCCCTTTCCGCCTGCGCCACCCACTGTCGTTCTAGCCCCGTCGGGGCGTGAGCCCGGATACCGTAGTCCCAGTCGCCGAGCGTCGCCGCCAAGACCGTATCCTACTTTGTCTCGTGCACCCTCACGCTACTCAGAACGCCCCATCGAGTATTTTCCCCCACCTGTGCCAATTCCGGCTGCCATCCACATCGAACCTACGCCATATTCAACATATCGTGGAAGAACAAGATACTCTGATTCAAGGACCCCCTCTTCTGAACGCGATCGCTCTGATTCTCGTGAAAGACGGCGCAGACGACGACGCCGTCGATCTCCCGACCGCTCTCTCACTCCATCAGATGAGGATGAAAGAGAACGCTGGCGTGATCGTCGTTCTCGACGGTACCGTTCACCAAGTCCTGTCCATCCAGTTCCGGTTGGTGTTCCTACCGACCGCGGGGCCGGCCCTGTTATTCTCCCTCCGCCCGCAGTCACCCATGTACACACGTATCCACCTCCGTCGCCAACAGCTCTATCGCGTTTTACTGAGCCGGAGACTGAGCCGCTTCGGCATCCTTTCGGCGAACCGACTCAGTTCCTGCCGCCAGAACAAATGCCGGTACCTGGCAGAGCACCATCAGGCCGTACTCGACCATCTCGCGCTCCCACCATCATCGAAGCTAGGGGTCCAGAGCCCATCTATGTACTTCCTCCTGGCCCTGGGAGGCCACGGACCGAATCTACTCGTAAGTATTTCTGGATTATGCAAAACACGCAGCTCTTGAGTTCTATTTCTAGCCTATGAACCTCCCATATCTGGACCTGTGTCCGGGATATACGAAGGGGAGGAACCTAGAGGACCTTCCTTCGAGGAGCAAATGCGTGCTGCGAGCCCCAGTGTTCCATTTCTTCCTGTCCTTCCCCCAGAAGTGTCCCGACGCCCTGGCCCTCCCGAGCGACCCGTTCCTCCAATTTCCCGATCAGAAGTGGCACCAGGGGAGATACCAGAACCGGAGACATATGGTCACGTCCGTGACGTCCGTGATAGATCATTGACCCCACCTTCGGAGGAAGCACCTGGCGAAGTCCCTCGTGGCGCTCCTAGTGGCGTTCCTCGTGGCGCTCCAGCCCCGGGGGTGTCCCGCGTTCCTACACAACCTGTTCCTCCTTCAATACCCCGATCAGAGCCGGTACCAGGAGAGATCCCAGAACCAGAGACCTATGGTCATATCCGTGATAGATCATTGACCCCACCTTCGGAGGAAGCACCTGGCGAAATCCCTCGTGGCGCTCCTAGTGGCGTTCCTCGTGGCGCTCCAGCCCCGGAGGTGTCCCGCGTTCCTACACAACCTGTTCCTCCTTCAATACCCCGATCAGAGCCGGTACCAGGAGAAATCCCAGAACCAGAGACCTATGATCATATCCGTGATAGATCAGTGACCCCGCCTTCGGAAGGGGCGCCTGGGGAACTACCCCGTGGCGAAGAACCAAGTGGCGAAGTACCCCGTGGCGCTCCAGGTCCTCCCCTGTCCCGCGCTCCCACAACAAGGGGCGTTCCCGACGTTACCCGTGCTCCATCTGGTCCTGGCAGACTGGACTACGATGACGCCGAGCGAGACCGGCATGAACGCTTTGGGGAGATTGAACGGCAGTTGGCTGACACCACACAAGAAGCTGCAGAATCTGAGATGCGTCGTGAACACGATTTTCAGGAGAAGGAGGCTGAACGGGAACGTCAGTTCGCTGAAGCGCAAGCAGAACGGGATCGTCAATTCGAGGACGAAAGGGCGAGGACAGAAGGTTTGCTCTCGGCACTCTCGCGACAGGCAGGGCCCCCTGGCGCTCCACCTGCACCATTGCCTTCAGACGTGCTAGAAGTGCCAGAACGAGCGGAATCCGTCATCGCGTCAATCCGCCGTGCATCTGCAGAATCCGCAGCTCGCCATGCGGACGATATCAGAGACATTGTACAAGGCGAGCGAGAGGAAATGATGAGGCAACTGCAAGGGGAACGGGAAGAGGCACGTGCTGCGCGAGAGGAACTCGAACGGCAAGTGCTCGCGGAACGCAAGCGGGCCGACGACGAATGTGACGCTCGCGTGCGAGAGTTGGAAGAGGAACTCGCTCGTGTGCGAGCCGAGTTGGATCACGAGAGACAGCAGCGTGACCGTGACGAGGAAATGCGACGTGAGGATGAATCCCAGAGAAATCTCGAGCGCGACGAAGAGATGAGGAAGCAACTAAGCGAGATCACTGACCTTCTCCTTGCTCATCGCGAAGAGTTTGCTCGGAAGAAGGAAACTGTGGACGAGCGATGGAGGGAAAAGATGGAATGGCGCGACGAGACGAACAGACAGTTCCAGGATCTCTTCGGTATGGTTCAAAGTATCCTTAATAGTAGCGCGGAAGACAGGCAGCGGTGTGAAGAAGAGCGGCTCGCTGCAGCGGAACGGCCTTGTAAGCGATTTTTTTTTCTCATTCGTCCTCATGTGTTCACCTATTCTCAGCTACGCAGGATATCATGGATGAATTGCAAAGATTACGGGACTTCTTCGAATCTTTGACAAACGGTGAGTACCCATTTGAATACGAAACGATCCAGTGCTTAATCAGGTTCACAGCATGGCGCGACGAAACGGACAGAAAACAGGCGGAGTTGTTGGAGACCGTGCGATCAACAGCAAATGTACAAGTCCCATTCAATGTGCAGGGAGTAAGCGTCATTCCGTGCCACCTTTTAGTGATGATTAACCGAACGAACATTTGAAAGTACCTTGATGAATTTAGCAAATCCTTGGCGACAGAAGTGCGGATGCTTCTCGGCGAAGTCGGTAAACTTCGTGAGGAAAGGCGAAACGTTCAATTGTTGGTCATTGCTATTTCATGTTCTGTTCAGTTGTTTACGTACGAATTCCCCAGTGAAATTGGCACTCTCTTGAGCCTCCGAAGCAAGTACGAACCCGGCGGCATGTTTGATCCAGATTGGTGGGTGTATCCTTTCGTTACGTAGCTTCATCGACTTGACCGTTAATTCACTCCAGGAAACCGAGCACGGGTCCTCTCGCTCCGCAACCACCAGGTGACCTACCGCCTGATGAGCCCTCTGGGCCTCCTCCCGAACCTCGTCAAGGCGCCTGGCGCTCCGTTCACCAAAGAGGTGGATTCAGACGTGGGCGTAGGAAGGCTGAGCCTCGCCCACCTGGAACCATCATTGAAACGACACCACCGGTGGAGCCACCACCTGATCGTGTGCAGACCGCCGGCTCGTGGGCGACTTGGCAAGGTAAATACTCTCAGGTTTCCTGACTGAAGTAGTGCCTGACGCGTACAAACAGTGCAACCTGGCGTCGAATACACGCCGCCGCCGAGTGAACCGACAATTCATCTGGTGCCAGAACCACCGCAACCCCAACGCGGTCTCTTTGGTCCTCGTTCACCACGCTCATCTCCTAACGCCTAACTGAACCTTCTGACATGAACATTTGTCCTTTATGGTATTTGTGATGTATACTCATGTGTGATAAATTGGTAGGAGACGACATTTACGACTCAACCTTGCATATGCTCTTCATGATCATGATTGATTTACGTATCGTTGTTTATTCGACGCTCATGTCATCTGTATGCTTTATTTATCCTGGAATATTTCTTTTATCGCAACCTATTTTCTGTTTCTGAGACCATGAAACGTCCCGACGCGAGAGTCCTGGATGCCCAAGTACATAAAGTTCAACTATCGTGTTACATTTCTGCTAACAGTGCCGTCGGCCTAGCAGTAAGTGCATGTACACAAACCTCTCCGACCATTATATATTCATGAGGATCTAAATTTCCACTTGCCGTTCCCGGATAGACCAAGTGAGCAAGTTCTGTTGCGGTGCCAATGCACCATAACTTAAGGCAGGGATTGACGCAGCCTGATCTTCATCGTTGCAGGGCCAACGCGAGGAGTGGTAGTTGGAACGGCTACGCAGGCGACATACGACGTAGTTCTAGTACCACAGACTACCAGACGGAACTGCACGTGCACGCGCGGAATACTCTGCTCAAAAGCGTATGTTATGTATTTGCCGTCCCACTCTCCTCGCGTGCGCACTTTTCTAGAAGGCGTTGGAGCTTCGATGCGAGTCCTTCGGTGAGGTGCGTGACACCATGGGCGGTGCAAACGCGATACGAGGGCATCGCCTGGTATGTCTCCGGGATAATCTGCAAGTGCTTCGTTGGTAGGCCGGAAAGACGAGACGAGACGAGGGGCTTAGAAGAAAAGCAAGACCTACCTTTCCGTCTTCCACTCGGACGGAAGCAAGAATGTCGTCCGGATCACCGATGCGGTTCAAGGGCGGAATATTGCGCTCATCTGCGTCACGTCGTACAAGGAAGAGGGTGAATGCTAAGTGACTGCTGGCTTTCAAGGCGCACAACTTGAGGTCCTCTTACCATGTATGTGCATCCAGCCGCTGCCCAGCTGTAGTGCGCCAGCTACTTGGATGTCGTCGACTGCCTCCGCAAGTCCTTCGGATATAGCCTCGTGAAGAAGCGGTAGGAAGCGAGCTATAGAAATCAACCCCGCAGGCGGGAGGGAGGGAGGGGGGGACGACGGTCAGTGGCCCGCCGAGAGCGCGCGAAACGAAACGTAAGGAAGACCCACGCACGATTGGGTACAAAGTCATTCAGGCCCGCGTCGTGGTCCCCCCCCGGCGTCTCGGCAGGGAGCCAGCCAAGGATGGTGCTCGACTCGGCGGACGGCGGTGGGTGCGCGAGGAGGGACACGGCGAAGGTGGGGCGCGTGTCCGAGAGGAGCGTAGGAGGTGGAACGAGATGGTAGAAGAGCCCTTTCCGCGTGGGGTCTTCGAAGGTGGTGTTGGTGGGGTGGGGAGAGACCTCGTCCGAGAGGACGCGCGCGGATGTGAAACGTCGGATGGCGGCGAAAGGCGGAGGTCGAACGTGGCCGCGGCTTGCGAGTGTTGTTGGAAGGGGTCGGCGCAGCGAGGCACGTCTGGTAGATGATAGTACGAGGGCACCCGTGCGCTGTTTGCTTAAGGGTCGAAAGACATTTGGCCGCATTGAACGCTCGCTCTGGCGTGTGCAGCGGTGCGGTTATCGCAGGCACGGCAAAGTTCCCACGGGTTGCTTGCCTTACTACGGACATGGCGTATGTTTCCGTTGAATCAGACGAGGTATCTGTTCGATTCTCCCTTCTTTATCTCATCGTATTCACCGCAAAGTTGTCTCGCAGCGCCTGGAGGAGAGCATCAATAAGCGTTAGAATCTCACCTACTTATTATTACTGCAATGCCTGAACGTTGATACTCTTCTCTTCAGCCCTCAACCAGCCTCCCGCAGGCAGCATAGGTGACCCTTCTCCAAGAGATGGCCAAGGAAGAGGTGCGATCCTACTTGTGCTGATCAATATCAACTGTCTAAACTAAACGCCCTCGTAGGCTACATCTCCGATGCCAGCAAAACGTCCTTCTGGAATGTAGACTACTACCAGGACCATTTCGACATCGACACAAAAACTGTCAGTTCTCACTCACCTACCCTCTTACCGCCCACAGCCTCCCCGTGTTCTTCCCGAGAACTAAGTTTCCGCTACTTTAGGTCCTCTTCCGCTGCATCAACACCCTCAATCCCTTCTCCCCAACATACACCTCCCTCCACCTCACGCCCGCGGCCGACCTCTACGGGCCCTTCTGGACGCTCACGACCCTCATCCTCGCCCTCTTCGTCACGTCCTCCCTCGCCCACTCCCTCGTCTCCTTCGTTTCCTCGGATCCGGTCGAGTACGACTTTGCCCTGCTGAGCACGGCCGTCGGTCTCGTGTACGCGTATGGAATCGGCGTGCCCGTGACGTTCTGGGCCGTCCTGCGCTATACGTCGATCAGCGAGGGTTGGGCCTTGGTCGAGGCCGTCGCGGTCTGGGGCTACGCCATGTTTGTCTGGATTCCAATATCGGTGCGCGTGCTGTCTCACTCCTAGCCCTCACGGACAGTCCTTTGATCCGGTCATTCTCAGATCCTCTGCATCATTCCGATCCCCCTTCTTCGCTGGATTCTATGTGGTGCTGGGTTCTCTCTATCTGGTTATTTCCTCGTTGCAAATATCTACCCAGTTCTCGCCTCGGTACGTCATCCTAGTTTAAGTTCTCTGTTCTCTGAGGCTTGGTCCCTAAACCCATTGTATACAGGCGGACCAGAAGCCAGTGCGACTTCTAATTATTGTGATTGCAGTGCTACATACAGCTGTTGCACTCTTATTCAAGGTTCTATTCTTTAGTTACTACATACAGGACGGCATCGGCCCTGCCGACCCAACCGTGTAGCTAAAAGTGCCATAGCACGCGTGCTGCGATGACATCGTGTTATTATTTTTCCTATATCCCGCATGCGAGACTTCGTGGATTGGTCTACGAGGGCATTAATCAGGTGTATTTGCATATCAGGTGTAACGGCACAATAACATATATATATATCCACATCGTACCCTAAAATGTCCTTTCACTCGCTAGCGTTTCCTGAGATAATTCCAGACATCGCATACGGGTCCTTTTCGGAAACCTCGCGGAATCGTTCGTCTACATCCGGGACTGGAAGGGGGAACCGGTGTCCATCTTGCTCTGTGGGACCACATGGTGCGGAGGGGGCAGAGTACGTCAGTCAAATGGAAAAACACGGCGAGGCCGCCAGTACCACGCAACGGGGCGCACACGCCAAGTAAAGACAAAACGTCGTACTCACTCTCTGTCGGCGTCGGCGCAAAGTGGAACAGATAAATCATATTGGGTTCGTCCACGCACACGCCACACATGCTCATGCTCCAGTCGTCCCACTCGATCGCGACGAGGCCCCGCGTGAACTTCTCGCGTATAGTACGCGGCGGCAGTGCGAGCTGGGCAACCGCCGCGGGACTCTCGCGGGACTTGAGCGCCGCGTCGACCCACCCGCGCTCCGCCTCGCCCGCCGCGCGGCGCTCTCTGTCCTCCGGCCATCGCGGGTGCGGCGCAGGCGGCGCGACGAGGTCCGAGTACGCCCACAGGTCGTGCAGCGCGGGCGTCGCGCGCCGGTCGCCGGCCTGGATGCCTACGAGCAGCGGCCGCGTCGTACCCGGGTGTATGCGCAGCGCGCCAAGGGTCACGTTCGCGCTGTACTTGTACGAGATGATCTTGAAGAAGGGGCCGTACAGCTGGAAGCGGAAGGTTGTGTCCTTCAGTGGGACCAGTGGCGGTGGCGGCGAGGCGCTTCCCCCTTCCGGTGTTGTTGGGGGAGTAGCGCCGTCAACGGCCATGGCGTCTTCGGGGTTCGCTTCGAGCGCTTCCACCACCTCGCCCTCTTCGTCTGCACCCCCAGCAGCGGCGACGATTGCCGCCTGTATCTCTGCCTGCCACTCGCTGTCGGGACGGAATTGGTCTATTTCCGACTTTGGTACGCGCTCGGGCCACAAACGGAATTGCACCGTGTGCCACGGGTCCCGCATGACGACATATACCGACACAGGCGGCGGCTCTGCGTCTTCCATTAGCATTGCAGCCACGTCCTCACCATCGGTGGAAGAGGGCACGGCAGAGATCGTGACATGGAGCAGGGGGGACGACGTCGCAATGGTGTGGACAGAACGCGGCCAGGCGACATGCACCTCGTCGGTTCGTGAAGACTCGTCGTCAGGAATCTTGTACAGCTCGAGTGCCAAGGGCATTGAGGCATCCTTTTGGTCCGTTCGCACGACAAGGAGCTCCCGCTGATGTGCGAGGATGCGAATTGCACGAACGTCGTAGGTGAATATTCCCTGTGGCAGCGCACAAGTGTCTAAATATGGAATGGCAGGCTAAGTGGGCTAAAATCTCACATTAGGGTGGACTTCCGACACTTCCTCCTCGTATCCAAATAATGCGCCGACTCGGATGCGGTGTACGTTGCGCGAAACCAAATTCTTGAAGAGTATAAGCCGTTCTTGAACGGCGATAATGTAAGGCGCGCCGTCGAGCATATCGAAGTCGGTAAAATCGAAAGCGCTATTGGAGCGGATAACTGTGACGTTACGGAAGGGCGGTGCCTGTGCATCGATACGTGCCGTGTATGCGTTCGATCCTGGAGGAAAGCGAGGGTCCTCGGCGATGTGGAGGGCGGAAAGGGGACAATGGAGAACATTAAGTTCGTAGCGCACTGGAACAGGAAAGTCTATGATGTGATCCTCGCTATAGTCAGAAACATCTATCCTGTGGTGGAAACGTTCGATTGACGAAAGTGTGATCAGCGTGAGAGACAAAGACGCACCCTGCCATACGATCTGCTTCACGTTTGGGTTCACGACGCACGAAACTAATCATGATCCCCATCTCACCCTCATGGCGCATATATTTTACCTCAAGCTGGTACGCCTTTGAAGGGATGGCTATCTTTGCCACCGGGTATGCTGTCTTTACGCGATGCTCCATCATTAAGAGCATCAGCGCATACCGATTCGTTCCTTCACGAATCGATGCAACAACGTATTTTCCACCGGGGACTAGCTTCACAGACATCACGTCCGCAAATACACAGAATCTCCAAGCCTTATAAGCTTTGGGCATGGTACTCCGCCAGTTTGCTTCTGCGGCGAGGGCACGGATGACCATACGTTCTGCCTCGAGGCTACTGAGAGCGGGGAAGGAGTAGCGAATCGTCGGAGGGAGGGGCGGAAGTGGAAGGTGGAAGGTGCGCAATACGCGCTTCCAGACCATTGGCTGGTGCGTAAGCTCGTAGAATAGTTTGCATACCTTGAATCAATGATGTAAGTGGAGGTGTGATGCTGGACATCAAAAAGCAGGCGTACCGATCTCAGACGTAGGATGTCCCGAACGCAGAGATGAACGAGAATAAGGTCGACGAGGGTGTCGTTTGGGATAGACAAAAGCGTCAGTTTCCTGCGCGAAGCTGTGTGGCGCAGCACCGTCCGACGTATGAGAGGGTGAGGCATAGAAGACATTGTGAGCTGAATGACTCTGAACCGACCTGAGAGACAAAATATTAAATAGGCCATGGAGAATGGCCAGGATGATGGTTAGCGGGAGCGGGAGTAGCCATGAACTTGAAGGAGACAATAATCTTCTTGTCCTTTTTTTGAATTTCCGTAAGCGGGGACACAAAGACGTTGAAAGTAGGAGTCGTATCCAGGCCACTGCATTTCTTTAAATCTCGAAAACAAGGGGGAGCGGATAGAAAGATAAACGACCAAGGGCAGTGTCAAAGTGGCAGATTGATCGTTACCCTTTCCGTGTACAATAACCGGCCCGCCAACTCCGCCCGCGACTGGCCACAACTTTTCCTAAGCCGCTAAGCCGCCAACCGCTAAGCCATCATGTTGTCCGTCCTACGCTTCACACATACTCGTGCTTTTTTCTCGATTACAAGGTCCCTGTCAACCGTGACATCTCCGTCTCGCCAAAATCCCTTGTCCGTTCTCAATGCTGGCATCACGTCAATCCCTTCTTCCCCCACACCACAGTCAATTGTCGCCAGGTCTTCCCCGCCTCCCGCCTTGGACATACCCCCAGCGGAGGACCCCCTTCTCCAATTCATAACAAATACCATTATGCGCCACGGGAAGCGTAAGCGCGCGTCCCGCACCGTCTCGCGTATGCTCCTCTGGGTACATTCACTAACCCGCGCGCCACCACTCGAGATCATTCGCGAGGCTGTTCTACTTGCAGCCCCCGCCGTACGCACCATGTCGCACACCCATGGAGGCAAGATTGTCTCCCGCCCCATCGCGCTCAGCGAAAAGCAGCGCACGCGTTATGCCGTAAAATGGATTCTCAAAGCGAGCGACAACCGCTCGGGGCAGACCCTCGAAGAGCGACTCGCGAGGGAGATCATCGCCACAGTACAAGGAACCAGCTCAGTCTTGACCGAGAAAGAGAGGGCGCATACGTTCGCTATGGTCAATAGGTGCGTCTATTCAGACTTACACTATATGCCGTGCCTGAGATTGTTTTCTCCCAGAGGGAACGCGGGGGCACGAGTTTAAGGAATAAGGACTTCAGCTGGCTTTGGTCATTTGCTTCAATACACATGGGGCTTAGTCTCTACTGCCTTGGCGAAACCTGCGGAATACACTCGTCACGGACACATAGTGTCACTACTATCCCCTTCATCATGTCTCGTTGGCAACACATCCTCTGGGAGAGCCAGGGTATGCACCTGCAAGTCCATATACTATAATGTCGCGGCACCACATAATATCCAGGCTTGTGGGGAGGGCGCTTAATGACTTGAAAACTATGATAGATTGCCATCACTCGTAATAATAGTAGCACTCCGCGGCAAGTTGGCGGTGGAAAACAGACCGAGTATCTAGGAGGTAACGTCATCTGGGAGGTATAGGGTCAGTGCATCCGTTGTGTTACCCACCAGAATCCTGCGAGCTTGTGGCATACACCGGCAGCTGAGGGCTGGCAGAACTACATGTCGGCGATGTAGGAGCCATGACGGGATCAATGCATCCCTTCCATTCAAGTTGTTCATCAGACTTCTATTTTCTTCTACTTGACTTGCCAGTGCCAGTGGCTCAGCCTCGTCAACATCCTCTAGTCGATCTATCAACTCCTCGTCCTTTGCAGGACTGCTTCAGACAGCTCATACTAATAACTGGGTTTGTCACTCGGATTGGCCCCAGCTCGACGACCTCTCTACCTTCGACATACTATACCATTCGTTGTCGGTGTAAGGATATCAATCGACGTGCGCCATATTATCTGCGTACACTGGGAAGCCTTGCAGATTTTAAGAGCTATGTGGGTCCATGTACCTCCAGCGGAGTCCGTAGACTGTAAGCACGGATTGAGGCGATCGCGTGAACATCACCTTCTGGCATGATTGCTCTCGGACGTATATCAGTTGGGAAAGTGTACTAGTCACTAGCTTGACCGCGTCCTGATTGTGTCCTGTGCTTCCTGATGTACTTGAATTCGTCATCAGTCCCCTGGCGCGAATTCGATGATCGATGAATGGAGCAGCACGGCGATCCCGTGACCGAGCTCTGTCTTCGTTCAGCGTTCAGACACGGTTCGTGACTAGGACACCCGTCGCTGCCGATTCCTGTTGAGCGTGATTCTCTGTTCTGTTCAGATGTTGTAAGCTCGGGATTTTCGACCTGAGGAACGGCGACTACTAGTATATATGATTGTCACCCTCGCAGGGATATCGAGTGCCATGTACCACACTGGTACACCACGTTCCTGCACAAGGTTTCAGCGCTTCAGCCCATACGTGCGGGAGTGCGAGTCAAGATTGAGAGGAATTTATTCACGTCGAATTTCATAACCGCTGTCAAAGACTTACATTCTTTCATTGTATCTAGGAAAGAAAAGAGTAAAATCTATCATCGTGTTGTTATTCCTAGAGGAATGTCGGAATTGATATTCCATGCTGGTGTGCGGGCGGCAAAGCTTGAAACCGTGAGGTGTTGGGCCTTTTGGTGATGCGCAATATTCTGGCGCCACGAACGTGTGCGGACGGTCCTGCAACACTTTCCTTTCTTTTTTTTGGAGTAGCGTTTATTCCTAGTTTTGTCTTACTTTACAGTTTGACTACTACTAAGAATAAGTGCCATGCAGCAGGAGACGATCATCAGCCCTGCACGGCCGCTGTAGCCGGCCACGTGGGTCGGTTGTGAGGGAAAATGCTGTTATGCACACCCCTGTTACGGGGTAGTGTGGGACTCAGGTCACGGTGCCGCCCACAGTGGGGGGGGTGACCTCCTAACCACTAAAACCTCACGGGAGGATATTTGGGATGTCCCTTCTTTTTGCTCGGACCTGTTCCCAGGTATTCTTGTAGAACTCTGTTTCATTTTGTTGTGGTAATGTCGTCATCAGTGAGCCTCGTCGTGTTTTGTTGCTGGTTCATCGCGTTGGGGCTGTGGGGGGGCTTGGTGGCCCTTCCTGGTGTAGGAGTCTCTTTGGTGTAGAGGTCCCCTTAGTCTAGGGGGTCCCCTTGGTGGGGGTAACATGATGTGGGGGTGGATGACGATGCATCGCGGATGTGCTCCTTGCCCAGGAAACCGTGGGAAAACCCGACCATGGTGGTGGTAGCCAACACTTTCCTTTCGCTTCATTCGTCCGTAAATGGCAGGGAGATGATAACGTCAGCAATCCACGTGCGATATTCAGTCAGTTAGGTTAGAGGACAAGGACTCCTGTATGCCAGCTCCAACGCCGCACCGCACGCCGCTTCGGCGCGTATCGCAGGGCTCCCTTTTCGCGCTCTCTCGCTCCGGCGCGCACCCCGACACGCCGCACGGCCTGGGATTCCTCGGGCCCGCGCTCTCAGAGCTCGCGGACGAGGCAGAGGCACTACGCGCGAACGTCGACGGACTGCGCGCGCTCAGCGCGTCGCTCGACACGTTTAACGAGGCGTTCGCGAGCTGGCTGTACGCGATGAACATGAACGCGCTCACGGTGGAATGGCCCGAGGTGCGTGCGTTCCGGACCCCCTACTAGTACTTGTAACGGGACGTAACGTCATGTTATTTCCCTCGTGATGTATATATATTGTGTCTATATAGGCACCTACCGAAGCATCGTTCGTCCTTGCGAAGCGGAGGGCAGGTGCGTCTTTATTGATGTTTGGTTTTGTCTCACCGAGGTGGAATCGCTGAATAGAGGAGGATGCGCGCGCCGCCGCTCAAGAGCAGAGACTGGTTGACGCGGTTGCTACTGCCAAGGCGGATGATACGACGAACACGGCCCTCGTCGAGACTACGACGTTTGCAGACGGGTCTCTCGCGCCAGAGTCATCTAAATCTGCTGCCGGCAAGGTGAGGAAGAAGGGGAAGCCCAAGTTGACACCGAAAGAAAAGAAGGAGAGAAGTGTGCGTGTGTCTCTCCCCTCGCTCGGATAAGTTGTTTGAGCTTATCTCCGGTGTGCTATGAAGATGGCAATCGACAAAGTCATCTCGTCGCTTCCGCTCGAGTTCCGCGGGAGTGATCCTGTGAGTACCTTCGGGATTGTTGGAAACGCGACAATGTCACATCGTTTAACGCAGAGTCTACGTCGCAACATTGAGATGGTCATTGAGCGATTGATGGATAACGACAGCAGGGGACTCAAGCGTGAGTTCATCCAGGATTTATGCACATGGATAATTTCTCATCCTCACTGGTGAGGACAGTCATCGACATGGTCGTGCCTCCTGACCTCAATCAAGCGCGAGTCAACAAGTGTCTGATTGCACTCGTGAATCGGAAAATCGTTACGAAAGATAGTAGTACGGTGCGTGGAAGAGGTACTAATCAAACACCGTTTGACGCTGAAATTAGTTTTTCACAAAGGGGACAGTATTATACCATTGGCAAGGTTTGGCGACATGAGTCTGTATTATGGGGTTGCGTGTATTCCTTATGACCCGAACAAGGATGGTGGATGCAACGGGACGAGGACGGCAGAGAGCGCCGCGGCCGCGTTGTTATACCCGCGTCTGATCGTAAGCGTGCAGTGGTCCGTGCGCGCCCCGCAGCCTTTATAAACACGCAGGTATGAGTATAGGAATCTTCATACTTACCTTGATGGCATAAATCCCTTCATGTACCTGGGTTTGTGGGCCGTGAGGGCCTCCCATTGCACGGCGACCCTGTCCTCAGGGGGAACTTGCAGTTTGTGTGGGCTTCGGTTCATGCACCGTCTCAATATTTTCCTGTCCCACTCCGGCCCTCGGGCTGGGTGGGCCTCTTTTTTGTTGGTACATGGCCCTAACCCTAACCCTGATTCGAATCACGGGAGTTGGATTTACAGTAAAATCATCCATGGAAGCCCACCACCTAGCGTGATCTGAGACATTGTACTGTGGACCCTGACCGCCAGATGCACGAGGTGTCAAAGGTGATGGGCCAGAATTTTGACTGCATCTCAGGCATCGAATGGCATTCTAATGGTCTAAGACTACATTATATTGAACCAATACATCGGAACAAATACAAGTGCACAAAAATGAAAGAGTCAGTACGAGCTCTGCCCCAAACAAAGTACAATGGGGGACAAGAAAGCAGTTCCCTGCCCCAATGGGATGACTTTTCATTATGCATGTTGGCAGAATCGTGAGCTATGCTGGAGTCGAGGGGACCATATGCGCCACGCACCATGTCGGCAAAGGCTTCAGTCGTCTGTCCTCATCGTGACCCTCCTCTTTCCCCGGGCAGATGCAGACGGCCGCTTTTGCGCTCGCGCGCGCGACGGAGACGCGCTCCGCTGAGTGCTTCGGATCTCCCCCCCTCCTCCTCCCAAGAGTGCCCACCCCACCAAACTCACGATCTGACGCGCCCCGACGCCGATGATCGCCCCGGAGAGAAACGCCACGCCGAGGAACGTGTATAGCGGATAGAGGGCCTGGGAGGCGTACACGGCGGCGCGATACGGCAATAGGACGCAGAGGTCGAGGAGGATTTTAGAGGATATGATGAGCGGGGAAAAGATGTAGACGGTAACGGGGACGACGAGCAGGAGTGGGGAGAGGACAGAAAGGAAGATGTTGTTGAAGAGCCAGACGACACGCGAAACGATGGATAATACGGCAGAGAAGGCCAGTGTCACCAATGGTATAATAGAGAAAATCGGCGGAGAGGTTTGTCCTCGAGAAGGTACGGCTGTTCTAGCTATCGCGGAGGATGAACTTTGCGCCATGGTGGACAAGACCAGGCCGGTAGACAGGATTGCTCGGGAACAGTCACGATGATTGGCATTGGCATAAATCGGGTCCGCTGTGATCTATCACGTGAGGGGTGTGCGTCGGACTCCAAAACACAACTTGTTGAAGGCAATACTGCACCCATATGTACAAAAAACAACCAGGGAAAGTGCGCCGTCTACGTAGAGTGGTGTGGGGTACTCATAGCCTACTAGGTAGCCACATATGCGCACGTCATGATCCTCTAAATGTAACTTCGTGACGCTTCCAATCATTGTACCATGCTGCATCTCACGATACAGGCCCGAATACTGATCAATAGGCGTCCTCCATGTGTAGTTTACTGTCACACTTCCGTGGTCTGCAGCTTTAAGCCATTGCTCGACATGATGCCTGACTGCCTGCCCGCGCACAATATTGTAGTTGCCTCAATCTAGGATTCAATCAGCCACAGGGGGCTTCAAGTCAGTCGTCATGCGTTCCATCATCCTTACGGGCAATCAAACGAAATGCCCACTTCCAGTTGCACCTTTTATACCCAAAATGAAAAATTCGCAACGATTATCGCGATGATAGATTGGCCGTCCCATGATCGGCCCGGACCTCGATGGGGATGGACGGAGTAGCACGCAACCTCCATCACGTTGGTCGTGACTCCCATGGGGTTGCTAATGACCCACACATACACCAACGAAGTTAGTCATCAGAACACCGCCATCTTCCGTGGCGAAGGATCAGAGCCACAGGAGTGTATTCGGGTGTTTTAGCTGCCAAGGAGACTCGGAACTCGGCGTAGGTGAGTACAGCCGATGCCGTGCCGAAAAAAAGAAAACGATCGGCCTTCGTCCTCGGCTGTGAGAGTGAGAATAATAAGACGATGTTGATGGCCTGCCAAGCAGCGAGAGCACCTTTCCGTTGGAAGGGCAGATTCTCGGTGTCACGGTAACCGGACGCGAGGGAGGAAGCTAACACTGGCAGAATGAAACTGTCCCTTTGGAGGTCAATGTTATCTGCTTGCGATAGGGCAGACTCGGAGCCTCAGCGTGTACGGTTTTGCCATAACACCACTAGTACTGAGTGCTGACCTATGGCATTATATTTCGTACCTCTCAACAGAAGCCGAAAGCAAGGGTACAATATAAGTTTATACAAGGGTAAAAAGAACAAAGATGAACTGGTAAAACAATTGCAGATCGCAGCGATACGCAAACCCATGTGTATGTGTAAAGAATAAAAATCTAGACTATACGCTAGACCATACCGTGACGCTATGCGCCCACGCCCCCCTCAGAGTAGCTCGGCGGCGGCGCTTCAAATCTCTCCGTGCGAAGTTCCCGCATCTCTCGCCGAAGAGACTCGACTTCCGACTGCAGTCTCCGAGTCTCGGATCCCGAAGTCCCCCCACTGGTACTCTGACCGGTGACAACAGTCGAAGGCGAGGTAGACCGGCTCGGAGATCCATTCGACGAAGAGGATTGGCCGTTGGACTGTTCAGAACTAAGCGCCTCCATGCGCAACCTCGCGAGCTGCTTGCTGGACAGTCCAGCCGGGACGGGTGGCACCGGTCGCGGGTGTGGAACCACGGCCTGGGGGGGCAGCGTCACGGTAGAGGAGAGGACGTGAAGGTCAGGAGCGGGTTCTACTTCGGGTGCCCCAGATAGTAATTGTTGTTGCACCACCAAGGTCGCTGGTTCATGGTCAGTCGCCTCGATAGGGTTCGGATTGAAAGGTGTAATTCTCCCCCCTGGGCCAGCTTCCACGGAAGCTATCGAAGACCCGACGGATTTGCGTCTCTCTAGTCTCCGGCGACGCCGTATGAGGATAACAACCCCAATCACAGCGAGCACTAGTAGTACAGCGGCGACACCTAGGATCCACCCTGTAACTTTGTGGGAGTGCCCAGATGTCGGCGTCTGCGTCACCGTCCCAGCCTTTATTGGAAGAACCTGAGCTCTGAAAGAGAAAGGTGGTCAGGAAAGATGAATAGAGGAATCCGTTTGCTACGAACTTTAGAGCCAATGGCGCAAACATAGCACCTTGTGCGGGACTAATGAACGTTAGAGTAACATTAGTTAGTAACCTAGATAGGAATTCCAAGGAGCCCACCTAGCTGCTCCTAGGACGGTCGATCCGTCACTGCTACTATAAGAGAAAGGGAACACATCCGTGCTGGTATTGAAGGACGCCCGGTTGTGGACTCTCGCGATGAGATTTGAGCGCAGGTCTTGACTTGGAGTCATGGCAGCGGTAAAGAGGTCCCAGCCTATAGCAGGCTCAGCCAAAAGTATAAAGTACTATAGAGATACTCACAAGACACCGCGACGTCTGTGTCCTGAAGAATATTATCAACCGGCATGCCAAAATTGCTGAAGGAAGACGTCAACGTGACGTTGTCAATGAAACTGCTATGCCCGTTGTACACCTGTAATATACTGTATGAAGTACGACATGAAGGAAACATACGCGGATACTGACCGATGATTCCACCAAATTAGTGCCTAACCATACATCCGCAAATAGATTGTAACCCAAAGTCCATGAGTTAGTTTGCCCGTACACCGCAAGAAGGTGGCCATTGCTTAGCGCAAGACTCTTCCATTGGTCATAGAGCTGCGCAGCTGCATTCTATTGACCGAATTAATGTCACTGGGTAGTATCGAACAGACCAGTACGGACGGAGTATCTCTCGGCATCGTCCGATTGTTGGACGATTGAGCTCATTTTTGACATGGCTTCAATAGCAATGATGCCCTTGATGGCAAGATTCGTTTGGTTACTGACAGATAAACTATCCGCCGAAATTCTTCGCGCGTCATCAGCGGTGCGTTATCCGCCAACGTGCTCAAACATCAACTTACTGATCATGAATGAACAGCGTGTTAGTTGTCAGATAGTCCGCCCATCTGGTCAGCAACTGATACTGTCAAAAGTCTGTCAGATACTGTCAGGAGGGTATTACAGTTTCCACATACATATCCACTTATCAGACTTCCGTCTCCACTCGCCCGCGCTTGCGCATAAGTCATAATCAACATGTTCCCAGTTTCTAACGGAGAATACTAGTCAGAAATGCACAAAACAAGAGTGGGATGTACAAACGTTCAACCCCCTGATCATTACTCGAGTTGGTGCCCGTGACATTCGGGTAACTCGATCCTACATTATCCGGTTGAGTATCACATTATTGGTCTTTCTGCGGGACATACCTAAATCGGCGGCAGCAAATTGGACAGTATACTTAGGCGATGCTTGAAACCGAAATAGGGGTTCAAGTAGAGGCGCGCCAAGGGAAGGATCAATATACATCAAAGCGGGAAACGCGGCGTACAGCGTCTCAACAGCATTTACTCGGCTGCACGGTCCAAATTCCGTCTCTCATATGACGGATAGAACAGCTCAGGGACTCACTTCGAATTGGCCCCACCAATATTCTTCATGAACATCATCACGTCCGACGCGTTGAGGTTACCGAGAGCATCAATCCCGATTGTGAGTTGGGTGCTGCCGTATACTTGGGGAAGTGCAAGAGATACCAAATCCCCAAGTAGACTGTGGACAGAAGCCGCATCCTGGAGTATCTTCTGGTCTAGTTGTTGAGCTGTAGAAGAAGCATTGGTAAAGTTGCTTAGGAAATCGACGATCTGTATCTGGGTCTCAGCCACGCCATCTCCGTATGAGATCCCACCACTAACCAAGGGACCGTCTTGAGGGTATTGGGACTTGTAGTACAAACTACGTTGCATCGAGGCACCAGATAGGTCAGTATAATTGATGGCGGGGTCTGTTGTGTAGCCGACTGTCCAGACAACGGGAGCCTGTGTGGCTTGAATACTGCCAAGGTCGCGCGATATGGCAAAGACAGCGAATGAATCGGAGATGGCCCGGAATGCTTTATCTACTTGATTGTCCAACACTCCCTTGGACTGAAACAAGCCACGCGAGATATCATCCGCCGAAATCTTGAAAGTGACACCATTTCCCTGAATCACAGATCGTTAATAACGAGAAACAGGCATACAACGACCACTCACCATTTCCATCGCATAGTATAGCGTACCCCACTCCGCTTGCTCGCTGATCTCATTAAACACCGCCGGTGTCTGCAGTCTGACAGTATGGTAGACGACATTAGTGCTGTTGTTTGCGCTCCACGTAATCTTTTGAGTTCGGTCCCCAGAGTTCCACTCTAAACCAAGTTGCGGGAAACATGACAGAGATTCTAAGGACAATTGCACGCACCTCCGCTGACATCCGAATACACTTGCACAGCATGAGATAGGCCATCGAGTGATTTCGCGGTGAGCGACATGTATGAAAATGGAACGGATTGCTTGACCCAATCTCCAGGCTTCGAATGATACGTATGTGGATGATAAAAGCAATAGGAACGCGGGAACGAACCTCGATCGGACTGAGGAAGGTGAGGTTGACTTGCATTTGTGCGGCTTGTGCGGTGACGATGGTGCGTGTGGGTGTGACAACGACACTTGTCTGGTTTACGGTACCATTGACGACAGACGACACTGGATCTCCCAGGAACGAATAGGTCGTGCCGTCAACACGTACGAGGACAGACCACCCAAGGATCTGAGAGAAATAAAAAATGAGAATTGAACGGTCAGCTGAGTTGGAACAAACCTGTCTGGAATTAAAGGTAGTTGGCCATAGTTGCCCGAATATGCTCCCATTTGTGACGAAGTCCCAAGAAGTGAGATATGGAGAGCGAACAGCAAGAGGAATTGCTGCTGGAAATAGAGTCTGCTGAGCTCTCACGTTGAAGGAGAAGAGAACGGTGAGGAATAGCAAGAGCATCGTGTTTAATGTTGACATGGTGGAATACACAGTATTGTTAGATCGTCACAGACATCGACTCTAGGCAAAGAGGGAGGAGGGTGGTGTTGGCCACTCGCAGAGTGGTGCTGGAGTGTTACGGAGTTCGAGCAAACGGTGAACAGAGTGGAAAAGCAGCGAGGGCAACGAAACCCGCTCATGATACCTAATTCGATGATGATCGATGATCTCCACGGCGTAGGTAAGTCGCCTCGGATGAAGGCAGTGCGAAACGGTTGCATCGTTGCCTGTGACGGAGCGCCTCATTGGTTGACGCGTTTTCCGTTTACGCGTAATACAGTTTCCACCTCTTACAAATATCCGGTCCCTGGTGACAAACCCATATCAAGAGGTCCGGGAGCTTTTCATTTTCTCCGCAGTGTCACCAATCTCGGGGCCTTGAACAAGTGCCGAACTATGTTCGAAAAGGCGTGCGAATCGCGGTACCTGCGGAAGCCATTGAAATCAGACCTACAGCTACACTGCCAGTGGCAAGTGATGGTATCACATCTGCATTGATGCAATGCCAGACTACGAGGAACGGTCGAAACTGCAGGTAAACGTGGTAAACGTATGATGCGGGCAGGACCCACAATCGATGTGCAACGTCTCAGTCCACGCTGGGCTTGATGCAGAACAGAACACACCCCTGGAAGTGGTCACCGGTCACTTCTCACTTCTCGCCCTTGTCTTGTTCAACCGTCACAAGCGTATACATCTCACATTAGTGATTTTCCAAATGGATTTATCAAACAGTCTTGTCTAGTGAAGCCAGTGAAGGGACCAAAACACGCTGTTGCCATGTCTACCATCTGATCGGAAATTCTGTACTGTACTGCACAAAATGGAAAGAGTGATAATGTCAAAGTGCCCTGTCTCCTCGGTATGACGTATCTTGTTCAACCACCGAAGTCTCTGGCACCAAAACGCTGCTAGTTGCCTTCGAATCATTCAACTTTTTCGCACTGTGCAGCGACTATTTTCTGACAACGCTGTAAGCACTAAGGTTGATTGCGTGAGTGAGTTCGGGAGGAGAGAGATTAGGAGGGTTGAAAAGGATCATATTCGCTTCATTGTTCTCTGTGTCTCCTTGTTTTCATACGTACAGGAAGGTTTATATAGGTTAAAAGTGCTCCACTAAACCGAACGCAGTGGGGACAGGCAAAGTAGTAGGCGGCAGTAAAGCTGTGAGAGATAAAATAGGAAAAGAGATAACAATTCAGCAGGTGATGGGACGAGCAGCTCGTCTTACACTGCTTCATTGTGTTCCACGATCATCTTTGGCGATACTAAATCATCTCTATTATATTTTATATCAAATGTTTAGTGCACTTTTAAATTGCAGCGCCTTGCAACCATCCACCCTCAGCTCAGTTCTAAGCGGAGTTTTAAAACTCCCTTCACAAAAGAAAACAAATTTCCAGTATGAGAAGCTTTTAACAGGTTATTCGCGGGATAACCATCGCGGATTCACAGCTCAATGCAAAGCATCTCTCGGGGCCCGTTTTATCCCTGCCTTTGGAGCGGAGCGCTCGAAGGGCGGCACACACGGCGTAGCGCTGAGGTGACGTAAGCGTAGTGTGAACGTGAACGTGAAATCCAACTGTACTATACTCTCACAGACCTTTGCTCGAGTACTGGGCCATCTCAACTCTGCGTTTCATTAACCCCCGAAAGCCACTTTGAACGAGGGTGTGGGGTGTAGAAGGGCAGATGCACAAGCAGGACCAGTCAATTGGGCGCGCGCGTCTGCCAATTCCAATTCCCAATTCGGTCGCACAGCGCTGGGTCACAGCCCACGATGGAAACGCCTGGTGGTGCCGTGCAGCCGATGCCCACAGTTGCAAATTCACCCAGTTTAATACACCGGTTGACTCGTCCAGCCCCTCCGCTACTTGTGCTGTTTGTCGGAGTCTTGCAACTGTCCTGCACCACACTTTCAGAGGCCGAGCCCACTACAACAGCCTTCCCCAGGTTCCTCCCATCCCTGCCTAGAGTCGATGCTCGTAACGATCCAATAGTACCATGCCTTTCATCATATCACAATTGAACAAGATGCTTCTACTATCCCTCGTCCTTTTTCTTGCCCCAGCCGCAAGATCCCAGCAAACTCTATTTCCTGGAGCCGTTCCTCTCGCCGTTCGTTCTCCATATCTCAATTGTTGGAACCCCATTCAAAACTCGAGCACATTTGGTCGATTCTGGCCAACGACCTATGACATTAACGGGGTTTGCCTCTCTCCGTACGTTCTGTTGGTGGAGAAGTTCTCACCTTCGTTTGGCTCAGTTACTTGGATGGACTCTCTTCGCGCGTATCGACGGCCTGACTTATTCATTGTTGGGTGCAGACCTCGGCGTCAACGGCACCGCCAACCTGACAGATATAGTGATCACCCCCACAGGCACGCTAGTCGTTGCAGAAGCCGCGCACATGCAAGTCAATCTTACATTCCTAAGTCCTATCGAGGTTCGTCTGACTCTTCTCTTGCCTTCAACATCTTACATACGCATTATTCAAGTCGGACTGGGTCAAGCAATCCATCCCATTCTCATACTTGTCTTTCACCGCAAAATCACTCGATGGTAACGCTCATGCCGTGCAAGTGTATTCGGATATCAGCGGAGGTGCGTGCAATTGTCCCCAGAAGCCTGTCGTTTCTCCGCAACTTGGTTGCAGAGTGGACCTCTGGGAATCGAAGCCTTTTGATCAAGTGGAGCGCGACGAACTACTCCAACGTCATCTATCACAGTGTCAAACTGCAAACACAGGAGGTGTTTAACGAGATCAGCGGTCAAGCGGAATGGGGTACGCTATACTATGCGATGGAAATGGTGCGTGATTGTTCTATGTCTGTTGATCGCATAAATTCAAGGCCTGCCATTCAGGGAAATGGTGTCACGTACAAGATTGCAGCGGACACTGACTCCCGCCCCTACTTTATAGCCAATGGAACGCTAGACAACCAAGTAGACACAATTTTCCGTGTCATTGACGATTCATTTCCTATCTTTGCCATATCGCGGGACCTTGGTAGTATCCAAGCCACACAGGCTCCCGTTGTGTGGACAATCGGCTTGACAACAGACCCTGCTATCAGCTACACTGACCTATCTGGTGCTCCTCCAAGCCAACGTAGCTTGTTCTACAAGTCTCAATACTCCGACGATGGTTTCTTGGTTAGTGGTAGGATCTCTTATGAAGATTACATAGTAGCTAAGACCAACGTGCAGATCGTCGATTTCCTGAAAAACTTTACCAATGCTTCTTCTACAGCTCAACAACTAGACCAGAAGATACTCCAGGATGCGGCTTCTGTTCACAATCTTCTTGGGGATTTGGTATCTCTTGCACTCCCTCAAGTATATGGCAATATGGAGCTCACAATCGGGACTGATGCCAATGGTAACTTCAACGAGTCGGATGTAATGATGTTCATGAAGAATCTCGGTGGAGTCAATGAGAAGTGAGTCAACAGAATCACGTTATCCGTTATACGGAAACAGAATCTGACCTGCGCAGCCGAGTAAATGCTGTTGAGACGCTGTACGCCGCGTTTCCTGCTTTGATGTACATTGATCCCTCCCTTGGCGCGCTTCTACTCGAACCCCTATTTCGGCTTCAAGCATCGCCTAATTATAGTATCCCATTCGCTGCTGCTGATTTAGGTATGTCCCACAGAAAGACCAATGATGTGGCACTTAACCGGATAATGTAGGGTCAAATTACCCGAATGTCACGGGCACCAACTCGAGTCATAATCAGGGAGTTGAACGTTCGTAGATCCCACTCTTGTTTTGTGCATTTCTGACTAGTATTCTTCGTTAGAAACTGGGAACATGTTGATTATGACTTATGCGCAAGCGCGGGCGAGTGGGGACGGAAGCCTCATAAGTAGATATGTATGCAGAAGCTGTAATGCTCGCATGGCTCTATCTGATGGGCTTTTGACAGTATCGGTTGCTGAGTAGATGGGCGGACTATCTGACGAATAACACGCTGTTCATCCATGATCAGTAAGTTGTTGATTAAGTCTATCGACAAACAACCCACCGTTGATGACGCAGGTCTTCAGCGGATAATTTATCTGTTACTAACCAAACGAACCTTGCTATCAAGGGCATCATCGCTATCGAAGCCATGTCAAAAATGAGCTCAATCGTCCAACAATCGGCCGATTCTGAGAGATACTCCGTCCGTACTTGTCTGTTGGATACGATTCAATGTCATTGACTCATTCGTAGGATGCAGCTGCGCAGCTCTACGGTCAATGGAAGAGCCTTGCGCTAAGTGATGATCACCTCCTTGTGGCGTATGGACAAGCCAACTCATGGACGTTGGGTTACAATCTATTTGCGGATGTATGGCTAGGCACTAATCTGGTGGAATCATCGGTCGGTGCCCATGTATACTTTTTTCATATTGTCCCTCATCAATCTCAGGTGTACAACGGCCAGAGCAGTTTCATTGACAATAGCGCGACGACTTCTACCTCAAACAGTTTTGGCATGCCGACTGATAATACAGACACAAGCATCGCAGTGTCGAGTTAGTGTATCCATAATGCCTCGATCGTTTTGGCTAATGCTACTCCAGGCTGGAACCTATTTGTAGCTGCTATGACTCAGGATCAAGACCTGCAGTCCCGTCTCATCTCGAATGTCCACAAGCGCGCGTCCCTCAACATCACATTTGACGTATTCCCTCCAACATATGATCCCATTCACGGAACTACCCTCCCAGGAGCGGGCAGGTGAGCCACGTGAAAATTTCTGGCTGAGGTGTAAATTTAAGTTATTGTAATCCTCATTAGTCCGGCGCAAGGTGCTATGTTTGCACCATTAGCTCTGAAGTTCGTACAAAAGTGATCCCTCACCTTTTCTTATGTCTGATCTGGTTCCTTCCAGGGCTCCTGTTCTTACAATAAAGGCCAATGGGGTGGATGGGGGCGCGCGGATGTCATCAGGAAGCTCAAGAACATCCGCTGGCACAATCGCGGCAGCTGTTACAGGTACCGTTGCTGCAACACTTGTTGTACTCGTGGTCTTCGCACTTGCGCGGCGTCGGAGACGAGGAAGACGTAAATTTATGGAGTCTTTTGATCTTACAGAAGATAGACCACCGGTGGCGATCACACCGTTCGAACCAATCCCTCTCTCGGAAGCCTATTCTCATGATAGCTCGGCGACCTGGACGGAGCAGCAGCAATTACTATCTAATCCTCAAGAAGTAGGCATTATTCTCGAGCCCCAAGACCCGTTCTCTACACTACCTCTCGTGCCTCTTCGTTCAAGCCTGCGACCGGTTGCACCCGTCACGGGAGGCCTTTCTGACAAGGAGCTTGCGCGGTTACGTGCAGAAGGTCGTAACGCACAAGAAACCTTTCCTCACTTGCTATCGGATGAGTCTCAGCCCACGTCTTCTTCGGCTGTCATCGTTCAGCAGGGTAATACACCATCGACATTCGAGACTCGGAGACTACAGTCAGAGGTCGAGGATCTACGGCGAGCGATGCAGCAACTTCGTACGGAGAGATTTGAAGCGCCGCCGAGCTACACTGAAGGGGATGCGTAATCTGGGTGATAGTCCTTTACACATGGGTTTTTTTGCACCTTCTAGAAACGCCGGGATGGACAGTTAATTGGTTTGTACTGCAACACTACATACGTTTTTCCTCCGTTCCGTAACTTATTGTGAAACACATCGATTGACAATTGCTTTATTCTTCCAATCCTTTTCTCCCTTGTATAACATACTCGGAACTCTTATGCATGAGGCTCACGACGTTGTTGACATACGAATACCCAAACCTACTTGCGTATCTATTCAACCAATTCCGTCATTGTCATCACGGACGACTTCAGTTAATGTTCAAAATACAGAAACCTGCATTTGAGCCTGATACATCCGGGTTTAACACGCATCCACGAATGAGGCGAACACGAGCCGAGAGTCCACACTGTGTGATATGTCAAAGAAAGTTAATAGTGTGTCGGCCATAGTCCCCCGAGTCGCTGTTAAGGCGTGTCCGATCTACTACAATCAATCGACGTCCACTGGCCCCTTAAGACCATTCATATATCATTGAAATATTTTTACATTACAGCGTCGTTCACTTCACGGGCTTCAATTCAATCATGTCGTTGAACGCCCACCCTTTGTATGATGTCCCCTCTGCCTAATCCTGGCGACACCGTTCCGTTCCCACAGAAGAGGACGAGAAAGACCTGGCTCGTCCTTTTTTTTCAGCCCGAGTTTCGGATGGCGGCCACTGGCAGAATGTGCATTCCTACGCCCATGTATCTCTGATCGCTCGTTACTCGTGCCTCGTGCAGAACTTACTTACCCGCGCGCACTAGCATATACGGTATGATTCTGACCATCGTCAGTGTCTCTTGCAGATTCACTGGCAGATCATGGCCATAACTGACGGAAGTTGCGTGCAACGCCCGAGTCCCTCCCCCATTCACATCAGCATTTCTGCATAAAACTTTTTTTCACTTATGAGGAAAAAAGGTAAAAAATGGTGAAAAGGGTAGAAAAGGCGAAAGAAACCTGCAATCCAAAAAAAAGTTGATTGGAAACCTAATTTTCAGGAGGAGAGAGGTACAATAAAACCCTCTTTTTTTAACAAAAGTTCAAAAGTCAAAACGTTTTTGCCTATTTTCCTGTTGCATAGTTCGTTCGGCGGCATGATACGACGGTTCGATTACTGTAGAAGCCCAGGCCAAACAATTGGCTGCCACGGGCACTAGTAAGCTCACAGAAATTCGGGTGCGATCGAAGGGGCCTGTCAATGATGGATTATTTGTTCGATTACGAAGAAAAATCCTTTGACAATACTGAACTGCAAAGCACCATAGTTAATACTGTATATGTGAGGTTCGGAATGAGGGCACCAACTGAGTGTAGAGCGGTTTTCAATGATGCATTTGTCTTCATTGTCAGCGCTACGCATTTGAAATTTTTTTGTCGGGCAGGCGGGACATTTGTGTTTCACGTTGACAGATTGTCACGGAGCCCACCGCATTCACCACAACATGACTATCGTAATAATAGTCCAGCACGTTCAGGGTTTAGGCTGTCAGGCATGATGAATGATGACCGGCGGAACACTCGGTGACAAGCGCAACCTAGTAACTTATGCGGCTCATGGTTTGGGTTCATGATGTCCCCCGAATCTGCATATATGAAGATCAGAAGAGCTGTGTGAACATGAGCTCAAACTGAAGCCACGACCCAAAAAAAATTTGCATTACACAAAGCCCACCTAACCTCCCTGTAGATGACACATTGAGACGTGCATGACGGCTTCCCCCCAGAACAAAATGGTCCCCAACACGTGTGGGGGGCGCCGTAGGTCAAGGTGCGTAGTACACAATACCGAAATGAACAGTTATCCCACGAAAACAGCGGGCGCGCCAGGGGTCATGCCTGGAACTGGGTAGGCAATGTGATACCACGCTGTAAAGTGAAACAAACAAAGAGAACGTAGAACCTTTGTCGGCGAGAAAGCGTCCGACAGGAGGCGTTGACCATATAGGCTACTATCAGATCTAAATGAGAATGGGGTGAAGAGGGTCAGACGACGTATCGCCCTATGCTTGACATGTCAAAGTTGTCAAGTGTGTGTCCCGAGGTGATACTAGGCCATATGATATCAGACGTAGGATCGTCACTGAGAGAACCTACCTGCATGAGCTTTTGGGAGACTGAATGAAGAATTAGTGCTGCTGAACATTCGCGCTGAATGGTGAAGATCTGATACAAATACCCACTCCTCCGCCGCCACTCGGCAAAGGAAAGAGCTAGTACGTATCCTTATCGTGATAAGGCTGTGGACCTGTATGAAAATAGCTGGATTCTGATACAGGTTCTGATGTGAGGAGTGTCAGGTGCCGTCGGCTTCGTCCGCGTTCCGTTGGTCCTAGCATCGCCTACTTCTACGCCTTGATATTGTCCCCCGGGGTCTAATTCCCATAGGAAATATACCCGTAAGTGGGATATACGAGAGTGCGAGTTCCTCACGTAAATGTCATTGTGAGCCATGTCGACGACGCACCCCGCAATGATGAGCTAAATTTTGAAAGGCCCTTGCAGACACTGTCGGGCCCGATTAGTGATGCCGGAGATCGGTCGTGCTACTAGAGCTTATTCAGGTTGGCCTAATGTCGACAAAAGAGCTCGGTCCCATGCGAAAACGGCGGAAGAGAGTCGCCGCGCAGACGAAGGGCAAAGGTAGCTTCTATAATATCCAAAGGTCAACATATCACCTGTGCATACCATTTTGGTCAAGTCCTTCTTCGACCTCGAAACCACTGCCAGAAGAGGTCACGAAGCCTAAGGACGGGGCCCGGCGACAGTACGCCCCCGAAAGTCACTTCGTCACCTTCACCGTCAATCTCCCTCCTACCCAAACTCCCTGCTCCACTGGCAGAGCCGCGCAACCGTCCCCCAAGTTCCCGCAGGATGTCCTCCCCGCTCTCCTTGTACGCTCTAGCCAGCTCGACATCCCGCACGTAGTACGCCCTGCGCACGGCATACGGCGCGAGCGCATTATACTTGCGCACGAGCGCGTTGACCTCCTCGAGCGCCGACTCATGATACGCCCTCTCGCGCGCCTCCCACTCCCCGTCCCTCAGCGCCCGCGCCTCCGCCAGCGACAGCTCGCGCAACGACGGCCGGCTTCCGGAGAGCGTGAGCATGCGCACCGCGCGGCGCACCCACGACTGCTTCAGCACCGAGCGGAAGCTGGCCACCGCCGCCTCGAGCTCGCCCTGGATTTCGACCCACGGCGGCGCGGCGCCCTGCTGCTGCACGATCCGGTTCATGAGGAACTCCTCGCGCGCGATGAACGGGTTGCGCTCCCCGCCATCCTGCTGGAGGGGCTTCCCGCGGCCCTTGATGGTGCGGAAGTGTCCTTGCAGTCGCGCTCGCTGAGTGGAAAAAGGGGTCTGGATTTCAACATCGGCTGATCGAGCGCACCGCGTTTTGGCTCACCTCGATGCGCTCCTCGACCAGACCGGCCCACCCTTTTATGCTCACAGGGTTGGGACGTGCCTGGACACCACCACTCTTGGAGATGCCGAGCCGATAATCTAGCGTGGACTCCCTTGCCCGGGTGAGCCGTCCCGCGATTTCCGACCGCTTCTTCGCGTCGCGCTCTTTCCGACGCCCGCGGTCGTCATCCGCCTGACCATTTTGAGCGGAACGCCGCGCTGGGATTTCAACGGAAGATGCAGAGCCAACAGCAGGAATGTGACCATAACGGATTGACGCCGTCGCGTGCGAGGGCACCTTGAATGTGGTGAGCCACGGCTTGTGGCCCTCCACCGCGGGTAAGAGCGGTTCCTCAACTCGATGAACCTGGGGATGGGAAGACAGTGTAGTAGAAGGGCCTTCTGATGCAGCCATCAATGACGTTGCTGGTTGTTCCACTGTCACCTGTGGTGGGGCGCGACGCAACTTCTCCTCAGCGGTCTGGAGTGCTCCGGTGCGAAGGGGTTTGTACTTGTCCACAAGCATGCGCAGCACGACATCCTCTACTCTCTCATCGCCTGTCCAGTTAGGGTGCTCCGAGGCCGTCCTCCCAGGGACTGCGAGGCGAGGGGAAGGGGTGCCTGCCTGACTCATCCGTTCCTCCCGTTCCGCATCGGCAAAGAGCTTAGAGCTTGCGCGATGGTCGACATTGTGATTTCGCGTAGTACATGGCAGAGGTGTGAAAGATGTACGAATTACTTGGACTGACCTTGGGATACGAAGGGGATGGAGGATGGCACACGAGACAAGGCTCATTTTAGAGTGATTGATATTTGAATTTGCAGCGCGGCAGTCATTCGGATCCCGGTCTTTGCGGGCCGTCTCCCGCTTCTCTGCTAGATCCCTCATTTTATACCGACACCTAAAGACGAGCACCACAGCATTCCTGATCTCTGTGGACTTGTGGATCACATGGAAGTTCTTCCCGCCTGTACGTGCCAGTGCGTGGCTTTGACAATTAGAAACGTGCAACCAGTCTCGCCAACGATGCGAGGATAACCCTCATAGTTATCATCATATCTTTCAATAACCTCTTGAATACGTATCATATGCTCCCCATGAAGTGTAGCGCAGCAAATTCGCGATGCCCAATTGCTTGTGTAATAACTTCTGGGGGCGCCGGGTCTGGGTGACCCCTGGAGGCACGCCTCCTTTTGTATGAATTTGGTGTGGTGTAATTCGCTGGGGGCTCGGGTCGGTAATAATTTGACGCAAGTAAAAGCTCCCTTGTGACACATGCAAGCCCTGGCAGTCATGACTGACTAGATGAAGCAATGGCCAACCATCAGGAGAATATCCATCAGCTTTTGACCTTTTTGAACTTTTTGGAAAAAGAAAAGGAGGGCTTCTTTGTGCTTCTTTCCTCCTGAAAATAAACTTGCGAATGAACTTTCTTTGAGGTCTAGGTTCCTTTTTGGCTTTTCGACTCGTACGAGTCCAAAAAGTAAGTGGTAGTGGTAGGTTTCCTGATGATTGATGCAGGGCATGCATAAAAACACGCGGCTCAAAACAGTGTACAGTGTGCTGAGGACACCTGGTTAAGATGGAGACCATGCAAATCGATAAATATTCCATCATTGATACAACAGAAGTTGGTGACTACTTCTAGGAGGGATACAGCATTAAAGGAGGAGAAAAGGAAAGGCGAAAAGTCATAAATTAAGCTGAAAAAAAATCGACAAGGGTAGCACCGCTCTTTGGAATAGCGGTGATCATATTCCTCCGCCTAGGACGCTACCGATAGCGTATCTTCCAATGTGCTGAGCGATGCGATGCTCGAGCAGCTCGAGCAGCTCGAGTCCGTGCCCGAATTTGACTCGTCGGATTCGCCGACTTCAGAATCCGTGAGCGGCAAGTCGTCATGTAAAATGGAGTGCCAGGTCTCGTCTCTGGGAATTGACGACGAACAGTGCGGCGAATGCCCCGAATAAGAAGCTCGTGATGACGCACGATGCCGTCTCGACCGTTGATGGAACCGGTCCGGGAAGAGCTTGTGAGTCTTCCGGCGGAGCGAGAGGGGCAAGTGAGGAGGCAGGTGCACGGAGAGAAGAGGATTCTGGCGGGTCGGCTTCGTCCGCAGAGTCGTCCGATCCCGACCGGGAATGCACGGACATGAATTCATCGGTGAGGAGTTGCAGCTCGCTGACAACGCCTTGCAGCCGTGTGACTTCATTGAGCGCATGGATGCGCTGCGCGTCCCGCACCTCTTCTCCGATGACATGGACCATGGATTGGATGAGATCCCAGATCTCCGTGTGCTCGCGAACCCACCACTGGCCCGGCCAGCGAGCGATGATGTATGCAAGCTCCGCAACGTTGTCAACGGCTCCTTGGAAGTCCTTCAATGCATACTTTTGGAACCATGGGCGAAGGAATGCCATTGCCAGGCGCACCGAACTTGTAGTCGTGTCGCGTAGCCGCACTTCAGTCGATGACCGTAAAAATTGTTCTGACATCTGCTGGCAAAATTGTTGGTACCCCGAACGTTGTTGGGTGACATCCCAGGTCAGATTGCTGAAGAAATTTTTGTCTTCTTCGTTAGGGTTAGGGTTGAGGAAATATGACGGAAGTTTCGGGACGAGGGACAGGATGGGAACGGAGGACAGCACGGCTGTGCCTGGCACATAACCATGGATAAGGACATCTTGCGCCTCCGTTGCAAATCGGTACCACTTCCAGTGGTCCTGATGTCGTCTGAATGTGACTATTAGCGACGATATGATGAGCGATTCGTGGATCCTCACTCTTTCGGTGTTCCCTTCCGTAGCAACTCTAACGCCGTGACTGCGCGCCCTGCGACTGCCTTCGCATCAATTACCGCGATCTCTATCGCCTGCTTCGGGTTGCTCTTGTACCGCCGAGTTGCCTCCCAAATTGCCCAGGCGAAACTGAATGAGGTCGTGACGAATGGAGACGACGACTTTTTCGACCAATCCATGTGGTTGGCCACGTCAGCGTATGTATTTGGTATCACCGACTGATCGGGGGACAGCGACGATGAGCTTGCTTGGAAGTCTTGTACAGTGTACCGATAATTATTCTTGAATTTCTGGCCAATGAAGAACGGTTCGGAACTGTCGAAAAATGGGGAGAGCGCCTTGGGGGTGTAGACGCGGAAGAGGAAGGGATTGTTCTCGACTAGCGAGTCAAAAGTGAGGTCTGGGCCAAAACCATACTGAGGGAGTGCACCGAAGCCCAGCTGGAATCGGCTAGAATCCTTAGAGTCTGCGGATGAAGAATCCATGAGAGAGATGGTGAGTGTCAGAGAAAAGATGAAGCGGGGGAAATGCGACGCACATCGATGGCCTTTTACTATCGTACGTCTCGCCTCGTGGGTTCAATGCAGAACACCTTACTCGGACGCGAGGCCAGACCCACCGGACACGTGAAATAAACGAGGCACCGGTGACCCGCCATCATTCCGAGTCGGTCGGAATTCAGCTATCAACGTCCATTCGAATAGTGATTTCCTATTCAACTGGTTATAGAAGTCGTCTGGATTACCCACAGGTTTTGTGAATGTGAATGAGATGAGAGTGAGCGCAATGAGCCTACTAATCCCGGAGTCGGCGTAACTTACTCGCGAAGAAAGTCACATGAGTCCAACACGCAGGTGGCGCTTGCGTGAAATCAATCAATTTTAACGCTGTGCCGTCATACGTTTTCCATGAGGCTTTCGATTTCAGGGCTACCACGACAGGTGTCCAGTGAATGTGAAACTGCGTGCTCTTAATTGATATGTGTCATATCCCAGAGCGGCTGTGTCACTAATTGTTTTGTCTGTTCATTAATAGTTGTACGGAGTACGGTAGGAGAATATGGTTTACGGCCGCCCGCCCAGGATCACGGATCAACAATGATAATGTGAGCTAGTCCAGTCCTGGAATGTAGTCCGTGAGTTATGAGAAGTACAGCCCAGCTGCAACTGAGGTAGCTTCCCTTCAACTGTCTCATAGAAACTCACGCGACCGTTTGTCAGCCTCATGTCCGCTCTAGCCAGCAACCTTTGCAGTGCTCGTATGACGGAGGTTGTCGCTGCCTTGACTCGGGGTCTGCACTGTTATTCACAGATCCACCGTGGTCTCTAGACCCTAAGGAACAGTGGCGATTGTGCGGATCGAGGTCACCTGAGAGAAGGTGACTCCCTTCGTTTTTCCGGAATGCGGAATGCACTTCCCGAATGTGAGACACAATGGCATCATCTGTGCCTCGGCACAAGTTGTCACCCTGCAGCTTGTCTGCAGTGTTTGTCACTCGTTACTCGCTGGTCCTCAAGTCCGCACCGAACCCGCGTGATTAGCTGATGAGCGCGATGAGCACTAAAGACGGATGTGCATTCATCATGTGTGCCAATGACGAGTTACGGATAATAGAGCATTGTTTTTGCTCGATCGAGGGTCCTCTTTCAATGCAGTCAGCTAGATCTCTTCTCGACCGTGTCTTTACCTCGCGACATGTCTCTACTCTATCATCACGATATTGATTGGTATTTTCCCGCTGTTCTTGTTGCATACCCGACAAACCCTGGTTGGATTCATTAAATTAATGCAGCAGTTTGCCAGTGCCAAACGGGCTGTCACGTGATTTGTGCCCTATTGGAGCCACATCATTATATCAGGGTCTCTGTTCTGCGCCTGACTCGTTGGTTCATCAGCCATTATCGCGTCCTCCTTTTATCTTCTCTGCTTCTCTTTTTAGGAGCTTTCCCACGATGGCTGCTCAGTCTCCCCTGATTTCAATTCCGAGGAAGGGGACAGACGAAGTTGACTGGACTTCTCCAATCCGGACCACCATCTCTCAGTCATACGGAGAAGATCCTGACAATTATGCTACGGAGTGTGCTTCTCTCCAGAGATGTCGGCAGGATGCCGTCAAGGGAGCCGGAAGCGACATGACCGGTGCGTATCCCTCTTTTTTGGAGACGGATGTTCCAACACACGTTAGCCCGCGACTTGCTTTACAAATACTTCGGACAACTCGAACTGCTCGAACTGCGCTTCCCGGAAATCCGCGTCAATTTCCCGTGGCGTGATGCATTTATCAACAAACTAATCGTCCAGACGTCCCTTGCCTACGAGAAAGCGTCCATCATATTCCAGATTGCCGCCACTCATTCTGCAATTGCCTGTTCCCAGAGCCGTTCAGATCCAGAGGGACAAAAGCGCGCTTTCTACTATCTGCGCTGCTGCGCTGGAATGCTCACATATATCAATGAAAACTTCTTGCATGCACCATCTACGGACTTGAGCCGGGAGGTCATAAAGTTTCTTGTTGGAGTTATCCTAGCTCAAGCTACCGAGGTGTTCTGGGAGAAATGTCGTGACGAGAAGAAGGGTAGTGCTTTGGTCTTCAAAGTCGCATCTCAAGCCGCGGCAATGTATACCTCGCTCAACGAGGAGGTCAAGGAATTTATGGGAAAAGGTATCTTCGATAGAAATTGGATCTCTGTGCTTCAGGTGGGAACAATGTAACCGCGGTTCAAGTCTAATTCGAGATTCTGACACCTTATTTGCAGATCAAGGCCAAATATTTCGTCTCTATGACACAATTCCACCGTGCGCTGGCCGACAATGCTGCTGCGAAATATGGAGATGCTCTTGTTCGCTTTCAACTTGCTGAGGCAGCAGCCAAGGAAGCACACAAGCTCGCGTCAAATTTCAACACTATGTTCCTACCACAGATGTCCCAAAATCTACCTGCAGACGCCGGTCAGTCGCTTTTGGAGTTAGCAAAGGCGCAACTAGCACTTTCGACGGAGCGTAGAACAGAGGCCCAACGGGATAACGACCTCATTTATAATGCGGTGTTACCTACTGCAGAAACTCTTCCTTCTGTCGACAAGACTGTAGTTGCAACTGCGATTCCCATTCAAGAGGTATATGGTAATCCCGAGGTGCAAAAGGTCATCGGCCAGGATTTGTTCCTGCGCCTCATTCCTCTGAGTGTACACGAGAGCGCAAGCATATACTCAGAAGAAAAGGCAAAGCTTGTCCGTAGCGAAGTTGAGAAGGCTGAAGGTGCCGCAGGCGAGGTACGTAGCGCGCTGGATGCCCTCGGGGTCAAGGCTGGTTTGCCACGCTTTCGTGCCATGGTCGACGGTAATGTCTCAGGAGAGGACGAGATCCCTCTTGATGTCCGCCGATATCGCGACGACATCACCGTTGATGAAGAACGCGAAGGGGTGGAGACGCTGCTCAAACGACTGGGGGAATCAAGACAGTCCGTGCGTGCCGAGCTGGACTCAATTGGACGGGATCTGGACACCGAGAATCAAGAGTGCGAGGCCATGCGCGTCAAGTATGGTCACCTCTTTACTCAAGCTCCATCATCTGGTTTGACCAAAGATCTTCGCGCCAACCTCAAGAGCCGTCTCCAGATGCTTGATGCCGCCGGGGCGTCAGATGACCAGGTACAAGTATTATGGGATTCTGCGAAGGGTGATGTGCGGTTGCTCATTTCCGATGACGTGGAGAATGTCTTCAAGGAGAGTGCCGGCGGTCACGATCGACGCGAAAGCTTGCTGGATCTTGACACGGAGGATGATGCAGAGAAGACGAAGATTGCGCGCCTCGTGGAAGACATTGACGAGAGACTCGGACGTCTGAACAAGATTGAGAGGGAAAGAGACCAGACACTTAAGGATCTTAAGGAGAAGGTAACACGCCGCTTGCACACTTTGGAACGCTCACCATATCGCCATCGCAGATCCAAGTCGACGACGTGTCTCACCTTCTACTTCTTAGTCGCCGCAATCCGAATGTCGAACCGACGATCTTTGCCGCGGAGCTTGAGAAATTCCGCCCATACCAGCAGCGCCTAGGCCAGACAGTGCATCATCAGCACGCCACGATTCAGGAGATCACACAACTATGGAGGACACTCAAAGATCTGGGAGGACGTGGAGGAGCGCGCAAGTGGGACGAAAGAGAACGACGAAAGAAGGAAAGTGTTCGGAGGTTCACGCAAGCTAGCGAGAAGTATATGGAAGTCAGAGATGGCCTCGCGTCAGTAGCCCTCCGCACATCCCGCTACTTACCTCTGACAGCGCTTTTCGCCAACAGTAAAGGCCTTCAGTTCTACTCCGAGTTGAGTGGCTTGTTACCCGCACTCCGTCGCGATGTCAAGGATTTTATCTCTTCGCGAAAATCTGAACGCGACTCGCTCGTCGCACAACTAGAGACACAACAGCGACTGTCGGGACCGGGAACGTCGTATGCATCGCCTCCGCCCAAACCACCCCTTGGCCCGTCAAGCTTGGATCAAGTCCTCTCTTCCCTGTCCCTGAAGAGTACCCTGGCACCACCGGCACCACCCCCTCCACCGGCGCCGTGGACGCCCACGCAGAAGGCCGCTTACATGGGCCTTCCAAATTACACCTCACCGCCGCCACGGTCATATCCATCTCCCACCCCTCCTACTTCCCAGAGTCCCCCATTCATCCCGCCACCTCCTGGCCCCAGCCAGTTACCTAACGTTCCGCAGCCCACTCGCACGCCGTATTCACCCCCTCCACCTGTACAATCACCTTATGGAGTTGTGCCACCTCAGCCGCAGCGCGATCCCTATGCCGGCCTAGCTTCCCTCGCCGGCGCTGCGCATTTCCCCATGCCGCCTCCTCAGCGCCAGCCGTCTTACCTCATCGCTGGTCAGCAACAGGGCCAAACGTACCAGTCGCTCCCGCCGCCAGCGCGCACGGTGTACACGTACTCGGCTACACCCCCTCTGCCTGGGCCAGCAAGGCAGGACAGCGCTGGCTCGATCCTTCCGCCACCACCACCCCCGGTCAGTTACTCCCAGCCGCCCCCTCCGCAGAGCTACGGCGTGCGTTCTTATGGCGTCCCACCTCCGCCTAGCCAGCAGCAGCCTTACGGTGGGTATGGTCAGTACGGGCGCTAGTCTTAGCTCAGTATATGTATATGTTGTTACTGAGGATGGAAATTGTATGATGAGAAAGTCAGTGTCGCTTACGCCATTACGGAATCGAGAATTTATTTATGTTCTGTGGCGTCCGGACGTTGTACCATAAAGGAACAAGTCTGTCACCACACAGTGCCTGCGTCTTGACTGCACCTGTACAACAAAAAACAAACGATTGGACTATGTTTTTGTCTTTTCTAGTACAACATTGAAATGAGAACAAGACACTGATCCCCGGCCCAAGACTAAGACCGACTCCCGTTTCCTAATTGGCACAGGAGGTCAACGCTGATCCGATTGAATTGTTTTTTGCTTTTTCTCCGAACCCTTCGCGTACCGGGCCTTTCCGTTCAAGCGCTCGGCACTACATCATGTCGACGTCGACGGACTGGTCGCAACGACGATTTGTGTACACAGAATTATACGAGGGACAAGGTTCATGACATGATGCTTCGTATGTGCGTCACCGATTCCGTGAACACGAGTCAAAGAAAAGCCGTCTTTGCCGGTCATGAAATTTCAATGAAATGAAAATTCAGAGAAGCCCAAGCCCCATGAAACCCGGGGGGGGGACATGTGACAAGCGATCGACACCAGATGTAGAGACTAAAGCTGTTCTCGTGTCTTACCGAGTCCCGGAGCGAGCTGTATGTCACAACCTCATGGCGCGTCCCATGGTGGATGGCTGCACTGATGATCTTCAAATAAGTCGATCATGGGCTCACCGCTTCCACAAGAAGCTGTCCACGGGGTCCGCGACGCCTCGGCAGGCTTCACGAACAAAAGGGTGAAACGAAGCGGAAATTTCGCATTCACTATCGTGGCTTAATCGTACACCACTCGGTCCTGGATGTTTCGGTTCTGCATCTGACATCTTGCGAGGGAAACGTCACACCGAAAGCGTGAAACGCAACCTGCCGCGAACCGAGGACTGAGCCAACCTGGGTCACCCCATATATCAAATACATCAGCGAATAGGCTCACGATCGTGGTTAGACCAAGGTCGCTGCCACGCCATCAGATCCGGAACGATAGGACGGCAGGTGGTTACTCGACCGAGCACTTCGTAACTGTGGCGCCTCCAGTAAGTGAACTCCCCTTTGGCTAACCCGTTATCCGTGGGATCACTTGACAGTGGATCAGCGAATAGATCGATTTGGCTTGGTAAGAAAAAAAAAAGGTCAGGATTGAATGCACTGTTGTTATCGCCGCCATCTGCGATAAGTGTGCGCTCGAATGACATTTCGTAAAATGGAACCCCTCAAGGTAAAAATGACCGCGCACGACAAAGGGAGTGGAACAGACATTAGAAAATGATTTGTAAACAGCAAGGGTTCGTACAGATCCAGCGCGCTTACTGCGATGGGGTCGCCTTGCCGGCACTGGCATCCCCGCCGTAAAGAACTCTTCTTCCCAAAGAGCCGGCTCGCTCTCCCTCTTTCCTTGTCAGTGCATATAATCGACCAACTTTGTCATTCCAGCTTTGTTTGATCACTTCCGTGAATGGCTTCATTACGATACGGGCGGCTGCCGGCGGTGGAGGGTTGTGTTCGGCTGGGGGTGTGATGAGCCTCTGAGAGAGCGCGTGTAGGCTGCAAGGATGAGAAAAAATTATAATTAACGGGGAACGTGTAGGGACTCGTGAGAAGGACTAACTCCTCCCGGTGTCGATTTGTCCTAAAGAAGGGCGTAAGGGCGATGTCAAGTAACGCTAAGGGAGAACGCACCTCAACTCGATCAAGTTGGAGAAGCCATAGTAAATCTAGAAAGTTGTGAGGAAATACAGCGCGCCAGGATAAGAATTCATACACCGCCAGCGACCAGAGCCCCTGAGAGGGGGCCAATGATGAAGGACATGATGGCTAAGTTGAGTGTCGGTGTCGACGACACACGGAGTGGCGGCCCGGTGCTGCCTGTCCATTCACGTACGGATGCACCAAGTAGTGAAAGCCAATGGTCACTGCTGAAAGCCTCAACTTTGACGTCTTGCAAATTATCTTCTCTTATCTCTCTCCTTCAGATCTTGCTTCAGTCTCTTCAGTTAACCAATCATTTCTGGCCGCCGCGCTTCCCAGGTTGTATCGCTCACTGGGTTTCTACTACCACCAAGCGAAGAGGTATCCTAGAGTATGCTACCCGTCCCGACATCGAAAATCCCACAGCCTTTTTAAAATTCATTCCTTCTCCAAAAGGTAGTGACGCCTTTCGCCGTTATCACGGCGCACCCAGAGCTGGCCACCCATGTTCAAAATATCGGTTGGCTTTGTTGTTTGGGACTAGTACTTGACCTCATCCCCTTCTACTAGACATACGCGTGATCCCTAATACTCGAGTGAAGCAAACGACGCTGCCAGACCCACGTTTCCTTCGTGATTGTATCTCCGCTTTGCAAGTTACAGATTTCCTTGCCTCCTTCACCTGTACTGTCAGGAGTGCACTGCCTCCACTCTTGCCATTTATCCAATCAAAGCCACGTCTTTACACTCTTCGCATTGCGGCCCGTCTCACCGAGGAACAAACTGAGTTAGTCTGTCAGCTCCGAGAGCTCCGCAGCGTCACGCTCGAGAATGCGAGTTCCGCAGTGATGGATGCTCTCCCGAAGTGGACGGAATCTTTGAAGTCTACGTTGGAGCATCTGACGATACACGTGAGCGGTCCCTATACCCCTTCGTCGTACAATTTTCATTCCCCCCCATCGATATCCCCTGCGGATCTTGCCGTCTTGACCACTGTAGCGCCAGTGGCTTGAACGTGCCATGCAGCTGACCTCCTGTTGACTTGTCACCGCGTGCTAACCGCGTCACAGGCAAGTCCGCATTTGAATAGAACCATCCTTCAGCGGACCGTTCAACACCTTCCGAAACTTCGGGGACTCCATATCATTGGTTGTTGGGGAGTGTCCCATTTAGACGTCCTCTCAGTGACAGAGCACACGCCACTCATCGAGAGCCTCGCCCTGGCCATCATGGAGCCGGTGAGTACCGTATTTCGCGAGGTCACTGGCATGAATCGATCGATTCGATCATGGAATTGTCTGTCTGTTTCATGTTTGCTATCCGCGCCATCACTCTAGCTAGCCGACTTATTAGCACAGACCTAGGCGCAGTCCCGAGTAGCGATACGCGTTCTGTCTGTTTTAGCTAATGTCTCCTGACTCGACCTGTATCTGATCAACCGAATCCCCATCTGACTCTCTGTGTAGGACTTCAGTTGTGATTTGCCGCGGACCTCGCTAACCGCGCTCAAACACCTCGCCGTTGACCTTGTAGCTTGTAACTTATCGCCAGACACAGGGAACACGGCTTTGCCGAGTTCGCTGATTTCTTCGGTCCTCTCTCTCACACGCTTCACCCACCTGGCATCGTTGGCGCTGCGCCTGTCAGATCGACAGCTGTTTCCCACCGCACTTATCGAAGAGGTTGTGCAGATGCATGGAACACACCTACGAAGCGTGCGATTTATAGGCTTCACGCTTGGCTCCCAAGCCCTCGCACGCCTGATGGAGTGTGAGGGGCTTGAGAAGCTTGCCGTTTCCGTGCCGGGTGATGATATCGTAAGCCCCTGCCGGTTTTGTCGACATGTCTTCAGTTCTTCAGCCTAGACGCGCAATTACAGTACGCATTTGCGTCCGCGCTGGCAGGCACCGCTACTTTGCACACCCTCGTTGATGTGGTCGAATCCGGAATGCGCGGAATGCGGACCTCCCTCACCACCGATCGCGTCAGGGTGCTCTTGGACGGCGTGCCTTCCCTCACGCGGGTCGTCAGCGAAAATCGGCTCTGGACGGTGAGAGGACACAACGATCGCACGGGACTTGCCCATCATAATCGACCCGTAGTCGCTGACGTTTGGCTTTTTTCTCTTTTTTTGATTTAAACTCAGAACCGACGGACCCCATGTGGTGCCGAGACACGGCTGGAACGGATGAAAAGTTCGAGGGGAAGTGGTTTTTGGTTTTCACCGCCTCTCCTCCCCCTGATGGCCGGTGCATACGAAAGTCCTTGTTGAACAGGCGCCGCAAGGCCGCGGTAATCGGTGTTACCCCGTGCTTTTCTACTTTCTTGTCTAAATTTCAACATTTTTGCAGGAGCCGACGTCTCTTGCCGGGGGCACTTAATCTCGGAATCAACGATCTTTCGAGAAGTGTTGTATTTGCGCGTCTCAGAGTGGTCATTTATCTTTTTGGAGTTAGCCCGCATGATGCTGTCAACACTCCACCCGTAAAGCACAACCGCGTGTGTGGGCCACAGAGGCTGATCCGAGTTGATTACACGTTTCCAGAAATATGGATATCACAAAGCATGTACAAGCGTGGATACATGGGAAGGTTCTTCTGTGGTATAGATGTAAAGATGAGGTGGAGAACTGCACAGGACCTCTCAAACTATTACGTGACCTGTCCATCGATGTGCCCGATACATCGTGATCAGGGCTGTGCTCGTATCGCGGCCGCAGCGCCCATTATTCGGCGGTTTGCTCCGTGGCCGGATAGCCCGGATATGGCGGCAAAATATTACCCTGATAATATGTTCGTACCTCCGGGGCCTAAGACTCGGGGCGCTTCCGAGGCGCGTGTTAACAACGTGTCGAATGCCATATATACATATAGAAAACAGGAGACGTACTAATTGGATGTAATTGGACGAGTGCTTTCATAAGTTCTTGCCCCTGTGCCCGCCCGTTCCCAAGAAGGGGAAAGTAGGCGTACACCCGATATATTTTCTTTGAACCGGACCACACGATCTCAAACGACCAAACAATCTTCAGCAAGCGGCGTTCCGGTGGAGTATCTGGATTGGAGCAAAAAACCCCTGAGTCCACGGACCGGAGCAAAAGGGCTCGCGTTCGCTGTTCGCTCACCTAGTTTGTGACGGTATGCTTTCATGTACACGCGATCTCCAAAGCTGTCATATGAGCCACCTGAAATCAAAGGAAAGGAAATCAGGAACTGCACACGTTGCAAGGATGTCTGTAAGTTTCCGCCCGGCTGCGAAGATCACCCACACTTCTCGAATTGGGGCTCTCGAAGGCCAATGACAAATTGGTCCACCTCAACCATGAACTTGTCCCCTGCCCTTGCCTTCCCCCCCATCGGATCCCGGAGCCTTCGTTGTTCTATCATTGACCGCACGAAATCGAGTAGCTCCAACTGTGCGGTGCGTGCAAACGCCTGCACTGTCTGAGGATCTACCATAGAGTATGGGAGAAATAGCGGAGATGAAGCTGAAGATGCCATTGAAAGGACCAGAGGGTGCTGTCTTGCTTTGAAGGACGCGGCTTTTGAGGAAAAGTGTGAGCGCCCTAACACAAAGTGGCGGAGGCCTCAAGGCGGGCTAGCTTTATAGAGACTAGATCAGCCAAAGTCCGAAGCGGAACACTGAGATGGAAAGTAGGAAGTCAGAAGCATATGCGTGGACAGGTATTTGAGATAAGTTGAAGATCAGCCGGCGTCGATTTGGGTGAGATCATGCGTCGCTATATCCAAGTACAGAAAAGTAGGGCGGGAACGGAAACCCGATGCCAAGGTGAATAGGAATTTGAAGTGAGTTGAGCAGGCGACTGGCACGTTCAAGTCATACCTGTCAAAGTCGACGTCTGTTATGAATGTGAAAAAAATACAACATGCGATGGGCGTGCGCTAAAAGTTCGTTCTTTCCCTCGTCATATGTGTAACCCCTAACCGGTTCTATTTCTACTGCGCTTGCCAACTTGGGCCTGGAATCCGGTTTTGACGGCATTGACGGACCGCCGAGAACCGCAAGACTCGCAGGCCATGAAGAAAATCCGGTTCTCCTTTGTCAGGAGAGTGTCTGGAGACTTGCACGTCTTGCATGTGACGTACTCGACTGACGCCAGGGTCAGATCAATCAGTCGGGCGCATAGAAGGTGTCATGACTTACCTATGTACCTCCTCAACACGTTTTCAATTTGCTTCTGTTGGAACCGGCCCTTGATCACTAATCTCCCCGACCCATCAACTGAGCCAGTCGTTCCCAATTCAGCAAACAAATATTGTATGACGTGTTCTGGCTGACGATGCATACGTCTGCAAATGTCGGTAATATTGGCAAAGATACTCTTCTTGTTACCTTCGCGGTGGATGGAAGGCGGAGCGATAGTGTATCGTTTGCCGGCGGAAGTAAGGAGGGATGGGTTCGAAGCGTGCAGGGATGCATAAAATCGAGTGAGGAGTTCCTGATAGGTATAGTCCCGATCGCTTCCAAGCCAAGCCTGGTCCACTCCCGTTGGGGCCTCACCGCGGTCGAAAACATCATCTCCCAGTTCAGCCTCGTCAACATCATTGAGGTGCTCTCCATCGGGAACGTCCTCTTCGTCATCAGCATTGGCGTCCTTACTCTTCGATTCTTGCAACTCTTTCTCAAAGGCTTCCAAGTCAAAGGTAGCCTTCTTCTTGGAGGACTTTTTCTTCTTTTTCAGCTCGGAAAAGTCGAGATCTTCCGAGGGGATGAGGGGCACAGTGGGTGCACTAGTCGTTGGGGTGGATGTACCAGAGCCATCGTCACCCTGAGGCAAGGGATATACATCAACGGAGTGAATAACAGGCGATGAAATGAGCATACGAGATCAAGAGGAATCTCCTTCTTTTTCTTCTTCTTTTTCAAGTCACCAAACATGGCTTTGAAGTCGTCTTCTTCCTTAACTTCCTTTGGCTCAGACGCGACATCGTCTCCATCAGCCTCGCTCTGTTTCATCTGCTCATGCACCGTCTTTGGACCGAGATCAACGGTATCTCCACCGGTGGTTGTGTCATCGAGGGATGGTGCGGGCACTGTAGGATCTGCATCTGCACCAAGAGGATCCTCTGAGAATGCAACTTGCTTTTTCTTGCTACGCTTTTTGAGCGAAGGGTCAAAGAGTGGCTCTCCAGACATGACGACGAGTAGATTAGCACGGTTCGTCCATCTCGAGTCACTGATGATGAGACCCGCTCAAGGCAATCTCCGGGCTATTTCATTCGGAGCTTAAAAACGCGCACCGCTCTCATCACCGAATCGACGTCGCCAGCGAAGTGTTCAACGCACCCATCTGTTTACCACTTAATCTCAGTCCAATGCTTGCCAGACGGTCTGTAACCCGTCTTGTTGCGCAGCCTTCTCCTTTCGCTGCTCAACCTCAGAGCACGCGTAACATGGCTACCCTGCGCGAGCTCGAGTTACGGTTGAAATCGGTCAAGAATATCGAGAAAATCACTAAAGTGAGCAAGCGTCCACCAGTACTTGATTCGAATGTCATGATGTATTGTTGTGTGTTAGTCCATGAAAATGATTGCCTCTTCGAGACTCGCAAGAGCACAGCGTGCTATGCAAAACGGGAAGCAGTACGGAATCGCCAACTCTGGTTTGTACCCTTGCCTTCCATTTTGCTGGATTTTTTTCACCAAGCCTCTCTTTGTAGAGGTTTTTCAGAACGCTAAGCCGGAGGAGGAGTCGAAACGCAAACTCTTTGTCGTTATATCCTCGGACAAGGGCCTTTGCGGTGGCATTCACTCTTCGGTTTCAAAGGCAACGCGTCGCTCTATAACCACGGGAGAAAACGGCGGGTCAACTGATTCTCCTATTGTGGTCGTTGGTGACAAGTCCAAGATTCAGCTGTTGCGCTCACTTTCTTCTAATCTTGCGATTACGTTCAATCAAATTGGACGTGACCTTCCGACATTCGCCGATGCAGCTGGGGTCGCGGACTTGATCGTGAAGGCCGGTATCAAGTATGACTCTATTGCCATTGTGTACAATAGGTTCATATCCGTGCTAGCATACGAGCCAGCTGTCGTGGAGGTCTTGAATGAGGAAGTGCTGAAGGAGGCAGGTGGGTGACGTTGTTCATTAGCTATCTGGCGAACTTGCCTGACCTCATTTAGCTGGGTTCAAGGCGTACGAGATGGAGGATGACGTTACCAAGGACTTGGCTCAGTTTTCGCTTGCGAATGCGATTTACGCTGCTCTCGTTGAAGGACACGCTTGCGAGATCAGCGCTCGGTATGCCGCTAATATCGCTCCTTTACTTCATTCTAACTCTTTGTGGTTTATAGTCGTAATGCCATGGATAACGCGCAAAAGAATGCGAGCGACATGATTTCCTCATTGCAGATGAAGTACAACCGCGGTAGGCAGGCTGCCATTACTAATGAGCTTGTCGATATCATCACTGGTGAGTTCCAGATAACGGCGTACCAGGCCATCCTGTCTGAATGCTTTGTGTTTAGGCGCTTCTGCTCTTTGAGAAGCTGAAACTACGCGTGTGCCTATGGGAGTAGATTATTACCTTGCGTGGAAGACATAATCCCATAATCCAATAGAAAAGCACAAGTTGCCTTTTTCAAGGGTATTCTTAACACGATATGTTTGAGGTCATCTCTTTCGGTCACGGTCGATCAAACCAGTTATCAGAGTAAGTTCATATGGTTTATCTTGTGCGGGGGTTTCTCTTCGAAGCTTCGAGATGGCGATGAACATAGCCTCTTTCTTCTTCCGGAACGGCGTACCCCCACGTCCCATCGTACCCGATTCCCCGCTTAATATCTCCCCATTCCCTATGACAAGTCTGAGGTACAGTGGCGTTCAAAGGCGGGCAGGCGATAGAAATTTCAATTTGCACCACATTAGCGCGCTTACCTAACTCCGAGTCGACGGCGGCACCTTTCGGTCACCTCCGACGTCTACCGTACAATGTGTGTGCTCCGTTCTTCTGGCGGGTTTATGGCGGCCGTTAGGCTTATCCTTCATCTTTTCCATTACAGGCATAGAACAATATTACCTTCTTCTGCTCCCAGATCCGGCGACCGCCTTGTACTGACCACCTGTAATCGATATCGCACACCCCGTGTTGTGCTTCTCATGACGCTGATGAGCGCTCGGTAGTCAACAATCCTTGTACCTGATTCTACAATCGACCGTGTCTCCTTGATCGGGAGCAATAACAACGAAAAGGACTAACATTCACCCAGTCAGTTGAAGGTATGGACCGCGTCGATCCTGGTTCGTTATGCCCAAGACAGGTGCCGATTGAGCCGTCTCGTGTTGGAAGGAAACATGCGGGAACGACAACGTGTGCGCCAGCGTGGCATCCTGCCCTTTGCTGCCCACTTAATTTTTCCAGCCAATGAACATATCCATCCGCACTAAAACCAACACCGTAATCATATCCCACAGTAACAACTAACCATTTCCACTCATGACAGTTGAGGTATGCTCTAGACGCCCGCCCTGTCATTCTGTCTCCGGAGCTGGTAATGTCCCCTATTCCAAGTTTCAACTAGTACGCTCTACAGGCGCCAATGCACCTGAACTTTGAAATTCGTGGCAAAATTGTACCACAATGAAGGTTCTAGTGTTTAAGATCAAGCATCAGATCTCGAAGGGGATCAAGCAATCCTAGGACCTTAAATGATCGTGCCAGTTGGTCGTATTGCCTCGTGGACCATGTGTGGCATGTTGCATGCTGAGGCTGATCTCTTGGATGACACCGACGTGTTCAGTGCGGTCTGACTCGGATTACTTCCGACGAGGTGAGACGAATCTCCTTTGAATTGTGCTGAACCAACCGTTTCCTAGGGCATCAGATAGCCGCTCGGTTCTGGTCTGGCGAGCACTGGATGTCCTCTCATGATATCATGGTTCCTCCTTTAATTCCCCACTCCCTCCAATCCTAGGTGACACGTGAACCACCCCTCTCGCTATATCGATAAGGCGGATGCTGAGGGGCTGCAGTAACAGAACCTTATTGCCGATGCAGGTATGCAATCTAGTTGGCGTGGAGGATCGATCAGTCCTGGTGTTCATTGCAGACATACAGACGTCCACACGACACTAATGGCTCCGCACGTACTAGTATCAGATGGATCGATAGACGCAGTAAGGTCAGGCCCTGCTACAGGAAAGACGATGCCATATTGCGTTTCATACCACAAAGGTGAAACTTAAAATTCTAAAACCTAGAAGCCGTACCACGATTTCTTCCGCGGGACTCACTAGGGCTCTGTTGGCGAACCTTCTCCTGCGCTTTTTCATTTCGGTCTCACTTGCTTGGTAAACCCATCCAGCCAGCGTGTGTCCACACTTTCTTTCGGTATCGGTACGGTTCGTCTCAGTCAGCAGCCGCCTTATCTGCCTCTCCCCGCCTACTACGCAGTCGACTACCATGGCTCCGGATATGTTCATCAATGTCCATCATTGCGCCGAGAAAGATGCTCGGTTAAATGCCGGCTTGTCTGCCGATGGTGAACCCGAAACGACTGGCCGAACGCCGAACAATGAGCCCCTTTGTCTACCGGGTCTAGGAAGAGCCTGAAGGAGTTTAGCAACGTAAGTGTTGTTTATGACATGGCAGGCATTCACCCGATCTGGCGCACCTTTCTTGTTGCCGAACTGGAGAACTCACAACACAATGTCTCTGTATAGGAGGCTCTGTTTCATCGATAACATACCAGCATGATGCTTTCCAACACGGCTTACACCGGTGATTGTTATTATTTTTTAATGACTCGGTACGTTTCCCTCGCACCCGGGCCATGCGGTACCACCCGACATTAACGCGATCCCTTACATTAATGCTGTCAAGATTCCAAAGCGGCCTTTCAAGTTCACACTTCACACGCAATACTATTAAAAGCCGGTCTCCAGCATTGCTTGGGGCTTGTCGACGTTGGTCTATTTTAAATCTCTGGTTCCATGTCCATGATTTTCTATTTTCCCACTTCCCCGATCAATTACAGTAAAGAGATTAAAAAAATCTTTCCCTGCTCGATGAATGCCGCGAGGACTCGGACAACTCCTAGCAGGCATTAAGCACGCGATGCCGATGCAGGCAGGTGGCCGTGAGGCCATCGCAAAATCCCTACAGCACTAAAAAAAGACTGGTGCGCACGACTCACGTCAAAGTGTGGTGCGATTGACACAAACCTCACGCTAAGGCAAATAAAAACAAAAATAGGGGCCTCGAGGGAATCGCGTTTCCGCACAGCATTATACCCCCACCACCAAACCCAAACTTTGGCTTGGCAGACTTCAACGCAGTCCTTATCCACCCCTTTCTTCCCCATGGCACCTCCCTCCACCCCTTATCGCTATCGCCCGGGCAGGCAGACTGGATGAGGCGTTCCATCCATCCCACGTCCATCACGTCGCCGTGATCAGTACAGTACGTACCATACAGCTGACAAGACAGGACAGGACAATAAAGGAGCCGGTCATTGGCGCGCCTCGTCTTCTCTTTGGGTATTCCCAGCACTCGGTGGCACTTTTTTTTTCCATTCCTGGGGCGTGGTGGTCTTCTCGCGCATAACTTAGTAGTAGCGCCGCCACCATCCAGGCACCCTCCCCCCCCTCCCCCAGCAGATGCCGTACCAATGTGCTAATTTAGTAGGACGGTTCAAGTTGCCTATGGGGTTGTGCCGTGGGCCGTGCATGCATGCAAAACTGCAAGCGCGGAGATTGGGCGTTTCCCGGGAGAGCCCCCACGCCCGCCAGAGACAGCGCAATCAGCATGAGGGCATACAGCTTCCGCGATGATGGATGGATGTTGCTCCAGCTCTCCTTGCAGCGAGTCGTGGACCCGAGGCGCTCCGGAGCGCGTGCCAGTGACTCAGACTGGCGTCACCCTTTTTTCGTGTCCCTATCCTTGTCCCTGCTGTTGTAGGGAGCTATCACCCCCTTCTGTGCCTATTGGCTGTGCCACCCTGCGATGCTTGCCCATAGCGCCTTGTTCCTCGCCCGCCAAGATTTGACATTCTCGACGTGTGTAGGGGTTGGTGGCATGACTTGGAGCGCGCCGATCCACGCGGTTGGTCCATGCCATGCGGCCGAGGGCAGGTGTTGTAATGTCTGTACTCTACGTTTCACATTACCAAGTCATGGGGTCATCCTTCAAACTGAGTGGTCGGAAGTATGTACGATCATATATTGTATTTGGTAGTATTAAAAGTAGTGAGGATGACAACCCGACATGTACACAAAACCGAACTACATGCTGAACCGCGTTGCGACGGACAACTCGTGGGTTCATAAGTATAAGGTATAGAGTATGACAGGAGATGAAGGCTATGGTACACACGCACGCAGGCTGACAGACGGGTGAATAAGTGAGGACAATGAAACGAGCCACGGGGCTCGTATACGGGAAACAGCAAGGCAGCCGTCACAATAAAGATGAGGACCGAGCGAGTGCTCATGAACTGACATCTCCAATGCGCGTCAGTACAACGCGCCGCTTCTTCTTCGGCGGTTCCGGCACCTTATCGTCCCCTTCGTTATTGTCCACGGGGATGGCAGGTGTTGTATCACCAGCGCTAGCAAGAGGGCCAGATTCGGGAACGGGAAGGGAATCATTTTCCGGCACGACAGTTTTTGCGGGCGTCAAAGCTCGCTTCGACGATATCCGGGGCGACAAAGACGGCGGAAGGGAGATCGTAGACAGCGCAGGAGTCGTCGACGGCGTCAGCGTTGAGGACGACGTCAGAGGGACGCTGTGATTGTGCGCAATTGACTGGAATTGCAAAGTCTGCTGTTGAACATGGTGTGCGGCGATGATCTCATCAAAGACGACGATGGTGCAATATCCGTCCCGAGAAGAGAGCATTAGACACTGACCATCAGGTGACCTACAAGGTGGCAAAACACATGAGCCCGGCCCGCGAGGGTCTGGTGGATCAATGGAAGACGAACCAACTCATATCCGTGAATTCGTCGTAGTGCAGTTTTGTGAGCAAGCAGATCGGCCCAGCTTGTTGTGTGTCATGAATCGCGATCGCATCCATCGTTGCGACAGCAAACAACATGCGGTAGGGCAGTGCGAACACGGACGCGCTAGTCGAGGGGGGTGCAGGCGTCGAGGGCTTCGACACTGGCGGGCTCGATGCCCGCACAGAGTCTGTAGCCGAGAGCACGGGAGAGGGCAAGGTCAGGGATGTAGAGAGCGATGGTGCGAACGCAGGGAGGGCGAGTGGTGCCAATAATGTCGACTTTGACGGTGAGACATGCGGGATCTCACTTGACACGGAAAGCGCAGGTGTGTTTGGCGCCGAAGCCGGAGGGCCTCCTCCGACATCTACGTTTACGGACGTTTCTCGGCCCTTCTCCACTAACACATACTTGGTGTCTACCGGGCCATCCGGTCCAAAGACCCCTGGTCGGAGCTCGTATAATATTGGAGAGAACCTGACTGCTACGCTGGCTTTCTTGTAACCAGGGAGCTGCGCGACTGGTGGCCTGGCAAAGTTGGCACGGGAATAAATGTAGACAGAGGAGCCGGAGTTCGAATTTGCGGCGTCTGGATGACCCTTCCTTCCACGTGCCTCTTCCATTTTGTTTCCAGAAGGTGCACGGAGGATGACTGATGGATCTTCGAATTGCCCTGCGGGGGTCATCAGAAGACCGCCATCAGGGCTGAATGTCAGACGCCGAAAGAAGTTGGTGAAACCTTCATCACCGTACAGTCTGACAGTGTTCCAAGCGGACGGTGAGGGAACGGAAGTGCGAATGGCAGGTAATGCTGGGAGTGGCGAAGGAGAGCGCGCATAACGGGCGTAAAGCGCGGGAGAGCTCGGCGCGTTGGAACCACTAAAAGACGACCTCCGTGAAGATGGCTTATCCATGGGCGGTGGAGGGAACATGGATTGAGAAGGCGTGCTCGGTATGGAGGTAGCAGGGGTGAGGGGTACATTCTGGTGCTGGGTGCCAACGGAAAAGGAAGACGGGATGCCTTCCTCCTTGATCTGCTCGCTCAGCGTTGTTGTAACTGACTCGGTGTCACTTGCAGTGGATTCTCGACGGAACATTCTTGGGCGACTATGTGAACTGGGGGTGCGTATGTGGTGATGAGCCATGCGCGAGTTTTTGCCCACGGCGTGAACTTCAAAGGCGCCTGATTTAGTGGAGACGCTGTAGACATGCATAGAACGGTCGCTGCTTTGGGTGGCAATGTATTCATTGAGTGGATCCCATGCGACGCCTTGGACGTAATGGTTGTGCTCCGCAATTTCGGAAACGCATTTACCTAGAAACTGGTGAATACGATCAATTTCGGCTGCGGTGGATGCGGTTACCCTCGGACACCAAGAAAATCCGCGCGACGTTGTCTGTGCTTCCTGAAATGATGTACTCTCCCGTTGGACTCCAAGCAAGATCATAGACCTGCATAGTTGTACAGCTGGAGAACGATCAGCACCTCGAACGACGGCCATGCGTTGTGGAAAGCGGCGTACCGGAAAGTAGTACGCGGCTTCCAGTATTCCTTCTCGAATTGCAGGTCATCTGCGCTGAGGTCGCTTCCATACGCCGCAGTTTGAGAAGGCGAGCTTGACTGCGTCCAGATGATGATCATTCCATCTGATACACTCGTCGTCAGACAAACGCGATAAATGATGGTAAAGATGGGTACGCGCACCGTCGCCAGCTGACGCGATCAATTCGCCTGAGCACCGCGGGGATAAATACGTGATAATGACGCGTAATAATGGGGACACGCGGGCGCACCATTTGGACTGAAGCGAACGACGTTCACTGGGGCCGAGTGCCTGCTGAGGGTTGCGAGGTACTCGACCCTTGGCGGCCGGGGTACTGGTGGATTGGCCGTGTCACTGGACGCGGCCTCTACAAGGGACGAAGGGGTAATATTTGGATAGACAATCCAAATCTTTTTCACGATTCAGTGCTTGGCCGAGAGGGTATGGAGGAGTGCGATACGGACGCGAACATGATTATCCTCTCCCCCTGTTGCCAGACGATAGGACTGGCCAGCGAAGGCCTTATCCTGGGCCGGGCGCGCCCGTTTGAAGAAGACGGGCTGGAAGTCACAAGAAGAGATGGGTTTACTGTCATGCCAGCGTATTTCGAGTGTTCTGACACGCATTTGTGGACGTGATTTCTCGAGGGAGGGGCGGGAGAGGGAGAAGAGAGGGGGATGAAGAGGGGCAGCGCAAGCTGAAGGCTAAAGCTCGAACATTGAGCTTAAACTGGTCCGCCACGGTCACGGCTCATGCCGTGAGTGGCCTTAAACGCTTATCTATCTACCACGCGTGCCCACCAAGTCCATAGGCGGTCTTTCCTCCGTCATCTCCTCTCCATATATCACACCAATGTCCCTCAGGCCTGTTTGAAGCATCTTGGTGAGATGTGTGAGGCCAGCCTGTTGCTCGCCCAGGATCTGTGTGTCACGGCTTAGTAATCCTCGATCGGGCCGGCCACTCGGCGGAAGGCCATACCTGGACGATCTGATTGAGGCCTTCCTCGTCTACGACGGCCCACTCAACCCCATCTGTGTTTCCCTTGGTGTTGGCACCCCGCATGGCGCTCACAGCCCCAACCAACGCCCACAGTTCGTTCAATTTCCCCACGATCCTTCCCATCCCACCCGGCCGCCGTATCTCACCATCAATTTCTTCTAACGCCGCCCGCAGAGCCTCTTCCTCTGGCCGAATCGAGGAGGAACGCAGCGCAGGAATCAGCAAGTGCAGGTGCTGCACCAGCCTGAGCAGCCGATGTGACAGCTGAACTTGCGCGCTCCCCAATTTTTGTAGACGGGGCGCGTTCGCCAGGACGTGTCTCTCCGACAGTTTCTCAATCCGCGCGCGGATTTCCTTGAGCTTCTCTTGATGTCCCGTTGCCTGCTGCGCCTGGGCTTCTACTCGCTTCTGCAAGTCATCGAAGCTAGTTGCCAAGACTGGGACAAGGCTTGTATTGGTTTCCAGGCGTAAATTCCAGGCACGATTACTATAATCAAACGCCGCGACATACCACGTTGGATCCGGGTTCTCACGAACGGCTTTCTGCCATAGAGACTCATCCGTCGCGTTGGCAGGCCGACCATACAAGTGAACTTGAGAAGGGTCGACCAGGTTATAGAAATAATTCTGTAGCCGTATCAGTGATGTACTTCAAACACAATAGTCAACGGAACCTTTTTTACCTGGAAGCGATTAAGCGGGGAATTAGGATTCCAGGCGCCGACGATAGCCTCGATGCGTTGTTGGAGTTGTGCGAATTGAACTTGAGGGTCGGCTTGATTCTGAGCGGGTGCAATTGAAGTCTTAGTTGAGAACAGGCCGCCCGTGCTGCCGCTGAGCAGTCCAGATGATGGTGCTTGCACCACCTGCCCACCAAAGAGGTTCGATGCCGGCGCAGTCCCTGTGCCGACGCTCGAAAATAGACTAGCACCTGGAGTTGTCGATGCGCCGAAAAGAGTGCCCGATCCGGACTGTTGGCCGGGTTGGGTTGCAGAGGAAGAAAAGAGACCGCCACCACCAGCCATTGGCTGTTGCTGCTGCTGTGCGATCGTGCTCCCGAACAGCCCACCGCCCGTACCAGGCTGCTGCTGTTGCTGTTGAGCAGCGGAACTTCCGAACAATCCACCACCCGTCGCGGGGGGTTGCTGAGTTGTAGTAGTAGAATTGCCGAACAATCCACCGCCAGTCGAAGGCTGCGTCATCGTGCTCCCGAACAAACTGCCCGTGGGTTGCATGGAACTCGCCCCAGTGTTTCCGAACAGCCCGCCCGACGTCGGTTGTTGTTGCCCGCCAAAGAGAGTCGTCGTACCAGCCCCAGATGTTCCTTGACCCTGACCAGCGGCAGCATTGGATGAGCCAAATAAGCTACCCTGCGCTGCACCGCTGGCCTGTCCGGCAGGCGCTGCAGTCGTCCCGCCGCCAAAAGGACCCGCGCCGGGCTGTGGCTGGCTCTGCATCGTCGTCGCACCGCCAAAAGGACCCCCGCCGGGCTGTGGCTGGCTCTGCATCGTCGTCGCACCGCCACCAAAGAGGCCGCCTCCGCCCATCTGTGCTTGGTTCGTCGTCATCGTAGTCCCGAAGAGGCCACCGCTGCCGCCGCCGGTCTGCAGCGGATTTTGCGGCGTTGTCCCGCTCCCGAAAAGGCCCGCGCCTGCCGCCTGATTTGGCGCACCCGTGGTAGTGCCACTACTGCCAAAGAGCCCACCGCCGCCGCCGGTATGTTGACCGCCAGTATTGCTCGAACCGAAGAGGCTCGTGCCAGTGCCTTGACCTGTGCTCGGTTGTGAACCAAACAACGAAGTTTGCATGCCCGGTGTGCCCGTGCCCGTTCCTGTCCCGGGATTTGTTGTCGATGACGAGCCCAGGCCACCAAAGAGACCTCCGCTCTGGCCGGGCTGTTGTTGGGGAGTGCTCGAACTCCCAAAGAGACTTCCACCCCCAAAGGTAGACATTTCAGCTCAATATACGAAGTTTTCTCGTGAGTCGTGCTATTGTTTTGACAAGGGGATATTCCTGTTGTTAGCCATTGTTCGTTGTTGTTCAGCCACCTTTTGACTTTGTGGTATGAGAGCACGCACCTCGGACCTAGGACCGAAAGGTGAACCAGCGCTAGAAAGGAAGAGAATAAAGGGGATACGGCCCCGAACAAGCAGCCACGCCGTTGAGTGAAAAGTCGAGTGACGAACACATTCGACGCGTCGAGCATCGCGAATTGGCGCCTATCGCAGCACAAAAGACATCATCAAATACAAGCGACTCCAGTTCTAACGCCCTCGTCTACATGTCACATCAACCTCCGCGCTGTCTAGTACGCGGATCTCTCAGTCAGCCCATACCCCATCTACACCGCGTCCCGCATTCCACTAAAAAGACACCCCCCGAACTCAGACATCGACGAATTCTTCTACGGTGCGCACGCCTGACCACCCCACCACTCGGCGCGCGCATTCCCTCGACAGAAGGAAAATGACGATTTATTGTCTGCGTACAGTCGAAGATGTCGTTCGCCCGGGACAGACCATCTCGTCTACGAAATTCGAGCGTCGTGGCGGCGGGAAGGGCGCCAATCAAGCTGCCGCGATCGCCCGTGCAGGCGGAGCCGTGAGCCTCGTCGGGGCCGTCGGCGAGGACGGGGTGTGGCTCATTCGTGATCTAGAGGGCTATGGTGTCTCGACTGCGAACCTCTCCGTTGTGCAGGTACGTGTGTGTGCCTGCCTGCGCACTCTCTTGGCCTGCGTTGTCTAAATGATCTATCTGGAGGCGGCGGCGCTGACCCGCATCCGTTGTTGTAGGGGGCTACTGGACGCGCAATCATACAACTCACTCCAGCAGGTGAGAATTGTATCGGTGCGTCTCTCCTCGCGGCTCATCATGCACGTCTTCCATCGGCAGTCACTCACCACAGCATCCGCACTCAGTCCTGCACAAGGGTGCAAACTTTGCCTTGCCCGATCCCCCAGCGCAGAGCGACGTCGAACAGCACCTTACGGGAATCTCTCATCTCCTTTTACAAAACGAAATCCCGTGGGCTAGCACGCTGGCATACCTGTTGTGCGCACATGGACAAGGCCTTGTGACGATATTCAACCCATCTCCCATGCCCGTAGATGCACAGTTGCGTGCAATCCCTTGGGGGTCCCTTTCATGGTTGATTGTTAACGAGGGTGAAGCCGAAAGCCTTCTCCGTGTGATTGGTGGGAACACTCGCGACTACATAGTCGACGACAACGAGTACCCCGCCAACTGGCCAGGCGACAACAATCTGAGGTCTGCCTTCTCAACGTTAATTAAGCTGTGCCGCAGTGAACCCCTTGTTTCGACGAGTGTCGTGTGTACGTTGGGCGCAGCAGGCGTCTTGGCGTCGATACGTGGTTTGAGGGAAATGGTCTTCTTACCTGTGGTGGCGCTCGAAGGTGACGTGCGGGATACAACCGGCGCAGGCGACTGCTTTACTGGTTACTTTGTGGCCGGCTTGATGCAATTCGGGAATAACCTCCTCTCCAAGAACGAGGCGGTCAGGCTTCTCCAATTCAGCGTGCAGGTATGTCAGCCTTGCTCCTAGCGAACTATCTCAACACAACAGTCTAGGCGGCTGGGATGTGTGTAGAAAAGCACGGAGCCATGGAAAGCATTCCAGAGCGTGTGTTCGTCGAAGCCCGGCTATCTCGAGTGTAAAAGTGTGGTTGTAGTTCGCCGCTGCTTTGTGAGACGTTGTAGACTGCAGTTTGACGACGGTAACCAAAGAAATTTGAATCCGGGTTTCTATGAGTGCGGGAATGCAAGGCATATATTATGGGTGACATGCGGGGTGTACATGTGGCTTTTCTCGATACCGTAACACAGCACAGATATGAAATCAAAACTACATATATCGTGAGCAGAAGTGTAAGGGTGCGAGTGATGTCACATACCCGGAGCGGTTGGAAGAACCACTTATTCTTCCCATTTGTGTAGCGATCTTCTAATAGCTTTTTTACCTGTTTCTTTGAGTCTTCTCGTTGTGTTGGCTCCTTAAAGGAGTCTGCGGATACGGTGCCCTTCAGGCCCTCCAACTCTAACGAGTATCTAGTCGGGAACAGGTGAGAGTAGTTGACCACCTGGAGGGTCGTCGAGTACATATGACGAACAGCTTGCGAGAACATAAGGGACGCACCTTGATGAATGGCTTGACTTTGCTCCTCCTCGCGAGCTTCTTCGCTCCCATACGCTTGGTCACCTTCCTAGGATAGCGCTCGATGCCAGCAACGATGGCATGGGGATAAGGGCGTTCTTTAGTACCGTCATCAACCTGCTTTATGACGACGACCTTCTTGCCAGCCTGGCGGCCTTGGAGGACGATTGCAACCTGGGTATCCTTCCATCAATCGAATTGCCAGGAGACAGAAACCAAATCAGTACTTTTCCAGGTTTGTATACTTGAAGAAATAATGAGAAAATGTACGAGGACAGAAAGGAGGTGAATAACTTACCTTTGACCATCTTGACAATTATACGCGCACCGACGGCGACGACTTGATTAACTTGAGAGCGTTGGATTGTGTCCAGCCACTCGGACGTTGCCGAGAATAACTGTACAGTTCTTGAAGTTCATGTGTCGCGCGTGACTTGTCTCTCTTTATGTTGGAGCGCTCCATCTGGGAAAGTTGTTGCGAATCTGGCAATGATCTCGATGATTCGCCGTGCGACTGGGCCACCGCAGGTTCACGTTTCGAGTCTTCTGGGTGCAATACAAGTTTCCGATGGTCTCCCTCATGGGCTTCAGATCGCCAGGATAGGCTTCGATTACGATGGCTATCGTGCATGGCGTATCACAGATGCTGTTCTTTCTCACAAAAGCCGCTCCTTGCGGACAACTCGTGGTGTGATTCGTACAGAGATTGGGTTCCTTGATAGGCCACCAATTTACCTGGGTCTATACGTCAAGCCGCACTATCGCAGGAACTAGAACGTTCTTGACTGTCCTCATTGCGAAGGGCTGTTCGAGTCGTCTCTGTTTCGAACACCCAAAGCAACGGCCATCCGCCTTATTTCGCCACTTCACCCTCATTGGCCCCACCCCCTTAATATGTTGGTATTCGATAATCCCGTTGTATCTGATTTCCTTTGAACCAGATACTGAACATTTTGCCATACAATGTTCCTATAAGAAGCCTCACTGTACCACATTTGACTCAGTTGCCACCCTCACAAGTACCAGCATGGCTTCTCACTATCAATTTCCACAGTCGAGTCCGAGTCCCTTCGGAGGACGTGATCTCCCTCCAGACCCATACCAGAGGCCGCCGTCAACCCTGCTTGAGAAGATTCAGTCATACCCCCCCGATGTGTATGCAAGCACCCCATTATCCACCCAGCCTTTGCAGCCTTTCCCGCAGCCCACGAGGATTCCGGGACGGGCATATTCTTCGCGTCCTGAAACTCCAACACAGTTCAGGTCGTCCTCGGGATGGTCGTTTTCTCAGGCTCCTGAACTCTCCACGCCTATTACGAAGATCGCCAAGACATTCCTGCAATGGAAAACGGAGGCACAGGCGACGGCTGACGACTACCAGCGTTTCGGATTCCCTTCTCCGGTTGCTTGGGTACTCTTCTCAGATCGCTTCTCCCCTACTTTGCCATTAACGGATTATGTAGGTATTCGTAGAGGGCCACGCCATCCCTCCGAATGCCATCATTGGGGGTGTTGACCGCAAGGGGCCATGGTACATCGCCCGAACGTTTTACGAGGTTAGATATCTTCATTCCTTGCGCTGTGATCTCAACTTGACCTCCGCCTTCTAGGGTTCGTTAGGTGAGTCTGGGGTGCTATCCAATGGCCTAGATGGTTTGTTTTCCTGAACCCATTAATAGAGCTCGGGAAAGCGGGGCGGCAATATAGACTTGGTGCCTCTATTTCTTATCACGGCAAAGAACGCGATGTCAGCGAATTTTCTTTCAAAGCCGCTTCGCTTTCGCTCAACTGCTATGTTTAGATTGACAACTACGAGGTACTCGTCGAGGCTAGTTTACCCACCCGCTGGGTGTACCAGCCTCTTCCCACTCCCCGGCCACTCGACTCGCCTCAACTCTCTCTCGCGTAAGATCGCATCACCTTCTATTCGTATCCTCTCTCACCCTCGCCATAGCGATTTCAAGCTCGTCGTAATTATTGATGACTCTGACTCTGTGAGATGCACCACCTCTTGCAAAGAACTCCCTGAACAGTTTTACTTTACGTTACTTCAGATGGGCGGGACGTTGTGGTCCGAAGCTCGCGATGCCCTAGCCGGCGTTGCTGAGCTGTCTCGCCTGAAAGGGGGAGAAGGCCTAGATATGTATTGCCTCAATAGTCATCAATACCGAAATGACCTCCGAGTAAGTTGCTTATCTTTGTTCACCCTCATGTTTTAAACTTATTCTTGACAGACTGAAACGGAAGTCCGTGACTTTTTTAACAGCTTAGTTCCACAAGGTTATCCTTCCTGGCTGGTGTTCGTTCAGTGCTCACTTCGCCCCAGGTCAGACGCCTATCGGCGCCAAGCTGAGGCAGATCCTGAATCATTACGTCCCGAGGGTTGAAGATCCCATTCTCCGAAGCAAGCCCATCAGCATTCTCGTCATCACAGATGGAGTCCCCAGTGAGCCCTTTGGTGGACTATGTGATCTCGAAATGGACCGACCCTAATCTCAGCCGACGATCCTAAACCTGTGATCATCGAATTCGCCCGTCGACTGGACGCAAAGAACGTCCCCTTGCGTCAACTCGGGATCCAGTTTGTTCAGATTGGGGATGACGCCGACGCTACCGAGGCGTTGAAAGAGCTTGACGACCAGCTTGGGCCGACTCATGGCATCCGCGTTAGTAACTGCAACAAGTCCTCACCCCAGTTAAACTGATCCCATCACGTATCAGGACATCGTGGACACCACCCCCTTCTCTAGAACAGAGCCACACCTCCGCACAGAGGTTCTTATCAAGATTGTGCTTGGAGCCATCAACTCCACGCTCGACAATAGCACAAATAAGATTACCCCACCCCTTTTATACTAGATAACTAGTTGTTGGAGAATGCGATCAACTGCTCAACGGCTTTTTGTGTGACAATGTTGTACATATGTCTCAGAAATTTAACCTACGTGTTTTGAAAGCTCCCGTACCAATGGGACGGTCTAACGTTCCCGGTGGCTCTTCAACACATGCAGCATTTCGCATTCGTCTAGACACTTCTGCACGGACTCTCAGTCCGAGTAAGCATGTCTTCTCGGTCGCTGTGCCGCCGCACAGTCCAGCTAGCGCCGCGACGCACACACCCTATCTCTGGCATCCGGCATCCTCAGTTCGAATCCAGCGGCGCCGTTCAAGTTCCTAGCTTCTAGAATGGCGGCCCCCAATACGAATGTACCCGTATTTGGAAATGATTGTTCTCACTGAGCTATGGGAAGTAGCACTTATGGGCACCCTGGGTCGAGGGTGGTGACGGCGCCAAAGGCCCATTGGCGCCTCTGGATCTGTTTTTTGAAATAGTATTCACGAATCGATGACAGATCGATAGGGAATGTTGGAGGGAACACACCACCAATCGCACGGGGCCCAGTACTTCATAGCTTCGAAAAGAAGATACGCATTCGCGAGTGAGAAGACAGGAGCTAGAACATCACCATACACCGGACGGCACTTGTGATTTACAGAGGATACTGTACGTATGACATGAGGAGAGGAGTTGGGGCTCTCGTGGCTGCAGGCAGCAGTTTAAGACATCAAAATTTGGGTTCGAGGCGCAAGATAAGCTAGTAGGAGAGGCGTCTGCGTTTTCCCTCTGAGTTTCTTCACTGTCCAGAGTTACAGGGAAGAGGGTACATCAGCATTTCTGCATAAACCTTTTTTTCACTTATACCAGCTCGGTCGAGCTCGACCGAGGAAAAAATATAAAAAAAGGTAGAAAAGGTAGAAAAGGCGAAAAGGAACCTACAATCCAAAAAAAAGTTGATTGGCAATCTAATTTTCAGGAGGAGAGGGGTACAATAAAACCCTCTTTTTTTAACAAAAGTTCACAAGTCAAAAAGTGTTTGCCTATTTTCCTGACGTAAATCCCAGGGGGATGAGACATCAGTCTCAGGCTCAGGTACAGTTGGGGGATAACACCCAATTTTCAAGAGTCATTCTCTCCAGATTGAATTTCAGCCGGCGTATTCTATTGCGACGAGCTTTTGCTGCTTCAGAGGCTCGACTAGAAGATCCTGTTGTCCGGCTGTTCCCGGATTCGAGCTTACTCAGCAGCTGGAACGCGGGCCAACACACCTCTCTTTTACTTTTCACTTATCCTTGTATTGTACTATGGTACGACATCTATTGGCTAGGAATCTATTCCTTGCATGACAACATACCCACAGGCATCTCTTCACTTTTGCTCGGAGTGCAACAACCTCCTGTACCCAAAGGCGGAACAGCAACGTCGTACTATGGTCTTTGCCTGTCGTATCTGTCCAAACGTCGACGAGACCGTGGACAGCGGCCTAGTGTATCGGAATGACCTATTGAACGTCACCAAGTGAGTTCATTCGTTGATCGTCTGAATGTGCTGGGAATTTCAGTTAGAGAGCAAGCTGGCGTGACCACGGATCTCGGCCAGGACCCGACGCTGGTAAGTGGACGTGGACTTTGCGGCCCTTTTCCTATCTCCCCTCATTTTATCGACCCTAGGCTCACACTAACATTGCTTGCCCAAACTGCGGCAATGAGGAGTAAGCTCTCCCATTTCTTGGCTGGGAAACTCTCACGTTCTTGTCGGTGCTTAGCGCGGTCTTCTACCAAGATCAATCGAAGAGAAAGGAGACGCGAATGATTCTATTCTACGTTTGCACAAGATGTAATCACAACTTCCAAGATACGTTGGGGTCTGAAGGTCAGACCACGTAGGGTAATACGACGGAGGCATTGCAGAGCGATCGAGCTTCGGTGGCATAACTCTCTAGTCGGTTTCACTCTTTCGGCACGTCTGCTTCATTGAATAGACTTTAAATTATGTTGCAGAGTTGTCGTATCTAGACTTGCGGAATAAGGAGCTTTCCTAATCAAACTCAAACTTGACGTCCCGACGCGAGCTGTCAGTCTGAGGGTCAATTTTTTGAGAGGTTCTATCTTGAAGCCCCAGGTGTGATGGAACGTGTGATACGGAACGCTAAAAAGCGCTCTTGGGATGCTTGCTGCCTCAGCACCTCAGCCTCTCATGACAGCCTGACGTAGCAGTCTCTCCCCTCACGCAAGGAGTCTTCCAGTTCCGAAACTGCGTGCCAATTATTTTCTCTCCGAGTCAGTACTCCTAACAAGCTTTCAAGATGTGGTGTGCAGTATTGAAGCCCTTATCCAGCTCGATGAATCACCTAATCAGTTTCTGAAGCCCCAAAGGTGTCTCCCCGCATTGCAATAGTATCCTAAAGGCGCCTTCACCCCGCCTTGACTCACGAGTCCCCCTAGTTGTACACTCAGGCTGCCAGTGAGCCCGAACGTCATCCGGATTTCAGGTTCGCAAATGACATAACTGCCTTTTAAGTATGTTCCTAACAGTACACGGACACTTTTCGTTCAATTACTCTTCTTGTCCCGGTGCATTTTTTCGGGAGTACGACAGTTCGTCCCCAAGTGATGAGGTAGTAATTTATCTGGACGATCTACTACCAGAGGTATGTGTACGTCGTACCTTTTAACATTCGAGCTCCGACCCATTTTCAGTGCACGGGAAAGTCACTCGAACTTTTGAAGCTTCATCACATCCCACTGGCATGGTTTTTAGCGGCCAACTTGATTTGGGTTTACTACTTCTCTCTCAGTATTGAAACGATCTTAAGACGTCCATTATGGGTAGGCTTGGCGAAAACTGCACTAGAGGTCGTCCGTCTCCAAACTCAAACAACGGTTGGGCTATTGTGAGTGGTGTCAATCTGAGCTCTAGTTACCTGTGGAATGCACGCGCCACCGTGGTGACTTCCGTATAGGCGCATAGTTTCGGTGTTAACATCGTCTTCGTGAACATGAACCATTTACTGCGGCGGACACTAGGCAAATCCATCTAGCTTCTATCTCTATGATCCTCTCCCGTCAAAAATTCCATTTCTGTCTTGCCGACAACCTCCTCCACATCGTGCACATCCATATATTTACTGCGGAAGGATCCAAGAGAGTGACGGAGATAAGGTCGACCATCGGAGATGGACGTGTGTTGATCAGTACTGCGATCGCTGCGCCGCAATGTGAATGATATGCGTCCCTATTCAATCAACCTCTTACTATATAGTCCCATACCTTTTCAATCCTCTCCACACAGCACCTTCACCATGTCTAGCGATCTCGAGCCAATGCCAATGGCAGTATTCGGAGTCGCGAACAATATAGAACGGCCTTTTTACATCGAGGATTCCCTAGTTGTTATGCAAGTAGGTCATAGTATCGTCGGTTTTCCATCTAACCTTTTAACGCCCGCCATGTACACAGGTAGAAGAACAGACGTACAAAATTCATCGTTATTTCCTAACTCGGGAATCCGTGTTTTTCAACGATCTATTTTCCCTCCCTCAATCAGGAGATCCCCCAAGTGTGGAGGGTTCAGATGATAACCCTATCAAGCTACCGGAAACGCCCACTGTGGAATTTGAGAATCTTCTCCGATTCTTTTACTTCGGGTATGAGCCTAAGCCTTGTTTTCCGGAGCGAGCCATTGGCTGATTGTGAACGTCAGAATGCATGATGATTACACCGCCACTTTGGCCGATTGGATGGCAATGCTCTCCATCTCCACTCGCCTGATCTTCGAAAAAGTCCGCAGCAGAGCCATCAAGGAGATTACAGCTCGACTGGACGAGGTTGATCCGTTCGAACTGATTGGGATAGCAGTCAAGTACGACGTTGAAGAGTGGCTCAAACCTGCGTACCGCAGAATCGTGATGAGAAGCGGTCCTATAACACACCCAGAGTCACTCAAAGTCGCCTTCCCAATGGCGGTAATGCTTATGCGTTCACGCGAGCTGTATCGGACAGTTTATGGAAACAGTTTACTCAAATACGGCACCCCCAAAGAAGTTAACTGGGCACCAGTGGACTCCATTCTCGACTCGGAGATTAGAGCTATGGAGTTGAATTCCAACAAGTCTCAAAAGCGGGGAAATACGCGTAGGTGAGCTAGAGAATCTAGGGCGGGAATACTGTAGTAGACAGAGAGAGCGTGTGTGTGTATGAGAAGAGAAAGAACGACGAGGAATGGATGCTGACGGGACGGGACGGTACGAACGCACGCGACAACGGAACGAGATATTAAAGCTGGTATTTTCGATCAAAGATCTCCTCGAATTGGAGCCCGGGGCTAAGATCACTTTGTGTCGGGACTTCCTAACTTTGTGAACTGTTTCTCTCGAGATCGCCAAGGGCGCAAAGCGTGATGAGCACAAAGCGGCGCCGTTTATCGTTCCCACGCACGTGATGCGATCATCGTGCTTTTCTCTCATCTCGTCACTGTCAAATCTCCGAGAATCAATGCCCAGAAACAAACAATGGACATGGCATCGGAAAAGTATTTACTGTCCAATATAATGAGTGGCCCAGCGCCGTAGTTGAGTGGTGCTGATGTGTCCCTCTACAGTCGGTGAAAAGGCCAGGAACAAGGCAATCGGTTCAGCACCGACGAAGCAATATTCCCCATTTCCCTCACATTGACAAGGTCCCAGACGCCATACTTTCAAGTTCAGTCCGCGCTCGTCGGCCATCCCATCCATGGGGCACCTCCATATCTACTTTTTCTTGGAAGGACCGTTTGATATTCACGTAGGCGATCGTGATATATCGTTTCCAGTTTCGGCTCTAGAGCATACTAGTGGTGCTGATGTCGGAGAAACGGAAGACATGTGTGTGGGAGGAGGTTTTGTGGGAGGACACGGCTGTGGTCGAGTCACAGGCAGAGGGTGATAATACGATGTAAGTGCGTCCAGCTGCCACTGATCGACGTATCTTACCGGATTAAGAATCGCCGACCAGCTCGAGCTTTGAACAAGAGTCGATGCGTGGGATTTGCACCCCGTGGACAGGCTTTGTGAAGGCGATGCTAGAACGTTCATGAACGAAGCCCTGAAAACTTTTTGCATATGCCCACGATGAGGATGTCAGTTCCAGCACAGAGGATCGTCGCCCAAAACCTTCCGACTCGGAATAGGACTTGTAACTGCATGAACCATCCGAGTCGGTGTGAGCGTCAGTTGTCGTGCCATGCTGGCGCCTTCCTATTCGCTTTTCCGCTCAGTTCTGACAAGACGATCGCTGTCATTGACGGGAGCAGCGTGCTCGCGGATCCGGCTGGCATCAATAGGGAGGAACTCGTACGTTTGGCCAAGTTGTAGGTCCCCGTTGAGCACTTCGACAAGTCGAAGTTGAGCCCCAAAATTTTCAACTGCTCTCTTGCTCGAGCAGTCTCTCTACTTAACAAGTTTCCCCTGCGTTCCACTCTTTTATCTCTCTGCATGCTTCCAAGCTTCGGCTGCCTTGAAATCTTGCCCCTGTAGTGCAACCATCCACCATCAGACGGCTGTCAAAGCACCTGTACCATGCTGTTAGCCAGCTTGTCCGATGAATATACGGACGGTATACCCAAGTTGGTTCAAGGGTGACTTCATGTTGATGGGATGAATAACAACGACAGCCAACCAGCGCACTGTCATGATGGAAGGAAGCATTCTGAGGCTCGGCAGTGCAACGCGTGGGGATTGTATCCATATCTGGGTTAAATGGTTTGCCCCCCTGGTGCTGGTGGGTACGGGTGGGCGGAGACTCAGAAGGTTTGGCTGGGGAAAGCTTCGAGACTGCGAAAGCAAGATAACTTTTCATGCTAGCTTGATGATTATGAGGATAACTGAAGTTAATACACGACACAATGACGAGGTGTTCACAAATTGGCCAGAGTCAACTCAGCTCCATGTTAGAAAACCCTGGGTACCATTTTGGGTTCCACCGCGGAAAACCCTGGGTACGCAGAAATGCCGCCTACCCTGGGTATGACGGATTTCTCTGCGTGTGACTTGTCGTTCATACCCTGGGTTTTCTCGATTGGGTCTTAAGACCAATTTCAACGATTGAGGGCACGTGATGCACATGACCATCACGTGGCCCCAGCGCACGAGTTGCAAAGGCAGCGGGCGGGCCACGGTTTCAGTGTTGAGGGAGTGCGAGAACACAATAAAGACAACAATCGAAACAATTGCATTTCTCATCGCCTTTTCTTGGTACACAATTCTATCAAAAACTGGGTAGACCACGCCCGCGGCCCAAGACCTTCAAAGTGTGACTCGGAACCGGAACTGCATAAACCCTCCAGGACAGCGTGAGCGTCGTCACGCAAGCAGTCGGGGCAAAGGTGCTGGCGTCAGAGCACCACAAGACCGTTGGGAGTGGACGCCGGCATAATCAGGTCATACAACCTGAAAAGCAGGCTACCGTCCTCATTGATGGTCATCCTCCTCCGCAGCACTTTCCCGAAGGCCTCATACTCCACAGGGAGATCGGTGTACCTTTCTCCACGTACGGCAACCCCCTAATACATGTCCTGCAGTGTCTTCAGGTATTTAACAGGGTGGAAGTCCATCTCTTTCACATAGATTCCCTGTGGCTGTGGCCAGTTCGGGATGTCGTCCTCGCCCTTCCTCTTCACTTGGCGGGCACCATCCACACAATAACCCTTCTTGTGATTCTCAGAGCCACAGGGATACATCACAGTGTGGCAACGAATTCAAATGGTTGTCTTGCGCTGGGAATGGCCGAGGAACATCAGCTAAATGGGAAGGCAAAAGAGTCTTGCGGCTGGACATACCAACTTTGCATCCACTCCAACCGAGTGGCTCCCACCAGTTGGCTTCACGAGCGAGACGACAAGGCAATTTCGCCTCCAGAACGTGTCAGTACTGTAAGCGCGACGCCTCATGTCGACGCACTGTGAGCTCGTCCGGCAGAGGAGAGTTCCAAGTGGGATGAGAGAAAGACTGTTGAAGTTGAAGCGGTGGGTCGATACACAGATCAAAAGATCCGTGTGGTTGTCTAAGGCGCGAGAGTCGTCTGAGCGAGCTAAGATCAGGGACACGAGCGAGAAGAAGAGAGGAAGAGGGAGAACTGGTCGACGCGAACGCGAGTCGGCATGTCGGCGTGGTAAGACGTTTGAGGTCGAGGGTCGAGGGTCGGAAGAGACAGAAAGATGGACAAGGGGCTAGATCATGCGAGAGAGAAGGGGGAGAAAATGGTATTTTGTGCACTGGAGTCGCCTTGTCTCTACGAGCATTTTGAAGGGCTTATATACATCTTCAAACATCTAAACAAACGATCTATGACAATATGAAAACATACTGCACTGTTTTTGGAGTGACACGCAGGTAGTAAGTATTCTTGGTGCTAACTGCAGGCAAGAGCGTCGTCGGCCGACGTGGGCGCGCTGTGAGGTCGCCATTGGTTGCTGGTGATGTCGTACGGGTGTCGTATCGTACTGTAAGGTGAGAGGAGAAAGCGGGCGTACAAAAAGGGAAATGTCAGAAATGGGGACACGAGCAGGACAATCCAACAAAGGCAGCATTCGGAATTTCGGGACACGGTGAGGTCGGGTGAGGCGACAAGTGACGTTGGCCGAGTAGAAGGTCCGGCGGGGGCTTCGAGCGATGTGCGGGGCGCTCGGTTGATGGAAAAGGGAGGTGACTGGCACTTTGTACTTCATGAAATTGTTAATAAAGAGGTTAAACATGATATATGGTTCTGTGAGACAACCTAGCACCACGTCAAAATAGAAAACCGCGGAAAACCCAGGGTACGCGGGACAATCGCCCAGGCTATGACCCATTTACCGCGCTCCATCCGGGAAAGTTGTTGCGAATCTGGCAATGATCTTGATGATTCGCCGTATGACTGGGCCACCGCAGGTTCACGTTTCGAGTCTTCTGGGTGCAATACAAGTTTCCGATGGTCTCCTCCATGGGCTTCGGATCGCCAGGATAGGCCTCGATTACGATGATGGCTATCCGAGTCGTGCATGGCGTATCACGTCCTTCTCAAAAACACGCTCCCTGCGGACAACTCATGATGTGATTCGTACAGGGAGGCGTTGGGTTCCTTGACAAGCCACCAATTTACCTGGGTCTATACGACTAGAACGTTCTTGACTGTCCTTGTTGCGAAGGGTTGTTCGAGTCGTCTCTATTTCGAATACCCAAAGCAACGGCCATCCCCCTTATTTCGACACTTCACCTTCATTGGCCCCACCTACTTTGTCATATATAACGTATCCCATGGCGCTATAAGAAGCCTCACTGTACCACATTTGACTCAGCTGCCACCCTCACAAGTACCAGAATGACTTCTCACTATCAATTTCCAATGTCGAGTCCGAGTCCCTTCGGAGGACGAGATCTCTCTCTAGACCCATACCAGAGGCCGTCGTCAACCCTGCTTGAGAAGATCCAGCCATACCCTCTCGATGTGTATGCAAGCAGCCCATTATCCACCCAGCCTTTGCAGCCTTTCCCGCAGCCCACGAGGATTCCGAGACGGGCATATTCTCCGCGTCCTGAAACACCAACACAGTCCAGGTCGCCCTCGGGATGGTCGGTTTCTCAGGCCCCTGGGCTCTCCACGCCTATTCCGAAGATCGCCAAGACATTCCTGCAATGGAAAACGGAGGCACAGGCGACGGCTGACGACTACCAGCGTTTCGGATTCCCTTCTCCGGTTGCTTGGGTACTCTTCTCAGATCGCTTCTCCCCTACTTTGAGATTTACGGATTATGTAGGTATTCGTAGAGGGCCACGCCATCCCTCCGAATGCCATCATTGGGGGTGTTGACCGCAAGGGGCCATGGTACATCGCCCGAACGTTTTACGAGGTTAGATATCTTCATTCCTTGCGCTGTGATCTCAACTTGACCTCCGCCTTCTAGGGTTCGTTAGGTGAGTTTGGGGTGTTATCCAATGGTCCAGATGATTTGTTTTCCTGAACCCATTAATAGAGCTCGGGAAAGCGGGGCGGCAATTCAGACTTGGTGCCTCTATTTCTTATCACGGCAAAGAACGCGATGTCAGCGAATTTTCTTTCAAAGCCGCTTCGCTTTCGCTCAACTGCTATGTTTAGATTGACAACTACGAGGTACTCGTCGAGGCTAGTTTACCCACCCGCTGGGTGTACCAGCCTCACCAGCCTCTTCCCACTCCCCGGCCACTCGACCCGCCTCAACTCTCTCTAGCGTAAGATCGCATCACCTTCTACTCGTATCTTCTCCCACCCTCGTCACAGTGATTTCAAGCTCGTCGTAATTATCGATGACTCTGACTCTGTGAGATGCACGACCTCCTGCGAAGAGCTCCCTGAACAGTTTTGCTTTACGTTACTTCAGATGGGCGGGGCATTGTGGTCCGAAGCTCGCGATGCCCTAGCCGGCGTTGCTGAGCTGTCTCGCCTGAAAGGGGGAGAAGGCCTAGATATATATTGCCTCAATAGTCATCACTACCGAAATGATCTCCGAGTAAGTTGCTTATCTTTGTTCACCCTCACGTTTTAGACTTATCCTTGACAGACTGAAACGGAAGTCCGTGACTTTTTTAACAGCTTAGTTCCACAAGGTTATCCTTCCTGGCTTGTGCTCGTTCAGTGCTCACGTCGCTCCAGGTCAGACGCCTATGGGCGCCAAGCTGAGGCAGATCCTGAATCATTACGTCCCGAGGGTTGAAGATCCCATTCTCCGAAGCAAGCCTATCAGCATTCTCGTCATCACAGATGGAGTCCCCAGTGAGCCCTTTGGTGGACTATGTGATCTCGAAATGGGCCGACTCTAATCTCAGCCGACGATCCTAAACCTGTGATCATCGAATTCGCCCGTCGACTGGACGCAAAGAACGTCCCCTTGCGTCAACTCGGCATCCAGTTTGTTCAGATTGGAGATGACGCCGACGCTACCGAGGCGTTGAAAGAGCTTGACAAGGAGCTTGGGCCGACTCATGGCATCCGCGTTAGTAACTGCAACAAGTCCTCACCCCAATTAAACTGATCCATCACGTATCAGGACATCGTGGACACCACACCCTTCTCTAGAATAGAGCCGCACCTCCGCACAGACGTACTTATCAAGATTGTGCTTGGAGCCATCAACTCCACGCTCGACAATAGCCTAAATAAGATTTACCCACCCCTTCTATACTAGATAAATGGTTGTTGGGGAATGCGGTCAAAGGCCATGAATGCTCAACGGCTTGTGTGTTATAATATTGTACATATGTCTCAGGAATTTAACCTACGTGTTTTGAAAGCTCCCGTACCAGTGGGACGGTCTAACGTTCCCGGTGGCTCTTTAACACATCCAACATTTCGCATTTCGTCTAGACACTTCGGCACGGACTCTCAGTCCGAGTAAGCATGTCTTCTCGGTCGCTGTGCCGCCGCACAGTCCAGCTAGCGCCGCGACGCACACACCCTATTTCTGGCATCCAGAATTCTCAGTTCGAATTCAGCGGCGCCGTTCAATTTCCCTAGCTTCTAGAATGGCGGCCTCCAATACGACTGTACCCGTATTTGGAAATAATTGTTCTCACTGAGCTGTGGGAGTAGCACTTATGGGCATCCTGGGTCGAGGGTGACGCGCCAAAGGCCCATTGGCACCTCTGGATCTATTTTTGAAATGGTATTCACGACAAAGGAAACGGCCAGATCGATGGCAGATCGATAGGGAAACATTGCACGGAACACACCACCAATTGCACGGGGCCCAGTCTCGAAAAAAAGACACGCATTCGAGCGTGAGAAGAAAGAAGCTAGAACATCACCATCATACACCGGACGGCACTTGTGTCTTACAGAGGACCCTGTACGTATGGCACGAAAAGAGGAGTTGGGGCTCTCGTGGCTGCAGGCTGCAGTTTAGCGCATCGCGGGCCCTGCCTGTCGACCGGTATTCGCAGCCGTTTGCCGGTAGGCGCGCTCAGGTAGGCCCAGGCCCGTCACTCCTCTCGAGGAAACTGTCCAGGAGGACCCCGGAAAGCACTAGAGCGCAGGTTCGGAGATGTGATACCGTATGATGCCATATGTCGATAGTGAGCTTCGACCTTTCCCCCCTCGTCCATCACGGTACTCTCCAACCCTCGACGACGTTGACGGCGCGATTTGACGATTTTGATTGATCTCAAAAATGGGCACTTGTTTCAGCGCCGTTCTTCCCCGCCGCGTGCTCCCCACGCCTCGTGGGGGTAGGGCCAGCCCTAGAGGAGGCACGCATCCGAGTCTCCCAAACCGTGACGGTCAAGCCGACAGCTTGAAGAAGGACAGTCCAGTCGATGGTTTGAAGACAGAAGGTCAAGTCGACAGTTTGGAGAAGGAAAGTCCAGTCGACGGGCCAGGTTTAAATTTGCCGGACGGTCAAGCCGACAGTTCGAAGAAGGATAGTCCGGTCGATGGTTTGAAGGCAGAAGGTCAAGTCGATGGTTTGAAGACAGAAGGTCAAGCCGACAGTTCGAAGAAGGATAGTCCGGTCGATGGTTTGAAGGCAGAAGGTCAAGTCGATGGTTTGAAGACAGAAGGTCAAGTCGACAGTTTGGAGAAGGAAAGTCCAGTCGATGGGCCAGGTTTAAATTTGCCAGACAGTCAAGCCGACAGTTTGAAGAAGGACAGTCCAGTCGATGGTTTGAAGACAGAAGGTCAAGTCGACAGTGTGAAGAAAGACAGTCCAGTCGATGGACAGTTCCAGGATCTCTTCGGCATGGTTCAAAGTATCCTTAATAGCTGCGCGGAAGACAGGCAGCGCTGTGAAGAAGAGCGGCGCGCTGCAGTGGAACGGCCTTGTAAGCGAATCTGTTTCTCATTCGTCCTCATGTGTTCACCTATTCTCAGCTACTCAAGATATCATGGGTGAATTGCAAAGATTACGGGAATTCTTCGAATCTCTGACAAGCGGTGAGTACCTATTTGAATACGAAACGATCCAGTGCCTAATCAGGTCCACAGCATGGCGCGACGAAACGGACAGAAAACAGGCGGAGTTGTTGGAGACCGTGCGGTCAACAGCAAATGTACAAGTCCCATTCAATGTGCAGGGAGTAAGCGTCATTCCGTGCCACCTTTTAGTGATGATTAACCGAACATCTGAAAGTACCTTGATGAATTTGTCAAATCCTTGGCGAAAGAAATGCGGATGCTTCTCGGCGAAGTCAGTAAACTTCGTGAGGAAAGGCGAAACATTCAATTGTTGGTCATTGCCATTTCATATTCAGTTCAGTGTTTTACGTACGGATTCCCCAGTGAAATTGGCACTCTCTTGAGCCTCCGAAGCAAGTACGAACCCGGCGGCATGTTTGATCCAGATTGGTGGGTGTATCCTTTCGTTACGTAGCTTCATCGACTTGACCGTTAATTCACTCCAGGAAACCGAGCACGGGTCCTCTCGCTCCGCAACCACCAGGTGACCTACCGCCTGATGAGCCCTCTGGGCCTCCTCCCGAACCTCGTCAAGGCGCCTGGCGCTCCGTTCACAAAAGAAGTGGATTCAGACGTAGGCGTAGGAAGGCTGAGCCTCGCCCACCTGGACCCGTTATCGAAATGACACCACCGATGGAGCCACCACCTGATCGTGTGCAGACCGCCGGGTCGTGGGCGACTTGGCAAGGTAAATACTCTTAGGTTTCTTAGCTGAAGTAGTGCCTGACACGTACAAACAGTACAACCTGGCGTCGAATACACGCCGTCGTCGAGTGAATCGTCAATTCATCTGGTACCAGAACCACCGCAATTCCCGCCGCAACGCGATCTCTTTGGTCCTCGTTCACCACGCTCATCTCCTGACTGAACCTTCTGACATGAACCTTTGTCCTTTATGGTATTTGTGATGTATACTCACGTGTGAACAATTGGTAGGGGACGACATTTACGACTCAACCTTGCTCTCCATGATTGTGATTGATTTACGTATCGTTGTTTATTCGACACTCATGCCGTCTGTACGCTTTATATAAATCAAAATCAGAAAGATCGTCCAATCGCCACTTAGATTTACTATGTCCCTCTCATGCAAATTATTTATTGGTCATTGGTCACGCTCACCGGGACCCGTCTGTATGTGTCAAACGAGTTATCTTTGCTCTCCCTCATCCACATCTCCCACATGCGCTGTCGAAATCCTACATATCGGCCCTGAGATTGCAGTATTTCCGATGTTATCTTAATGGGTTTCTCACTGTGACTGCCTGTTCGCGGGCGTTGCGTCCCTTCAAGTCCGCCGAGACGTATATATACATCGTCGACTACTAAGATATCAATTGGTGGGTTTGTCCGCCGACATGGTTGCACACGCTTCCGCTGCTCCTGTGCAGTAATGATATCAGTACTACCACAATAAAGCCGTCATGTAGTCGGTGGGGCTGAAAGCGATTTGAGTGAGATGTTGACTAACTTGTACCTTGGTGTTTATGTCCTGCTTTTTGGAATTGGCGCGCGGAGACGTCAGAGATCACGAGGCAGCGCTATGATGCAGCGCTTTACGCTCAACTTATCTCCAACCACCACGTACCTTTTCTCCCTGGAAAGAAAGGCCCTTCAGCATTATGATGGCTACCCCTTCCTCTCAAGATGCAACCGTGGTAAGGACTATTGTCACTTCTACCGAACGTTAGGACCAAACATTTCCCTCTAGTCGAAGGATGTCAAGGGTGAATCCTCTGCCTCAGCACGAATTCCGAGCCGACACGTAGAATTTTACTTCACCGACGAAATGACGGTCTTCCAGGTCTGTTTGTGCTCATCCAATAATACCCGCAAGTCATCGCTCAACACTGTGTACGTAGGTCGAGAACCGTCTTTTCCGTGTTCACCGGCACTTCTTGGCCGAGAACTCTCTCGTCTTCAGTTCCATGTTCTCGCTTCCGCGTGGACCCGAGGGCAGCTCTGCGGCTGAGGGTGTCTCTGATGCGAACCCCATCCATCTCGCCGGAGTGACAGAGCTCGAATTCGAAACGCTGCTCCGGTACTTTTACAAGAGGTAAGTAACACCCGGGGTCTAGTTAGCTCTCGAAGTCCTTCCAGACGCGTGCTAACAGAGGCGGGGTTGTTGGAATGGTTTAGCATGCACGACGGCTTTTCCTTACCGCAGGCGAACTGGATCGCGCTTCTCTCCATCGCACATCGTTACGAGTTCCTGAATGTGCGCGAGCGTGCGATCCGCGAGATCTATGGTGTGTTACTGCAACAGCAGGATCCGCTGCGGCAGTCGACGCAGCAGCTGCAGCAGGACCACCTCCTGCTCATCGCCGTGGCGGAGAAGTACGACGTGCCACCGCAGTACATGATCCCGTCGCTCGTCGCACTCGTCATGCGGACGCAGTCGCTGTCAGAGGACGAGGTCGCGCGCCTCTCGGCGCTCACCGTGTCCAGGATCGCGCATGCACGCGAGAACCTTGTGCGCAGGACTGTGAACCCGCCGCAGTCGCACGCTGCGTGGTTGAACACCGTGACGCCGAACGCGTGGCTGACGTGGGTATATGGAGTGGCGAAGGACATCGTGTACGACATCTGGCCGGTCAAAGGGGATGGTGAGTAGGAATGCCTCACTCAATATTGGTGCGCTGGGATTGACCCTGAGTTTGGCATCGCCCAGAGTCACCATGTGTGGTCCCTGAGGAACTGCCTTATTAAGCTATTTCCCGCCAGTAAGCAAATCCTCAAATTTACGCGCGTTAATATATGCTTTGTCCTTTTGTCATATGTGTGATACCATGGGCATCAGGTAGTCCAGTACCGACAATAAATGTATGACCTCAGTTTTTGTGTGACCGCGAACTGGAATATCTACTCTACTGCCTGTCTCACAGGAATTAGCAATACATGTGGAACAGCGATAGGCCGGGAAATTACTCCTAATTACAAAACTTTGTGGCCCCTCTCATCGCCCCTCTCATCTCCTGGGAACTGCATAGTAGTTCAATGGTAAGGACTGATACATCATACAGAACATTGGTATGGAATTTCTCCCTCAGTCGAACTTGGAGGACACAGGTGCAAGGCTTCTCAAAATTGAGTCTGCCACATCCCAAACCCCGAACCGGCATGAAGAATTTTATGAAATGACAGTGTTTCAGGTCTGAGCTGTCTGATATATGTACTGTTCATTGCTCATTATTTAGGCGCCCCTTTGGCACTACCACTTGCGTGCGCGTCAGTAGATCCAGAATTGTCTTTTCCGTATCCACGGGTACCTTTTGGCCAAGAACTCCTCCATCTTCGGCTCCATGTTCTCACTGCCAGTCGGAGATGGCAACACAGCCGAGGGAAAGTCAGACGCGAACCCGATTTACCTCCCCGGCGTGACGACGCTCGAGTTCGAGACGCTGCTTCGGTACTGTTACGAGGGGTAAGTAAGTAAAGTAAGAGCGCCCACATGTGCTAATATGGGGGATAATTCGGACACTTTCAAGCATGGGCGTCGACTTCTCCCTACCGCGGACGAGCTGGATTGCGTTGCTCTCCATCGCACACCGCTACGAAATACTGAACGTGCGCGAGCGGGCGATCCGCGAGATTTTCAACACTGCTTCGGGAGAGGTCATGAGCGACCCACAATGGGTGCAAGAGCTCGTCTTGGCGGTGGAGAAGTATGACGTGTCGCCGCGGAACTTGGTCCCATGGCTGGTCGCACTGGTTCGGCGGCCGGAGCCGCTGACGGAAAACGAGGTCGCGCTCTTTTCAGCGCTCACCATGTCCCGCCTAGCGTCTGCGCGCGAGAGTTTTTGGATATGGCAGGCTGAGCTCGAATCATCGACGGACTCGGAGCCGGGAGATAATCAAGTAGCGAGGATGATTTGCAATATTTGGAAAATTCCAAATGACACGGCCTAATATCGATGACATGACCTGCATCTGACTTGGACCATCTTTCAGAAGAGTATGTTGGAGGAATCGAGGGAAACATGCAGGTGAAGAACACTGCTAGTGGAAGAAATACGTTTTTGTACTGCGTCACCTGACTTCATCGCAATGTCAAATCTATATTTCGTGTGTTGTACATGTACATGTTAGTATCGACCCTCTCTCTGTCTTTACATGACGCATGACCGTGACATCTTTGCTGGTTGTTGCCATCTGGAGGGAATGCACTGTATTCAGTCTGTTCTCGCAGTTGTGCCCGCCGGGGCTGGTCTGCTGCCCTATCTCGCACTTCCTTTCTCAGGCTCCTCCCTTTCCACGCCTCAAACTATGCTAACAAACAGAATGGACAGGGGCATGAAACCAGTGGGACTACGACTGATGCCGGGGGTGGCGGGCCGGGGGAATGCGCGGAGAGTATGACGGACTCGTCCATATTCACTCTTGTCCTCCTAAAGACTTGGACTTTTGTACGAAGACAACGCCGTGCCCGTCACATCGTCAAAACACCCACGTAGATCAATGAGGAGATTAAGCGGGAAGTGCCAGTTGAGAATTTCCAACCAGATTATATTCCAGATAAGTATTCTCGATTCCCGATAAGTTACTCGCGCACACCACACGCGTTTCTCTCCTTATGACTGCCCTCCCACCGAAACCTTTGGTTGTTGTAAGCGCCATTATCACTCCCTCCGAAAATCTGGACTCAATTTTTCCTTAGCCGCTCACGGTCCTGCCGGAGCACTATAGGGTTGAGGAGAAACCCTCTGCTGCAACGCAAGCCCCTAACCGACATGAAGAGTTCTACTTTACTGATGGAATGTCAGTTATCCAGGTCTGTGAGCCACTACGGATGTTCGTTCTAGTTCGTCGCTCATCATTCAGGCGGGGGTTCTTACTACCACTTTTGCGTGCAAGTAGGTCGAAACCCGTCTTTTCCGTGTTCACGGTTACTTTTTGGCCGAGAACTCTCCTATCTTCAAAGCCATGTTCTCCCTTCCAGTCAAAGATGGCAGAAACGCAGATGGGATGTCGGACGCGAACCCGATTCACCTCTCCGGCGTAACGGTGCTCGAGTTCGAGACGCTGCTCCAGTTCTCGTACAGAGGGTAAGTAAAGTGAAAGGGCGACCAACACGTGCTAATCCTGCTCGGGGATCCAGCATGCACCCCGACTTCTCCTTACCGCGGACGAGCTGGACCGCCCTGCTGTCCATCGCGCACCGTTACGAGATCACGAGCGTCTGTGAGCGGGCGACCCGCGAGATCTTCAAGATGCCTTCGAAAGAACGTAAGAGCGACCCGCGGTTGGTGCAGCACCTCTTCTCCGTTGTGGAAAAGTACGACGTGTCGCGTGCGCGGTTGTTCCCGTGGTTGGTCGCGCTTGTGAAGCGGCGAAAGCCGCTGAAGCCGGACGAGGTCGCGCTCTTCTCGCCGCTCACCATGTCCCGGATTGCGCACGCACGGGAAGATTGTGCCCGCAGGTCAGGTTCATCGAAGGCTGATCCATACGACGTAGAGGACATCGTCCGCAGAATTTGGCGAATCACAGAAAATATGTTGGACGAGGTCGAGACAGACGATGACTCAGACGAGGACTCAGACGAGGGGTCAGAGTGACCTGGCCCATTTGACACTAGACCAAACATGCCGATTAGATTGTAAAAGGAAGGGAAACAAAGGAAACCGCAGGGAACAAGGAGAAAAGAAACCAACCAGGGTTGAACAGGACAGATGACCTGAGTCATGTACATGTCCAGCTAGGGAGCCGATCCTCAATTTATAGGTCTCCCTGTTCTGACCATGCAAACTCACATCTCCGCTGTGGTCATCGTAGCTATTCAGTGGGGAATAAACCGACTCGAATTGTTATAAAGCTGCCTAACGATTTACATTACATGTACAGAACACGGCGGACAACGGGGGTGTAAAGGCAGCTTCGAAAGGAGAGCGAATCAAAACCAGCATTTGATCCTCATCGACCGCATACATGATGTTACAAATACAAGTTCATGCCCAATTACTTGTCGCGCATGGTGAGGGAACAACCTCATTACGGCGACTAGAGTGGGCTTACGACAAGGACGTTCGAATGAGGGGCCTCAGAGCGGAGATTGAGTTTTGATGTGGAGTGCTTGAGCTTGAGAATAAGTTACTAGGGATGGGCACAACAGTCAAATCGGAATGCCGCGTGACTGTTGGGCGCAGAGGGAATTGGGTTTATTAACTCACAAAAATGCTAGCAGTGATAGGCTTGTCCTTGGGGGGAGAGCCGGAGACGGCGACAGAGGAGCGAGCAATATCCACGAGATCGATCTCTTTTGGAGATAACATCAGCACAGGACAGGACAACTGGGATGTTCCAGGAGAACGTACGGCCGTTGCTCTTCAGAGCGTTCTTGCGGACCTTGATGGCGTTTTCACGGTCCTCGTCGGTGACGCTGCTCGTACGGCGCACGGGTGTTGGCTCCTTTGGCTGGAGTTGGGACGCTGCAGGAGAGGGTGGAGTGAGTTCAACGAAGGGGCGCAACTACACGTCAACGAGCGGGCGCTTACCATCCACTTCGGCGCCTTGGTCTTCGAATTCGGCGGCCTCGTCGGCAATGGCAGCGGCCTCGTAGTCAAACACGTGTCCGAGGGAGCCCCAGTTGTGAGCGCCAGCGCCGCCCTTGGGAAGGGAGCTGTCCATGCCGTTGCGGGCCTCTGAGCGGTCTTTGAGGAGGGCGCGGAGAGAGTGGGAGCGTTCGGTGCGGGTCATAATCTGTTGAGGTACTACTGGGAGTTGTGGCGTTGGATAGTGGGAGTGGGCGAGGGAGGGAGGGATGATGAAAGGACGGTGTTTCAGACGAATGGATTAAATAGTTGGCAGGGCCACTCTCGCCAAGGGGACATGACACCCGTAGCTCGCGTGATCTCTGGGGCAGGCTTCCCATTCCGGATCATCCCCCCCCGTCTAGAAAGAAGAAAAAGGCCCCGTTGAGGTGACTCGGAGGCCATGCTACGGTAGTAATACAATATTAATGGCGTTGTTCTATCATACGGCTGCGCAAACTCCAGGCCTGGCAGTGACGAACGAAGCATTCTCGTCCCCGACAAACGTAAACGCGAAGCGAAATTGCGGGGAAACGTGGGAAACGGTGACGTATGGTCATCTGACGGGCGGGACATGGAATACGGTACGGGACTCGCCTGCGCCTGCGCCGCGCAGGGTGCCCCGTACAGCACTGCGCTGTGCCACTCGTAACTGTGCTGGCCTGCGGGAATTAAGTATGTCATGTCACGTCATTGCGTTATTTCGAGTCGGAAGGTGAAAGAATCTTCGAGATCGCATTACGTAAGTGATATTTGTGATATTAAGCGAGAGACCCGGGAAACCAGCGAGCGCAAGACAGAAAATGAGCGAAACGGCCCCTGCGACGTCCGAGTCGGAGTCACAACGACCCATCACTTTCTTTGACATCTCAATCGCCGGTCAGCCAGCAGGCAGGGTCGTCTTTCAGCTCTACAATGACCTTGTACCCAAGACTGCCGAGAATTTCCGTCCGTGCTTTTCATCTTCGTCCCTTTCACTTTCATCTTGACACTCCTTTGTCTCATCCTAACAGGCGCACTTTGCACTGGTGAAAAGGGCATTGGAAATGCCGGAAAGCCGCTATGGTACAAGGACAGTGGCTTTCATCGCGTTATCAAGAAGTGCGCATATACTTGCAATATCCGCCTGGCCTTAGACATTGACCACTGCGCGCATCCGTGCCTGTATGTGCAGATTCATGATCCAGGGTGGTGACTTTACCGCTGGGAACGGTCAGTTTTACGCCTGTAAATTGTGCCCACCTGATCTTCTATGCTGTAGGAACCGGAGGTGAATCCATCTATGGCGAGAAATTTGAAGACGAAGCCTTCCCCACGAAACACACACGACCGTTCCTTCTCTCCATGGTGCGCCGCGGCGCATATAGTACCCTCCCGTCATCTTACCTTATCGGATCCCGTGCAGGCTAACGCCGGCCCCAACACCAACGGTTCGCAATTCTTCATAACATGCACGCCCACAGCCCATCTGGATGGCAAGCACGTCATCTTTGGCGAGGTCATTCGCGGCAAATCCATTGGCACGTCCTCGCTTTCTTTCTTCTCTCGCCTCCACACCCACTAAATTTTACCCGTCCCGTTCTCGCAGTTCGCCGGGTCGAGAACTACCCGACATCCTCGGGCGATGTACCCGCAGATCCCATCACGATCACCGACGCCGGCGAGCTCTCGCCATCTGACCCGTCCCTCTTGGAGACCGTCGTCGCGTCCGACGGTGATCCGTACGAAGATTACCCCGACGACGACTCGCGCAACACAGAAGACCCGGCCGTGGCGCTCGAGGCTGCGCGCGCGCTTCGTGAACTCGGAACCGCACGCTGGAAGGACGGCGCGACCGCCGATGCGCTCGCCAAGTGGCAGAAGGCCCTGCGCTACCTCGACGTCCACCCGGTCCTACCCGACGACGCCGCGCCGGGGCTCGAAGACGAGTTCGGCGCCCTGCGCACACCATTGCTACTCAACTCGGCCCTCGCGGCACTCAAGGCACCTGGCGGCATCCCGGGCGCACGCATCGCGCTCGACGCCACAAACTACGCGCTGAAGTTACCCAAGCTCAGCGATTCCGATCGCGGTTCGTATCGGCCAGTTTTTCTCGGTGCACATAGCGAATCCTTACCATGCACTTGCGTGCCACATCGGTAGCAAAAGCGTTGTATCGAAACGGTCTCGCCCAAGTCACCCTCAAGGAATTCGAAGAGGCAGAGAAGGTGTTCCAAGAGGCACTCTCATTAGCAAAGGACGACAAGGCGATCGCTGGCGAACTTGAGCACCTCCGACAGCGCAGAAAGGCACAGCGGGATAAGGAGAAGGCAGCCTACAAGAAGCTATTTGGCTAGACAGATTCAACTTTGGCAGGACTGTAGGGGATGTGTCGAAATCGAACGCAGTCTTTGCGCAGAGAAGTCGACTAATTTTTGTTCTTTAAACTGTCAATGCCTTGTCTAGGGAATACACAACACCGGGCGTGATCTTGCTATTTCACAATCCACCCATGAAGAACAGCAGGAATCGCTTCTTTCCCAGAAGCGAGACAGCTGAAGCAGCGTCAATGTCGTCTCGAAGCAAAACTGGTGCAAAAACAGATGCTATTGTTTATAATCAGACGCGTCATTCCCACTCTTGAGAAGATACACGTACCGAGTATCTCTGCCCGAGAAATGGGGCTAGGCTGGGCCTTCTTATGTGTCAAAGGGCGCTGCAGCGGGCGCTCGTCTTGGGCCTCGGCCTGATGATTGTTGTCCCTCAACGCAAGAAGGTGTAAGAATGCGGTTACAGTGATCCAGACCTATAGGCAATGATCAAAGCCGTCGTCATCAGACATCACACTGTGATATGGAATTTCAAAAAAGTGGGCCAGACTCACGTTGACCGATGCCGGAGGAAATGCCGCAAGCATCTAGCAAGCGAAAACCGCCCCGGTTATCAAAACATTCCGCGCGACGTTGAAGCGCGGTGGGGCGTCATGGAGGCGGTTAATCATGTATGTCACTGCATTCAGAACGTAAATGCGAACGTTACCTCCAAGGCCGCCTCCCGGCTGGTGATCTCGGCACAACGTTCGTGCAGCGAGAGCGGCACGACGGGCTCGGGGAGCGAGCAGAGAAAGGCGAGGAGGACGGCTGCCACTGTGCGCGCGTAATTGGCGTCCATCGTCTGCGGTGCCGTCGGCGCTGGACAGGGAGGAAAGTCTGTGCCCGTGTCCAAGCTCTGTTTTCGAAAACGAAGGGGATTCAGCGCCTCTATTTCTTTCTCTCAAAAAGCGCTCAAAAGCGCTTTGGGGTAGCCCGGTAGGGCTCCCCGGTGCTGACTGACCTCGCGCATCTGCATTGCTAGTCCTTCGTCGCCCGGTGCGATGAATAGATCGTGCTGAGATGGGGGGAGAGACCACGTCAGTGGGCCGAATGACGATAGATTATGTTGCGCTAGGGATGGAAGAACGTACTATAGCCTCGATATCGTGGGCCGTTAACCAACCCATCAATCTCATGAGTTCTCGTGACGAGTGGTTTACTTGTGCCTCAGGAAGAAGGTCGTGCGGACTTTTCAGCTCGCGTATGGGGCCCTGTAGTCGAGCGAGGGCGGACAGAGGAGTCCCGAAACACGAGGGGTCTAAGGACGTTAACATAGCGAATCTTTTGCAAACTAGGAATGGAACGGGCTGTACCATACTCCCCAACGAGGGAAACGAAAATGTCTTGGCCAAACAACGTGTGCACGATGAGTAAAGTGGACAGGGTCTCCATCCTCATGTTCAAGGGGGCCGCGATGGTATGGGAGACGAATATCGTGAGTTGGAGCGTCTTTTCCTCCCCAGGAAGGAGGAACCCCTGCGGGCTCATAAGTAATGGGGTTCAACCAGCACTGAATCCCTGCGCCTACAGCCATGGGTTCGATCTTGAGCCAACGGGGATCTATATCCGGGACAGTCGATTGCGATTCATTCTCTCAGACGTTTCGGACTTACGAATGGGCGAACTGAGATCACGGGGGAAGAACCGGAATGCGGCTGGAACCTAAGATGGCGTGGAGTCGGGAAGTAAGAAGCTCGGCGAGGTCGCGTCGCGTACCTTTCCTGCATTCCGTATGTTCAGACTCTGCGTGACGGGCGTCGAGTACCTTCCGTTCTAGATCAGCTTCCCCGCCCTCGAGCAGGGAATTCTCGTACGTACGACACTTTCCCAAAGTCCAGTGTCAACTTGTCCAGTTTCAAGAGAGGAATGCCTGACGGATTCTCTGGATCAAAAGTCGCGCTAGACTTGTACAGGTCGTTCGCAGCAAGGTCTAGGGCCGCCGAGTCGATGCATGGAATCTACACAGGGTGAAAACGTTTGGAGAGTAGGGCAGTCGGACGAAACAGCTCACATCCACCAAGAATTCTGCAGAGACAGGTTTGTGATCACTCATGGCAATGGAAGGATGGGCCTCGTAAGACGTCTGGTTGACGGAGACAAACGGAGACGATAGGTGTAATACGCGATCCGTCCAGGCTGGTTTGCGTCTGAGGCATAGTAAATATATCATAAGACACCATAAAAGAGGGGGAAAGGCACTTGATGTCGTAACCCGCAGCATCAGTATGCACGCCTGCCGCGAACCGGTACGTCCTGGTGAACGAGTCAGTAGGGCCCACACCGCACAGTATATACACCCAACGGAAAGAAACCAATGGGATATTCCTCAAACTCCGCGAATGCTTTGGAGCGACGAATGGAACTCTTCAACTGCAGCAGGAGAGTAAGTTAATAACGACCATCTACTCGTGGCCTTGAGCAAGCGCACCTCGTCAAATTGGAGTAGTGTCTTGATTTCTTGGGGTTTAGGCCCAGAATACAGCAAAGATCGGACGTCTGGGTCAGGCAAAGTGAGTCTATAATTAAGATCTTTCAGGGGTAGCATGTCAGCATAGATTGATCAGGGAGATATTCCGACGTAACATACCCCCCTGTCGTATGAATATCAGACAAACGACGATAGCCCAGATTATTTCGATGACTTACCAACCAAAACAATACATCAGAAGCGTATATATTTAGTACTCGTGGCCCTGCATCGCTGTCCCTTGTGCGTGGCGTCCACAGGTATCCTGCGCAAGGCCCAAATTCGATACGCCGTGAGATGTCATGAAAGTCTGTGTTCCGACGCTCTAGATGGTCATCAAAAGCGGCCAAGTGAGAGTTGACAACGGTAAATATAATTGGCACCGGAGAAGGCGCAGATAACGTGGGATTCGGTCGGTATCCCAGCCGGACAGCCACCCCTCCCTTGTTTCCCTGGTGAGATGAGAGGTGTTGTCGAGAGAATAACGACCAATTGATGTTTTGTGGCTCACCATAACCCCCTGGGACGTACTTCAATACATATATGGCAAGAAAAAGTCATGCTCACCATAAAGCCCGATGCTACGGAGCCTTCCATGACCCCAGTGAAACTGTTTCGTAGGTCTTTCTTCACGAAAATGATCAAGAGAATGCCCACGAGTTGCTCAGATGTAAGCTGTACCGGCGGTATCAGCTGCAAGGTACCCAGCCATGACAATCAGGGGCTTCACCTTCTCGTATTGCTCAGCCTTGTCTCCCAAGGCGGCCAAGATGGCTATCGTCCAGGCGTCTTCTCTTGCAGCCCCCGTGAGATTGAAAAACGCTTCAGTGGACAGGTCAGCTTCCTGGAATGCTGTGACAAGTATGTCTGCGTCTGGAGTCGAGGCTTGTTCTTTAGGTACTGCGATGGTTGTAAGAGTGATGAAGACTCCATGAGCTGAGGTATGGCATGCTTCTGCTCACCATCACGCCCGCTAGTAGATGGAAGTGCCACTCCCAACCAAGGCGATAGGTCTTGAGTAGGCAATTTTCCATTTACGTTAAATGTGCCCACACGAATCCTGCGATGCCCCATTCGTCCTGCGCGTTTCATTTGAGACCATTCTCGTACCTGAGTTGCTGCTTTTTCTCCGAGGCCTCTCGAACGGTTGCAAGTGATAGGCTTCGAGACCATAGCCAGTCATCACGTATTGCGACGTAATCAACAGCATCGTGAAGGGGCTGGCCAGCGCAACCCAGAGAGAGCCTAGAGTGCACAGGTCGGCACGCATGCCGTAAATCGCGAGGAGGGTTAACTGTGAAAGCACAGCCATCATTGTCTCAGTATAATTAGCATGGTGAGGACGACTCACCGGATAGCCATGAAGACGGATAGAGAGCATATGGCTCCAACCATTTGTACGGCTCTGCATCTTCAGAATTCTTCACTATTCAAAAAAGAAGCTGAGGAAAGGGTCATATAATGAAGTTGTGATCATACATGCTGAGTCACGCAACCTCCGGCATGCTGATGCAACCGATGACAAGCGTTCTATGTCATCCGTGAATATCGAATAATAGGTGCTTTCGTCATTCGATAGTTGAACGCAAATCGTGGTATCTGGATACGCCATAAGCTTTGGTACAACCCTGCCAGGAGTCACCGACCAGAGGGTGAGAGGGGCCCAATTTCTGGGGATTCATCCAGCACAAGTGCGGACGACGGACGAGCGAGTTGAGATATCACAAGGGAAAATTCTCCATGAATTGCGAAGGTATGTTGGAGTACAAGATGGGATCCATGACCATGGACGGCTTTCGACACTGCGTTGTCCTCGGTGTAGAGAAACACGCTTTGGAGATTCTTTAGCGGAATGATAAGGGAAGGTTATTAAGCATCGACCTTCCGGACTCCTCCATCGCCTGGTTCATAATATGCCCAACGACAGCAAGTACGACACGCGATCCATCGGAGGAGGATCCTAGACTTGCTCTATCAGAAGAAATCGGTGGTGGAGCCTTCGAGTTTTCTGACTCTGCCCAGCCATGTGGCGGGGAAGACCCCTCAAGTACGAGTAAGAGGTGTTCAGACGGTCGCAATAACGATCGCACATCGCGCTCCCAGTGTGCCATGGAATCTAGGAAGGTGCAAGTGTGGTCTAGTCCACTACCTGAACGAGATGAGGGATGGGTCGACCACTTCTTAGGCTCAACCTTTCAACAGTGGTCGGTCCGACTCGGAGTCAGAGAGTAGGGCAATCAGTCGCTTTACCGCTTTACGCGTTTCCACGGTCATGAAATTACTTGTACCTAGGTAACACAAATGCGCACCGTGAAAATGACCCCCGTTTCAACGGGGTCCTCGACCTGGATTTTCGCCTCTGTTCGAGCGCTTACAACGAGCCGCTGTACACAGACCATGGCACGTGACTGGCACGCGACCCTCCTCTCGCATGTCTTAACGAATTCCACTTTCTACTACACATTCGATTCGAGAGGCCAGGCAACGATGTACATAACGTAACGATCCGATGTTCTGTCCGCGGGATGACAACGCTTTGTTTACCATTACCACACCACGCCTCATGCAGTACGTGAACCAAACCCCGTGACAAGAGGCTTCAATAATACAGCTCACGCAATTCATTGTTAACGAAGCTGCATGATGGCAGCGGCAGTCTACATCGAAGGCGCTCATGTGCCTTTTTCATATCTCGCCTACCTTGCAAGAAGGATTCCGAATGCAAACGAATTTATGACAATGTTGCCGGAATCTTGGGGGTTCTGGACCGATTCAGAGCATACACTGCCATTGCCCCACGACCGACTTCTGCATCAGGTGGTTGTATTAAACTGGTGGGTGCCGAACAAGATGGGTGCGTGAACAGTGTTGCGTCAGGGCACTCTGGTGCTTCACTTAATTTTCTCTCGTTTAGTCTGCGCCGCTGACAGCCAACTGATTGTGCCCAATCAGTGGCTGAAGAAAGCAATTGATCTATTTTGATCCATCATGGTAGGGAAACTGGGGTGACCCAATTTTTAATGTGTGTGCTCATCTGTAAAAACTTTTTGCGAGTCAAACAGTCCGCCAATTGTTCGGCGTGGCACCGCCGAAAGTGGATAGCACAGTGCCGACTATTCTGAATTGATGCTTCGATCACGGAACTACAACTTCAACTACAGGATGGCTTATTGGCATACCCAAACCTTGACTTTGCTTCCTCCGACTGGAAACAGTCACTTACGAGAAAGAGCTTGGCTCGGCTTCGTTATGGACCGATCCAAACATCGGGTCTATGCGTGAGACAGCCATCAAACTTACGAATGAACACATTGTCCTTGATCGCACCGATTCGCCCAATCCCGAAGAACAGCGCGTAGTCGAGAAGAAGAATCTGGTTTCTAGAAACTCGTAGTTTTCATTCGTCCAGGGAATCCGAATACGATCAAAAATACTCGCCGACCTTATCGGATTCAGCCCGGACACCGCAGATTCTCTCAGTCCAGGTAGGGTCACCGTTCGAGTCGCCGCTGCCGACGCGTAATGTCAACTCCCTACACGGGGATTCTAATGGCACAGGCCTGGATCTCTGAGGACCACCATCACGCTGCCGTGTGCTCGATAACACTGAGGTGGCCCTGAATTTTCTGGACGCTTATCAGGCTATATCACCACCACAATGGCCATAGCAATGTGCCCTTTACCTGCGCACTTCGCAATTTCGATCGTCACGAGACGAGAAGCCGTCATTCTGCCTGTTGGTGTTCGAGTAACGTACAAGGTCAAAGGCCAACCTTTGTCAGTGCCATGCAGACTTTTGTTTCCTAGGCCATGCATTCTCTAAAGGCATATTCTAGTGTAAAGGCAAGTTCATACATACGAACGAGGCTACAGATACACGCTTATCCTGGCGTGTACCTAATGCCATAGACATCGCAAGCAAATACAATGTACACAATGGCTGAAAATAATTAATGTGTTAGATTCTATCTGATGAGAAACACTTCTATGGGTCGAGCTACTGCGTCATCGTTAAATCAATTTTACATAATAACAAGTTATCAAAAGCAAAGTGACGGTAAACATGAGAAGGTCGGGTATGAACGTTACAAACACGGGAAACAAGAAATAGCTTCTATTCATCCAAAGATCATGCTAAGGATGTACGTGTCGGCGACGACGGTGTCGCCGGAAGACATATGCAGGGACGTCATCGCTGTCGCTGCTTGAGTGGAGGTGAGAGAGGATCGATGATAGGAATGCCAGAGGTCGGGACGCAGCCGGGTCAGCCCGCGGAAGCGAAACTTGGGAAATGCCGTTAGCATGTCGAACGTCAGGATGGCTTCTTATGATGGCTGCATGGACGATGGTCGCGGAGAGGATCGCAAATAATAAAGCGAATAATGGGGTGCGCATTCTCGTGAGGGGGTAGTTCGTTACAACGTGAAGGTCAAGTTATTGCTGCTTACCAACTTGTTAGTGAAACGACGCCGATGATGAGAGGTGATACTCTGACTTACATCGTTTACTGACTGTAGATAAGGAGGAACCAGTTGTCCGGTGGATGAAACGGAGTCACAGGGAGACTCCTTCTCGGACAAGCTCGGGGATGCGAGGGGGGATGAATAAACCTTGAGGGCCGTGATGAAAGTACTTTATGTACATCGAGGCGGCATACAAGAAAAAGAGTGAGAAATTTTTGGGTTGATCCGCGGGGAAGTTCATGGTGGACTTGAGCGAAAGATGTCAAAACGTTGATGCACACGCCACGCCTTCATTTTTCACACTTCGAGAGAGAGCGAATTTCCGGGGTTGGTTGTACGCTTTCTCGGGCCGCGATCCCCGTCCCCGTCTACGGCGTCAAGTAGCCGCCAAGTCAGTCATCACCCCCATGCCACTATGACGAAGCACAGCAAGAATAATACAGCATCGTCGATATTCTCGTACGCGGAGCGCAAGAGACTTGACTATGGAACGAAAGGAGTGCGTCCGCCCGCCACCTTGATTTCGCCTCGTGACAATAATCCCCGTCTCTGCAGCAACGCCTCGGCAATGAGTCCATGCGGCGCTTTGACGCGTGTGCCTTGTGCTTGCAACGAGCACGCAATCCGGTCGCCTGCCAAGAGGGGCACCTGTTTTGCAAGGAGTGTGCGTACACGGACCTTCGTGAGTGTCTGGATCTGTCCTATCATCGCTTTCGCGTTGTCAAACTCGTTCAGTGGCGCAAAGGAAGGACATAAAGCGGCAGAAAGAACGACTAGAGGGGCTAAAGAAGGAGGCAGAACAGGAAAAAGCAAAAGCAAAAGAAGCTGCGAGGGAGCGCGTGCTAGCAGACTTCGAGAAAGGGCAGCTTGGGCTTGCGGTTGCTAGAGCCGCGGTCACTACGACCTCTGGTCCCGAGGGAACAGGTAACGGAGATCGTGTCACGTTTTGCCGCGTTTTGCGATTCGTGTGGTTTATGGGGATTCTTTCATCAGGGCGTGGGACCAAGCGCAAATTTGCATTCGATTCCACGGCGGCGGAGAAGGTCGTACAGGAAGCTGAGGAGGCAGCGTTACGTCAGATCGAGCGCGAGCAGGCCGCTGCGCTGCGCAGCAAGCTGCCGGATTTCTGGTTGCCCTCGTTGACACCGACGTACACCTCGAGCGGGCCACCGTCTTCGCTCGCCGATGTGAAAGTGCAGACGACCTGCCGAGGCGGCAATCCGCCACATCCCATCGCGTAAGCTTGGGGCTCCCGACTCCTTTGCACGCGCTTTCCTCCTAATGCCTGTGCCAATGCAGGCTGAAAAACCTCTTTCCTGTCAACTTCACATGGCAAGGCCAGTCATCCCGATCGCAGACGACCGATTCAACACCAGCAGATGATGATACATCGAAACTCAAGAATGAGGAACGAGATGCTATGTGTCCTTCATGTAAGAAGGTGCTTTCGAATAGCGTGCGTATATATGGTACGTCCCTTTGTCCGCAGACCCTCCGCGCTTTTACACTGGCTCACCTCACTCAGTCATGAAAGCATGTTCACACGTCACGTGTAAAACGTGTACCGACACGCTTGTGCGCCCGGGGAAGCAATGCGTCGTATGTGATAAGCCTCTAGGAGAGAGTGACATCCTTGAGCTCAAGCGGGAAGGTCCGTCTCTTTTTATCAACTTGCGATCACTATTCCTAGAGTGTTTCCCAGGCACGGGCTACGCTGGCGGGGGCATGGCTGAGACTAGGAAACAGGGGGTCGCTTTTCAGGGATAGGGATAGATTTTCTCGCCTCGCCTCCCTGAAATCCCTCATTTCCGTTCTCATAGGCTCGTATACATCACTGTGCTTTGTCACCTCTATCATCATCAAGCGGATTTGTGGCCCTTCGATACAACTGTCTGACCGATCATCCTCAGAATTTGCATTTAGATTGCGCAACACGACGAGCTTAATGTGGGCTTCGGTTAAAATGGAAACGGAACCGTCTTGAATGCTTTTTTGGGCCCACTCCCGCATCATCAAGCATCAAGTAATCATTAATCATGATCGGTGCAAGATGGCGAACGGAATGGAATAAATTTGAGCAATCTCTGGCTTGTGAATGAGTCTAGCTCAAAGACGAAACATTACCGCTTGGATCACAATTGAACCGAATTTCCTGCAACTGCAACTGTTCCTGCCATTGCCACTCACTCACTTTGGGTTGGTCAGAATTCCAATGGATGTCTCAGTACAGTCACGATATCGGTCTTACATGTTTGTTTGACATGTTGGTTGCCCATTCCATCCGAATCATCCCAAAATGCTACAGAGAGTATCCTCAGAACTCTCCCCGTACCAGCCGAAACTGGTGTACGTTGGATGACGTCACCTCGTCACCACATACGATGTTCAACTTGCGTCTGATACGACTTGAATGATGTTCTAGAGTGCACCAAACGAAGTGAAGTCAGGTCGGGGCCGTCCCACATGGCGCGTTATTTGATAAGATAGTGTCATGTCATTGTCGCCAGGAGACTCGTGTTCCAAGGCAGCCGAGTTAGCACCTCCCTCGTTCTTACCACAACATTTCTCAACCCAACCTCAACCTACCTACTGATGGAACTTGCCTCAAGTTCGGGTGGTCTCAGCGTCCGTACCATCCGCGACACTCCCCTCCTCGCAATCGACACGTCCGCCGGGGTATCGCAACCATCATCTCCCCGCTCCAGCGCGCTACCCAGCCCGCCTGATAGCCCAGACTCTCTCTCTTCCTCCCCTTCCCTCTCCTCCTCGTTCTTCTTCTCTTCTGCCAATGCGAGTCCACCGCACGTCCACACCCACGTAGAGCAGGATCGAGAGTCGGCTCAGGGGCTCATCATCCCATCACTCACTCTGCCCGCCGCGCTTCGCCAGCCGACGCCCCACGGCAAGACTCTGGGCGACGTTCGCATACTCGTTCTTGGAAGCGTCGATCCAGGCGGTTCTTCCATCGCAGGAATCCTCTTTGATGACAATGAGGACGTGGTGGATGTCGGATCCTTAGAAGTCACTCCTAACGGCCACGTAATCCGGGCTTCTACAGACTGGGCAGAGCACAGAGATGCGCATGGGCTAGAAAAGTTCGAACCAACACATAATGTGGACATCCTTGACGTCTCAAAGTATGCCTCAGATGACCAAGTGCGTCTTAATGCGGCTGTTTGACATACACTCATCTGATCACACACTGCATACGAGCAGACCGATAACGCCATCGCGCGTATTTTGGCTATCATCCAGGAACCTTTCCGAGACCTGTTGGACGTCATAGATCCTGCATGTCCGCCCTCCGCGCTGTTGTCCAACCTTCTTTCCTCCTCCTCATCCCCTCTTTACACTGCCCTCATCGTTTATCCCCCATGTACGCGCTTCATATCAGATCCATCGACACAACCTGACTCTTTCCAGCTTTCTCGCACAGATATCGTTCTATCATTGATGGCCTGGGTGCTCACATTCCCATCATCCTACTCCCCTCAACGGGACTTCCTCGCGGACGCTTACCGGTCTCCGCTTTCCGGCCGCCGTCCGTTCCTGCACTACGTGCTGGAATATTCCGTTCCCCCGAAACTCTTACTCTGCTTCGCAGTGAAGCTGCCGATCGTTTCCTCCGCTGGCGCGAGATTGAACGCGCGGCAGGCACCGTGCACGAGTCACGGACGGACGCGCGGTCCCAGCAAGGCGTCAACTGGGACAAAGCCGCGTGGGAGACGGAATGGGACGCGACGCTGTCGCGCGACGTCGCGCGGCGGCTGCGCGAATGCACCGTCACTGGCACGTCTGGTCCCAGCCAGGTTCATGCAAAGGACGCGCCTTGCACACCGGCGTTCCTTGACCCGTTCCACATCCCTTCCCTCGTGATGTTTTCACTCTCGCTGTTTACCCCGTTGAAAGAAAATATCTCTCAGATAACCTTGTCCGGTAGGCGACTGGGCATTGTATTAGTGGGCACACTCTGCGCCGGGGTGGGTGTTGGGCTTGCGCTGCGCGCCGGGTTTTGATCCTCCCCTCAGCTGTTTAGGGGTTGTTTTCGGGGGAATCTTTCTATATATTGTGTCAGCTGTGTGGGCTTGTGTGTGATCCGGCGTCGTTGTTGTCCTGATAGCTGTACGTAGTACTACAGAGCAGTTATAATAGTCCCTTGCAGCGTGAGTATCTCAGCAGATTTTGTGGGAAAGTGCGAATAGGAGACGAGTTCAAGTTGAACTCCCCCAGAAAATGAGAAGGGAACCCCCCCCCCCCCTGGAATGTAAGAAAACTAACCAACCCCCCCCCCCCCTCCCCAAACCTGCAACAAAGGTGAAACAGAGAGGAGAGTTCTCCAAACTAGTGGATAACACCTGGGAACAAGTCCTAGCAAAAGAAGCAGTGGGTTTTCACCAAGGAATAAAGTAGCGATGAAGGCGAGGCCAATCGAGCTCCGATGTACGTTCCTCCAGTTACAAGTTCTTGACCTGGTGGGCCATTGGCGTAACGTAGAGAGTATTCGAATAAAGGATGTCACAAGGGTTTTGATGCAGAAGCTCAGTACTGCTCTCGACATGCAACGAGACTTAGCATGAATGAGTTCGCATCCTGGAACAGTATCAGAGGCAAGTCACGGTCAAGTTGAGAAGAGCAGACACCGCGGAGCCATGCAAGGTTGTGAACCCGCGGCAGTGCCGCTATGAGAATTTCATTCCGGCGAAGGACGCTCATTCACCTCTCTCGTAATATACCGATATCAAGAACTAGAAGGCCATGTGCAGCATGGTTGCCTTATGTTATTGTGTCGAGCAATCATCTCCAGTGTCAGGCCGGAAACACGGATCGGAATGGCCACCCCATGCAATTACGCAGTTGTCATCCGTCACGGTGCCGAGGGTGGAGGTACAAAACCCAGCTTGGGTTGAATGACACGACACAGACTGGGTACTGCACCCTCGAGCATCACCACGTGAACCTGATGACAATTCCTGCCACTGGGACCGAGCTCGGACAGGCGAAGGCGAGGAGCGCGTGATCCTGCGCGCATTCTGCTGCGAAACTGACATCCGATACTCATCTTCAGCCACTATCAGGCTGCCGAGGCAATAGTCGGAGATGGCGAAGAAGAACAGTATTCTCTGACGAGGATGTAGGGTTCGCCGAGGAAGAGTTTAGGGTGACGTACTACTGGCCGCTCGTTCGTCCTGGACTCGAGATACTCCGCCTGTCACGGTGGAGCTGCTCCTGGCCCTGGCCTTGGCCCTCAATCACGCGGCGCATGACCTCTCTTTCCAGAGTAAGGACGGCATCCTCCCTCGCCTTGTCCAAGGCGAGGTGCGCCTCCTCCAGCTCGGCTTTCAAGGTGTTGGCCTCAGAATGCGCGTCGCGCCGGCCGCGTGCGAGGCGGTCGGCCACTTTCTGCGTTTCAAACCACTGACCCGAGATGCAGTCATTCTCATGGTTCAGCTGCACGATACGCTCTCTCAGAGCCGCGTTTTCGAGCTCTAGGTCGTCGATAACGGCCTGGGTGTGGTCGACGCCGACGTCTCCGAGATATACCCTACGGAGTGGGCTTGAAACGAAGAGATGATACTTTTCCGGAATATCGGACCAGTCAGCCAATGCTGGCATTCATAGAGGTCAGTCAGCGGAGAATACTAATCGGTGAGGGTTTGTATAGATTACCGGTGGAGAAGGAGGCACTGCATTTAGGGCACGTCGATGTGTAAGGGTCCAGAGAGGAGGCCATGTACATGAAAATGCAAGATTCACAGGTGGGATGACCTGATTAGTTCACATCGTGGTGATAGGTATAACTTCACTTCGGAACCTGAGACGCGACATACCACAAGGAGGAACCACAGGGTCTCGGCATTCCCCCAAACATATGGGGCACCGGAGTAAACGGGTTGAAGACGACATGATATGAAAACAATGTGTAGCCCAGTTGTCTCGATCTATCTTGAAGGGATGGAGTGCATAGAGGGGAGACGGTGAGTCTTATGAGGCGCAACCTAAGGATATTGTGGCCGCAAGTTGTCGTGGCGGGTTGTTGCAACTGACCACAGAGCTGTCCCAGACATTGTGGACGCTGGGAAACGGCATTTGTACTATGCGAGTGGACTGGCCAATATGACTGTGGCATTTTGACAACAATGGTACAAGACAGCACAGTACAGAATCATTCACTGTCGGCGCTCAACGGCTACTACATTGTGAATAGAGTCGGATTCAGAACACGGAGGTTTGAAAGGATGGAATAACTGACATTTCGTCGATGATTGACCTTGCTTAGTGCCTATAATCGGGCCTCTCTGAAGGGATACAGGTTGATTGTAGATACTGTACTGACCCTGCTATGACACAGGTTGTTAGGTCACTGTACGGTCACATGACCAAACGCGCTGTCCCAAACGAACCATCCATGTCTTGATTTGTGATCTAAAATCGACAGTGTTGTCCTACTTCCATGAGCAAGTCGACAACAAAAAAGGACACTAAGCGCAAGTCGCGTGGTGCCCTTCCTGACGCCCGCAGCGCGAAGCAGCCCAAGTTAACCATCGACAGTTTCTTTTCCCCCACGGTTTCCGTACGGCTCGGATCAGGCATCAATGGTGTGGCTGGTGATGCGCAGGAGAAAGTCCTTGATGTAGTGCTGAGCGATGAGCAAGTAAGGGTTTTGAGGATGGTCGTTGAGGAGGGAAAGAACGTCTTCTTTACTGGCTCAGCAGGTACATTTTGCGCCCTGCCTTTTTCTTTGTTTCTTTTCTTCATTCACGGGGTGGTGTGTTGACGATGATGCTGCTTCCTTGGTAGGTACCGGGAAATCTTTGCTTTTGAGGGCCATCATCACGGCACTCAAAAAGAAACATGCGTCCAAGCCTGAAGTTGTTTCTGTCACTGCTAGCACGGGAATGGCAGCTTCCAACATCGGAGGTATGCTAGCACTCATTAGTATCGCGGAACCGTTTGTTAAAACCTCGTGACAGGCATGACACTCCACTCGTGGGGTGCGATTGCTCCTTCTGTCGGCGACATTGACAAGCTCATCAGTTACATCAAGACTGCGCGTCCGGCTCTGTTACGTTGGAAGAGGACTGAGGTCCTCATTATTGACGAAGGTCCGTCGTTTTATCGGGCGCCATAAAGCTCTGTCTCAGATTTGCTGGTTACAGTGTCGATGGTAGATGGACACTTGTTTGGGAATATATGTTCTATTGCTACTCGACTCAGGAAGAAGACAGAAAGGCCGTTTGGTGGCATTCAAGTAAGCCCGGTCTTGGCGATGTATTGATCAGTGATGACGGTTCTGTGCAGCTTATCGTCACAGGCGACTTCTTCCAGCTACCTCCTGTCACCAAGGGAGGTAAACAGCCATTCTTCGCATTCGAGTGCGATTCATGGAAAGCATGCATCGACCACACCGTCACACTTACGCAAGTATTTAGACAGAAGGATGACCGTACGTACTTATCCTGGGTTTAGTCAGGAAGCAGGGGCTAAATATTCGTAGAGTTTATTCAATTACTGAATGAGCTACGCCAAGGCTCCATCACGCCACTCGCCGTAGAGTCCTTTCGCGCGCTCTCCCGCCCAATCACATCGAGCGACGCAGACCTTCCCCCGACGGAGCTTTTCCCCATGCGCCACGAAGTTGAACGCGCCAACTCGACGCGACTCGCTGCGCTGCAGACCCCTCCTGTCACTTTCGACGCGCGTGATTCGGGTTCTGCATCGCCAGACAAGCGCAAGGCCGTGCTGGCAGGCATGATGGTACCAGAGCATCTTGTACTCAAACAAGGGGCACAGGTGATGCTTGTCAAGAATGTTGACGATCGGCGGGGGCTGGTGAACGGCGCCGTTGGGCGCGTGCTCGGCTTCTTCGCGGCTCCGCGGGGCAAAGCGGAGGGGGTGGTAAGAAATGTCAAACTCTTGGAGGACGGCAAGAGCGTGGTGTTTGCCGCCGAAGGGAAGGAAAACGTGAAGCCGACGACGAAACCCAAATCGGAGAGTGAGGTTGAGAAGCCGAAGTCTGGCGCGGATGCGGAACTGTTTCCACTTGTGGAGTTTCCGACTCCTATGGGCAGGGAGACGGTACTTGTGACGCGCGACGAGTTTCGTGTCGAAGACAACGAGGGGAATCTGTTAGCCCGGAGAGTCCAGGCAAGCATTCCGCTCTCCGGTCTTATTGACATGGGAGCTCTTCTCTAACGCGTACCGCTCTATCAGGTTCCTCTTATCCTCGCGTGGGCCATCTCCATCCACAAGAGCCAAGGTCAGACGATACAGCGCGTCAAGGTTGATCTCGGACGGGTATTTGAGAAAGGCCAAAGTTACGTCGCTTTGTCTCGTGCTGCGACGATGGATGGATTGCAAGTACTTCGCTTTGACCCTAAGAAGGTGCCGTTGTCTTGTTCTTGTTTTCTCAACCCTCATCCCCATTCACCATTACTGACACTCGGTTTACTCGCATTGACGTAGGTCTCTGCTCATCCCAAGGTTATCGAATGGAACAAATCACTGGAGAATATGAGATGATGTTTATGATAGTCAAGGCACGCGCGAACATGACCTGTAAGATCCCTGCACAGAGGGCTCAGTCGAGCTAATTGGAGCAGTACGCACGATCGCATATTATTTGATAATTTATTGGCATTGCACCCGTGCTCAGAAGTCACTTATGATTAGAGATCAATCAGATCATACCAAGTCACATTCAACATTCAGTTGTAGAGTTCGTCCAGGTGTACGCGCGGAGAACCGCTGGACTCTTCTGCATCTCGCATTAGCTAAAGGGCACCTTGACGTTGTTGAGCTGCTGATTAAACATGGCATGGATGTCAATAGACGAAACAAGTATCAAGAAACTCCGTTGGCCGTGGCATTAGCTCGTGGACAACTGTTGATGACACGCTTGTTGCTCAACTCCGGTTCAGATGCAAATCCTCGCGATCGCAGGGGCTCGACTCCGTTGCACAAGGCAGCAGAGAAAGGGCACCTCGTCATCGTGCGACTGCTATTCGAGTCGGGTGCAGATGTCAATATTCGTGATGAAGATGATAAAACACCCTCAGACTGGGCATACGAAACCGGAAGAACCGAGGTGGCAAGATTCCTAGTGTAAGGGGAGGCCCGCCGCTGGGCTCGGAACAGGCCATTCGGAGCGCCTAGTACGCTTTTCGGACAGCACTCGGACATTCTATGTTACTCCTTTCGTACGCTCGCTTTGTTCTTCCTTAGCCTCCTTTACTTTACATTACCGTACGCCACCCGTTCGACATCTCCAGGAACTAAATGGCGACCTCGCGCGCGCCCGTGTCAGTCAACATTCATATCCATTGCCGACGAGTATTGCATATTCAGATCATGTATATAAACTCCCAAAAGACCTCGAGTGCGAGGGAGAACGAGCCAGCGCGGGAGCGCCGGCCTCGCTCAGAGTATACCCTTTTCCCCTCCAATGTAAACCCTTTCTCCTCAACCCTGACGGAACTCGACTCTGCCGAACGAACTCACAGCGCGTCGACACGACGCTTCGCGCTTACACTAGCTGAGCGTATTGGAGGCGTGGTGACGCCTTTGGATGCGCGGTCACAACTCAGCTGTGTTGACGAAGTACAGCTATCTCCCCATAGCGAAGATATTACTCACCCCGATGATGGGGAGAGGCCTTTGCATACCGGATTGGAAATCGGGAATCCCGCTGCTTTACGGAACATACTGTACTTGATCGTGGAGCCGATGTCAACGAACGGAACGCAGGGCACAAGACTCCGTTGGACGTAGCGTCGGCCAAAGGCGACTCAGAAGTTGCGAAGTTACTCCTAGAGTACGACGCAGACGTGAATTGTCGGGACAAGGCCGGCTGGACTCCGTTGCACAACGCAGCAGCATCACGATTCGAAGCCGTCGACGTCGCGCGGCTGTTGCTTGACCACGGCGCCGAAGTCGATGGGAAGAATCGGGACCAACAGACTCCGTTGCATCTCGCGGCGTATATGGGTGACCTCGAGATTGTCAAGTTGCTGCTCGAACGAGGAGCAGACTTGCGTGCACGGAGTGACGATGGCCGGACCCCATCTCGACGAGCATCATGTGCAGGACAGCGGGAGGTTGTACAATATTTGTCGATGTATGCTGAGCAGTGAGTGCTATATGATGTAGGGCTTCGCGACACACTGTTTATGTATGGTCTCAGACGCGTTATTTCCTTGGTCATCGGATGTTCGTACATTGACGATACTATTAATGCTACCAGCTGCAGTGTGATCAAGCCTGAACATGACGGCACAGCCTCCGCTCTTAGCCTAGAGTTCAAGCAGATATCACATTCAGATTGTCAAAGTTCTCGGAGTCTGGAATACAGTTTAGTCAATGAAATGGAATTACAGCGGCCTTTCGAGTTCTAGTTCATGTTCCAATGTTGGACGTCGCTGCACATCAGGAAAATATCCACCAGCTTTTTCGCTTTTCGACTTTTTTGAAAAAAAAAACGAGGGTTTTATTCTACTTCTGAAAATAAATCTGCGAATCAACTTTTTTTGGGGTTCTAAGTTCCTTTTCGACTTTTCGACTCGTACGAGTCAAAAAAGCTAGTGGCAGGGTTCATAACACCATGCGAGGCACGTGCCAGTGATCCCTTCCGATACGTTTGAATCATAAGAGTAATGCGTTGTCTACTGAAATGCGTGATCCAATGACGACCCCGGATTCCCTGCCCACGACGGACTGAGGGTACATGTCGGAAGCTAACGAGTAAGCGAAATTGAGGTCATGGCGTCAGCAAGGAACCACAGACCAGTGTCGTAGCCACCAAGTGACAATGACAGTTGCACTGATCGAACCTTGCCTGCCCACGTGGCAAAAGTTATCCTGGCCACTTTCGCCCAAGAAACCACAAACCTGCACCTCGGGTCACAATTGAGGTGAACCACAGCCTCAACAATGCCACACGAAACGACCTATTTGAACTGACTGGATTCCCAGGGAGGGCCAATCCGCCGTCCTACTAAAGACAACAAGCTTCAGCCTTACACCCTATATTCTTTTCACCTAAACCTTGACTTTGTCATGTCTTCTAGTGATGATTGGATTGATGGTTGGGTTAATGATTGGATTGTCGATACAACTCTATCTCAAACGGAGGAGTGGCTGAGTACGCCCAGCGAGATAGGTGAGGGCATCGTCCACCTCTTCTTTGACCGTTCGTAGGTGGTTACTAAACCGAGCGCGCGATTTGCTTAACAGAGGAATTCAACCGAATTTTAAACAAGGTATTGGCGGAAAGCCGCCCGTCATCTCCTAGCGATGAACCAGACACAGCCCCAACAACGGGGGATAGAGCAGTCCGGAATTCGCAAGAGGTGAACATCGAAGCCACACGCCGCGAGGATGAGAAGAGGCCCGCTGAACTTGAGGCCAAAATCTTGCAAACGACGACTATTGGGAGTCCCATTCGCGACAGGGGCTGATCGGAGGACGATTTTGTCTCCGATGTCAGTGATGACCAGAAGGTGAGTTGGGTCGCCTCCCATCACAGACGTCAGTAGGAAACAGACTAAGGGCCAGTGAACAGAAACCCGGGTTGCTTTGTCTATGTTTGTATCACATCCCTGTCGTCAAAACATATTTACAGTCATCTGATGACGTAAGATGCCCCCCGACTAATTTTTTTGGAAAAAAAAAGAGGGTTTTTTTGTGCTTGTTTCCTCATGAAAATGAATTTGTGAATGAACTTTTTGGGGTCTAGGTTCCTTGTCAGCTTTTCGACGCGAATGAAATAGCCAACGTCGTAACGACGAAGCACATGGTAAAGTAGCGGCTCCTTCCCTCTTTAAGATAAGAGGGAGTTCGAAAGCAAGTGAGATGTTAAGACTTGGCTTGCTCGGGATCGGTCTCCTAATCTCTCTCTGGCATAGCCTTCGCTTTTCCTTTACCCCCTCTGCTTGATTTCTTGCGTGCTTGAGAAGCATTTTCCGGTTCCGCTACATGTTCCTCAACGGCAGGTAGTCCCTCCAGGTCTTCGCCAACCATTGTTACGGGATCAACCTCTGCCGGCAACTCCAGGACACATTCTTCGTCGTTGACTGTAAAACAAATACGCACATAAACCCCGACGATTCAATAAGAAAAAGGTCGCGTACCTCGGTTCTTCACCCTACGTCGGACCTGTGTAGAGTTGGCCCCTTCTCGGCCATCCTCGGCCGCTTCTGTCTGCTCTGGGCGCAGATTCTCCCAGATAACCGGAGCAAGGTCGTACATTCGATACAGCTGGAAGACGGCCTGCTCCTTATCTTTGGCCTCGATCATCAGATCGACCCATTCCTGCTCGCCCGGCGCACGCCGCCACCACCCTGCGCCTTCTACGTCTAGTTCTTTCGGGAGGGAAGAGCAGCGACGTGCATGTGCGCGCTTCTCCATCACTGTCACCGCTCCGGGGCGAGGAGACGAGAGATGTTGTTTGGGCTTGATACCCTTCCGGTGCCAAATCGCGTTGATACGCGGGATGAGAGTTGTCAGGGGTTCGGACGACGGCTGGCATGCGAAGGGTTAACTATGCATCAGATGTATTGAGACAGGGCTCACATAAATCCAATCGTGATGATAGTCGAACTAACATTGACTCTAATTTTAGGACTGGTCGAAGGTGGTAAAACTCACCACAAGGGGTAGGTCAAGCTCTTCGCAAAGAGGGAGAATATCGTCAACATTGTAACACATCTCGATCGAAAGGCGTAATTAGTTGGTGTCTTTCGGTTTCGTAGATATACGTAACAGACCTCGTCATTCTCCACAACCAGGCGCTCCTTGATATCACCAGAGAGCAAGGTCTTGTAGTTTTCCTTGAAGCGGGCTAGTGTCGCTGCTTTATCACCATAGACACCCTACTCTTGTCAATTTGATCCCGTTGGGTTGGAGGGCGGTGAGATACGAACACCGATATGGATGATAATGACACCATCCTTTCCTATACCCATATGACGTAAAATCGAACAGTGGTCTAAACCAATGACTCGGTTGTAGACAATATCATCAAGTAAGGACCATCTGGATGCGTACAGTGCAATTCCCGAATGGACGCTTCTACGACGTTCCGCTTGGGCGAGCCAATTTGAGTGAACTGGTAAGGAGGGCGGCGTGAATTGATGATACCTAGGAAAGACCTGGACTGATGACCTACTTGACCAGGATGCAAAGTCATTCTATGACCGTATTGATTAGCAAGATCCCCCGCAGTCTGCGCCAGGTCGCTGTCAATCCTGTATCTAGGACGGGGGAGGTAAGGGTGCGTTCGTACTTTCAGCTCAGCAGCAGCGTAGTCCAAATCGTATCCATATTGGTCGTGCGACGCAAAGGGAAACAGCTCCGAAGAGATACGCATGAAACGGATCCTTGATGAAATAGGCGAAACCTTAGCCACCACCCAGTGAAAGCACCGCGCAACGTCACGGCTTTACGACCGACCAACCTGTTCTCTTCGTTCCACTAAAATGACGCTCTAAGCTCTAGCTGCGCTAGACCATCGGTCTGAAAGCCCACCTGAATAAGTTTGGCGAGGTCCTTTGCGTTTCGGGTGCCCAAGTCCTTGGCAAACTCAAGACCATGCTTAAGAATGGTACCTATGCGGCAAGTCCTGCTCGGTTCACTCTTGTGAGACCTAGGGGGGATATGTAGCCTCGATCTAATTGAGAACGAACCGACTGCAGAAAATGGGATCTGGCTTTGAAGCTCGGAGAACGGTGTTGAGACAAGCCTTCAAAAGTCAGACAAAAAGCACGCCACAACCTGGACACGAACACTCTCGCTCACTCACATATCCCAATCGCCCTGGAGTATGAACACGTAAACTGTCAGCCGCAGGAAGACATGAAACGGTGTTTTGGGGGAGAAATACCTCGAAATGTGGTCGTCTTCGACTCAACTGGCGGAATATCGTACACAACCGGCTCAGCGACCTTGGATTTGCGCCGACGTTTCTTTGGCGGGTCCGCTGGTTGGTCATCCGAGTCCGAGAGCTCGGTCAATGGGCTCTCCTCCCGTTCAGCTTGTGCCGATTTCTTCAAAGGTTGTTGGATTGTTTTCGAAGACCTTGTCTGCATCTGCGTGGTTAGCCGTAGGCCACTCAAGTAACACGTTGAGGGTTATTCCACACGTTCCGATCGCAGGCCTTGGATCGACGCCACACGGCGATCACTCAAATGACCACTGTCATGATGAGGTCTGATTATACAAAAAATAAAAGGCGGGTACAATAACAAGAGCAGTGAGCTAGCGCTCAGAACACAGACACATCCGATCGTGCGTCAGGTCATCGTACATCGAGTCATCGTGTGTGACCAGACATGAGTCGAGCATCATGTCTCTCACCGTTACGATCTGGCCCTTGTACCGGCCATCGAGGGCGACCACCTTGTTGCGGACCTGCGTGGGCGGCACGGGCACGAGGTATATGATCGGCACGGTGAGCGACTCGCGATCGTCCATCAGCAACGTCGCCGTTCGTGGAATGTAGTCTGATCCTGTGTCGAGCACGCCTTGTAATTTGCCCTCTCTGCCCTCATGCTTGCCGTGGTCCCATTCAGGGAAACCGGCGCTATCTCCCCGTGTGCCTCTGATCTTGACCATCAACCCAACCTTGTTGGCGGCGTAAGCTGGGTCGACTAGCCAATTCTTGTCCAATTCTGAAACACAGGGTGTAAATGGACACAGCAAAAGACACGAACCCAATCAACGCTTACTGAATGCTGTCTTCCCCGTCCGTTCATGTGGCGGGTATGCAGCTGGGGTCTCCGCAGGCATATCAGCGCGGCCGGCAAACATTCCGGCCGGTGTCTGGGCGTTGTACACCGTTGAACCGTAGCCTGGCCCACCAGGTGTGGGCGCAGATGCCGGCGTCGGAGCCCCGAAAGCGGGGGTCGGCGCACTCTGTTGGCGTCGAGTTGGTCTATGATCTAGCAGCAATCGCAGAGGCGCTTACCCAGCTCGACTCGCCCCAACCCCCCGAAGCCGGTGGTCCTGGACTGGCCCAGCCATTGTTGGCTGGCGCGGACGAACTCTCGTTCAAAGAGGATGGTTTTGGCGTAGCCCCGCCCCAAGCGGGTGTTGCTCCCCCCCATCCTGATCCGGTGCCACTCGTCTTGCTCGCCGCTGCAGCGTAGGGATTCGGTGTCCGAGCAGATGAGCCCCAACCTGGTGTTCTCCCACCTTCCTGCGCCGCGTACGGATTCGGGGTTTGAGAACTCGATGTGAACGGCGTTCTGCTCCCTTCCGCGTACGGATTAGGAGTTTTCGAGGAGCCCCATGCAGGCGTCTTCCCACCCCCACCAGCATATGGATTAGGAGTGCGACCCCCACCCCAGCCGGCGCTGCCAGACGTCGCGTACGGATTCGGTGTCCGACCGCCGCTGCCAAAGCCTCCGTCACCGAAGCTCCCACGAGGCGGACCCATGTCGCGACCACCCTCAAGTGGCTCAAGCTTGCCGTCCTTGCTAGAGGGCGATGAACATAAAATCTTTCGACGGAAGATCAATGGGCTTACTTTTTGCGATACAGTTTTTCCTTTTCGATGGTGATGACCTTATTGCCGGTATTGAGTTCCACGCGAGCCATAGGGCCATTCGTATCTTTGATGGTTCCGACGTAACCTTTTTGAGGACCTTTAATCACGGTGACAAGGACACCAATGAGCCGGTCTCGCAGACCGCGGCCCATGCCTGATCCAACCATACCGCCTGTGACGGCGCCACCACTCAAAGCGGGGTTCATTTTTGAAAGGTCGGTACCAGGGCGGATGAGATTTCCCTTTGGAGCAAGAGAGACGAGGGACCTGGCTCGCGTCACAAAAATACCACCATTTTCCGCGATCTCACGATTGTGCAGGAATGCAAAGAAGGATTGGTGCACGTGAAGAACGCGACCCTTCCGACCCTGAAAGGGGTAAATGCAAAGGTTAAATACGATACACGCTGAAACGAGGAGATTTCTCTCACCTCGCCATCATTTTCCTTCATATTGTCACCGACTCGCAATTCATATCCCTCCGCGTCCGTTGCGATGGCGCGGTTGGAGTCACGCCGCATGGATATCTGATGTGGTTGCACCAATCGCACTTGCCCATTCTGGTCCAGAACACGGAAAGAGTCCCGCTCTGTCTTGAAGATGACACCAACAGTTTGGTTGCTAGACGCAGAGTGAGATATTTGAGGGTCACATACGAGGAAAAATGCTCACTCCAGCTGGACTAAGTCATGAAGTTCATAGTTGCCTACGATATTCGTGCCCGCGCCAACCTCTGCGGCCTCACGAAGGTCTTTGGAAAACACAGAAACCTATCGAATGCGGAAAGGGTTAGCGATGTAGGCTAGTTAAACAAGACAAACAAACCTCTTGCATAGACATGTCGGACAAGAAGGTTACGATGTTACCCGACACGGAAACGACAAGCCCGGACTCGTCGGCATTCTTTCCAGACATCACTTTGACGTGGTCTCCGGGCTTGAATCGCTTTCTGACGCTCCGCGCTGGCACATCGACCTTCTGTCCTTCAAGATCGAATGTGCCGACAGGATTTACGGTTACGACATCCAACTTGATGGACTCGACGATACCGTGAACGCCTGCTTGCTCGCCTTCGAATACCTCAACGTGGTCGCCAGGCTGAAGCACTGCTATTGCGGCCTTCCGCGAAGCTTCGGCAATCAGAGAGAGGTCGACCGTGTTTTCCATGCCCTCGCCCTCATGGTTTCCCCGTGCAAACCGCGTGATCTCATCTAGCGTGGGATTGACATTTTCTGTCACTATCGCACTGAGCTTGAAGTCTTTTTCGATGAAACCGTCTTTATACGTGTCGTTTTGGAAAATGTAGGCTTGATTTCGCTTCGAGACCATCTTGCGGCCATAGACTTTCACGACCTCCTCATAATTGAAAAATCGCTGGGGCGGGCGGACGCCTACAGAGACAGCAAGACCAGTCTTCTTCCGCTTTTTGCCGTCAATGGTGATGTCGTCTTTGGGGTTGAGGTCGATGCGTGGGATGAACTTGAGCCCTACTTCCTCGCCATTTTCGGTGATGTCCACCACTTGAGCAAGGTCTCCCTGATACTTGCCTCGCTTGACGCGGACCCAATTTCCTGGATTGACGGTCGTTTCCTGCTTTTTGATCAGGAGCAAGCTAGCCATCTCATCGATCGGCACTAGTGAGACGCCACGACTGGGATAGATTCCGACGAGCCCATGGCAAGCCTCGCTAACCTGCTTCTGACTGCGAGCTTCGACGTAGATCATACCGGGGAGGGAGTCGCGCTCGAACACAGAAAGAATTTGTAAGGGACGGTTGGAGAATTCGAGATCAAGCGACTTGCGCATGAGACTGAAAACGAGGTCGCGTTCACGACCAGGCTGAGAGTCTTACCGTCAGCATCCAGACATGGACTTATAACCCGGAACGAACACTTACCTTACACCGCACTTGCCAAAGATTGGCATCTTGTACAGAAGGCATCAGAAGTCGCTGTGGAACTTCGTTCATGTCGCCGGTGTAGCGAACTGCCGCCCGCTTGTAACGTTGACTAACGTCCTCTGCTATCCGCGCCAAATCCTGGTCGTTGAGGTCTCTATCGCGTCTATCCAGACGAACATGGTGGAGTGCTCTTCTCTGGCCCTCTTCATCATCGGCCTCGCCTTCAGGCTCGGCGATGAACTCGTCTGCAAACAAGTTCGAGTCAGCAGAACTCACATCATCAGAGGAAGCAGTTGGGCACACCTCTACCATATTCTTCCTCTTCGTCTTCCTCGTCTTCGTCCTCATTCACTTCAGCTTCAACATCAAGGAAACGGTTGACAGCTACACGTTTGTGTCGGCGCTAGCGACCACGTCAGCGTTGAGAGTGAACCCGTCGTAAGATTGGTCGACATGCCTTTTGCCGTTTGCCACCTCGAGAAAGGCCTTCCTCCTCCTCCTCTTCGTCACCCTCGTCATCCTCGTCCTCGTCCTCATCGTCTCCTTCTTCTTCGTCAGCCTCTTCCTCTTCCTCATCTTCTTCTGCTCTTCTTCGTCGTTCCTTGTGTTTGCGGCCGCTGTCATGACGAGAACCGCCTTGCTCGTCTTGCACTTCTCCATAGTCGTCCGTACGCGAAACCGATGTTGCTCCGTATCGCTCATCCTCGGCGTCGGACATAGTAAGAAGAGGCAGGTGTCTCCGTCTTGGGTGGTTGGAGGGAGAAACAGATCGATCACGTGTCGCTCGGCACCGACCGGAGCGTGAACGGGCCGCAATTGGCAGCCACTTACATAAGCTACCTACGTTCCGTCACTTTGGTTTGGTGCAGGGTCTTTTAAAGATGGCAGACCTTCCGCTTGAAATTTTGCTTTTGATCGTAGCTCATGTACTTGAACCTGGGACTTTAGCCTCATTGTGCCTCGTCAATCGAGCCTTTCATGATCTTGCGGTGTCAAGACTGTATAACCGAATTGCCATTTGTCCTTGGCACAAGTCCTCGAAAAGAAGGGTTTGTTGCTCATTATTGAGAATGTTCCAGTTGAAACCGTCACATAGGTGATACAATTGTTCAGAACTCTTACAAAGTTCCCTAACCTCTCCCGCCTCGTCCACCAATTAGGTTTGTCTTTTTAGATTACCTCAGAACCCACATACTTACATGAAAGACACTCAAAGAGATCAGGGATTTCCCGAAAGGTCCTGATTTTCAAGATTTCGGCGTCCATTTTTGGGGCCGGTACCCCTTAGGACTCGAGAATTGCGTGCGGCTCAAAGTCTGCACATGGACCAGAGACGGCTCTGTGACGTCCGACATGCTCAGGAGCCTTGCAAAGTGTCCCGAATTAACTGACATAACTATCAACGGAGCATACTCACGGGACTACCAACCTGTGGACCTTGTCCAATTGCTTCGTCTCAACAAAATCTCGTTGATAATGCCCAGCGCATCTGTACTCGAGATACTTCCTCGTTGGGTTCAGGCAACTGGACAATCACTGACGAGCCTAACGCTTGTTTGCAAGGCATGCTTATATTCTATGGATGTCTTTGACTATGTCATTCATTTGTGGGTCAGGAAGACAAACACGTCACTGACAGCCTCCTGCGGTCTGTCGCACAATACGTTCCTCAGTTAGAGCGTCTCCATCTTGTTGGGTGCCCGAGGGTGACTCACGAGGGTGTCTGGTCAATGATCAAAAATAATGTCGGAAATGTGAAAGACATAAGCCTCGAGGCCCTGTCCCGAACACTTGCAAGTTTTTACACGGTTAACTTCAACCTGGTTTTTCCGGCTGATTTGACGTCGTCGAGCAGGATATATTAGCGCTTGGCGAAGCTGCCATGAACGCAGGGGGGTTGAAGTCCTTGCTGTCCTTCACATTGGGTAACCACCCCAGAAGCTCAACAGACTCATGGATGAACGGCACTAAGTTGCTTCTCAGAGCCTCTCCTCTCGAGCTCTTTCAGATCTACGTACCCAACTCAGCGTCGGAAGGAGCGCCCGCGGATACCTTTTGCGATCACATTGTCGAACAGCACCGTGATCAGCTCTCTCGATTTTCTTTCTACCACCCACAGCCAATCAGCCGTCACGCTATCGACAATGTATGCAAACATTGTCCTAGGTTGGAAGAACTTTTTGTGGTCATAGATGCTATAGATATTGTCCATTTCCCCTCCTCATTTTTTCGGAATATGTTCACAAGGGTTGTTTAGGCGCTTCTTATTCCGGTTCTCGCACAAGCAACATCTCTACGCATAGTGCACATCAGCATCGACGAACCACGTATCAATGGCTTGACGTATGCGCGGCACATCGTTCATCAGTGTAGTCCAACCATTCAGCAGGTTGGAATTGGAACAGAGGTCTGGAAAGTGAGATTCTTCTTCGTTTGGCGGTTGCTTCGTCACTGATCGTCGTCGATCCAGGTGGAAAAACGTTTACGAACAGTAGAGGGCGTGGTGCAGTTGGACCGCTGTCTCATAGAAGCCGGGATCTCCGACATACATATACCAGAGCGACTTCTTGTCACTCGCACGTAGTAAACATCCTGTAAAGTTTCCAGTTTGTAAATATTGAGACCATGGTGGTAAGTAGCCACGGTCGCGCGCGCTCAACTCCGCCATTGGAAGCCACGTGGCCTCTCCCGTTGTTCCGGGACTGCCCACAACATCATACGTACGGGCGTTATGAGCACCAGACAGAAGCTATCACCTCAAGGCCAACGCCTGCGCACCATCATTTTGACAGTACCCATCATGGCTGCGACATCCGGTTCGCCCAAAGTTTCTGTCCCGCTTTTCGCAGAATCTGCTCACGCATCCCACCAGTGGTCCTGTACAAACGCCTCGTGCTCGGAGAGCCCCGGCGTAAGCTCCCTCGACCCGGCGAGCGCGACGCAGACCGGAGACTGATCGAGTTTCACCACGACGAGTCGTCATCAAAATTGACCTCGGAGAGCGGCAGTAGTGGTAGTAGTAACCGTCTATGAATTCTGAATCGGCCAGTTCGCAGAGGCGTACCGTACGTTAGGTACAACGTCTATCTATCTCTGTGGACCCGTGGTCGGCGCGCTTTATATTACTTTATTTTATTACCAAGGGTGAGGGGGACTATTTCGACTCTGCGGGCGGGTGCGGGAGCACGCGTACGCCGGATATGCGTGCTGGGTTGAAGGAGCGGTCGCAGTCCGCATATGCAGCACCTGCGCCGAAACCCGTCGAGAGGGCGATGGGCCACGCGCGTCCTGAAGGAAACAAATTTGAGTTTGTTTTGTTTGTTTTTGATCGTGTTGGGGCAGATGGGTTTGAGTGGGAGTTTGTCACGTACGGCGGAAGAGTAAGACGGATGCGACGACTCCGACGCTGAGGCCGATACCGCTGTACACGCGGGAAGAAGAAAAAACGTTATGGGCCACAAGAGTGAGTGTTGAGGAGTTGGAGACGCACGATTTTACTATTAAATCCGCAACTGGCCCCCCGGGTGCGCGTTGTAAGTATGCATGAACACTTTGGGTGGGTGAGAAAACAAGGACATACGGCAGCGGTCATACTGTGCATATTCTCATAGTCAGCCTTTCTAATCTGAATGGGGGGGAAGGTGGATGGGCACCTTTTGAGCGACAATGTCCTCGCTGGAGGCCGGTTTCGGTGTTGAGGCCATGGTGTCTGGAGCTTAGGATAAACTCGGGTAAATTACGGCGCAAGATCGAGTGACGGGCGCTAAAGTTTTCACGGACTGTATGTTCCGTCAAGTTGGCACCAGGCATCAAGTTGGCACCAGGCATCAAGGTTGACACCAGGCATCAAGGTTGACACCAGGCATCCGAAGCCAGGCACTTTGGCACTCCCGTTCGTGCCAAGGGTGCCACGGGTGTGCCACGGTGCCACTCGATCAGCATTTACACACCCAACCCGAAGCTCTTTTACTCCTTGGGCTTATCGCACGGCATGACATGTAACAGTCGCTTGGAGTGTGCCGTTGCTGCGCGCCGACATAATCATCATAATATCCTGCTACTGCGGACAACTCGCCACCGACAACGAGGTTGGCTTCATGCGGACGCACGTTGCAGACTGCGAAACTGACAACAAAGAAACTGCTCGATTTCCCAGGACCGGAGCTAGGTTTAGGTTCTGCGCAGCTCAAGAACCCGCTCCCCCTCGTCGGAGTTGGCACATACCGCTCTTGCGGGCTGCTAGTTCCTATTGGCGACTGCGTCAAGTTCTTGCTAACTTGACGATGTCATGAGGGATGTCATGAGGAGATGAGTCACCCCTATGGCCCCGCGATGGCCCGCCGAGTCATTCTCCCATCTCCCCATCGGTCCATAGCTTCTCATGTGGCGATGACTCTGCATCGCTTCCCTACAGTCCTATTGAGATCTCAACACCGCGAGATGCAAGCGAGCGCTGGTCGTGCTGCTCCACGTACCGTAAAACGTCTTCTCGTCTGGGCGCTGTCGGATGTGGCTAGCGTCGGCAACAATCCGTGCGTGCGTGCGTGAGAATGGGGTTTTGTATTTGGGCAAATAACACCGGAAATCCGACGCGTCCCTCGCAGGTGCCGATTCCATGCAATCGCCACCACTCGAGGCCCCCCAGGGCGTTGTCACCTGAGTGCAACGATATTAATAGCATTAAAAGATATCGTAAAGCTCGTTGTAACACAGCCACGGTACACAAATACTAAGAATAGATCAGAACGGCGCGATTGCAGGAGCGCTGTCAGTAACAGAATGTTGGGATGGGCGACTGTGGATCCATTTCATATTCAGAGTCCGGTCTACAGTAGTGCGAGCGATGCGCGTAATAGTCTATACACACCTATGCAACATCGCGGCCAACATGCCTGGGCATGATTCGCTAGCTAGAGGGAACGCGACGCTTGGTGGGTTGGCTGGACCCGGTGTGTGCGTTTGTCGGAGGCGATGCCGACTGTCGGGGGAAGGGTTCGGAATGAGATGACCTGAGCGGGGTGCGACGCGGGATGCCTCCGCGCCATTCATTTTATGCCATGCCTAACGAAGATTAGACCTCTTGTTACACACATCGCCCGCTCGTCATCATGTGTGACATCCCGATAGATTGACTCGAACCAAGTCCAAGTATTCATATCATAGCATTTATCATCCCTAGTTTATTATACAAAATCCCTCGTGGTTGGTTCCGTTCCCTCCACTCCTCCCCTCGTTAATGTTCCTTCTCTCATGATCGCCCTTGAGGATACCCATGTGCAACCCCCTTCCGTCTCTCCCCTCAGACGTGCTCTGAACATCTTCTCGATCCGCGGACAGTCGCCATCGGAGCTGCCAAAGATCGCCTGGGACGAGAGCGCGCTTGACACGGAGGAAGACGAGTCATCGTCGTCCGCCACCCGTCTCTCTCCGTTCCCGTCCTCGTCCTTCTCGCCCCACCCGAGTCCGAGACAGAACGCGGGCCCGAGGTCACCTGCTGTCAGTCCACGCCGCGGCCTGGTGACCTTTGGACGGAAGGCAGTCTCTCTCGCCCGACGTGCCAGCGCCAGCGCCAGCGGGGGTGTCCGAATATGGCAATTGGGAGAGAAGAAGAGACGGACGCGTTCCGCCACTGCCACCGCCGCCTCCTCCTCCTCTCAGGCTCGGGCGGACCCTGCAGGAGTGCCAAGTCTCCTCTTCCTTCCATCCGATAGTCCCCCTCTGTCGCGCGATCTCTCCGACGCACCGTCACCATCAGGCGCACTCATGCTCTCTCCGCAGGAAGTGTCCTCCCCCTTATCAGCGCTTAATATTCCACTTGCGTCTTTCCCTGCGCCTTCTCCCCCGATCTCATCATCACCTTCCTCGTCCCTCGTTACTAATGGGGATGCAACCCGTGACGGTCCTGTTACCCAAGATGCGCCCATCGCGGACGTTATAGTCCCAGATCTCCTCAAGATGGGTACACCAATGACCAAGGTGTCCGGGAAAAAGCAGAAAAATGTCGTCTTCAGACTGAACCCTGATCAGGGCCAAATTATTTGGGAATCCAAGAACCACAAGATCAGTATGTCTCTCCCTGATATGGTGACAATTGCCTTTCATTCATCTTTTGTTCATAGTATCCATAGAGAACATCAAGGAACTGCGAACGGCTTCCAACGCTCGGTACTACAGAGAGTTGTTCCAGATATCGCAAGAGTGCGAGAATCGGTGGCTTACTATTATTTACACCCTCGACGGTCGCTGGCATATATTGCACGTCATTGCGCCTTCGGTCGACGTCTTCCAGATGTGGGATTCCACCCTGCACAAGCTGTACGCCGTCCGTCAGACCCTCATGCGCGGGCTCGGTAACCTCGATCTCCGCGAGGCCCTCTGGGCGAAGCAATACTGGAAGGCTGCCGACGAGGGAGCTGACCAGAAATTGTACTTCGAAGACGTCGAGAAGCTCTGCAAACGACTTCGTGTCAACTCTTCGCGAGACGTCCTATCTCGCCGCTTCAAGGCATGTGATGCCCCTCCCTTTGTTCTTGTTCCGTCCGGCGAAGGGCTAATAAACCCCTCCCGCAGCAAGCGGACGTGCAGAACCGCGGATTCCTGGATTTCGACGACTTTAAGCGCTTCGTCAAGTTATTGAAGAAGAGACCAGAAGTGAAACGTATATACGAGAAGCTTTGCTCCCTCAATGACGGCACCTTCTCTTTCCAGACGTTCGAGCACTTCTTGCGCGAGTATCAAAAGGTGAGGGGGTTGGCTTGTCAAGAAATCATATATCCTAATATTCCGTCGTCCAGTCGGACGCGGATCTGGACGAAATGCAGCGCCTCTTTGTTCGATATGCCTCGCCTTTGCGCAGAAACGGTGCGCCGAAGGCACCCGACGTGCTTCTTGATCTTAATGGGGCTTCTTCCGTGCCAAACAAGGCAATCCCTGAGGACCTCGCACTCTCCCTCGAAGGCTTCACCGCATTTCTACTTTCCACGGCCAACTCTGCCTTCACTGACCAGGATGGGTCCATTCACCATGACATGACAAGACCGCTTTGGGACTACTATGTTTCGTCCTCCCATAACACTTACCTCCTTGGGCACCAGCTCGTTGGCGATAGCACAATTGAAGGCTATATCCGCGCGCTGCTCCACAGTTGCCGTAGCGTTGAGCGTAGGCACACACGTTATTATCTTGGTTCTTTGCTCGTCTGATCCTACGTCTTCTAGTTGATATTTATGACGGTGACAGGGAGCCGGTTGTCTACCACGGAGGAACGCTGACTACAAAGGTGTCGCTACGCAAGGCCTGCGAAGCCATCGCAAAGTACGCCTTTGTGGTTTCGCCATACCCGATCATCATCTCCGCGGAAGTCCACTGCAGCGTTCCGCAACAGGACATGATTGCGTCTATTATGCACGAAGTCTTTGGCGAGAGCCTTGTGAGTGCGCCGGTGCTAGGCCGTCCAAAGATCACGGTTCTCCCCAGTCCAGAAGATCTCAAGGGGCGTATTCTGTTCAAGGTATGTTTCCAATCTCAATCTGGTGGTCATTCCAGCCCAACTTTGCGTGTAGACGAAGAACCTGTATGTCTCGGAGTATGAGGAAGTGCAGCCGAACGTCATCTCGGTCGAAGTCGAGTCTTCGACGACCTCTACGGAGACCTCCACGGACGGTGAAATGTTTTCCGGTTCGTCTCTTGCTTGCCTCTATGAATCGCCTAGCCTCATGTTCTCCGCAGAGCTGAGGCACGAACTGTTTGGGGAACGACGAAGATTGTCGGAGGCTGCGCAGGGAGTCCAGAGATCGCGACATGTGCTCAGACGACATTCCCCCTCGAATCCAATTCCCAGCCCCGACAAAGCGAAGGTCCGAATGTCCATGTCGATGCTTTCGATGCTTGTGTATACGGTCGGCGTCAAGTGTCGTGGGATCAACAAGAAGGAGCATTACGCGCCTGAACACATGTTCTCACTTTCGGAAAACACGGCCAACAAGATGTTCAAGCGGGACAGCATGCTCGATCTCATCAAGCACAATCGCGCACATCTCGTGCGTGTGTACCCAAAAGGCACACGCGTCTCGTCTTCCAATTTCGTGCCCCAGCAGTATTGGAGCGCTGGCGTCCAACTCGTCGCTCTCAACTGGCAAACCTATGGTGAGTTGAGGTTGTAGCTCCGCCAGGCCACTCGCTAAAACGATTGCAGACCTGGGCTACATGATCAATCATGCGATGTTCCAACGTAATGGCCGATCCGGTTACGTTCTCAAGCCACATGCCCTCCGGTCCCAAGATAAGAGCCTACTCGGCAAACGGACGCGTCATTCTCTGGATATCAAGGTGTGTATTGATTGCGCCCGTTGCGTGCGTACCTTGTGTCTGACACCACAACGTGTGATTTCCCCCCCAGGTGATCTCGGCGCAACAGCTTCCGCTACCGAAGGACGCGAACGGGCGCGAGATCATCGACAAGTCTACCCTGAGCCCTTACGTCGAGGTCTCCGTGCACTTTCCCGACTGGGGCCTGTATTCGTCCCCGCCGGCGAACAGCGGGTCGTCGGCGCTGCAGGTGTCGTGCCGCACGGTCACGGTCAAGAACAACGGGTTCAACCCGGTGTGGGAGGAGTCGCTCAGCCTGCCGTTCGAGGTGCTGGGCGACATGCGCGAGCTCGTGTTTGTGCGCTTTGCCGTGCGCGAGGACGGCGACGACGAGAAGGAGGCGCTGGCCGTGCACTGCGTGTCGCTGGCGTGTCTGCGCCAAGGTATGTGTGTCTCGTTTTTGTTTTTGTGGGTTTGGGCGTTGCGTCGGATCGAGGGTTGATCGCTGGCTTGTTTCAGGGTTCCGCCACCTGCCCCTGTATGATGCGCATGTGTCGCAGTATCTCTTCTCTACGCTCTTCGTGCAGATCGTATGACCACATTACATCCACAACACACCATATACCTCTCATCGACTACCCTTGCATTGCATGTACACTATCCCCTCACCACAACCCCAGTTTTGTATTGTATTGTATGCCATCAATTATATACAATTGCTCAACGTTCTTGTTCCCCCGCGTGCCGCCGGCTACAGTACGAGAAGAGTAATTCGAATTCGGGACGCCTAAGCTACAAGCATACAATAGATCCGTATAGTTCGTACAACATAGAGTTGATCAACAAAAAAAGGGGGATCAGGTGAGGTAAAAACGTGAAGCGCGTTATTTCCGACCAGCTCCAAATCCATGCACAAGGACAAAGTTCACTATACATGTCGCATCGCTTACGACGGCGAAGGCGTTCTGGGGCCTATCAAGCGGAATGTCAGCCGCGAACGAGCAAAAAAACAACAGGGGGAGTAACCCACCGAAGAGACCCCTTGGGGAGGGAGCCGGTACGACAGCCTGGGAAGGCGTCGGCCCGCGGACGACAGGATGTACGTTCGGATTTGCTAGTGAAGAGCGGACGTTTGATCAGCAAGCCAGCCCGGATGCGCGTACGGCTAAAAAAAAAAAAAAAGGATATGCTCACGTCTCCACTGTGCCCACGATGGCAGTTCCGGACGGGGCGCCTCCATAGGTGCAGGCGGAGGAGGCGGAGGAGGAGGCGCGGCGGCAGCGGCAGCTGCTGCCTTGCCCTTTCGCCTTGCGCTGGGCTCGGGGCGTTTGTGGACGGGGCGCCAGCCTCCGCGGACTGGGCCTTCTAGTGCTGGGGGCTCATCGATGGGTGGGGGAGGAGGGGGAGGGGGACCCGGGGGCGGAGACATGAGCTCTTCGGGTAGGTACTGGAGAAAGGGGGGGGGGGATTAGCGAAACGTGGTCGGCGATGATCAGCGAGGGATTGGGGTTAATCACCTTGGGGCGCCAGTCTGGGGAGTACTCGCCACCGGCGCTGTGCTTTGCTTTGACGGCCATCAGCTCTGCGATCTCGCTGGAGATGGGTGGGGGGAGGAACATTGCGGCCGTGGTTAGAGGGTACTTGGGTGCGGTGAGGAGTGGGGTACTTGGGACGTACTGTTGGAGTGCGCGTCGCTCATCTCGTAGCTTTCCGACCTCCTGGAGAAGGATACGGACTTCACTGGCGAGAGCCTTGCTAAAGTCATTCAAATATCTGCAAGAACGGGAGAAAAAAATAGGTTCGGTTAAAACTGCGAATAACTCATTGAGGGGGGGGAGGCACATACTTGGGGGTACCACTGGGAGAGAAGGCTACGCCTTGTTGCTTGTTGCTCGCCATCTGGGTCGAAGAGAGGAGCGAGAGGACTTTTGGGATATGGGAGGTGATGTCGGTCGATGTTGTGCCTCGCCTTCAACATCCGGCGAGTTGACCTTTCCTGATTTGGGGCGCACGTGGCCGGAAACGGGTCGGGATGGTACAGACATTTAAGCAGGAGTGCGTCCACAAAAAAACAGATACAGAGTGTACTTGGGTAGGTGGATTCTACCTGGTATAGGACTTGGGTGCTGTGCCCGAATGGTCTTATAAACCAGGGCTACCCTGCGACGAAATGTCTAGACACAGTGAACGAGGGGGTGGTGCAACACGCGATTAGGTCATTTTATGGCATTGGCACGCTCGGCACCTTATCGCACCGTGAACGTGCCAACCCTCGCTCGACGAACCGGCTTCGGCACTAACACACAACCGCAGCAACCTCGCCCCGTGGAAACGTGCTGCCTGTTGGGATCGAAGCATCAATTGAACTTTTAGACCCCTCGTAACGCTTATCCCACAGTTCTAGGCCCGCAAACGAGTCGAAACGACGAGAGCGCGTTTCCAACTTCCTGGATCCTCGGAGTGACCTTCCTTTACTGGGCAAGGGGGGCCGTTCTAGGCATTGGTCGCGACCTAGACTGGTGCCATCCACCCTTTTGTCGTCAATTGGTGCCAATGGCGTCAGGTCCTGATCCTTCCGACTCCCTTCCGACCGGCGAGCTATGTCCCGAAATAGGCAGTCGGCCCACCAAACTGGCGCATCCAACACGGGAGTTGGCACTCGGCCTCCACATCATGCGTACTCGTCGCATAAATCATATTCATCTCCCGGGTCGCAGAAACACCCTTGTAAAGTTCATTGTATGACAACAGCCTGTTCTCTCGTATCTTCGACGTTTTCGGTTACCCGCAACCGCACTGGCTGGGAAAGCGTGGCCGTGGCATCGCTGGGACAACTGCAGTGATGCTCCGGCCACCACTCCGTTCATGTGACATCATGTAGGAGTGTCCCGTTCTCGTTTCCGATGCCCACCGCTTCTTTTACGGTCTGTATGGCGCTTCCCATCCTTGCATTGTTGACCATCTTCCAATTCTCACTTCCAAGGAATAGTACTACATCAATCGCATACAGATAACAAGTACATCGGATACGAAAAATCATTCAAACCCAATTGGCGGACACATGACATATGACAGCAGAGACCTTGTGTTGCCTCGACGCAGGTCGAAGTACCTAGTGACGCCTACCACGATAAGCGTCATCATCATGGCCATCGTCGAAGCCTAGAGTGTCCCGCACAGTTTCTCCGCCTTTATGTAAAGTGTCGGCAACCAAATCTACGATGCTGCCGCCTACAAACAGAAAGGAAAGGGGTGAGTATATGTCGGCACTGCGCAGAACGTTCCACCGCCCGCACCTAGAGATAAGCCGCCACCTAACAAACCACCTCCCATTGCTATAATACCATTGTTTCGTCTACCGCGTGACGGCGTCGGTGAGTTTCCGCTGGCGGAGGGCGGGGGCTGGTCTTGCTGTGGACTGCTATCTCCAACTCTAGTTACATGGCCATCGTCGAAGCCTAGAGTGTTCCGCACAATTTCTCCGCCTTCATGTAAAGTGCCGGCAACCAAACCTACGATGCTGCCGGCTACAAACAGAAAGGAAAGGGGTGAGTATATGTCGGCACTGCGCAGAACGTTCCACCGCCCGCACCTAGAGATAAGCCGCCACCTAACAAACCACCTCCCATTGCCATAATACCATTGTTTTGTCTACCGCGTGACGGCGTCCCCCCTGCGCCGCCGCCGCCACCACCGCCACCACTTGGATTAGTGGTGTGGTCCGATGGAGGGTTAAGTGGACCAAGTGGATGGTCCGACACATAATACCTGACGATAAGCAATTAACTCTGAAGCAACATCGGTCGCTGCAGGAACTCCCAGACGTACCACACATGACGTCTATTGCGGAAATCGCGAGTCAGCTTTAGCAGTGGCATGGACGGAGGGAAACGCACTGCTTGTCATAGTGAGGGATGCAGCCTTCGGGAAGTGGTCCGCGATCAGGATCAGAGGCAGACATGTCGCGATCCATGAGGAGCAGAGAAGATGACGGTGTGTGGAGAGGAGTCAGGGATCCGCGTGAGTATTATATACTTCAGGCTTGAGTTCGTGAGAAGATTGAGAACCCGAGGACGGCGTAAGTGGATGCCCCGGCAGGGCAGGGAGCGCTGACAGCGTGGGAGGCAGGTGTTATCAAATGAGGATACTAAGACAGGTGTTGTAGTACTAGTAGGACTCGGGAGGATACTAAGAGTCAGACTGCTTTAGATATAGTCCCAGAATGGCAACTGTACGTTATTAGATACGCAATCCTCAGTTGTGTGTTGAGCCGATTACTATATTGGGTATGTACATGTATTAGATAAGCAATCTAATCCACAGTAAATGCGTGTGTAGGGCTAACTAATGGCTCACCCTTAGTATTGCATGTGTGAGCCAATTACTGAGGTGAGCAGTACTAAAAAATGGTCCTTATCAGGAACTCTATGGACTTTGTTTGAACTTTTGTTGTTGAGACCCGATCATTTGATCGACATGTGATTAACACTGGCAGAAACTAGTTTATAATCGCTACTCATACGTACCATAGTTCCCCTCAGTTCACACGGTATCACAGTGAGCTGAGGTAGGACACGCTTCAGATACCAACATTTGTCTTATTCCCATTGCCAGTCTCTCATGGGCTGGGCTATCCCTGCTGCTACGTTTCTTATTACTTAACCGTCTGTAACCCGCGAGTATGGACTAGAGGTAGATATGTCGCGATCCATGAGGAGCAGAGAAAATGACGGTGTGTAGAGGAGTCAGGGATACGTGTGAGTATTATATACTTGAGTTCGCCCATCGCCCATGCCATGATGGCGCCATAGATCGCCCCTCGGACCCTTTGGACAGCGTGCTCCTCTGTGACTGCAGCCCTAAAGGGACTCGGAAAGTGTAGTGGATAAGTATATTGGCCTTCGCAAGGGAGATACGGACGTTAAGGCAAAGGAGAGAACGCCTATTCGGTGTTACTTCAGTTGCTGATCATACAGTACATTTGGACCATGTCAGTACTTGCCGATGCCGAATCCCTAGTACAAGCCTCACCATAACCTCGCAAGCCAGGCGTTTTGTGCAAACTTCTTGTTCTTGCCCCTTGCCCCTCCATGGTCAGGGGTCCAAGAATGTCACGGTGTTTGACAACAAGAACTCCGATGCGACATCAGTCGCCATGGGCACTTCTTCACTCCACTTCACACAACAGCGACATAGTATATCAATTCATGTGGCTGGCTGAGGGGGCCCTGCCACTGGCAGTGACCGATGTAGCGGCAAGGGTGCAGCACAAGATCAATCACCCTGTTTCACCTCACCTCCGCGATCCCTACAGCACCACTGGACATCACCGTGACAGGCGAGCGAAGATTTTCCGCGACTAAGCAGCAATGAGGAAACTTGGGCACCGGGTTGTACGAGCATTGATAGGAAGGGGCAATGGCTTAGGGTGTAGGCGGACAGCAAACGTAAGCGTTCTCGCATTGCATGCGTCGTCTCGATCAGATACTGTAGGCGCAAGACCAGACCAAACCAAGAGAAAGAAAAAAAAAAAGGCACCGCGTTATGACAGCGCCAGCGAGGGACGTCCGGTGCTGGAGCGCGCCCGAGAACGCCTGCTGTCTCTCCACCGTACCGTGACGGGCATCCCGATCAAAATTTGTAAAAGCCCGCCAATGTCGCACCCTGCCGCACGCATCGTGCGTGCCGATCTGACCCAAGCCCGCCTAGCTTTGAACGTCGAGGCTGACACTCGAACGCTGAGTTGGGGGCATTAATATGACTGAGGCGTGAGGCCAATCCTTCGAAACGAAAGTCCGTGACAGATGTCGTTGGTGCCCGATCTTGGCGAGTTCCGGGTCCCGTAGTGTCCCACGTTCAACCACCCGGGAAAAGAAGACAGCAGCAATCGGCTGAGTGAGTGTGTCACCTTGAGTTCTTTCTTACGAGAAGGGACAAGCATGTCATGATATATGTGGAAAGCACACCGTGCGTAATGGGTATTTCGGGAGGATCTCTTTTGGGAACGGCGTGAAGTCAGCCCCTTGGAATCAACAGACTGTTTGATATCATGTACGATTAGAGGTACAGACCAATTGGCTATTCGAAATCGGGCTTGAAAATAAGTTTTGCTGAATATTCGGTATATCTTAATGGCTCACTCTGGCCTTCGTTTTGCAAACTCGAGGGATAACTGCTCGTGTAACCAATCAAAAAACATCCAACCGACTTTCTTAACTGTTTCTCTCATTATGGACAGCTATATCTGTCAGCATAGCAAAATCTGCTGATGTCAAGTTCGCCCTGGGTTCGAGGGGTGATTTGAATGTCTCAACGCAACATGGTTGCAACCGCGCTGCCCAGGAAGCCCGAGGAATCTTGCACCCAAATGATGATTCAAGTCTTTGGGTCATAGCCAAGGGATTGCCGCCTGCGTCGCCGCCACTGCTGCTGCTGGCGCCACCATCCCATCGTTCCTAGCGCCGCGTCGCTCTCACGTCACTGCTGGTGACGCCGTCGCCGTCATGTTGCTGGTGCTTCCACCACTGGCACGTGGCTACTAGCACGGCGCCGCTCTCGTGTCACTGGTGCCGCCATTACGATCGTCGCACCGGTGCTCAAGTTGTCCTTGCCACGCCGCCTTGTGGTAGAATGTGCTAGCATTGAAATGATCGTCGGAATTGAGGGGTCGACATTGATGCATTGGCCTGAAAACAGAACACGAAGTATAGAAGCACGAAAAAGGAGACGCACCAGAATCATACCAACTGAATCCAAGGGATCGCCTGGGAATATAGAACAGAGGCGCTACGTGCTGAAAGCGATTCTCCGGATGACACCGCTATAGCTTGGGAAAGGGTGACAGGAGAGGACCATGCGGAAGACAAAGAGTTATGCGGAGGGAGAACTTGGAAAAAAGTCAGAAGTCGAAGTCGAAGTCAACTACATGCTATCGCTTGCCGGCCCGCCACTCCGCTCTGAACCGAGGTCACGTGCACCACGTGTCCTCGTCTTTGCATTGGGACCCACTCGTGATGATGTTCCGCTTCGGATTGCAGATGAAGGGAGGATTACCACTCGGTGATCAGATGCACACCTCGAACGTGCCGTATCACTCAGGCTGCCAGTGGCATACATCATTTAGACCTGCACCATCATCACTATCATCCATCGGTTTCCAATCACTGCAATATTGTCTTCCTCGACCACTGATCCCTATATCTTCCACGCCTCCCTCCCTTGTGAACCCCCTCGTTAACGTCTGGGAACGAGACTAGTTTCGACCCTGTTCTACCCCGTACATGTGCCACATGATACTGTACCTGAAGAGGTTCCCCGTCCCCACTGTGTAAAATACTGATCAATACTCTTTACCTGCCAGTGATGTACATATTCACCGCTACTAGCCACGCCGTACCTATCTAACGAAGCGCAGTGAGAACATCCGGCTTCGGTATCAACCACACCCGCGCAAACTCGCCCCGTGGAAACATGCCGCCTGTTGGGATCGAAGTATCAATTGGAATTTTCGGCCCCTCACAACAGTTATCCCGCAGTTCTAGGTCCACAAAACGACTCGGACGAGAGCGCATTTTCCAACTTCCTGGAACCTCGGAGTGACCTTCCTTTAATGGCCAACAGGAGGCCGTTCTAGGCATTGGTTGCGACCTAGACTGGTGCTAAGGGTGGCTTGATCCATCTAGCGTTTGTCGTTGATTGATGTCAATTGGCGTCAATCTGCTTCGGATACTGATGGCTGCGACCGAGACGAGGTATTGTGCCTAAAGAGGCAGACAGACCCACCAAACTGGCGCGCCTGCGTTGCCATAAGGAGAGACAAGGCAGTTGCACTTCTAACACTCGCCGGCCTCCACATGATGCGTACTCGTCGCATAAATTATATTCATCTTCGGACTCGCAGAAACACCCTTGTAGAGCTCATGATATGACAATATCAGCCGGTTCTCTCGTACCTTCGACGTTTTCGGCTACCCGCAACCACACTGGCTGCCGTAGCATCGCAAATCGTAGAAGTCTCCTCACGTTGCGCACTGAACGGCTGTGGTGGAGCTCCGACCGCCACTCCGTTCATGTAACATTGTGTAGGAGTGTCCCGTTCTCGTTTCCGATGCCCACGGTTCTGTTTACTGTTTGTATGACGCTTCCCATCGCCACATGGACTCGACCATTTTCCGAATCCCAATCTTCACCCCCGAGGAATAGATAAGACTTTTTAGTAGAGAGCCGCCCAAAGTGACGATGTAAGTACGTCAGATAGGAATAACCATTCAAACTCAATTGGTGGACACATGACATATGAGAGGCCAGCAGAGACCTCGACGCAGGTCGAAGTGCCTACTAGTAGTTATACCTGCCATAATGGACACGGTCATCGATGGTCATCACGAAAGCCATCTTCGAGGCCCAGAGTGTCCCGCACGATCTCTTCTCCTTCATGTAAAGTATCACCAACTAAACCTATGATGCCGGAGCCTATAAACAAAAAAGGAAAGGGGTGAGTATGTGTCGGCACTGCGCAGAACATTTCACCACCCGCACCTCAGGCTAGACCCAAGCCCACACCTATTATATCATTTCCCAGTCCCAGAAGCCCGTTGTTTCGTCTACCGCGTGCTGGCTTGGTACGGTCCGTGATTGCGTCTGGGGAGCATGAGAATCTCTGTGCCCTGTGTACTAATAGAACATGTACCATAATTCTGTGGCAGAGGCCGTTCAATGGCGGCCAGTTTGGGTTGCCAGAATTAGCTGAAGGCTGTCCGTAGTTGAGTTGGGATTGGAACGACGATATCGGTGAGTAGGCACGCGATCCCGGTGCATGAACTGGGTGTTCATTGGTGACGAGCAAGGGCTGGCGTTGCTGCGACCCAGCGTATGGCGTGACTGCTGCCTGTGGGGGGTTGTGTGGACTGCCACCTCCACCTGCCCCACTACCACTGGCACCTGCCCCACCTGCCCCACCACTGGCACCACCACCTGGATTAGTGGTGCGGTCAGACGGGGGGCTAGGCGGGGATGACGAAGGTGGACGTAGGGGACCAAATGGATGCTCCCAGGACGCGCGCGGTGGGTTTGAGGATGACCACACGTAATACCTGGCGATAAGCAATTAGCTCTGAATTAAGCACATAAGTCGCCGCAAGGACTCCCAGACGTACCACGCACGGCGTCTATTGAGGAACTGGTAAGGAAGTGGTCTGCGATCAGAATTAGTGTGCGCTGGTGGAGCAGACATGTCGCGATTAATGAGGAGCAGAGAAAAAACCGGTGTGTGGGGAGGAGTCAGTGATACGTGTGAGTATTATAGACTTCAGTTCGCCCATAGCCCATGCCATGATGTCGCCATGGATTGTCCCTTGGACCTTTGGACGGTATGCTCCTCTGTGACTGCAGCCTTGCAAGGAAGACGGTGTAAGGGACAGGTATATTGGCCTTCACTAGGGAGATGGACGTTAGGGAAACGCCCATTCGGCTGTCAGTACATTTGGTTCCCTAGCTATCATGTGAAGTGTGAGTACTAGTAGTCTGGTACCGAATCCACAACTTGAAGCAAGCCTCACCCTCGCAAGAACTCCGATGCGGCATCAGCCGGCATAGGCATATTTCTTCACACTTCACAACCGCGACATAAAAACCAGTGAGTATAGCAAAAGACATGGTATATCGTTTTATGTAGCAGGCTGGGGGGGGGGGGGGGGGGCTGACCGATGTAGGGCCAAGGGTGTAGTATAGGATCAATCACCTTGCTTTCCCCTCTGCAATCCCCACAGCACCTGCCAGGCCAGATGCTACGCCCTAAGCCATTGCCCTTTCCTACCGAGGCGTGTTCAACTCGCCGCCCAAGTTTCCTCAGTGCTACTTAGTCGCGGAAAATTTTCGCTCTCCTGTCACGGTGATGACCGCTAGCAGTGATGCGCGGACACGCAGAAAACGTTCTCGCATTGCATTGATATTAAGTAAAACCCATTCGTCTCAATGCTGTAGGCGCTAAACCAAACGAAAAAAAAAAGCACCGCATCAATGATCACAGCGCCGAGGGACGTCCAGTACCAGGTGCCTCATCGCGCCCGAGAACGTCTGCCGTCCCACCGTACCGTGACGAGCACCCCCGATCAAAACTTGTAAAAAGTCCATCGGTATCGGGCCCGCACGCGGCGCCGTGGGTCCCAATCTGACTGACTCGACTTTGCCTGGCCCTCCCCGTCTTTGAACGTCGAGGCTGAGACACTCGAACGCCGAGTTGAGGGCATCGACTGAGCGAAAATCCGTAGCAGACGTCACTGGTGCCCAATCTTAGTGAGTTCAGGCCCTCGTAGCGTCACGGTCTCCGTTCAGCCACCCAGGAAAAGAAAAGAAGACGGTGGCAATTGGCTGAGTAATTGTGTAGCACCTTGCGTTCTTTCTTACCATTACGAGGAAAGAAAGCACACCGTGCGTATCGGGAGGATCTCCATTTGGGAACAGCGTGAAACCTTCACCCAAAGTTTACTTCTTTTTCCCCGGTCGGACACGATCGGACATGCTCTGACAAACTTAATGACCGTGTAACTTTATCCACTTGGCTCAGAGATACCCCCTGGTAATAGAGTCATGCAAAGACATCGGAGGGCTTATTTTGAGAGCGCGTCCCGAATCAGACGGGATCAGAAGCGACGTCCTTTTCTTCTTCTTGATACGTGGCGGTGGCGTTATATTACCACAAGGTTGACTGCCATATACGACGCCACACTTACCGTACCTCCTTCCCTCCTACCGGTTCACAGGAAGCAAATATTGTTGACAATATCACAGGGACAATACAAAACATATTCCTAGCGACCACGCCGGACTGCAGCACCAGCAGTAGGGATAGGGTCATACATGGGCTCCCTGTTGGTCCTTCGCCCCGAAACAGCATGGCGAATGGTGGGCTCCCATGCCTGCAACCACTCGGCTTCTCGCATACCGAGGAGGACCCTTGGACCATCCGGTGTCTGGAATACACTGGCCGGCGCACCAGGCTGTACATCGTTCGAGGGAACGACCCAGCGTTTCAGCGCGTACGCGCCGCCCGCGACAGTCCAGCGACCGCCGCCTTGCATGCTGAAGCGCCGGTACAACCATATGAAAGGATAGACAAACGTGATAATGAGCAGGATCTGCACCCAAAGTTTGGACAGGGCGCGCGAGAGGCGCGAGTCAGGTCGCACGATGACCTCGTTCTCGTGCACTTCAAACAGGACGGTCACGTGCCCATGGTACCTCGTAGATTTGATAGCGTCTGTAATGGCTCCGTTGAGAACGCCAAGGTTCCACCCGTGGACGACCTATGTTTAGTCGTGCGCTATCAGTCGGCTTCCGGCCGGCCCTCCAACTTGTTAAAAGGAAAGGAAACCGCACCTTTTCATAGACGAATTCCTTCAGCTTCGCGCCGCTCGCACAATAGTCGTCGGCCCACTGGCGCAGGGTCCACGATGACTTGAGCACGTCCGTCGTGCGAGGCTGCAGCGCCGCGCCGGCCGCATAACCCGGTTCACGGCTCGCCGCCGCGTCGCCAGGTCCCACCCACGGCGGCAGCCCGCGCGTGGTACGTTCCTTCGACCATGCCTTGAACCGCTCGACCTCTGCGCTCTCCGCCTTCTTCGACCCGGAGCCGGGCAGCCCGGTCTCGCGCACCATGCGGCCACGGTAGACGGGCTCGTCGTCGCCCACGGTCCACTGCATGCCCTGCGGCAGCACGCGCTGGCGGATGTAGAAGCTAAAGTCTGTCACGGTCTCCGAGTACGATTGGGTCGTAGTGGTACCGTCCGAATTGGTGATCGTGCGGTGGCGCTTCTCGCTGTGCGTGCCTTTGCAGTGGACGAGGAAGACGGGTGGGGTCTGTGCTTGGGAGAGCAAGAAGCGGTAGAGCGCTTCGCCTGATGGCGTCGGACGGTTCGAGGTGAGCGATCGTAGACCGGGCCAGTGCCGACAGGCAGGTGATGGACCTACCGTCTTCGTTCAAGTGAGGGTCATGAGAAATGATCCCGTCGTCTGACCGCTTGTACTTTGCCTCATACGGTGTGAACGGCGGTGGGAGCTCTTCAGGGTCTACCCCCCACGGCACAGATTCATGTGCGCGCTCAAAGTCCGCGGCTAATTGTCCAGTTCCATGATCCGAAGTAGCTGCCACACCTGCCGCTGACTCGCCAGCCCACGCCAACACGACGGGTGGCTCTTCAGCTTTGGCCATCGTCGAGGGGGTTTGATATTATAATCCGGGTATGCTGGTGACACTTATCTGAGTTGTCAATCCAATAAAAAGGTCTGCGAGATTTTCTTGAGCAATTTTCAGGTTGTGTGGTCACTGGATAGCGAACCGGTTATGGGAGAAGCGTATTTGTGTATAGCACAATAAGAAATGCCCAGATGTTGAGACTGCGCGGATGAACACAGCCCAGCAATGATAAACCCGCGAGGCACATCACCTGGCGACCATCACCTTAGTGACTGACGTAATCTGGGATCGCGACTGGCTTCTCTACAATCTTGTCAAGGGCCCATGAAGCTAGTATATTATGGTTAATAGACCGCACCTTGGAATTACTGAGGTACGTGCAGTAAGTCACTGCTGAAAGATCAGACCCTGAACCTGACATCTGACACTGTGAACTGCTGAACTTGGCAGAATTGCAACCACTCAAGGCCGCGAGGTGGAGCACCGATTGTCCCGAGAGTGGGTACCAGACACCATATGTGTGCCACAGTGACTCTTTCAGCGATTGGGCAACAGTTGAACAGAAATGTTAGTCCAACCCCTCTTACCAGGTTCAGTTGTTTCCGAAAAGATCCGACCCCCAGTCTTTTTTTCTTTTTCGCAGGCCCGGTAATATATGCCCCTTGAAGCCTATGACTGTTTGGTGTCGTGAGTGCGATACAGGCCCATTGGCTATTTGAAATGAGGCTTGGAAATAAAATTTGCCGGATATTGGTGTATCGTTATTGCTCACTCCGGCTTCCGTCTGCAGGGCAACCCGAGGCATACCAGCCAAAACTGCTCGTGTGATTAATCAGAAAAACATCCGAGCGATGCTCTTAACTGTTTTTCCTGTCAGCGTTGCATAATCTGCTGATGTGCGAGGTGTTATTGGGACCTACTTGTTCCGCTCAGGATACACTTGGCGGTAATCATCAGATAGACACCTCGGGACGTGCCGCATCACTGACATACTTCATATTCAGACTGCCACACTGTATCCATTGCCATCGCTTAAGATTGTCAAATATATATTTCGCTGATATGAATCGTGCTGCGTCCGGATAGGGTGTGCCTGCCAACCAATGAAGCTTCGGGTGTTTCTCCCCCTCCCCATTACGTTGGTACCCAGACCCAGCCCACCCAGTCCTACCCGTGCGTGTGATGCTCGCCAGTACTGTACCTGAGAAGTCCCAGGCCCCGTTCTACAGTACCCGTGCGTGATGAGAGGCTGAAGCGCTGAAGTAGACTTCCGGTGAGACGAAGCGCGGTGAGAACCGAGCGCAGTTTCAGATTGGTGGGTGGTGTGAATACGCCGTGTCCTTCTGAGTGCGTTGACTGGTGATGATCATGAGTATAAATGAGTCCTACTGATATCATATCGCTCTCAGCAGCGGGCGGTCCTTCTATTTCCCCCCCTTGAGCTGGTCTCGAGTAACGCTGCATTTCCCCTTCATCTTCGGACGGATACCACAGGTCGCTATCCTCCCCTTCAACTTGACCCACTGGCATGGGTGTGATGCAATCACCGCAAAGTCCAAATGGTTATGTGTCGCAGAGCGCCTCTAATCTAACCAGTCTCGGATTTATCCACGGCCCGACCACCACTCCTTACACGGGCGTCGAGAGCGGCTTCATAATCGCGAGTTGCTTCTCAATGTTGAACTGTGCATCGCTTGACAATTGACCTACTTTCGCAGGCGATTGTGGGGGCTGCGTTGCTTTCCGCTTTCTCGGTGTTATCGTTGATTTTTGTCAGTTCGCTGCGTTTTCCTCGACAGGAATTCTTGAGTGACGTCGTCCACAGGTCAATGTGCTGCATCCGCGTTCGCGCTTTGGAGGACAAATCCACATCCCAGCCGTTTTTGGCTCGTTAATTGCATCCAATCTGTTGCAGGCCATTGGGACGATCATAAATACTCGATGGGTGCTTCTCGGTGGGGTTGAACCGGGGTCGTTGTGCAGCTTTCAAGGTGCGTCCAATCCTACGTCGCATAGACATAGCATATCCCGACAGATCTTTTTGTTGCGTGCGTATCACATCGCCTAGGCGGCATCAAGCAAGCTGGAAACGTCGGTACGGCTGTGTGGTGAGAAACATGTCTTGATCGTCGCTTTGTCGTACGCTCAGTTCTAATTTAGGTCATTTACACTTGCACTACTCGCTTTCTGTCTTCTGTTTCTGCGAGCGCGAGTATCGACGCGCCTTGTGTGGTCTATGATTGCCGTCGGTTGGTCCCTCATCGCCTTCGTAGTCGCTATCGGTCCTCTGGCATTGCGGACGAAAGCACTCGGTCCCTACTTTGGCCCCTCGGGATTCTGGTATGCTGCGTGTTGCTTAACCCGATCTCCCCACCTGCTAATTCCTATCGAAGGTGCTGGATCTCGGAGTCGTATCCTGATGAACAAGTGTGCCTGGAATACATGTTCGTGAGTGCTGTCCATATGTGGGTGAGATGAATCGGATTCACGAGATGCCTTGTTTGCGCTCAGGAATGGATGTCCGCTTTCTTCAGCTTCGCCCTTTACGTTACCGTCCTTCTTCGCGTTCGGGGAAACCTCAGCCGAGACACCATGGGAAAGTGGTCCCTCCGCTGGGTCCCAAGCAGTGAAAGCTGGCAGCTCGGTTTCGCAAGGGACTACCTCGACTCGTCCACGTTCAAGATGGCTGCAAACATCGTGTGGTACGTTCGATTCATATATATATATATTCCTCACTTCACCGTTGTTAATTCGATGGCGTGATTTCCAGGTATCCCGTGCGTGCTTACGGCTAAGACTGAACTTGAGACGAGTCCGCTCCAACGGCTCTTCCTTTTATTAGGTGATATACACCGTGCTCATCGTCCCCATCTCAATCGCGCGTTTTGCCAGCTACGCCGGTGCCCCGGTGCCGGACGAGTTCATTTTTCTCGCTGACCTGATATATGCCCTCGGAGGTTCGTTTGTTCTCTTTCTCCCACCGATCTGTCGCGATATTACTCTATTCCTCGCCCCCACATCTGACACGGCCCCCCCGCCCCATCCAGGTTTTACTAATCTGGTTCTCTTCCTCGGTACGCGACGGCACATACCCGACCCCAGCACGATCCCGGATCCCTCGATGCCCCGATTGCGCCTGGACAAGGCTTCCCGGGCGGGCGGCATCACGCCCTTCACACTCGCGACCGTTGAGGATGCCGAGGAACAGCGGCGGGTGATGGCAACGGCTCCTTCCGATCGGGGGGCGTCTGTGTCATATTCCGAGAAGAGCGAGACTGAGACGCTCGACCATCGCGTGAGCATGGACTCACATGTGAGCATTGCTTCTCGTGAGTCTACGCTACCGCTCAATCCCCGGTGGTGAGCGCGCCTGTCGGTAGCATTGACGTAAGCACGCGTTAGTCACGCTCTTTTCTGTATCCTACGTAGACCGTGTTGTTGTACAAAAATGAATGGTGTATTCATGGGCGGCCACCCCTTCCCTCCTATTCGGAAGGAAGATGGCGGAAACAAATGGGGATGATGCACGAGGGTATAACGTTTACAACATGTGAAAAAAAGTACTATAAAGAAATGTCTGCTCGTGGAACAATGGTTTCCATGGCGGGGGTGTTCACAGACAAGGAATCACCAAACCGCTCCTTGCGCCCACGGATCTTCTGCCATAACTGTGCCCTTCATTTCCACGCCGACGGCGCTCTCGTCGACCACGGTCAGATCGTCCCAATCCTTCTCCTCTTCCTCCTGTGGAAGCGCATTGCTGCCCATAATAGAGATAGGGGTACCAGCGGAGCTGAACGCGTCCTCCAAGCGAGAGAGGGCCTCTTGCGCGTTTTTGTCCAACGAGGTGACCGGCACGCAGTCCGAAGTGACCGGACGCTCTGCCAAGACATCACTTTTTAGTGCCGGGAACACGCGCAATTTGAGGTTGTAGGGTCCGCCGTTGACGTGCTCGACGCACTCGGATAACTCCTCGCACACGTCTTCGAGATCCACCGCGAGGCACTCTACGTGAATATGACGTAAAGACCCGCTGGCGGCCGCCAACACGCGCAATGTGGACGGCAGCTGGGAGGGCGAAAATAAGGGGGTCAGGCGCACGCGTTCCAACATGGAAAGGGAGAGGCGTTCCGTGGCACACATGACGCCCGAGCTGAGGGCCACGCTGCGGAGATGAGATCCGACACGGCGAAGGATGTGCGTGCACCATCTTGCATTCTCCGCTGGCGATGCATTCTCGAATGCACCGATCTCAATCGATTCGAGCTGGCAGCCGACGGCGAGATCGGCAGATGCAAACGAGGGATCTCCGAGGGACGTGTTATGAATAGCAAGATGACGCAGGGTAGGGATGGAAAAGAGACTCGGCAGAGTTGCTGGGGCTGGATCGGGACAGCCGTCGGCCACGGATGTCCGTGTTTTGTCATCGAGGGAGGGTCGGTGGCGCGGCGAATTGTGCCGTGTGTCGTCAACGATGGGACGCAGAGGCAGGGCACGAGCAATGCGAGTAATGGAGAGAGATTTTAGGTTTGGTAGCGCGAGGGAGATGCCAACGACAGTGTGCTCGCTCCTGATTCATCATCGCTTAGTATGCAAGTCTACCTATGACGCAAGAGATCCGCTCACAGTGAGGAATGGATCCCATCTCGGCAAGGCTCCACCGTGAGATTCGTCAGATGCTCTAGCGCGGAGAAACTCGATATCGCTGACGACGAGAGGTCGGTCGAGAGATAGAGAGTGAGCGATCGAAGACGGGGGGTGAGGGAGAGTATTCGTCGAATGGCATCGGAACATGTCGTTTGAGAGACGGCGGTAGCGTTTGTTGGGCTGCTGATGCCGGCGGTGTTGATGTCGAGGGCGCGGACGTGGGACGCATGGTCGACCGGCACGTGATCTATAAAGTGTTGGAGCCGGGGAAAAGATGATATGGCGACCGACTGGACAGCGAGGAGCGATGGATCAGTACGCTTTGGAGATGTTGCAACGGGGACGGACAACGCACGTTGTATAGGGCTGGCAGGCAGAGGGTGTGCTCGTAGCGGGAAACGAGACAGAGGGAGAGAAGCGTCTCGATGTCGAGGAGCTGGGTGATGGCCAGCTGTATCTCCACTGGGAGGGCGGGCCAGCGGGACGGGGAAGACATGGTCGGAGGGGATGGGGTCGGGAGGGGCGAGCCCAGCGGTGAAGACCTTTATATCGTACATGATGTACGTACGATCGTTGTGGGGAAGCATATGGGACCGACCAGCACGGGGACCCAGGGGCCAAGGGGACCTTGCAGTGCGTGTGGACCTTCCGAAATTCCATGGAAAGGTGCCTTTTTCTGAGTCTGAGATCATATCTCGGTGCGTGATCGACATCTGCGTGTGCACGAATCAAATACGCGAACTGTTGCCAGAAGGACCGACTGATGGGCACAGTGGCGTCCTCTAGGCGCTCGAAACCGCCCGTCAGCGTCCTCGCATGTCGGTCTCGTCCTCTCCTGCGCCCTATTTTCGGCTTTGAGCGAGCGGTCTCGCCCCGTCTCTTATTTCTCCAGAGCCATCAATATCCCTCATCGTCGTCACGACGCACATCACCGAGCTCCCTCAACGGGCGGTGCTCTCCTATCAAAAAAACAGTACAAGCACGGCCGGACCTTCCGCAGGGGGATGTGACATGGCAGATCAGTGGAGTGGACGGAATCGATCGACATTCCAATCCCTGCAAGTGCATCCAGGACTTTGACTCTGACACGCCTCCGCTAGCCCTTCGGTTCGATACACTCGGGTCCCGTCTTCGTCGGCCATGGTGCGTTCCGACACATGAGACCTGAACTCGGCGCGCGCCATCTGCTTCGGTCTCCCAGACACCGCCTCGTAGCTACGCTAGCCAGCGAATCGGTGCGCCGGCTTCGCGGACACTCATAACACCATACTTGAGGGCGTCTGGACAAGTAAGCTGCCCGATGGCTCTGGAGGAGCCCCATTCCTGTGTTCCCTCACAAAATTTTCCATAACCCTCTTTTCCCCTTTGGTGCTCGAGCCATTTATGATCAATTTCATCAATGGGTTCGTGTTACAGCAGAACGAGCTTATTTTTTTTCTCTCTTCTCGAGGGTCCCCCTCTTCCCCCGCGTCGGACAGCACCCATCTTTCCGGGGACAGATTGCCGCACTGTGTTCTGATGTACAAACCTGACTGACCACAAGCTCTTCGCCACAAACCGTTGTGGGCCAGCCTTTACCATAGTTTGCAAACAAAGAGGGACACGGATCTGGATTTCCTTTATTCCAATACGGATGTATCGGCTGCAGCATCATATTGGCATGCATAACTACTGTACTACTAGTACTGTACGGCTATTAATATTTGTCGTTGCCCCTGCCTAAGCCTAATTTCACTAATACAACATCTCAGAGTGAGTGAATGAAATCTAGGCAATCTCCGGATGCCGGACTCGTCGGATGCGCAGTTGGAGCGAAACACGTGCTAGCAGGTGCCCGTGTTCCGACCTTTTACCACACATGTTCCTCTCAATTACTAAGACCAGCATAACCTCATGATCTGGAATGACTCATTCTTGTCGTGTCTGTCCGGAATTGCTCTCGTGCAGTTTATAGCTTTGAGCTGCAACACACCCCAAAAACTCGCATCCAGATCCGTTGTCCGGTATTTCTTTCCTTTTTTGTATTCCAGGACTAGTATTATGTAAAGTGCTCTGCGTGGGTCTTTCAGGCGCTCCCATATGCACGATTTCTATAAGAAACTGCCACTACATGTGCATGTCGACTCAAACCACATGAAAGTACGCCGTGTCATAGAATCCATCGTTTTGCACGCCACGTGGCCCAACCGGGGACTGCAGAACCACTAGCCTGGCACGTGAACCCCAATGGAACACGCTCATGTGACCTGATTCCCGCCCCAAGATTGCCTGCCCCAACCACTGGAGGGCGCAAGTCCTGGAAGCAGGTGCCAAGATCTAGAGTCAGTCTCAATGTGATCATCAGCAAACTTCCATGAAAAGTGTCATGCCCCTTAGGGGTAGTGCGAGGAAAGAAACGCAGTAAGAGGGAGACGAGAAGTAGCCAAATCTCGCGGGACGTAACAAGACGCCCCAACAAAAGTGTTGTGCTGGCAGGGAGGCGTACATAAGCGACAATTCGTGCCTTTCCCCCGCTAGCCGCTCGTGCGCTCTCTCTTCCCTTTTTTTTTCATAATGTCCTCTGGCTCTCAGGCCTCACCCGCTGTGGGTGCGGCGAAGCTTGATCATGACCTCCGAGAAGCCGAGCTTCCAGCTGACATCAACATACCTGACAACTACGTGGATTACACGCTCAAAAATACCAAGCCCTTGCCACCCGTTACTTGGGGTAACTGGTGGAAGGAACTCAATTATCTGTCCCTAACCATCCTCATTCTCTCACCATCCATTGCTCTTTATGGTGCATTTACCACTAAACTGCGCTGGGAGACTGCCATTTTTTCTGTATTCTACTATTTTGTCACTGGTTTGGGTCAGTATCTGGATCCTAAAAAGGGATCTGTCACTTGGTGCATTCTGACGCTCATTGCTGTTTAAATAGGCATCACCGCAGGCTATCACCGACTGTGGGCCCATCGCTCGTACAATGCGTCCAAGCCTCTGCAGTACTTCCTTGCTGCTGCAGGTGCCGGTGCCGCGGAGGGATCTATCAAGTGGTGGTCTCGCGGACACCGCGCGCACCATCGATACACCGATACCGAACTCGATCCATACAACGCGCATCGCGGCCTCTTGTGGTCCCACATTGGTTGGATGATCGTAAAGCCGCGGCGTAAACCCGGGGTTGCGGATGTCTCCGACCTTAGCAAGAATGAAGTCGTCCGGTGGCAACATCGTTGGTATGTCTGGCTCATCATCCTCATGGGTCTTGGTCTCCCCACTGCTATCCCGGGTTTACTTTGGGGTGACTGGCGCGGGGGATACGTATATGCTGGCGCCGCCCGTCTTGTTTTCGTCCACCACTCGACGTTTTGCGTCAATTCTCTGGCACACTGGCTTGGCGATGCCCCGTTTGACGACAAACACACTCCTCGGGATCATGTCGTCACTGCAGTAGTTACGCTTGGCGAAGGCTACCACAATTTCCATCACCAGTTTCCGTCGGATTTCAGAAATGCCATTCGGTGGTACCAGTACGACCCTACCAAATGGTTCATCGCCGTTTGTAGTTGGCTCGGTCTTGCATCTCATTTGAAGGTAGAATTGCGTTCTTTATATCCGGTATACCAGGCGAATATTCTTTTCAGGTCTTCTCTGATAATGAAGTGAAGAAAGGGCAACTCACGATGCAGCTCAAACGTCTGCGTGAGACACAGGACGGCCTTCTCTGGCCTCAAGAGTCCACTGACCTTCCCGTCATCTCGTGGCAGAGCTGTGAGCCCGAGTTAAAGCCGACACTCGACTTGAACTGACTGATGTTCTCCAGTCCAGGAACAGTCGCAGAAGCGGCCATTGGTACTTATAGCAGGTTATATTCATGACGTATCCACGTTCATCGACGAACATCCTGGAGGTCGTCATCTGCTCGTGAAGAATATTGGCAAGGATGCCTCGACTGCGTTCTTCGGTGGCGTCTATGACCACTCGAATGCCGCCCACAACGTACGTCTCTGATTCTTTGGTTGTGCATTCTGTCTGATAGTCTGGTACTCAGTTGCTCTCTATGATGAGGGTGGGCATTCTTCATGGTGGTGCACCACATGGCCTTGAAGATAAGGCCGTCCCTCCATCACAACGCTTGCGTGTCGCTAGGCGCAACGAACTGTCGAGCCCGTACAGCTCTGCCGCGCTGTCAGATGGTGAGGGTATGCTTGGCTGAGGTGGAAGGTTGAATGAAACGAAGAGTAAATAAAACGAGAGTGACGAAGTCCGACGTGAGATGATAATTTGGAACTTAGCTTATTCAGTGTCAGAGGGAAACGAGTAGAGTAGAACTTCCCCTTGACTTTCTTTCCCCTCGTTGACGAGGTAGAAAAACAATCACATTGCAGAAATCCAGTATGAAATCGATGACTTGTGTCGTAATATGAGAATGAGAATGTCTGCTATGTGAAGCTCAATAACACCATCGTACATCAACTTCATGGACTTATAAGGTGGAACCATTGTGCCCACCCGATGCACCGCTATCTAGTTTCGAAGTATCATTTTTGTTGGCGAATTGCCAGGGTGGTTCGGAGATGGTCACCGAAGCACAGCGCGGGCATTACAAAGAACGAACATTAATTACGGAGGATGAATTATGAACTGAGGAGAAGCTTTCTCCGTGGATGGGTATGATGGTGACATAAAGAAAGAAAGAAAAATGAGGGCTTTACAACATTACTGCCGCCGTCAATGACATACTGGGTTGCACTTCCGTCGTAAATAGACTGACGACTCGGATGCCGACCGAAGCACCGAGAGTTGCCGTCCGCGGCGAATCCGATCTTTCGTTCTTTCCAACCCAAGGGGATGGCACGAGCGTCCGGGTGTCAGCGTCAAACGGGGATAACTTGGCTATTATCGTACCGTGGAAGGACATCGCGGGTCCGTTCGTTCGATTCGAATACGGTAGTAATGGAGTCATGAATGACAACGAAGGAAGGGACGAATTGGGCCGAGACTTACTTGGGCGGCGAAGAAGCCTGCGAGTTGAGCGATGTAAGACCGCCGGGTCGGGAAAGTTCCAAAAATTCCAAGGATTCGCAGCCGCAGCGATGATGCCGCGGTGCCATATGTGAGTACTGTGGGCGAAACGAAATGAAAAGAAACGCTCGTTCGTTCAGAAAGTTCGAGCGAACGAACGAGGACCTCTTGATCGCATCGGACGGCGGATGAACGCGGGCGCGCTACAGTACTAGTAGTACTGGTATGGTAGTGGTAGTTGTAGTACTGTGTGTACCTCGGACCCCATCTCCCACTTACAGTACTGGCGCTTCGCGAGTCGTAGCGCCCCCCGGGCCGCCGGTTTCACAATCACCTTGTGTCCAGTGCGTTCCCTCCCTTTCCCCTTTCCCCCTCCAGTCAGTCGGTTACCGCCATTAATTGGGGGATGTTGGACCGGATCGATGGCTCGACGCCTAACAATGAATTGTGCGCTCGCGCTCGCGATTTCAAGTTTGGCGCAGTCGGTTACCTATGCTGAACCCGTCAGTGGCGCCTCCGCGACGACGGGTTTGCACCGATTGGCAGGGCCATTCCATGAGAGTCCGGTTGGTCCTGGTCCCCAGTCCGTCCCTGAGACCTGAGGAGCGCACGAGAAACAACGGCAGCAATATACGGAAGACCTTAACCCACACCCACACCCCCCTAAACTCCTTCTCGCCCGCCGTTAGTGTCGGGCGCAACAGCCCGAGCTTGTTTCTGTCCTAAACAGGCCTCTTTTTGTTCCACCCAGCATTCCGAACGTGGCAGGGCACAGCAGCTTTTTTGTCCTCGCTGGGGCAGATCCGAAGATGGCGGCGAGGGAGGGACAGACCTCGAGAAGGTTTCAATTTACGGGTGCGGATAGTTTCCGGAACGTTTAGAACGTATCTCTCTCCAGACGACAAAGTGCTCGTTTCAGAGAGCGGTTGGCGCTAATTAAGGGAGAGACCGAGCTCCTCGCATGAGCCTGAGGGGCCCGCAGATACGTATGGAAAGTTTGCATGGGTCATCTGGACCCTGTTATAAGGCGAGAGAGTCCCACGTGCACGGGATGCCGGGATCACAGTTACAGATCAGATTCTGATCGACGTGTCTTTAAGTCCTCTCATTTCTCTGGCGCTTCCTTTTCTCCGTATGGCCGACAGTTTCCTGATGCTGATCCTCTGATTGGCTTTACCCTCTTACTTACCCATCTTGTCGCTCACCAACTCCTCCCCTCCTCCGCCCAATCGTGTCTCCGCTCGTGGATGAGTAGGGGGAGGAGATCACATGGCGCCCATGGCGTGCATAGAGCTTTCCATGGAGCAACCACCGCTTGGGCGTCGGCACCATTCGGCACAACGTAGGGACTCTTGCGCCAATCCGCTAGCTTAGACTCGCCATATTCTCAGCACAATTCAAGTTTGCCGTGACCCACTGGAAAGGCCGTAGACTTGCAACGATATCTCTGGGATCTTTGGTCAAAATCCGCCCGACACTCGCCACCAGCCGACGGCATCGTCATCAATGACACACTGGTATGCCGTAGACCGTGCGGAATATGCGGATGAGGAGATATCGTTTGTCTCCTGTCGACTTTCTGTCCCATCGCCTCATGACAGAAGGTCCAAGTTTACGATACTGCTTAGTTTTCCTTGTCATCAAGGAAAACCTCTCGAGATAATCTGGGATAGGCCAATAGAAGGACGTGATTTATTTCAAATTTCATCGCTAGCGTTCGCTAGCCCTCGGTAAGTTGGCGCGGGAAGTTTTCCATGGTTGCAACGCCCCAACTTGTTGCGGTGCATCGGATTTAAGAAGTGAACATCATACAGACTTGTTTTCTTGACCCAGGTCATTCAACCGAACGCATCGTCATTCTTACTGGTCATGTCGACTCCTACCCCCAAAATTGACACCAAGAACAAGCTCGGGTCTGTTGACGACGGCCCAGATGATGTGCACATACCCGATAACTATGTCGAGCACGCGCTGAGCAACTCGAAACCTCTCCCTCCGGTCACTTGGAGAAATTGGTGGACGGAGCTCAACTATCTCAGCGTCGCCATCCTCACCATAACCCCGTCTATCGCCATCCACGGAGCCCTCACCACGAAGCTCCGCCGGGAAACCCTGGCCTTCGCCACTTTCTATTATTTCTTCACCGGGCTTGGTTCGTATCTTGCGACGTCATGTACACTACTTCTTCTGATCCAGACTGAATTCTCGCTTCTTCTCTCTAGGTATTACTGCGGGATATCACCGCCTTTGGTCCCATCGTTCCTACAATGCTTCAAAACCCCTACAAATACTCCTCGCTCTTGCGGGTGCCGGTGCTGCACAGGGGTCCATCCGATGGTGGGCTCGTGGCCACCGCGCACATCACCGCTACGTCGATACCGATCTCGACCCCTACGATGCAAATCGCGGGTTCTGGTGGTGCCACATCGGCTGGATGCTCGTCAAGCCGCGGCGCCGACCGGGCATGGCGGACGTGAGCGATCTCGGAAAGAGCGCGATCGTGCGCTGGCAGCAGCGGTGGTATGTGCCACTCATCCTCCTTATGGGCTTCGCCCTCCCTGCCGCGATCCCCGGCTATATCTGGGGTGATTGGCGGGGCGGGTGCGTCTATGCGGGGGCGATGCGAATGTGTTTGGTGCACCACAGCATATTCGCGCTCAACTCGCTCGCTCATTGGCTTGGCGAGACGCCGTTCGACGATAGGCATTCGCCGAGAGACCACCTGATCACCGCCCTCGTGACCTTTGGGGAGGGCTATCACAACTTTCATCACCAGTTTCCGACGGACTACCGAAATGCCATCCGATGGTATCAGTATGACCCCACCAAATGGTTCATCGCGTTTTGTGCCAAAATAGGTCTAGCGTCACATTTGAAGGTCGGTTATTCTCGTTTGTTTTTGGGAGGAGGGTCCTTGGGCGCGTTGAAGTGCTGAAATGGCGGGGTCGATAGGTGTTCCCGGATAATGAGGTTATGAAGGGCCAGCTCACGATGGAACTCAAGCGCCTTCGTAAAACCCAGGATCGCCTTACCTGGCCCAAGGAGGTCGTTGATCTTCCGGTCATTTCATATCAGAGCTGTGAGTTTTGCCCGCACGTCGTCTGAGCGCTGGGACTGACATCACCGCATGTCATAGTCCAGGAGCAGTCCAAGACTCGCCCTTTGGTCCTTATATCTGGTTTCATTCATGATGTAGGAGCTTTCCTCGACGAGCATCCTGGTGGCCGCCATCTGTTGGTGAAGCAAATCGGCAAAGATGCTTCGACTGCGTTCTTTGGGGGAGTTTATGATCACTCGAACGCTGCACATAACGTTAAGTTCATGTTGGGCTTGGTGACCAGAACGGCGTGCTGACTTGGTCCCCCAGCTGCTATCTATGATGCGCGTTGGGGTGTTGCATGGGGGAGTACCGCACGCCTTGGAAGAAAAGGCCATACCACCCTCGCAGCACCTGCGCGTCACGCGGTACAACGAAGTGCCAAAGACAATAAGCCTCGCTAGTAGCACGGAGAATGTGGAAGTGGCTGCGTAAAGCGATCTGATTCGACACTAGAAATTGAGATAGGGAATCATAGAAGAGACGCGTGTTACTCTAGTCTCGGCGTGCGGCTGTTGTTATCATGCTCTTTTTCCCCATTGAACGCGTCGACCGTTCACTCAAGTAGATAGGTTCACTGTAGATAACCGGCATAACGTTAGTCAAAATGTCCGGATTACCCTTTTCGAGAGGCGACACGTAAAAAATGAACCAGAATCTCCATTTCTCCGGGTGCAGGACTTGTATCCCCGACCCGACAAGTAAATCCTCAGGCATCTATCCACCCAGGAAAGTGCGGACGGCCGTTGCGCTTTGACGGGGAGTAGACCATTGCGGCTCGGCTCCCAGCAACGCCGCTATCACCGTGACCGTTATCCTCAAGACAATCCGACGACATGTCGCGGGCGAGGACCGCAGCTGCAAAAGGAGATTAAATCAAAGGCCCGGTTAGAAACAAAAAGAGAGACGCTGTCGTACGCGTGTCCGGCGCCTCTCATAAGGCCTGCCGCTGGTCAAACACGGCGGTATTGACAGTCTCCGCATCCGGTGTCCAACTCGGCAGTGGCTGGCCCTGCCACCACAATCCGGGGAGGCCACCGCCACCGCCATCGCCACCGCCACCGCTGCCGCTAGCTTGTACGCCCGTCGGCGTCGCGCCGGTGCGCTCCCAGCGGATCTCGAGCTGCCCGCCGAGGACGCCTCTGGTGGATACGAGCGCAGGATTGCCAAAGACAGCGCCTGGTATGTCCGTGCTGGCACTTGTACTACTATTGCTATTGCTATTGCTCGTGGTGGTGGTGGTGGTGGTGATGGTGGCGCGGGGTAGATGTACGAGGAGGAAGGGGAGGGGGGAGGCGTATGCGGCGAGGAGGCAATTACGCGTAAATGCGGATTCGGAGACGAGGATCGCGACGGGTGGGGGGCTGGGATGTGTGTGCGCGTGTGCGTGTGCATGGGGCGGGTTTGGGTCGCTGGAGGTGAAGCCTTGAGGAAGGCCGCGGCGGAGAAACGCGTCTGTTATGCTGGCAGCGGCAGAGGTGGCGTGTCTGTAGACGACGCCTTCGAGCTCGCGCAAGTAGGCGGGGCCCATCTTCCTCTTTTCGGCTTTGCATTGCGCGAGGACGCGCAGCCTGCGCCGCCGCCGCCAGTTCGTCGCGTCGTCCCACGCTCCGGGCTCTGCGGCATCGAGCAGCAGCGGATCTGAGGACGGGGACGGGGACAGGTTTTGGCCGTCGGGGTCGGGGTCGGGGAGCCACCACCACCCGATGAGGTCGACGCCTCCGTCGTGGCTACCGCCCACGCGCGTGAGCGACATGGACATGTATTTTGTGAGTAGAGCCAGCGCGCGGTTCTCGAACGCGGTCCCGCGATGTACGGTCGAGATCAATCGTTCGGAGAAACGACGAATGAGGGTCGAGCGCATGGGAGGAGGAGGAGCAAAAGCGGGGGTGGTGTACTAAATTCAAATTCTACGCGTAACTTACGGGACAAAAAATAAAAATAATAAAAAAGCAAATGACCACCGCAGGGGTCGAACCTGCAATCTCCTGATTCGTAGTCAGACGCGATGCCATTTCGCCAGGCGGCCGCGAAGTAATTGATCTCCTCACGCAAATATCACGCAGGTGTTTCACGCACCCACCGGTGCCGGGTGTTGCCGGGTGTTGACGACGTTCCGAAAACGGCAATTGACTTTGGCCCGTCTCGTTCTGTCCAGTCCACCGATTTTCGTCGTAATGTCCTAGCAAGTCTTTATCCTCTCCTTCTCTTACGTTGGTCGTCAATGCTGAGTTATCCTACCACCGACGTTCACATTCTAGCACTATCCTTGGCAGGGCCATCAAATCAGAGTACCTCGCTCTCGGCACGCTTCTCGGTACTGTTGGGATATCCTATGCGTCCACATCAGGCGGAAGCAAACAGGCAGCATCGAAGCAGACCTTGCAAGAGGTCAAAGATTCTGTAAAGATCGAGTCGAGCTCCAGGTGAGTTTTCTTCGGTTTCCTGCTCACGCTCGTTCCTCAGTCTTGACGGTTTCGTTCTAGGGAGGAGGAAGAATTGTACGCGCTCTATCTTTTTCGCGTGTTTGTTGAGGTCGGTGATGACTTGATAGGGTCGAAAGTATCAAAAAGTTCATTGCAGAGGCGGAAAAAGGGTCGAAACATTAGATTGGGATGGGATTCGAACATCGTGATAGCTCGCTTGCGATCCGCCGTAGATGGATTCCGCATTGTTGGAATGATGCAATTGGCCGTTACGAGGCTGTTGGTTGATTTCCTGTCGGTGCGGCGTTGACCAGGACCATCGCCCGGGCGGTGAATGAGGAATGAGTCCCGGCCTCGTTTGACTGCCCTGGCAACCCACCTTAAGTTGTGCCTGTCTTCTTCCCAATGTCCCTATCCACGTTCCTAGTTTCTACTTCAACACAACCTCCTCTCTTTGCCTGTACATCTAACAAAATGGCGCGCCCTCCGCCCCTTAAATCAATCGTCACCGTCGGTCCCCGCGACCTGGACCTCACCGTTGTACGCGACCACTCGCCAAGTGCAACCCCCGCCGCGAGCACAGATATCCCCAAGTCGCCGCAAACAGCCCCGTTATTAGAATCGTCACGTCAATCTTCTCAGAGACACGTCTCATCGCCGTCGCGAAGACGTCTGGCTTTGCGTCGCCAGTCCTCCATCTCGTACCTGCCAGCTGACAGCCCGCGTTTATGGACGCCACGTACCCCGCACTTGGGATTAGATACCTTTGAGCATGCATCATTATCGAGCCCGAATAGCGGAAAGAGAGCGGGTCATGTCAGGACGGTCTCGGTCCCCCAGCGAGCAGCGTCGGAGCAACCTATGGGCTTGACACTCGCAGAGAGGTGCGTACCCAGTTTCCTTTTCTCCCAACCCCTCATTCACGGAGGGAAAAAAATGAAAATCGTATAAACAAAATCAGGCATGCGGATCTCCTCCAGTGCATCGCCCAGAAGGAGTCCAAGTGTCTCGAGCTCCGTTCTCAGCTCACGATACACGAATCTGAGCTCCTCGAACTCAAGCGCAAGTGGGAGCGCATCGTGCACTGCGAGTTTGGACGCAACACCTCCCCGACGTCTCCAATGTATGTGCCTTCGGCGGCGGCAGCGGCAGTGCTGGCGAACACGAGCAGCGCAGTGGTGCTCAACGGCCTGGTCGGAGGTGTGCGGGCGCTGGCAGCTGTCACGACGAGCCCTCCGCTCCCATCGTCCGTATGCCCGCCGCGCGCGTCGTCATCGAGCTTTACGAAGCGGGTGACACGTCAGAATGCTTCGAATTCCGTCTCCTCCACGACGACGACGGCGTCCTCCTCTGCGCACTACACGGACAGCCACAGCCCACGCCTCTCGCAGTCGTCCATGTCATCAGTCGCCGAGGAAAAGCCAAATCTGGACAAGGCCGAAGAACCGGAGGAAGAGCTCGCGCCGAGCTCTGGTTCTGTTGCTCAGGAGAAGCGTGGGCCGATGTCCTCGGACCAATCGCCCTCCTCCCCGTTGTCGTCGAGCAAGACCCTGCAGCGGCGCTCGTACAATTCGCGGGTTGCGCTCGCGGACGCGCTCAGACCGCTCACGGGTGATAACCCGCGTTCGAGTTCCGGGAAGCGGGCGAGCGTTAGCGCGGCTTCGCCAACGTCGTCAGTGTCGATTCCCCCCATCAGTCCGCTTGGCGCTATGGGGCTCGGACGTGCGAACCTCGGAGAAACGGCGCAGGGCTGGGTGGACTCGGTCGGATCCAAACTGGCAGAACTGCAGAGGGGACAGACGTGAGTTAAACCAACAACGACCTCAAAAAGGGGGTCCTGCCACAAGTGCCGCGAGCTGATTGTCCCCGTGTTCCCTTGTTCCTCCTTTTGCTTTATTGTTTGTCAAAGGTTCTCGAAGGGCCAGAAACGCGCCTCTGTGCTCCTCTCCGACGTTTCGCACTCTATCTTGTCCGCCCTCGCACCGGCGTCGTCCGTGAATTCAGGTCCGGCATCTGCGCCCCCGACGCAGTCACTGATCGACGAAGATGACGACGCCGGAAGCACCGCCCTCGGTAGTGCGATCCTTCCTGACGTGGTAGTAGCAGCCTCAACGCGAGCCACTCCCTCAAAAACACTGCCACCTCCGACACCGGAAGTAAAAGAGGAGGAGGAGGAAGATTGGAATTGGTAGATGCTATCGTTACTGTATAATGTCGTCTTATCTCTTGGGCTTGGGCACGTATCTTGCTGGCGCCTGGAGTGCCAGGAGCGCCTCGCATGCGCATGCCATATTAGATCACGACCTTGCGGGTGCAAGGGACCATACATCAGGAATTTGCCATAAAGGTCACAATGTACATAAAGTTTGTCTTGATATCGTGTTGCGCATCGCAAGATGCCCTGCATGATGAAAGTGATGTGCATGTCGTGAAACAGGCCGGTCCCGATCCACAATCAGAAATTTGCCTCCGTTGTCCGGCGGTGAACAGCAATCCAGACCCTGGGTCGAGGAATGAAGTATTCTACATATATCATCGTGTTACATCAGATGGTTGCCTTGGATGAGGAGCTGACATTGGCTGCTGAAGTGCCAGGCACTGTGCCACTGTCGAATCGAAGTACATAACGTACGAAACCAAAAAGAGGCGAGAAACACGAGGCCAACACTCCTCCACCCAGAGCGCTTTGGCCTCTCATCCATCGACAACGACGACGCCCTCTCTTCGCCTGCGTAGCGCGCTCCAGGCCTGATCCAAATACCCGCATCGCCCTTCCCATCCTCTTAACGTTTTCTCCGCGGCAGGCTCGTGCGGCGTTCGCCCCTCCCCCTGCACAGCCCAACAAAGTTCATTTTTTCTCATTTTTAATTTTGTAAATCGTATTTTTTGCCCAGCTGTATATTGCTTACGCTCCTCTGACTCGTCCTTCTCTCACCTTTGCAGCCATCTACCATCATCACCCCTCGAAGCCGGATGCCCCCTCGATGTATCCACAACCACCTCATCCCCAGCAGACCTGGTCTGGTGCCCAATTCGCTCAAGCACCAAAGCCCCCAACGCTATCAACCTGGGCCTCGGCCCCCGTCATCCCGACAATCCAAAATGCTTCGGCAGTCCCAATCCCCCATCCTGTCTCCCACCACTCCTTTGTGCCACCAGCTCCCCCCGGAGTGAATCTCCAGCAGTGGCAGAATGGCAGGTGGACGTACACCGCACCCTCCGGAGGCGTGAGCAGTGCTCAACCTCACGGACCGTATCCTCCTCCCAGCCAAATTGGCTGGCACATTCCCGCTGGCTGGGGCATCACGCCGCAATACTATAATCCTTCTCAGACGCAAAGGCAACCTGAGCGATCCTATTGGGACACGGCGCTGACAGATAACGGGCTGGGTCTTGAGAACATGCACATCAAGTGCGCATCGTCTTCTTCTTCTCATGTCGGCATCACTAACTTTTGGGCCATATATAGGCAACCGGTAGCGCATACCGCAAGCTCGAGCAAGGACAAGGCACCCCATACCCCTTGGACATGGGTTCCCCGCGAACTTGAAGACGATTCGCCGCAGCCAAGTGCTACTCAACATCAGAATGCTCCGCAACTGCAACAACCGAGCCCAATAGAACCTGGGGGACGGCAACATGGCATGTCTGCTTTCGCCGTCGGCAGTGGCAACACCGGCCAACCGGGACGTGGTCCCGAACACGGTCTTCCATCTCATGCCTACTTCTCCATCCCACCAGATCAACAACAACAACATCAGCAGTACCAGCACACCCACCAATACCCGCAGCAGCAGCAGCATCAACATCAACAGCCACCTGCCGCTGAATCAGGATCAGGTGGAAGACCCAATCTCCCACCACCCGCCGTCTACTCTGCCCACGTCCGCCGACAGTCTAATCCTCATCAAACAGCGCCGGCCACACATCATCAACCTTCCGCAGCTTCAGGATCACAGTCTGCGTCGCAGCCACGCCCCAGCGCACACGCGTTGGAGAGGAGTCATAGTCATACCCTCGCAGCCCCCACTCCGCACCGTCCTGGCCAGCCCGAGTCATTCACGTCAGTCAGGCAACTTCGCCCCACCTTCTCGCCTGCTATCGTCCGTACGCCAAATCACTATCGCTATGACTCACATCCGGTGGTACCTTCTCCCCGTGTCGCGCCTTGGGAGGAAGCGAATAGCGGCAGCAATAGCGCCGGGATTTCTACATCCGCCAATAGACACCTGAGCGGGGCCCTGCATGTTCCGTCGCCGCGCGTTCTCCCATGGAATGCCCATCCCAGAGTAAACGATGGTGGCTCGCCTACGCCTGCGTCGCGCCATCCTCGCTCAGTAAACACTGAACCGCCTCGTTTATACGAGCCTGCAAGGAGGTTTCAGCCCGTGCAGCGATCGTACTCGATCCCGGAGCCGTCGCGCCAACCAGCCCCGCTCTCGCGACAAAACTCGATGCCGATCGTGCCGTCCGACCCTAACTCGCCTCACCACAGCCATTCCTCGTCCATGGCGAATCTACCTCAGTTCGCGGAGGAGCCGGGCAGCGTAACGAGTCTCAGCCCCCTCCTCGGCACAGTCTCCTCCGAGTCTTCCGAGTCGACCGTGGTACGATCCGAGAGCCCACAGCCACTGTTCATCCCACCGCGCCACAGCCGTACGCCCTCGCCTTCCCCGCGGCATCGGCGGTCGCGCGCCCCCTCCCGATCGTCCTCGTCCTCGCCATCTGAGTCCTCCTCAGACTCCGAGGAGGAATACTCGAGCGGCCATCGTCGTCACCGCAGATATCGCTCGCCATCCGATAGGCACGGTCGACATAGGACATACAGCGGCCACAGCGGCCACCACAGGAGCCACCACACCCACTACGGCGGCGGCGGGGGCGGTAGTGGGGGCGTGTACGCCGGCCCAGGGCCACACACGCCCCAAGGCCGCTCGCCCGCGTCCTCAACCCACACATACCGCTCCTCATCCTCCTCGAACCCGCTCCCGACGCCGCCGCAAGAGCGGCGCGACCCTGGCTTCTCGCTGCCCCCGCCGCAGCAGCCGAAGCCGCCGCGGGGCTCGTACCGCACCGTGCGACGGTACGGGTTCTGGAACCGACGCGGGGACTACCTCACGCTGGACAAGTACGTCGTGTACGCGCCGCAAGGCCGGACGAACCCGCCCGACCTGGAACACTACCCGGCTCCGACAGAGGGGTACTTGGACCACCTCGGTACGTTTATCAAGTACGATCCCGCGCGCAAGGAGCTGCCTGAGAGCCTGCCGCGGCAGGGCCAGCCGCCTCTGCTGCCCTATGACAAGGTGAGCGACCCTCCCACCTAATCGTTGTGATGAATTTCTGACGACGTATCTTTCACCTCTCTCGCAGTTCGTAACGTACGTGTACTCGTGATGCACCCGCGTGCGGGCAAATCTCGCCCTTGCGCCCCCTTTTGGTCCTGCTTTGATCTACGTTTTTCAATTTCGAATTTCGTTCTGCTACCATCTGCGGTGTTTTACACACTGCTTCAGTTCTTGTTACCCCCGCCCTTCTACTACTGGAGAGGGTTTTTTTTTTTTTCACATTCTATATGTAGCCATTCTCACGTTTCACTTCGATATGCGCACCCTCACGAGGGCATTCGGGTTTGGTTCTAAGGGAACACTTTCGTCGACACGACCTATAACGTACATGTGATAGAATGATAATAATACAATCGTTAAGAACGTGCCATGACCATAGAAACGTACAAGTGAGATTGATCTAGCAGATGCGAAGCGAGATGGGTGAGTTCAACTGACCCAGGGCATAAGGATACAGTATATGGATATAAAACACTCAGATTCCGATACCACCGTGATTTTCTCGCATGTGATCGTAAATACCTTGGCCTTTGGGGAACGTCTCGAGACATTCCCAACACGTATGTGTGTGACAGCGGGTGCACGTCATGTGGTTGCACCCCGCAGTCCGCTGAATGGGTGCCTCGCAGCCAGGACACTTCTTGACGCCGTGAGTGCGCATCCACTCCTGGAACAGACGGTCCCCACCGTCCTCGCGGTCCGAGCAGGTGAAACCCTCGTGGTACTCGACGTGGCACGACGGGCATATGCGGGCAAGGCAAGATGGACAACAAAATGGGACGTTCCGAGGGCCGTTGGGGTATGCCTGTGGACAGTCAGGCGTTGGGCAGTAGCGATACTCTTTGGGATGCGCCTGCACATAGGCGTGAAACGCCGCGAGCGCGAGAGCTTCAAAGTCGGCAGGGGAGAGTATGTTGCGCGCTATCCGCATTGGGATCAGCTTGGTGCACCTCCCTTCATTTCCAAGGCAGCTGATGGGGAAGGACCGTGTGTCGGCCGCGGCGGTCAGGTACGAGACTAAGCAAGCCCTGCACCATTTATGCCCGCAGCTCAGGGACACTGGTATCATGGGGGGTTCCAGACATACGGGGCAATTGTCGGCCGCGGATCCGGCAACGTGGCGTGACTTGATCGCATGGACAATTTGCTGTATCTCTTCATAGACATGATCTGGACCACGGACGCGAAGAACATGTCCCTGAAAATCGAATTGAATGTTATCCCCGTGCCGGTGCTGCGCTGCGGCGAAGTCCGGACTCGCGAGAACGCCCATTGCCTGCCCGTCGAGTGGTATGATGTGGACCTTGTGCTGCCGAAGTGAGGAGAGTTTCGTGATGATGGCTGCGGCAACTGGTTGCCGCCGTTCAACTGTCCCTATGAGCCGGACACATCTACGAACAGAGTGAACCAATATCATAACGCCGGGATTTTGGCCGTGCAACTGCTCGATGAAGTGAGCGCCTGCATCGCGACGAAGGAAATCCTCCCAGACTTGTTGACCGTTTTCCTTGAGCAATTCACCATCCACGATCTCTTTGAATTCGACCCTGAGGCGGGCAAGGGTTTTACTGTCCTCGGCCACCAACCTCACGGGAACTTTCTCTTTATCGAAGCGAGGGATGAAGTCCAGGTGGGCACCATGAGTGTGAGTCGAAACCTCCTCTTGCAGATGGAGCAAATCCTCCTTGATGAGATCGTAATTGGCGCGAGGCACGTACTCCATAACAGAGAGCACGCGTCGGACTGAGATCTTCTCCATGCCCAACGAACGCTGCTTCACCCGGTGAAGTTCGCAAGCTGCGGCCGCAACGTCCGGAGAGTCGAACTGGCACCACGCGCGAACAAATCCGTCCTTATAGGGCGGCGGGTTGGCATGGAATTTGAGGATCTTTCCGAAACTCGCCAAGGTTTTACGAACTGCAGGGATTCCAAACTCTTGGGCCTGATGGTTTGGACGGTCTAACATGGTGCCTTCTGACTGCCCGAACTTGTTTAAGAAATCATGATCTACCCAGGGAGGAAGTCCCATGAAGCGGACATTATAGGCGTCGATCACTGGTATGCGCTGGTATATGGTCGCGGTAATCCAGTACCCCTTTTCGAGATTTCCATCGGCTTTGGAAACTGCGCTTTGGGCTGCTGCTAGGGTGCTATATCCTGCATACCCTGCTTTACAGGGGATAGGCCAAGAGACCTTGATATAATTGTCGCGAAGCATACGGGTCTTGGCCAACGACAGCTGAACAGTGATGCGGCGCCCAAACGCCTGTTTGCCATCAAGTTCGTTTATGGCTCGGACTGTCTCGCGATAATTTGCCATTCGCACATAAACCGACTGGACGTCGTAATCGCAGTCGTCACCTTGTCCGTCATCCCGAAACCGGACATCCTGAACCTTGCCGAAAGGAGCGACAAGACTTTCAATGTCAGCACGATGAACTGTTACAGGGACGTCCCCGATGAGAAACCAACGTGACTCGAACCCAGTAACAATGGTTTCAATAGAGAAGCCGCCAGAGAATTTGACTTGGGTGGACTCCATCACAGAATGGGTGATCTCGTCCCAAGACGTATATCCGGGCAGCTGCGGCTGTTCCTGACCAATGGGAATAACCAGTGCAGGATTCTGTTGAGAATGAGGCGATAGTGCGATGGAATGCGATAACCCTTTTTCAGTGGGAATAACCGGCGCAGGGTGGTGTTGAGAAGGAGGAGGCGATGGTGCGATGATGTGCGATAAACCTTTGTCAGGAATAACTGGCGCAGCATGGTGTTGAGAATGAGGAGGCGACGGTGCGATGGTGCGCGATAAACCTTTTTCAGTGGGAATAACCGGCGCAGTGTGGTGTTGAGAATGAGGAGGGGATACGATGGTGTGCAATAAACCATTTTCAGCGCAGGCGACGATGACAGCTGGGTCACACTCGACGGCAGTCATCGCAGAAGCAGTCGTTGGAGCAGGATCCACCATGGGCTTCGACGGAGACTCGACGGGGACCTTCTGGTCCTGTAAGGGCACGTGCCTCGCGTTCGTCTGCGCTGGTGGAGGATCGAGGGGGGGCTCCGTCGGGGGACTTTGGGGAACCACCTAGAGTCCGGGACTATCAGGAGATTATCGAGCGGAAACGAGGCTTGAAAGTGCCTACAACTGCATCTCTACTGTGAAGGAATTTGCAATGGCGGCGAGTACACTTTCCACGGACCCAATCGACGCAAACACGTCGGACGGGGATCTGACGAGGCTGCTGCACAGGGGGTGAATCTATTGCGGGTGAGGGATGGAGGGGAATATCTGTGTCAGGGCATGCGGAGGAGGCAGGCGCGCTTTCCACGCAGCACGGGAGCCGAACGACAATGTCATTATCGACCGACGTTGGTGGAGGAGGGTAGTTGGTCGTTCCGGGCAACCTGACAACAGGTTGTTCATCGGTCACGAGGACTGGAACAACCACCGTCGTCGGGTCAATAACCTTCTTCGAGCAAAACATCAGGACTAGCAACGAGACCGAGTCGTCAGGGATGGCTCACTTGATGTCCAACAGGCTAGGTGTATTACGTAAGAAGCGATCGATCAGGCAGGTGAGGGCGAGAGGGTGAAATTATTGCGCACCTTCACATGTAGCAGAGAATCGTAAACCTGACCACAACTAAGATGTGTGTAAGGACAGTTTTCCCCCTTAATACAGCCGTCGGGCTCGAGATAGTCAGAACAGATTCGATCAGAAAGAAAGCGGTTCCTGCTCTTGCCCTGTTCCAATTAAGCACAATAGTGTTCAGAATAGAGAATGCACGTACAGGGATAGCATGGGTGAAACGTTTTCGGATGGAACGAAGCTCCGGGGGGAAGTCATCGCGTTCCAAGAGATATTCAAAGAGGTCGATCTAGGAAAGTCAATGAGAATTAGGACAGAGGGAGGCCAACTTGATGGTACGACACCATATCACTGTAGCGGACATGGGCACGGGGACATTTCCGTTCCTCACAATGACCCCAATAAATGAAGTTCCTACAGATAGCCCGAGGCTTGCCACGCATGAATGGTGGATGTGAATTATGGCGCTAAAGGAGTCATGGAGCAGTCAGTTGAAAGTCCAGATAAAAAACTCATAGAGGATAGGGGTACCTCTGAAAACCCGTGTGACCTAGATTTACCCTTTGCTTGACCGCTCATGGTGATGGGGATGTTTACAGTTTACAGAAGGGCAGAGGACAACCCGGAGTGTACTGAAGAAACAGAGCAGCAAACAGTTGGATGTGGATAGCGTTGACCGGACAAGTATGCCAGTAGATGGAGTTGGGCAGAAAGAGGAAAGCGGGAGATGATAACAAAGAGTGTGGGATGAGCATAAATTATCACGTCCCGGTGCTGTGCATCTGTCATTGTTTACGTAACCAAACTCCGACCACTTGCGGACACAAAAGATCGCTGGGTGTGGGTGAAGAACCGTTCGATGGGATTGAGGGGGGGAGGCTTGTTACCTGCTTTTTATTTTATTTTCACACTTGAATGCTTCCGGAATCAGGAACACTGGTCTTTGGATGTTTTTAGACCCTTGGCTTAATGGAGAAAGTTTGGCTTATTCAAGTAAATAGCAACAAAGTGGTTAAGCTGCAGCCCTGCCGAAGGCATGTGAAAAGTACACGATGGGCCCTCGTACTGAGACACGCGCTCCGATGATGCAGTCTCTCCCTCGGAATATAAGTTGAGCTAGTAGCACAATATCATCACACCGCTGGGTACCATACTGTTGATGACAACGCCGGCGTAGAGGAAGTAGCAACGAAAGAAAATGTGAGGGCATGGCGCCAATGTGTGCACAGGGACTCCGCGCATCAACTTGATTCGTCAGGATGGTGGCACAGTACATGGACTGCCGGACGTTGATCTGAGAGCACAGGTGAATTGTTAATCGCAGTGGTGGAGTCAGGAGTGGTCCCAGGTGATATTTTGACGTCCAAAATAGAGAGCGCGCGAATCATCTATATCTTTCATATGCATCTGCATACCTATATGGGCGGTTTCAGCTCGTCGCCTTCACTTGATATATTATGTTGTTGCCTGCCTGTATCTGACCCTGCATCAGAGCGCTCTACTAATAGTCAAGTCGAAGACCTGCATGAAAACGGGAGTCTGTGGCTCCCGGTAATGTGAGATGTACTGGCATAGATCGTCACTGATCAATGGAGACACGGGTGTCAGGTGCTACTCTCTCGGGCCAACTCACCTCTACGTTGGTGTGAAGCATGGGTTGACTCGCGCGGGAGTGATGTGCTGGTTGCACCCACCACGTCTTTGCTGTCTTTGTCGCTGTCGTCAAGTGCAGGTGCGACTAAACTTGAGTCGGGGAGCCGCTTCCCCGACGTGGCAGGCATCTGTATCATCATTGTAGAGCGCCGGAGTGAGCACGAGTACTCACCTGCACTTTGCTCGAGGATGTTGTGCACATGGTAGACATGAATGGGAGCGCGCAGAGGAGTATGCCCATAATGGGTGCATCGCATGTCAAAGAGTGCAGGACAGTGTAGATGGTTGCTACGAAAATAGGGAAGATATAGAGGTCAATGAAGTGAGGAAGAGTCGAGGAACAAAAGGGGGTTTAGCAAATTATAACTCTGCGCAGTAGACGAGATGGATGGGGATGGGCGTTCTGGTCAAGACAAAGAGACAAAGAAAAGGAAACAGAGGAACGGGCCACCAAATGACAGTGCAACCGAGAAACCAGAGGGATGACTTGACAAGCACTGTTAGGGAGTTGACAACTCGGACTCGAGAACAGAGCACAAAAATTGCCAGTGAGTTATCCTAAATATGGAACCGAACCTTCACCCTTTTACTTCCCCAAGGTCAACCCTGACCACACTCTCAAATGTCCACCCTCCTTCGCCACAGCCTACGTCTACCAAAGATCTCCCACCCATCCACTCTTCCACTCCTCGCAACCTCTCTGCTCGCCACAACCACCACCACGCCCTCCCCATGGCGCGCGTACGGCTCCAACTCCACGAAGCGCGGGGCGATCGCGACGGCGTCCCTCACGCCCGGCTCGCAGCAAACACTGACCGACCCCGCCGCGCGAGAGGAGTTTGCGCGCGCGGACGCCAAGATGGCCGCCTGCGTGGAGCGCCTCCGTCGCGAGGTCGCGCAGCTCGAGGCGCGCGCCACCGGACGCGTCACGCCGCAGCTTCTCGCGCCCGTGCGTGTCTCAGTGGCACCTACGTCGTCGGCGTCAGCGTCGGGCGGAAAGAAGCTGCGGTTGGAAGAGTTGGCTACTGTTGGCGTGCGCGACGGGTCGACTCTGATCGTGACCGTGTTCGATCCGCAGGTGAGTTTGGGGTCGTGTGCCGTTTCGTTTTTCTCGCCTCCTCTCCTCCCTCCCCCCCTATACACACACCCCGGAAGGAGCGTTTCCTACGATATTGGGATGTCCGCTGACTGGGTCGGGTGCCTTGCTTTCCAGTAGAATTTGAAGCATGTCCAAGACGCATTGTACGAAGCCAAGATACAGGGTATTATCCCCCAACGAGTTGATGAGCGCACGTTAAGGATACCCATACCCAAGTGCGTGTTCCTTTCCGCAATCTCTCTGCACTCTCTTTTCCCTCATGCCTATACATCTAGGCCGACAGTGGAAGCGCGTCTAGCTGCGTACTCGGCTGCGTCAAAGCAGGCCGAAGACGCGCGCGTTCAAATTCGCCGTCAACACCAAGCTAGCGTGAAGAGGGGCAAATACACGCGACATTCCGTCGCGTACGACGAAGTGAGTGCATTTCTGAGAGTTTTCCCAGGTTCGAAATGGAATGAATGTGGTTCTCAGTCCCAAAAACTGCAAGACCGCCACATTGCCGACGTGGACACGGTCTTGGCTCAAATAAAAAAGAGCACGAGCGCACGGTGAAGGTTTCGATCCATTTGACATCTCTCTCCACTCCGTTAATGCCGCGGCGACTGACCACGTACCACCTTGGAATATCGACAACACTCGTATTACGGAGAATAACAATTCATAACCAAGTATACATCACTGTGTTAAAGCATAGCGCATATCCGACAGGCTATGGTATTCGCGATATCATACACCTCCCGATTCATCTTCGAGACGTATAATGTTACCCCATCTTACTCTTGACGCCGTCGGGGATGTGCACGCCGTGGGCGTATTCTCCCAGCAGGACGTCCATGATGCGGCCACCGCCTGTCTCCTTCGCCTTTCTGGCCAGCGAAGAGAGCGATGCGCGGGGGATGAACTGGTGTACCGCGTCCGCAATCGCGCGAGCGAAATCGACGCGGTTGATGCCCAATGCATCCGCCAGTTCTTCGATGCGGCGCTCCACGTCGGGATGAGCCACCTTTGAATGACCGTAGATGCCCCGCATGCCCCGGCTAGTCTGTTTCGAGACGAACTGCCACACCGGATTCGCGTAGAGGGAAGAGAGGGGGGCGGAGGAGAGGGGAGTTGCGCCTGTGGACTTGTATACGTCCATCGCGGCAACCGTCGTTCGGTAGGTGTACCAGGCCAGGCACACGAGGAGAATGCTGAGGAGAACGTGGAGAAAAGGGGCGAGCCGGGCTTGCTCCAGTGGTTTCTTGACGTCGGAACGGACGCCGCGCTCTTCCTTCGGTAAGGGAGGCGGCAAGTCATTCTTCGTGGTGCGTGATTCAAGCAAAACGGAGGTCGGAGGTCGCTCTGGAGAAGCGCTCTGTCTGACCCGAGAGCTGCTGCGAGTTGATACCATGATCTGCTGATGTGAACTGGGGCGGTTGAGTCAAATGTGTTTGTTGCTAGGACAGGGATGAGCCACGAGAGAGCGCAAGCATTTATCAGTGAACGAGAACCCCACCAGGCGGTTACAGCAAGGCAAAGGAATGAGGAAGGCGTTCAGTCCGTTTATCTGTGCGCGTTGGAGATGCACGCGGTGGATAAACGTGGGGCAAGTGAGGAGAACACATGTAATGACGTCATCGTACACATCACACTACAAGCTAAAGAACGAACAAGGAACGTATGACAACGGTCATTCGTCAACGCGGCGCCCACAAAGTCTGTCAGGGATACGAGAAAATTTGGAAGACCTCCGCCCAAATGGGTCACGGCGCACCCATGGTGTAGACCGAGCGGCAAGAGCCACAGTGGATGTGAGAGCGCTTGAGCCCTGACCTCTTTCTGAGTCCGAGTCTAAACTTGCCTTTAGACCCCACACGCAAGGACGGGAGTACCCAGACCCCTGTCCAGAAAGGATCCAGCGAAACAAAGAGACAATAGCAACAACGCAAGGCTGCAACGAATCATCCCAGCAAACCTAGAAAACTGGGAAAAGACGAACCATGATAAGAAAAGACGGCGATTGCCGTAAAATGGACCATATTAGCTTGACAAGTGTGGGTACAATCAGGTGCAGAAGGGAAGTTTGCTTCACTACATGAAAGATTAGTCTTACGCCGTTAATATGAAAGGATGTAGGTCCTGATCGTCCTCACAGTAAATGACAATAGGGCGGGCCCAAGATGAGAAAAATGAATAAAATAAGTGAGAGTCCACGCCGATTATTTGGGTGACCCTGATTGCTGTCTCGTTCATATCAATGAGGGCGCTCATTACGGTCTCGTTCATCTGGTGTAGAGTTTCAGCAAGTCCATCTGTTACCCGAACAGCATTTGCTTGGGCGATATTCATAAACTCCACTTCACGGACACTGGAGTTCAATGCGTCCGAGAGATATTCGACGCTTATAGCAAGCTTTGCAATCAACTGGATCAGCTTATGCGTGATCATGGTGAACGGAATGGATGTTAAACATTCACTTGCGTTCGTAACAGAAAAGAGACCCCCTTCCATGAGGGACAATTGCTGCCATATTTTGTCCTATGAGAGGCGGTCAACTCTAGGCTCAACTTAATGCTCATGGCAAGTACCTACCGAGTTATCGAGAGTTTCGCTAACCCGATTGTCGAAAATCTGCAGACCTGAGTTCAATCTCGCAGAAAATGACCGCTCGAATTCGGTCGACAAAGACATCAATGTTTGTGAATGCTGTCCATCCAGGGCTCAGCGCAACGAAACACGCCAATCAAGCGCATACCTCTGACAAGGCCAGCGAATGCTCTCTACTTTTCTGGAGTTGCACGTCAAAAACCTCCCTTTGAGTACGTATTACCTATAAAGTGATTCATTCACGCCTTGACGAGCTCTTAATCTGCACTACAGGACAAATTACCTGCTGCAGTTCATGGAGAACCCTGGCGGAGATATCGACGTAGATTCTGTCGGCAAGCCCCGGGGAGGCCTGAAGACTGTTAATGGTGTTCTGGAGGTCCTTTTTGGGCCATAAATACTGGCGGACGGTCAATGTAGATGGTCAGGTTTCTCACCGAAAGTAATGATTTCCAAAGAGTGCGTTCCTCAACTTCTCGCTCCGCGCGTTGCATAAGATGACGGATATATGCAATCTTCTCGATCGTAGCATTCCTGTAAATCTCGAGCGCGAGGTCTTGAGATAGGTCAATCAAAAAGTGTAAGTAGGACCGTCAGCCCGAAGGCCTGTACCTTTTTCATTACCCCGCTGGTAAGCGAAGCACAACTGCGCTATTAACAATCCCATCAGCCGAATGGCAGGTCTAAACGGGAATCTGCGTACGGATTTCGCGTAGATACCCGGAATAACTCGCCCAAGACTGAGTGCTCCTAGAAAGTGCTCTGCAGCGACTGCGTAAATAAGTCGAAGACCTCAAGAGGCACGCTCACTCTACACAGATACCATGGGGCACATGGTCATCTAACCCACCTTCTTCCGAGAACACCTCGCATTCGAGTGGGATAGAATGAAATTCGGCGGTCCGCAGCTCACACAGAGTCATAGCGATTGCCGCTACGGGCAGTGTCTATGATGAATAGCATATATGCGTGTAATACGCGTACCTCTTATCCTCTGATCAGCATCCATATCCATTTCGTCACATCTGACGCGTATTCGCCCAGCAGCACGGCGAAAGCAGTCCGGCTTTCTCATATAAGGACCTACATCTCCGAGATCTTCCGAACAGGCCTAGCCAAAGCCAAAGAATACTCACTGTCCACAAATAAAATAGCGTCTTTGTCAAGCCCCGTGTCTGCGCAAAGCATTGAACAGGTAATCGATTTTTTTTGAGACGAGATATGCAGACCTGGAATGATAAAGTCCTCGGGCACGGGATGCTCTACATCAGGGAATAACTTTGACACGTCATGTTTGCGCCAGGAAAAGGCTAGTATCTGGACGCTGGTTAATGGTAGTATGACGGAGACCGCGGTGAGACGCATCACAACAATATTAATGTGAATGAGCAGAGCAGAGAAGCCAAAGGGGAGCAGTTTCATCACGTGCACGTGAACGTGTCGTCACCGTCGTGCTTCCATTCGAATTGATTAATTAAGCTCTCCTTTTACTCATTTCCAGGGCTGCAGGGCTGCTGGCAATGTACCGTTGGAACTGCTCGTCACTTGTACCCTTGAACCTTCACAGTGACCTGTGCATCCCCATTGAGACTGGTCTTCCGTGGTGGGTCGTCAGGAAATATCCATCGGCTTTTGAACGTTTGGACTTCTGAACTCTTCGGAAAAAAAAAAGAGGGGTTCTTTGTGCTTCTGAAAATGAATCTGCGAATGAACTTTTTTTGAGGTCTAGGTTTCTTTTTGGCATTTCGACTTTTTGACTCGTACGAGCCCAAAAAAGTAAGTGGTAGGTTTCCTGATTGCCCGTCCCCTCTGCTTCAGATGGCCCGAGTCGATGACTCCAGATCTTTCTTTAGTTTCCCTTGTTGCTATTGTTAGGTTGGTATCACTCGCTTGGACTGGTGGTATTGACAGGGAAGTAACCCCAGTATCCATCCGTTTGATATCCGAGTGACCTAATCTACTTATTCGATTGATGTGCAGAACAATATCGGCATTTCTTCCACGCCGTTGGAAATACATCGAAGCACCACTCTACCGCCCAATGTGCCCCACGGTTGGCCCTCAATACCTTCGTGATTCCTGTTGTAGAACGAATCACACCGGCAATATTTTCCTCCTGAGAAAGCGCTCGTTCTTCTTGATATCGTTCGTTGTTGTTCTGCATTGCCGAAGACCGACTGCCCAACCGACCGCGGGAACGCTGTTGGCGACGGCTAGCCTGGATGTCCGGCCTTTGCACAGGCTGATCAGAAGCTTTCTCCACTTTATCACGATTCAGATGCACTCGGGACTCGGGACGAATTCAGATCGTTGAAAGCCGGTACAGTTGCTGCGATGATACATAATTGTTTTCAGGATCTGCGTTTCGATGTTCAGCCCATCCTGTCACCATGACGGCAACACATGACGGCAACACGTTCCAAAGGCCGTGAATGGTCGCACACATATGAGTATTGTTGTTTTTCCAGTCGTCTGCGCTACAACATTGGCAGCGGGAAACAGGCGGTACATAACGTCGACACTATTGCAGTGGGCGCATCGCCACCACAAAGGCGCCCGCGAAGCGGTTCGACGTTGATGGTAGCATCGTTCTGCCGTGCTGCGGAAGACTAGACGAAGTTGAGTAAGCCGACTTCTCGAAGTCGGCCTTCGGTCGGCTTAAGTTCGGGCATCTAGTAAAGTGATCAAGTCCTAAGGCCTGAGGCCTCAAGTCCAGTCATGCTTGTCCAATAACCTTTGCTCGTCGTCTGTGGTCTACGTTTCGCTACATCATCAAATGGGGTCGTATTCCAATATATAAATTAGACTGCTCTTGAACTTGCGTTGTAACAGTCTACGATGAGTCTAAATGACAAACGTGCGGCGTATATGAAGAACAACGGAGGAGCTAGGGTTACAGCGATTAGGATGGGAAGGCAAACATAACGAACAAGGCTGCCAGTGCGCAACGACCCGAACGAGAGGGTCGCAAATGCCGAGAAAATTGTGAAAGTAAAATCATCGCACAGGGGTATCTGACGTACATAGGTCATACATCCAAGATTAGGGTAAACGGAAACGGTAGGTGGGCCAAGAACATCATCGACGCTCCTCCGCACGGTGTTTGCGGTGGCTCGAGATCCCTGCAAGAGCTCGCGCCTCCCACGGTCCTGGTCCTTCGCCATCGAGCCAGTTGCCTGTGATCGATTCACGCTCAAAGTCTCCATCTTTGTAACCGTAGCGTTTTTGAAGCAACTTCAAAAGGGGATTGCGGAGGGCTGGGTCCATACGAACGCTCTCCCCAGGATGATAGGACCCTACGTCATGTCGGGAAAGGCTCTCTTCGAAGAGGGCCTCCTCAAACGTACAGCCGCAATTGAGGTGGCCGGGGGGAGCCATCCGGGGGGATGAGCGCGGCGTTCGCGGCGAGAGTCGTGCCATGCGCACAAGGCATTACCGGCGCGATTCAGCGAGCAGAAAAGCTTGATGCGCGCATCCGTCCGCGCTTTCCACGATGCGGCAAAGGAGGGGGAAGTGGGAAGTTGTGGCGCGGGGGCTGGCAGACCACTTATCGATGAAGGTGGATACAAGGGGCCGGACGCGGGATTAGCAAGTTCATTTTCAAGCTCGCGGATCCGTAATCGAGCAGACTCATTTATGAGCTCCAGCTCTCGAACCTTGTTGCGCAAATTTCGAAGCTCGTCGTCCGTAGAGCGGTGTGATCGATTACCCGCGGGTACCGCGGTAGTGGGGGTGATGGACATCGGACCTCGACCAGAAGGGAGATGTGCCAATTGTGGGATAATCAAGGGGGGCGCTGGAGTGGTGGTTGCACGTGTCTGAGGATAGGCATTGAATGACTCGGAGTACCCTGTCGTTGGGAACACTGGAGGGGATACGTTAGGATTGGCGTAGTTAGAGTGATTATAGCCTGGATATTGCAAGTATGATGTTGACGGACTGTTCGAGGTAAGGGACCCTGATGGGGATGAGATGTTCTGAAAGGACAGCGGATTGGAATGATCGTCAAAGCTCCCAGCTGGCATCGCTGGTGGCCCAGCGACATCAGCATTAGTCTGGGACCACACCATGCCCGATGCCACATTGTACGACTCTTGTTGTCTCTGCTGAGAAACGTCGCTCGCAGATGAAGGGGAGTTAGAACCCTCGGAGTTGGAGGACAGTTGAATCTCTCCCATGGCTCCTCGAAGGCTCGACGAGGTTATACTGGAGCCCGAGGACTGCGGTCGGCCGTCTTCACCAAAGGTCGTTTGTCGCCGCATTGAAAGCTGTTCAAGCGGAGATATTAATATGCTTCCACACAGGTGCCAGGGGGTGTGGAAGTCCGTACCTGGTTCCCTGACGCTGAAAAAGCGTACGCCTGCTGCCTTCCAGCCTCTGAAATGAGACATAAGAGGCCGTTTTCCGGATGGGAGAAATTCTGCACTCGCCAATATCTGACTTTCCCCACTGCTGAGAATAGTTATGGCTCGACATTTTTGCCGCCTCGCCACCGTACTTGCTGCGTATCCTAGTATCGTGTGGCGGAGGAGAATATGGGTGCTTGGACCGCCTCAGCTGCGAGCCGGTAGATGAGTGACGGCGAATGGGTGGGGTAGCCGCTGTAGTAGAAGCGGGCTTGGAGGCGAAGGACGCGGTGGAGGACGACGGTACGTAAAAGGCTTTTGAGTCGGAGGCTTGTTCCAACTTTACTTCGGGAGCGCTGTCGGATGAGGAAGGCCGGTCGGGCCAGTTAAAAGAGTCGGGAGCGGGAGTTTGCATCTGCAAAGCGGTGCAGTATTTTACGGAAAATGAAGCAAGGGGTACAACCCGTGAGCTAGTGTCTGCTGTCCGCTGTCTGGGTGATGATGATCCTGAGACAACTGATCAAAGGTTGTGAGGGACTCAGATCCTACATCCCGTCCGCCAACCACCGACATGTTTAAAAGAGTCGCAACAGGCTGTACGAATCCGTCATGAATCTCGGGTCTGCGGTAAAATTAGGCGGGCCCGCGGCGAGGGCTGGACGTTTGAAATGATCTACAGTCAGAGTGTCTTGATGAGATAATAGCTCTGACCCCGAGAAAGCCTGGCCAATGGCGCGCCACTTTGCCCGAGCTTGCGTGATCTCATCCAGAGATATGACACTCCGACCTGGCCTAACACAATAAGGAAATGTTTTTGTTGATGTGGTCGTGTTCATTCATTAATGAGATAAATGTGCCATCACCGGCCGTAATATTCTCGCCCGAATTGTGAATGATGTCTGTCCGGCTCCGGCTGTGGTCATAGATCTAGATCAGAAGGCAGGCCCCTAGCACAATCTACCAGCTGGTCAGGGGCGTCACCACCCAAGCGACTGCCTGAATGGCCCGACGGTTAGTCATCGTGACCGGTCTGGGTGACAACCGAACTGAAAATCAGTACTTACGAGTTCCGCTTCGGTCTTCTCGATCACTTCCGAGCATACCCTTTTAGTGCAGTTTCCTGAACGACGCCACTTGTAAGATCCAACATCTGATCATGTATCCACCCCTTATACATTCTAGGAAAACCCGCAAGCATGGGGCATTGCCTGTGTGTCGTCACCTCCCACACGTGGTGCAGTGCTGTTGCATGGTCCGATTATCATGTAGATGCGGGATTCACGGGATTCACGGTCAGCACAGCAAGTTAGTGTGGGCACAGGTCAAGTCCGTTACACCCGATACTGTCACATTATGGTTTCGTGCCCCATTTTTGGAGGTGCTGAGGTCCATGTACCGACATGATCGTAGAAGAAAATGGACTTGAAAGAGGTAGCACTTGGGAACAATCACCTGGGTGGCATTGAAGGGGCGTAAACCAAATGGCTAGATCACGCATGACACCATCTCGACGAGAAGAGTTTCACTATACCACAAATTGCAGTGCATCGGCAAGTTATGATTGACATCAGCTCAGTGATATGTTTCTGTAGATCTCGTAGAGTCAACGGGATCTCAACTTGGAGAAGGTATCAATGGACGCCCAGCCGAGTAGTTTGGGGATGGGTCTGATCCAGCTCAGCGAGTTCGGATTCTCATCACGATCGAGACCGGATGACATCTTTCCACTCCTTCGCTTTTGGAAGCCGCTGGCTGCCAGTGAATATTTTCGGTCAACGATTGGAATGTGCGTCAGTGCTGGTACACTTACGGAATGTCTTGAGGGACATTGATTTCGCCTGTGGAAGGCTCAATATCGACCACTCTGGTGATTTCGACGGCGGGTTGTCCCTGGCATCTTCCGGTATTACGATGAGCCTAGGAATGATCGGTACGTTCCACACTTACAATATTAAGAGGCGAGGGACGGGAAAGCAATGAAATTGTTGAATTCCATGTCCCCTTGGTTGAATCTTACAAGAGAACTGCAGAATCTCTGCAATCTGACATTCTCGCCGCGATTCCGCAGAGTCAGGTTCAGACATATCGAACTGTGCGCCTACGTGTTGGAAGCTGCCTGCCCTGCCCTGACTTGGTCAGCCGAACACACGCCACCTAACTCACGTGACATTCTTCTTTTTTAAGGTTTTTTTCGCCTTTTTTTTTTTTCATCTTCCGTCGTCACTAACAGTCTCATCATTGTACCGTACCGCATTTACCGATGGGTTTCAAGGTTGCTGGTATGTACATCCCATTCCACCCTGACGACAGTGAATATTGATGAATCCCTGGCAGATATCTCGCTGGCGGCTTTTGGTCGCAAGGAAATTGAAATCGCAGAGGTTTGCTTGTATCTACGCTAAGTTCGTTCCTGCCGTCGCTAAGATCCCTTCGATAGAATGAGATGCCTGGTCTCATGTATTTGCGGGCCAAAGTTTGTTCTTCCACACCGCATTGAGACCATGTATTGACCACTCCATATCAATAGCATGGGCCATCACAACCTCTCAAGGGTGCACGGATCGTTGGCTGCCTTCATATGTAAGCGAGGTTGGATATGACGTAAACACGATTTGATCTGGTGATCTGCCTCAGGACTATTCAGACTGCCGTCCTCATCGAGACTCTCGTTGCCCTTGGAGCGGAAGTCACTTGGTCTTCCTGCGTATGTCTTGATTCGCTAATAGAAGAGTAACTTCACTCACACTTTTGCAGAACATTTTCTCTACTCAGGACCATGCAGCAGCTGCGTACGTAGAACATTCTCAATGGAATTTGTTCGCACTCATTCCGTGAAAACAGCATTGCTGCCACAGGCGTTCCTGTCTATGCATGGAAAGGAGAGACAGAAGAGGAATACACGTGGTGCATTGAACAGACGCTCACTGCATTCTCGGGGAATCGGCCTTTGAACATGATCTTGGATGATGGGGGAGATCTCACGACACTTGTTCACGAGAAGTACCCTCACTTCCTGACAGGTGAGCTAACACTTCGTATTGTTCCGTCTGTCCGCGTCTGATGAATCAGACATTCGGGGGTTGTCCGAGGAAACCACGACAGGTGTCCACCACCTGTACAAGGCACACCGCGAAGGGAGATTGAAGGTCCCTGCTATTAATGTCAATGACTCTGTCACCAAATCTAAGTTCGACAACTACTACGGTTGCCGCGAATCCCTCGTCGATGGCATCAAGCGTGCAACTGACGTCATGCTCGCTGGTAAAGTTGCTGTTGTCGCTGGCTTCGGTGACGTCGGTAAGGGCGTACGTCTATTCTTTCACCAACCCAAGCTCTGTGATTTGACCCATTCCTTTATGCTGCGTAGTGTGCCGAGTCCTTGCGTTCCTATGGTGCACGTGTCTTGATTACCGAAATCGATCCCATCAACGCGCTTCAGGCGGCAATGGCCGGCTATGAAGTTACGACTATGGAAGATGCGGCGCCTCGGTCGAATCTCTTCGTCACTACCACCGGGAACAGGGATATCATCACTGCAAAACATTTTGAAGTAATGCCCGAAGACGCTATCGTCAGCAAGTACGTCTCACAATGATTGAATGCAACCCGTTCTTGACACCCACTTCACAGCATCGGTCATTTCGATATTGAGATAGATGTAGCCTGGCTGAAAGCAAATGCCAAGCAAGCGGTCAATGTTAAGCCGCAAGTTGACCGCTACACAATGGCCTCGGGTCGTCACATCATTCTTCTTGCGGAAGGTCGTCTCGTCAACCTCGGGTGCGTATATTTAGTATTGGCGATGAACTGTGTTGCTTAATGGACACGTAGTTGTGCCACTGGTCATCCCTCATTCGTGATGTCGTGCTCTTTTACCAATCAGGTTTTGGCCCAGATTGCCCTTTGGACGACTCCTGGGAAGTTCTCGCTTGGCGTGCACATGCTTCCCAAAGAGCTTGATGAGGAAGTCGCTCGCGCCCACCTCGCCAGCCTGAATGTCAAGCTCACGACACTGTCGGCGACACAATCAGCATATCTTGACATCCCCGTGAATGGTCCGTACAAGGCGAATCATTATCGCTACTAGCCTGTCTGTCAGGCTCCAGGCCGCGATAGACGCGGTCCCTCTAAACGGCCTCAACGCCGCTGTACTTGATGGAACATAAAATGTTCTGTCATCGTGATGGAACGTGGGCGAGTCTCAACACTCTCGTCCCTGGCGTTGTGAATGAAGCGAACCCGTAAACGGTGAGGGGGCAGTGAGGTGATTGGTGGGTGTGCTGTTGGTATTATTGACCTGTACAGGGGCCTCAACGAGCCCTTTGTCACACTGCATTATGCACTGTGTAGCGGGCGTCGCAATAGAACAATAGACTACCTTGGATACATGCGTGGAGCGAGCGCGCCTTTCGGTCGGTTGTGTGGGTCGCAACCCAATTCGTTATTTTCTCGGCGAGCTTTTGGTTCGGACGTTTGGACGATTTCAGGATAACTGTCCACAGGTTGAGAGCAGGTCGGTCGACTTGACGTCAGATCAAGATAACATCCTTCCCATGGAAACAAACAATGTAGATGCCACCCAAGGGAGCCTTTCGATCGTTCTGCTGATCGAATCCATGGTATTGATTGGTTTTCTTCATCTACTCTTCGTAATGATGAATGTCATAAGCGAGGCCTATGTCCGAGGACGAGACGAGAAGCACATCTTTTGATCACATTGCGTTTGATCACATTGCGGAAGCTTGTCGGAGTGCGTGGTTGCCCTTTCCATATTTATGGACGTATACAGTAATGCCGCCGACTACCGACCCTTTTCTATGATCCGTCTCTTTTTACTTTTGGAATCACCCATACCTCCGGTTTCTATTCACAAACCCAAAAATTGATGCACGAACTTGAAGTCAGTGTAACCTGGTGATGCCCCTCTCATTGATCCTCAATACCCTTATTGGAACACTCTGACGACGGTCCGGGCAGGCGCGGCTCAAGCCCGACCCGGATTGTGTCTGTAAATGATCGTTTGGTGATTCGTCGCCATGCTTACTTCTTGGTGTTGGAATACAGTTGCGTGGTCTTGTGGTACAGGGCATATACAGCGTCATGTAGCCGAGTTGCTGATGCGGGTGTCTCCGCCTGACCCGAGTCGCGCACGTGTCGCCTTCGCTGAGAGGGTTGCTTTGCTTGTCACTGCCGCACGACAAGGTGGGCCCTCTATTCATCGGAGATCTGTATAGGAAATATTGCGTTCTGATCCTGGTGGAGGCTGGAATGCACGTTTGCGTTCGAAACTTGAACCTTGTGAAGAAAGCGGCGAATGACTCGGACTGGTCGCTCTGACCACTCCATCAAAAGCATCTCGTACCGATTTATTGGGTCGTTTACCACAAGACACACGTCAACCGCTCTGATCGCTAACGTATACGTACACGGGCACGCGATCACCAGACATCGCCGTTTCCGAAATTCCTTCGGTGGTTCACGAGACGTGTACAGTAGGTCGCTTTTTTTCGGTCCGTCTGTCTTCGGACTGATCGAAGGGGGGACACCGATAACACGGGTCGAACTCGAACTTTAGGGATAGCTCCCTTTTTTCTCAACGAAGGAAAAAAATAATATCTTGCGCCAACGTGAAGGGGCCGGGTTCTCGTCCTTGGCCATTTTCGAGCGGGCTTGGGCCTTGGACCAATCACGCTGCGTTCCATGAAGCCCGAGGTGTTGTTTTACCCACGCTCCATTTTTGTCGGGCGAGTGACAGCATCAGGTTATACCCATCTGGGGGGGGGCATTACTCAGGCATACAATTACAACAAGATCGGAAAGGCACTGCTCCTACACACTGCTCCCACTGTCAGCCTCACATTGACGGTGGCTGCCCGACCCGATGGCGTCCCCAAATAATGTTTGGGGTGAAAGTGACGTTCATTGGACTGACTCGAGTGTTATCGTGAAGCTTTTCATTCTATACATTTACATGCATACGCATGTCGTCGTCGCCAACCGAACCCGGGCGTTTATGCAACCGCTCCCCTTTTCTTATGGTCCGCGGGACGCCTCGTTAGCCTCTTAACTAGACTCAAGCTCCACCGCCAGTTCCGGGTGACGAACCCGCGTCTACTAGGGCAACCGTAGTAAACCTATTAATTTGTCATGGGTGCGTGTTGTGCCGCGATATTAATCTTACGCCTGGGGTGCTTTTACAGGGGGAATGGGGGGGGAGGGGGGGGGGCATGGACGGGGCCTTTAAGTTTTAGGGTACCTTTGTGGTGTAAATGTCATATTACTCAGATTCTTCAATTTCTTTCTATGAGTAGACGTAGGGCCATGTGTGCTGCCACCTGAAACTCGGGGGAGAAATCAGGCCTTAATCAGGAACATCAAAGGAATGTTGGTGCCCGACAGTTGCCCGACCCATGTGACAACGGAAAGGCACGTTGCACAGATATGCGTTGCGTGTCACCCGCGGCGGTACTGTCATGCGGATAGTGGGGCCATATTACGGCGGCCTTTTCGAATCGAAAAATCGGTGTTGGCCTAATGTGTTTCGTGGACAGCAAAGGGCGTCGATGAGTGGTTACTTGCGCCACACCGTGCCATAATAATTGAGAAATAGGAGAGGTACATATCCCCGTGCTCCGACTTCCAAGCCAAGCCAAGAGGATACACCAATATGACAAGAAGCTACAGCATTCACTGTATGCGATGAGAAGGGCAAGGTTTGTACCCTTTCTTGTGTTTCGTTTGTTTCATAGTTAGAACTCCCAAACGAACTTTGGACCTCAGCACAAAAAAGAAATTTGATGCGGCGTTAACTGCGGTCCTTCAGGGCTAGTGCTGAGCATGGATGGCTCTGCATGAGCGGACAACAAGGAGGTCAAGGACCAAGGAAATGGCGGCTACCGATTTGGGTGTACCAGCCCTGCTGTCTCGCTTAGGAAACCGGCTCATCCGTGGGCCAGCTCACCTGGCCCCAGCAGCTTTGCGGGTTGCGGAAAATGGCGAAGCTGACGGACGATTGACAGGATGGGTCCCTCGATTGTATTGTACTCGAAAAAATTTCACGTTACGGATCAGAGATCCGCTATGATCGATTATTCGGATGGATGTGAGCGTCATATCTTTGAAAATCGCCTCTCCGTTTTTCGCCGCTTGAGTCCATCATGCATCATGTGGCGTTAGAGGAGCAAGGTCATGAAAAACTCGGCGTGGTCGAGCTGAACTTGAAGATTGATTTGCTCTATTGTCGTCAATGAAACGGAACGGGACCACACCACATAGGACGTATTTCCGCCATAGACCGCTCGGGAGCCGAGGTGGGGAAACGCCGGTTGGCGCTTTTGCCTTGGTCTTGAGCTGAGTTTCCTAGACGTTGTGAATGTGGCAACTGGAAGCTAGGCATAGAATGACACCACGGGACGCGATGTACGTAGAATGATATTACGCAGAGTGACGGGTGTTGACCACAGAGGACAGCGCAGACGGTGCGAGTGCCTGTGGCCGCGTAACGGGAAGAGCCGAGGCTGCGCCTTGCGGTGACTGACCGACCGACCTTGACTGGTGAGCGAGCGAGCGAGAGAGCGTATTCCTCTTCCCCCACCACCCAAATCTTACTTCCTTGGCTTTCTTAATCAGAAACTCCTCTCTTCTCTTCTACCCGTTTTGCGGTTCAAGACTTAATCGCGCGTAAACTAGATTTTGATCAGCCCCACACTTTCAATCCGTCTCCGCCCCTCACCGTGCGGGCTCTACAGCTCGTCGTTCACCAAAAGATCTATGGTCTCGCCCACTCCCACGACCGCCCACCCTCCTGTCCTCTCTTACGCTGAAAGTGCTAAGAAAGCGCAGGGCGTCAAACCAACCTCGCAGCAGCACACGCAGAAACCCCTCTCCAGTCCGCCTCGTCAACTTCCCGCTCCCGCTTCGGAGCCCAGAAAACCCGGAAAGCCCTCACCGACGGCCGAGGTTGCCCAGGCATCTCTCGCTACTCTCTCTCTTCACGACCGATCCCCCCCTAGCGCCCCCGGCGCCAATCCGCCCGCGCCCACCTCCACCGATGAAACAACCCCGACCAGTAGAGAAGTAGCTACTCATGATTCTCCTACTGCCGATGTCATGTCACCCATCCCATCTTCTCAGCCCCCTCCCGCAAAACCAGCGCCCGTGCCCAACGTGTGGAATCAGAGGATTCAACAACGGGCGCAAGCGCGCTCGCAACCACGTCCCCCGCCGTCTCAACCACAAACGTCATCATCGCACGCACCGTACGCACCGTCTCCTGCTCGAGACTCATCTAGTACGTCGTCAGGCCCACAGCAACCGGACGCTGTCGTTTCCCCCAGCGCGCACGCTACAGAGGCTCCACCTTCATCATTCAGCCCTAACGGCGCGTCATCGTCGACCTCTGGCCCTAGCACGGGATCAACCCTTTCGTCGCGGAAGGAACTTCCCCTATCTCCACAATCTCCTCTAGTCAACGATGCCGAGAGTTGGCCAGAGGTAGGGAAAGGCTATGTACCCGTTGATAAATCGCAGCGCGTAAGCAATGGGCACGTAGCTGAAGTTCAGGATGCGGAGAAGGATGCCAGTGCCCCCTCGTCAAGCCATCCGGGCACACCAAAAAAGAGTGCGTCTTTTCGTTCGCGTTTACCTCTCCAGTTCTATTCCCCCCTCTCTTGCGCCGGTTTTGTCAGCTTTATGCTCATTTCCGACGATTGGTGCTTACGATGGTCAATCTCTCTCTCGTTCTGTTTGTTATCCCCATAGGCGAGAAAACCAGGTGGATTGTGATACCACCAGAGGAACTTCAAGCAGTTGCTGATGCCAACAATCCCCCAAGACCGTACTCTCAGTCCCGAAGCCATTCACAGTACAGTGCCCGGAACAGCCAGACACGTAGCACTGCCCCCTCCGCATCAGGGTCTACACAGGACTCTCAAGCGGCTACCTCGGGTCGGACGTCGGCTTCCCACTCCCGAGCTCATAGTCCCAACAGCATGGCCTCCAGTCCGCGGCATCCGGGTCGTGGTCGGCAGCTTCCCGTCGATTCCAGGGCTGATCAAGCTCCCGGACAACAAAGACGAACCTCTCAACGAAATTCGCCTCAAGTGTCCGCCGACATGACACTTGCTGCCCCAGTTCCTTATGCCCAGATCAGCAGAGATGTCTATGGTTATGGCAACTTACCCGCTCAAACAACCAATTCCCAATCCTTTGTTCCACCTCCGCCGCCGCCGCCACTGCCCCATTACCCTCCTGCATTACAGGTAAATCCAAGTCACGCGCAACAACCATATGCGTCATCCTCAGTTTCTCCGTACCCCCAAACTTATGCACACCATACTCCACCAGAAAGATACGGTCCTGTATCAACGCAACCTCTTCCCCCGGGCTGGGCGGCCCCAGAACCTTATGTCTATCCATACGCGTATCCCCCATATGCCCAGGCGCACCCGTTGATGTATTGGCCTGGTAATTTGCCTCTGGATCTGAGACAAGATGGACGCGCGATGTATCCGCCATATCCCCCTGTGCATCCACATCAACAAGTTGCGCCCCCAACCCACGTGTTGCAGGATGGTGGTGATCCACCAAGGGATGAAGAGCCCGCCAGTCAACCTACTCTACCGCCACCAACGATGATCGCTCGCCCTCCGCCCCCGCAAGAGTCGGATGCTGTCGCCGGATATCGTGCTGTGGGACCCATATCAGACTCCAAGTCTCGTTTGGAGGAGGCAGCGCATGGAAGGCGTGATGTGGTTTTCGGGAGTATAGGGGTTCCCTGGGAGAACGAAAGCCCAAGTCCGCCGCCGCCGCCACCCCCAGTGGTACCACCGCTGTCGATGGAGGATCAATCAGGGATTGAAAAACCAGAACGCATCGGCAAGACGTTTTCGGTTGGAATTGCTCCTGGGGAAGCAGGCCCGTCGCATGTACGATCAAGAACGCGGTCCCAACCGCGATTGTTGCGTATCGAGAACACAATGGATGGGAAGGGTCCAGAGCTGCTAGTCCAGGAGGTCAAGCCCTTTGAACGCTCTGACCCTGCTGAAATGAAGTGGAAGTTTGGAACGGCAAACCGACCCCAGGATGACCTCACACAGGGCGTTGAAAATAGACCAGAGCATTCAGGGACTCAATCACACCCGCTGGCTCCTGGAGTACTACCGAAGTCCACTCTCGATGTCAGCCTATTATTTAGTGGCTCCTTGCAGGGCTCCTCGCTACCAGTCGCGCCGGCAGAGCCCCCATTAGTCGAGTTACAACACGCGTACCCGCACCCTCACCACCCTATTCCGTATGTAATTCCACAACAACAGGTTCATGTCCCACCGCTTCTCCCTTCGCAAGAGGAACCACAGGTACAAACAGCTCCGGGTCCATACCCTGTCCATCAACCCCCGCCACAGCCACAGTCGAGTTCTAGCACTGATGGATTTGAGGTCAAGGACTTTGGATATGGTTTTGGGCGCGCGAGTGGGACGGGCCACGCTGTGGTGTCGACGCGCGAGGAGCGCCTTCCACGGGAGCGTGATTGGGAACGAAGCCGCGAGGTAGAGCGGGATCCCTACGCTTGGCGTCCCCGTCGTGGTTCTTTCAATATGCACAACGAGCGTGGAGGGCATGCCGGACGCAGGGGACGAGGTGGAGGCGCAAATGGATTTGGGCGCGGAGTCTCTGGGCGCGGATTTGGCAGGGGTGGATTTCGCCACCAACCGTTTCACCCGCACTCAAACCAACAGCATCAGCATCAAAAGCAGCAGCAACAGCAGCAGCAGCCACAGCAACAACAACAACATCATCAACTACAGCAACCACAGCAGCAGCAGGCCCCGCCGTTTACTTTGACGGCACCGGCTCAAGCACTTCAACCGGTGCAACCATCCACGCCACCGCCACGCGTTCCTACTGATATGAGCCAATATGTCGGAACGCCGATTCAGCAACCATACGTATCCCATGGGTTTGAGGCCTATCATTTGCCGGTTCCGCTTTCATATCCTCCGAACGCGAGCGTGTCAGGCTCTGCTTCAGGACACCCACACCCATTACCAAGACCGTTGTCCAATCTCACGTTTCAACTAGACCCGACGCGGTTTTATCTCCTCGGTCAACTGGAGTATTATCTGAGCGCGCAAAATTTGGTTTCAGACCTTTTCTTGAGGAAGAAAGTAAATATACTTTTTCATTGGGATGAATTGAATATTGCTGACCAACCTTTTCCCCGACAGATGGACTCCCGCGGGTGGATTCCGATCTCACTACTTGCGTCATTCAATCGGGTCCGTCAATTAACTTTGGATCCTCAGCTGGTGCGCGATGTTTTGGCGTTTTCGCAAGTCATCGAAATGCGCGATGACTGTGTACGTGTGGGCGGGGGCGAATGGGCGCAGTTTGTGCTTCCCAATGCTCCGATGAGCATGGTCGAAGCTGGGGTGCACGGTAAGGACGAGCGGGGAGGTGAGGTGGGGCAGGACCAAGATCGTGATCACGGAGAGGAGGATGGGGAGGAGGAGGAAGAGGAGGAAGAGATCGAGATTGTGATGGATCGAGAAGTCATTGGCCAGCCCTGGATGGCGCCTTGACCGTCATCGTGACCACGTCATGGCTGACCTCTCAGTACGTCCTTTCTTTGCCTGCCCTTGCCTTGCTTCATCTGACAACGTTTTAGAATGCGGATTCGAGTATATGACAAAATGAAGAGAGGTTTAACGAACTCAACAAGACAAGAGAGAACAATTCAGAGTGCATTGATATGTTGGCTATTTCCAGCTTCTTACTCCCGTCGTTTGTACAAGCATCATTATCCATAGCAGTACTTTTTTTGTTTTGATTCTGTTCTTCTAGCAGCAAAGTCGTCGTTAGCGCCATATACCTACCCCTCACTTGCTTAGATCCACTCCACGCTGATCTACCCCTCTCGTTTCCGAAAATCATTGTTACGTGTAAACACCAGGTCGGTAAATTGTCAATACATGGCGTCTGCCGTTGACATGGCACAAAGGACAAATTCATTGGAGTAGATTATTTGCTTTAGTGCGCGTCTAGAACCTGTAAATTGAGCTGCGCTCTCGACCTCCCCCTCTTTACCACCTCCCCCTTCCTCTCATGGCCTTGTACAATCGTCCCAGGCAGAAGTCCCCAAGACAGCAGCAACGTCAGCAGAAGCCAACACCCTCGTCACACGAGACACCCCCTATCGACCTCGAGGCGATCAATTCTCACTGGCCTCCGGTAGAGGACTTTTCGGGCGAGTCTCCCCAGCAGCGCGACGAGAGGCTGGCACGCGAACACGAGGCAAAACGCATTAACGACGAGATCGATGCTCAGATAGAGATCGAAAAGTCGGAACGTCGTAAACGTCGGCCTGACCTCAGGATCATCCTCCTCGGCAAGTCTTTTTTTTTTTTCTCTCTCTCTCTCTCTCTTTATTTTTTTATATCTCCTTGATTTTTCTTGTCAAAAACACCTCGTTTCGCTTTAATTCTTACGCTGCATGTACTGTAGGCCAGGCCGAGTCGGGCAAGTCGACGATCCTGCGCAACTTTCAGCTAAAGTACGCGCCGTCGGCGTTCCATGCAGAGGCCGCAGCGTGGCGAGCCGTGATCGACCTGAACCTCATCCGATCCGTCACGTTCTTGCTCAACCTCCTCGACCTCGAAGAGGGCGACGCCTTCTCCGGTCCCAGCACTAGCACCAACCCCAGTGCGAGTACTAGTGCCGCCGCCGCCGCCGCCGGCAGCAGGAGCAGCAGCAACGGTAGTGGTGGCGGCGACGGGACGCCGCTGTCACCATCGGGGGCTAAGCTCGTGCCGCTGCAGCGGCTCACGGACGACCTGCGTCGCTTGCGCGTGAGCCTGTCGCCGTTGCGGAGGATCGAGGAATCCCTTGCGCGCTTCATCTCGCCGGACCACCCGCGGCGAGTCCTAGGCAGCGGGGACTGGTCCGCGCTGCCGACGGAGCGCGCGTTTGAGGTGTCCGTGCGCTCCGGCTCGCGGTGGAAGTCGTTCTTTAAGGGCGGCGGCGGCGGTCTTGGTGGCGCGGCCTTGTCCAAGGCGAACACGCGGGGATATGAGGAGGTGCAGAATGCGAGGCGCGTGATTGAGGCGTGTCGAGAGGATATCGTCGCGCTTTGGAACCACCCCGCGATTCGCGCGAGTCTGGAAGAGCAGAGCGTTTCGCTCGAATTTCAATCAGGATTGTGCGTGGCAAGTAGATTCTCTCGACCTTCCCTCCCACCCCCCCGTTTCTCTTTCATTCCGCCCCCCCTGTAGATGGGCCGATCAGCTGACTTCAAATTTCATTGCAAATTCTCTTCGACCTTTCTCCATTGGATAGCTTCCTCGATGCGGTAGATCGGATTGCGACACCAGGATATGAGCCATCCTCGGGTAAGTTGTACTACCGCTCGATCACTTCCGCTATGCCTTACGACTCCGCTGACACTATGTTCCGCTAGCCGATATTCTCAAGGCACGAATACAGACGGTAGGTGTCGAGGAACACGCTCTGAGGATGGAAATAGCTCGGTCTAGTGAGTGCGATAGTTCGCTCGCGCGTGCAAATTTAGACCCACCATTGGCTGCAGGCGGCGCTGCTGCGCAGGAAAACGGACAGTTATGGAGCATCATCGATGTCGGTGGCAGTCGATATTTACGTGGTGCGCGGTCTGGACGAGGGTGAGATGTGCCTGCTCGCTCACTTCATGATCTGCGACAGCGGCATGGCTTCCTTATTTTGATGATGGTGAGCACGAAAGTGGTTCTACCCAAGCGCTACAATACGCTAACGTGCGGTGGAAAGTGAACATGCTCCTGTTCATTGCTCCTGTTTCGGCGTTCAACCAGACGTTGGTCGAGGACCGCAGCGTAAATCGGCTAGTGCGTGTTGTGTGTCGCAGAACTAGTGCCGCTTCACTCACATGACTCGGTATCATTTATCGGCAGTGGGATTCGTTCCTTCTGTGGAAGTCGCTCTGCGTCCACAAGTCGTTGAAACAGGCCACGTTTGTTTTGCTGCTCAACAAGTGCGACATCCTGGATGCGAAGCTCCGTGCTGGAATCAAGTTCCGACAGTATGTGACGTCTTACAAAGACCGACCGAACAACACGGAGAGTGTCTTGCAATGTAAGTCCAACAGTTGGTTGAGCACGTGGACCAGAATTGAACGCTCTCACTGGACAGATCTAAAAGGAAAATTCTCTGCGCTATATAAAGAGGATCCAGAAAACACGCAACCCCTACACATCCACCGCACGTGTGCCACCGACTCGGATTCGACATCTGTTGTACTTGCTAGGAGTACGTACACGAAAACGCCTTGTTTTGTGAGATTGCTAACCAGAAGGGGATGCTGATGCAGTACGAGAATTGATATATACAGGCAATCTTGTGAAGGCGAATTTGTTGTGAAACGTTAATGTTTTGGGTTCGTTCCGTTGTCTTTGTTGTCTGTTGCACGTTTGAGTATTTCGAAAATATGTTAAAATCCGTATATATTTGTTGATTATTACGTTTATACTGGCTATTTTAAATGTCGTTTCGCCTTGCTTTGTAACTTACGGACTGCACAGAAGGACCATCTTACTTGTTCACTATGTCGAGTTGGGGGAGGCCAATACAACGTGCGGTGTGCGTGTGAATGTTGGGTGGCTCCAGCTCCGCAGCGCGGCATGGGGCGTCGTCATCATCGTTTGCAACCCACTTCTCATCCACCAACATCGAACATGTCTCTTCGAGCTTCAGACGTCTGCCTCGTCCTGGTGAGCTCACCACACATCCCCATCCTGGGAGCTGTTTCACAAATTTGAATCCGCTTCACAGGTCGCGATCATCTTCCCGCCAGCCGCAGCGGCCTTCCTCACCGGCTGCAGCTGCGACCTCCTGATCAACATCTTGCTCACCATGTAAATGTTCTTGCCTCCCCCCCCCCTGCATTTTGCTCATACTCATAACTCGTCTAATTCTTTCATCCCAGTCTCGGGTACATCCCCGGTCACATTGTCCGTATCGTGCCGCTTCGTATTGCTTTTTTGAACCCCAGCGCTGATTTTAAACCTTTTTGGACAAATTTGACATCTGACACATCCTGCTAACTTACTAACTTGCATCCTACGGCCCCCGCCCTCCCCCTCTTTCTTCGCGCGGGACTTTAAAACTTTCGCCGCCTTCTGACACGTTTAGCACGCCTTTTGGCTGATCTATCGCCGAATGAAGGCCGAGGAACGTTACGGCAGGGGCCGATACATCTGTGCGTCTATGCGGGGCTCCCCTCTGCCCCGTTTCCTTATGCCCCGCCCTCTTACACCTCTCTTCTCACAGACGTCGGTAATGGCACCTACGAGCCCGGGCGTCACGCTCCGCCGTTCTCTGGGCAGGCGAACCAGCGAGGATATGGTGCGACAAACACCGGGGCTTGAAAAAGGAGAACGAAGCTAGCCCAGTCGTGGCGAAGCGTAGAACGTGCCTACTCTAGGTTCCTTTCTGTATTTGTATGTTACGGCGGAGATTTGATACGAGAGATGGATTCCGAACATCGAATTTTCTGATTGAACCTTGTTTAATTTAAGATCGGCTCGACTAGTTGTAACACAACACCTCGCACTTAGTCAAACTCACGCGCTCGCTTTCCCCGACACCGCCAATCGGGAAGCAATCCCTTCTGTCTCGGTGTCAGTATCAGTATCAGGGACCTCGTCGTCTTGTCCATCTCCAGGAACGACCACTTCTTGAGCCGCCTCCTCGTTTGACTTGTTCTTACCCGTTTTTCTCGTATTTGCTTGGCGCCCAGCTACCGTAAAGTCCTCCCCAAAAACGCGCAAGCACAACGCACTGCAAATTGCGCCCTCGTGTCAACGAAAAAAAATATTCCCATAGTCAGCACTGATCATGATGCGCCTACCTCTTTGCCTTTTTATCGATCATGAGCACGGCAGACGAGGTCGACTTCCAGATGGGTAACACCAGATCATGTGTCAGTCTGCGGCCTTATCAGTCGAACTTTGATACGAGCCAGGTCACGAGTGAGACCCACGATGCCCTATCACTGCTACCGGCCTTGAATCTGACAACGTGGCTTCCCTGCCCTAAATATGTAACCCCGACAAATCAGAACAAAGAACGTCGTAAGCAAAGGTGGTCAGGGAAATGTATTCATACGTACGTCTGCTACCTACGCCGCGTTGAAACGCCTCGTCAAATGCACTCAGCAGCGGGTAGTACGACTCCAGCAGTGGGCGCAGCGCTGTCATGTCCGTGTCAATGATTGTATCGGGATTGATATACGGAAGTACGACCGGAAGGCCCTCGCTCAGCAGCCGAAACCGGGGCACTTTGTCTGCACCGTCTTCTCTATCGCCGTCACCACGATGACCGAATCCACCCTCCTGCCTCGTGAAAATCTTCGTGCCCGCCGTCATGATCCGTGCGCGCTTGTAGTCGTTCGCAGACAGAACGGCGCGCACGAGGTCGTTTGTGAGATAGAGCGAGCGCGCTGGCTCGCCTGCCGGATTGCGCACAAGCAAGTTAAAAGAGGGGAAGTCCGGCGCTAGGGAGAATTGTTGTCTGAAAGTCCCGCGCAGTTGAGCGTGTCGCTCCGTACAAAAGCAGGGAAAGGACTTGCTTGCAGCTTTCGACAGTTGGATCACTTGGTGATACGAATGTATACGGCATCTCTTTGAAGACGTAATCCCCAGTCCCCGTCTCCTTTTGCTTCTGGACTTGTGTTGCTGGACCAGCTACGGCCGTAGGCGGATCGCTCGGCTCAAGGCCCGTGGCAGTCGGGAGCTCAGTCGTGGGAGCCATTAAAACATCGTCATCACTCTCAAGGCGAGCTTTTTTGACATCGGGCACCTCTGCTACCTCCTCAGCTGTCCGTTTTCCTTCCCTAGTGTTTGAAAGTAAGCATAAACGGGAGGATGGGACAGTGACACTATACTTTGGCGTCGTCGTTGATTGCCTGTGCTGCAATACAGCAATGAAAAACCCGCCCGTGTCCTGGAGGTGCGGATATATGCGTATACTGTTTTCCAAATGGGACGAACCGTTAAATGACCGTCCAAAAGGACGTACCACCGATCCAAGCCGAGCTCTTCTGCTGGTGGCCAATGGCTCCGAGCGAGACGTGCAGTGCCTTTTCCACCAGGAAGCGAAGCGATGTAGTTTTCATATGTCTCTGAGAACTGGAGGTCGCGACCGATCGTCGGGAGCCACTTTGTCAAGCCAGGGCGTCGGATGAGGGACGGGAGCAATTCGGATACGTCGACCAACTCAAACCCTACGTGGAGATACTTCAGGGATCACTGGGTAATGAACGTGGGTGAAAACACACCGGGAACAGTCCTGAGCGCCTCGGCGACCACCGCTTCGTTTTCCACCGGGTTCAACGAACAGGTCGAATACACTACCTTGCCTCCGCGACGTAGCATGCGCATCGCGCGCTGCAGGATACGGAGCTGAAGCCTAGAAAGAGCGGTTTGTCTTGGCTTTCGCATAAAATATGAGCCAGGATTGAAACATGCGCATGCAATCCATTGCCATCCATAGCGTTCCACTTTTTCCAAATACCAACGTTCTTGCGAACCGTTCCGTCGCCACTGCAGGGTACGTCGCACAAGATGCGGTCGAAAAGGAGAGTGGAGGACCGGGTCTTTCGTTCTGACGAATCGGCTGTGTTCTCGGGGGGAAGGGAGAGGGTTGGAAAGATAGAGGCATCGACGTTGGTGACTACAAATGCCGGACTTGGGAGTCGTGCAGTTTGGTGAATGAGTAGGTGTGTGCGCTTGTAGTCGCTATCGTTAGCTATCAGCAAGCCGGGAGGTACACGCGACTCGAGCAGGGATTGAGATGAGTGCAGTGACTCGAGGAGCTGGGATGTCTGCAGGTATGACGTCTTAAAGGCGACGACGTTATGGAGAGGGTCAGGGCGGGCTCACCTTCGATCCTGGTGCGGCGCACATGTCCAGAACAACATGGTGTGGTTCTACATCAAGGAAGAGTGGAGGGAGCATAGACACGGCTTCTTGGCGCGTGATGTTTCCCTATGATGAAAAGGTATTATGACTGCAGCTGTGCGAGCAAATCAGATGGCAAAATATACCACTTCTGTCTCAAAGACCAAGAATGAATGAAACTTTTTGAATTCGGGCGATCTACGCAAGGCTTTCTTGGGCACATTGAATTGCCAGCCAAGGCCATTGGGATACCTTATCGGCAAGTGAACAAATGGCTTCAACTCGAGCTGGCGCTTACCATGGAAGGGGCATGGGTGGGGGAATAGGCTGGTCTTCAAACACGACATCAGTAAGGTGCGGAATGTAGGTTTTCTGGACCACAGAGGTGAGCACGGCCGCCGTCCTGAGGATGAGGACAAGTCATAACTCAAGCAGGACCAGGAGTCGGGAAAGAGCAGACACACTCGCGGCTGCCGGAGATGCGGAAGGTTGATGGGAGTGGTTCCCTGCAGGTGTTCAAGAATTTATTCCACTCATCATGGCCCATTGCGAGTTGTTCTATGTAGTACGCCTCAAACTTGGCGTTCTTCATGTCCGATTTTTGTAAAACGTCGTCGCGTCTGTCATCGCCTGGATTGGTGATGTCCGCGGTGCGCCTCTTGCGGGGCTGTTTCTTCTGAACAGAGGGATTAAAGCTAAGAGATTTGAAGAACGTACCTTTGAACGAGGCATTGAGAGAGAACGTTCAAGCGTTAATCTCACGATCAGATGTCCTCTCTTCGGTCCCGCATTGACAACGCTTTCCACAGAGCTCTCGCCGGAGACTCTTCTCCTCATCAGCCCGGCGGATTCTTACCTCCTTCTCCTGTACATCAAGGCGAACAATCTTCCTACATCCCACTGTCTCATATTCCCCATGCGCTTCAGCTCCTCGATCTCCCTCCAGACGATGAGCAGGTCCTAGCCGTCTTTCGTAACGCGGCGAGCGGCTGGGAGGACGATCACTCTTCTTCCGGGCGCACTGAGGGACGTGTCAGTTTGGAAGACTGGAGAGCCGTATGTGATGTTCTCATGGACGACGGTGGCCACGACGAGGACGAAAAGGAAGGCAATGGCATCGATGATGACGACGAGGATCCGGACGTCATGAGCAAAGGTTCATCACCCGAACTGGAAGAGTCCTCTGGCGGATCCTCAGACGAATATCGTGAAACTCACGCCGGATCGCAGAAGCGGCCACGCAAGTCTGCCGCGACAGCAGCGACCGCCGGGGGTTCAGGTTCAGGAGCGACTCGAATAACCCGTGCGAGGAAGACTCGGTCGTCATCTGCGCGGCGAATGTCCCCACCGTTTCCGAGTACGAACGGAGAAATCACGCCCCGACAGCGACGTGAGTGTTTGCGGGCGTTCTTGCTCTTCTTCCCTGGGGTGCCCGAAGAGGACGCCAGGCGCAGGCGCCTCGGTGTGCGCGAGGTGAACGCTGCTGCTGCCGTGCTCAACGAAAAATTAAAGCCGGGGGAGGTTCGTCCACTGACTCTCCCGTTGTACAATTGACAGGATGGCTGTCTGCAGATAATCGAGATGCTCGAGGCATTCTCTACTTCACCGGACAAAGCTATGAGCCTTTCCGATTTCGAGAAGATGATGATTGCCACCCGGCTTGCGTGATATGAAACACATACGACGACCACATCGCAGACCCTCACGTTCATTCAATATGTTCCACCTCAGATATTTGAAAAGCGATGTAGCCAGGACGGCCAGATCGTTGATAGGAATGCTGTAGAATCACTCACCCGAGGAGTGCGGATGTAGATACATATCGATGTCAGTACCCGCTTATTCACAATAATTTAATATTGATGAACTGTAGAGCATGGGACTGAGTATTAAATACCCAGTCTAGACTAGCCATGCTGGCGGCACTAATGATCTAGCCTGAGATAGAACTTCAGCGCTCGCTCTTACTCCATCGTGACGCGACTTTCAAGGCTCAAAACAGTAGGAACTTACCACGAAGAAAGTTCGCGGATTGCGGTGTTAGTGGGAAGCCTCATCAATGAAACTGTACTCAATTGCAGCCCATGCTCCTGCGCGCCTACACCCAGGAAGTTGAGACCACCCATGACCCTGACGTCAAGAGAAAGGCCGCTGCCAGTATGCGCGCATGCTACGCCGGTGTGCATGTACATATTGCTCATCGCCGACCGTCGCGGTGGGATCCACACGTGCCGAAGTGTGTTACTAAAGAACGAGAAAGGTGTCACCCTCGCCGCGAGCACCCTGCCGGGCCCATTGGACTGCGACACACATTACATTATTATTTCCCGAGCAAGTCAAACCGAAAAGGCATGCCGCGGCACTCGGAAACAAAGACGCTGACGCTGACGCCGTCGACTCGACCCCGGTACTATCGTGCGTGCCACGGCGTACTAACGGTGTGGCTGGCGCGACTCGGACTCGACCTCGACCGGGCATTACGTGTTGACCTTTACCTGAGCAAAACACCGATATCGATATCGCCTGGGCTCGGCCCCGTCTTCGGCGCCCACGAACGAAGATGCGATCGTTGGCGTCGTTTAAATTGGGAAAGAGATCGCCAGGTCGTGTCGTGCCACCTGGAGTTGAGATGGCCTCGGTGTTGCAGCTGCCGTCTTGTGACTTACGCCCTCGCTTGTTTAATATTAATGTCCTTGACGTCTCTCCGGTAATCGTAAATGCTTAAGTGCGTCCGAGCGTGTCTCAGTTCCCGTGCTCCACCTTCGTGCAGATCTACCGAAACGATTATGGGCGCCCTTGGTAGGAGGATCTTGCCCTGTGCCCACTCAAGCACCTCTGGACAGAGTAGTGACTCTCCCTCGGTAAATGTGAATGTATTCTGTCATAGTTAATCGTGCCAACAATCACTTGAGACGTCCAGTCTCAGGCATATTCCAGATATATTTGTAAAGGAGTGTGGTTGTATTAACAAAGGAAGGTGATTTGCGTTGCAAACGAATATGTCAAAAACAAAGGAAGGTGATTTAGTAACGAATGTAAGATGTTTTACGCTTCCAAGCCAGATACCAGAGTCAAATGTCTTGCACTAGGACTCTGAGACGGCATTCTTAGTTCAGAAAATCAAACAAGGATAGCAAAACCAATGCGCCTATTGCCGACATCCCATGCGGTGTAGACGTTCTGTAAGAAGACATCCCCGAGAATCCAGAACCCTTACGTCGCGGTCAGCGTTGTTTATAGAGCGTGTGTTGAATCCAACTCACCACCAGTCATACTCTGGTCTGCCGCCGCACCAGCCATGCAAGTATCAGAACCCTCGGCGACAGGTCCGAGATTGAACGAAGCAGGGGAAATGCTGACGTTCTTTCCCCCAACGTCGATAGAGATAGGAGTGTTGAAGTTGCAAGGGACTAAGATATATAAAATAAACAACGTGTTTCGGATGACTAGCGACACTGGTCAACGCACTGGTGTAGACACCAGGACCATATTGGGATGCCGACTGTGCACCGCTAATCGAGTTGAAAAGGTTTGCAATGCCAGCAGAGTCACCAACAATCTGGGTAGTCCCAGTGTCGTAGATCGCCGCTGTGTTCCCTACTACAGTTTTCCCATTCACGGAGATGCCGTTGAAGGACGCTTGCCAGTAGCTCTAGCAACGGCGCGTATATCAGTATTGGCAGGGGATCGATGCTTCGAGTCGTCACAGACATTATGGGTCAAAGGGACCCAGGTGAAGTCGCCAGTATAAAGAGCACTGTTTGTTCCACCAAGGAAGAGTTCAGAACCGGAAGTAGCAAGCTTGAAACCGAAGACCGGAGCGGTCACGGCACCCTCGGAGATGAGAGTCTGGAATAGCGGGGATGCGTTATAATTCGATATGGACTGGAAGGCCATGCCCATCAGACCATCTGCTGGGAATTGGCTGCTTGAAAAGCCCGAAGAATACTCAGTTGCAGCTCCCAGTGTCTGTGATTTAGCCTTGGTATGGTAGGTCAGCGCGAAGGTGTAAAGGAAGGTTGGTTCATCATACGCTTAGGCCGGCAATGCTAATGGCATCGGTATATTGCTCGCCATTGACAGTCGAACCATCTCCGTAGGCGAGCGAGAACGTCTTCCTGAGATCATTCGCAGTCCGACTTGCATTCGGGTTATATGCAGTATGTCCAGAGCAGGTTGATCCACAGCTCGTAGAGGGCAGGAAGAGGTCACTGCTACCAGTATCGAAATCCACTGCATCGTGTCGAGGTCAGACGGCAGCTTCAATTATCATGTATATAGATCATACCGGTGAAAGTCACGGGAGGTGTGCCAACGGTGATCGTGCCATACCACAACTGAGCGTTCGCGTCGGTCAACGGGATGCTACTAGTATTTGTGTCGCGCCCGGAGAGTCTGATAATACTCCCGTGGAGAGGGTGCGACTTGCCGGTGTTCGCCTCGTATGCCTGCAGACCCCGTTCAATTTTCCTGTGAGTGTGATCGATAAGTGGGTTGTTAGAGCAGCCAAGTGAAAGGAGGATGTACGAAACAGCGCTCCTGAGCCCGCTCTGTAGTTTTGCAGCATCAACGACGCCATGATGAAGACTGCCACGCTTGGTGATGGGGATTCCGATACCACGAGCTGCGGGGGACACAGCCAGGGGAATGGCTGCAACCAGGGAGGAGAGCGTGGCGAGGATGAGGGCTAGTATGGGGGTGTACATATCAGACGGAACTCTGGCCCCCGGGACGCTTGGAAGCCTGATAAGTGTTCGGAAAATGGATAGAAATGTTAGGGAATATCTAGGTCGCGCTTCAGGTTCTTATAATCATAGAGGAGATTGTTCCTAGACCTCGGGGCAGTGCCATAGTATATGGGTTTTTTCAGGTAGCTGCGGATGGGAAAATGGTAGATCACCCCCAGGGTGAGGGCAACTGCCGTCGGGAGCGGAGGTCTACCGCGATACTTCTGGGAGAAAGATAAATTGCGATCCATGTGGTCCGTGTGTCATTCCATTCTTACTTTTCGCGTATTGAACAGGCACTGTCACAGAAAGGCAGAAAGTGCCAGCGCCGCGCGCGCTTCGGGCCATCGTGGTGAAGAACGAGGTGGCGCGAGCTATTCAAGTCGAGATTCGTACCGGAAGCCGCCCAGTACACCTTTCAGTGGTGAGCGAGACATGCATAGATGTGGCAGACGATGGGGATTGTGTCACATACGCGCTGGCCAAACGGGCGCCTACAGGTGTTACCGTAGTTACAGGGCATTGGTGATACGGCCTGTTCTGCGGTTATTCAAGTGCCGAAGCTCGCCCGAATCTCGCAGGTAACCATGACGGACCCGATTCCGTTGACATACAAGCCATCTGCAACAAACGGTGAGTTCGTCATCACTTGGATGTCGGATTGGACCAGTGGGTCTTGTACAAAACGAGTGGCCTGCAGAGACGGCTATGGTCCGACGACAAAGGGAAATGACTCGAAAGATCCCAGAAATGTGACTTTCCTCTTGTCAGATTGGCTTTGTTTCACCGGCGCCCGTAAGTGACGTGTTTTGCAATGGAAGGCTGATTTGCGAACCATCAGGGACACTTTCAGTGACAAGTAGAATCAGTCAGAGGGGGACTCGACATCTGAAGTAAGGCAGATTGGGGCCGCGCCCATAGGGTGAATACGTATTATCCGAGGTCGACTTGTTGAGTCGTCGCCAATTACGACGGCCACAAAGGCGGCAAACTGAAGAAAATCATGATGTGACACTGTACTGGCAGCGGCTCCACGGAGCACGAGGAACGTGCTGAGACCGGTGTACTGAGAGGCCGAGCATATGTCCGATTCATTCTAGCGATTCATTCTAATGGAGCCAACCCTGTGGAACTCATTGTTGTTGACATTGACGACGGCGTAGCCTCAGGCTGTTGAAATCGGGTATCCCTTTCTCTCTTCTCTTGATGTTGCTAAGTGCAGAACAAAAGGGACGTCAACTTGGTTGAAAAAGGGCAGGGACTTAGGCCGCCTACATCCGAGTCAGCGAACCTCGGCCTTCTGATACAGTCCCAGCCCCAGCAACTGAAATGAGGGCACTAATACGAATAGAAAGTATCACTGTGACAGAGATGCCAATAGACTTTTCACTCATGGCCCGGGATTGTTCTAAATCCTATGTTCATATGTGGAGAAACAACCTTTGAGTTCGGCCAATCTGGCTTCAGGGAAGGGTCCGTCTGACATGATGCCGTCTTCATCCTCCTCATCGTCAACTACAGACGGTGCCTGTAGACCCCAGGACATCAACAATCCTACGACGATCTGGATGCCGCTTTCGGTGACTTCTAGCGAAAACCGTCATTTTTGCAAAGGCGCTCTCTCTAAAGAGAATGCCAACTTGAATGGAACCTGGAACGGGATTGGGATTGGGATCACACTTAACAGTGCGGCAGTGCCAGTGCCACAAGTTCTCGAGTTCATCCGCCTTGCGTTTAGCGAGCTATGCCAGTGACCCGGTCTAATCCTAGGAGACATTACCACACAAAAGGTTCGACACGCGGTGACCTTGTCAGCTTCGAGTTGGGCATGAGGTATTGAGGGATGGGTGGGCTTCGGGGACACCCCACTGTCAGGTTCTATTTTGAAGACACAAGAAAGTAAGAACACGAGCACCTGTCTGATCATTCATCTTTTCAGCTATCATGGTGTCTGCCAGTTTGTATCTTACGTAAATATGCATTTCGATTGGCTGGCTGACAAGGGGTAATTTGAGCGATCTGATTGGTCGGGGAAGAAGGGATGCTTATTGGCTGGCGATCACCCAGTCAACAGGAACTGGAATTATTGCCTGCTTCTCTATTTCTCTCGAAGCGTCCAGTTGCTCACTTAGATGGTCTCATTCTTCTGGCTCTTTTCATGATAGCTCCATGAGTTATAGAAGCCTGAGGCAGCTTGATGAGAGATAAGTTTTATCTGATACAATTTCCTTTACCACTATCAGTCGCAATGTCAGAGTGTGTATTTTAAACGACGCTCCAAGTTCCCATCAACGTTTCTCTACCAGTGATGTCACGGTGTTTCGCAGGTCGATGGACCCACTCAGAGGCGAATTCGACAACTTTCTCGCAGAGCAAGAGAGGCCAAGTTGGAGCAACAAGGCCATTGCCAAACTACCGTGTTAATTCCTTCAAGTCCCACTCCAGTGGCAGGCACCCCAAAAGGCCACTGTCTAAGAGGAGCCGAGGCGGTTAAATATAATGTTTTGTACTATACACTGATTCAATACATTGAATCCATTTGACTCCCAATCGTGCTGGTCTTCTCTCCGGGTACGCAAGGAAAGCAAGAGGTGTCCCCACGAGCACTCTAGGGTCTAGGGCCAGACTAACATACAGATCATATTTTCATGCGACCAGGCTCATACGACTCGGATGCATGCGAAGGGCAACAACTGAAGGACACTGATGCGGCTATCGTGCGTGCCACGGTGTAGTTGGCGCCTCTTGACCGCCTGACTCAACTCTAGTTACGCCTTTTCAAGCTCCAAACTTCCTTATGGCGTCACCGATGACGATGCGATCTTTGGTGGCGTTGGAAACGGATCGCCAAGCAGTACGGTGACTTCCCGACTTCTGTTAACGTAATGCCCAATTCGGCGAGGGCGTGTCTCAGTTCCTATGCTGCTCTTTCCCACAGATCTACCGAAACGGCTATGGGTGTCCTTTGATAGTAGCCTGAGCGAGATCCTCCCATCTGCCCACTCGAGCAGCTCTGGACAGAGGTAGCAAATTTCCGTTGATGGAACGGAAAAGCCAGTACGACTGTTCGGTCACTGGCAGAGTTGGTCGGTCGTGTCAACGATCCTTGAGACGTCCAGTCTCAAGCATATTATAAGCGCAATGGTTGGTGCGCGTGAGAGTCCGGGAGGGGAGAGAACAGGAGGGGGAGGAGTGAAAAGGGATCACATTCGCTTCATTATCTGTTCCGAGTCTTCTTGTAGGTACAGGAAGGTTCATATAGGTTAAAAATGCTGCACTAAACCGAAAGCAGCGACGACAGAAAAAAAGTAGTACGGGGCAGTAGAGATGAGACATGAAATAAGAAAAGAGACATAACAACGAAAAAAAAAAGAGATTGGCCAGGTGATTCGATGCGTCGATTCACCGTCGAATAAGGCGGTTTCGAGGCCAACGCGAGGCTCTACCTTACAATATTTGCAAGTGAGTGCGGTGTTAGTAACAACTTGAGAGGAATGTGGTTTTAGTAGCAAACAAAAGTGATCTCAAGATCAAAGGAGGGTAATTTAGCGACGAATGTAAGATGTTTTACACTTCCAAGCCAGATACCAGAGTCAAATGTCTTGCACTAGGACTCTGAGACGGGATCCTTGCTTCAGGTAATCAAGCAAGGGTAGCAAGACCAATGCGCCCATTGCCGACATCCCATGCGGTGTAGACGTTCTGTAGGAAGACATCTCCGAGAATCCAGAACTCTTGCGTCGCGGTCAGCTTTGTTTATAGAGAAAGCTACGAATCCAGCTCACCACCAGTCAGAGTCTGGTCTGCCGCCGCGCCAGCGACGCAAATATCAGAGCCCTCGGAGAGAGGTCCGAGATTGAACGAAGCAGGGGAAATGCTGACGTTCTTTCCCCCAACGTCGATAGAGATAGGAGTGTTGAAGTTGCAAGGGACTGAGATATACAAAATAAACAACGTATTTTGGACGACTAGCGACACTGGTCAACGCACTACTGTAGATGCCAAATCCATATTGAGGTACAGGCTGGGCACCACTAATCGAGCTGAAAAGGTCTGCAATGCCAGCAGAGTTACCAATAATCTGGGTAGTTCCAGTGTCGAAGATCGCAGCTGTGCTCCCTACTACAGTTTTCCCATTCACAGAGATGCTACTAAAGGACGCTTGCCAGTAAGCCTAGTAAACAGCGGGAATATCAGTATGATTGCAGGGAATCAATGCATCACCGCGGACCTCGTTGGTCAAAGGGACCCAGGTAAAGTTGCCGGTATAAAGAGCACTGTTTGTTCCACCGAGGAAGAGTTCAGAACCGGAAGTAGCAAACTTGAAACCAAAGACCGGAGAGGTCACGGCACCCTCGGAGATGAGAGTCTGGAATAGCGGGGATGCGTGATAAGTCGATATGGACGGGAAGCCCATACCCATGATGCCATCAGCCGGGAATTGGTCAATCTCAAAACCCGGAGAATATTCAATTGCGGCTCCCAGCGTCTGTGATTGAGCCTTGCAGCATGTCAGCGCTTAAAACTAAGAGAGAGGGAGATCATCATACGGTCAGGCCGGCAATGCTAACGACATCGGTATATTGCTCGCCAAAAACAGCTGAATCATCTCCGTATGTCATCGAGAACGTCTTCCCGAGGTCCTTCGCGGTTCGACTTGCATTCGGGTCATACGCTGTGTGTCCAGAACAGGTCAATCCACAGCTCGATGAGGGCAGGAAGAGGTCACTGCTTCCGGTATCGAAGTCCACTGTATCGTATCGATGGTCAGATGGCGGCTTAAATTATCATGTAGGAGATCATACCAGTGAAAGACACAGCAGGTGTGCCAACAGAGATCTTGCCAGACCACAGCTCAGCGCTTGCATCAGTCAACGGGACACTACCTGTGGCGCGTCCGGAAAGTCCAATGATACCCCCATGGAGAGGGTGTAACTCGCCAGTGTTCTCCTTATATGCGGTAAGACCCCGTTCGAGTTTCCTGTGAGTGCAGTGTATAAATAGATTACTAGAGGGACCAAGTACAAGGAGAGCCTACGCGACAGCGCGCCTGATTCCGCTCTGCAATTTGGAGGTATCGACGATGTCATTAGGAAGGCTGCCACGCTTGGTGATGGGAATGGCAATACCGCGAGAAGCGGGTGCCAGTGACTCGGCCAGCGGAAGGGCAGAAACAAGGAAAGAGAGCGAGGCAAGGACGAAGGCGGGGGAGATGTACATATCAAAGAACTCTGGAACGCTCGGGGAACTCGATAAATATTCAAAAGATGGGTAAAATCGTTGGGAAATATCTGGGTTGCACTTCGGGTTCTTATATTCCTAGGGAGGGAGTCATAGTATAAGCGTTCATCTCAGTCAATGCAGGTAGGAAAATACTGGATCACCCTCCGCGTGAAAGCAACTGGTATGTCGGAAGTAGAAGTCCACCCTTCGAAGGGAAAGATATTGAGATCTATGTGGGTGGTGTTTTTCACGTGTTGAACAGAGTCAAGGAAGGAAGCTTAGGAAAACTAGAAAATGCAAGTGCCACGCATGCAACGGGTGTTCGTGGTGACGAATAACGAGGTAGCCCAAATATCTGGGCGAACGTCGTGCTGGAAGCCGCCCAGGCCACCACGTGGTGGTGGACGAGACATGGATAGGAACAGCCTGAGAGGACGAATATGGTCATACATATGCGCTTGTCAAACGGGTGCCTGCACGTGTTCCCGTAGTTATAAGGCGTTGGTGATGCGGCCTGTTTAGCGGTTCTTCAAGTACTCAATCTCGCAGACCACCGAGACTGTATTGGATCCTTTGACAAATAAGCCCTTTGCCTACGTCCAGCTAAATTAGGACGTATTGAACTATAGACGACTCGACAGTTTGGTCATCGAGGTCAAGTGATCACGTGAATGCCCGACTGCATGAACCGGACTTGTACAAGGCAATTGGCCTGCGGAGTCGACTACGGACCAATGACAGAGGGAAATGACTCGAAAGGCCTGTAAGAATTTTCCCTCTCCTTGGTTTGGATTGTAGCAACACCAGTAAGGAGCACGTTTTGCAGTGTTGGAAAGACGAAAGATATTTACGAACCGCCAAGAACACTTGCAGCGCAAGCAGAGAGCCAGTCAAAGCACAGAGTTGTTGCCAGTTACGACCACGAAGGCGAAAAAAAAAACAGGGTGAGTACTTCAGCATGCAGTTCATGGCTCTACGTGCTGGTATCATGGGATCGCTACCGAGCCCGAGCTTACATCATACGCACTCTTCACGGTCACGGTGCTGGGTTGACTACGGATTTATGAACACCTTGTCATAATCATCAAGCTAGCATGAACAATGTTATCTCGCTCTCACAGTCCCAAACCTTTCCCCAGTCCTGAACCTTCCGAGTCCCCCGGCCTGAGCTTCAGGTTATCACGAGTCAACAGCAGTGAGGCGTTTGGCGTTGTTGCCTCGAACCACACAACAACCTTTGGTGGCTTCATCGAAATTAAAGAGGAACCTCTCACAATGCTGATGAACTCTTGCATTTCTTGGCAGGAGACGACAGCAATGACTCGGACATTGGCCCTATCCTCCAGGATCTCAATATCGACCCTACTCACTTACAGGTTTCCACGCGGGTACAACACCAATGCCAACGCCAGTGCCAGTGCTAGTACTAGAAATACCAGTGTTTCCCATCGCGTCAGCAATGCCCGCATTGGGACACAGTCTGCTACCATCATAAGTCGTATTCCTTGGATGTGTCCACCAATATCCTCACTTCTTTTTTTTTTCGTCATGCGTTAAGGACCTGACTCAGGATGGTAATTCCACCACCGGCAATGCCACGCCTGCCATCAGTACCACATCGAAAAGGAAGCCAGTCTGTGGTCCCGAATTCAAGTGGGAAGAGGTTGCCCATGGACATCAGAAGATAATGTATGTGCTGTTTGACTCAGCCTGGCATGACCACCTCGCTGACCGTAATTGCGGAGGCCATTATCACCAGTCCACGCCTTTCTCTGCCTCTGAGTTCACCACGGCCTCCAAGTTACCCGAGCAAAGGCAACACCGAGGTACCATTATGGTTGTGACCACAGATTCGGTCACTCAGCCAAGCAGCCTTGAACTTCCGCCACGTGCTGCTCCTCTTCGTCGTGGAGCCGTAGCACGAGTTCGAGTGCAGGAAGTACTGCACTATCAGAATCATCACGATCTATGGTGAGAAGAAGAAAGACACTGATGGTGCCGGTGATGACTTTGACTTGATGTGCGCGCCACGGTGTATTTGGCGCCTCTTGACCACGTGATTCAACTCCAGTTACGTCTTTTCAAGCAGGTGTGGGCTCCAAACAGTTGGCCCTTCCTTACGGCGTCACCAACGACGATGCGGCGATCTTTGGTGGTGCTGGAAGGGATCGCCAAGCAATATGGTGACTTCTAAATTTGAGATGACATCATGGCATGCAATCGTATGCTTCACTTTGTGACTTACGCCCTCGCTGGCTTGATGTCTTTCCTGTTATCGCTATGCCCAATTAGGGTTGGGTGTGCCAGTGTCTCAGTTCCCGTGCTGCTCTTTCGCACAGATCTACCAAAACAGCTATAGGCGTCCTTTCAAGTTGATAGTAGCCTGAGGGAGGTCCTGCTCTCCGCCTACTCGAGCAGCTTTGGACAGAGTTAGCAACTTTCAGTTGATGGAACGTAAAAGCCTGTACTACTGTTCGGTCATAGTTGGTCGTGCCAGCAATCCTTGAAACGTCCAGTCTCAAGCATGTTCCAGATATATTTTGCAAAGGAGGTAACAATTTGAAAGGAATGCGCGTTTAGTAGCAAACGAAGGTGATTTCAAAAACAAAGGAGGATGGTTTAGTAATGAACTAGCGGTTACCCGTGCTATGCGTTCACTTGCGTCGTAACCAAACGCAGAAGTCTGCACGGGACAGCACAAATCTAGTATATTTAAAACGAAGGGAAATCGACAGATATAAAAGTTATATACAAATCACAATCCAAAGATGGTGGACATCGTCGAGCTAAAAATTCGATCAGATAACACACGATGAACAATGATGTCCTACTCACATGGGCTCATGTTAGGAAATAGATGTAGACATGGAACTCAATAAGACAAAGAAGACGGAGGGAGTGCAAGGGCACTTAGATATATTGGAAGAGATGTGATGTAGAACATTCGAGAGAGTACGTCAAAATCCTCGAAAGTACTGCGCTGAATCGCGCTGAGTCACAGACTTCGCAATCAACAGCCAAAAGTAGCAAAATAAACCAGCCAATCAGAGTCCACGATTCGTGAATTTCAACACCACCTCGCCTTAATATATAGAAAGATGTAAGATGTTTTACACTTCCAACCCAGATAGCAGAGTCAAATGTATTGCACTGGGACTCTGAGAGGGCATCCTTACTTCAGATAATCAAGCAAGGGTAGCAAAACCAATGCGCCCATTGCCGACATCCCATGCGGTGTAGACGTTCTGTAGGAAGACATCTCCGAGAATCCATAACCCTTACGTCGCGGTCAGCTTTGTTCATAGAGAAAGGTACGAATCCAACTCACCACCTGCCAGACTCTGGGCTGCCGCCGCGCCAGCGATGCAAGTATCAGAGCCCTGGGACGCAGGTCCGAGAGTGAACGAAGCAGGGGAAATGCTGACGTTCTTTCCCCCAACATCGATAGAGATAGGAGTGTTAAAGTCGCAAGGGACTGAGAGATACCAAATAAACAACGTGTTTTGGACGAGTAGCGACACTGGTCAACGCACTGGTGTAGACGCCAGGTCCATGTTGGGGTGCTAAATGTGCACCGCTAATCGATTTGAAAAGTTTTGCAATGCCAGCAGAGTCACCGATAATCTGAGTAGTTCCAGTGTCGTAGATCGCAGCTGTGTTCCCTACTACAGTTTTCCCATTCACAGAGATGCTATTAAAGGACGCTTGCCAGTAACCCTAGTATAAACAGCGGGAATATCAGTATGATTGCAGGGAATCAATGCATTTCGGTCACCGCGGACCTCGTTGGTCAAAGGGACCCATGTGAAGTCGTCAGTATAAAGAGCACTGTTTGTTCCACCGAGGAAGAGTTCAGAACCGGAAGTAGCAAACTTGAAACCAAAGACCGGAGAGGTCACGACGCCCTCGGAGATGAGAGTCTGGAATAGCGGGGGTGCGTTATAGCCCGATATGGACTGGAAGGCCATGCCCATCAGGCCGTCGGCCGGGTATTGGCCACTTTCAAAACCCGGAGAATATTCAATTGCAGCTCCCAGTGTTTGCGATTGAGCCTTGCGGCATGTCAGCGCTTAAAAATAAGAGAAAGTTGGTTCGTCATACGGTCAGGCCAGCAATGCTAACGACATCGGTATATTGTTCGCCATTGACAGTTGAGCCATCTCCGTATGAGAGTGAGAATGTCTTCCCGAGATCTTCCGCGGTTCGACTTGCATCCGGGTCATACGCTGTGTGTCCAGAACAGGTCAATCCACAGCTCGATGAGGGTAGGAAGAGGTCACTGCTTCCGGTATCGAAGTCCACTGTATCGTATCGATGGTCAGATGGCGGTTTCAATTAGTATCATGCAAGAAGACCGTACCAGTGAAAGACACAGCAGGCGTGCCAACAGAAATCACGCCATACCACAGCTGAGCGTTCCCGTCGGCCAACGGGACGCTACCTGTGTCGCGTCCGGAAAGTCCGATGATACTCCCATGGAGAGGGTGTAACTTGCCAGTGTTCGCCTTGTATGCGGTAAAACCCCGTTCGAGTTTCCTGTGAGTGTAGTGGATATATAGGTTACTAGAGAGACCAAGTATAAAGTGAGCCTACGCGACAGCGCGCCTGATTCCGCTCTGCAATTTGGAGGTATCGACGATGTAATTAGGAAGGCCGCCGTGCTTGGTGATGGGAATTGCAATACCGAGAGAAGCGGGAGACTCGGCCAGCGGAAGGGCAGGAATAAGGGAAGTGAGCGAGGCAAGGATGACTCGGAAGGCGGGGGAGATGTACATATCAAACAGAACTCTGGAAGGCTCGGGAAACTTGATAGGTATTCGAAAGATGGGTAAAATCGTTGGAAAATATCGGGTTGCACTTGGGGTTCTTATATTCTTAGGCGCGACGGTTCCTAGACTCAGGGGCGACAGTTCTTAGACTCAGGGGGGTGTCATAGTATAAGTGTCTGTCTCAGTGGGTGCAGGTGGGAAAATACTGGATCACCCTCCGCGTGAAAGCAACCGGTATGTCGGAAGTATCGCGATGGTTCGAAGGGAAAGATATTGAGATCCATGTGGTCGGTGTTTTTCACATGTTGAACAGATTCAAGGGGAAGGAAGCTTAAGGAAGGTCGGAAAATGCAAGTGCCACGCGCGCAGCGGGCATTCGTGGTGACGAACAACGAGGTAGTGGGAATGTCTGAGCGAGATTCGTCGGAAGCCGCCCAGCATTCCATGTGGCAGTGGGCGAGACATGCATGACTAGGGACAGCCTGAGAGGATGGATACTGTCATACGTGCGCGGCTGCCGAACGGGCGCCTACATGTGTGCCCGTAGTTACAGAGCGTCGGTGATGCGACTTCAGCGGTTCGTCGATCTCGCAGGCCACCGAGATTGTCTTGGATCCTTTGATAAATAAGCCTTTGCCTACGTACCGTGGGCAAATTCCAGCTAAATAATGATAGACGACTCGACAATTTGGTCGTCGAGTCAAGTGATCACGTGAATGCCCGCTGCATGAATCGGTCCTGCACGTACGAAGCAAGTGGCCTTCGGTGCCAACTACGGGCCCACAACAGAGGGAAATAACTCGAAATGGTTATCAGAAGTATCACTTCCCTCTCCTTGGATTGTTGTACCAACACCAGTAAGGGACGCGTTCAAGTTTGCAGTGATGGAAAGACGAAAGATATTTGCGAACCCGGGCCGCCAGGAACACTTCCCGGGCCAGCGCAAGCAGAGAGCCAGTCAACGCACAGAATCGGATTGTGGGGTGGATGTGATCGCCCCCACTCGCATGTAGTTGATGGCCTGAGGTGAGTACGTAGTATCTGCGTGGGTGAGTTTTCGGGTCGTGAACACTGAACACTTACGACCACGAAGGCGGCAAAAGTAGGGTGGCTACTTCAGCATGCTACGTTGAATGTGCTTTCACAGAAAGTCCCACAACATACAGAAACGATTATCCGAATCATTCCGGCGATCGATTCTCGTGAGGCCGACCATATGGGGGGTCCCATATGTCCCTCTGAATGCTGACAACACCGTAGCTGTGAGTTCAGTCGGGTGTCGCAGAACAAAAGGGAGGGGAAGGTTGATTTGAATGAGACGATTCGGGTCGGGCTTGAAGGGATTTACAGCAGCGGAACCAAAATCAGCCTTCCGTTGTATGCATGCTAATACAGATGATATGGTACACGAGGGATTTACAATGCGAACACGAGACTAGTCTGAACCGAGGGGCACTCGCAGACACTGTGGACGCATTTAAAAGGATGCCAGGAGAACTTTGTACTTGCAGGTCGTCCTGCATCTGTCGTTGAGATGCGGGGACGGGGAGGAAACAACTCTTGAGCTTCAGGCTCAGTATATGACAGTTCATATTCGAACCCCTTTTTCTCGATTAGGTCCATCCGCAGAGGCAACCTTGACTCGACCCTTACCATGATTGACTACCACCTTGTGTGCCACGGTAGCTGGCGCCTCTCGACTGACCGACTCGAACCGCATTATGTGTTTACCAACGTCAAATGGGTTTCCCTGCCCGATGGCACTCCTACCGCTTTCCGGTAATTGTCATGCCTGAGTAGGTTCGGGCGCGTCTCAGTTCCCATGCTACACCTTCGCGCAGATCCACCGAAACGGTTACTAGTATGGGCGTCCTTCGGAACGCGGATTAGCATTTGAGCCACTGTAGAAAGGTCGCAACTTTCCGCTGCCGACAAATCTTAGCGTTCGGTCGAATGTGAATGTCCATGCTACTTTAAAGCGTCCAATCTCGAGCGTGTTCCGAATGTTTGCAAAGGAGGGTTCACAACAAAGGATCGTGATATTAGTAACGAGCGTCAGGTGTTTCACAGTTCCGGACGAGAAACCCAGAATCAAATGCATGAGTTTGAGAGGACAAACATTGATCCGATATTCGAGTAAGAGTAGTAAAGGCGATGCGGCCAGGCATTGCCGACCGTGACATCCCATGCGGTGTAGACGTTCTGTAGGAAGACATCTCCGAAAACTGATAACTCTTGCCTCGTGGTCATCTATGTGAGAGAGAAATCTGTAAATCCAACTCACCATCAGCCAGACTCGGATCCGCCGCCGCACCAGCGACGCAAGTACTAGAGTCCGGGGAGACAGGTGCGAGAATGAACGACGCAAGGGAAATGCTGACTGTCAATTCCACAATAACAGTCAACAGAGATGAAAGTGGTGCAGTTGCAAGGGACTGAGATACCGAAGATAAACACGTATCAGACCACTAGAGACGCCAGGACCAATCCTCGGCGCCGACTGCGCATGATTCAATTTGAAAAGGTTTGCAATCTTGGCTGGGTCACCGATAATAGGCCGCTTTCCAGAAGCCCTAGTTAACAGAGGTCGCATCAGCATCTAGAGGGGATCAATGCATTCGGGACATCGCAGACCTCTATGATCAAAAGGACCCGGCCTGAGGTGAAGTCGCCAGTATAAAGACGGCGGTTTGTTGGACCAAGGCAGAGTTCAGAACCAGAAGCAGCAAACTTGAAACGAAGACCTGAGAAGTCATGGCACCCTCAGAGATGAGAGTCTGGAATAGCGGGAGTGCGGTAAAATTCGGACTGGAAGCCCATTCCCATCGTTCCGTCAGCCGGGAATTTGTCGCTTGCAAAGCCCGAAGAATACCAGTCGCGGCTCCCAGTGTCAGCGAGTTAGCCTGATGCGGCACGTCAGCGCGAAAAAAATAAGAGAAGGTTGGTCCATCATCCAGTCAGACCGGAATAAGAAACGAGTAATCTGGCACTGGCTACGGCCCAACGACAGGGGGAAATGATTTGAAGGGCCCGTGAGGAATCCTGCTTCCGTCTGTTGGGATAGACATCCGAGTTGTTACGTCAATACTGCTGCTGGGCGGTTTACAAATTGTCGAGAGCACTTACAGTGGCAAATGAAATCAGTCAAGGAATAGACCCATATTTGCGTGAGGGGGATTGTGGCCGCGCCCAAGATAGGCGACCACCTGGTAGCCGCGGCGTCGACTTGTGACTGGTCCGAGTCGTCCTCAGTTACGACGATTAGAAGGCAAGAAAAAAACAGTAGTTACTTCACTGGCATGACGTGGCGTTGGTAAAAGCTACTCAAAAGAGGAGCGCGCCGAGACCCTTAACTTGAAGTTACAGAAACTCTAGCACATGCAGAGAAGATTGTAAGAATTTATTCCTCTGCGGCCGTCCATGTGGAGATGCTAGCGAAGTCATAGCTGTGACTTCTACTGTTGGCATCGGGTGTCGTTTCTCTCTTCATCCTGCTACGTGTGTCACGCTAAGTGCCTGTACACAAGAGACGGCCAACCAATCAACATAGTTGCCGGTGAGGACTGACAAGACAGCTTCTGCTTACGTTTGTGGCTGGTACCAGGTCTAACAGTTGAGGATCGGCGAAATATAAGGCCACAATCGGACTCACGAAATGTCATGTTACGGATATCCATTCAGTGAGGGAGTCAGGCCGGTGGATATCAGTATGCTTCTGCACATGTTAATAGTGTCTGCTCCAGCATTCTTCCCGACGAATATATCATTTGCGGGGTTTGGGTTCCTCCTCTGGTCGGTACCCTTCAAGTTCAGGCTGTTTCCGAAGCCGAGGTCTTCCTGGCTGCCAAGGCCTTCCTAGATACGTCCTCGACCTCTTCAGTCGCGTCGAGAATGCTTTTATGCGGTTCAAGATATGTACTACTACCACCGTCCCACCGATTCCAGTCATGATACAGAAAGCGTGCTAAATACAGACAGTATGGTACACGAGAAATTCAATGCGGATATAAGCCAGTCAGAGGCGAAGAGCGCTCATCGACTCTGTAGACATTTATAGGGAGGTTAGGAGACTTTGCACCCATGGATTGTCTTGTATCTTTTGTTGATATGCAGAGAAACAACTTCTGAGTTCAGCCAATTGAGCTTCAGGGGTGAGATCGTCTGCCATGACGACATCCTCATCGTCAACGGCAGACGGTACCCCTGAAACCCAGGACTTCAACAACTCTTCGATGATCTGGACACCACTCTCGATGACTTCTGGAGAGAACTGTGATTCTTGCGAAGGCGCCTGCTCTGAAAGGAACGCCGATGAAACCACGGAAACGGGTTGGGATTGGGATCACACTTACCAGTTCCAAAGTCCTCTAATTCTTCTGCCTTGCGTTTAGCGAGCTATGATCAAGTCAGATCCTAGATCATCCACCGAGGAAGAAGGCGTTACCCGAACAACAGGCTCCGGAAAGTTTGCCATTCTGGCGACATGGATGCCAAAGCTTTGGTCAGAGACGCCTATAATCTTGTCAGTTTCGGCCTCAGGGTTGGGTTGGCCTCGGGGATACAGGGACTCACCAGGCTCTACTTTGTAGAGTAATGTAATGTCACGTTCCTTGGACTGGGTGTCCGAGTCCGAAACGTGGGCAACAACGTGCAGATTTTTGACGTGGGTGAGCTCGTGATCCAGCGCTGTGAGCTCATGAAAATGTGTGGCGAATAAACAGAATGCGTGAATCTCTGATGCGATTTTCCTATACACAATCAGTACAAGCGAAGCCTATCAACATGTGAGGGACATACTCAGATATAGCCCAGGCTAGTCCAAACCCATCATAGGTGGAAGTCCCTGAAATGTAGCGGTAAGCGGAGAAATCATGTCGCTCGATAGCTGTAACGAACCCCTTCCAAGCTCATCAATGATAATGAGTGAGTCTTTCGTGGCAGACTGGTGTTTTACGTTATACAAGCCACGTCAGTTTCAAGCAAGAGCGAACCGACCTTAAGAATTGTCGCCGTCTCTAACATCTCAGCCATGAAGGTTGAAATACCCTTCAATTGGCTGTCACCCGCTCCCACTCGGCAAAGAATTGAGTCAAAGATAGGCAATTGAGCCATCGAACAAGGCACGAATGAGCCGATCTGCGTCATGAGCGCAATAGCTCCAACCTAAACCAAAGCATGAGTCCTCTGAGCATGACAGCTAGTGTGTATGCAACGTACCTGGCGAATATAAGTGCTCTTTCCACCCATATTTGGACCAGCTAGTAGGATAGGTCAGAGAAGCACGAATACCAAGGTCTGAGACGAACTGATGATCTGGAATTCGGATTTATCTGCCAAAATAAGGTGACATGCATTTTTTTCAGTAGGATAGCTGGATTGAGAGAACGTACCTTTGACCATCTCCACGTCATTCGGAATGAAGCTAATATCGTCCTGTACTTCGAGACAGGGGTGTCGCGCATCTTTGAGGATAAGGTCTCCGGTACCTGCAGATATTATTCCTGCGATCGGCAAATCTGAGGATGATCGACTACGGACTTTTCTCAACGATGGTAGGCTTGACATATGCTTCAGGAGCATTGACAGCGACATGGGCGAAACTACAAGAGCCGAGCTATCAAAGAGTCGACTAAGAGACAACTGGACCGACCTCAAAATGACGTCTAGGTGTGCCAGAACACCGTTTAACGACTCCAGCACGGGGGTATACGTCGCTGCAAGGACTTCGGTTTTTGGGCTGTGCGAAAAGAAAAAAAAAGGGACACAAACACGCAATTGATACAACCTCCTTGACCAGTCCACTCTGGGTACGTGAATAGGCCTCCGTTGCCTCTTGGTACTCCATGGCGAAGTTTTTCAACTTAGTCGTCGTGAAGTACACGCCGGATTTGACAGTACCGAGTTCGATGTATTTACGCTTGTTGCTGATAGCTCGGGAGTCCTAATAGTCATTGAGCAACGTCGGAGTACCCCAAGAACATGGTTATACATTTTTCGTCAGCCGGAAACAATACCCGTAAGTCGCCGAATTTTCCAGGTGTAGCTTCTTGTCGAGCTCGAGATTGAGGTCGTTTGCCACATCACGATGCTCCTCATCCAGCCCGTCTCGCGCTGCGCTGATCCGATCGGCCAGCTTGCGCAAACGTGGGTCGTAGTCTGGCCGTATGGCATAATTGTGCCTTTCAAGTTCAGAGAGATCGAGCGTTTGCTCGACCATCTCAGCATACTTATCGAGATTAGCGGCATACTCCTCGAGGTGAATCAGATAGGTCTCCTTGATAAGCTCACTGCCACGTTCGGTTTTCGCATCAACGTGCTTTAACGCTTCAATGAGACCGGTTAGCTAGAGAAAGAAGGGTCTCAACACAAGCTGGACGCTCCCAAGAATTCAAAGGCGTTACCTTCAGAACTGCCTGATAAACCCGTACAACGTCTTCAAGGGATGCGACTGACTTTTGGAATCGCTTGCTTATACGATTCATGTCAGGCATGAGCTTCATGAAGTCATCCTATTGCAACCATTTCAGCGCGTCATTGAGTCAAGCAGTCAAGTTCTTGCCAACCTGAAGCGTCCTACGTGCGTTTGAGTCTTCCACAAACGTCTCAACTAAGTCTTGCCGTTTCACTTCACCGCAACAAGCATAACTGAGTCAATAATCGTGAAGATGAGCCTAGACCGAAAACTTACGGATCTCATGACGATTGACCAATGGCTGCTTCAACCAGCTTCCTAGCATTCGCGACCCTTGAGCAGTTTTACATTTGTTTAACAGTCCGAACAAAGTCGTGTTCTTCGTTCCGGAAGCCTTTCAAACAAGAGCATGAATGACGAGCATAGCCTCCGGAAGGCGAGGCTTACGTTTCCACTGTCCATGAGGTTCAATGCGCGCAGTGCACTAGCATCCAAGCGCATATATTGCCCAAGATCGTGTGTGCGGATAGTCCAGGCACCGTGATTGGATGAATCAGACAGGAGACTAAGGTACGTGATCAGCGCCGCGACAGCAGAGGGAGCGGTGGGTAGGCTAAGTTGTGCTATTAGAAGAGTTGAGTTAGCATCTCATAGGCAGACACCAGTGTTACGCACAGATCGTGGAGGGACCTTCAGTTCCTGATGCCGCAGGTGCCAGTAACCGCGTGAGATCATCCTCGATCGTTTTTGCTACAAATTCGCCTAAATCGGTCGGGTTGGTAAGTGTGACGTTGAGTGCGCAAACGGACGTACTGGGTTTCCGTTCAGTGATGACGATACCACATCTATCGAGGACGTCTTTCAACTTTTTGAGATCAAAATCACGATCCGTTGTGCCCGAGACGGTGCCCGTTGGCACGATCGCTTCCTTGATTCCTAGTTGGATGGCAAGCGTCTGAAGGGCACGAGCACTTAGCCTCCGCCAGTATACGAGACGCATAACAGCATACCTCAGTGTTAGAAAACGCGTCATTATCCACAAAGTCCGCTACGCCGAACTGACGCAAGCTGGTGTCTGCAAATGCAATGCCGACAGTCCTGGTCTTCGCTTTACCAGCAGATCCGGGAACCGTAGGCGTGGTCGCCAGTTTCACTGCCATGATGACCGGTGGCGATAGTATGTCATTATTGACGAAGAGCAGGTCCTCCACAGCTTGGAGATTCCCGGGCGATGCCTTGGAACGTCCTTTAGTTGAAGCGAGAGGGGGGAAATGCTGTGTCATACTTCCTTGTCTAATTTAAATTTTGAAACCTTCTTTCCATGGCCAGCCTCAGGTATCCATATTTCCACCTTCAGTTGCCTGCTCGTCAACGCCTCTCTGAGAAAAGAGGTCGCAACTGTTGGCCTGAGCGTGACACTCGGTAGGCCAGCTGTCTTGCCACCGGACCCGAGATATTTGAGGACAGACTTGGTGTGATATACATGCTGGGCGACATAGAGCGCATCTGCTCCATGGGCGCTGTAGAAATCTTCGTTGCTGGCTTTCCTGAAGAAAAGTCTGATGGTGCCATTAGTGTCCGGAGACTTGGGGAGAAGCTTGTTAAAGAACGAAATGAAACCCGGGTCGAGGGATTCTGATTTCTCGATGAGCACAAAGACATAGAAACGAATAGAAACACGAGCACCTGTCTCATCATCTTTTTCTTTACCATACATTAAAGACATGGCGGTCTATCGTGGCGCGCGTGATGTCAGCTGGCCTGAGTTGGACGCGACGCGTCTCTTATGTAATTAGAACCGGAGTTCGCCGGAGTTTACGAAGCTGCCACTCTTGCCCTTGTCCCTTACGCGGTTCATAGATGAAAGTGCAATTCTACAGTTTTTAGTTTTTCATGAACCTCTTTTGTTGCACTCTCGTGTACAGAAGCCACGTTGTCCCTCCCGTGGCCTCTGAAGGATTGTGGTGCAAAAACGAATGGTCTTCTTGTACTTATCTACGTTTGCTTCGATACCGACCACTTGGGTGTAGAAGCTCGGAAAGGAGTCCATACTCCCAGAACCTGGGTCGAAGGTCCGTATATATTCCTAGACTTTCTGTTGCCAAAGTCAGGGTGTGCAGTATTAGTCTCTGCTTCGCTCCTTTAAGACGATCCACCTGTCCATTTTATCCTGTAATCAATGCATCATATGCATCATAGCTTGAAGCCCACAGGGCTTGTTTACAGCCCGAACATCACGGGCAGTGGCATGCGTCGACAGAGGAGCCAAACACGCATGGTAAGTGCAAAGACAAAAGATCTCCTGCAATATGTTCGGACCAGTGTTTCTGTAACCTGTTTGTGTTCCCCCCCCGCCAGTCTATGCCAGGCGGGCGCCAGGAGCAATTGTTAGGAACAATTCTTGTATCTGTTCGTACCCATGCGAAACACCTCTTTGGTCTATCTTATAAATGACATCATTATGAACTCAACCTCGTAGATTTTACTCGCTTCTCCCTCACTGTCTCCTGTTCTCTCCCCGCCGAGGACAATCAATACCATCAAATTCATAGGTCAATGGCGCAATCTTCTCTTCGCTTGACCGTCATACATGATGACCAAACCTTTGCACCCCAGCCTATAGGTTCGCGAGCATTCCATCATAAATCAGAACGATGCGCAGCCGTTTTTCAGTTGGTGACAACCTTTATTGGTAAAATGCCAGCATGCTTGCTTTGATCGCACTCCTTTCGAAGTCGACTTGATGCCCGTTCGTTGTTCTTCTCGTGATTATTTTCCAAGTAGTGTGGACAGTGGAGATTCGACTTTGCGTGGTCACACTGAGGAAATGGCAAAAACGTTGCACAGAAAAGGCAAGGCGGACATAAAGTCAAGTTAAAGATTGACTATCCAGCCGAGAACAACCTGCGAATCATACTTGGCGTTTCTGCACGCCATCAAACTGGAAGTCAGGTCATTTGCGACTCGGACGCGCAAAATTGATACCCCGTCCATAATGATGGTCAACGTCAAGGACCGCAGGAGGGCGGGCTACAGTCGGCGAACCGTGGCGTGATGGTCGTCAAGAAGCGCACGATCTCGTCCCCCGTCAGCGGCTGTCTGCACATCATGAGCGAACGAGCAACGGTGGTCGATGTGCCAAAGTGGCAGTCCTACTTCTCTGCCACAGAGACGAGCAGCGGCACCGGTCGCCGGTCCTGCCGTAATGATGAGCAGTAGATCTCGCAGATCGCTCGCTCCCGCATTGTGACATTGTAACTCATCTGAAGCAGGGAAGGGTTATGACGCATCCTTGACCATCCGAACACACCTGCAACGTCGGTACGTGTTCGGAGAGGCGAAGAGAAGGGACGCCGCCGGGCATGGTGAATTCACATATCTTTTGTAAAGGTGCCGTGATAGAACCTCGGACTGGAGTCGGACGTTCAGCTATACGGAGAGGTAGATCAGCTTCATATTCGAGTCGGGGGCTTCCTTCGCCGTTCAACCGGCACCAGCTTCGCACAAAACCGAGAATAAGGGGCTGGCGACGAGAGTGCTCTCGATCGGGAGGAAACCGGCGGTAAATACGGAAAAATATGGTTCTCGACCTATATTCAAGTGCCACGAGCCAACGATTAATGGACTTAGAGGGTGTTTGCCACAAAACCAAGAACACCGGCATTTTGTCGATCAACTCTATGGCAGAGAGTGGCTTCAACTGAGGTAGAGACGTCCCTCGGCTAATGCTAAGGGCAAGCCAGCGGTCGCTGAGCACTCATTAGGGTCGGGCCTTGAAGCGGAGGATCCATCATGCATCATGATCTGGAGCTGAAGGTCCATTAATATTATCGCGCTGGGAAAATGGGTGCTGTCGCAGTTGCTTAGCACCGTCTGTTAAGAGGCTGCATTATATTACAGCCTTGTCGTACCTGATGTCAGTTGAGAACATTTACACAACATGGAAAATGGTGTGAACATCGTTTCCTGGGGGATATGTCTGTCATGGGTCGGTGGTGGGAATGCCACGGCACCAATCCAAAATATATTAGGAGGGCATGTGTACACTGGCGTAACCGTTCCGCTCACTTGGAAACAATAAGTTCAAGTCATTCAGCTAAACTGGGGCCTGCTATCTACAGTGGACTGGTGATGTGTCAGTACAATGGAAGGGTAGCAATGACTCGACAAGTAATGTTGGCTCGCATGAGTTGTATGCGAGAGTTCGAGGAAAAGCAGGATCTATTAAGGACACGTGTCACCTTCTCAACGATGACGATGCACGTTTCTGCTCCAGCCCTGACTAGGCCTGACTACGCAAACACCGATAGTGAATGACTCACTGCCAGCCTGAGCGCCAGCAGCGCCGAAGACGACGAGCCAAGGGCCGCACTCAGGCTCACGGTGTCGAAGCACAGCGATAAGGCGATGTTGCCTAATTAGTAGCGTTCAGCCGTCGGGATCAAACCGGAAGTGAAAAAGTGATAGGAAATCCTGTCCTTCAATAAAACTCCCGTTGATCCATGGAAACCGTCGTTGGTGGTTCCGTACACTGCCAATCTCAACTAACAGGAACGCTTCCCTTCAGATAGATCCACACTGAACGTTCACAGATCCTGTGAGTTCTCGTGCAACGTAGCTTTCTGGAAGGTAAATCGAAGGGCCATCAAATGACGGCGCTCAGCGCTCGAAATGAGTGTCATTTCTCATCGTCGTGATTCTGCAGCAGTACGCCCGAGGCGATGGCCGTTTAAAGGCGTTGTTTTATTTTCCTTCTATCGGTTTCACATATGGTTCCCGTCTGCCCCACGCCACGGGAGCATGCCCCCACACCACCGAATCGAACCTTATCTGGCTCTTCAATTGAATTCAATGGACTGGCGTACGTATTGCATGATGAATCCTAAACATATCGACATATGTATGGGAATTGAACGGGAGGAACCGAAGAGAGGCTTGCGTGGGATGCATGATGAAATTTGTTGAATGCTATTCACGTTTGGACCCCACTCGTTCGGAATTTTTTTCACTCAGTGCTTATTTGATACTACCTTCTGTTTCACTATGGCTTCCTTCACGCACCTAACCGTTCTGAGATTTCTTGCAGGAAAGGGACCAGAAATTGGACGACACATGGAAAGTGCGGCCATCGGCAGATTAGTTCCTAAAAGGCGTTAGCGCTGGCACGATCGTCCAGGCACTCAGTCAGCCGCCGCGGTCACGGTATTACGTTCAAGTCGCTTGCTAATGTTCAGCACGTCTGACGGTTGTCCTTGGCCGTCTGGCCGTAAGACAAACCATGGGAACCACCTTGCGTCCTGCATGCTTCTCCTCTCCGTCGGCGCCAATTCATTTCAGGGTTTCTGATTGAATTTCTCAGATTTAGTGTCCCTGTGTCCAACGGACCCTGCTTCGGGAACTTACCATCTCCCACCCCACCTGTTATAGGCAAACGAAAAAATATTGCGGCGATGAGTGCTTCCGTTCGTCAATTAAGGTATGCAGTCCAGGGGTCACCCCTCCTGAGAAGGCCCTGACTGCTGATAAAACCACCTGGGTACCATGGCTTCCTCTCACTGCCACTGGCATTCGGGCCCCGCACTGCTCTGATACCCCCCACTTTCCCTTCCGCGATGCTGCCCGACAGTTCTATTCTTTCTGTCCCTTCGCTGATCTCAACAGTCTCTGTCCAACATGCCCTTCTTGCTGTCGTCGCTGCTGTCTTGACCTGGGGTTGCCTTTCTGCTCTCTATAACGTCTATCTTCATCCCCTGGCACGCTTCCCTGGCCCAAAGCTGGCTGCTGCGTCGAAATACTGGTTGTTTTATCAAGAATTTGTCAGGGGAGTGTCCCTCTCTGACATACGGGACGAACTCCACTCTCAGTACGGTGAGCCCATCCTTGTTCTCCAAGCTATCGCCACTCTTCGCCATTCCTCGCCATCGTCTGCGCCGTCCCCCGAATTGGTATGGTACTTACGGTGTACTTCCAATTATAGGTGACATCATTCGTCTGCAGCCCAATTTGGTACGTGTGCCGAACGTCGCTCTCACTGGCACCGGGGTTTCATCATTTTAACACTGTGGGGGACGGACAGTTGCATTTTGCCAACCCGCATGCGTATAATGAGATCTACAATTTGAAGAACAAGTGGGATAAGGACGCCGCTGTGTACGGCGCATTCGACATGGACCAGTCCTCGGCGTGTTTCATCAAATACGAAGACGCGAAGCCACGACGGGATGTGCTCAGCCCGATGTTCTCCCGATCATCGATTCTCAAGATGCAGAGCTTGATACAGGAACGGGTTAGCCCTTCTAGCTGTCTCACCGCGTCACCGATCTCACGTCGATTTTTGGACAGGTCGACGTGCTCTGCGATGCCCTCACAGAGCAATGCGCTAGGGGCAAATCTAGCAATCTTTACCTTGGCTTTCGTTGCTTCGCGACTGACGTCCTCATGCTCTTCTGCTATAACAAGTCGCTCGAGGCCACCAGAGCTCGAGATTTTGAAGCAGAAATCGTCGTCGGACTCGAGTCGATGCTTCCCATACTGAGCCTCTGCAAGTACTCGAGCTTCCTCGTCAGACTCCTACACTACTTCCCTGCCTGGCTTGCGAAGAACTCGGGTTCACCCGTTCTGTCCGCGCTTTTCCGCTTGCGTGAGGTCCGTTCATTTGCCCAGCCTCCTTCTTCTCTATACGCCGGTGGCGTGTCACATCTCACGGGTTTCCGGCGCCGCTGATCTATATGATTTTGAACCTCCACAGCTTCTAGCCGCGCAGGTCGATGCCATCCTGCGCGACCCCACACAGCTAACTCTAACCCCCCATCAAATCATCTATCACGCGCTCCTCTCGCCGGAGGCTAACAAGGGTCGCCCACTACCGTCCCGTCAGAGCCTCTTGGATGAAGCCTTCATTCTTCTCGGGGCGGGCGCAGATTCCACGGGCGTCGTGCTCACGGTCGTAGCATATTATGTCTTGCAAAACCCGCAAGTGCGTCAACGTCTCGAGGCAGAGTTACGTGAGGCGTGGCCGGTGCTGGAAGAGATCCCCCGATATGAGGTATTAGAAAAGCTGCCTTATCTGGTACGTACGGATGATCTTTCAAACGGAGCACCGGAGAATAAATCTTTCCGACTTATCGTCCCTTATCGTCCGTTGTTGCACATGTACCCGTAGGCCGCTGTCACAAAGGAAGGCCTCCGAATGTTCCCTGGCATCATCGGACACCCACGTGTTGTACCTCGCCAAGGCGCTGTCATATCAGGCACGTTCATCCCTGGCGGTGTAAGTGCTTACCCCTTCTGTCGACCTCTCCTTTTCCCATGCCTGTCTACTATTTCCTTCGTCGCACTGACCTGACCCTTCTTACTGGCGCGCTGCAGACGGTTGTGGGCCAGAGTTTCTGCTATGTGCATCGGTCTCCGCTCATGTACGAACGCCCAGAAGAGTTCTCGCCTGAGCGGTGGCTGGGGCCTGAGGCAAAGTCATGCGAATCAGCGTTGAGCGCGTTCTCAAAGGGCCCTCGGAGCTGTTTCGGCGTGAACTTGGCGTATGCTGAGATACATATGGGGATAGCGAACATCTTTCGGCGATTCGAGCTCACGTTAGACGAGGCAAGGTGTGTCTTTGGAAAAATTTCGTTGGCATCCATCAATACGTTTCTGATGTTGGTCGGTTTGCCCTGGTCAGGCCCGCAAGTTTGGCGATTAAGGAGCACTTTGTGCCACTCTTCATCGGAGAGCACTTGCACGCGTATTGCAAACCAGTAAAGGACTGAATCAAGTAGCAGAAGGGTTGGGCAAGTGAATTTACGACCTTGTGTTTTGTATTCGGGCAATGGGTTATTTGTGGTAGATCATGTACTCGATATTTCTTAACGATTTCCATGATATGTTTCTTTTTTCCGCGTGCAACTATAAACAGCAAATGGACAAAGCTATGGTAGACTGTGGGCTAGGTGAATTTTGTCAGGGAAGCGTTAGAAATCAACAAAATGGTGAAGGACTCGATGACCTGCGAAACACTCCCCAATTTGGCATGGTCAGAAACACACGGAAATATGCACAACTAAACTATAAACGACGAGAGCAAAGGGTGTCGCGAGGATGCAGGAAAATAGCTATAATATGAACAACGCATGTGGATTCGTGAGAGGTCGTAACGAGGTCGTCAATATTCGTGGATGCGAGACTTGTACAGCAAGGGCACGCAGAAATAGACGTGCGCAACAGGCGGAAGAGGCAACGGGGAGCAGGAGAGGGAGGGAACGCGTTGGGCATAGATGGGATGGGTGTCATGACTCGAGAGCAATGCTCTCGCTCTGACCGTGTCGTGGGTGTCCAAGGATACAGCGGAAGGTGGACGAGCGGCGCACAAGCACGATCGAGTCATCCTGCGACCGTGTGAAAAACTCGTCATCGCCTTCATACGGTGACGAGCTCGAGTTGATCTATTATCCATACAGCACCGCAACGAAAATGCGACGCGACGCGAGATCAAAAGATAAAGCAAGCAAGGTCAGAGCAACGTATAACGTCGATATTGGGGGGAAAGAGGAACAGGAACGAACCCATTGTCCCAAGAGTTCTTCTAATCGAGTCGCTTCTTCCGCCGTAAAGTGCACGTCGGTGCCCTTTTCGGCGTGTAGTCTTAAGAGCTCGCTGAGGGTGCGTTTCCCTGAGCGGCCGCTGCGAGGCGTCAACGATGGTGCGTCCGATGTGTCTGGTGCGGGAGCGTCGCCAGCGCCGCACCCGCCTTGGGAGGGAAATACAACACGACTTGGAGTAGGGGCGGCCGTGTTGGAGGTTGTGGTCGTTTCTGGATGGTCCCAATCTTCTGGGGGCTGAGAGGAATGGCGGGATATCGAGTTTGTCATGGTCGTGGGTGAGGCCAGAAAGGGAGGGGTGAGAATCAAACGAGGGTGGGAATATAAACTTCCGTTGATCGCCGCTTTTTTTCCATTTTTCCATTGTCATTTCGTTTCCCACGCACGTGTTCAGGCACTGCCATTGCACTTCCAAAAATAAATTAAAATCAACTGTCTTGGCTCGGAGCCCAGGCTCGTCCTCGACGTACAGTAGCATTAGTAAATAATGTCAAAGACCAAGTCAGATATAGGAAAAGGAAAGCCATGTGTCCAAGAGAATTTCAACTCGAGAGAATGTGCGGTGTTCAGACACGCACGGCATCCATCTTGCGCCTTGCTACAACAGCGCTGCAGCACAGACCATCACAGCAGCGCTCACAAAACCGCCCAGAAGGCTGCCTGGCGCGACCACGGCGACTGCATCGTTCGTGCTCGAAGCGGACTGGGACGTGGATGCGTTGTTCCCGGATGACGAATGATTTGACTTCAATATTCCAGTGGGTGAAGAACCAGCACCGGTCAATGTTGGCGTAGTGTTGGTCGTCGGTGGTGCGGCGTTTGCAAGGTTCGCAACCTTGCTCCAGCTAGCTGCCGCATTTGCGCTCGTGTCGTTATTGTTAAACGGCAAATACCATACGGCGCCGGTGCTATCCAACTGAACCAGTGAGGTGAGGCCTGCAAAGTACGTCGCATCCGGGTCCTTCGAGCTTGGCCCTGCGAGTTTTTGGGTCGTATTGGTCTGCACGTTCGACACGTAAGTCGCAGAACAATCATCTGGGACGAATGCGAATTGTTCTTGCACCTGGTGCAGAGATGATGTGATGAAAATGAATACAATGAATACAACAAGCGGTGCCGCGTACCCCTTCGTTTTGGAAGAATGACACGGCCTTGCCATGGGTCGCAGGGATGGTCCCACCACCAGATACTGGGAAGGGCTGTGCCTCAGGCTGGAAGTAGTTAACTATTACGAAACGACCACGTTAACGGCGACCCATCGCCGCAAGGGGATGACCCGGAGCTCACAGTGAATTACAAAGATATCCACGCTGCCGGTGGTCTCGCCAGGAACATCGAGGAAGAATATGTGATTTTGAGCGAGAACCATCACGGGGTCATAATCGCTCGAATATGGCGCCTTTCCAACGTCGACCCATGGGAGTGATGTGCTGTTGGCAGACTTCTGGAGACCCATGTTCAGGCGGAATAACTCTCCTTGTGACAGCGCGTCTGCAAAGCCCCGTCAACGGCCCGTCGCATCATGCTGATCGAGGCAGGGTGAAAAACGTACAGAACTCGTTCGTGTCATGGTCGAGGATCGCGTTGAACGATGACGGGTCAAACGAGCCAGTCGTCACGGTCTGTGTGGACCACGATTTGGCTGTCGCGTCATAGATGTGTATGTCTGAGGGATTGGACTGGTCTCCGTTGGTCACGTAGATGGCATTCGTGTACTTGATTGAGACAACCGCGACAAAACGTCATTTCCCGGCGCGAGAAGGCAAGATGCAGGGAAATTACCTGTGACAGGAAGCAGGTGGTATTTGAACCATCAAATGGGCTAGTAAACAAAAAGTAGTCAGCATAATTAAATTATCCACTCTGAACAAGCCAAACTCACGGACGCCCAGAGGCGGTGATGTCAGTGGCGGTACCTGCAGATTGTCGGAAAAAGACGACTTGATTACGAAAAAGACGAGGAAAGAGCTAGTTCGTTGTAGACGCACCGCGAGCCCAAGTGCCTTGGGTGCCTGCGTTCCAGTCCTTGCCATCAAGGCCAAAGGCATGAAGATTCCAGTTGATGTCGAAAGCGGTGCACGGCGAGGCGCGCACGGAGGCGAAAGAGAAAAGGAAAAGAGTGACGATAGTGGGGAATAAGTGAGTGAACATGGGGTAGTTGGGGGATGAGAAGGAATGGGTTGAAAAAATGGGGGTGTTGCGGTTACCCACGCCTGCGAGGCATAGCCGAGGAAGGACATTAGACTACGCTGTCGACCAACTCCGCCTGGGGAGATAAAGTGTCCATACAACAACGAAATCGAAACGAAAACAACGAGTGCGTAGAAAGAATGCTATAGTGCCTCGATCTGTCTCCTCACTTCCTCCGCCCGCTCCTTGAACAGTCGAATCTTCATTTCCCCGTCTCGACTTAACAGCTCGTACTGCACCTCAATCTCGCGTCGGATCCACTGCTCGACGGTCATCATACGCTCCTCTTCCGTTAGTTGCGCACCATTCGTCCGCAAAGGCACTGGCTCGACCAACGTCTCGGTATCCGTATGACCGTCTACTTTGGTCGTCGACGTGGTAGAAGACATAGAGAGTAGCGACGATGACGCAGGCGGCGGCGTCGCAGGGCTCTCTTCGCGGCGAAAAGCAGGGGCGGCAGCGCGCTCGGGTGAACGAGACCGAGATCGAGGGGCAAACACGCCGCTGTCCACATCGACAGAAGACATCTTCTCTGGGAGAGCGGTTGCTTTTCGGGGAGGTGTGATGGGGACTGAAGCGACATCGGAATCAATCTCCATCAAATCATTTTGAAGGTCTCGGACGGCATCCGACGCCGCGTTGACTTCACCTTGGGTCATTAATAGCGTTGGAGAGCTGTTTGAGTCAGAAGTCGTCCGAGACTTGCCACGCTCGTGGTTTGATGTAGTGGCGCTGGTCGGTTTAAAGTCTTTCCCTTTATCCAAATTCTTCTCAGATGTTGCTGCGTCGAGACTCTCCAATGGAGCAGGTGTCCTCGCGTCCTGGCTGCGATCGAGTGAAGACAGTGACTCTGCCATCTGTCCGACCTCCTCTGGATCGCTGTCTGAGCCCTCATTGGTGTCCTCGATTGCCGCTGGCTTGGCTCGAGGTGCTTTCTTTTCCGGGAGCGACGGGCCTCCTGTCACATCGGCTTGCTCATCATCTGGTTTACGCATGTCGATTGGGGGTTTCGCTTTGGTCTTCTTCATCGCCGTGCGCACCTTCTTCGGTTTTATCTCTTCAGCGGACTCCTCCTGAGAGGATACACTCTCCACGACTCGGTAGTGTTTCCCTGTATGTCGCACGTCGCCCTCGCTGTCCACGTCCGGGGGACTCTCATCTCGCACGTCGAGGGCAGCTCTGCTTTTCTTCGGCAAACGGCGCTTTGGCTGCGGGACCTCCTCCTCAGTATCGGTAGCACGGTTCGGTCTTGTGTTTCGCGTGGCTCTCGGCACTTTGACGTCATGGACAACGTTTTCCTTTCCTTTTCCACGCTGCTTCGCTGGCAGTGCACCGCGGGGCATGTCATCTTCATCGGCCTCTTCGATCACCTCGATGAAACTCTTGCCCTTTCCTTTACCGGAAGACTTGCTAAGGTTGTGACCAAGAGTCGACCTGCGAACCTCGGTGCCGGTAGCGTCCTCTTCAACCTCTGAGGTTGGTTTTGCCCGAGATGAGCGTGTTGAGCGCCGAAGGGCATCAGATGAATCTTGTGCCTTGACCGTCGATGCCGTCGACGTCGTACGACTGCGCTGCGTCGGACGGGATGGCGGGGCCGTAGGTGCAGGTTGGGAATCATCATCGGAACGCGACGCGGAAGTCTCAGAAGCCGCTGATCGAAGTTGCCTTGAACCCGCGCGCGATTGGGGCCGGGCTGTTGAGCGTAATGAGGTCGTTCTTGATCTTGCCTTTGGGGCTGGAGCATCCTGGAAGAAAGGACACGAGAGCTTCGATCTTTTGACTCGCTTGCGATGCTCCTCCCTATGTGCAATCAGTACTGTACAAGTTGGGTCGACGACCCGAGCGCTTACAGAGGGTTGTCATCCTCGTCCCAGCCGTTGAGGGAGACATGGCAGTAGAGACACGTCCCTGTGTCATCGCCAGGTGTTTGTGGAGTGAATACAAATCCCGCCTTGGCCATCTACAAAAAAATGAAACAATCAGGATAATTCGACGGAAGGCAGGACATGCCTTGGTCGAGTGAGCACCGTGCCCTTTGACATGATCGTGTGGCCAGGTATCATTCAGCCTGAAAGTCGCCAACCGAGCCTTCTCCATTGACTTTCCGGCTGGTTGTCGGCTAGGATCTTTGGAGGCAAAACTATGAGACTATGGTCAGGCTGTAGTGAGCATACAGTGACACGGAGATACGCACCTTCCCTTGTGATCAAGATCCTCAGTTATCCCGCAACGTACGACAGCCCATGCACAGGTGTCTCGACACTTATCCCAATGGATCGCATGTGGGTCATCTTTCTCTTCCCATCCATCGAGACATTTCCCACAGAAGAAGCACTCGACATTATCACGAGCGTCCCAAGATGGGTTGAAGAAGAAACCAGCTTCGGTGAGGGAATGAGGAGTTGCGGTGAAGTGGGCAGGGTGGGGCCACTTGAGGGACACGGTACGCTTCGTAGAGGAGTGCTTTACGCGCCTGGACTTTGTGAAAGACTCGAGACGAGAGCCGACGGTCTCCATCTTGAGGTGGTGGTTACGTTGTTCGTTGAGTTTGTGACAAGACGCGACGAGTAACGTGACCTCGCCCGATGAGCGATGAGCGGACCACCACCACCACCACCACTCACCTACAGTAGAAAGAGGAGAGTGCGGACCCGTCATTCCTCAGATGACTCTGACGAGGAACGCAAGCGATCAAGGTCTCAACTTCACCTCTCCTCACCCCAGCACAAACCATCATCGGAAGGTACTCCTTCTCCTTCCGTTACTCCGTCGCTTCGCGCTCATATGTAAATGGGAAAACCGCTAAAACCAATGCCTGTACGGCCCTTTTCACGGCTGTACTCAGTCAATAATGGCTCCTCTATGTCGTCCCCGAACGATCCACGAGGTGTACGTAGTTCGCAAACGCGCAAGAGGGAAAGCAGCCCTACCAGCAACTCTGCACGTCAGTATTACTCGAAATCTACACCGAATTTCTGTGGGCTCAACCTCACTCAGAAAAGCAATCTAGATCACCCGCTCGTCCGTCTTCCCCATTGATCTCTGCATCCGGCACACCGTCGTCCAGATCCCCGGCAAACCAAACCTCTCGAACGCCCATCAAATCAACGACCTCGCTTCCTGGATTGTCCCCTCTTACACCTCTCTCCGCCACTCCGTTGAAGCGAACATCCACACATCCGATGGACTACGCATCCACGCCGACCAAGTCGAAACACTCGGTTGACCCTCTATCAGAATTGTTCGACTTCTTCTCACCAAACGGGACACGACGAGTCAACTCTCGCTCTCTGTCGAAGCCCAGCAAACCCATTACGAAGCGTATGCTTGGCCGAACGCGGACGGAGCCATCAATAGTCGATAACTCCTCCGTTGACCCCAGCTTTGATCCGCTAGCGTCGAAATCATCCAATGTGCCCGTAGGATTGCCGCCGTCCCCACAACCGAGCCATGCGGTTGATGTAACGGCTTCGGATTTCACGGCCTCCCAAATGCTGACCGTCCCCGAGGACCAGTCGCAATCTTCAGTTCCTGGACCATCCACAGCATCTAGTCAACGATCTGGCCTTCGTACTTACGCCGGGCGATCGCGTTCCTTCTTGGTCGAACTACCGACAGACAGTAATCCCGACAGCGGGGTTGACGCAGATGATCTAGGCTTAGAGATCCGTGAATCGTACCAGGATTTGCGTTTGCGGTGGGGAGTTGACAAGTCAGAGGATGATCCTCGCCCTGTGGCATCCCTGCGTTCATCATTAGAGCCCGAGAATAGCCGGAAGGGAAAAGGAAAAGCCAAAGATCGCCCCAAAGTTGTGCTTCCCTCGAATATGATGAACGATTTGAAGAGCATCACGGAACTGAGGAGCAAAGGCGAAAGCAGGCGGTTTATGGATGAGGTCGGGTATCTATTCGAAGGCACGGGTCGTAATGTCGGTGTTGGGGTACGGAGGGGCAGGTGAGCCTACCTTTTGACTTTGATTTAACATTCGTGAACTGACCACGCAACGTGCAGTGCGCTGGAGATAGTCACCAAACTTTGTGATGCCGATTTTGCCCGCCGTGCAAAGGCAACAGACTTTTGTAGTCGGGCTTGGGATGCATTGCGAGCATCTGGTGCCGGGGACGGTGACAAAGTCCTGGACGCTATCCTGGTGTTATTTGCGGCACTCGTGGCGCAATCGTCAAGCGAACTGACCGAACTGACGCAAAAGGATGATTTTGTTTCGGTCCTTTGGGACATACTGGCCACCCTAGGGGAAACAGATCCGTTGGAACTTGTGGGAAGTGGCGCGAATGAGGTGGAGTTGAAAAACGCTGGAATTGGGAAAGCCGAAAAGCTGACCGTGAGTTTTCCTACTAAACCGTCATTCTTTTTCCTGCCCTAACTCCCTCTCCAGTTGACCACTTTGCTATCTATCATTGAGAACAAGTCTGGGCTCATGTCGAATGAAGAGCGTCCTTCGCTTCGTCGACTCCTTTCGCAGGCTCTTGCCGCACTTTCCCCTTCTGTTCACCAACCTAGCCACTTAGAGGTTCTTAACTTGGCCCTCCTAGCGGGGTTATCCCAGCTTTTGTCTCGGCTCTCAGGATATGCATCTGGACTTCCGCTTCTCCCTGACTCGTTCGAGTTTACGCGTTTACCAGGTGCTCCACAATTCGACCACATCGCCAACTGTCTGGAGATCTTAGACTCCTTTCTTCTGGGCCGGTGGGCGACCGTCGAGGAGCAACCGCAACTCTACCATGACGTGATCAACGGAGTTGGTCAGGAAGATCTAGCAGAGCGAGCCATGGCGCTCTGTGCCGTCTGTAACATCATCCTTAGAAACAAAGAATTTGAAGATATGATTCAGATAGGTAATACGCTTGGACATACGTCTTCCTTATCTTTGCTCACGTCATCGTATTTCAGCCAACCGCTGCCTCGAGTCTGCGCTTCGCGTGTTGATCAATATCTCTCACGAAAATCCAACGTGGTGCAAGCTTCTGCTGCGTCAAAAATTCACAATTTCCGTCATTTCGTCACTTATTGCGACCTCACTGCATGCACCGTATGAGGTGATAGAAGAGTCAGGAGAACCGGGTGCACAGGCGTTTGACAGGCTATGCCTGGCATTGGGGCTTCTCACAAATCTAGTCCAGGTGGACGAAAGGTCCAAAGATTCATGCCGTGAGACAAGTGCGCACTGTTCCCCCATTTCCGCCTTTGTGCTCTTTATCTAAAGATCTTTTCAGAGCTCGACCCTTCTTGTCCGGCTCTCCGTCAGTGCGCGTTCGAGTGCAACTGCCCCAACGCCGTCAGTGTCCTAGAGTGCCTTGCGTCTGTCTACGAACGGCATCTTCGTATGGATGACGACGAACCTGGCACATATATCATACGTGGACATCTTGCGGTACTGTTCGGTCTGCTCATGCGCGGTTCCCCCGCCAACCAAGACATAATGCTGGATGTGTTGCCGGGCGCCGGTCTCAAGGGACTAATACAACACGCAAGAGAGTTTGTGGGGTTATATGCTGAGTTCATGGCACGGGTGGCTCGTGGGGAAAGACGTGGTGGTACAGAGGACATGGAGGACGACTCGCAAGAAAATGACGCTCAGATCCAGGTGAGAGATGGCGCCACGCAGGCCGTGACGCAAGAGATCATCAGGTTTCTGGAAGGCTTAATGGATGCATGATGCATGATATCTCGACACCGTGTTATTTATTCTGTTGTCATAATACTATCCATAAGACTAATACAACTCTCCGTTCTGTGTCCGTGCGCAACGGCCTATGATTGCTCTCCGCCTTCCTGCAGTTCTAATTGGGCAGCCTTCATGGCGGAGAATAACCCGTGTTGCTCTCCGAGGCCGTATGAGATGGTCATGCGCTGGAAAATGGAGGGTCCCGTGGGCTCATCAAGCTCTAACTATCAGCGAGAGAAAAGGTGAACGATAAGTAAGGTCTGTGGACAGTCACGTACCAATGAGACAACATCATCGAGGAGATGCGCCTGACCAACGGTCATTCCCGTAAGACCAGTATGATTGGCATTCACGATGTGGACGTGAAAGTGATCTGTAGTTGACAGGCGTGAATTCGAGGTCGCGAGGTGGGAAGACGTGACTTACAATAGCTTGGCTGATAATGGATGAAGAGACGCAGTTCTGCGGCCTCTAAGTCCCAATGACTCTTGACGACGTTGGCAGCTTCGCGCTGGATAGAGCGCAGGAGGGGGAGGTGTGAGCGGTTGAGGTCTCGCAGGCTCTTGAGTTTGGGGAGGAGTGTCAGGGCGACGAGGTATAGGGACGAGAGGCTGACAAGATCCCACTTCATGTCTGGTAAGATGAGGAAGCCAAAGGGGTCCGCGGAGGGTGGAGAGCGAAAGAGTATCTTCTCAGCTTCCGCTCGACCCGAGATGATTTCTTCTATCCTGTAGGAAGGTGCGTGAGCCTGTGAACGATGGATGATGGCGCGAGCGAGCGATGGAAGGCAGAAACCGAACCATTGGGTGCGCGACGTTGGGAAGGCGTCTATGTACGGCTTTACGATGCGTTCGTACAGCGCGGGAGTTTCACGCACGATATGGACATGCTGCTTGGAGTACTGTACTTGGGGAAGCGTTTCACATCCCGGTTTCGGACTATAGGGACGGGAGTGGGATCACCTTGCGAATGTGCACGTCCGTGGCCGGATAGATGACATTGATTTTGACGTCTGGTCTGTCCTCGGAATGGCTCAGCCAACCTAACATCCACGCATACTGGGAGAAAAAAAAAAAAGGGGGGGGGGGGGGCAAGGAGGTCAGTCAGAGCGGGGGTAAAAAGGACTGGGAGGAGAACTGACGATGTCAGTGTTTTCAACGAGCTTGGTTGTTGTTATTAAGCCATCCGAGAACGAGGGAAGCGCTGTCTTTTCGATACGGACTATGGCAGTTTTCGTTTGATCATCTGAAGTTTTGGAGGATGAGGACCTCAAGGTTCCCAGCAAGGCAACGCTGTGGGTAGCAGGGTCTGGATGTGTTCAGTCCAGCGGGCAAGTGTTGAGGGTTGGGGATTCACCCTCATTCAAGACTCGGTCAAAGACGAAGCGGTCGAGTTGAAAGTCCATCTGATCTCTCTCACAAGCGCCCCGCCTTTCACATACAGCGACCTCCACCTCTGCATCGGTTGGTGGCCTCGCAAACCCTCTAGAAATTCCATTACTCGCAAAATTACGTGCGCTATGCTCGCATAGTCGCTATATCAATCCATTAATCCATCACCGCACAACGCGGTCGTTGCGTGTCCTCTCTCCCATCGCGCGATCTGCTAGTACAAAAAATATGAACTGGTCGACCTCCATTTATACCGTACTTTCTTCTGACACGGAGCCATCCGTCGTAATTACCTTCGATTCAGCCAAATATGTTTTTAACGCCGGAGAGAATACCACGCGGGCGATATTGCAGAACAAGAGGGGTTGGAAGAAGGTCAAGTCCTTATTCTTGACGAGGCTTGCAACGCAGAGGTCAGGCGGAGTGCCAGGTGTGTTATCAAAGTATGCCATCCAGACCATTATGGCCCTCTCACAGCCGTCCTTCGTCCAGGCCTTCTCATGTCTGTCGCGGATAGCAGCCCCCGAGTGATGGAGATTGTCGGTCCAAGTGGCCTTCGTCACTTTCTTGCTTCGATGCGCTTCTATGTATACCGGTTCGTCGGGCTTATTTCCCAAACACCCCCTTCCTCCATACTCAATTCAATGTCTTGTGCCTAGAAACACTTTAGGCCTCAAAGTTTCAGAGATACCTGATTCGAAGACTGAGCACCAGGTTGAACCTATTCCCGTCTTCAGAGACGATAACATTACAGTCTTCTCTATCCCCATCGTGCCCACGAGCTGCCGCGAAGATATATCACCCGCTGAAAGCGATGCTCTGTCGAATGGGTCAGAGAACATTTTGAAGCGTAAACGCGAACTTTCTCCAGAGCTGCCGTCAAAGCGACCTTTCCTTCCTTCTACGATGTCGGTCACCGATGGGTCTCCCGCACTATCGACGGACCCTTCGCTGCTCGACCGCTTTCTAAACGATGCCCAGTTTGATCCTGCCACTCTAGAGGGAGACGAGGCTGAAGCCTGGCGACAACTTATCATTGAGTACATGTTCACTTGGACGGAGCCGCCGCCAAAGCCCCAGCAGCTTCACGGACCTTCAATCAAAAAAGGCAAACGTGGGCAAAACTCAGTTGATATAGAGATTCCAGAAACACAGCCCTCTGAACTGGAAGCTAATCCTACATCTTTGCCTCAGGCCCCCCATTGGGTTGAGGACGCGGTGAAGAGTCAAGGAAAGCCTCTGAGGCGGAGCACCAAAGGAGCAAATCCTGCAGGCTCGTTGAAGCCCTTGCCCACATTCACTCCTCCAATGCGAGATGGTTCAACTGCATATATTGTGGTCGGCCCTCACGTTCGTGGGAAATTTGACGCCAAACGTGCGGAGGAACTTGGGTTGTACGGGCCATTGAGGGGAAAGGTGGCGCGGGGGGAAACTGTCACGTTTACTGTGGACGATGGTGTCGGGGGAATGGCGCAGAGAACGGTCAGGCCGGAGGATTGCGTGGGCGAACATGAGATCACGAAGGTTAGGCTTTCCATTTCGGCGTCGCGCTTAATGTGCTGAAGTTGGTGCACAAGGCTGTTATCATTCTCGACGTGCCAACACCGGATCACATCGATTCCTTGGTTTCGGCCTTCGACGCCCCTGCTTATTCATCCTTCAGAATGAAAAAGCCTTCAAGTCGAAAGGACTGCGCTGTTCATGTCATTTACCATTTCCTTGGTTCCAATGTATTGGAGGATGAACGATACAAGTCCTTCATGAATAACTTCTCGGATGAGACACATCACCTCATCAGCTCCCCTGATCATAGTTCCGATCCCTTGACATTTACAAGTGCGGGGCTGAGCCAGCTCAGGTTAAGCCAGTTAGACTCAGAAATGTTCCCACTTCCTCATTATAACACCACCCCCCGAAAGGACCTTTCCCGTGCGTTTGCGTTCGTTCTACATTCGCATGTCGCGCTGAATTAGATTCACTCATTAGTAGTCACCCACCTCCCGCCCAAGACTTCATATTTGCAACCCAACAGCCATGTTGATATCCGCCCGCCAAGAGATGTCATAATCGATCCTATTTTAAGAGAGAAGGACAGGTTTCACCCCGCGATGGCTGCGGGGATGCCACTTGGGCTTTCACCGGTGACAAGAGAGAAATTTATGAAAGCGAAAAGTGTTGTAAATACTCGTCTGGAAATGCTGGATGGTGGGGTGCCAAATGCTGGGGACGAACTCGTGGTGGTTCCGCTTGGGACTAACAGTGCTATCAGCAGCCGATACCGTAACGGTAATCAATCCGGTCATTTCGCGTCTTCGACCGTTGATCTCTAGACAGTATCCGGTCAACTGATTCGAATCCCAGATTGGGGCAACGTCCTACTCGACGCTGGCGAGGGAACGTGGGGTCAGATGGCAAGATACTTCGGAACAGACCCTGGTCGACCTTCAAATGTTTGGCAGGCACTGCGTGAGCTGAAATGCATCTTCATTAGTCATGCGCATGCGGACCATCATGTTGGACTTGCCAAGATACTGGCAATGCGAAAGCAGGTACTTCATCACAATCACTTTATAACGCTATAGTCAGTATCTGATAAACACAACAGCTCGACCCTCCGCCCACAGAACCCCTGTACCTTGTATCAATCTTGCCGATCCACCTGTACCTGCGTGAGCTCGCCCACTTGGAAGACCTTGGCTTATCGGATTCCACGGACACACCAAACGGGGTCATACCGATTCTAAGTGACGTGCTGAATCCCAGAGGGAGATATCAAACTGCAGAGACCGGATGGAAAGGTCTTGACCAGTAGGCCTTCATCTCTTGTATACTCGTGGGCTTTGCCAAACTAAGCAACGTTCCGTGCAGTTCGCGGAAGGCAGCCCAGATGATGTGCCATGCATTGGGATTCTGTAGGTTGAACACGGTCGACGTCCTTCATCGTACAAAAGCATTCGGTCTTGTTGTAACACATCACGACGGTTGGCGGCTAGTGTAGGTTTTCGTTCCATGTCTTGGTGTTTGAGACTCACAGTGGAGAACAGATATTCTGGAGACACCATGCCGTCAGACACGCTTGCGCAAGCTGGCGAAGGTGCAACATTGTTGATCCATGAGGCCACCATGGGCGATGACCAGGAAGAAATGGCCCGCGCGAAGGCGCATAGTACCATCGGTCAAGCCATTGACGTGGCAAAACGGTGAGCATGTAGCCATTCAACTGCTGCTTTGTTGATGAACGGCTGCAGGATGCGGGCACAAAACGTTCTTCTGACTCACTTTTCCTCGCGTTACCCCACAATGCCGCGATACTTCGCCTCTCCCAAAGGAGATGGCACCAACCACCGACCTACGATAGCTTTGGCGATGGATCACGCATGCATGCGTGTAGGTGACATGTGGAAGATGGAGACATACTTTCCAGCCATCCAACAAAGTTTCAGGGATATCGCCGATGAAGGGGATGAGGAGGAAGAGGCCATGCTTATTCAGGCTAGCTGGACAGAAATCAATACATAGAGAAAATGAAATTCAAAAAATACAATGACCACCGCAGGGGTCGAACCTGCAATCTCCTGATTCGTAGTCAGACGCGATGCCATTTCGCCAGGCGGCCTCGAATGGAAGTGATCGAATGAATACTATAATGTTACGCCCACATGCCCCTGAATACGAACGCGCCGCTCTTTTTGTCCCCCATCAAATGCCTATGGCATCTGCACCAGCTCGAAATCAAAATGGCGGAGAGTCGTCTATGCTCGTTTGTCCGGCTTCACGTTGTCCACTACCTGTCTGGAGCCGGACGTTCTCCAGTGCAGATGCGCTGCTGGAGCATGCCCGACAGACGAGGATTTTCCATCCAATATGCACAACGTGCCTCAGGGTTTTCAAGGACACCGCGGCTCTGGACCAAGTACGCGATTTCTTTTCTGAGTCGTACCCAGCGCAAAATCAGACCGCATTGTAGCACGTAGAGGCAAAGCATGTTGTCATATGTCAACCGTGTAATCGAAAGTACAAGTCGCAGTCTGCCCTTGACCAACACTGGCGCGCTTCGTCTGCGCATCCCAACTGTCCTGTTTGCGATGCAGGAACCCCCGACACGAGTGCCCTCGCTGTGGTGAGGGCTGATCTACCGCTATCTTTGTCCATCCTTCGGATCTCCTCACGAATAGTGTCAGCACATCGCCAATGCCCATCCGAAAGTGCGCTGTTGCGCCACGCTTTTGGATGAGAGAGATTTGGACATGCACTATCTCAACTCGCGCAACCATCCTGCGTGCGACAAGTGCAAGATCGGTTTTCCAACAGAGCAGGAATATACCGAGGTGTGGGCTGTGTCAGCAATTTTGGGAACATTCTGAGCTTACGATGGTCGTTCACTTAATATAGCACAATTCTGAACTCCACGCCGAGTTGCAATGTAGAATTTGCACGGAGCAGTTCCCGTCCACAGAGGCATTAACAGCTCATACGTCAGACCCGACGAACCACCGCCGGTGCGAGTTCTGCAGTGCGCAGTTCAAGGACACATCCACACTGGTTGAGGTACATCCCCCTTTGTGTCTAATGAATAAGGATCCAACACCGCTAAATTAATTTCTCAGCATTATACCGAAACACATCTACCGATCCAAGAGTCGAGGGACTCCGGAATGGTGAGCCTCCCTTCTCCTGGCCGGCAAGCACTAGTACAATACCAAAGATACTATCTCCAGGACGTGTCCTCCATGATCCGCTCGCCTAGTCCCCCAATGAATCAATCTTACGTCCATCCTATCTGGGGTGGTGCTGCCTCTGCTGTTGTTGGGGCTGAACGCACCACAACAAGCCGTCCCGAGCCTCCAAGCCGTGCTAGCACTAGCTTGAGCACAAGTATCTCCGATATTGCATCGGAAATATGCCATTCTCCTCCCAGCACTGGCACTTTTACACCATCACCTTCCAGCCTCAGCACCAGCTCCTTGAATACCTTCCACACGCAGCATCTCAACAACTTGCCTGTGCAATTTCCCCAGTCAGGTCGTCTTCCAACCCAGCTCCCTACCAATACCACATTTCCTGCCTACGCATTTGGGGTAGTCGGCCTACCCTCAGTGGCGGCGCACGCGTCCCCGACGGTCCCCACGTCCCCTCTCACCTCATCACACTCATCATCGCCGTCCCCTCCCCTCTCGGTCCAACAACCGCCTGCTGGACCTGCGACCCCCGTCCGCAGGAGCGCGCACCCCCGCTCTCGATTACAATCGCACTCGCAAGCGGAGCCACAGCCGCAATCCCAGCCACATGCCTCGGAGCCCAAGCCGCCGTCTTCGTCTCGATCCAAGTTATCAGTCGCCGAGACGCCCTCGGGCGACCTCGCCAACTTCCACCTCCTCAACGGCTCTCCCCTGCAATCCGTCGTCGACATTGATACGCCGACGCCCTCCCCGCGCACACCGAGCATGCTCAGCGTGTCCCCTGCTGGTGTGCAGGCCTTCGCGCTCACTCCTTATAGCGGGGACTCTTTACCACTCATCGCAGACCGCAGAGTCTTGCCACCCTCGAGCATCTCTCCCTCCGTCGCACGAGCACAGAGGGCCATAACTAAATCGGGGGCTTTCCGCTCACCCTTCTACTGTCGCGTATGTCAAACGGACCCCTGCCGTGAGATTACGGCGACCGTGTGTGGGCATTTGTTCTGCAACGCGTGCATCATGGAGGAAGTACGCGAGAACGCGCGCTGTCCGGTGTGCAACGCTGCAGTATTACTGTTTGCACTGCTCAAATTGGATATATCATCGTAAAATTTGCGCCTTTGTTGGTGGGCATTTGTTAGAATCGGCGTGTCAATCAATGTCAATATATCGTGCGAGTACAATAATACATAAATGTACGACACGTAGCAAGAAAAGTGCCTTTTTTTTTAGCCTTTTTAAAAGCGCGGATTTGTAAGAAGGGCCGCGGGGGGTGCTCAGATGGCGGCTCGAACTTGACATTGAAATAGTGGAAGGCGGTGGCGAAAGGCTATAAACCGAATTGATGGTCAGTACGGCTTGCAATGGATGGTTCCTGTATGAAAAGGAGCACCAACCACTGGCAGGGTTCAAACGGAAATTTCAAGTTCGGTTTATGTCGTCAGTGAGATTGGTTAATGTAGTGTCCACAAGCCTGACCCGTTCCCTTCACTTTACATGGTAATTTTAAGAAGTATATTTGACGGGCATGGGCTTCTTGTTAGTCAGGACGAATATCCTGGGTCATCGATGGCCACGGCGTTCATCCAGGTCTGTGCGTTGTCTCTCTTGATTCTTCGCGCCCTGACGCAACTGCGGAGCCGAGTCTCAAACCGTAAATATCGCGGCCAGTACACTATACCTGATTTCTTGGAACGCCACGACTGGTACCACTGTAAATGCTCCTAGATCGAGGATATCCACTTTCTTCAGGAATCGTTGAGCTGATAAAAATCACCTGGACCACCATCAGTAAAAAATCCACAAACTTTTTTACTAGTCAGCTTTTTTAAGTAAAAAAGTAAAAAAGCGAACAAGCTGTGGCACCGCTTTGACCACTTGAGTCACTTTTAGCACCTTTTTTCCCACCTTTTTGTACTTATTTACTTGTTATAAAAAGTTGGAAAGTGAGCTTTTGGTCAATCCTAGGTTCCTCGCGCACTTGCTGGCTTTTCCACTCGTACAAGCTCGTACGAGCTCGTACGAGCCCAAAAAAGTTGGTGGTATTTTTACTGATGACGTCTCACACGCACATACGTCGACTGATGAGTCAATTGAACAGTGGAGTCAATCATGTTGTCTACTCACAATTCAAGTTTCTACGAACGAGATGACACAGTTGCTACTAAACTGCGCATTTCGCTTCAGTCTGTAAGGAATGACGCACTTCATATGATCCCGTTCGTTCTTTTGATCCACCAAGGTCTGTAGAGGATCCAAGCAATCACCCACAAGGTAGAAAGTTGAATGATGATGACAGATTCCGGTGACTTCGGCCTGACTCGGACCTCAGCTTTGGAGCGCTATTGACTACGTCTCTGTGAGATCCAGCGCGGGATCTGGTCACACAGCAATGGAATATGGGGCTCGTCAAACATTCTTTGATTTTAAACCAGGTCCTGTCATGTACAGGGAGGTGACTACCGGATCCGTGTCATTCCGTTTCCGTATCTAACGCGCATTAGACATCTGCCCAACCCCCTTCATCGAGCTTGTATGAAGCTTCGGATTCAGGTTTGTCTGGGCTGTCGACGAGCTTCGCGACGCGTTCCTCAGCACGACCTGATCCATAAGTTCAACACTCTCGGTCTCGTGAAAGACAAAGACAAAGTTGTCACGAAATGGGCGGGGATCCAACTCAGTGAGTTAAATCGACAACACATACCTTTGCGTAAAAAGATTCTCGTCGCTGACGCGTGTGACAGAATGTGGCCACCAATAGGTTTCAACGCGCCTCCGGCGACAAACGTCATGGTCGCACCGGGATCAGCTACGTGGGCATGGCGGTGGTGAATTGTGGGTATCACACAGCAGGAATGATACCGACATTGTACTTGGTTGGTAATAAGGATAGCAACCTTTAGGGTCCAATCTCGAGTTAATGTGAACTGCCATTCAGAGTATATGACTTGCATTGAACTCCTCGGAAATTTTAGACAGTTTGGAGAGCATCTGTGCAAACCATTGTGAGTATGAGTAACTGCAGTGGACCTACGACTAAAAGCACCTGAGCGAGCTGCGAGGGTAGCAATAAGTACAACGAGGTGAAAAAAAAGTTCGAATCTATGACCTTCTGTTGTCTCTCACTGAGCTCGCCACGGCCAGAAAAATCGACGCGGAACAAGGCCATGATACTGTCAACAATCTTTCGGCGCAGCAGCGCTAAGAGTAGAATATGTTAGAGTCACTATCGTTCTTACAAGTAACCTGAAGTCTTTATCTTCAGCGAACCGTTGGGAACACTCATTGATGAGTTCCATCTGTGGGATGGAAAAGGGTGATTCGAGGTCAGTCCCCGATAAAGTGCATCAAATGAACCTGCACCTGATGTTCACTATTAAACGCGCGAGCTAATTTTTTTTTTAGGACCACGAGTAAATACGGAAGGAGACATGCCGTAGAGAATGTTCTCGAGGGCCACGTCCCCGTTCACACCAAATCTGTCTGCGATGGATTTGATACGATCAGGTCGGAAAGTGCCTGCAACAACACAACGTCTAGAATGTGAACGTGACGAGACGCCCATCAACAAACCTTCAGTGTCTATATATGCTACCTGCACAAATATCATCGCATGAACAAAGACTTGAATTCCCAGTGAGCGCACCTTTCCCGCAGCACCACCGAGGTCAGGGGGTAACTGCGCTACTACACTCATTGTATGTGCGAGTTGTGTCTTTCCCGTGCGGTATTCTCCATATACTACATGGAGAAACGTCACAAAAAGGAGTCGCCATAGATTACATTGCACTTTCCTTCGGTAATGGATTGAGACATGAGTCCCCCTGTGAGAGCGAGGTTCGGTCTCGAACACCTGTTCATCCTAGGACCTACCTCCAAGTATGGCATCGACTGCTTTGCTCCCTGTGCTAATTACCAAGACCCTTTTGCGCCTTTCTTGCAGCTCAAGACCTGTTGCGAAGGAGGATCCCTAATTTCGATCTATCATGAGGACAAAATGAAAAAATAGTGAAATAGATCCACAATTATTTTGTGTGCCGCTTCCTGTGAATGTATAAAAAGTGTGGGCGTGCATATATGCTACAAAACTTCTTACTTTGATTTTTTCCACCTTCGCTTCGGACATGCCCTGACGCAACCCGGTATCGCGTGAGCAATTCCTCCCGTCGTGACTACTAGGGAGATGCTTACTTTTATTTTTAGCATTTGTTTCCTGGTAGTCATGTTGACACCAGACACAGTGTTAATAGCAGCCGCCTTGGAGTTTCACTAATATATCATCATTCGGTTACCACGAAGTCAAACTATACCTTGAGTTTTAAAATGTCTTGCATGTTGATTCCCTAGGGGAGGTTGTATCAGAGGTCTCGCAGAAGACGAATGAAGGCCCATATATACAAACATGCTGTTGGAGTTCATCCAGGGAGTCAAAAAATGGGGCCTATGCGGGTAAGATTTCCAGGCGTATTTCAGAAAAACTGCATGAATTAGGACGAACCTCGTCTACTTCATCCGCCGGGCTCTCTGGTCGGGACGGGGGAGGGGGAGCTGCTGACGAGGCAGCGCGTGCCATCACTTAAAATGAAACTTCTAGGTAATTCAGGCTGTTTGAAGAGAGAAACCCTCAGGATGGTGATGGAAGGAAGTGGGAATATTAATGGCGGTATCGTGACGCTTTTTATCGAGTACGAAGAGCGTCGCGACCTGATCACGTGCGGATCGCAGGTGCAAAAAGTCCAGATTTCTTTCTTCCGTTGGGTAAAACAGTTATTAATAAATAGCTAGCAGAGTAATAAGGTACCTTCACATGTAGATAAACAGTTACACTCGCCTCCTCGAGGCTCTGTCCACATCCACAAGCATGTCTATAACGCGATCCCTGGCTTCTTCGAGCTCCGAACCACCGCTGTAGAACACTTCCCCATCTAGAGCCAGCCTCAGCGCTGCGCGTAGTCCAACATTTCGACGCGATGGCGATGGCGGGGGGGAAAGTACAACGGGTATGCCCATGGAACCGGGCAGCCCGGATGGGAAGAGCCCACGGTACAGGACGATCGCGCCTAGGAGCATACGCGCGCCGCGTTCGTCCTCTTCGACGTCTGAGTCGTCGGAGGACTGGGTCTCCTCATACCGGACAAACATTCCCGTGCAGATACGCTCGAGCAGGCCAACTAGTTCCATACTAGGCCCACCCATGGAACGCCCTGCGTCAGCGACTGCACGCCGTTCCTCTTCATGGGCGTCCTTTTCATAGACTTCACTGTCGCCGAGCTGTGCATCTGTGCCGAGCACTGCACGGACAAAAGTCCGTCCAGCGAGGTTTGCAACAGCCCTGCGTACATGGCGCACGGCAAGCGACCCGAGGGGGCTGAGACGGACATCACTTGCCTTGGCAAGGTCGACATAACCCTCCTCCACAGTCATCGAACTAATAACTGCGCGCTCGAAGGGTCTCACAACCCGTGCGTGAATCGCCCGCGTCCACAACGTCGCAGCACGGGCGCGCCAAATAGGAAAGATCAAGAGGGCGAGTGTGGATAAGTCACTCGGCGAGGTGGAAAAGGCAGGGGTATGAGAGACCATACCCCAGTATGCCTGAGCACGGCGACCGAATGATGTGGTACCTAAACTTGAAGTCAGGAACGCCTTATATGGCGAGTAAGAGTAACAGGACATACGGTCAAACACGGCTAGCTCGGCTAATCTCACCCACGCGCGTTGTTCCAGCTGCTTGTGCTCAAGAGTCTTGGTCTTTCGTCCCCGAGTTGGCGTCGCAAAGCTCAACAATAGCCCCAAAAAACCGGGGTACACACCAAGAGCTGCGAGGAGACACGCAGCTTCGTTCGATGTACCACGTTGTGCCTGGTCAAGAGCATTGATAAGGGCAGCTCGTCTGGCCGCATCCGTGCGCGGGAACTTTGGTGACGATGAAAGAGAACGAAGGCGTGGGAAGCCTTTGGGAAGAAAAGGCAGTAGGATAGAGAAGAAGACGAGGCTAGAGACGACAAGATGGAAGGCTTGCAATAATTCTCTCCAACCAAAAGTGGATGTAGAGACCGCCAGTGGTATAATACTACCCGAGTCGGCGAGAACAACGCCAGAGTGGATGGGGTGAGGACGGGAGTACGAAGCGAGCGGCGAATTGAAGAACGACAAGAAAGCAAAAACGGCGAGGAGATACTGTGTCGGCTGTGCCGGGACGGGAGACGTGGCCGTTTCCTGGGGTTGCGATTTCTGTTGAGCCGGCCCACCCTCTGCCATCGGTTGTACCTTTCTTGGTCGGCCGCGTTTACGCTTCTCGGGCACAATCCCCGGGCTTGTCTCTTTCTTGGGCTTTGCATCCTTTGTGGGCTTCTTTGGCACACATTTAATGCGCTTCTTTGGGTGCAAGTTGACGTCGTCATCGTCACTTTCCCCGTCGTCGGCGCCGTCATCGTCAGAGACATCTGAAGTAGCTTCATCGCGTTCTGGCCCACCAAAACGGGACACCCATTCGCGCTCCCACTCGCGGAGAAGTGCAGGACCACCGACGAGACCAGAGATAAGAGAACGCAGACCAGCTTGTTCACGTTTGAGACGGTTTTCACGGCGTTTTAAAACACTGCACGGAATGAGTGAAACAAGCAAGTCGAAAACGACGGAGTCTTACTGTATGTACTCAGCAGCTTTCCCGAGAACATTGGCCTTACTAATCTTGCGTGCGACCTTGACGCCATCTACGAATCCGCGTTCATCGACTACATCGTTCCATGAAGGCTTCTCTGATTTGGCCTCCGACTGAGTTTCCGGGGTGTCTTGATCTTTTTTTGCCCTCTCTTTGTTTTCGAGCACTCGAAGGGCAGGTACGGCGTCCTTCAGGGACTGGATGCGCGCGTTGAGATTAGTGCGATACCGTCGTTCGATAGTCGTATGGCTCGTTTTGGGGCGACCAATAACAGCAACTGTCCCACCGAGGGCCGGATCTAACGAGGGATTAAGCTCGGCGGTTGGGGATTTACGTTTGGAGCCTGTGCTCGTCGCAGGAGAAGGACGCTGAAGGCGGGGAATTGGTAGTTTTTGAGCATCTAATTGGTAATTTATCAGAAAGTGATGGAAATATAAATGTAGTTATATCCATACTGGAGAAAGTCAAGTGCTCAGCTTGGCCTTGCACAGGGACAGCGAGTGTGACACCAGCGGCTTGACGGACAGATTGCGCGAGGTCATCGACAGGATCATTCACAGTGGGCGTAACGGGAGATAGAGTGGTTGAAGAAAGGTTAAGGGAAGGAGCTGGGGGAGAAGGGACGGAAGCTGCGATACTTGAGGCAGCGGGGTCCATGATGGGAGAGAGGGAAGCACCGGATGAAGAAGAAGTGATGCTCATTCTGCGAGGGGTAAGACTCTGAGAGAGTACGGATTGCTGTTGGGGCGGGAAAGGGGCGAAGTCCGCGGTGGAAAACATCTTCGGGTCAAAGTGCAACGCTGTGGGGTCGACGGCGAGAGAAGGATCAAAATCGAGATCCATGTTGAAGGGAATGCTTAGCGCAAAGTCAAGCGTAGCAGGTTCGAATTTCAAGTTTGTGGGCTGGAGAGTATGTTCGTTGTCCCAAAGATTTGAGAACTGAGACCAGTCGGGAGGACTGTCGGCCTGAGACGAGGCAGAATCTGCTGAAGAGGGAGAGGTATCATTGAGAAGAGAGAGATGATCAAAAACGGTGGAATCCATCATGTTGGGGATGTCGAACTGTTCATCGTCATCTGGGAGCATCGAGGGCAATTTGTAGTGCTCGTCGTGGTCGTGGTCGTACCACCTTGCAAGGTGCATCAGACCACTTTTGTAAATTATCCCCTCCCACGTGATCACACACAGACACAGTCCTGCAAATATTCCGGGCGACAAAATAACAACCGGGCAGAACAGAGGGATAGGCGGAAGACGAGAGACGGGAGACGGGAGACGGAGCGGGGATGTCTACTGTACTCTCTATGCATGCTGGATGGAATCCTGGGATTGTCCCAGGTGGCAGCTGGGCCACTTGGGTCCCTTTGAGCCCAAAGTCGGAACAATATTTGTTACGCCCTGTCCACAGTGTGCGCGTGTCCAATTCGCCATTTCTAGGCTTTGTGCACAAGAGCGAACCAACTTGAACCATACAGCGGACTTTAAAGGCATCCTCGTTATATAGTTTGTCGCGTCGTTCATCCCCTCCCCTTTCTCCGCCTCTCTCCCCCTTTTGATATCTCTCTCCTTCTGCACCCTTCAGAATATGTCTGACGTCGAAGAGAAAAAATCTGGGTATCGCCTGGAATATGCTAAGAATAATCGGGCAAAGTGCAAGGGTGGGTTTGTTCCTCGCCTGTACTGCGTTATCTATCGCCCTTCTCATCGTGATGCGTACGCGTTCTATCACTCCTCAGGCCCGAAACCTTGTAACGGTTAGTTGTTGCTCCGTACCTAACGTCCAGAATATTCTTCTCACACTGCCTTGATTTGTTAGGCACGGTGCTTGAGAAGGGTACCCTCAAGATCGGCTCCGTGGTTGATTTTAGGGGCCACCCGTCGTTGTACGTCAGCATCTGCGTTTCATTTCTATACATCCATGCATCCTCACGCCATTTTCCTGTGATTCATCTTCTACCTCTTAATAATGCGTTCTTTATTGGCCGTCTGTACGGAAGTTCTTGGCGTCACTGGGGCTGCACAACGACGACCATCATAAATAACATGAAAAATTCGTTCTCCAAAGCGGATGAGCTTGACGGCTTTGACGACCTCCAGCCCGAAGATCAGGAGAAAATTCGCAAGGCATGGGATGACGGCCACGTAGCGGATGAAGACGTTCCCGAGACGGCACGCAAGCCTGATGCTGTTGATGATGCAAACGAAGAGGCGAAACCTAAGAAGAAACGTGCTCCAGCAAAGAAAGATGGTGAAGGTGATGTGCCGAAGGCTAAGAAGGCCCGCCCATCCAAGAAAGCAAGTTGCTATCGTCTCACTTTTCGTCGTGGGACGCTGATCTTTCGGCTATTCACAGAAGTCAGATGAAGAAGGCGACGTACCGGTGGATGATGACGGAGAAAAGGAAGAGCCAAAGAAAGCACCCGCGTCAAAGCCTCGCTCAAAGGTAAACACGTTATGTTCCAGTCTGTACAGCCGTGCTGACGCCAGTATCTCCAGAAAGCCAAAGATGAGGACAAACAATTAAACGGAAAAGAGGGTGGAGAAGAAAAAACTGAAAAGAAGGCTGGCCCGCCCAAAAAAGCCCCTGCTCCGAAGAAGGTCACAGAGAAGAAGGCTCCTGCAAAGAAGCGCGCTTCGAAAAGGGTTCTTTTTTTTCCCTTGCGAGTTTATCCTCGATATTTTACATTCTTCACAGGATGCAGAGGAGTCTGGCGAGGACTTTGCCGATGAGCTCAATGATGTCTCAGCTGCTGAGGAAGATGAACCATCAGGGGCTGAAAGTAAGAAGCGAAAGGTATGTTCTACGTCCCAGATGTCACCGTGAAATATCAGACATTGGCGATTAGCGTCCTACGGCGAAGGCTGCCTCCACAAAGCCCCCCTCGAAGAAAGCGAAACCGGCTTCTAGTCGTGCCAAAAAGGTCAAGCCAAGTGGTGGAGGAGATGAGGAAGACTGAATTTATTTCGCTTTTCTGACCTTGCATAATCGTTTCCGGTCGTTGCTGGTGATGTTGTTCACCTTCCCAATTGTTTTCCGCGTGCTATCTTCTCTCCTATGCATGTTGTTCGTGTACAGCGATTGATAATACCATGTGTTGAGGTTCTGTTGTGTGCCCGAAAGCGTCTTCTCCACATTCATATACGCATGCACGATTCAGTTTGCGCGATATCATTATTGTAATTAAGTTACAAGCTACGGGATGAGTACCGATTTCTACAACTATTTATTCGCAAAGATACAAATCGTTATGGCAATTGGCAGATGGTAAGCTTGATATTGATTCATGGACAACATATGCAGAGTGCGTATCGTTCATTTGCTAGGGCTTGGGGTTGGACGGGAAGTAAGTAGAATCACAGAAGGTGCGCCGTTCGTGTTTCCGCCTAAATTGACAACACTGGGAACAGAAGGGGGTAAATTTTGGCCGTTCACTGAGAGGAGAGAGATCGATGAAAGTGCTTGTTCGGGGGAGAGTGTCGTTGTGGTGGGCGGAAGGGTCAGCGTAGGTTGTGCGGTCGTGATGGGAGTTGAGGTGATAACCTGCCCTGGAAGGGAGGACGTCCCTTGGTCACTGCAGTTGGGTTGATAGTTAACCCCTGGGGCGGTGTCGTTTCCACCATCTCCGGGAGTGGTGTTATTGACGGTAGGAAAGGGGAAAGGTGTGTCGCCGAGAGATGTACAATTATTCGCAATGTCAGTTTGAATTCCGGTGGCAGCGATAATCGAGGCAGCGTTATTCGGGCTTGTACACGCTATGAACTGCCCATCCAATGGCTTAGAGAATTGCAGGGGCAGAGATGGGGAAAACACATACAGTGCCATTTGTCCGGACGCTGGGAAGCGCAAAGCATTGCTTGTTCGATGGGCATGAGGATGTTTGCCACGTGCCATTGACACAAGTTGCTAACTGTTGCTGAAGGCATGCAAACTCGCCCGCTGTCACATCACCCAATCAGCGTTGTGGATGAGAGGCAACCGCACACAACACGTACGGGTACAAGAACTGCCGTTCTGCAGGCTCTGAAATTGGCAGTTAAGAACCAAAGCCTGCTGACCATTCAAAAGAAGAGTAGCAGCATCAAGGGCAACAGGACCAGCCAAAGCCAGAGATGCTGAGAGAAGGCCAAGGAGTGCAAAGATAAAAGGTGGGGCCATTGAGGAGATCAACAAAAAGTCCAAATAATATCGACGACCAGGTCGTTTCTGTGAAGCTTTGGAGCACCGGGCTCGAGAAAGGGTCGCGGACTGGGAGGAAGTGGGAGAGAAGCGACATGTGTCTGGTTATATAGTGGCCGAATACAACGAGACAAAAATGAGGAGAACAAAAGAGGATAATTGCCACAGTGGCCACGTGGGAGAGCGACGGAGGGAGCCGAGTGAACCCTCTGCTGCACCCACATCCACATACGACATCGAGCCAAAGCCTTAACGTCCAGCATGGTGAGTATCCCCCCGTTTTAAAAATCCATTCTTTGCGTGTCTGTGAATAGTTCTGAGTGTTTTATACCTTGCGTATATCTGAGACGTGGGGTGGATGGCCAACGCCACCACTGGATGCCATGGCCTCCGCATTGACTCCCCAGGATCATAACACGATAACTGATCATGCACCGCTCTGCAGACCAAGAAAAGAAGAAATGGCGGCCGTAACAAGAAGGGCCGTGGACACGTCACCTTCCTCCGCTGTTCGAACTGCTCGCGTGCAGTCCCGAAGGATAAAGCTATCAAACGTTTCACCGTGAGGAACATGGTTGAGAGCGCTGCAGTGCGGGATATCAGCGAGGCCTCTGTTTACCCTGGTGCGCTACCCGTTCTTGGATTGGGTTTCCTCTCTCCGTGGATGTTGACTTGTTTCATTTTTGGGCGTACAGAATACCTTATCCCGAAACTGTACATCAAAATTGCCTACTGCGTGTCTTGTGCCATCCATTCTCACGGTGCGCTGGCCTTCTTGATCTTTGGCTTGCGTTATTTGACCTTTTTGATGTTCTTGCAGTTGTCCGGGTTCGCTCACGCGAAGGGCGCCGCAACCGCGCACCGCCACCTCGCATTCGATGGAAGGACGGCAAGAAGGTTAATCCTGCAGTCGCTGCTGCGGAAGAGGCCAAAGCTGTTGCAAAGGGAGCGTAACGTAGGCATCGCTGTTTGTGTTGTATCAGTTATTATACACCCGATTTTTGCACCCTCCTTTTTCTCAACGCAGACACATTACGCGCAAAGGACCGACCGTTTGTCGCTCATAGGGTGAGGTTACAGTAAACTGTACGTGTTACGATACGGATACGAAAGAAAAATGGTGGCCATAGTTGTCGAGCAGGTAAGAATGTTTCTTACACCACTATCTAGAAGACCGTCATCATGCCAAATGGCACAGTAGTGCTGCTAGCGAAAGCGAAGAGTATGCTTTATGCCGCTCTCAAATGTCCCCCGCCCTGTCAGAAAGGCAGAGAAGGAGTGATAAGGTGTTGGCAGTTGAAAGGAGAGAAAAGTGGGATGACGGTCTGATTATGTGATGCTCGGATTGCGACGGTCCGAGATCCGGTACAATATGACGATGACGACTGCGCCCTCAGTGCCACTCTCAATCGCCCATCGATGCCCAAGCTAGCGAACCCTCTTCCTCAAGCCCTTCCAAAAGAATGCGAAAAGGCCGCAAATATCTGTGCGTCGTTTCTTTTACCTTTGTTTTGCTGTATGTAACACCTTCTCAGTCAAGAGCTTTGTCGATAGCGCTAACAATGGCCTTGATGGCGTTCGTACGATTACCGCACGATGATCTGCTCGGCTCACCCTCACCAATCAGGTCATCCCTCGCTCTATCCTCGAACGCGCAAATGGTTTTGCCATCTTCACCATTATCAAAGCAGGCTTCCTCTTCTCCGCACGCGGTGGAAGCGGGATTGTGATTGCCCGTCTGGAGAATGGATGTGAGCCCCCTTTTTTCCCATCCGTCTTTCCGACGGATAAGTGACCCTCTATCTCCAGCGTGGTCCGCACCAAGTGCCATTGGCCTTGCAGGCGTCGGTGTGGGTGGCCAGGCTGGTGCAGAAATGACCGACTTTCTGATTGTGCTCAATTCCCGCTCGGTCAGTTCTTCCACCCTTAAACCCTACTGCGCGGTGCTGACTAACCGGTGGTCGTACTTTCCCTCAGGCCGTTGTAAGTGTCGTCATACCCGCGGATCATGCCCGAACACTTATTATGCCTACCATCTTACGTCTTACTAGCGGTCGTTCATGGCTGCGGGTTCCCTGACTCTCGGCGGTAACATGAGCGTCGCTGTCGGTCCGATCGGCCGTAACGGGGAGGCTTCAGGAGCGCTCAGCACGAAAGGCAAAGTTGCTGCAATGTTCGTGCACGCTGTTACTGTTATCTCTTTAGCCTTCATCTGACCTCTTCATTTCAGGTACAGCTATTCAAAAACGCGTGGCCTCTTCGGTGGAGTTTCGGTTGAGGGCTCCGTAATTGTTGAGCGACAGGATGCGAATGCCCACGCATATCGCTCCAACGTTAGTGCTAAGCAAATCCTTAGTGGCAGCATCACACCCCCGGACTGGGCACAGACGCTCATCCGCACTCTCGAGGCATGTACGTCCGCACCTGGCGGACGTGCATGGGTGGCAGACGGTCGATCGTCACAGAACTCGTCTTATGCATTTAGTGGAATCGCGAGCCCCAACGCTGAAATCCCACAAGTACTTCGCAAGCAGCAACGCAAACCATCCAATGCCCCCGCCTTTCCTCCAGATTCATGGGGTGCACGCAAGAATTCGAGCGGTTATTTTGGGCCCCCTGCGGAGGAGGCCATTTCGGGTTCATCTTGGGACTATGATAGTGCACCCCAAATCGACAATCCCCCCCTTTTCGAAACCCGATTTGAAAGCGACTTTGTTCCCACTGCACGTTCGCGTGCGCGTCATGCTCCCGGTCAGTCACTCGACTCGTCCGTGAGAACTAGTCCTCGCACACCACTGCAATCAACGCACTCCCGATCGTCGAGCAACGCTGCAAGTGCCACGAATCCATTCTACACGCATGCAGAGCGTGAGAGCGATGGCTATGATCTTACCTCGCCCTTTGGACCGACGCTCGAGGACGAAGATAACCCATTCGGACTAGGATCTCGGGCTGTGGATGTCGCAGCTGCACGTTACCGTGAAGCTGAGCGCGATCGTGTGCTCAGTCGGCCACTTGCACAGGGGGAGGGGGTCGGTCGTGCGATCGCACTATTCGACTTTCATGCTGTGGAGCCGGGAGATCTGTCTTTCTCGAAAGGCCAGGTCATCACTATCACAGAAAAGAGTGGCTCGACGGATACTTGGTGAGCCCTCACTCTGCGTCTTGGCCGTGGGGAGTGCTACATGCTGATCTTGCTTGTCCTAGGTGGAAGGGTAAGATTGACGGGAAAGAGGGTTCTTTTCCTGCCAACTTTGTAGAGGTTGTATGACGTTGTCGCTGTATTTCTCTGGATCCCGAAGCGCTGTATACCAGTCACTGTAACTTACACATGAGATTACATAATTCATTTTCTCCTCTTCGCGGCATCAACACCCTCACTATTATTCCACCGCGATGTCCTCAAAACGAAAATGGGACCAGGCTGCACCTGAGGAGACAAAGGAAGACCCTGAATCCCCTTTGAAGATCGCTAAAGTAGACGAAAGCAAGAATGCTTCTACCGCCGCTGCCGCAGCAGCGGCCATTGCGGCCAAAATCGCTGCACAATACAGCAGCGCTGGGGCTGGAGGCGGGAATGGGCTGCTTGGACCCAAGGACATTCACGACGGAGAGTTTACCCAAGACATCGACATCAACGATGTGAGGAATCGCTATATGTTAACCAAGGGTTCTACCCAACAACAGGTGCGTCGTCACACCCTTTCATTACGGCGGACCTATCTCTCACAAACGTTCGTGTCTATTTTCTGTCAGATACACGATGAAACAGGTGCCTCTGTCAGTACAAAAGGCATATGGTACCCCGATCGTTCGAAGGCTACCGAGAGAGACCCTCCGTTGTACCTACATATATCAGCGAATACGAAGGAAGTATTGCAAAATGCCATCGACAAGGTCAACGAGCTCATCGCGGTCGACATGGGCTCCCTTGTCGAGGATAAGGGAAGGCGCGAAAAAGTGCGTTTCGTTCTACCCCATAGCGAGCTATCTGCGCTCACATCGCCTTAGCGTAAATGGCCGGAGGAGAAAATCTTCATCGGCCTAGAGTCAATTCGTAATTTCAACGTGCGTGCCAAGGTTGTCGGTCCTACTGTAAGTCCCCGGTCATTCGACGTAAATGTTTTCTTACTAGTTGGACGTAGGGCATGTTCGTCAAATATATCCAACAAGAGACGGGGACTCGGGTGCAGATCAAGGGCCAAGGATCGGGGTTTGTGGACCAGGAAACGGGGAAGGAGTCAGAGGAGCCCATGCACATTCACATAACGTGCGTCTTATTCCGGCAATCTTAAACCGTTCTGACGGCCTCTATAGCGGCCCCGAAGACGGTCAGGTTGCACGGGCAAAGGCGTTGACTGATGACCTACTTGAGGTCGTCCGTGGAGAATACGCAAAGGTCAAAGCGATGTTACACCAGCAGCAGATGGAGCTTCATCAGGCCCAATTGCAGTATGCCTCTTACGGTATGATGGCTGTAAGTGTCTCCTCTCCATCTCGCTTGTCACTCCATAGTATCACCTTTCCTGGCCATTTTTCTGACATCCTTACTCCTAGGGTTACACGGCGCCGCCTCCATCAGCAGCGCCGCCGCCACCACCACCAGGCGAACAACCACCCCCTCCACCTTCCGACGGGACAACAAGCGCCGCTAGCACCACCCTGGCTGCCCCAGCTCCAACTGACTTGGACGCCTACACGGCGTATTGGTACGTTTCGTGCCTTGGAGGGACCCGGGTCACCCTTACACGCTAATCCTCTCACAGGGCTGCATATGGATATGATGTAAACTCACCTGAATTCAAGGAGTGGCAGGCAAGCCAAATGGCACAATACAACCAGTATTATGCATCTCAGGGGTACACAGCTCCTGGTTCTACCGCTACTGCTGCTCCGGCTCCTGCACCGCCTCCCAGTGAACCAGCACCACCCCCGCCGCCTCCCGTCTAGGCACCACTATCGTTTACATGCTCAATCTGTAGGTCCAATCTGTACATGTGCTTTGCGGTCGTTGGGCGTGTCAATATATGTGGATTTGGTTGCTTTTGTGCATGAACGCGTGTTGGTAGATTCTCTTCCGGCAAAAAGAACCCGTTTCATTGTGCGTTGATTAGATCAACACGTGGCAAAAATCCCTTGCAGTAGAAGTTACCTACGAATGAGCCCCACGGTTGCCCTCTGTCTCTTTCTGGTGCTTCTTTATCTGTACATTCGCTCGAACGATGCCAAACTCATGCGACTCCCTCATGAAGTGGCGTCGGCATTCTCCCCCAAAAGGATTAGCGCAAGAGACGCTTTAGAAGCAGCAGCTATCTCAGAAAAAACGACATTAGATTCAAAGGCGTTCCTTCCACCAAGAACAGGAAGAAAGTATATCGTCATCGGTGGGGTACGTTTGTTATCCAATCAGCCACCGAGAGGTCCGAATGTGGCGCTTGCTAACCTTAGTGATTCGTCAGGCAGGCTTTCTTGGTGGCTGGATCGTCCGCCACTTGCTCGAGCGCGGCGAGCACCCGAAGCGAATCCGAGTCCTGGATGTCCGTGCTCCTACGCGGCCGGACCTGACGACCGGCCTCGGAAAGCACGTCGACTTTCGTCTCCTCGATATCTCGGACCGGGAGCAGGTCCACGCAGCGTTCAGCGCGCCCTGGCCATCGACCCATGACAACGAGGAGGAGGAAGAATGCCTAGCGGCGGCAGCAGCAGCAGATATCACCGTCTTTCACACTGCAGCCAACATCCGGTTCTACGAGCGCGATCCAAGACTCCAGCGCCTGTCGGACAAGGTGAACGTCGAGGGTACGCAGAACGTCCTGGACGCCGCGCGCGCCGCCGGCGTCACCGTGCTCATATACACCTCGAGCGGATCCGTGTCCATTCACCGCACGCGACTCTGGCTTTGGCCGTGGGAGAAGCGACCAGATTTTTCGGTGCAGACGATCGACGACGACGACGCGCGCCTGCCGCGATCCCGTGACGAGATGTTCTCCAACTACGCCGTGTCCAAACTCAAGGCAGAGAGACTCGTCCGCGCGGCCGATAAGACGCCGCTAACGTCCAACTCGAACTCGAAAGGTGCCAAGCTTCTTCGGACGGGTTGTTTGCGGCCGGGGAACGGTATCTACGGTGTGGGGGGGGACATGTTGTGTGGCGCATATCTTGCACGGCAGGTCAACCCTTCCTGGATTCAAGACATCCTCCAGAATTTCATTTACGTCGAGAACGCTTCGCTCGCTCACTTTTGCTACGAAAAACGTCTCATCGAGCAGGAGCGGGGCTCCACCAATCCTGACATCGGCGGGCAGGCGTTCGGCATCGTGGATTCCGGTCCACCCCTCACGTATGGTGACGTCTACACCGTGCTCACTACTCTCACTGGTGGGCGGACCGTGTTCCCTCGCCTGTCCGCCACGGCGATGCTTATGCTCTCCCAAATATTCGAGGGGCTACACCTCCTACGGTCTTTCACGGCGATGTCATCCATCCCTTTCATCCGTCGCCTCGGACAGTTTGTGCCCGCCCCTACTGGAGATCTCGTCAATCTTCAGCCCTCTCTATTCTCCCTCACCATGGTGCACCTCATCTGGGATGATTCGCGTGCTCGGGCATCCCCGGAGAAAGGCGGTCTCGGTTATGAACCTCAATGGACTACGCTCAATGCATTGTGCAAGCTAGTGGAGGAGCATAAGAAGGCAGAAGGTCGCTTTGAAGCGAGATCGTTGGGTGGTGGCATCAGTCTTGGATTTGGGATGGGCGCTTCGCGGAGAGTTGAGATCGAGGATTTCGCTACGGGTGTTACTCTGCTCGATGAATAATGCTAGACAGAGTTGGCATTTGCCCACCGATTTATCCTCGAGGGCTTCAGTGCCGCCTGATACTAATGGTCCACCATTAATCAATTCCATTCATGTGGCTCACCGGCTGGTGTGAATTACTGTAATGGCATAATAACCACAAAAAAAACAACCACTAGCCCACCGCGAGGGTCGAACTCGCAGCCTTCAGATCGCTGTCACGAGGTGATCAAACACCCGCCGTAAGAGTCTGACGCTCTATCCGATTGAGCTAGGCGGGCGGCAAGGAATACAAGCAAATAAAACGCCTAGAGCCTGGAGCGGTCTTATTCGATCGTATCTCGTGCATATCCCAGTCCGCAGGCGGCCGGACAATGTTTGCTATTATAAAAGAAAAGCAATGTGAAAGATGTGAGGATAAACAAATCTCGAGCAAATTAAGTGCATGCAGGACTAGGTATGGAAAGGATAATGTGGGACAACGATGCGATGATAAAAAGTAATGACCTAACGACAACATAGTCCTGCGTCTCAGGTCTTGGTATCTATATTGTAACCAGCCAGTGAAATAGTCGATGAAGACACCGTTAAGGACTTCGGGTTGGGAGTTCCTGGCGCCCAGGGCAGATCTGGCGGTGTTTCGGGCCCTGGTGTAATCGGCCGCGATGAAGCTGGCGTGGGAGCTTGCGAGCGGTTGTGAACAAGGTGGGCGCGGACAAGGTGGCCGGCAGCGAGGGCGCTGAGGAGGGAGAGTTCGCCTGCCATAACGGCAGCAGCGATGATGCGAGCAAGCTGTTGTGCATTCTGACCTGGCTGTGTTGGGTGTGCGCCTTTGATACCTAGCATCTCCAGTACGGATTGTTGAGGAGCAAGGACTGTACCACCACCAACTGTGCCAACTTCTATGCAAGGCATTGTGATAGTGACAAGAACATCTTTACCCTCGTTCGTTCTAACACTCTCAGTCAGCGAACAATCGCCAGTGAGGTAAAAACCACTCACAGCTCCATCAGCGTCATGCAGTTAGATGACTCCACATTCTGTGCCGGATCTTGTCCAGTAGCAAGGAATACAGCAGTCAAGATGTTGGCAGCATGAGCGTTAAAGCCACCGATCGAGCCTGCCATCGCGCTGCCAACCAGGTTTTTCTTCGTATTGAGGTTGCACAGCGCTTCCGGTGTAGTCTTCAACACTGATTTGACAACGTGAGCAGGTATGACCGCCTCTGCAACCACGCTCTTGCCGCGTCCCTCGATCCAGTTTATGGCGGCAGGTTTCTTGTCAGTACAATAATTGCCAGAGAGAGCGAGGACGACCATCTCCGGGAAGTACTTGTTCATCACTTCCAGGGCCTTCTCAGTACCTTTCGAAATCATGTTCATCCCCATTGCATCACCAGTGGTCGTTGCAAATCGCACGAAAAGCGTCCGACCAGCCAAGGCAGCCTTAAGCTTCTGCAACTTCGCGAAGCGCGATGTGCTCTCGAACGCTTCCTTCAGTATCGCGCTGCCTTCTCCCGAGTCGATCCACGCCTTGGCAGCGGCTGCGAGAGCAACAGAGGGAAAATCGATAGCAGGTCCGCGAGTCATGCCATCGTAGGTGACAACGGTAGCAACGCCTCCTCCAGCATTGAGAGCCTTGCATCCCCGGGACGTTGACGCCACAAGTGTGCCCTCCGCTGTCGCCATGGGAATTGGGAACATCTCGCCATCGACCTTCAGAGGACCGGCGATGCCTAGGGGAAGAGGAATGTAGCCAACAACATTCTCGCAGCAGGCTCCCATGACCCGGGAATAGTCGTAGTTTGACATGGGTACGTCGGAATGTTCGAACGTCTTGGTTTTCGAAGCCCGAGCTGTAGAAATCCGTCACTTACGATGCTACTAGTTAAACTGTGAAGGCACATACAGACTAACGCTCTTCGAATCAAAATGGCGCGTTCCAGGTCGCCTAAAATTTTTTCTAGAGCGTACGCTTGAATTTTACCATTCTGGGCCAATAGGATAACCTCCTCATCGTTGAGTAATGAGAGTGACACCGAGACTGGGCGAGGACCGTTCTCGAAGATGTCGATACACTCTTCCAGCGAGCGAATGGGTGTTGAAGTCTCCTTTGTACCGGTACCGGTCTCTTCATCTTGTGAATCTGACTCGTCGCTAGTTGTGAATGTAGGCTGCTGTGCTTTGAGTTTCTGATCGACTGAATCCAAGAGTGACGAGATCCCATTCACGGAAGGCGCCCTCCAAACGGCTGACACTGGGATAGGTCGAACGATGGCAGGCGCAGCAGAATAAACAACAGCACCATCTGTGCGGGGCTCGGGGAGGGTTGGGATAGGCGCGGGAAGAGAGGGGGTTACCGATTGCTTCTCCTGGGCTCGATCCACGGGATTGAACCGCACGCTCTGAACCGGTTGGACACTGCGAGTGGAACCAGTCCCTGTCGATATACCCTTGAGAAGGTAACCGTTAAGTGCGACACTGACACCAAGAAGTAGCACGATCCATTTAGACAAGATGGGGTCACCGACAAGACGAGTCCAGGAAGACATGAAACTATCAATCATATCATCGGCATCGCGTCCCTTGATCCTGGATTCCTTATGAACGTGTGGCGAGATGATGGGCACCATGCGCACGCGAACCGGTGCTGATATGCGCACTATCAACTCAGATTCGTTGGCAAGAACCGCGAGGCTTAAGAGAGATTGCTCGACGGAAGGGCTGGTGATGTCGACGGTACGGAAGCCAAGGAGGGCATCCCTAGCAGCGGTAGAATGTTGTACCTGCTGATTGCGGGGCACAACAACACCAGGGGTGAATGTGGCGCAGAGATTTAGCAAATGGAGCGAGAGAAACGAGACGATCTACACGAATAAGTTAATGTGGAAAGATGGAGAGGAGACGGCAACTATACCAGCAGTAGCTTCAAACGAGCAACAGGATTCTCCTCCTTCCCATCCTTTTCCTTGGACTGAGACCTGAGAAAAGAACCCTTAACGCCCAACAATGCAGCTGACGTTCGCTGACGCAAGCTGAGTTTTGGCATCTGCAGTTGTCCATTCACAATTACAGGGGGTTTGACATCCGACATAGATGACCTTCGCGATGACAAGGCGCGGAACATCTTAATGCGGCGTACCTATAACAATAAGAGTTGAGTCTCAGACAGATCCAACAGACAGTCCCCCCAAAACCCCCTTGCACGTGATGTCGAGGGGAAGTGTTACCTACCTCAATCATAACACTAAGAATAGCGACGTAGAATGTCGCCGTTGCCGCACAATCCACTGTTAAGAGCAAGGCTGCGAGAGCACAGAACTCCTTTAGTCCACCGACCTTACTATATGCACCGATGAGAAGTACGGCGATCTCGAGGGCATAGTCCCGAACAATGATGTTGCCAACTTTATCCAGCGCCTCCAGGATGAGGTCCGGAGCTGGTTTCATCTGACCACGCAGACGACCTTCTTGGATAGCGGGCTGTATGAGATGTGGGTGTCCGAACACCGCGCGAGCGAGGCGAAGAGGCTTCTCAAACCCAACTGTGCAAACCAGGAAAGGAAGGGCTTCGATTAAGCTCACGGGATCGAGAGGGATGCGAAGGTAACTGGCGATGGGTAACGCAACCATGAAAGAGAGGATTGACGAGGAGAGGATTGCAGTGGTTAACCAGAAGTTGGAGCCAAGGCTACGAGAAGCGAGGAAAAGGCGGATGAACGTTGTGTGCATCAATACATATCCAGCGAGAACGAGGAGGATGTCGAGATTGTCTGCTTTCTGACAAAGGCGTTTGATAAGAACATGTCTAGAGATGAACAGGCAGAATCACACTGACCTTGGTGAGGTCCCAGAAGCGAACTACTAGAGTGCGTGCAGCATACACAACCCATTTACCACTCTTCATCTCCGCAATTGCCTCCTGCTCACGGTTCTCAACAAGGTATTTGATGGGGCCGAAATCCTCCGAAATGAAACTGCCTTGCTTTGCGAGAGCGGTGATAAAGTCCTCACGACCCCCCGGAGCAAATGAGAGCATGAGTGTTTTAGACCTCGGGATGTCTGAAAAGGTAGATGTGAAACAAGTTTCTTTATCTTGGGCGTTCCGGACCGTGTGACAGACATTAGAAAATAATTTGCCAGAGGAAGTAGGAAAGTGGTGGGTGAGGAAGTGGGTCACGTTGTCCAAGGAGTTAGCGACCTGCGAGGAGAGCCTCGAACTCTCAGCAATCTGCGTGAGCCGATTAGCGCGTGCAAAGGTCAGGAAGGGGTGCCTCTCTTTTCTCACCTTCTTTGCTGTCCTGGCATCAAAAGACATAGTGAACTGCTGAAGGTCGACAACAGAGACATGAGGGAATTGATGGGCGAGAGCGTCATACTCGGTCTCCGGAACAGGGATCCATTCGTTGCCACGCCAGAGCGCATGCGATGAGCGCAACGGCGGGAGGGTAGATGGGGCGAAGAATGAAGAATGCTTGATGGCGGAGAGGACGTGGAAGTACGAGAGCGTGGCAAGGACGAAAAAGAAGACGATGGTCTCTATGGGTGAAGAGGCGGCATGGATTGAGATGGGGCGGATTAGGGCCCTCATTGCGGGCAAGTTGCGGTTGTATGATGTACGCGTCCGAGCCGGAGAATCAAGGAATTAGCAGCTGTTGAGCGTCAAGGAAGGGCGTGAGTGAACGACAGACGAGTCGTTATGTGGGGACGGGGGACAACGCAGGGACTGACTGTTGCTAAGAGACGATATTTCTATATGGATTTTAAAAAAAAAGAAAGCGTCGTACGATTGAACGAACGAGCGTGGAGAGAGAACGGGAAATGAGAAAGCCGGGGGAAAAGGGAAAGTGGAACGAGAGGAAAGGGAGATATTCATATTTATCGTCGTGAATTGAGGTTGACAAAGACCCCGGAGAGTTGTACCCGCCACCGTCGCCGATTATGCCACTTGCTGTAGCTGTAGCCGTCTCTGGTCATGTCATCGCCCGGACTCCTGACTCGGCCCTTTGCACGATTACCGGTAAGTGCGTATTGTTCGGCGGCCTCCAGTTGCATTCACTGAGCGCCCAGCTCCCTTGGACTTCGGCTCCGGCATAGTATAAATCACTATCTTCACCACATACACAGCATGCATACCGGTATCCCATTCATCGTACCCGAGAGAGAGCGAATAGCCGGACGCGAGATTGTCCGGGCGCTATTCGGCTTACGGCCAGACAATTTTCCTACATTCCAGTACAAGTACCGTACTTAGCCGGAATCCTAATCCCGACGACGATTGGAGTAATTCCAGAACGTCGAAATCACAAGGTTTCACGCACAGTACTTGCTTTCTTCACCAGTGCATAAGGTGTATTACGTCTCATAGTGGATTGTATACACAATCAGAATAGACAAGCCCATGGCCAACACAATGCCGCAGCGTAGACATTTACTGTATCGATCCCAAGTGCGTTCAGCACACCCATCGCGGCAAGTGATATAACACTTACAAAAGTGAGCGCTGCACCCTTTGTTTTCTTTTCGCCCCCGAGCTCAAAGCTGTCGTACGTACTCAGCCAAACACCAGGTCCAGGAATGAATAGTAGACGCACTGCTTGCAGCGCTTGAGGGCTAGTTGCATCTTATATTTACACACGGTGCATTCTAATCGCAAGACAACTTTCTTGGTAGTCTTGGCCTACTCATCGGGAGATGCTCAATGCGTTCGTCGTCGACACCGAGACAAGGAAAGGGCACACCTTCTTGTGAAAGACAGGCTTGGTCTGCCCACCATAACCCGACTGCTTACGATCGTATCGACGCTTCCCTTGGGCGGCAAGTGAGTCTTTACCCTTCTTGTACTGTGTCACTTTATGGGGCCTGTCAGTGAGAGAAAAGATGGCTAGTTAGAGTGAACGAGAGCACGCGGCGTCGTCACATACGTGTGCTTGTTGCACCCTTTGTGAGCGCAGTCTGTTCCGAGCGGCTATGATCAATCATCTCCCCCATCCTCTGAGGCTAGTCAAACTCACACGTCCGGCGGGTTCTATGATGTCAACACAGTCAGTCCTAATCATCTTTGTGCCTTAGAGATGAACGCACTTAGGGATATTGACCATCTTTTGTCGCCAACAGCGGCAAGGGGTAATAGTAGTTGTCTGTTGTCTGTCTGTTGTCCTGTTGTCCGTCCAGACCAAAGCCACGGCATCTTCCGATGATTCATCTGCATAGTTTTACTTTTTGGGTTTAAACTCCGCACTTTGAGATCGAGATCTAGATGAGATATGCTTGTTGTCGATCCATATTTGCGAAACTAGGGCAATTCGTGGATGTTCTATGCTCCAGTCCTTATCAACCACACACTAGACAACCGGGTGCATGGAGCACCCATGTGGTATGTATGACACTATTCATGAACGTGAACATGGTCCGCGATTACCTTGATGACACCAGATCCATTGTCCCACTCAAAAGGACTCTGAATTACTCAAGACGAGGATCTAGACTGAGATCAGCCACCCTTATAACGCTGTGAATTCACGTCCCACGATGAACTGGTTCCGTCTCACGCTGAAGGACAACACGATGAAATAATAGTTGGTTGGTTAGGAGTCACATCGTGTCAGGTTCGATCTGGGAATGTGGCTACCACCCGATACTTATAGATAGGCGGCATATATGGCGTATGCGGTTACATTGCGATGAATTGCTCGCTCATGCTCTTATAGCCGTCTAGCGGCAGCGGATAAAGAACTGTTCCTATAGTGGGTAGGAGGGTGGGTAACACAGATCGTTCTCGAGGCGTGGTGGAGGACCCCCGTGAACGTCGATAGGTGACCCTGACATCGGAATCTAGTCATCAACGCTCTGGGTCTCCAACAGCGTGCCACGCTGTTGTAAATGCAGGGTAGCAAGTTGGTCCGGTGTCTTGAAAACCGTTGACAGGTCGAATTTTTTATCGCAAGCCAACCGAAATTCGTTGGCTCGTGGTGAGTTGATCTCCTTCAAGAATGACCACACATCCAGTGCCGTCTACAAACAACTGCGTTGAGCTCACACGCGGGCTGAAATTGTCCACAGTGACTTACTTTGAGAAGTAAATCCACCCCAGGATTCAGAACACCAAACACTACACCTTCAATCTCATCTCTCGGACTACCTAGCATCTGTAGTCCCCGCGCTGCCCCTAGGACAGCTCTGCCATTGACAGAGTGTCGTTGCAAATACTGTGCATTGTACGCTTCCAACGTCATCTCTCTTGTAATGAGAGTTTCCAAGGCACCAGAAACCACAACCCCTACTGGAAAAAGGGGCATCGATGGAAGGGACTCGTCTAAGTATGTAAATCAGCAAAGCTCGACCATATCGGAGGATAACAGACATAGTTTCCGGAAGTGGAGGGAGCGAACGTGCAAGTTAGGGTGATCGGCATCAAGACTTTGTGCGTGGTTGAGCGCTCGAATAGCTTGTAGGTACTTGCCTGGGGGACAATTACTCAGAACGAGGACACATCTTAGTTCCATTGTACACACCCCGCCGGACTGCAACATCATATACCGAGAGCCACAGATCGATATTACTTATGGACAGCCGCAGTAAAGGGAATAGCAGCTTCCACGCGCGCTCGAGTGGTTCAGGGCTTGTCAGTAACTTGATGCCATCGGGGTCTTCGTCTTTCTGAGGAGTTATATCGAGACCTTTGTCCTCATTTGTAGATGCTGCTGCTGCTGTTACGAGTCTTGAGAGAGAAAATCATTGCTGCCTAATGGTTCGTCCCACACCTTTCTTTTGCTCCTCTTGCTTCTGCTGTGCCCTTTTGGCTCTCTTCTTTGCCTTCTTCTCCTCTTCTGCCGACAAGCCTGCATGACGGGAAATCATCTTGTTGGGGCTATCAAAAACGGATCCCTTACCGGTCGACAAAATGTCCCTCGCACGAGACGGATCGTCAAACAGCTCGACGTAAATCTGTGCGGTCAAAGCGACCAGTATTATTTCCACCGCCATTGGTAACTGATGCTATAGTGCGACCTACCTGTGCCGCTGAGACAGCACAATGAATGTACGCAGGATGAGACCACAGCCGATCCTCCCAAGAGAGAAGACTGGAAATCAAGTCAGCGACAGCTCAGTTGATGCAAGGGTGCGTACTTCAAGTAGATGTTTATGGTAAACTTTCGTAAGGAATAGCCGTGGAAATCAAATTGGTCGTCCTCAATTTCCTCAAATATCTGTGCAGGCGGGAATTAAGGAGGGCAAAAATAAAATACACAGTGGCGTCAACAAGTGGCTGACCTTTCGTATGGCATGGTACTTTTTTAGGGCATGATGTAGTTTGCCTTGACGTCGATGTGCATTTCCTTCTTCGATAAGGTATAGAAGGGACTGCATCTCTTCTAGGTCAGCACCAGGGCTCACAGCATCCTTCTGATATCAGAGTGCCAAGGATCAGCAAGAGAAATGGGGAGAGCATTCCTGATACCTTCGTAAACAGACCGAAAGTATCGCCAGCTTCTTCAATAAGACCAGCTCTGAGTTTGTATTTTGCTGATTTAGTGTTTAAGAAGCGATCCTGGCCATCCAAGAGCCGGGCTTCATTAACTGCAATTGAGGCGCCAACAAAGTCTCCGAGGCGTTTCAAGATACGACCTCTTAATGTGTGGAGCTCCGGAAGCGTCGGTGTATGTGTAATGGCCGAAGAAAGGAGAGACAGGGCATGAGAATGCTGACCAATATGGGAAAAATGCTGAGCCAGGAAGTACAACGTCCATAAGTAGGTTGTTGGCACATCGCCGTCTGGCTCTGTAACATCATTCGAGGGCCGATCCGGTAAACCGTTTTCTTCTAGAGTCCGTCGGTAGCCAACTACCAGTTCCTCAACGATGACACGCTTTTGGGTATCTTGATACAAAGGCTTCACATCGACAAAAAGTGAGGGTATGCCTTTCTTAAGCCCGCGCAACAGATAAGCATTTGCCAGGGGTCTAAATCCCTCCACTGAAACGACAATGAGCGAGATTTGCAGGGTGTGGTTACGACTGACCTGAGACTACCATCAGTCCTAGCCGTTCAGGGGCAATGGTGCGAGGATTCTGCAATGAGAGGTCTTGCAACAGACGTAGTACAGTAACATGGTCAGAATCTGCAACGGCTCCTGCAGGCGGCCATGTAAAATAGTTCATGAATGAAAAGCTCAATGCCGAGACAAATCTCACCCAGTTCGATGTTCCTACTGCTGAAAAACCCATAATAGTAACCAGTGTTGTCTGGATTACAGTGAATGAGGGCCCGCCAGGCCTGCTCTGCCTCTGCACTTGTCCCTTGCTTAGACAGGAATCGTGCTGTCATTCAGAGACAGTTAATCGAAGTCCGGCAACCGTAACTCAAGGCCATACCCCTGGTCTCCATCACGGAAATGCGATCAACAATGGCCCTGGATTTCGCATTGGTGTCGAGAAGTGTGAGGGCCGTCGCGAATTCACCCATATCTTCCAAAATTCTGATGTGGTATAGGAGCAAGTCTGATCGTTCGGGATCATAGTCTGGCACGTTCTAGCGAACAGCGAACAGTAATTGAGCGAAGCATCATATACAACACTGCAACTACCGCATCACGGACCTTCAGAGAGCGCTCGTATTGCTCTAACACTCTCCTGGCCTCGAGAAGGTTTCCGTTGAGGTGATATGCTAAAGCCAGGCCAATCCAATTTTGGCGCAAGTTCGGTCGTAATTTTAAGAGAAGGAAACGAGTGTCTACGAGGCCATCATAGAGGCGAAGTTGCGTCTGGAGGTGCGCTGCGTCTCGTAGAATGTTCATATTTTCCTAATTCAAGCATGGAGCACGACATAGCATCAGATCTTTGATCTCAACCTACGGGGCAGGAGGCGGGAAAGAGAGAAAACAGTGTGGTTTCCTGCACGGACTAGCAAGTTGCTCGCATCGGATGCTGGAGCCACCGAACCGAGCACCGACACCCGGGATGTAGGAGCACGTGCGACACCGTCGTTCGCGAGTGCCCGATTTCGACTCACCTTATCGAATCGGAGGGCCTGAGTATATGATTTCAAAGCCTCTTCGTAGTTTTTTTCTCCCTTTTGAATGAGACCAAAGACATGCCAGACAATGTGGGAGGTCAAGTCCAGGCGAACACCCTTCTTGACAAGTTCAAGCCCCTCCTCCCTTTTTCCCATGTGCGTGAGAATGAGACCCTTCATACATAAAGTCTCTGGTAAGATTACCGCGAATCAGACCGATCTGTGCATATGAAGAGGATACAGACCTCCGTGTTCGGGAAACTTCTTGAGAATCTGGTCAGCTGCTTTTTGACCTTTTTTCAGTTGACGAGTTTCATAGAGGTTCAACAATTCCCGAAACAGAGATGATTCCTTGGACGGGAGAGCCCTTTTTGTAGGAGTTGGAGTCATGAAGTGCGGCTTAGGATGAGCAACGAAAGATGAGCGGTACAGTGGCACTGGTACAGTGTATGAGCGCAACGCTCACGACACGCGGAAATCGCAAATAGGTTACGTAAGCGACCAACAAGTGTATACAACGCGAGCCGCGTCTCGGTCAGCGCGCCGTCCGCCTTGGCCTGAACTTCTTCTCCTGCGTCATGGTAGCTCAAACTCGTGGAGGGGGTCAAACCTCACCCCAGAAACTCAAGTTTTACGACAAGCTCGTTGGAAAGGGTCTTTCTACAGATGCTTTGCTTAAGAAGCTGAAGAATCTCCACACCCAGCTTGCAGACCTCGACCAGGACCGCATTGATACCGCTACACTCGCGACAGTCCGCAAGGAGCTTATCCACAACACCATTCTTCTTCACAAGGATCGTGGAGTCAAGGCTTACGCGGCTTGTTGTCTGGCTGACATCCTCAGATTGTTTGCTCCGGACGCTCCTTACACCCATAATGAGCTCCGCGATATCTTTCAGTTCTTCTTCCGTCAACTTTCCACGGGCTTGAGGGGTTCCGACTCTCCATATTATAACGAGTACTTCCATCTTCTTGAATCTTTGTCCACTGTGAAGAGTGTTGTTCTCGTTTGCGACCTCCCGAACGCCGATGAGCTCATGGTCGATGTTTTTCGCGATTTCTTTGCTCTTGTCCGCCATGATCTCTCCAAGAAGATCGAACTCCATATGGCAGACATTATGGTGGCCCTGATAGATGAAGCTACCTCTCTTCCATCCGAGTTGATGGACACAATGATGGCTCAGTTCCTGGATAAGAACGTGGTGCGCATGTCTTCTTTTCCCTTTTCTTATTATGCGCACTTTCACGCGTACGGGGCTCATAGTGCCGCATGACTCAGCATCTAAGATGCGCGACAATCACACATATGGCTACCAGATATTGACTACTTTATATAGGGACTAGATAACCCCCCCTTTCGCCTGGCTGTTCAAGTCTGTAACGCCACGTCGGATAGGTTGCAGCGGCACGTTTGCCAATACTTTACCGAGATTATTGTTCAGCATGCACCGGATGAAGAGCTCGACGATATCCGAAAAGCTCACGAGCTCGTGAAACAGCTCAATAAGTTTTGTTCTCCTCTTCTTCACTTGGTCATTCCTCAGTTGGAAGAGGAGCTGCGTGTGGAAGACCTGACACTACGTACAATGGCAACCCAAGTCCTCGGGGAGATGTTCGCGGATAAAGGCGGCGCAGACCTTCTTCGGAAATACCCAACAACGTGGAGTCTCTGGAATCTCAGACGAAATGATAAGTCTCCTGTAGTTCGCCTGGTCTTCGTGGAGGCTGCCTATGGACTACTCGTTGGCCTCCCTGAGCAAAGGGACTTCGTAGAAGGTCAGTTATTCCGATTACATCCTTCGACGCAATTTTATTGGATGGATTTCAGAGATCCTAAGTGCTAAGCTGCTCGATCCTGACGAGAAGGTCAGGGCTGCTGTCTGCAAGTTATACTCGCAATTGGACTACGAAACGGCTTTACACCACGTCTCGGAGGCGCAACTCCGACGCGTCGCCGAGCGAGGCCTTGACAAAAAAGTAAAGTGTTCTCACTTCTATTTCACCTCATTGCTCACAAATTCTTAGCACGCTGTCCGGATTGAGGCCCTCAACAGTATCGGAAATCTTTACAGTCTTGCGTATCCAGAAATGTAAGCTTTTCTTACCTTCCGCAACCGTGATCTTATTATTGTAAGTGAACATGGTGACCAAGGTGCAATCAAACAGTTTTCCTGGATTGCACAGTCGCTTCTCCAGATGGCCCAGTCACAAGAAGTCAAGTAAGGCCTTAACTTTGCCTCATCTTCAGGCTGCGTTTACATCGTATACCTAGGGCCGCTGCCGAACGCGCCTTGGCCGAATACATCTTTCCCCTCATCCCTTCGTATTCCAAAGAGAACGAGATAGATGAGTTCACTTGGACAGACAGACTTCTTACAACGATGAAATTTCTCAACGAGAGAACCGTCAACTCTCTGATTAGCTTCTCTGGACTTAAACTTATGCATGTATCACCCAGCACGTTGTTATTCGTACGCTGATGCAGGCATAGTCGACCATCCATATATGAACGCTTTGTTCAGTGTTGCAAAGAGAACAATGTGCGTCTTGCGCGAAGACGCGGACAACGGCAGGATATTGAAACCTTAAGCAGGGTGGTATAATTGATGAAAATGAAGAGGAGACGATTCGCAGGCTGAATATCTGTATTCAAAGGCTTTCAGGTGAGGGTAACGTATACACAGTGATCCCCACTGACTTTCTTTCAGCTACTTTTCCTGACTCCCAAAAAGCTGCTGATGATTTTTCTGCATTCGCTAAATTAAACGAAGGCCGACTTTATAAGCTCCTGGAAACCTGCATGGACACTCAGACCAGTCTCAAGTCGTTGGTCAAATCATCTGTATGACTGTTTTGCCTGTGCTTCATCTCACCGGTCTGATCAGCGTTTTTTAAGCGAGAGTTTCTCCGACGTGTTGAACAATCGTCAGCTGGGATACTTCCTACCATGACGGTATTTTTACGAAGGGCGAGCCTTTGTTTGATCAATCAATCGTCCGTTCCATGTCTGTTGAGGCATATAGAGCGGAGTGATTCCACCGGTGATGGATACAGCACGAGTCAGGCTCAGCTTATGGCGAGCAATGCACAAATTATATTGACCTCAATCTCCAAGCACTGCCCGATCGTTTATAAAGCCCATGTTGGTGCGTTGAGCAAGGCCATCGCCGACGAGACGAATGCGCGACTCGTACGGGTCTCTCTTCAAGCATTGGCTGCTCTAGCAACTTGTGATGACGAGCTTGTGCCTGGAGACAAGTATTATTTCATTTATTTTCCCCGCAAACGACACTTGACAATCTATGAACAGACGGATAACTGAGCGGGTTATGCGATTTGCCCTCGAACCCAATCATCGACACGCAAAATATTCTGCCAGACTCCTAGCTACGTCGAAAAAAAGGGAAACTTTCTGTGTAGATATTATCAATGTATGCTCCCCATTTCACTCGTGTTCAAATCACTAAGAGTTTGATGACACAGACCATCTCCGAAGATGTCAAGAACGTGGATGACCAGAAGCTCGTTGCTTACGTTACAGTGCTTGCCGAACTCGCGCAGAGGGCTCCAGATCCTTTCGAGAGTAAGAGCGAGGAAATCATGAACTTTCTAGTGAAGCAGATCCTTATGAGTCCGAGTCCTCGAGACCCAGTTCGTTTTACCTCAGCCTGTCTGCTATTGTGACACCACTCATGTCGAACCATAAATAGGACGAAATGGATGTTGACGCCGAATGGATAGAAAAGTCCGATGTACCACCTTCCCTGAGCAAGAAGATCATGGCCCTCAAAGTGTGCAGAAATCGTTGTTTGGCTCATGCTTCGTCGGATGCTGCATTGGATATTGCGACACCCGTTTTCAGAATGTTCTTCGCGTTGTTGGCGCATGGTGGATCTCTTCATGCGGAGAATGATGACGAGTTGGTTTACCTCCATGAGCACTCAATCCTTTCAGGGCGAGCTAATGACGTCATCTCAGTCCAAAGGTCAAATCTCGTATGCGATTACAAGCCGCTGTCTCCTTGCTCCATCTCTCGACAGTGCCAAAGTTTGCCACTGTCGTCTCAAACAATTTAGTTTCCCTCGCGATTATGATACAGGTCTCTGCTCCCGTATTGCGTGATTGTGCCCATATTTATACCACCTTTAGGATCCTTGCTATCAAGTTCGCGACGAGTTCTTGCGCAAGTTTATCTCTCTCGCTACCCATCAACTGTTGCCTCCACAATTCAATGTGGTACCCTTCTTGACAGTCCATGACCCAGAGCCGGATGTCAAGGATATGGTGCGCAATCGCTCATTTCCCCGTATGCACGAATTCATGCTCTCCAGGCCAAGGCGTTTGTTTCCTTAGCATATCGTGCAGCGCCACCCAGTTCGTGTTCTGTTACCTTTCCCTTCGATAATATGCGACCAGTGCCGCGTTTCAGGTATCAAGATGAACCATTTCGAGATGATCTTTGTCCAGTTTCTTCATCTGCTTGCACACCATCCCGATTTCGCCCTCACGCAGGAAAGCGTGCCTGACATGGCAAAGTACGCTCGTCACTTATGTTCTGACCGCTGAGCTTCTCCAGTGACATTCCCACATCAGATACATCGACTTCTATCTCGGATCTGTGGCCTCTGCAGAAAATGTTTCATTACTATACCACCTTTCTGGAAAAGCAAAGACTGTACGTGATTCGGAGTCGCACCTTTATAGCGAGGTTCGCGAGTTTCTAGTTTCACACTCGTCAGTGGGAAATGACCGATTTTCAGAACCTCTACGCCCTGAGTGAACTGGCCCAACACATCATCAAAGATGTGGCGAAGCGACACTCATGGACCCTGCAAAGCTTTCCCATGAAGGTTAAGTTGCCTACTGGGATACTGCGTCCTTTGCCGAACGCAGAGGCTGCCAATAAGGTGCTCCCTGGCGCTATATGATACCACGAAAATCTGACCTTCGCGCCTCAACACAGATTTTGAAGCAAGTCTTCCTTCCCTCAGAGGCATTGGACTGGCTCGACCAGGCCAGATTGGCGAGAGCCAGTGCAACAGAAGTCAGAGTTCCTGAACGTCCAAAGTTAAAACATAGGTCCGCCGAGAAGCGTAAAAGTGAAAGCGGTCGATCGAAAAGCCATGCGAAGTAAGTGGTCCTGTTGTCTTTTATTCTCGCATCCTGATCAATTGTATGTCAGGCGGCTGCGGGGTAGTCGCAATAAGCGCGGAGAGACTGACAGCGAGAAGTCAGAAGAACACTCTGACTCTGAGAGTAGTGAGGACATCGGGAATCACAAAAGTGACTCTGTTGGTGCAAGATTGTCGCCGAACTCTGAAGATGAAAATCGACGACCCGGACGTGATGCACGTACGCGAGCTAAAGTGACTGTTTTGCTTTCATCGTTGTCGTTTGTACTCACTAGCGGACCAGGCAAAAATTAAACGACACGTGCAAAAGAAGACAGGTAAAAAGGGTTAAATCATTTAAACAATATGTTTTTGCGGAGATTTGCTGTCGTATTTAGCACGTCACATATGTCCGTCTGTTTTCCCTGAACTATATACCATGTATTCCAAGGGCCAGTGTACTGCATTACAATATTATGTTGTCACTATGTAATCCAGCTAAAGCTATAATATTTCATATTTAGTTGGCGTGGTGGTCATTTGTCGCTGTCTGAACACCAGTTAGAGATCGATTGATAAATCGTCCCTCCGCCACTCAGACCCACCCAACTATTTCAGTTTATTCGGTTAGAGACTTCATAAGTCTTCTATTCGCGTGTCCATGATTACGCTCTGTTGCCACGGCCATGAAAATAGTAGCGAACTGCTCCCGAGTTACAACACGGCTGTTGGACACCTTCCACACAAGAGTACTAGTGTCAGTACATAGTATCCGGTTTCAGGAATAACCCGTACAAGTCAGATAAGTGCAAAATCCACGACCATCCCGCTGACGACTAATGCACTGATGTCGGACCGGTTCCAGCTCGGTTGGAACACTGCTGACTCAGACTTTGCCAGGAATCGGAGGGTGACCGTATCCCTCCTTGGGCGGCTGCCATGTCAGTGACTCACCTCCCTCGGAAGAACATCGTCGTGATTGGGGCAGGTGGGCCGAGATCCCCTTGGAAATTATTCGTTCACAGGGTACCGTCGCGGTACAGGTGTTGTTGGATTGTCAACAGCAATCAGGATCCAAGAAAGAGGAGGTTATCAAGTAAGTATCCTCGCAGAAGTGTTCCCGACAGACCCCAAATGCATAAAATATACCAGTCACTGGGCAGTGAGTTCCGTATCGCTCGTCCAATTGACTTGCCACTCAAAGCCTGTAGGGAGCGCACCATGTATGTGCAGCGGCCGTAGGAGACTCGAGGCAACAAAGTGAAAACCCGTAAATTCGAAATAGGAAGCCATCACTTATTCTCGTTCTTAGAGTTGGAAAGGGAAACTTTCGACATCATGTGGGAAATGTCCGATCCAGGCAGCGAGGCTGAAAGTTGCTTCCTGCGAGCGTCACAAATTGAATACTACACAACAAGGGAAAGGGATCCCGATCTACTTTCCTTCTCGCCTAGTGTACGTCGTAAGTCTTTGTAGAGTGGCCAAGCACACCTATCTTCGTCTAGTTTCAGCATTTGAAACCTTCGGCCTTTGCGAATGTTCCCGAGGCCAAATCGGCTGTTTCCTTTTCCGCCCTCAACATCAATACGCCAACGTATCTCCCTTACCTACTTGCACGATTCCTGAGGATCGGTGGGCATACCGTCCGTGCGTCTGTTCAACACGTCGCACAAGTCCTGGAGGGTGGTGTGGGGGCATTCACGAACGACAAGTCTGAAGTGCAGCCGATCGATGCCTTAATTATATGCGCTGGACTCGGTGCGCGCACGTTGGGGGGTGTGGAAGACAAAGACGTATATCCTGTTCGTGGACAAACAGTGCTGCTGCGGGCACCATGGATCAAGGAGGGCCGATCTTTGGTCGGCGAATGCGGATCAGAGACTTACATTATCCCACGGCGGGGCGGTACGGTAGGCAACTTGTGGTGTTCTATCTTATTTTTTGTCATTCTAACGTATCTTTTGCAGGTTATAGTGGGTGGTACAAGATTGGCCGATGACTGGTATGCCCCCAAGACATCGAGCTCAGTGTGATGCAGTAGACACTTATTTTTAGGTATCCCATTCCCCGACCTGAAACAACCATCGACATTCTTGAGCGTGGCCTCGCTCTCTACTCTGAACTTGCTCCTCCTTCCGTGCGCGCTGAACGAAAGCCAACAGTTGAGGATTTGAAACCTCTCATCATCGAAGAGGGCTGTGGCCTTCGTCCTGCGAGAAAGGGTGGCATACGTCTCCAGTCCGAGTGGGTTAGAGTCCCTGGCTCTAAGCAGCTGATGGTGCCCATTATTTATAACTATGGGTGTGGTCATTACACGCACATCACCAGACCCATTTGCTGACATGAGCTCTAACAGTCATGCTGCATACGGTTTCCAGACCTCATGGGGATCAGCATCAGTCACTGTAGACTTGCTTGAGGACGCGCTCGCAAAAGGATCACAAGCATAGGCAGAATAAATGGAATCGACGGCGTTAAGAATCGATTACACTGTCTTCTAACGGCGACGTAGTCGAAGGGATGCCAAACCACCATCTAAGCATCTTGTAATTACCAGGAGAATCAGTGTCAAAGTCCGCTCGCCCAATGAAATGACGATTGGAAAGGAGGAGTGGTAACCAATAAGTGTCATCGGGCCACATGGAATGGTAGGGTATAGGAGGGAGACCAGGATAGGGCGTGTCGGGAATTTCAAGGGAGTGGTTGTCGATAGCAGAGAACCACTCAGGTCGCATCTCTTCGGTCCTGGATGATCAGGGTCAGTGGCGAGAGAGCCGTAGAAAAGAAAAAAAAAGACAAACTCGATCAAAGTCCCGCTGTAGGCAACCGCACGATAAATCTCGATCTGAAACGCCCAGTCCGGATCTCCCGTGGGAACAAAAAGTAAAGTACCGCAGTGGTCGAGTGGAGCCTCAACACCACACTCCTCCTTTGTGTTGGAATTTTCATTGAGATATCCCACGAAATCTAAAATGAAGCACTATTGAACAGACCTTGAGTTCACGAAGAGCTGCTTGCGCTGGCGATTCGCCCTGCTCTACTTTGCCGCCAAAACCATTATACCTGGATGCGGCTCCATGAATTGCCAACCCATCACAAAACATCGACTCACAAATGTGCACCGAATCCACGTTTCTTATATCCAAGCAGAATCTGCGAATTAATCGTAAGAGATTTGGTATCGCTGGGCTATCAACGGAGTCACTTTTCGAGGCGGACCTGGCGAGACGATGAAGGCGTTCGTGTATAATTTCTTCGAGGTGAAAGCCAACCAGCTGTGACCCCCACCGCTGGAGGTCTCTGTATATTCAACCACATTTGACTCGTCCAGCAAACCTGGGGGATAAGACATGAGTTGGTTGCTGACATAAGCCGGCACTTCTGGCACGTCCTTCAACTCAACTCCAACCCAACTCTGTTTCTTTCATCTCCCGGAAGATATCATCACCTCCCACTGAATATCGTGCTAAACAGGAGCCAGCGTCCCAGCCCTTTCTCCATGCTTCAGAGTTCGGGCAAACGCGCAGCGTCGACCCCTCCGCCTGATGCTGGCGCACGTCCGACGAAGAGGCCGGAAAGGAGCTCTTCCCCTGAAGAGGGTGAACTAGATGACGCTGACCCTCCGTTACGCGTTTCCTCTCCGCACCTTCCTTCGGCTCCGGACACGCCACCGCCCTCAAGGTACACCGTCAAGGTCAAGCTCCCATTCAAAACCAAAGCGAACCCAACAGCAGACCCTGGAGCTGGTGTGGATCTGCCTAACAATTTAAACGGTGTACCAACTCCTGCTATTTCTGACTATTACCATGTGCCACCGGAGCGACCTCCACCAGACGGTTGGCCGTTCGGCATTGAAGCAGGCCGGAACAGGGAAAACGGGCAAGCCAGCAGGGGCTGGAAAGGTCGCAATCACACCAATGAGTTGTCTCACCGCGATCGCGAGTTTCGCGACAGACGCCGGGATCGACCACCTTCGGGTTCCTCTCAGGAGTCCCCAGTCGGGGACTATGGCCGAGTTGGCAGATCGAAGATTCGCGCCAGGTCACGCTCCAGGTCATCGGGACGCTCTTCATCAGGCTCCAGGTCTTCGTCGAAGAAGCGCACTCACAGGTTACCCCCTCACCGCCCCACCAGGGGGTCTCCATCGCCTCTACTTCCTCGTCGCCGCGAAGGAACTCCTGATTCACGCGACTCGCGTGACCGTTACAACAATCACTCTCACTCTCGATATGATTCTGTCAGCCACTGGCGTCACGATGGGCGAGGTCCGTATCGCAGGGACCCACCAGAGAATTACTATGCGGGTGAATACTACGATTCCCCAAGGCCACCATATCGTGATTACTACGATCGAGGACACGAAAGGGATCCTTATGGGCCTAGGTTTGAGTCCACTCGTGGCAGGGCTCCGGCCAACGATTATCGTCCGATTTTCCCACAACAATCCTCTCTAATCCGATGTCCACGTTCGTCGTCACCATGCCCAATTCGAACGCCCCCTCAACCTACATCACCCCCGCCACCCACCCCTCCTCGATCTGAACTTCAATCACGACATCCTACTATCTCCTTCCTTCTTCCGAAAAAGCCACCTGGACCCGAGGACCCGCCATCCTTGTCTCGTATACCTTCTCGTTCACCGAATGGCGAGCAGTCACTTAGAGACGAAGCCAATGTCTTTTTACCGGAGAGAATTGCTTCAAAGACGAGGGAGAAATCGAGAGATCTCCAACCCTCGCACCACGCACCTCGACCAATTCGTATTCCCCTCCGCCGTACACGCGAGGAAGAACACAAGGCCTACGGCCGGACATTCATTGGTTCTGGACAACAGGACGATTACGATGCCATGACGAAACTAGGCGAGGGTACTTTTGGGCACGTCTCATTCTTTTCGACGTTATCTGATGCTAATGGCCTACACAGGGAGGTCCACAAAGCGAAGCACCATCCTACCGGCAAACTCGTTGCGCTGAAGCGTATCCTGATGCACAACGAAAAGGAGGGAATGCCCGTGACCGCGTTACGAGAGATCAAAATACTCAAAGCCCTCAAACACCCGAATGTCGTAGAACTGCTGGATATGTTTGTCGTTCGTGGTGAGTTATTTGTCCCCTTGCGGCTCAGGCCTCTGATCAGATGTTAGGTAATGGCAAAGATAAGCCGTTGTCCGTATATATGGTATTCCCCTACATGGATCATGATCTAGCGGGGTTATTGGAGAACGATCGCGTTAAACTGCAGCCGAGTCAAATTAAACTGTACATGAAGCAACTTCTTCAGGGCACGGAGTACATGCATAGAGTGCGTCTCGCCTCCTCCGCAGGCTTTGGATGTCATGTGGCTTAATCTTACCCAGAATCACATTCTACATCGCGATATGAAGGCAGCGAATCTCTTGATCTCGAACAATGGATCTCTACAAATAGCGGACTTCGGTCTGGCACGATCATACGATCCTAGCGCCGCGGCCACCTATACAAACGCTGTCAGTTGGCGCACCAAGGAACGGCGCTATACAAATTGCGTTGTGACCCGATGGTACCGTCCACCTGAGTTACTCCTTGGGGCGAGAAATTACGGCGGAGAAATTGACATTTGGGGTGTTGGGTATGATCTGAACATATCTTATCTTGTGGTTCAATAATATTAGTCCTCAGGTGTGTGCTCGGAGAGATGTTCTTACGACATCCTATTCTCCCTGGAAATTCGGATCTGGACCAACTCGAGAAGATATGGCAAATGTGTGGTACTCCCAACCAACATACTTGGCCGAATTTCGATACTTTGCCAGGTTGTGAGGGCGTGAGGCACCACAATCAGCACCCGAAGCGACTAAAATCTGTCTTTGAACAGTCAGTGATAGCTAGAAATGCGATTGGTCCCTTTGGCTGACAGAATTGTCTGAGATTCGGAGCGGAGACCTGCGATCTCATTGACAGGCTGCTCACATGCAACCCTGGGGAACGCATTACTGCGACTCAGGCCCTTGAACACGATTACTTCTGGACTGATCCACTACCAGCTGACCCGAAAACGTGGTGTTCTTTTTGATCGTTATTTTGTAATTTCTATGCTTATTCTCCCCCAAGATTACCCGTTTATGAGGCATCTCACGAATTCGACAAGCGCGGGCGCCGTCAACAGCCCCCACAAGCCCCCCTCGCACCCCCACGTCTCACAGAACCCCCACGTCTCCCCCCACCAGCAATCCCCAACAGTCTTCCGCCCTATCTTAATCGCAGCCATCCTACCCTTCGTCCTCTACCCACTCGATCTGGCATTCCACCGCCCTCTGGCCATCAAAATTCGCATCCTCAGCCTCTTGATCATAGAAGTGGAGTACCGATGAACCTCCCGCCTATTCACTACCCCGCACAGGGTCCTCCTCCAGCACCATATCAAATTTCGAATGGTCTTATTGCTCCCCCGCAACCAGATCAGAAGCCTCGGATTTCGAATCTACCTCCACGGCCTCCTAAGCCGATGGGAATAGATCGTTTCGGGGATGGCCGATCACACACGGGAGGGAGGGACAACAATCAGCGTACTCGGGGAGAGCGAGATAGGAACCATGGCGGGTTGAATTATGGTTGAATGCCTCCTTGTAGTTGACGGTTCCATGTGTTATCCGCTTTGCGCTGTTCCATTACTTCTGCACACCCCAATGCCGTGCAATGTTCTGCTATACCAGGTCAACAAACGATCGCATTTTTTATTTTTGGGATACAGATTCGATTCTGGTCAAACGGGTCAGATTTGGTATCTTATCTTATCTCTGTGCTATGCAATCTCCGACCCACCTCGTTCTCCGAACGACTCTATCTAACACAGCAAGTCATAGCCTCTACAGCCCACATCTTAAGAGAGGTGCAGACATTAGAACATCACCATGCCCCTACTAGGCATAGGAACCGGCCGAGCTCGCAAGGCTAGTAGTACCGCTCCAGCAGCAGCAACATTGCGAAAACAGGTCCATAGACGTACGCAGCCAGATAGTAGAACCGACCTCATTCTCGTTGCCGGAAAGTCGGCACACCTCGGAGCATCACAGAAAGTACAATCATCTTCGTCTCAATGGTGTGGGTGTTTCGATTTAATCTTGCTGTAGGTACCCCATCCTGTGCCCGATTCAACAGTAACACAGAACCAAAACACTCAAAACGGTCTGGTTTTGGCATTTTTAGTTTTCACATGCAGCTGACTTCTCGGACGGACAGCACTGCGCCCTTTGATTACATCGCGGCCGTATGCAATTGCCGGCGTGCCAGGGTTTCACCGTGGAGCAAAACCTCCTATTGCTGGCTTTTCCCAGCTTGAGCGCCGACTTAAGCCTATTCCACACAAGAATGTTGGCTCCTCCCGCGTCGGCTATTCCAATACATCCAGAGATATGAACGCGCCACGCCGACCTGTAGATGGCACAGCTGCCAAGAATCTGGCGAGACGGATAAAGGCGGTGACACAAGTGAGCCTGAGCAGGAACCGCGACCTTCTCCTCAGCCAACATAGAAAGTACTTCATTGCTTTTGGTTCTGCCTTGAAGATGGCCTCATACGTAACACTGCCTCAGTCAGGTCGATAGTGCTGTCCACGCAAACATCGTTTTCGGGAGGACCTCGCTGAAAGGGCGCCATAAGCCAACTGAATCAAGTGAGCATATAGTCGTGGGCTGTGAATCAAATTCCACTTTTAACGTTTGGAAGTTAGCGTTGAGGGGGAAACAACGCTGACATCTACAAACACTGTCATGCCAGCTCGTGTGCTCGGACCAACTGTTGCTGGTCATAATGACGCAGAATGCGAGGCTATGCTAGCGGCATTCGGAGCTCTCTCATTGTCAACAGCCATCGCCGCCAAGAAAAGGCGACTGCCATTTCTTCGCCGTATTGTCAGAACCAGCTTTTTCCGACGCTGCCGAATGATGGGCGTTGCTCTGGACTCTGTTGCATCCCAAACGCAATCGCTGACTATTCTTTACAAGATTCCCATGGATCTCTCTGACAATGAGTCGGACAACGAAGTGACGGAATATTCGGTCTACGAAGTGAAATTAGCCGTCGACCAGTTACTTTGCCCCTTGTGTGACACCTTAGGGCGCTTGATCACGAAGGAAATGCTAGAAGCACACCTGAAATGGGATCATATCGAAGTGGAAGCGAGTTGGAGAATTAGAAAAGACGAAGTTGGTCGTAATCCTCTTATTGACTGTTATTACTTACTCATGAGTACAGAGCTGGGAACTTGCGTTGGAGCTTACAGGAGATGAGCTAGAAGTCGTTGAATCAGAAGAGGTTGCATTATCGTAGTAAGTAAACGAATTGGTGACATCTGATTGTTTACTGATCGAGTAAGAAAGTTCCTCATCTCACTCTTCCGTTCGCCCTTGGCCGCCGAACGGTGAATTGCCGGTGTCGGACACTGATCCTGGAGAATTCGAAACCGGTACACACAATATTGCGACACATGTCGAACACCCAGTCTCATACTTCTTCAAGTTCAAACCCGAATCTTCGCCAACTCCAGCGTCCAGCATCGCTTCTCTCACTCCTGCCGCAGTTGGTAATCGTCTTCATCGTGCACCGATTGCTGGCGATCCGCTCGGTCCTCTTGGGGTTTATCCTTACCTGCCTTTAATTCCCACCAACAATGACGACAGCCTGAGTCTTAGCTTCTCTTGTCGCCCTTGTGGTCCGCGTCTCTTCGATCTCGTTGCGAGATATCCCATGTCCGACTACGGCCTAACATCCTGGTCACTGTTAGAGCGAGATGAAGAGCTGTTTGAGATCGATGATATAAGAGACGAGGAAAAGGCAATGCAGGCACTGTGGAATCGGTGGATCGTTTCTAGACGACGGTACTTAGAATCTTTCCTAACGTTTTTGTCCTATGCTGACTGGAGGTTCAACAGTGGGTACCTCCTGGATCCCTGTAAATCGGTGGTAGAGTTTGTAGATACTTTCCACCCCACCATAGTTGAAACAGCAGGGTGGAAAGGTGTCCGGGTATGGCTACTAGTACGTCTCCGATCCGTCTTGAAATATGAGACACTACTAAGTTCACTTGCTGTCCTACAGCTACTTGCCAAACACAAATATCTAACAGGAGATGATGTCGTTACAGTGATGAGATTCTATGAGACGATCACTAGTACATGACCGCATATCTAGTCACAATGTCGACTAGAGCAAAGAGACTGCACAGTTACCCCTGAAAGGACCGTCGATCCATTATATACTAATTGTATCTTTTCTTCAACTACCGTTAAGCACCACTACGCCCTAAAGCCTTTCTTACGGAACTATTGCCCAACTCTGGAAGAGGAGCTGCCCCAGACATTGACGGTTTGGGCAGAAAATTGGCGAGTATAAGCCAGGAAAGGTATTTAGCCACCAATGCGTCTGACACAGTTCTGTTCCCTTTGTCTTCGTGACCTCTGAGCAGTGTACGCATGTTCGCATCATCGAGGTCAGGAGACTTTGTACTGGTGGGTAAATCATCCAGGACGAAGTGAAGGAGAGGGAAGAGAGCATTGTCCTGGATTTCCATGACATGTTGTTCCAATTTGCGTCTCCAGACAAGATATTCGCATCTTTCCGCCGCGAAACCGTAATGAGAAAGAGAAGAAAAGATGATGTTGTATGTGGGAAGAGGGTGCGCTCGTACATGGAGAACAACCAGGCCGGCGTCTGAGCGTGGAGATATCCCAGCTAGTGTGACACAGCACGCCACGTGGTCAACTGGAACCATGTTGATGGTATTGTTGATATCGGGCACAAATCCGAGTTGAATGCATCCCTTCGCAAGGCGCCAGATGAAGTCGTCCGTATTGGTCACTGGAGCGCAGATAAATTGATATATCCCTAGTATGTAACACGTTACGCACCCGCAGTCTCTGCGTCTCCAACAACGTAACCCGGACGAACAATGTAGCCACACAGGCCTCGTTTTCCGGCCTCAAACAGTAGTTTTTCCGACACCCACTTAGACTGGCCATATCCAGTCTTGAGACCAGTACGTGAACCTTCAAGGGTGTCGTCTTCGGAAACACCCCCTTTGCCCTCGTGCAACATGGATTCGGAGAGGCGAACGTAATATTCTGTGTCAATAGCAGAAGTGCTTGACACAAACACAAATTGCTTTGGCTTTCCCATGCACGCAAATTCGATCGCCTTCAAGGTCCCTAGGACGTTAGCAGAACGCAGTCTCTCGTACGGATATACCCAGTGGACCTTTTATGGAAGTGGGTGAATTAAGAAGACATGAAATATATTGAAATATACGCCTACCAAGGCGCCGTTGTGAAGGATCACGTCTGCCTCCCTGGTAACACGATCCCAGACATCGGGGGCAAGACCGAAGGCGTCGTTCTCCAGATCACCGCAAAGGACTTCCAATCGCGCAGTACGAACCCAACTCTCGTCCCATACACCACGGTCGCTCGCGCTTTGCATTAGACGTTCGGTCGCCTTCGTATCTGTCGATGAACGGACGATACAAATAACTTTTTTCACCCTCTCATGCGAGAGGAGACTGCGCAAGATGAAAGCCCCAAGGAATCCTGTGGCGCCAGTAAGAAAAATAGTAAGAGCCCCCCCAGGAGCAGGGAATGTAGGCGGGGGATAAGAGGATCGTAGTGTCGAACGGAGGATATCAAAGTCCTGGCTGTAGTTGGATGAATGATTCCTTGCAGGTGACTCTTCTGTGACATTTGGGGCCGGGCGATTTACCAAGTGGGGGACATCGCTGAGACCGAGATCTGAATTTCGAAGGTTGTCTATCGCCATAGACAACCCAGAAATGGTGGGGTTGTCGAATATCAAACCAAGCGGAGCATTCACGACGAATGTTTTTCGTAGTTCGAAAACAAGCCGGGTGGCAAGGATGGAATGACCACCAAGATCAAAGAAGCTTTCATTAAGTGGAATTGGGGTTGGTGGAGATGGGAGGATCCGAGACCATAGAGTCCTCATGATTTGCTCGGTTGGACTAGTAACACGACCATCTGCCTGAAGTCGCGTAGCATAGGTAGCTGCGTGTGCGGTGTCCGGGAAAGGAAGGGCTGGTTTGTCGATCTTTCCATTCGGATTCAGCGGCATTTTCTTTAACGGAACGAACACTAAAAAAGATTTATCATGTGTTCGTTCAGAAACGGACGTAAACACATACGTGTGGGTATACTGTAACTGGGGAGTTTTTTCTTGAGATGTTCTCTAATGTCCTTGATGAGACGCTTGTATTTGCGAATACCGCCAAAGATGTCGTCTCCTTCGTCCGGTAGATCGCTGGCGAAGCCATCGAGATCAGGCCCTTCGAGCGGCACAAAGTAGCTAACGAGAACTTTTTCCTCGTCTTTGTCTCTTCGGACCAGTGTGACGTTCTCCCTCACAAGGCGATGTTGACTCAGGTGTGTGTCAATTTCTCCCAGCTCGATACGAAAGCCCCTGATTTTAACCTGATCATCGGCCCGCCCCGTGCATTCCACGATCCCGTCCGGCATGTAACGACCGAGATCCCCGGATCGATACATTCGGTCGCGAATTCCTTTCCAGCGTTGTATTTCTGGGCCAGGGAGGGTCCCGTTGAGTGGTTGAAGGAGTGTGTCATGCCACTGAGCGGTGGTGGAGAACCAGTTAACGACGAACTTCTCGGCCGTGGCAGCAGGATCTGAGTATCCCTCTGCTAGCCCTCCTGAGCGTACATAGATCTCCCCGATCTCCCCGATCGCAGAAAGGATGTTCTTGTCGATCCTATTCACGACAAGAAGCTGAACGTCAATCATGCCTTGACCTGCGGGTATGATGTCTTTTTGCGTTGCCAAGAACGTAGAGTCTTCTGAGATGCTCGGTATGACAAAGTATGATACAGCACGTTGAGTCTCTGTTGTTCCGTACATATTGACGATACGGACATTGGCCGCTAGGGATTGCAGGCGAGTGCAGTCGCGTTTTGTCAGGATGTCCCCTACGAAAAATGCGTTGAGGAGGGAGGGAATTTGGCAGGTAGCTTGAGCTGATAGAAGTTGTCCCATAGCCGGCGTCAAATGAGTTACCGTGACTTCACTGTTTGCCATCCACTCTGCCAGCCGCCCAGGAGTGTTAATGTCATCGAATGTCGGAACATGAAGTTCGGCTCCGAAGAATAAAGGAGTAAACACTAATAGAGGTATGAGTATGTAAAATGCAAAGAGTAACTGGCTGAGCTCACTATCCCGCTGAATGGGATCGTGGGCGATACCGCTGAGCATGGTAAATTTGGAGGTCTGCCCAATGCTAAACTTGTGGCCCATCCATGGGAAGAAGTGAGTTAAGCTATAATGTCGACCCTTGACTGCCTTTGGTATCCCAGTACTCCCGCTCGTAAAAGACAGAGTGGCAATGCTATCCGGGCCGAGTATAATGTCGGGATTAGAGTCTCCCATGACATATTGGGGAAGGAGAACATCCGAATCGCCAGTACCAGGACCGCCGACGATGGTACCATCTGGGTGCAGTTCCAATTCAGGTACCTCGATGCAACCTTGAAGTTCGGAAGTAATGAAAGTTCGGACAGTCGGGTTAATCATTCCTGCCCCTTTGAGTATAATTAATCCACGCGGTAAAGCGACACGAAGGTAGATGATCTGGCGTGAAGGAGGGTACGCGGGATCTACGAAGCATCACTTGGCAGAGTGCAAGGTGGCTAGATGTTCGCAACGTACCGATGACAGAAAAAGCCGCTCCCACCTTCAGCGTCCCCATGACTGCGACAACCAAATCGACGCTGCGATGAGCATATATCATGACTATATCTCCTGGAATGATGCCGCAGGAAATAAGGTGATGGGCAAGAATGTTAGATGCCCGAAGTATCGCCCCATATGAAAAACATCTTCGCTCTTGCGGTTCGTCCAAACGAGCTGCGGGAATGCTCTGTATAACACAAGGTCGCTGTGGAAAGCGACGAGCATTCTTAGAGAACACATCTGTGATAGCTCCTTTCCAGTCGCACCAATTTAGGTCTGAGGTTGGATCGGGTAGGGTCGTCTGTTGGGCAGATGTCAACAGAGAAATAGACCCGACTGGTGACAGCGGATAAGGCGCAACCCTGCCAAGGAGGACTGAAAGCTGATCGAGGATGCATGAAATACGGGTTCGAGTGAAAAGGAGAGAATTGTAGACTATGCGCAGAGATATACGAGGTGCGATAGATTCATGGATAGAAGCGGGGGGGCGAGCGACAAAAAAAGTGATATCAGAGGTGAGACTTGTGGATTGGACGAAGTTCCCCTTCTGTGCATCTGTTTCATCAAAGAACCTGACTCGGAAAATTGATCTGGACGATTCTGGAACATCTTCTTTATCTTCCCCAAGAGCCCGCACAACCCGCACAACAGTCCCATAGGGAAGGCAATGTTCTTCGGCTTCACGTTCGGCCTGCTGGACATTCTTGACGACAACCCAGAACGGATCACTGGGATCGACGGATAGTCGAAGAATGAGGGGATCTTTCGCAGAAGCAGAAGAAGAGCCGATGACAAGGTCGCTATCACCAGTGTAACGGTGAAGAAGGACAGCAAAGGCAGAAAGGAGTAAATGGAATGCTGAAGGTCGACTGGACACAGGTTGATCGTCCTCATCACCAGTGAAATTCTCGTTATACAGAGCGAGTTTTAACAAGCTCAGCGATGTATGCTCCGAGAGTTCGGCAACATGGACGGCTGCGACATGGTGATGTGCGCCAGAGGGCCGGGGGAAATCCGTAGGTAAGGATATGGAAGGGAGGTTTTGCAAACGGGCAACCATTCGTGAAGGGGCATTTAAAGCCATGAGAATAAGGAGGTAAGGATGTAGACACTCGAAGAAATTTGATACAGAATAGATATCATATAGATAACGGGACTCGGACTCGGGTCGGACTCGGAATCCGAAAACTTGTCATATCTGATGCCCAGCGCTGAGCGTGAGATGGGCACTTTGGCAAACATTCAGACATACATAACAGGGCGGCATTCATTGATCTAGTGAAACATTTATGACGTTATTTATCCGACACAATATCCTTCATCCTTGGTGTGGTATCAGCACTCTAATAATCGCTTTTCACACAGACTGGCCACGTCTTTATGCGGGAATCTATCGCTTGGGCGCTTGCGCCCTTTGTTTCAAGGCTTGATGGCAATCTTGAGAGCCTCCCTACTGTTCATCTTGTCCAGAGCAAGTTGATAATCCTCTAGCTTGAATACATCTGTCACCTGCATGTGTGTCAGCATACAACAAGCCATCGTACAAGGCTGCCTACCATTCCAGAGACCCTGATCTTCTTGCTGTCAAGGTAAGCCACTGCACGAGGGAAGCAATATGTCTGCGAGAACGAGCCAATGATCTACAGAGTATAGTTCAATAATCAAACAATCGCCCAACATCGAGAGGCGCACCTTTATCTCATCACCAAAGATCTTAGAGGGCGGCCAGTGGACAAGCGCCTTATTCTCATATACACCGTAAATCATCAACGTTCCTCCCCGACGAACGTGGTGAATTGCATCGTTGGCTAGCTTTTCAACACCTGTGGCCTCGACAACAATGTCAAAGCCATACGGATGGTCCTCTTTGAGCTTGGCCCACTGAGGTTCGGGATGTCGTCGATCGAGCTCGATATACTCGTCGGCAGCATCGAGCTGCTTTGCGATTTCCATTTTGATGCCTTTGTTTGCAGCGAGTGTAACTTTGCATGCTCCATTCAGCTTGAGCATTTGGGCTAGGATGATGCCAGTAGGTCCTGCGCCAAGCAGAAGAACGTCGCAACCAACTGGGGGATTCAACTTGTCAAGCCCGTGAAGAGCGCACGCGGCGGGTTCAAGAAGCGTCGCCTCTTCGTCAGTGAGGTTATGGATCTTATAAAGTTTATGCTGTGGGCTATTTTGGAATAAGAAACCGTCCGAATTAGCTGAAAACATCGTACACGCACTAGGCAATGTACTCTGCAAATCCGCCTTCCGAACTTACTCCGCGCGCACGGAAGTTTTCACATAGGAGGGATTGACCTCTGCGACAATAAAAACAATTGTCGCACTGGTAGCGGTCAGCCTAGTCACGACATCACGTTTCCACCTACCGTTATGCCAACATCGGCTACGCATCGGTCCCCAAGGGCAAAGCCTTTTACGTTCCTACCAAGTTCGACGATAGAACCAACGGCTTCGTGGCCGGGTATAAGCTGTTGAGATAAAAAAGATGGACATGTGAATAGACGGGCTCGATAGTAAGAACATCGATGCCAGGACGCTCACGTACAGGAAATACCGAGATGAATTCACCATCATGTATGTGGCCATCAGTACCACAAACACCTATTATATATAACACAACAATCAGTTTCTCCGATGACACTACACACGCCGACAATACTAACCACAGCTATGTACTGAAAAGATGTCATGGCATTGAGTGTGGAATGAAAGGTCAACCTTGAACGTGATAACTAACCTTTAAGGAGGACCTCATCATCCTTGATTTGCGGGATCGGAACATCCTTGATAACGAAGTCCCGAGGCTAAGTGCGGTCGACTGAGCTTACAAAACGGAGGTCTGTACGAGCTCAGACACACAGCGTTGTACCACAAAGCCTTCATCGTTCCCTGGACCATGTCGGGCAGAGCGTGGCTTTATGGGGGATAGGTTGCTAACAAGGAAAGCACCTGATTTCCTGGGCTTTTATGTTGAAAAAAGGGTGGTGATGTCATTGAGGAGATTTCGCTGATTCGTGGTTCCATTGTGGCGTGCCCGGACGTTCCGCTAGCTCTGACAATCGGAGTTTGAAATGGGGCCACATGCGGGAGGCAGGCATCTTTAATCGGAACTAGTAGATAGACAGTACGAGACAAATCTCCTGGTATCGAAAAGACCCTGGGCGCGGTTACAAGAAATCGTCAATCATCATTCGTCGTAGCCCTTTTGAGCATCTCATGCCAGTCCATCCCTAGCTTAGCCAGGGTTTTGCTACGAGCTGAGAATGAGAATGAGATCAATGATGCCAGTCTTGGATAGATAATACGGGTGCCACCCACCGAACACTTGTAAAACTTCCTTGAGGAGGTCTCGCTTCCAATGTCCGAGGAGCATCGGGCCCCATGTATCTTCCTTGTTTGAACCAGGTCGCCTGAGTTTCGCGTCAAAGAAAGTTCCGTAGAAGGAAAAGACACAAACCAATAAATGGGCCCAAAGAGGTCTTTAACCAATTCCTCAGCCTTGTTCCTGAATCCTTCATCGGCAATTTTCTTAGCGTACACCAGCAATACTTGCTTGTATTCCATACTGCTGTCAAGAACATGAGCTGCATGTAGCTTAGACTCGAGATGTCCGAGCGTCAGAGCGCTTGTCCACCATAGAGGTCGTTGAGTGGTACCAGGAGAGGGAGTGATACGTTCAGAGATAGCGCTTTCAATAGATGCCACCACTGCCTGTTGGGAGCTACTGTTTCGGGGTCGACTCGACCAAGCGTCGGACCCTTCAGCCCACCATGGCTCCGACAGCTTTACGAACGAGCAGAGATGACTGTCGTATGAGTATGTGACTCCAGTCGTGGCGCTGACTATCGGGCTACCGTTGGGTCGAGCTACAAGAGATGTAATACTTATGGTCGTTCCACGGATAGAGCCATTCGGAGACAACAACGGTCGCACTGATGTTGGGGCAAAGTTTGCACATGCCTTCTTGATATTCCTACAGGACATTAACGGTGAGGACGCAGCATAATTCTGAATCGAGTCATACCAGGAATATAGCATGCCAGTGGATGTGATGGCAACAAGAGCGGACTTGGCAGCAGATAGGAGAGTTGCAGTGCCATCGAGGATAATAGTTGGCACCAGCCTGCCATCACATTGTGAGTTACAGACAAAGAATAAGAAGATAAAACACCATCACCTTCGGCCAGTTGGAGAGTATATATTCAAAGTTCCATCCAACATTCCCACGGCACAGAAGGTGCTAGTGGCCGCTAAAACTAGACAGGGAGAAGATAGATAGTCGAGCCAGCACACGGTTTTCCCACTGATATAACAGATTTCCGTTTGATCTCATTAACATGGTCAAGGTGAGCCCATGAATATGAAGAACGAATTAAAACAACCATACCTCCACTTTCAGAATTTTTACACTCCAGGATGTCATCTCCGGCATCTGCGACTTTCAGGGACAAATAGGTTAGCGTTGGAGGCACTGCAAGAACATTTCCCCCTTCAATTTCGGGACTCCCTGGCACGACATCCACAAGCGGGCGTATTTCTTTCACGACATTCATATTGCTGTCTCTAACGCGGTCACCGCCGAGAGTTCGGGCTTTGGTGGGTCTGTCATCCGGTATGTCTAGAAGGGAAAGCTTTCGCTTTGCCCCAGCGGAGCTTGTAGTGCCAAGAGAGTCAATCGGGACTTCCGTGACTGTATCAGGAGAAGTGTGGTCTAGCGAATGGCGGTCTAATGAATGAGCCGATGCAGAGGGTTGGGACATCTCCGGGATTAGTCCTGAATTAATAACAGGGGTAACGGGATGTGTGCGAGAATGTCCATGCGTCGGTGAATCACGGAATGCTGATAAATTTGGAAGAATAGCAGGAGAATTTGAACCTCCAAGAGTCCCCAGAAATTGTTGCTGGGCCCTCTTCTTTGTATTTCGCTTTGCGATCAGTGTATTCACAATTTCATGACTTGTACTCGTCGATGGGGCTCCAAAACCATTCAGGCCGTGTGGTTGTTGAGATGAGCGGTTAGGCGAGGGTGGCGGTGTAATCCGTTGTCCGGATGACGGCAACTGGATATTGGTGTGAGACCAACCTTCAGGCAGGGGGGAAGAGTGAAGCCAAATTTTTGTAGATACTGTTGCTGAATAGAATGTGAAGCAATGCCTTCAAGTTCATCAGACTCAAAAGCAAATGCTGCGAGTGTACCATCAGAGGATACAGCGTATAATGTCAACCCGTCCCAAGACCTGTGTATGTTTAACACGACAGTGATACAAAGTACGAATACCTCACCAGCTAAGGTCCATGATTTGTCTTTCAAAGACCTCCTTGGCAACAATTATAGGCCTTGCAGACTTTGTTTGCCAAATTGATACTGAGCGGTCATCAGCACCAAGGGCGACAACCGAGCAAATATTGGAGGTGGCAACGGGGGCTGCTGGATTACGGAGAAATATGTGTGGATTGTATGCCTGGGAACCATGAAATTGGACTTTGTTGTGCCAACTGCTGTACGGACACTTACGGCTACTTCCACTGTATTTTCATGTCCAACGAGGCTTATTTCTGAAGTCCAACTATTGCGGGCAATAACGGCAGCAATAAACACAAATCCCTTGTTGTTGGTAGCATTGGAAGCAGTAATATGAGCTCCATCCGGAGACCAACTGGATCCAAGGACCATGAAGGCATCAGATAATCGGGGTGGGCCAACTCACCTGAGTCTTCGGAAAAAGGTGCTTCCGGGAGAATCTTCGAATGGTTTTCGAACCTCGGCCTCAAGTTCCCAATCTGTTGTACGCCAAATTTTGACACTGCGATCATCAGATTGCGTTGCCAAAAACTCCCCAACCGGGTCCCAACAAACTCCCTTCACGAAACCGTGGTGTTGATCAATTCTGCGTATTCGCTCTTTGAAGGAAAATATGGCCATTCCATGTCAAAAGAAGAATCGACTTGTAACGCAATGGCCCACCTAGCGTATAACCACTCCAGATTAACACCTGGGAATCCAGGCCCACAGATGCCAGATACCGATCCTCCGGAGACCAAGCAAGGTCCGTCACATCTGTGAACTGCGCTAAATACAGACCGTATTGGAGAAATTGTGAAACCATGCACCGCTCTCATGTCCAGGCAACCGCTTCAGCGGTTTCCAACCTTCGATATTAACCTCATCTGAGCCCCACACCTTGCCTCTCGCTGTGCTGCAAAGACCTTCTTTTGAGAAAGATGTTGAAGACAACAGAACTGAGGAACGAACGGATCAAGATCCCATATCATCACGATTTCATCGTCACTTCCGCTAGCGAGCCACCTCCCAGAATTGGCCCATCGGACGCACAACACGGGACCAGTGTGCATAGTCAGGGTACACAGGGACTTAGGGGGTCTATTCGATTGTTCCGAGGCACTGTTTAGGATTGGTTTTGTACTCCAAATTCTGATTTTTGCATCAAGACCTCCGGTAGCAATGCGAGAGCCATCTGGGTGCACATGGACGGAGAAGATAGATAAACGTTTGGGAGCCTGGTCGCTTTTTCCGGAGGAGTCTTCAAAAAACAGGTGAACTAGAAGAATGGCTATGATAAAAAGAACAGCGGACCATTATGGATGACCCATGAGGGCTTTGTGAACTTCATGGTATGTAGAGCAGTTGAAACGCGTATCCGGCAAAACCCGGCACTCGGCCACAAACGACGTCACATTCTCCTCGCGACAAACCCGCCACTACGCCACTCGCGGTCAGTACGGTAGTTTTCTCGGAGATATGTCTAGATGACGAGTTCATAAGCCTTCCAACCGAATCCGAACTTGGTGACCATCTACTGTACTGCGATGAAGCAGACAGGCGAGACGATCAAGCGCTGAGGTCCAGTTAAATTGTTCGGCCTGACTCAGTCCACCGTTGTGAAAATAAATTGTTGTTATTCATTGTCTTAGGGTGAAATCTACGTGGTTCATCCGTTATCCTTGAGATCTAGTATGACTCGGAGGTAATCGATACAACACTGGGGCGACGCGACTCAAACCGCACTTCCATTGCCTATCTCTGGTAGCCAGAACAACATACTAACTGATGTTGTAACGGCACTGATTTCTCAGGCTTCGTTTCTCCGTCCATCGAAGACCCATATAGTGACTGACCTTTTTTTCGAGATACTTTACGAATTCACTCCTGGGTCCTGGATGGGCATCGGTTGCCCACTTCTCAGTCGATCTCCTAGGGTAAATCCACATTCAGCGATGCCCCCGAATTGGGAGAAGGCGTCAGGGAATGGACGTAACATATGTCCTTACACATTTTGCTGCTCTTGGTAGTCACAACGAAATCCTGGGCCAATGTCTGATCAACAGGTCGAATAGGACGTCACGGTCATCGAAATAGATGGAAAGAAAGTGTGCGGGCAACATGAAATGAATGGGACTGATTGAGTATCTTCAGATGTATTATCCCTAGTGGCGGATGTAGAACTATGGGTAGAAAATCCTAGTATACAAGAGGTAGCACTGTGACAACCTCGCGGTCTCTCGAATTACGCCTCAACGGGTGACTCCTGTGTCAATCATGATGCCACGAGCGGGTTAAACTTGATAGGCTGGTTCTAGTATACAAATGACGCAACAGGCACAAATGAACCGCGCGCTCAAACCGTAGAAGGGGACCCGCGGTGTGCCCCACTATCGGACAAGCGCATTCAACGACCTGAACACAGCATTGGTAAGCGGAGAAAGGAAAATAGAAAATAGAATGCAAACTTACCTCACTGTCGGAGCGCACACTGAGTGTGGGCCCCACTGCCTTTCCCACTCGCGCAGACAACGCACAAACCCAGAATTAGGTTTTATGCATGGGCGACGCTGTCGGACAAATGTGATGGCAGAGTCAAATGACATGCCACGCTTGCGGATAAGATACGCTATAACAATTGCTGCCGAGCGAGAAATGCCCTACGCCAAAAAATCAAAAGGATGAGAACTCGGAAAGCCGTTGACCACGCCGCTTGCAATCAAAGTCAAAAGGCGACTATGAAGCAGTTGGACGAAACTAGAAACGAGGGAGGAAGTAACACCTACTTGTTGACAATGGACGAGGACATTGCGACCCTTACGTAAGGCACTATCGATATCTTCGACGGCATCTTCTAGATGTGGCCTGAGATCTTGGTTCTCGAGGTCCAAAATATCCAGGCGGTAGCACTCGTAACCATCTTGTTCAGATGCGGGAAGCCATGGAACATCAAGCACTTGAACGAGATGATGTATATCATGTTCCTTGAGTATGGAAGGATCGAGAACAGCGGAGATAGACCCGAGGTAGAGTGAACCCGGGTTAGAGCATTGCAGCCTGTGTGCAGAGGGAGGGCCAGATGGAAGGATCAAGTGCATGGGGGTGCACATTGCTTCCGCAACCTCCGGGGGAAGACCTGAAAAACTAATCATGGGATGAAATGGCTTGGGCAAGAAGATGCAGGTATGCGTTTATAAACCCACCGTTGGCGTGTAGGGCGAGAGTCTAGCCTTGCAGTGACGTCCTTAGGCTCACCCCTAACCCCAATCTTGAGTCTACGACAAGACAAGAAAGGATGGGACAATACCCGAACATCGCTCACGGTCGTTCACGGCGATGAGTCAAGGGTCGCAGGATCTACTGTAGTTGTATTCGACACCGTGTAATAAACTACCGCCTAAGACAGAGAGGTCGAACTGCCAAGGACGCTAAATCAGGGCGGAAACCCACAGTCGTCATCAAGCAAGCGCTGTCGCGCTGTCATGCTGTGATTGATGTGATGATTGTTTGTAACTTATGGGCGCGAGTCATGGCATCGCCTCACTCACCGCCTCGTCGCGAGGCGACGACCAAGTTCACACGCACGAGCCAACAGACGGTTCAAGTCCCGCTTGAGAGCCCGCCGTCCCGTCGCTACTACCACCACCCACCTTATCCTCCTAAACACTCCCCTCACATCATGTCTGAGCTCCGCAGGAAACTTGTGATTGTCGGTGACGGTGCTTGCGGAAAGGTACTCTCGACTGTGTTTCTTTCGTCGTTCGTTCTAATTCACCTGTTTCGTGTACAGACTTGTCTCTTGATAGTCTTTTCTAAGGGAACCTTCCCTGAGGTTATACTCTCGAGTGGTCTTACTCTATGTAAACTAACAATAAAACCCAGGTATACATCCCTACGGTGTTTGAGAACTATGTTGCCGATGTTGAGGTCGACGGAAAACACGTCGAGTTGGCTTTGTGGGATACCGCTGGTCAAGAAGATTATGATCGTCTCCGCCCTTTGAGTTACCCTGATTCGCACGTCATTCTCATCTGCTTTGCCATCGACTCTCCAGACTCCCTCGACAACGTGCAGGAGAAAGTGTGTTTCCCCTCATTTATCTTCTGGACCATCTTCTCATCTTTCTTGCCAGTGGATTTCGGAGGTGGCGCATTTTTGTCCTAGCCTTCCTGTAATCCTAGTTGGCTGCAAGAAGGATCTACGACGGGACCCAAAAACCATCGAGAACCTCAGGAAGACCAGCCAGCGGCCTGTGACTCCGGAAGAGGCAGGCGATTCTTACTTCTGTTCTGAGTTTTAATACTCACAACTTATAGGGTATGGCCGTCTCGCAGAAGATCGGTGCCAAGCATTACCTCGAATGTTCGGCCAAGTCAGGCGATGGTGTTCGCGAGGTTTTCCAATACGCGACCCGCCATGCTCTCCTCAGTAAACCCCACCGCCATAAGCAGGCTAGGTGTCATATAATTTGAAGTTTGGGTTTCGAGGCGCCTATTACGCTCGATTGTCCTTTATGCCAGTGACTTTTTGAGCGGTCGCTCTCTTCGCTTCTCATACCCACCAATTGTCACCCATAACAACAACTTCAGTACAGTTCGCGATATGTGTTCCAGGCAATCTTACGCTCAGCTAGTGCGATTTCCTAGAACGATACCGATACCGTATGTCGTTTACTCCAAGGCTTGTTTAATACATGTCTCTGCCTGATAGTTATCTACAACATACGATCTGAGTGCTTGTCAACGTGCCTTTCCAGACCAGAACGGATACCCAGGCTCGTGGCGGTCAAGCACGGATAAAAAAGGGGGACCTACAGTAGAGCGTCACGCTGGACACATTCCTCCACAATCATCACTGCACTATCTGACCGTCAACGGATGGCCGGTACCACTATGAAGTCATAGTCACACTCGACCGCAAAGTCTCACTTCATTGGCGAAGCACGGGGAGGATTGAGGATTGCAACGCCACCGTCCGCACAGCTGACAGGGCCAGGACAGATCGTCAGATCGTTAGAATTGAGCAACGAATCCACCTACTTGCCACTCGGCGCGTGATAATAGGAGTCAGGCGGTGTGAGAATGCGACACCAAACTGGGAGTAGCGGGGTTCGTCGGGTAATTGATAAGAGTGTGCGACCAGGGAGTGCCAAGAGAGGTTAGTGTCGTGTGCAGATAATCGGCTATCTGGATTGTGTGATACGTCCGCCGAGGACCACATCCCAAAGCGGAGATCGCGAAAACATGCATTTTGATTTGATATTTGTTCTTTTTAATTTACTCCTCCCAACGTCGATCGAGGGGCAGACGTAGACGAAAATCAATTTTCTGGCACCGCTCGCTGGAGCAGAGTGGTTACATATCTGAGATACTATAAATTGTAGCCGCTCTGATGACACCAATCTCGGACCCAACCTGTTTCTTGACCCCGAACAAGTAACGACTCAAGGATGCTCAGCATCGCATCTTTCATCCAATAACTTTCCGCAAAGCGATTACACTCAGCTGAAACAGGCATCGGAGGAGCCTGAGAAAGGAGTTGTTTAAGAGGGGACAGAAAAGTTGCTGCCACTATCCACGCTGATTCGGAGCCAGAAGCATTCGCCTCGCGAAGGCAGGCAGACACGAGGAGTGCGCAGCTGATTGGATCCGATGAGAGAGCCGGGAGGTTGTGCCGGGGGAAAAGAGCGGCTAGCATAGCGACGCTGGTGAGGTGGCGCCGTTCGCGTAAGGCGTATAGTAATTGACGAGCGGCAGGAAGGGTGAGGTCCATGCGATAAGCTGAGCGATTGCTGAATACGGTCAACGCGAGCTCCGGACTACGAAGCTCGATGCAACGACCTGTGACGATGAGGTTGAAACAAGTGATGCCTTATTAGTCTCTGCACTTCGGTCACACTCGAACTACGCACGAACGAATGCATTAACGTGTTCATGACGCCACTTTCTGCCATTCTCGACGAACTGCAAGAATTTGCTTGACGCGCGTTCGAGTTGTTCTGGACAAGTCGCAAGATTGAAAAGATAGAGCCAGGCACTACTGCGGACTTGCGGAAAAGATTTTTGGGAACCGGTTTGATCAAGACATGTATACGTTGAGATTAATTCCAATGCGTGCTCGAACCTCTGAGAGCGAAGGTTTTTGGAGGGCGATATACCAATGGATCCAACTGGATTTAAGGGCCGCGTATCGAGCCTAGTTAGTGGGGGTACGTTATTCGCAGTCTGAGCGAGTGACACCGCATTTATCGTGGGCGCGCGTATTGTGCCGGCAGCACTGGCTGTAACATCTGATGATCAATCGGAATTCGCACAGCACAGCAAGCATGGGATGGAGTCACCTATGAATCGAACACGCGAGCGGTTATCTGAAAACCAACTCAGGACATAGTTAGAACGGGATGTCCAAAAGGCTTGAACATTAATGGGCCTAAGTGTCGTCGGTGTCATTACCCTCATCCACATGATGGACGGATGGTAGTTGGCTGTGGAAGTTGACAAGCCGGGTGACAATGCCGATGGAAAATTCATTCAGCGCTCTATGGCAATCGTGGGAGTATTCTAATCACCGGTCACTCCCACGGCGGCCGCCGGCAATAGCAATTTATTCCTAAGGGTTAAACACGACCTAGCCGAGTCTCGTTTAGTTTGTATTGTCCCAAGCCTATAGGCGGTGAGAAGGCGAGAGTAACGCGACGGAATGCGGTGGTACACATATTGCAGGTACTTTTTCATGCCTCAGGCGTGCATGGCGCTCCCCTGACTTGTTTGATCCGTTGTTGAAATTTGAGCGGTTCTCGATTATAGAGGGGTTTTCAAGGGCATCTCCATCTGTCAAGGAAATACAAGATGGCGGGTATTGCCTGACAAACTATCCCACGTTGTCAACCTGAGGCGTGACCCCAGAAAATGCGCTAGGCTGTGTGAGTGGGAGCCAATGATCTGTTGTGTGGCACCGTTCGATCTCGATCTTCTCACGCAATAGATTGAGAACTAGCGGAAGGGAGTAAAAAACGGCTTGTTATCATGAGGCCTCGGGCCTCAGAATCTCATGATCTAGGGCCTCACCATAGGTCGCACATGAGATAGGTAGTACTGTTAAGATACTTGATACTGAACGTGAATGCTGGCGTTGATAGCACAATCGGCCGACCACTCGGGCTCGTTCCTAACCGGTGTACCTGTGACGGAATCATTCCGAAACCAGATCTGCTTATGCCATGCCAAATGCGGACGCCGAGGGGGCGAGCGAGATAGAGGTCCCGTGCGTGAATTTTGATTGGAAGATAGCAAGCCAAGATTTTCCATATGAACCCCGGCTCGGTAACGTTATCACTACGGTTCGTTGAGCATTTTTGCCCACCCTCCCACCAAACGCCATGGTTAATATCACTTTCGATTCCTGTGAGTTCGAGCTTTCCTTTTCACACCTCCCGGCATCTGACGACTTCCTGCAGCTGGCGACATAAATTATTACGACCCTGCGACTGGCATTACCCAGGTTTACAACCTCGGTAACATTGCATGGATCATCGCTGCGACGGCACTTGTCTGGATAATGATTCCTGGCGTCGGGTACTTCTACTCGGGTCTCTTGAGGCGTAAAAATGCCCTCTCGATGATCTGGCTTTCCATGGTGACCTTGGCGGTCGTCTCCTTCCAGGTAACTCACGCTATCTTCTCATGCACGATAATCATTATCTTACAACTGTCCTTTAGTGGTTCTTTTGGGGGTATGCGTATTAATGACGCAAAGCCTTTCGATGTTCGCTCAGCGTTCTGTTTCTAGATTTTCTCTCGCATTTAGTGACACGGCGAGCCGGTTCATTGGGGACCTTCGTCAGTTCCCATCTTTTTTGTTCTACCGCTGAATGTGACGACACTTTACAGGCTACTTTGGTCTCAAGAACGTTCTTCTCCAGCCCTCTGTTGGGAGCCCACAGATCCCATCCCTGATGTTCTGCGTCTACCAGCTCATGTTCGCCGCTATCACTCCTATGCTTGCCGTTGGTGCTCTTGCGGAACACGGGCGTCTCGGTCCAGCCATTGTGTTCATTTTCGTCTGGTCGACAATAGTTTACGATCCCATCGCCTGCTGGACTTGGAATCCCAACGGCTGGTCTAACCAGCTCGGGGGCCTTGACTTCGCCGGCGGAACTCCCGTACACATCTCTTCCGGCACTGCCGCGCTTGCAATCAGCATATACCTCGGGAAGCGTCGTGGTTATGGCACTCCCCGTCTGGCCTACAAACCACACAGCTCGGTGCTTGTCGTTCTTGGGACCGTGTTTCTATGGTTTGGGTGGTTTGGCTTCAATGGCGGGTCAGCATTGGGCGCCAACTTGCGTGCCATCCAAGCTTGCATCGTTACCAACTTGGCCGCAAGTGTAGGTGGCTTGACATGGATGTTGTTGGATTACCGTCTCGAACGCAAGTGGTCCGTTGTTGGCTTCTGCTCTGGTGCTGTCGCTGGCCTCGTCGCGATCACCCCAGGGTCTGGTTTTGTTGGCTCTCGTAGGTATTCGTGTCTACATCATACTCTCTCATTAAAGCAAATTTCCAGCTGCCGCTGTGGCCTTCGGTGTATTTGGAGGGAGCATCTGCAACTGGGCAACTCAACTCAAGTTTGTCTTTGGTTACGATGACGCCCTGGACATTTTCGCAGTTCATACCATCGGTGGAATTGTTGGAAACGTATGTTTCACATTCTTCGTTGACCCTTTATCCATACTGAGACACATTTGTCTACCCTTAGGTGCTCACGGGTATCTTTGCTCAAGCCTCCGTCGCAGGCTTTGATGGTGTTACCGTCATCAAAGGGGGTTGGCTCTCCGGACACTGGCGCCAGCTCGGAATTCAACTTGCTGATTCCTGTGCTGGCTTCGGCTATTCGCTCGTCATGACCACCATAATTCTCTGGGTCATGCACTTCATCCCCGGGCTCAGTCTCCGCTGCGAAGAAGAGGCGGAGATTGTCGGTATTGATGACCACGAGATGGGTGAATTCGCTTACGATTACGTTGGTCTTGAGCAAGACCTCGGTGTTAAAGACGTCGAGGGGGGATTGGAGCGGGAAAGAATTCATGCGACTAGCGGTGGGCGGGAGCCACGTCATGGGGTGGTAGACGCCGACAGCAGTGGTGGTGCAAGCGAAGTCGCAGAGAAGCGGGCTGCGTGATGTGATCCATCACCCTAATAGATTTATGTGTCCTGTCCTCTCGAAATTTCTCGCTCATATATTTTTGCCAGTTGGTGCTGTTTTTTGAATTGTGCTTCATAAAGTTGCGATTGCGAGACTTCAGATTGATTGATGATGGCATTCCAGAGTGGCGGACCGCCAGGCGCGTACTGTCCCTGTGCCCTCAGCAGCACGGATCCCTCAAAGTCGACGGTGCAAAGGATTACATACGCACCCCCGCAGTGAAAATGGCAAGTGCCCTACAGCCTGGCCCCTCGATGACAGGTGTCATTTTTCACATGCAGCCTTTTGCCCTCAGCATAATGATGTTTTATTTTTATTACTATACTACCATGAAACATGTACCTACATCAGTAAAAAATCCACAAACTTTTTTATACTAGTCAGCTTTTTTAAGTGAACAAGCTGTGGCACAAATTTGACCACTTTTTAGCACCTTTTTCCCACTTTTTTGTACTTATTTACTTGTTATTAAACATGTTGAGGGTTGCTAGATCCCTGATATAATTCTTTGCATGTCACTGATGTATCTTCAAGCACATGGGCATTGATTGATATAGTTCTAGTGATCGAGATGTTGGAAATTGCGGATTCAGGGGGGGCACCCCAGAACAGGGCCCAGGCCGCCAGCCACGGAGATCCGAGCCCACCTCGCAGTGGATCAGTCTTGATCTCGGGATGCATCCCAGACGCTCCCACAATGATTTCAGGGATGCGCCCCATTTGTAGGGGCACAGTATTGTTTTATTCCATCACCATTTAGCTCCTGGATCCATGTAGGAGCACGAGCGTGAGCGGCAAGAGCCCAACTCGTAGATCATGCAATAGGATGCTTTGGAATGCATCAAAATGCTTTTGCACACCCCGATTACGATTTCTCTACAATGCCTGACGCTTTTGGCTGGTCTCTACGTAAAGTCCGAAGGGTAGTATCAGGCGTGACATGTTATTATGATTGTCTCAAGGTGTAGTAATGACTCATTACATATTTACTGTCTCACACCATGTTTCTTGTTCTACTGTCTCATTACTTTAGTACACTACGACGGGCTGAAATGTATAAATACTATACAAGCTGCGCAATGTTGAACAAGCCCTCCAGTCTTCTGTTTCCCCTTGCGTGCCCCACCTCAACTTCATCCTCTCAGCCACTGCCTCTGCCCGATTAGGCAACCGATTAGCTAATCGGCTGCACGGTGAGTCGCTCGTCATGTTCGTTTAGCCCATAACTTCTCTAGGTTATGGGCCCTGCCGCTGCCCAATCAATCAAGTTTTTTATTTTCTAAACTACTGTGCACCGCATCAAGAATGAGATTCGAAATAACAGAAGAGACAAGATCGACCATTGCAAAACTAGCCCTAGATGGGGCAAACTGGGTGCTCTATTGAGAGCACATGACAGTCGCATTTGGGGCGCGAGGGCTGTCTGAACATCTCATGGTGACCACATTGCCAGCAAGACACACTACGACCAGTTCCAAAGGAGGGCTCACTGGTCAAGAGCGGTGGGGCACAGAGGAGTTTGCGTTCAAGGACCTAATAGGTATGTCTGTCCAAGACAGTGTTCATCTTTGTATCAAGGGAGCGGCCCACGACAAGGACATGTGGGACCAGCTCAAAGGTATGTACGAGGGACGATCGAGCGCACTTATGATCAGTGCCCAGTGGAAACTCCAAAACACAAGGTGCAAGGAGGACGAGGACGTCCGTGTCCATTTCCACCAACTGCAGGAGTCCTGGGAGCAACTTGTGGGCATGGGCAAGCCGATAACGGACGATGACTTTGCGTTGGTCCTTATCGTACCCCTTCCCCCGACATATGACGAACTTCTCGAATTATTCACCATGAGCGCCAACATGAACAAGACAACGATCACACCAGATCTAGTGTATAAAACGGTATGTGATGCTTACAATGAATGCTTACTCAGACAGGAAGCAAATGGGAATGGTCAAGACAAATTGTTTGCCGCATCAACCTGCAAGCCCAAAGACAAGAGGAACATCAAATGTTTCAAGTGCCACAAGAAGGGCCATATCAAGGCTGATTGTTGGGCAAAGGGCGGGGGCAAGGAGGGCCAAGAGCCCAGGCACAGGCAAGGCAGCACACAAGAGAACGTGGCTGTGGCCTCAGACAAGACCGAAGACGAGTTGCGGACTGCGATCGAAGTCATCGACGTGGAGGACAACATCGCAACAACGGCGGTGGCGGTGACAAGCGCTGCACGCCCCAATAAATGGGTTTACACCATGTTGTACGACTCTGGCGCGTCCAGACATATGACACTGCACCAAGAGCACTTCGTTACCTATCAGCAAATCGATCCGCACCCAACAATGGCGGCGGACAAGGGCGTCTTCTACACAATCGGCCAAGGTGACATACGCATTCAAGTGCCGAATGAAGACAAGGCCACAGAGGTCATCCTGTGGGACATGCTCCACACCCCGGAGATGGGGCTGACAGTGATATCAGTCAGGCGTATCACTAACGCCGGCCATGCCGTAGCTTTTGAAGGGAACATTTGCAAGATTAAGAACAAGAGTGGGGACATCATTGGAAGCATCCCTGCTGGTCCAAATGGACTGTACAAAGTCAAACGAGCCTACACAGTAACAGACGAGCGCGAGCAGGTTGACATGTTGACCCTGCACAGGCAACTTGGGCACATTTTGCCCAACACCATCCAGACTCTCATCTGCAACGACATCATCACTGGATTGCAGCTGGACAACACCAGGCCATCATTTATATGCCTGTCTTGTGAGCATGCAAGGATGACCCACAAGGTTATCAACAAGGAGTGTGTCGCGGATATCGCAGACACATTTGGAGCCGAGATCCATACCGACTTGTGGGGCCCCTCGTCAGTTCAAACAATTGGAGGGTGCAAGTATTATATTTCATTCACGGACGACCATACACGCTACATAAAGATCGATCTACTCAAGACCAAGGATCAAGCCCTACAGGTGTACAAAGGATTCACAAACTGGGCTCAAACGCAACATGGAGTTCGCATCAAGGGACTCTGCTTGGACAGGGGAGGCGAGTACACCAGCAATGAGTTTACAAAATTTCTGCAGAGCCAAGGGACTGAGTGCCACCTCACGACACATGATATGCCACAGCTGACGCCCACGATCTCAGCACCACCTGCACCTATCAGCACACCGATCTCAGGACAAACACTCATCGGCAGCACGCTGGCAAAAGAAGACTCAATTATCGAAGACGAGGGAGAGGCACTGGCGCACGAGGTGATGGTGCAATCCCAACCACCAACGCCGCAGCAACATGCCACCGCGGCACTGCAAACTCAAAGGCAAAGCATGACTCAGGCCGCAAGAGCGTCCACATGAGTGTCAAAGCCATCGCAGTATATCAAGCAACTCGCCAAGGGCGAAGGATCCATGGATGGCAAGGGCAAAAAGGCCATGCCAGGGTTCCGGGGGTGGCACCCAAACACAGAACACTTGTCCGCATGCACTGACGATGCGGACACTCAAGATTTTATTTTCAGTGCAATACCAGTCGATGACATCATCTTTGTGGCAATACAAGATGCCCAAGGCGATCCGAAGACTCTACATGAAGCTCAATCACACTCGGACTGGCCCCAAAGGGCGGCAGGCCATGGATCACGAGATCGCGATGCTACAACAGGCTGGAACTTGGACCGATGTCGAGCGACCGATGGCACAATCGACAAGTACAGTACAAGGGTACACTGACGTGGACGGGGCGAGCCAAGACCATCGCTGTGCAATTTCAGGCTACACATTTCTTATCGACGGCGGTACCATCTTGTGGAGCTCACACAAACAGGAGCTTGTCACTCTATCTACTGCTGAAGCCGAATACATCGCAGCGACGCATGCAGCCAAGGAGGCAATCTGGTTGCACAAATTCTTTTTAAACTCACTCCCTCGCTCACCGCTCCAACCACTATGTTCCACAACAACCAAGCCACACTCATGCTTGCAACCACAGACAACTACCACGCTCGTACCAAGCATATCAATATTCAGTATCATTTCATCCAGCACTTACAAAATGGAAGATCAACTTCCACACAGCTGCCCTTGGACTCTGTCGTGCCTGCGGGGGTGTGTTGGAAATTGCGGATTCAGGGGGGGCACCCCAGAACAGGGCCCGGGCCGCCAGCCACAGAGATCCGAGCCTGTCACTGCTATGGTTTCACCAGCTCACTTAGTAGCAATGGGAAGATAGAATGACGATGAAGACGATTGTGAAGACGATGATGACGATTGCTACTCTGAACATGAACCCGTCCGTATACCGGGTGTGACTTGAGGAAGAGTACGACCCCTACTTAGAGCAAAGACGGTCAAGGGAGACCCAAGATCGCTTTCACTCTGAGTGGAAAGACGAGGGTCAGCTGCAAAGACGGCTTTGTCTTTGACAGCGAGCCCTGAGTGGGGAACAACACTGTATAGTGACGAAAGACTTGACTTAGCGAGTCCTACTGGTACATGGCACATATAAATAGGTACAGGGGAGGCTATGCCCATAAAGCCAGAGCAGCGGTACATCAAACTATCACAGGTCGGCGGCGGTCGGCACATCAGAATCAGTCACATCAGAACGAAGGCCCATCAGAACGAAGGCCATCAGAATGTATCGTAAAAGCGGGAGCAGTAACACAGGCCCGGTTGCGGAACTTACCCCAGTCCACGGTGTACAACCTAGCTGTCTCGGGAGCCGGTGACATCACCCTCCTTCTAGACGGCAAAGCGACCTCACTTTACGTTCTTCCCTTTTGGAGGGACTTGGGGGAAGTTCTCGTCGTCTCGAAGTACTGCAGGGACCAGGTACTGTTGGTGGGCGAGGTGCTTCGATATACGGGCCAGCTTGAGGTGTCCGCAGGTGAGGGCGTACTTCTCGTGGAGAAGGCTGAGGTCAGCCTCAATTTGGTCCTGCTGTAGCTCCATTTCTTGAGCCTTGAGATAGGTGTCGTGGGCGCGGGTGAGATCGGCCACGATGCCGTAGTCTTCGAGTTCAATGGCGGCCCGGCGAAGCGACTCGAAGGTCGCGGTACGTCCTTCGATGATGGTCTGTACCCAGAGGGGGAGCAGCTCGGGGATTTCGTTGAGGCGAATGTCGGGAGACGCATAGATCTCCATAGAGTAGGGAGCCTCGGTTGAGAGCTCTTTGCTGGTGAGGCCAAAGGCCTTGGTGTAATCCCCGGAGTGTAGTTTGATGAACTTGGCCGGGAGGTAAAGACCGTCATCCATGGGAATGTCGAAGTTGGGGATTTTACCATTGTTCCGGGTGTACCCCTCGGGAGGCTCATCGGAGTCCTCATCACCCACAAGCTCCTCAAGGCGGAGGAGTTTCTCGCGGAGCTCCCAGATTTCTGTGCTGTGGGCGGACTCGCGCTCTTCAATGGTCCAGAGGAGCCCGGCAGCGATCTGGCGCATAGTTTCTTCGGGGATGTGGGTGTTGGCGGCCAGGAGTGAGGCAGTGGAGCGTGGCGAGAGGGGAGCTCCGGTGATGTGGGGGACGGCATAAGAACTGGTGGACTTGGGAGAGGAAGAGTCGAGGTTCTGGGACATCTTGCGCTTGCGCTCAAAGTGGGTGGCGAGGGTCTCGAGGTGGAACTGCAGCCAAGGGTTCGGAGGTAGCTCCAGGCTTGGTAATCTCCAAAAGACCGGGAGGGCAAAGAGAGGGTCAACTTTGAAGGGGGCCAGTTTGGTGATGAGATGACCGCGGCGTGAGCCCCCTTTTTATGCGGGCATAGTGGGCTGTGCTTATGATATTCTTGGATCAGTTCATCCGCGAATATTGCCGTTTTTGGCTCCCAGGTGTTATCGCTGTGGGGATACCCCTTCCATTTGATCAGATATTGGAGCTGTCGGCCTCTACCTTTGAGCCGGTGATTGATGATGGCCTCCACTTTGTATTCTTCTTCGTCCCTGATCAAGTCGGGTGGCGGTCGGCGGAAGTTGGGTCCATGAGCGGGAGTTTCGCGATAGGGCAATAAGAGGGAAGCGTGGAACATGTCGTGAATGGCCCAAGACGCCGGGAGTTCTAGCTGATATGCCACTGATGAGATCTTTCTGATGATCTTGAAGGGTCCCTGGCGTTTCGGGGCTAAATTGGAGGTCTGGTACGGGAGTTTTAGATTACTTGCTTCGAGCCATACTTGCTCTCCAACTTGAAACATATCTTTTCAGATCTCTCCTGCGTGCGCTGATTGATTGATGGCCGCCGTACCCTGCGCCCTTCGTTGGAGAAGGTCATCGATTCGGGCTTCCGCTTCTTGATTGTTTGTCCCTAAGACCTGGTTCTGGTATAGGATGGGCCGATATCCCAGCAAGGCTTGATTGGGCATCATCTTCAGCATGGAGTTGACTCGATCATTGTGAACCACTGAAGCGATGGTGAGCCATTTGCTCCAGTCGTTCGGCTGCGCGCTCGTTACCAGGCGGAGATACTGTTCGATCCACTGATTTGTCCGTTCGGCGAGTCCGTCGTTTGGGGGTGAAACACTGTCGACAGATTCTGTTGGACTCCTAGCTTCGCTGTGAGGGCTCGGCCAAAATGTGAGGTGAAGTGGGGTCTCGGTCAGTGATGACCTTCCTTGGCAGTCCAAACCATTGGTAGACATTGTCGAGGTACATTTGCGCGATGTCAGGGCCTGTGACAGTGGTGGAGCAAGGGATGAAGGTCGCCGCTCGCGAACAACCGTGGTCCACTATGGTAAGGATCACGTCGTGGCCGTGGCTCTTGGGCAGGCCGGTGATAAGGTCCATGGCTATGCGCTCGAAGGGTTTGGCGTCCGGGGGAGTATCGATCTTGTAAATGGGGACTCTGGGGCGATGAGTGCGAATTTTGTTTTGTTGGCATTCGCCGCACCCTTCGACATAGTCCGTTATCCACACGGTCATGCCAGGCCACCAGAAGTCTCTTTTTACTTGGCGGAGGGTTTCGTCTCTACCCGGATGTCCTGCCGTCAGCGCGTCATGGGTGTGGGTCATGATGCGCCGTTTGAGTTCGAGGTCTGGGGGAACGACTAGTTTGCCTGATTGGGTCCACTTAGGGACGCGGTGTGACTGTTCTTCTTGCGTGCAATGAAAGGTTTCCTTCCAGTCATTCATGAGGAGTGGGTGTTGTTTCTGTGACCACCGGATGTTGTCTTGAGGTCTTGATGGATTGAGTCCAGATTGAAGACTTGGATTCATGATGGCGGTTTGGGGTGTCGCAGTGATGGTTCGACTGGGGGAGTTCGTGCTAATCCTCGATGCTCGTCGGGGATCTCATAGTGGGAATTGACGAATAGTGCTTCCAGGAGGACGATTGCCTGTTTGTTGTCTCCTTCACCCTTGTCTTTAGGGGTGGGCGCGATAGGAAGTCCGCTGCCATGTGATACTTTCCTGGCGTTACTTGGATGTTGAACCAGTAATCTTGGAGGAGAGCATGCCATCGGGCTGTGCGCCTGTTTAGGTCTCTTGGCTCTTTCCAGAAAGCGAGGTTTGCATGGTGGTGACCACTGTGAAGGGGTGTCGGGTGAACCCTAAGTGTTGTCTCCAGTGCTTGAGTGCTTTGACTACTGCCAGCAGCTCTCGTTCGTAGATGTCGTAGTTCTGTTCTGCGGGGATAAAGGTAGCCGAATAGTATGCGATGGGGTGGAGGCGAAATTTGAGGGGGCGTTCTGGGTTGGGGTCGCCCTCCTGCAAGAGTATGGCTCCCATGCCATATCCCGAGACGTCTGTATGAAGGATGAACGGTTTTGTGTAGTCGGGTTGAGCGAGGACGGGTCTTCTGCACATGAGGGTTTTCAGGAGTTCGAAGGCGTTCATTTGCGCATCTCCCCAGTGCCATGGGGTGGTCTTTTTTGTAAGGTCTAGCAAAGGACGTGCAATCCGTGAGTAGTTTGGAATGAAGTACTGGTAGAAACCTGTAAAGCCTAGGAACGCTCTGACCTCGGTCACATTGGTCGGTCGTGGCCAGTTGGCGACTCCTTGGGTTTTTGTTGGGTCCATGTGAATTGTGCCATGTTGGAGGACTACTCCCAGGAAGTCAACGCGGTGTTGTTCGAATACACATTTCTCAGGTTTTAGATATAGGTCGTGTTCTGCTAGTTTTGTGAGGACGCGATGGACACATAGTTTGTGGAAGCAGGGGTCGTCGTCGGTCACGATTAACATGTCATCCATGTAGATGACTAGCCATCCTTCTCGCATTTCTTCTGTGAAAATGGCGTCCATCATCATTTGGAAGTCGCTGGGGAATTTGTAAGCCCGAAGAACATCACTGTTGGTTCAAATAGTCCTCGGTTCGTGATGAAGGCCGCTTTCCATTCGTCCCCTTGTTTTATCCTCACATTGTTATATCCCCAACGAATGTCAAATTTTGTGAAGAGGGTGTGTGAGCGCACTTTGTTAATTAGTTGAGGGATGAGTGGGAGAGGGTAACGATTTCTGATCGTCCATTGATTGACCCATCGATAGTCCTGGACGGGGCGGAGTTTTCCATCCTTCTTCTTGATGAAGAAGAAGGGGGCGGCATAGGGACTTTTAGATGGACGAATGTAACCCTTCTTCATGTGCTCTTGCACGAATTTTTTCAACTCCTCTTGCTCGAGTTGGGTGAGGGCATAGACCTTTCCAGGTATGGTGCTTGGGGCATCGGGCTTGAGTTCGATGGCGTGGTCCCAGATTCTTGGTTCCGGGAAGCGTTGTGCGGCTTGTTCACTAAAGACTTTGTGATGACACTGGTAGCGGGTCGGTATGGGTTTTGGGTGGTGTCTTGTCGAGGGGGCCTAGCCATTCGACTCGTGCTATGAAATTGGGTCTCTTCTTGTCGGGTCGACGCGGCAGTTCGGGAAGGAATCTGGCTCGGGCTGCATCAGGGCTTCGTATGATAATGGGGAGTTGGGAATGGTCGAGCCATCCTCGGAGCCAGTCGATTTTAGGTTGGATGGCAGCGAACCATGGGTATCCTAGGATCAGCTTATGGTCCCCTAGATTCGTGAGGAAGAACCTCATGTTTGTGCAGTTTGTGCCTGTCTGGACCTGTACATCTGTGAAGAACTCTAGGGAGCTGCCTCAATTGAGAGTGCCATCCACATTGTAGACTTGTCGGGAGCTGGCTCAACCTTTTCATTGGCAGGCCCAGCCATTTTGCGTAGTTCAGGTTCATGAAATTTTCAGTCGCTCCGGAGTCTACCAGAGCGGTCGCTTCAGCCCTTTTTCTCGATGAGTGTATGTAAGAACAAATCGTCATTGATTTGCGTGCCGACATAAATACATCTTTTGAGGTCTGTCTAATCCAGGCTGTACAGATTAGACCGAGTGAAAATCCTGTCGCTCTCTCATCCGCTCCCCTAAGGAGGAGGACTCTTGAGGGAGAGAGAGTGGAGCTGTTCCTCCATCCAGGCCACTTTGTCTTTCGGCTCTTCGGCGACGGTTTCGTCGTCATTCCAGTCAATGAGGCTGGCCTGGGCTTTCCTTTGTGGGCAGTTGCGGGCAAAGTGGCCTGGTTGGTTGCACTGGAAGCACAACTGCATGCGTTGGGGTTGGCGCGGTTGGGACTGGATGGCTCGTCCTCAGGCTGAGGATCCTGCTTTGGTGCGGTCCACATCCATTGGGACCGGTTGGTTTGCCATCCATGGCGGGGCATTGGTGGAGGTGTACTGAGGCCTCCCTAGTTGAGGTTGCGGGCATTGCGGGGGTTGTCCTCCTTGATTTGGGCGATTAAACAGATTGGGGTTTGTCCCTCTTGCGGGGAAGGGGGTGCGTCAGGGGCCGAAGATCTGGTCTATGACCTGGCGTGACTTGACGCTCTCTATGGCTCTTTCCTTGATGTCTGTATAGGCATGGACGAGGGGTGGCTTCATAACATCTTCGGCCACTCCTCGAGGAAGGCCTTGGATAAAGAACTGTTTAGTTTCCGAGTTGCCAATGGTATATCTGGCTTCTCTGGCCAATTGTTCGAACTGCGAAATGTATTGGTTGATTTCTGGCCATTTCATGCGCAGAGTTTGGAGCTTTAGTTTGGCTCATTCTTCTCTTTGAGTGTCTTGGAACTGGTGTGCGAATTCATCCAAAAAGGCCGTCCACGTGGCCGGGATGTCATCCGCCACATTGAGGGTGTCAAAGAAGTTGCCGAAGTCTCGGGTCCAGCTGGCGACAAGGGGGCCTTTTATCAAGGTAAGGGCCAGGGCTATCTGTTTAAGATAAGAGTTCATGCCTCCTACGTTGTTATTGAGGCAGATGTAGGCTTTGAGCTCTTCGATAAAGTCATCTGCTCGTTCGCGATTGCCATCGAATATGGCGGGAAGTGCTCCCATCATTTTGGGGTCGATCGCTGCTTGTCCCACTGCTGGAGGTGGGGGAATTGGAGGTCCAGGTCCTGGTGCACCTCCTCCTCCACCGCCTCCTCCTCCTCCTCCTCCTCCTGGGGGGCCTCCCGATATTGTTGTCCGTCTCATGGCTGTGTTGAGGCGATTTTGTATGGAGCCGCTGGAGGTGGAGGGGAGTACAGGTGGAGATGTTGCTTGTGAGGGGGGGACTTGTTGCGTGGGGGTGGCTGTCGATGTGCTGATGAGAGTTGTCATGGTGTCCTGGTAGGATGGTGGGGCAATTGAGAGTGCTTGGACTCATTTTGCGAGTTGGTCGAGGGTGTCAGACCTTGGTCTGGTGTCTGGGGTTTCTTGGGAGTCCAAGCTCTCGTCGTCCGACGTTGACGAAGAGGAGCGATTTCGGGTGTGGTCCTCGAATGCGAAATTGGGTGGTACCTCTCCCAGAGGGTAGTTAAATTCTTCAACTTCGGGAATTGGTTCTCCCCAGTTGGGGTGGGTTTGTCCTTCTCTGTGGCTCAGTATGTGCCAATGCTCATTAGCCGTCTTCCAGTAGACGAAGGCTGCTTTGCCTTCTCCGTACTTCCCTGATGGGTAGAATAGGTGTACTCCGTAGTTTCTCCTCTGGGAGGCGGGTGCTTCTCTCCAAAACACGTGAGAGTTGGGCGGCGGGACGTCCTTGTCTGGGTAGTTCTCCAAGAACTCCACTGTTGGGTTGAAGCCTACTTGCGAGGCCGTATTGACTCGAAGTCGAGTCTGATGTCACCGCTACGGTTTCACCAGCTCACTTAGTAGCAATGGGAAGATAGAATGATGATGAAGACGATCGTGAAGATGATGATGACGATTGCTACTCCGAACATGAACCTGTCCGTATACTGGGTGTGACTTGAGGAAGAGTACGACCCCTACTTAGAGCAAAGGCGGTCAAGGGAGACCCAAGATCGCTTTCACTCTGAGTGGAAAGACGAGGGTCAGCTGCAAAGATGGCTTTGTCTTTGACAGCAAGCCCTGAGTGGGGAACAACAGTGTATAGCGACGAAAGACTTGACTTAGCGAGTCCTACTGGTACATGGCACGTATAAATAGGTACAGGGGAGGCTATGCCCATAAAGCCAGAGCAGCGGTACATCAAACTATCACAGGTCGGTGGCGGTTGGCACATCAGAATCAGTCACATCAGAACGAAGGCCCATCAGAACGTATTGTAAAAGCGGGAGCAGTAACACAGGCCCGGTTGCGGAACTTACCCCGGTCCACGGTGTACAAGCTAGCCGTCTCGGGAGCCGGTGACAGAGCCCACCTCGCGGTGGATCAGTCTTGATCTCGGGATGCATCTCAGATGCTCCCACAATGATTTCAGGGATGCACCCCATTTGTAGGGGCACGGTATTGTTTTATTCCATCACCATTTAGCTCCCGGATCCATGTAGGAGCATGAGCGCGAGCGGCAAGAGCCCAACTCGTAGATCATGCAATAGGATGCTTCGGAACGCATCAAAATGCTTTTGCATGCCCCGATTACGATTTCTCTACAATGCCTGATGCTTTTGGCCGGTCTCTACGTAAAGTCCGAAGGGTAGTATCAGGTGCGACATGTTATTATGATTGTCTCAAGGTGTAGTAATGACTCATTACATATTTACTGTCTCACACCATGTTTCTTGTTCTACTGTCTCATTACTTTAGTACACTATGATGGGCTGAAATGTATAAATACTATACAAGCTGCGCAATGTCGAACAAGCCCTCCAGTCTTCTGTTTCCCCTCGCATGCCCCACCTTGACTTCGTTCTCTCAGCCACTGCCTCTGCCTGATTAGGCAACCGATTAGCTAATCGGCCACACAGTGAGTCACTCGTCATGTTTGTTTAGCCCATAACTTCTCTACGAGACAGGTAACCCGTGGGTAATTCTTTCCATACCCATACCCATACCTGCACATACCCCTACCCATGAATGCAGGTACGGGTTTTCAAGGGTACAGGTACGGGTTTGGTTCAATACCCATACCCCATGGGTAAGGGTACAGGTATTTCTCTACTCAGTAACTCAGTGATTTCTTTTATTTTTGAAGAGTGAGGCATATACTGTAAGGAGAGGTCCGCCATTGGGCTTGGAACGAGCAATTTGGAGCGTCGCACTTGGACAGCATTTGATATTTGTATGTTACCCCTTTCGTACACTCGCTTTATCCTTTCTCTCTTTAGTCTTCCCTTATCCTACATTCCATGTGCCACCTGTTGATGTTCCCAGCAACCGAATGGCGACCTCATGCATGCTCATGTCAGTCAACCTTTCATACCCAAGTATTGCATATTCAAACCATGTATATAAACTACTAACCGACTTCGAGTACGAGAGAGCCTGACTTGGAATATTACCCCCTCTTTTCAAATGTAATCCTTTTTCCATCTCTCTCAAACTTGACTCTGCCGAATGAACTCACAGCGCATCGACACGACACTTCGTGCTTACAAATTGGCTGCCCCAGTGAGGCAGAGTCCTTACAATTCCCACCCAGGCCCTGAGCATGCCACAAATGCTCACCATCATCATCAACTGGCTGCTTGAGCATGCTCGCACCGTGTTACATCTCCCTTCCCACATTCCTTTCAATTCCAATGTCATACTATGCACCCTGGCCCAGCAGACAGGAGCGACCTCAGTGCAGCTATGAGTGCCTCCTTGGCTATGGGGAACAAGACCCGTGAGAGTACATGCATGCCCGATACACCCCTCCACCCCTTGATCCATACAGGGATGCCTACGATGCTCACGAGGCTGAGGACAGAGAGCTAGAGGATCTAGTGAATCGCATGCACGACCTATCACAACAGGAGTGCATGTACGCCATCCTGTATGCCCGCTGCACTCACCGCTTCCCCAATGTTGCCCAAACCTTGCCTGTGCCAGAGTTCATGACTAGGGCATCCCCTTTGACAGCAGCATTCTCCCCCCAGATGCCATCTACTCCCACCACTCCTGCTGCATTCGGTCACCCTTATCCCAGTCCCTCTACAGCAAGCCCTGATGAGCAGGCACTCCTTGAGCTAATCCAAAGTGTCTCAAAGTTCCAGATGAGCAGCAATCGGGAAGTAATTAACTACTATGAGTACTTCATACACCTGAGCTGGCCAGTTTACGTCTCATGCCCCACTCCTGAGCAAGACCACAATATGTGGTTTTGGCATGGCTTCCACCCTGAGGACTGCAAAGCACTTTTCCATCACCTAATTACTGAGTATCCCAACCAACCACGAGGAGTATTTTTTGACTTCTGTGATGTTCGTGACGCTGGATTCACTATCTTTTACCACTGCCACCAATCCTAGGAGCGCCTCCTCGAACAGGACAGAGACCTGTGTGTATGGGATCCTGATGATGACGAGTGGGAGCACTCACAGCTCCCACGCCATATCCCAGCAGTTGACCATCAATGGGAACCAGAGATGCAACGTGTCCCCTTGCAGAGCCAAGCCCCTTGTCACTTTCACCTCCTGTACAGCATCTATCTCCCGAGCCACGCATTTCCAATTCCCCTCAACTACCACCATCTCAGGTCTCACTGCCCCCCACCAACAAGCCCACCAACATCACATTCGGAGTACCCACCACCAGCAGGGAGCAACACGAAGGTGAGAAGGCTCAGCTCAGTGAACTCACACAGCCCGCAAAAGTAGCAATGCACACACACACTGCCTTGACAAGTGGATCAATGCCCATGCCAGCCAGCACCACCGTGACCACAGCAATGCACCCCACACCACTGCCTGCCACCTGCCTTGATGTACCATTGTCAGCTCCTCCACCTTGCGATTCACTGCTGCGTCCACCGTCAAACCCCACCACACCTCAGGCATGCGATGCACAATCCATTCCTTCTCCCTCAATTCCCAGTCAGCTGCTCTCACCCCTCCAGCACCTCAGGAACAGCATAGCCAAAGCCTCTTCAACTCTCTCCTCATGGCCAGTCTCTGAATTCCTCTCTAACATCACATCAGTGTTCAGTCTGCCTCCAAATGAGCCCCCTCTAGCCCTCAAGACTCCTTCCCCGCCTCAGCACAACCTTGACAAGCCACTGCCAACTCCTAAGGTCCCGCACGTGCCAGCTATCGCACACCCCAACTTGCCAGCCTCGCTGACTGTGAGTTCCACTGCATCCCAGCCCTCAACTCTTGCTGCTGCATTGACACGCCCGCTTCCCATCCTGCCACCACCACCCCTACCCCTCAACCTTGCTGCCAGTCTCCTACCTTCACGCGACTCATCGGTGCCGTTGTCACCACCTCCTGGCCCACCACCTTCACCCTGTGCTGCCTCGCTGCCATCGCCTCCTGATCTGCTCTCATCACCTCTTGTTGCCCTGCTGCCATCGCCTCCCGATCTGCTGTCTTCACCTCTTGTTGCCTTGCCGCCTTCGCCTCTCACCACTCTGTTGTCCTCACCTGTCCCTGCCTTGTCGCCTTTGCCTGCTGCTGCCTCATTGCCTTTATCATCTGCTGCCCATCTGCCTTTTCTGCCTTGCCTGCCTAATGCCACGCCCGAGAACTGCCTCGAAGAATGCCCCACAAAAATCGACAACCAAAACATTACCTCAGCAAAGAAGCAGCAGCAGCAACCGCAAGTACAAGGACCATGCAAGCGCACAAAGAGATGCCACTGAACCCAGCACCATCATGTACCCTACCAGCAGCATCATCTCCCTCTCCTCGTTCACGCGTGTGCCGTTGCCCACTCCTGTCAATGGCACCTCGAGTTGAGAAGGCCCCACCGCCGTAGCAGCAGCAACTTGATTCACACTGCAAAGCACGCTTGACTGGGGATGGTCAAATTTTGACCCCCCAGCAGGTGTAAGGAGAGGTCTGCCGTTGGGCTCAGAACAAGCGATTCGGGATTCGGAGCGTCGCACTCAGACAGCATTTGATATTTGTATGTTACCCCTTTCATACACTCGCTTTATCCTTTCTCTCTTTAGTCTTCCCTTACCCTACATTCCATGTGCCACCTGTTGATGTTCCCAGCAACCGAACGGTGACCTCATGGACGCTCATGTCAGTCAACCTTTCATACCCGAGTATTGCATATTCAAACCATGTATATAAACTACTAACCGACTTTGAGTACGAGAGAGCCTGACTCGGAATATTACCCCCTCTTTTCAAATGTAATCCTTTTCCATCTCTCTCGAACTCGACTCTGCCGAACAAACTCACAGCGCATCGACATGACACTTTGTGCTTACAATACAAGTTATAGAACACAATTTTCTCATCCTAACTATTCTCTAAATGCTACGCTAGAGGCAGGGAGGCATCCCACACATGCAGATATGCAGGCAAGTGGCTGCTGTGCTGTTGTGGTCACCATCTCATATCACTGCTGTCACGCTCACCATCGTTTGTTGCTTGCAGGCAGGTGTGGAGGCACACGGCAGGAAGCCATAGTGGTGACATCAGACTCAACTTCTATTCAAAGACAGCCTCAAGAGTAGGCTTTACCCCATCAACCAAGTTCTTGGAGAACTATCTGGACAAGGACGTCCTGCCACCTAACTCTCACGTGTTTTGGAGAGAAGCACCTGCCACCTTGTGTTGGGCTGGAGCGCCCTAGCAGACTTACCGGCTCTAAGGACTTATGGACTTGGACTTTGCCGGAGTTGTCTTATGTGACCCAAGATACCTTTTACGTCCTAACTGGACTTCTTTCCTATTGTAGTATACAGACACTTGTGCTACGATCATTCCATCCCTTTTTGTTCATCACGTTGTGTTGTACACTCCCTAGTTACAATCGTTACTTCTTACGATTACTGTATGTCTCATTATGTACTTCTTAGTCGCCCTAAGCCCAGAGCATCATGCCTATTACTCAATTCGCTTATTCCGCGCTCTCTTTTCTCTTGTGCTTGTCGTACTCGTTGTTGAAGTACGTTACACGTTCCTTGTCAACTGATGTGTCTATTGTGAACGCTTATGCATCCTTATACTTTATGCTTACACACCTACATGGTCTGTGTGCCCTCTGTAGTGTATAAATAGTCTAGATTGTTCGCTCTGAGACTCCAGTTCCTCACTGACAAGTCTCAGGTAAAGTACTATGCTCTCTAATATAGTTCCTCACTGACAAGTCTCAGTGTGCGCTTCAAACCCAGCTGCTATTTCAACACCTTGAGAAGGAACTACAGAGTACACTTGTACTACCCATCAGGAGTGTACGGAGAAGGAAAAGCAGCCTTCATTTACTGGAAGACACCCGAACTACGGTGGCATATACTAAGCCACCAGGAAGGACAGACTTATCCAAATTGGGGAAAGCTGCTCTCTGAAGTTGAGCCATTTAACTACCCTCTAGGAGAGGTCCCACCAAATTTTGCTTTCGACGATTTAGACAGAAATCATCCTGCTTCATCAGAACATTCCTCTGAAGGATCGGAAAACAAAGAGCTGGACGAAAAACCTGAAGAACCTACTTCCGAGGAACAAACCAGACCAAGAGCTAACACCCTTGACAGCCTTACTCAACAAATCGAAGCGCTATCGCTCGCCCCACCTTCCTATCAAGGCGCCATGGCCACTGCCCCCAGCACCTCAACAATGACCCAACCACCGCACCCAGTAACCCCCAACCAACTCCACCCTCCCAATCCACCTCACCTCCCGTGGTCCCCTCATCCTCCAGCGGATTCATCCATGCCTGCCTCCAGACCGCTATGAGAAGAGCTATGGTATCTGGAATGCCCCTGGGAGCAGGAGGAGGAGGAGGAGGAGGAGGAGGAGGAGGAGGAGGAGGAGGAGGAGGAGGAGGAGGAGGAGGAGGAGTGCCAGGTCCTGGACTACCAGTTCTACCCCCTCCAGCAGTGGGTCAAGCGGCTGCAGACCTGAAGATGATGGGAGCACTCCCAGCAATATTTGACGGAAATCATGAAAGGGCCGACGACTTCATAGAAGAATTGAAGGCCTACATCTGGCTTAACAACAACGTAGAAGGAATGAACTCCTACCTCAAACACATTGCCCTAGCCCTCACCCTCATAAAAGGGCCACTGGTAGAAAGCTGGACCAGAGATTTTGGCAACTTCTTCGACACCCTCGGTGCTGCAGATGACATCCCCAATGTGTAGACTGCCTTCCTGGCCAAATTCACCCACCAGTTCCAAGACACTCAAAGAGAAGAGCGAGCTAAACTCAAACTCCAAACCCTACATATGAAGTGGCCTGAAATCGACCAGTACATTTTGCAATTTGAGCAGCTAGCCCAAGAAGCCGGTTACACCATTGGCAACTTGGAGACTAAACAATTCTTCATCCAAGGTCTTCCCCAAGGAGTGGCTGAGGACATCATGAAGCCCCGCTTATCCACGCCTACACCGATATCAAAGAGAGAGTGATTGAAAGTGTCAAGTCATGACAGGTGATAGACCAAATCTTTGGTCCATGACGTGCCTCCTTCCCCTCAAGAGGCGTCAACCCGAACCCTTTCAACCAACAAAACTGAGGAGGACGACCACCATTCCACCCCCAAGGTTCCCAACAGGGGCGCCCCCAGTATACATCTACCAATGTGCCTCTGTGGATGGCAAACCAACCGGTCCCAATGGACGTAGTGATCGACACAGGTAGGGGTAACCCGCCGGGTTCATGGGTGAGGGTATCACAGGTACAGGTACGGGTTTATACATTTCAACCCACCCCTTACCCGTACCCATGAGCATGGAACCCATACCTGCAGGCATGGGTTTTGTACCAACAAATTATTTAGAAATTGTGTGTCTAGCGTGGTTTGAACCCACAACCTCCTCAGGTATGGACTACAAAACACATGTGACCTTACTACTAAGCCATTGTGGCATTTCCTACTGTATGCCCTTTTTGATAGATAAGTGCCTGCCGCCGCTGGGCCTCAGAACAGGCCACGTCAGCCGTGCCTCATGCTCACTCTGCTCCTCACCGAAAAACGACCATGCACCGTCATTGCCTGGAGCCCCAACAGACATCTTGGTCAAGTTAATGTCAAAACATTGCCATGGACAATTCTGGACTGCCCTGCTTGTGTTGGAGTGAGATCTTGGCATTGGTACGCCCACCTGTTCCTTCTTTTATTTTATTCTCCCTGACAATTTTTGTACAACCAGCACCTTTGCCCATTGACTTTGAACACTTTATCATGCCACCGTGCCACCTCACGTTTGTATCATCTCATTCCTTCTTCCTCTTCTCCCTTGCTCATGCTCACATTCTCAGTAGTGGACCTATGAACTGTGACAGTGGTAACACCAGCATGGCGACAGCAGCAGCAATGGTGTGCCAGCCCACCTGCCTCTGGCCCTCCATGTGTGCGTGTGTTCCTCCACGCATGCCCTCCTGCCTCTGCACCTTACCACCTGCCTCTGCGCCTCACCACCTGCCACTGCACCTCACTGCCTGCCTCCGCACCTCACTGCCTGCCTCCGCGCCTCGCCACCTGCCTCCACACCCCACTGCCTGCCTACGTACCTCACCGCCTGCCTATGCACCTCACCACCTGCCTCCACACCTCACCGCCTGCCTCCGTGCCTCGCCACCTACCTCTACACCCCACTGCCTGCCTATGTGCCTCACTGCCTGCCTATGTGCCTCACCACCTGCCTCCGCACCTCACCGCCTGCCTCCATGCCTTGCCACCTGCCTCCACACCCTGCTGCCTGCCTACGTGCCTCACCGCCTGCCTACACGCCTCACCACCTGCCTCCGCACCTCACTGCCTGCCTCTGCACCTCGCCACCTGTCTCCATGCCCCACTGCCTGCCTATGCACCTCACCACCTGCCTATGCACCTCACCGCCTGCCTCCACACCTCACTGCCTGCCTCCGTGCCTCACCTCCTGCCTCAGCACCTGCCTCCATGCCTGCCCATGCCTGCCCGCCTGCCCCCCTCTCTGCCTGATCAACAATGGCAACTGCAACTGTGGTGATGGAAACTGTGACAGCGGTGACACAGCGGGGGAGATGGCAACTGCAACAGCAGCACCTCTAGCATACCATTCGATAGCTTGTAATTGTATATGCATTGCCTTTTGAAAACAAAAGAATTGCTGTGTGATTGAGTGAATGAAACCCATACCCTTACCCATGGGGTACGGGTATTGAACTGAACCCGTACCCATACCCATACAAACCCGTACCCGCCTTCATGGGTACGTGTATGTACGGGTACGGGTACAGGTCTGATAGAAAGTACCCACAGGTTACCCGTGTTGAACACTATTGACTGCTGCATCAACACGATCAATACTTTGCTTGGGTGCTTGGTACAGGTCTTAACTTGTCTAAGCAAGCGATATCATTGCTGCATTGAAACTTCCTGAACTCCAGAAGGACAAGTATTGATGTAATTAGGTTTTACTCATGCGAAATTTAATTTTGTCTGGCTTTCATTTTACATCTGTTTTGCATCACCTGCAGGTGTACCCTTGGCCATGGGGGAAGGGTAACCCATACCCATAGTTGCGGGTATGGGTGAGCACAAAACCTGTACCCACGACAACGGGTACAGGTAAGCGCGGGTACGGGTACGGGTCGATGTCCAGACACCCACGGGTCACCTGTGAAGATCACTAATCATATCTTGACCATTTCTCAACCAATTTGGCCGATCTTGGTGTTATTTTGAAGGGATTCACACCATTATCCATATCACAACCCACAGGTTTTATGACACCATGGCAAACCTGTGGGTTTGAAACAAACCTGTAACTTTTCATGGTTAAACTGCACCTGTACTGGTGCGGGTACGGGTTTGACGGGTACAGGTGCAGTGTTGTAAGGTTCCCCTTGGAGCTGCACGCGGAATCGACTCATCGGAGCACCCAGTCACTCAAGCTCAAGGCGACTTGTCAATACAGACAAACAACTCACTCCTTTCCCCCACCACTATGCCCTCGCCGCCGTTATCAAAACCGTCTTCACCAACAATCGCCTGCGCAACACGGAACGCCAAGACGTCAACCTCCCACTCCGCCCTATTCACTTCCTTTCTGTCCATACCGATCTCTCCGGTACCATTCCCCTTTCCCTCTAGTTCTTGCCATGCTCATCGCCCTTTTGCTGTGTCGCTAGCACACGATGTCCTCCCTTTCCCTCATTGCCCTCTATTCACTCAGCGCCCCAACGCGGCTACTATACTTACCTCCGAAGGCTGGGCTTGTACAGCCATCGCCTACTGACATCTCAACCTCAACACGCTCATTTATTACCTTACTAAGTAGGTATCTCTTTGTATTTAAGACCTCCTCCGACTTGTGGAGAAGGTCATCGAATCGAATCGTCTATCTGCCTGTCTGTCAATCCTAGTCCCTCTTTTCTGCCTCTTCTCTGTGTCCGTCCATTCCGCGTCCGTCCCGTCCCTACGTTAGCCCCTGTCCTAGCGTCCCCGCGTCCATCCCGTCTCGTCCCATCTAAGTCAACCACTGCCGCTCTCTCCCCCTCTCTCTCTTTTCTTGAATCTCACACTCTTTCGTCTACTGGATTTACTCGCATCAACGCAGCACTCTGCACAGTGTGACCAAATGTCACCTGTGGGTTACCCATGTCATGCCTTACCCATGCATCCCACACCTGCACTAGTGTTGCAGCAGCTCTTGAGCCAGAGCTAGCTGAGAGTCCACAGTTGTGGTCACCATTGTTGATCATGCAGACAAGTGGGCATGCATGCAGGCATGGAGGTGGGCATGTGCACAGTGTGTGTGTGCAGGCAGGTGGGCAAACGTGTGAGAGTGCGGTGTGTGGGCATACGGGCATGTGGGCGGGTGTGCGTGCATGCCTGCGGGCGGGCGGACAGGTGGGCATGCAGGCAGGTGTGTGGGCAGGTGGGCATGCAAGTGGGTGGGCAGGTATGCGGGCGGGCATGTGGGCATGCAGGCAGGCATGCGGACATGTGGGTGGGTGGGCGTGCAGGTGTGCATGTGGGCAGGTGTGTGTGTGTGCGTGCATGCAGGCATATCTGTACGTTGTGGTCACTATTGCTCCTGCTGCGATTGCCATTGTGTCATGGCTGCCACCACTGTTGTGTCATGGCTGCCATTGCTGTCGGACCATGGCCACCTAGCACTGATGCTGCTGTTGCCATGCCAGTGCTACCACACTGCTGCCACCATCTAAGCCCAAGGTGAAGCACAAAGAATAACATAAATAACATAAAAACAATGTACTAAATGACATACTGTAAGTGCAGAGCTTCATGTCAGTGCACTTCATGAGTCAGGGGAGAGTCAAGTTTGATGAAAGGTTTGTTGGAGTCGAAGTTGAATGGGTTGATACACAAATCCTAAGATCATTATTGTCACCTAAGATGAAAGAGTTGTCTGAGAGGGCCGAGCAAGAGGGAAGAGAAGGAAGAGGAAAAGTCGTTGGGGAGGTCAGCTGCTGTGGAAAAAGAGAGATTAAAGGTAAAATGAAGAACAGGGAGACATACCAAATCCAATATCTACAAGTCTCCAACACGAGCAGGGCAGTCCAGCGATGATGATGACAGGGAGTTGAGGAATCACATCAGGTTTGTGATTCTTGGGGATCTCAGGAATCATCAGGAGTGACTAAGCTGGGTATGTGAGGCAGATTGCATTGAAGTCATTGGCCAATGTCAAGGAGGTGACCACACAAGAGTGTCAGTCAAATGGGAGATTGATTCTGGAGGGACTTTTGAGGGGTTGATGGAATGGTCCATGGTGATGTTGGGATGAGGAGCAGAGTCAAGAGTTGAGAGGCAAAATGAACATGAGGCATGGCTGACATGCACTGACAAGAGACAGTGGCCTTACAGTGTCTTATCTATCAAAAAGGGGGAACAGTAGGAAATGCCACAATGGCTTAGTAGTTAGGTCACATGTGTTTGTAGTCCATACCTGAGGAGGTCATGGGTTCAAACCACACTAGACACACAACTTTCTAAATAATATTTATTGGTACAAAACCCACACCTGCGGGTATGGGTTCCACAGTCATGGGTATGGGTAAGGAGTGGGTTGGAATGTATAGACCCTGACCCATACCCACGATACCCTTACCCAGGAACCCAACAGGTTACCTGTACCCATGTCAAACACTACTCAAGTATGAAGACAAACCAGACTATTGGCACCTGTACACCCTCCTCACACAGTGCATACTGCCGCTCAATCAGATGCCATCAACAACATGGACCAAGCCCTTACTTGTCACTGGCCAATAGGGTTGTCATTCGTAGAAAGGCACCAGGTATGTGATCTCTGATAATTTGTTGGAAGCAAACTCAACAGTACTATAGTTGCTGTTGTCACCATCTCCCAATGTAGGTGGAGACCTGGTGATGTGGGTACCTCTCACATGATCTCAATCCCATCATTCCCATGTATTGCCAACATCTCTTGCCCCTTTATTTTATTGTTATGGCCTCTCCTCCACAGTATTATGCTTCCCTGTGGTCAGTATGGCAAGCTTTATTTTTTTAGAGTCGCACACTGTATCTGAACTTTGTCAGTGCTATATCATGCCATATCAACGCACTGCAACTGTGAGCCTAGCCCATGGCCCCATTGTAGTACCATGCTGTATCTGTGAGAGTGAATGCAGCCCATATTGTAATAGAAAACATAATATGCAATAGATACTGGCCCATCACGTGCATGCATGATAATATTATGGCTGGCCAGTGTGGCTCGGAGCTCAAAGTCAAGCTAAGCCAAGCCAAGCCAGTGGAGCCAGTGGAGCCATACAAGTAGCCATAAACTGGCATGGCTAGGCTCTTTACAAATTAGCTGGAGCTTGGCTCAATTCTGAGTGAAACAAATCAGCTAGGAACTAGCTCAGCTCTCAGCTAGCTCTGGCTCAAGAGCTGCTGCAACACTAGTGCAGGTGTGGGATGCATGGGTAAGGCATGACATGGGTAACCCATGGGTGACATTTGGTCACACTGCATCTGTACCCGTCAAACCCATACCCGCACCAGTACAGGTGCAGTTTAACCATGAAAAGTTACAGGTTTGTTTCAAACCCATGGGTTTGCCATGGTGTCATAAAACCCGTGGGTTGTGATATGGATAATGGTGTGAATCCCTTCAAAATAACACCAAGATTGGCCAAATTGGTTGAGAAATGGTCAAGATATGATTAGTGATCTTCACAGGTAACCCGTGGGTGTCCGGACATCAACCCGTACCTGTACCCGCGCTTACCTGTACCCGTTGTTGTGGGTACGGGTTTTGTGCTCACCCATACCCGCAACTATGGGTATGGGTTACCCTTCCCCCATGGCCAAGGGTACACCTGCAGGTGATGCAAAACAGATGTAAAATGAAAGTCAGACAAAATTAAATTTCGCATGAGTAAAACCTAATTACATCAATACTTGTCCTTCTGGAGTTCAGGAAGTTTCAATGCAGCAATGATATCGCTTGCTTAGACAAGTTAAGACCTGTACCAAGCACCCAAGCAAAGTATTGATTGTGTTGATGCAGCAGTCAATAGTGTTCAACACGGGTAACCCATGGGTACTTTCTATCAGACCCATACCCATACCCGTACATACCCGTACCCGTGAAGGCGGGTACGGGTTTGTATGGGTATGGGTACGGGTTCAGTTCAATACCCATACCCCATGGGTAAGGGTATGGGTTTCATTCACTCAATCACACAGCAATTCTTTTATTTTCAAAAGGCAATGCATATACAATTACAAGCTATTGAATGGTATGCTAGAGGTGCTGCTGTTGCAGTTGCCATCTCCCCCGCTGTGTCACCGCTGTCACAGTTTCCATCACCACAGTTGCAGTCGCCATTGTTGATCAGGCAGAGAGGGGGGCAGGCGGGCAGGCGTGGGCAGGCACAGAGGCAGGTGCTGAGGCAGGAGGTGAGGCACGGAGGCAGGCAGTGAGGTGTGGAGGCAGGCGGTAAGGCGCGTAGGCAGGTGGTGAGGTGCATAGGCAGGCAGTGGGGTGTGGAGACAGGTGGCAAGGTACAGAGGTGGGCAGTGAGGTGCGGAGGCAGGTGGTGAGGCGTGTAGGCATACAGTGAGGCACGTAGGCAGGCAGCGGGGTGTGGAGGCAGGTGGCAAGGCGCGGAGGCAGGTGGTGAGGTGCGGAGGCAGGCGGTGAGGCACATAGGCAGGCAGTGAGGCGCATGGGCAGGCAGTGGGGCATGGAGGCAGGTGGTGAGGTGCGGAGGCAGGCAGTGAGGTGTGGAGGCAGGCGGTGAGGCACATAGGCAGGCAGTGAGGTGCGTAGGCAGGCAGTGGGGTGTGGAGGCAGGTGGTGAGGTGCGGAGGCAGGTGGTGAGGTGTGGAGGCAGGCAGTGAGGTGCAGCAGCAGGTGGTGAGGCACAGAGGCAGGTGGTAAGGTGCGGAGGCAGGCGGGCATGCGTGGAGGAACGCACGCACACATGGAGGGCCAGAGGCAGGTGGGCTGGCACACCATTACTGCTGCTGTCACTGTGCTGGTGTTACCGCCGTCGCAGTTCATGGGTCTACTACTGAGAATGTGAGCATGAGCAAGGGAGAAGAGGAAGAAGGAATGAGATGATACAAATGTGAGGTGGCACAGTGGCATGATAAAGTGTTCAAAGTCAATGGGCGAAGGTGCTGGTTGTACAAAAATTGTCAGGGAGAATAAAATAAAAGAAGGAACAGGTGGGCATACCAATGCCAAGATCTCACTCCAACACAAGCAGGGCAGTCCAGAATTGTCCATGGCAATGTTTTGACATTAACTTGGCCAAGATGTCTGTTGGGGCTCCAGGCAATGATGGTGCGTGGTCATTTTTCGGTGAGGAGCAGAGTGAGCATGAGGCATCGCTGATGTGGCCTGTTCTGAGGCCCAGCGGTGGCAGGCACTTATCTATCAAAAAGGGCATACAGTAGGAAATGCCACAATGGCTTAGTAGTAAGGTCACATGTGTTTTGTAGTCCATACCTGAGGAGGTCGTGGGTTCAAACCACACTAGACACACAATTTCTAAATAATTTGTTGGTACAAAACCTGTGCCTGTGGGTACAGGTTCCATGCTCACGGGTACGGGTAAGGGGCGGGTTGAAATGTATAAACCTGTACCCGTACCTGTGATACCCTCACCTGTGAACCTGGCAGGTTACCCCTACCTGTGTCAATTACTAGCAGTCAATCAATTGCAGACATGGGAGAGAAGGATGTGGCCTTGGGAAAAACAATGTTTGATGTCAACTGATGAAGTTGGAAAATAGGTTTAGCTGTAGATCGATGGCATATATATTAATACATACCTGGGATACACTGAAAGTCCAATGCCATCCACGATAGCCGTGGATAGACCTTCCGGTTTTCCTGCCACCATCCAATGATGTCTTGAACCTTCTCATGACACTCTTGAAGATACACTGTCAGCTCATCAGTGACAGGAGTTGGTGCCACGTTGGTAAGGTCTGAGAGGCCATTGAACATGTTGGAAGGACTAAGAGCCTAGAAAAATGTCAGCACGAGCATAAATGAGCATGGAATCACTGCAACGTACAGTGGCGGCTTGACTTGAGCCTGGATTCTCAACATCCATCTCTGCATAGACAAGCATATAGTGTTCCTTAATACTTGCTGCCATGTCTTTAATCCACTGGTTAGGCCATTTAGTGTTCTTGAAATACTCCAACTTGTACAATGGGTGAAGGACTGTGTATGGTATCAGAAAATCAGAATGTTGTAAGGACTCAAGTTGACTTACTGGTAGCAAACCTGTAAACCATAGAATGGTCAGCAAGAGCATAGTAATGGCTGAGCAACTTGGTGCCTGCAGCCAGCGCAGACTTTATAGCAGGAGAGTAATTCGAATTAGCAGAATTGGTCTCCAAAACATCATGTATCTTGTCCATGGCAGGTAGGACCTTTGCAATGTTGGATTCGGATTTTGAAAAGGCCATTGTTGCATTCTTGAAAACCTGCCCCAGTTTGAGAATACATGGCATAGGATGAATAGTGACACTCACTTGGAGAACCTTACATAGCTGGGCAGTGATTTTCCAGTCTTCTGTGCTCATCTCATAGTCCGGGAGGCCAAACTTTCAATTGGCAGTCAACTCGTTGATTGCAGTGCGATATTGCACTGCAATGTTCAGCATGTCATATGTAGAGTTCCATCGAGTCTTCACATCACAGGGAATCATCTGAGGAGCAAGGTTGAGGTGATCCAGAATGTTGAACCACTCCAGGAGGGCGAGTGTCGAAGAGTTCTTCACTGAGAATGATATTTTATGAACCTAGGAGAGACGTCAGCTGACATCAGCAGAAAGTATGTGCATACCACATGCGTACCTTGTTAAGCATGACTTGGACAGGTTGGATTGACCCTAATATCTCATTGTCATTGCTGTCATTGTCATTGTTGTCACCATTGTCCTTGTTGTTGTCATCATTGTCATCATCACCACCATCATCATCGCCAATTTCTTCATCAGTCATCTTCCTCAACCTCTGGCCCCCCCTTTGGATGCTTTGGGTGCATCAAACTGGTGTATGATCACCTTAGCAATCAGATTCACAATGTGTAGGAAACACCAGATGTGCATCCTCTCTCCCCTGAACACAGGAAGAATTTGGGAGAGTCTCACTATCATCTTGTCATTTGCTGATGCATTATCACAGGCTACTGAGAGAATCTGGCCCCCAGAAAGCAGAGGTGAGTATCTATTCAAGTAGTGTTGGGGAAGTTTGGTTTGTGCCTGAAACCACTTAGTGAAATAAAGGTTAAGACCTTATCAGATTGCTTAGAAAATTTAAACACACCATCTACTAGATTTGAGGAGGGTGTGTTTAAAATTTCTAAGCAATCTGATAAGGTCTTAACCTTCATTTCACTAAGTGGTTTCAGGCACAAACCAAACTTCCTCAACACTAATCTATTGGTCTTATCTTACTAAGTCAATCCTTACTTTGTCCCAGATTCCATAGTCATTGAGAACATCAGAAAATGCTTGTGCCAAGTTGACCCCAGAATGTGATTTTGCCACCTCAACAATGTCAAGGAGGAAACACACAGGTACACCACCTTGCTCTAGATGTATGGTTACTGCCACATACACCTTGTGATTTGTAGATGTCCATCCATTGGTTCCAAAGCTCAAGCGACCATTATATTCCTATCTGTCTGTCAATGGCAACAACCCTCAGAGTATCAGAGGTCCCACCTGTAAGTACTTCGCAATGTGTTCCTTCATCTTTTGAAAAACCTCATTAACATCGCGAGCAACAGTTGCCACTGAGGGAATTCAATACAGAGGGTGCCCCATCTTCATCAAGGTATGAAACCCAGCAAAAAATCGGGTTAATGAGATTGAATGAAAACAGACAACCTCAAATGATAACGAATTAGAAATGATAATTATTTATTTAGTGATCTAATTTGATTTGATCGAATGAGAAGAAATCAGGATCAAATGAGAAAAAATCAGGACGATGCAAAGATCTTGATCCTGGTCTCAAGGATCTCGATCCTGGTCTCCTTTGCATCGCATCATGTCAGTACTACATCATTTTATCGGTAGTGCTTGCTTATCTCACGGTATCGTACGGGCCGGTTGTATACTCTACGATATTCCTCTAAGTCGTATCTTCAATATCCCCGATTCTCTAACACTCACGATCTCTCTCCCTCTGGAGAGGAATCCTTTGTGTTGTTTCGTGCAATATATCTTTCCAATTCAAGTCACGACAAATGCCCTATTATTGCAATTGTACAAGATATTGTAAGGGTGAAAGAAAAGAAGTGTCAAAAACAACATATTACTCTTACAAGAGACACGATCCAATGTTGCAATTCACACCAGAATTTCAGAACTTCCTTAAGACTAAGCCGGTTGTCTCGGGCTTACCCATAGCGTCATCATCTTGTGGGGTCCAAAGGTGTCACATTGCCAGTGAGACTTTTGGTGCTGCAATGAGCCAAACAAATGTCATTGTAAGCGCATCGATTATCACCGAAATATAATTGAATTTGTCAACACATCGGCATCAGGATGCCAGTGTTCCTGTTGCGAGGCCAGCTGTAACACCAATGGGCGATCATTGCACTCTTATCGATGATCTGGATCCCACTCTCTCCGAGCACCTTCTCAACAGAACTGAGGATTCGGACGTTAACCTGGGTGTATCTATTGATCATTCAGATCATCCTGTCAACTCGGATGCGCATACTCTTGAGATTCCATATTCAGTCAACGCTCTGTCAGGTGACATTGAAGATCTATGGGATCAAGATAACATATGACTGGATGATCTCAAACTTGGCATCGAGTTTATAAGGCATCTTCGGAATTCCTTAGTTCCTGATTCAATGCTCGGACTATCTCAGGATGCTATCGATCATCTTCGCAACCCTCCTCACGCACTTCCTGGTCTTGGTATTGATGCGGACACTCGCCTGGAAATCAACTTGTACTTTGAAAACCCTTCGGAAATATTATACAAGAAGAACCGTGCGATCTTTATATGATGATATCCTGATGCAAATATATCTAGCTACCATAAAACCAAGCGCCTGGTGGCCAGCCTTACAAACATCGATTCGATCATGCACAACATGTGCGTAAACTCGTGCATTGGTATACTGGACCTTTTCTTGGGCTTTAAACCTGTCCAATGTGCTCTGAGCCCTGATATGACCAGTTCAGGATGGAGACCAGTAATGGAAGCAAAAAGGTCCCTCGCCAGGAATTCCATACGATCCCAATTGGACCTCAACTTCAAGCGCTGTACAGAGAACTGCAGAGCGCTACGCATGCGCACTACCTATGGGAAGAGAGGGCCTGTGTGCTTAAGGAGGTCGAAGAGAAGGGCTACTTAGAGGAATACAACGACGTCCTCCATGGCACCGAAATAATAGAGGCATTTTGCGACAGCCGCATCAGAGAAGATGACATCGTCCTTATGTTCTCAATAGATGGCGCACAGCTGTATGCAAAAAAGGCATCTGCATGCTGGATATATATCTGGGTACTGTTCAATCTTGCTCCCGAGAGGCGATACAAAAAAAAGCATGTCCTTATTGGCGGTTTCATACCTGGGCCAAATAACCCCAAGAATCTCGACTCTTTCTTGTTCCCGGGTATCCAGCATCTCCGAGCTCTTCAGGCAGAATGTCTCAGGATCTGGGATGCAGCTCTTCAGCGAGAAATTCAATCTAAAGTTTTCCTTGCGATCCTTGCTGCAGACGGCCCTGGAATGATGCACATCACTGGTCTTGTAGGCTATCACAGCAAACACAGCTGCCGTCTCTATTGCGGCCTATCTGGACGACGCGAGCCCCAAGGGAGACACTATTTCCCAGCTTTGTTGAAGCCACTCAATTATGATCTGGAGGGTTCGTCACATGGGTTCGTCAATATACGAGATCTACCGAGGCCATCACAAGAACATTACAACACCAATCTACGCCATCTTATTACTTCACCCAGCAAGACTCAATACCATATTCGCCAACTTGAGACAGGCATTTCCAGACCCTCTCTGTTCTCAGGTCTCGATCGGCCTTCAACACTCGGCTTGCCATACTCGTGTGGCTCAGACATTATGCATCTTGGTGCTCTCAATCTCTCTGACCTGATGATAAGCTCGTGGCGTGGGACGATTGACTGTACCCAACCAGACGATAAATCTACTTGGTTATGGGCTGTGCTCTGAGGCGAGGCATGGCAGGCACATGGGAAGGCAGTGGGGGATACCCTCCATTATCTTCCCAGTTCATTTGGACGTCCTCCACCCAACATTGCTGAGAAACTCACAAGTGGTTACAAGGCCTGGGAGTTCCTATTATATCTCTATGGTCTAGGTCCTGGCTTGCTGCTCGACGTTCTTCCAGACTCATACTACAAGAATTACTGTAAGCTGGTCTATGGTATGCGGATCATGAATCAACATCGAATCACTGTATCCAACATACGCAAAGCACATATGGCCCTCACATCGTTCGCAGAAGAATTTGAACTTATTTACTGTCAATGGAAATCCACACACATTCATTTCGTACGACCATGTCTACATTCACTCGTACATCTGCCATGCAAGGTCATTCGTCTTGGCCCTCCTGTCTGCTCTTCTCAATGGACTCTCGAACGTACAATCGGAAACTTGGGGGAAGAAATAAAGCTCCATTCCGATCCATTTGCAAATCTATCACAACGTGGGATCAGAAGGGCGCGAATCAATGCTCTCAAGGCTATGATCCCGGGTTTAGATGCAGAAGGGAATACAGAACAATCACTCCTTCGTGGATCGAGAGATCTTGGAGGAGGATTTGTTCTGCTACGTGCACGCAAGGCCCACCCACAGCCACTCCGGGAATGCGAAGCAAACGCATTGCTTTGTTTCTTGCACATCTCATCCGACACAGACTTTCGTGTTCGCCGCTGGGCAAAACTTCGTTTACCAACTGGACAGATAGCTCACAGTGCTTGGAAAGAGAAAGAGAGGCCACTCGAGAAGCGGCGTACAGCTTGCAACGTTAAGGTGAGTCAGTATAGCTATATTATACGGAGACACCTAAAGATACTTTTATGTCACTAGATACTTCTAGACAACAAAATAAGAATTGCAGAGGTCTATTTCTACGTGGTCTTGAGTCGCGATGGTGAAGACATTGTGCTTGGACTCGTTTTGCTCTTCAGTAAACCAGATCCCACCCTTTTGCAACGCTCTGTCAGAACACTGTGGTCTTGCGAATACCAAGGAGATTCGGCACTCGTGTTTATAGATGTCAAGTCAATTCAAGTGGTCGTCTCTATGATACCACATACACCTAGCATATCCGGGAACGTACCCACCGAGCGCTTCTTTCTCGTTGAGAAACCTGGTCTGGATGTCATCATCATCGCCGGCATGGAAGAACACACTCCTGATGATGAGACAGAAGAAACATAATAATTAGCGTAGGTATAATGTATCACTACTATGAGAGGAAACTGTTTGTATTTAGTACCCGTGCGATGCAATGTTCGTCTCGTATGAACACAGGCCAGATTCGGTTTACCATAACGGGAAGCTCATCACTTTAGATTATCTAGCCGTCGATCTTCTATCTCATGTGACTTGCAATAAAAAGGACGTTGGTTATGAATACCAACTTTTTCGTGACTTTTTCCCCCATGCATACAGGCGCAGTCAAAAAAAAAGGCCCATTCTCCGTATAAAAATGCAAGATTGCAATCAGACACCTTTCAGCACAACCTTCTACACTCGGGAACATTCTCAAAGTAGCTCTCTCTTGTCAACTGACTTGACTGATGGGCTCTCTCCAGTCTCTGCCAGTGGTGACTTTGCCTTGAGCCCCATAACGTCAACAAACAACACCCTTCTCTCCCCTGCACAAGTATCTTGCAGTTCTAATGCTCCTTGGATTCTGTCTGGCTCGACCGCAACCATCGCCATGTCCGCATCATCCATCAACATCGCCACTTCTCCAATGGTTCATTTCTCGCCGAACATCACTTCGGCCGCAAGCATCTCCCTGTTCATGTCCCCCCTAGTCATCGCACCATCAGTGAGTATCGCGTTGCCGGTAAACGCCTCCCAACCCTCCCCACCTGCCGACACCTCTGCACCCCTCACCAATGCCGCCACACCCTCTGACTCCACCGCATCTGCCAACGCCGCATCACTCGCCAACGCTGCACCCCTCGCCAATGCTGCCGCACCCTCTGACTCCGCCGCATCACTCGCCAACGCCGCATCACTCGCCAACACCACATCACTCACCAAAGCTGCATCACTTGCCAATGCCGCATCACTTGCCAATGCTGCTCCATCCAAAGTCACAAAGGGCAAAGTCGCAAGGGGCAAAGCCAACCAAAACAAGATGATGGAATGGAACAGAAAGTGGTATCAAAAAATGAATAAGATGGACCTGGGACACGCCCATACAGCGAGGTAAGTCCGGTCTTGTATATCGTTTATACTAATAAGATAATCAATTTGACAGGACTATATGCACCGAAGAGTGGTGCCAATCACACCCCAGAGGCTCTGAAGGCAACTTCAACAAGCACTGGGATGCGCTCGACAATGAGGCTAAGGGTGTAAGTCTTAGAACTTTCACATACATTAATACTCACAGAAACATTCGTAGCGCTACAAGAAGATGGAAAAGGAGAGAAGCAAAGTAAGTTCAACTATTATCTACACCTTTCGTACTAACTGTTCATGCAGGAGAAACATGCTACGCCTCAAACCACATCGCTCACCCCCTCAATGACCCTCGAGAATCCCACGAGCGTTACACCACCTGGGATTCAGTAAAACGGGTGATACGTTCAAAGGCGCCAATACATCCCCAACCACAAGGACTTCAGATGCAGCTACATGGGTGAAAAGAAAAGGTCCTGATATGCTTTGATACAATTAGCTACGATTCGCTTTCATATACATTACTGGGATTCGATCCCATTTGAAAAATTAAAATCATTTCCAATTAACAAAAAAACAAAGGATAGCGAAATATAAAGAAAAATCAAATGAGAACGAAAGATATCAAATTATCGAACTGATTCGTTTGATGCTAGATCTGATTTGATCTGATTCGTTTTGATTCGTTTTAAAATAATATAGTGCACCTTTTCTATTCATATCAATTCATATCGAATGTTTGACCACATTCTATACTAATCTATCTGATTAGCTTGATTTCTTGCTGGGTATGAAACCCCTTGTCCTTCATGATCAAGAACGGCTGCATCAATTTTGCAACCCACTTAACAATTTCAACCCTATGGACGTCCAACCAAGTCATTAGTGATGAGATTATGGCAGAGTGTATGTCCCATTACCAAGTTTCCTCCAATGTATGTTGGCAGTGCATGTAGCTGGCTACACCCCTGCCCTTCAGATTTGAAAATATCATCGCAATGTTCCCATTCAGTGAGTTCTTGAGCTTGCCCAATGCCACTTGCACCTGGTCCACATCTTTCACCTCATATGCTTTTGTGAACACCTCCTTGCCCCAAAACTTCTTTGCAAATTTGAGGTAGATCCTTTATCAATTGTGTCAAGGAAGCATCTGATCTTCTGCTTACATCCAACAGCAGTACATTTGAAAATATGGCATTGGCGTCCATGAATTTCCTCAATTGCCGGAATAGGGTCATAGAATGCATATACTGGTGCGTCCCATGTCTTCATCAATTGTGCTACAACACTGTTTAGCTGACATGCCAAAAAGTGCATACTTTGGAGCAAGACCCACCACACTCCTCTTCCAGAGTCTCAGTCACTGCTTCCCCTCTCCTCTTATTAGTGATCAACATGGGTAGGGGTAACCTGCCGGGTTCACGGGTGAGGGTATCACAGGTATGGGTATGGGTTTATACATTTCAACCTGCCCCTTACCCATACCCGTGAGCATGGAACCCATACCTGCAGGCATGGGTTTTGTACCAACAAATTATTTAGAAATTGTGTGTCTAGTGTGGTTTGAACCCACAACCTCCTCAGGTATGGACTACAAAACACATGTGACCTTACTACTAAGCCATCGTGGCATTTCCTACTGTATGCCCTTTTTGATAGACAAGTGCCCGCCGCTGCTGGGCCTCGGAACAGGCCATGTCAGCCGTGCCTCATGCTCACTCTGCTCCTCACTGAGAAATGACCACGCACCATCATTGCCTGGAGCCCCAACAGACATCTTGGTCAAGTTAATGTCAAAACATTGCCATGGACAATTCTGGACTGCCCTGCTTGTGTTGGAGTGAGATCTTGGCATTGGTACGCCCACCTGTTCCTTCTTTTATTTTATTCTCCCTGACAATTTTTGTACAACCAGCACCTTCGCCCATTGACTTTGAACACTTTATCATGCTGCCATGCCACCTCACATTTGTATCATCTCATTCCTTCTTCCTCTTCTCCCTTGCTCATGCTCACATTCTCAGTAGTGGACCCATGAACTGCGATGGCGGTAACACCAGCATGGCAACAGCAGCAGCAATGGTGCACCAGCCCACCTTCCTCCAGCCCTCCATGTGTGCGTGTGTTCCTCCACGCATGCCCGCCTGCCTCCGCACCTTACCACCTGCCTCTGCACCTCACCACCTGCCGCTGCACCTCACCACCTGCCTCCGCACCTCACTGCCTGCCTCCGCACCTCACCGCCTGCCTCCGCACCTCACTGCCTACCTCCGCACCTCACCGCCTGCCTCCGCGCCTCGCCACCTGCCTCCACACCCCACTGCCTGCCTATATGCCTCACCGCCTGCCTATGCGCCTCACCGCCTGCCTCCGCACCTCGCCACCTGCCTCCACACCCCACTGCCTGCCTACGCGCCTCACCGCCTGCCTACACACCTCACCACCTGCCTCTGCACCTCACCGCCCACCTCCGCACCTCGCCACCTGCCTCCATGCCCCACTGCCTGCCTATGCGCCTCACTGCCTACCTATGCGCCTCACTGCCTGCCTCCACACCTAACCGCCTGCCTCCTCACCTCCTGCCTCCGCGCCTTACCTCCTGCCTCAGCACCTGCCTCCGCGCCTGCCCACACCTGCCCACCTGCCCCCCTCTCTGCCTGATCAACAATGGCGACTGCAACTGTGGTGATGGAAAATGTGACAGTGGTGACACAGCGGGGGAGATGGCAACTGCAACAGCAGCACCTCTAGCATACCATTCGATAGCTTGTAATTGTATATCATTGCCTTTTGAAAATAAAAGAATTGCTGTGTGATTGAGTGAATGAAACCCATACCCTTACCCATGGGGTATGGGTATTGAACTGAACCCGTACCCATACCCATACAAACCCGTACCCGCCTTCACGGGTACGGGTATGTATGGGTATGGGTACGGGTCTGATAGAAAGTACCCACAGGTTACCCATGTCAAACACTACCTCTTATTGCTGGCTTGAGTTGTCTTGGGCACAAACTCCTTCAAGATATCAGAGTCATCATCACCACTATCACTTTCAGATCCTATTGATAGATGGCATTGTTTGTGGGATAAGGTAGATGGGACTTCAATAGGGGTGTCATCTGTGTCGTCACTTTCTGTACTGTCAGCTACTTCAAGGCTGTGTTTGGGGTTAGGCTGGTGAGTACCCTGTCCTCTTGGTGGTCCATCGTCACTGCTGACATCGTCACTGGTACCAGTATGATTAGTTTCATGATGTTGTTGAAGAGGAACTTGTTGTTGCTTAAGCACTGGCTGGGTGACATTGTCCTGGTCAGCAAGTCTGGCAGCAAGTTTTTGTTTTCATAGACCAGGTGGTGTCGTAGACATGGTAAGGAACTGAGTCCAATAGGAAATCACAGACTCTGGCTGACATTTCTGCATTGTAAGGTGAGCTGTGTTGACCGCAAAAACCATGGAAACAGGGGGGTATTGGCCGACGCCGACACAATCCCCCACATCAATGCTTTCACTGCTTCCTACCTTGCTCACTCCTTATCGCCTCAGTCCCACGCCCATCTTGCTTTCACCATCTTTGTCCTCAACTGCATGCAACAGCCTCCTCAACGCCCATCCAGATTTGTTCTTGACTCCACAATGCAATGCCCATGATGCCCACTTGCATGACTCACCCATCAAAAGGCCTCATGGCCCTCACCTCACTCATCCTGTCACCTCCCTCTTTCCCTACCTCAAGTTTCTTCAACACCCTTCGTGTCAGTTGAGTCACAACATCAATTGTCAGTTGAGGTTATGTGTGTTGGGTGGAGTACTGTATTTGCGTATTTGCTCAGACTTCCCTACTATGGCATATTTCATTAGATGATCTCATTTCATTGGATGATCTATATTATATCATAGTGATGGTATCTCAAATCAGTAGTAGCTTATCAGTAATGTGTGTGGGGTGTCCAACCTACGTGCGTGGGGTGTCCAACCCATGTGCGTGGGGTGTCCAACCCATGTGTGTGGGGTGTCCAACCCGTATACCCACAGGTTGTGCGTGGGTTTGGCATGGGTATCAAGATGGTCACCCATACCCGCAACCCATGTGGGTTGGGCTACCCATTGCAGATCACTAGATATGATAAGATCTTTATATGATATAATGGTACAGAGATCTTTTGATATCTCAGTCATTTCTTGATAGATTTGGATGATCTCAATCTCATTTTAAAGAGATTTATGCCACATTTATGCACAAGCATAAAGGCAGCATGGTTTAGTTATAAAGTTCATTCTGCATTTAGAGATCTAAGTTCCCATAGCAATATCTCAGTCATTTCTTGAAGGATTTCGATGATCTTGGTGTTATTTTAAAGGAAATCATGCCGCATTTATGTATATGCGTATACGTGACATGATTAGCTTTAAAAAGAACCCAAGATCGTCGAAATCTGTCCCAAAATGACTGAGATATCAGAAGATCTTTATAAGATAGTACAAAGATCTACTGATATCTCCATCATTTCTTGATGGATTTTAATGATTTTATTGTTGTTTTGAATGCTAAGTAGGATAAAAACCTGTCATGGGTAAAACCCGTAACCTGCGGGTAAGGGTACAGTTTCATGTGGGTGTAGCAACCCAAACCTGTACCTGCACCTGTGACCACCCGTACCCAAAAAACCGCGGGTTGACCTGTACCTGCGTCATGCCTTATATGTGGGGGGCTGTCTGCCTGGATTAGTACTGCTGCCGCTCCTACCTTCCTGTTTATTGCCAAACCGCCCAAGTAGACTTGTATTTCCTCCGTTGCCGTTTCAGCCTCCCATGTGGATTCCTCCCTATTGCCTGCTATGTAGGTTGTGAATGGGAGTTTACCTTTCATAGCTGGGTCTCTTTCCACCACTGGGATCTTCTCAATTTTCGCAGGTTCGCATTTGTAGGCTGTAAGGAGGCTGTTTATGGGTGCCTTGTGTTTTTTAATCATTTTAGTTGTTTTCTTTTGAACAATGTTGTATAGAGGGTGGTGTTCCAGGAGTGTGGCCATGTGTATTAAGGCCCCTGTTGCCATTTGCTGACCACAAGCGGCGCCAGTAGCAGGTATGCACTTGCATCCAGGGCATCTGTTGGGGATGTTCTGAGGCCACTGGTGATGGTGAGCACTCCTATCCTCTGGATAGAGGTGATCTGCCATAGCACTTTTGAGTTCACCTTATACTTGAGCTCCATCTTACCAGATGGGGTGCCCCAAACGTCTACTGCATATAGGATTCTGGGTAGCGCTACGCTGATGTATAGTTTCCTTGCCTATTTGGGCATGATTCTCCATGTGGGTCTGGTAAGGCATTTGATTTGGGCCGCCCAGTTCATACCTTTCGCTAGTGCATTAGTGTGCTGTGCTTTCCAGTTAAGGTTTTGGTCGAAGATTACGCCTAGGTACTTGGTGTTATTTGATGGTGTTATTTTGTGCTGCAGTAGGTTTAGCAGAGGCCGTTCCTTCTGGCTATTCCTGTGCACAAAGTCTATCAGCACTAGTTTCATGTACTTGAGAGGGGAAATGTGAGTATGTGACCACTCGTCTACCTCTCTGGCCCTTGTCATCATGTTCACAAGTTTGTTGTGCGCCTCATGAAAGGTGTCTGCTGTGGCCAACAGTAGTGTGTTGTCCATGTAGGCGATTGCTGATTCCCCTATGTCTGTTGGTATATTGAGGAGATCTGTGTTGTAAAATTGGTATAAGGCCATGGATAGTGGGTCTCTTTGTCTGATTCCATTATCTATTATGACAGGATCTGAGTTGTAGCTGTCAAATCTCAGGGTGGTTATTCTTCCCCGCAGCATGTTGTGTATGAAGTTGGTTATCTTCTTAGGGATGCACCTCTTATGCAGGTTATGCATTAGCCTTGCTGGTACCGCGTTGGGGAATGCTCCCTCGATATCGAGGAAGAGGACTGCAGTGACTTTACCTGTACGCCAGGATGTCTTTATCATGCTAGCTAGTAGATGCATGGCATCAGTAGTGGTGCAACCTGGCCTACCTCTGAAGTGGTTTGCCAGCAATAGGTGGTACTTTTCGGCAGCATAAGTTTAACTAAGTTAGGTGCTCCACTACTAAGGAAGAGGTCATCAGGAACCGACACCCCTTATATAAGCAGATATTCACCGTCACTCACAAGCCTGACTCTTCCCCCCTGTCACAAGTAAACCTAAATGTAGCTGCCCAAAGTGATAGATAGGAGCATTCTTAGTAATACCTTGGAGCTATATTTTTTAGAAATGTCACACAGCATGAGGAGATACCGAAAAAATTATTATTGTTGAAAATGCATTTTCTCGGTTGTAGGATTAAAATGGCAGCATTTTGTATATTTTTGCTAGAGACTTCGACACATCACGTGACCTATCACATGATCTCCAACCAACCGCACGCCTCACAGACCACCGAAAAAGCAGCACTGCCAAGCTAACCCAATGCCCAAGAGAAAAAGTGCTGCAAGAGCAAGCATACAAAACTTGAGAGAGGCCAATAAAAAGAGACAAAAGAAGGGTAAGCAAAATCCTCATCAGGAAAATGAGCACTGACCAAAAGCAACAGTTCCATCAATTACCACATCTGAGTTTCCAGAAACAGAAACTGGAGATGCCCCAGACCTGGACCCTGACTTGAGAGAGTGGTGCGAGCACCAGGACATCTCCATGGGCCAGGTTGTGGATGAGGATGGCAATGACACCAATAGTGAGTTGTCATCCTCTGAGGACTGTGAACATCTTGATTCCTTCGAGGAGATCATTGAGCAATCAGAATTAAAGCTGTTCAGCATCTTTCTAAAGAAGGCACGAGGTGTTACATCAGAGGTCCAAAACACAGGAACATCGCGAAGGACTTACAAAGGAAATTCACGATCAACAAAATATCGCCAGAAGAAGATTCGTGATGATCTCATATCTAAGGGGTTCCTTCCCATAGATCAGTTCATGGAGCGAATGAAGAAAAGAAAACTCACCATTTCAGACTCAGAGCCTCCCTTGTCACACAGTGTGTCTGGCAGTGGTGTTAGTGCTCAGGCATGTGCATTTCAAGAGGAGGAAGAAGAAAGCGACCCTGGTTTACAGGAGCTTCCCTCACCCTACAGCATATCTGGAGGCAGTCGTGGTGCTTCAAGTCATGCTTCGGTACATGTGCTTTGGGAGGAGGAAGAAGAAAGTGATGTCAGTTCTCAGGAGGCAGAGCCAGTGGACAAACCAGAAGAACTCACCACAATCAACGAACACGATAACAAAGGTGATGATGAAGGCGACGACAAAGGTGATGGCGAAGATGACAACAAAGCTGAGGGAATGGGTGAAGGCCCCCCAGATCCAAACGACAGCCTCCAAGCTGGCCCCGTGATGGCTTTCCTTGAGGAGCTTCGAGGTGCGATTCCTCCTGAAGGACCTCATGCCACTGTTGACAATGCACTAGACATCATCAGTGACCATTCAGCACTCTGCATGGCTCGAGATTGACTTACCCTGATGGGGAAAGACAAGAAAATTGCCATCTTGTTTTGTGCACATGTTCTGTCGATGGTGGGCACGCTCAACCTCTTTCTTGACCCAAAGAGGACCTATACATGGAGGGGAGCATCGCTAGTCAGTTCAAAAGTTCAAGGGCATGGTATAACACACGCACGACGCATACGAGAATGGATCCTGGCATACATGCTTCATGACAAGCTGCCCCTCCATCGCCTTGGCCAGACACGGTGGACTGCTCTTGAGGATGAGGATATCGCATGAGAAATCAAGCTCAGATTGACAGAGAAGGCAAAGGGACGCCATTTGAAGGCAGCCGATGTTGTTGATGTTGTCGCAAGCCCAGAGGTTTAAGAAGTCTTGAGGCAGAAAGGGGTGTTCAAGTCCTTGATCTCAGAGCGCATGGCACGACGCTGGCTTGCTGGACTAGGCTGGCGGTATGGGAAGCTGAAAAATGGGATGTATATTGATGGCCATGAAAGAGACGATGTTGTAGAATATCGTCATGGATTCGTCAGCCACTGGAAGCAATACGAGCACCGCTTCCATAAATGGAACAACGATGGCACTGAACTCCTGCAGCCAGATGGATTTCTGGTCCCAGGTGGCCGGTTTTGACTTATCCTCATCACGCATGACAAGTCGACCTTCTACCAGAATGATCAGCACAACACGACATGGATTTATGCTTCCGACAAGGCAACACCAAAGCCCAAAGGCAATAGGCAATCGATCATGATCTCTGACTTCCTCACCCCCGACTGGGGCCGTCTGCGTGACGGCAATGAGTGAGTCCTCCCCCATTTAAGTTTTTGATCTCATATCATCCCATTTACAGGCACACACGCATTGTTCTCAAGGCTGGGAAGAATCGTGATGGCTGGTTTGGATCCAGCAACCTTCTCGAGCAAGTCGATCAGGCGGTGGACATCTTTGAAGGGCGAACCAATGGGAATGCCCAGGGCTTATTCCTTTTCAACAATGCGCCGAGTCATCAAAAGCGAGCCGCCGATGCAATATCAGCTCGTAAAATGCCCAAACATGTGTCCTTTCTCTTTCCTGAGTCCGCTGGTGGTTCTGACTTGCAACAAACAGATCCAAGAAAATACTGGACACATGAACCCAATAGACCACACATGCGCAGCAGCAAACTTCCAACCGGCGAAAACCAATATTTCTACTTCCCCAATGACGATCTTGAAATGCCATCCTTCTTCAAGGGGATGGAGGCCATTATTCGCGAACGCGGACTGGGGCTGGCAGATGGTCTGCCAGCCCAGTGCACAAACTTTCAATGCCTTCCTGGCAAGACTGACTGCTGCTGCCAGTGGCTACTTTTTTCACAGCCTGACTTTACTGACCAGAAACCTCATTTACAGGAGTCCATCAAACACCATGGCCATTTGTGTGATTTTTATCCCAAATACCACTGCGAACTGAACTTCATCGAGCAGTACTGGGGAGCTGCCAAGCTTCAATTTTGGGTCATGGCGCGTGCGGCAACAATTGATGGGATCGAGGAGAATGTGATCACATGCCTCAATGATATACCACTGCTTCAAATTCAGTAGTGAGTATCTTTCTTTTTTTTTCTTATCATTTCTCTGATATTGATTAGGTTTGCAAACCAATCCGCGCAGTTTATATTGGCGTACAGTGACAGGCTCACCGGCGCACAGGCAATTTGGGCTAACAGAACGTATCACTGCCATCGCACATTACCACCGGAGATGGTAGAAAAGATTAGGCAGTCTGTTCCTACATAGTCATTTAGAAATTCTCAGATTGTTTCCCCTCTTTGAACCCCCCCCCCCCCCCTCCCCCTCAAAGTGCAAAAATTTGGGACTGTCATGTGATGAGAAACCCTAGGGTTTATGCTTATATAAGGGGTGTCGGTTCCTGATGACCTCTTCCTTATGGTGGTGAGTACTTTCCACATTGTGTTGAGTAGGGTGATCGGTCTGTATGCCCTTGGTACATTGTCATACCTTGGCTTACCCAGTTTTCTGAGTATGATCATGGTGGAGATTTTCCAGGGTTTGTACATTAGGTCCCTCTCAAACATGGCTTTGTAGATCAGTAGCAGTCTGTTTACCAGGAGGTCAACACATTTGGTTAGTATGATGTTAGGGATTCTGTCTGGCCCTGGGGCTTTATATGGCTTGAGCTTCTGGAGTTGGCTTCATATCTGATCTGCTGTGATGATAATACCTCCCTTTCATTGCCTTGGGTAGGTGTATCTGTCTGGCTCCACTCCCTCCGGTGGTTTTGGCGGGAAGAAGCATTTGGCTAGTGCTTCACTTTTGTCACCATTTGTCCTGGCCATTGACTCTTGATCACCTACCATGTGCCTCAGGAATGGCATTCTTGCCTTGCCTCCATCTGTAACTGGAGATGAGACTAGCTTACTCGCCATCCAGATGTCTGGGTCTTTGGCTTTCTCTAGCCAGTCACACCAGTGTTGCCTTTTGGTGTACTGCCTTACCGCCGCTTTATGCTTATCATGTACTTTGTGCCCCAGGTTGTTTTTGCATTTGAAAGCCTGCCTCCCTAATTTGTCAGCTTTTCTGCATAGCAACGTGAGTTCTTTGGTCCACCAATATTTAGATTTGGATGTGGTTGTTGTTACTGGGACCCTTGTACAGATTGTGCTCTGAATAGCATCTGTGAGGGCCACGCGACATTGGTCTAGTTGCCTTTGGTTGGAGATTTTCTGAGGCAGCTGCATGGTGTTCAGATTGGTTGCGAGCATGTCCTGGAATTCCTCCCAGTCCACTTCTCTGAAGTTGGAGGTGCAGTTTTCACTGATTGTGCTTACCACTAAGTTCAGTACTATGTGTATCAGGAGGTGGTCGGTGTTGATTCCCACATGATCTGGAAGCATATCACAGGTGATCAGCATGATTTCGGAGTGCTCAGAGAGGAAGACCTGGTCCAGTCTACTCCATTGCTTTGTGACATTGTGTCTGTGCGTAGGTATACCCCCTGGGAGAGCCAGGTCTAGTCCAAGTTCTGCCAGGACTTCTATGAGTGTGTCAGCTACTTTGATTGCTTTGTTGGTGAACAGCCTGGTATCGTTGGGGTCATCCCAGTATGGGTGGTATCTGTTGAAGTCCCCTAACCAGAGCTGGTGCGCATTGTCCGCATTACCATTTTCCAGTGTTGTGCAGTTGGCTCTGTGGAATGTAGCCAATAGGTTTATTGTGTCATTGTGCTTACTGTTGTTATATATGTTGAAGATGGTGAGGGTGCCCCAGGTCTCCATCACTTGTATGACCGTGACATCTCTGGATGGAAAATTGAGCTGGTTCCAGCTGTCAGTACTTAAGTCGGCATGTATGAGGGTTACCGTTCTAGTTTTTTCTGGGTTCTTTGCATGTGTAGAGGGATAAACAGAGATCCAGTCCCTTGAAGCCACAGTGTGTGTGAATGTGTTGATTGGTGGCTCCTGTAGAGCCACGATGTCGATGTTCATGTTTACTAACTTACTGCTGCTTATTAGGCTATGCTGGCAGGTGGGCAATTTGTTCATGTTTTGTTGCCAGAGCAAGATTTTGTCCCTTAAGACCATCCTGGTGGGTTGATTGGGTTTCTGTTCTCAGCGAACTGAGTTCCGGGGCTGCTAGGTTCTTCACTCCAGGGATGCTGGGTTTGTTCACTGGGTGGGAGTTCGCCCTCCTCCCCCTGGCTAGGGAGCTGGATTAAGTTCAGATTTTCATTGACATTATTACCTTTGTGTGTTCTCCTCCTTCTTGAGCTTTGTAGTTGGCAGGGATCCACCCTGCTTTGCATGGGTATCTGGGATGGGAGGTTATTAACTGCATATTTCACTGGGAAACACTCATCTAATGGGATTCTGTTGGGTCTTGTAACCAGTGTCCACTCATGCTCAGTAGGAAAAAATGGCATGGCATTTTCTGGAGTCCTCTCATCCATTATGTGGCCTCTGCATATAAACTCCAGGCAGTCTCTGCTCCAGCTGGTATGTATGTGTGCATCACAGTTTACACAGTAGGACTTTCCCCCATTGGTGCAGTTGTTAGTGTGGTGATTTTCTCTGCATCTGCCACATGTATCGACCTCTGCCATACAGTCTGTGGCGAGGTGTCCCCAACGTCTGTATTTTATGCATTGGAGGGGCTCCGCCTTCTGTTTTATTGGCCGCACCTTGGTCCTGCAGATGATGAGGCCATCTCTGATGAGAATGTTAGTGCTTTCAACAGAGGGAAGGGTAAGGATGGTGTAGGCATGTGTTTGGTCAGAACGCCTTCTGCCTATAGGTTTGATCCATTTGGCCTTCCTGACCACGTACTTGCATAGACCATTTGCCTCCTCGATTTCATGTAGGTGCACCTCATTACTTGGCTCGAAGGTGATTGGGACTCTGGAAACCATGAGGTTGTGCGTTCTTTCCCTGATTTGAAAATCCTTGGAGAACTCCACCATGAACATGAGTTTGTTCTCAATTTCCCTAATCCAGTTGACTGCCTCCTTGTCATTGAAGGTGAGGAGAAGGGCATTTTTGTGGACTTTGAGCACCACCAATACCTTTATGTCTACAGGTTTGTCGCTCATATCAAGCTTACCTATGGCTTTGTTCACTTTATCCACTATTGTGGTTAGGCTGCTTTTCAAAAGTGCATCGCCCTCCTCTCCATATATGTCTATGAGCACTTGCTTGGCCCTGCATTCCAGGCCACTCAGTACTTTTGGGTCGGTTTCGGCCCTTTTGTCCTAGATGGGACCTGCAAGCAATGCATCTCAGTAGGTTTTGGAACCTGTGGCTATTTGGTCCACAGCCTCTGTGACTTTATCGATCTTGCCCACTAGGGCCTCGCTGGCTGCCTTGGATTCCTCTCCTACTTTGGCCAGCTGTCCTGTGTTCATGAGGATGGTGTCAGCAGTACTCTGGATCCTAGTAAATAGGGGGTATAGGGCCTTGTAGAACTCCTCTAAATCTGCCCTGAAATCTCTGTGGATTATGCTGGCTACCCCCTCGTTCACTTGGAATTTTTGCTTTTCCTTTGCTACCACTTCCACTTCTAGGGCCAGTCTGTGTATGGCTTCCAGTTTGAGCTTGACTAGGGTGTCCAGCTTTTCGGTGGATAGGACATTCTCTAGGGCATCAGTGATTCTGCATAGTGCAGAGTTACCTCGGGGCAGCTCTTCCTGGGACTGATGGGTGTGTGCACCAGACTTGATTGGGAGAGCTGAGGTTTTGTTCACATGTGGCAACAGTGTTGCTGCTGTGTGTGCCCTGGTGTGATATACGTTATTGTTTGGGAGTGGCTGGGTGTGTGCTGTCACACTGGCCTTCCCTTTTGAGTTGGGTTTAGACATTCATGGTTGCTCTGGATTGTCTAGCCCTGTGTACATGTTTGGAGATGTTTTAAGACTCAGAGGTAGGAATGTGTGTATGACTTTGTCCTACTCTGGTTGCCATGTCACTTTTGGCAAAGAAATTGCCATGGTGATGGTGGTTACCAGAAAAGAAAGTCCTCCTCTGCTTACTGATTGATGACTGCTTGCTTACTAATTGATGACTCATCGCTTACTGATTACTTACTGATGAAGGAAGAGCTGACAAAGCTCAAGGAGTTGCTTACTGATTGTACCAAAGTACCTACCAGATCGAGAGACTACTCATCATGTATTTAAACCACTAAGTGGTTGTAGAGTCAAGCCAAGCTTGACTTAATCAATTGTTGTCTTGCTGACTATCTGCCTCACATATTGGAGTGACCCCTCTCAACTTCTAAATATCTCACCCTCCCCTTGGATAGCATCCAAGGAACTTCGAAGCCTAGTAATTGAGCTATATCAATCAGCACTCCAAACAAAGTGAGGCACTATCAGGAACCCTATCAGGAGTCAAAGTGCAAGGATTCTTGACATAAGTTGAGCTTCAAATAGCCAGTCAAGATGAAGGCTCTGCAAGAAAGAATTGCAAGGAAACAAAAGGAGGAGCTTCGAGATTCAATAGTCTTGAGTAGGGTATATCATGGGTGCGGGTATTCCCATGGTAATCATGTGATGGGTTTGATGGGTATGGGTACGGTCTTGAATTTTGTCAACCTGCCAAGAACCGTGGCTGTCCACACAGTATCATGGGTTCTCAAGTTTATTCATATTCTTTTCCTTCACCCCTTCATCACCCTCAAAACTGACTGCGCTGTAAGGTCCTCCTCGGAGCTGCGTGTGGAACCAGCTCATCGGAGCACCCACACATGCAAGCACAAGGCGACATGTCAATATGCACAAACAACTCTCTTGTTCCCCTGCCACTTTGCCCTCGCTGCTGCCAACAAAACCATCTTCGCCAACAATTGCCTGTGCAAGATGAAACACCAAAATGTCAACCTTTTATTCCTGTCTACTTGTTTCAGCTCTGTCTATACCGATCCCTCCAAGACCATTCTCTTCCCCCTCAAGTCTCTGCTATGTTCATCGCCCCCTTGCTGTGTCGCTAGCACACGACGTCGTATGTTCTTGTTCACTTAGCTACCTGTTCACGCTAACATTCCTTACTTTTACATTAGCTCCTCTTTCCCTCATCGCCTCTATTCACTCAGCACCTCGATGCGGCACTCATCCTTACCTCTGGAGGCTGTACAAGCCAGCCGTCGCCTACTTACTGACATCTCAAATTCAACACATTCGTTCACTATCGTACTAAGTAGGTATCTCTGCTGTATCTAAAGACACCCTCCAGCTTGTGGAGAGGACATCAAATCTACCCATCCATTGATCAAATCTAGTCTCTCATTTGCCCCTCGGCTCTGCGTCCGTCCTGTCTTGTGTTAGCTCATCGTCCCAGTGTTCCCGCGTGCATCTCGTCTCGTCCCATCTCGTCTAAGCCAGCCACCATTGCTCCCCTTCTTCTCCCCTTTCCTCTTCATCATACGCCTTCTGGTTTACTTGATTTACTTGCATCATCGCAGTCATCTGCACAGCGCACCAAAGACCTGCTCATTGCCCAAAACCCCATCAGACCCCTTGCCCGGCCCTGACAAGATGCCACCCTGCTTGAGCTTGCCATGCCCCAAAATTCTCGATTTGATCAAATTCTGGCCAACAACCTATCTTAGTGAGTCCCCCCTTCTGCTCCTGGCATTTTCCCTTGCTGGCCCTCATCATCCCCCCAGCTCAACATCAGGGAGCTATCTCCCATTGTACTACTCCTCTTCCCAGTTGCCTGCCACCAGAAACGCTCTCGATCTCCCCACGCTGCTTTCCAGAGGCTCAGAAACCATGCAGCGCAGATGTCCAAAACACACTCACAGCAAGACAGGCTGCATGACCTGTCATCAGAAGAAAATCAAGGTCCATCCTCATGGTTACCGCGGGCACTGCCATGCCAACTTGCACTCAAGATTGACCTCTTTCTCTCCTCCTGCCGTCCGACTTTGAATGCCTTACCGAGCTGCCGCACCAACTTGTGTTCGAAATTGACCCCATCTCTCTTGTGTCTTATCTCATCTATTTGGCTTCACTCCTTGAGCCAAGGTAAGTGGCCCTTTTCTTTTTTTTTACTCATCAGATTCTGTTTTCAGGCACAGCACACTAGTGCCAACCCCACCATGCGACAGGGATATGCTGGCACAAGCAGTGACACAAGATAAGTCGCTCCTTTTCTCCTTTTTTTTTTTTTTTTTTCTTCTTTCTTTTTCAGGTTCTGTGCCACTGCTTCACTGTGGTACGAGGGCCTACAACACAATGATGGCACAATGAGCAGCAGGGCACCATGCTATGGCATGTGGCGGCGCGGTGGCATGGGCCTGTGCACCGCAACACACAAGTCTCTCAACTCATTCACCTCATCACCTCTCTTTCCTCTCTCCCTCGGAACTTTACTCTGGTGAACTCACACACACGTCGACTCGTACTTTCGTGCTTATAGAGTTATAATACATGTGGCTCAGGATCAAGTAGTTAATATGAGTGTATCTTAGAGCCATAAAGTAACATGTTGTCATAATCTAATTGAAGGTATCCAATTCTAGAAGGGAAAGCAAGGCAAAAGTATTAAAGGGAGAATGCAGGCTGAAACCTTGGGTTTAACCCATAACCGTGGGTATGGTGTACCTAACGGGTGTGGTGTGACAGGTCATGGGTACGGTAAATAATAATTTACCCACGGTGTGACCCGTGTTATACCCTAGTCTTGAGCTTCCCAGAGGATCCTGGCGAAGCAGCAGAGTTCAGAAACAGGGATGAAGCAGCAGAGTTCAGAAACAGGGAAGAAGACAATCTACCCCAGGAACTTAAAGGAATATCCTTTTGGACGATAAAACAGGACTTCACTCAGTCATCCTACACCATACTAGGTCCAGGAGGTGTTTGGGTACCTGTGGAGTACATCAACAATCAGTGGTATTACACCTACTGGGATACAAAAGAAAAAGCATTTTGGACAACCAAAGAAGATGTTGGATTCACAGCCGGCTTGGGATGCCCGTGCATGCCTGATGTTGTGCCTGCACTGCCACCGCATGATCCTGTGGGCAGCACATGGACTCTTGTTATGAGTTGGATACTTTACATTTACTGAACTGAGACATTTTGCACTTAGCTACTGATTACTGATCCGACCCCTTATTACTTCATAAAGCACTATATTACTTAGTTACCGTGCTACATATATAAGGACTGTTTGTAGTACTGCTCACCTCAGTCGTTGCACCTTCTGTCATGGACTTACCTCGATCTACAGGACAAGTCTCATCTCCTGGCCTCAAGACTCATCCCTTCCCTCCGTCGACCCCAATCCCCATTCCGAAACACGCCTGCATGCATTGGGCCTTCTGCAAGAAGTCTGGATGCAGATGGCATGCCTAGACTCCTTATTGTTCCGACGAAGTGGCGCTCCATCTCGACATTCTGTGGGACTTATTGTGGCCTAATACTACTATGCTTACAGATCCATTGACTGGATGCTTACTGATCGGATGACTGACTGTTCCCATGTTATTGTTCCAAAGTCCAAAAAATGCACTCTATGATATCATAGCTTACTGGTAGCTTATTGATACTTAGGAGAGGCTGACAGGCCTGAGAAGACTGCTTACTGATCGTACTCGCTACTTACAAATCCTTAAAGTAGGAGACTTGTATTTAAACCCTTCAAGGGTTGTAGAGTCGAGCCAAGCTCGACTTAATCAAACACCAGTCTTGCTGACTATCATCTCACCTATTGGAGTGACCCCTCTCATCGTCTAACCCACTCTCGTTCCCCTTGGATAACCTCCAAGGACCCTCGAAGCTTAGTGATTGAGCTATATCAATCAGCACTCCAGAACAGGTGAGACGCTACTGCGAACTCTATCAAGAGTCGAGCGTCAGCGATTCTTGACATAAGTCGAGCTTTAAATAGCCAGTCAAGACGAAGGCTCTGAAAGAAAAACTCCAGGGGAAACAGAAGGAGGAGCTACGAGAATCAATAATCGTAAGCTTCCCAGAGGACCCCGAAGAAGCAGCAGACTTCCAGAACAGGAGATCGGACAACTTACCTCTAGCACTTAGAGGAATTGCCCTTTGGTCGATAAGACAGGACTTCGCCCAATCATCCTACACCATCCTAGGGATAGGAGGGACTTGGGTGCCAGTGGAATATATCAACAACCAGTGGTATTACACGTACTGGAGTCCGGAGGAAAGAACATTTTGGACGACCAAGAAGGATCTCATCAAGAGCCCGAATAAACACGGATTGGGGACATCAGCCGAACCCTACCGAACTGAAGAAACCAGAAAACAGGATACTTCTTCAGAGGGAGACACGAATACTGACGAGCAGTCAGAGTCTTCAAGAGAGAAAACTCCAATACTACAAAGACACGGAGTAGATCGAAGCGAATACAGCCTTCACATTGAGACACAGCTGCTGCCAGAAGTAGAAACTATTACTAGGCAACTGAAGAAAGTCGAAATCAGCCCACAACAAAGATTGAACGAAGCCATCGACCAGCTCATGATGGCCACAATGACTTCCACCGAAGAAAGAACCGCAGACGTCACCTTCCAAAGCTTACAGGAAGGACCTTCAATCCAAACCACCTTCACCCCTATCCCAGTGCCAGACCCAGCGCATGGAGGAGGAGGTGATGGAGGAGGAGGAGGAAATCCTCCAGGAGGAGGAGGAGGACCCCCAGGAGGAGGAGGTGGCCCCCTGGCTCTTCAACCAATGGCCGCGGCAATGCAACAAGCAGCCCAAGGAGGAGGAGGGCTAGATGGCCATCCACCAGACATCTTCGATGGGAATAGGAAAAACGCGGAGTCATTCATGTATGACTTCACAGTTTGGGCCTGGATCAATTCGCACAAGAGGGTAATGGCTCGACCCCTGAGCCGGGTAGCCCTGGCCATCACCTACATCAGAGGAGATAGGGTCCGAGAATGGACCAAAGCCCAAATCCGCGCCGCCAACAACAGAGTAACGGACGGGATGAATGCAGATAACGAACAACATTGGATAAGGTTCAAAAATGACTTTATCAACACCTGGAAGGATGATAGCCTGCTCGAAGATGCTCAGTTCAAACTATCAGCACTGAGCATGAAGAAGGACATGCCCTTACACGAGTACATCTCTACCTTCAATGCGCTCATTACCGAACTAGGGTGGGACAGGAACCACCAAGGAACAGTTCGGGTGTTCAGGATGGGACTGAAGTCCTGGCTTGCCACCGCGATTCTAAGGAAAGACAACTGTCCAGCCGACGACGATCTCGAAGGGTGGCAAGAGGCCGCTAGGAAGGAAGTCGTCAAAGCCAAAAGAATCAAGCAAGAAGCTGGAGGCTTCGGAAGGGGAGGACTCACCGTTCGGGAGAATATGTTCCAACAGTTCTTCAAAGACCACCCCGTCCCGAAGAAAGCCCCTAGGGACCCAGACGCCATGGATGTAGACGTCATCGATACTAAACCTAAAGGTCGACTCCCGGGAAAGTTCCAACAACTCACCACTGAGGAGCGGAAGAAACTCATGAGCGAGGGCCGATGCTTCAGATGCAAGAAACAAGGACATATGTCTAGGAACTGTCCAGACAGAAAGACGACGTCTGGAAAGAAGCCTACAGCCAAGGTCATGGAGGCCGAAGAAGGGGAGTCCACTGCCGAAGACGACAAGGATGAAGTGGCGTCCCAGACATCCACAAAGGTCGGATCAATCAAAGGGAAAGGAGGGTTAATGGCACACATCAATGCCTTGACCATTGAAGAAAAAGAGGAACTGTTCGACAAATTGATCAGCGAGGGTTTTTGAGAAATTCCAAGTCGACGGCCTGGCTTAGGAATACTAGCATGAGCAGAGAAGAACAATAAATGTACATTAAACGACTCACTTCCATGAATGTACCCTTTTCCTTTCAAACTGCTCATGCGAAGGCCGAAGAAACAGCTCTGTTGGACAGCGGGGCTACAGAGAATTTCATCGACGAAACCACCTGGAAAAGAATGAAGGTCGGGAAACGACCTCTAGTCAAACCAATCAAGGTCTATAACGTCGATGGAACAGAGAACAAACAAGGAGAAATGACTCATTATTGCCGCTTGAGAATCTCCTACAATGACCAAGAAGACCTCCAGGAGTTCTACATCACAAACCTAGGGAAGGATCGTCTGATATTGGGGTATCCATTCCTCCGAACCTTCAACCCAAGAGTAGACTGGAGAAAAGGAAAGCTGCTTGAAGGCACGGTCAAGATTCAAAGCAGCATGTACAAACACCTAGACCGCATGGTCACTCGGTGGCAAATCAAAGCCATCAAAAGCCTGGGTAAGCCCAGGGGAGACGAGGCCATCTACGTCAGAAGACAAACTATATCCCAGGAGATGGCCAAACAATACCGCCAGAAGAGCACCACACAACTGCACGAAGTGCCAAAAGAGTACCAAAAATACAAGGAAGTTTTCTCCGAAAAATCAGCCAGGAAATTCCCCCCCGACCGAAACCCAAACGCCACAGTAGAACTATTACCGGGAGCTCCGGAACAGCTGGACTGCAAAGTCTACCCTCTGACTAAACCCGAAACAGAAACGCTGAAGAAGTTTCTCGCGGAAGAATTGGAGAAAGGGTTTATTGAGGAGTCAGCCTCACCTTACACCTCCCCTGTGTTCTTCATAAACAAGAAGAACAGCGCCGATAAGCGACTCATCATCGATTATCGAAAACTCAATCAATGGACAAAAAGGGACAATGGCCCCTTACCTCGAATTGATCGCCTACTGCAACAAATGGAAGGGAAGGAGATCTTCTCGAAGTTCGACATCAGATGGGGGTATAACAACATCCCTATCGAAGAAGGGGATCGACAGAAGGCAGCCTTCAAAACACCACTAGGGACATACCAACCTAAGGTGCTATATTTCGGAATGAAAAACGCCCCGGCCCTGTGGACGCGACTGATGTGGCGCGATTTCCGGCCATGGAGGGACAAATGGTTCGATCATATGGACACTTCAGCGGGAAGCTATATGGACGACTTCTTCATAGCTAGCAAGAAGACATCCAGAGGGAAAGAAGGACACAAGCAATGCACGCACAAACTGCTTGAACTGATGGCCAAACATCATTATCATTTACGACCGGCAAAGTGCCAATGGGAACAGACACAAATGGAGTTCCTGGGGATCCTGGTCGAAGCGGGGAAGATGAGAGTGGACCCAGCCAAACGAGACGGAATCAGTAAATGGCCCCGAACACTCCAGAACAAACTGGACGTCCAGCGAACCATGGGAGTCCTACAGTACCAAAGAAGGTTCATACCGAACTTCGCTCACATAGCCAGACCCATCTTCGCCACCATCAAGAAGGGACAGAAGTTCGAGTGGACTAAGGAAGCAGAAATCGCCTTGGACAGCCTTATCAAGAAGATCGAAGCTGATCCTCAATTAAATCATCCAAACCCTGATAAGCCTTTCGAGGTGGAGATCGACGCCTCAGACTACGCCACAGGAGCAGTACTCATTCAAAGGGACGAAACAGGAAAGCGGATGGAAGTGGGATATCATTCCGAAGCCCTCAACCAAGCAGAAAGGAATTACGACGTCTACGATCGAGAATTCCTGGCCCTTATCAGGGCGTTCAAATTCTGGAGATACCTTCTAGAAGGCTCGCCGCATCGAGTCAAGGTTTACACGGATCATGCCAACCTAACCAAACATAGGGAAGCGCAAAAACTATCCGGCAAGGTGGCCAGATATATAACCTTTTTGGCAAGGTTTGATTTCGATATCTGCCACCTGCCAGGGAAGAAGAACACCGTGGCAGATGCCTTATCACGAAGATCAGACCACACGCCATCAGAAGGGGAGGAAGTTAAGGCGATACCGCTCCCAGACCATCTATTCATCAAACTCATCAGACCAATGGCGGTCGAGGAGGAGATCCGGAAACAACAGAAACAAAAAGAGAACGCTACGATCCTTGGGAATGGGAGGCGAAGCATGGAATCCAAAGGAGAAGGGGGTACTATTGGCATCAGCAAGCCATAGTAGTACCAAGGCCGGAACAGATCCAGAAAAGCCTGCTGGAGATCTACCACGATGGGCCTACAGCTGGACACCCTGGACGAGCTAAAACGCAGCAAGATCTCCGGCGATATTACTGGTGGCCGGGAATGGGCAAATTCATCGAAGGATACATAAAGGGATGTGCAACGTGCCAGTCAAATAAGGTTATACACCACAGGAACACCCCTGGACTATACCCAATCGATCCAGAACCTGATGCGCACCCCTTCCAGACAGTAGCGATGGATTTCATAGTCAAACTTCCCACTTCAAATGGGTACGACGCAATCCTGACCATCACCGATCACGATTGTACAAAGGGCGTCATCCTAATACCGTGTCGAGAAACCATGAATGCGGAAGAGTTAGCGAAGGAATACAAGAATCGAGTATTCCCCTTCGTAGGAATACCCAGCAAAATTATCTCAGACCGGGACACAAGGTTCACTAGTAACTTCGCGAAGGAAGTTTGCTCCCAACTGGAGATAGAGCGAAACATCAGCAGTGCCTACCATCCTCAAACAGATGGACAATCGGAAAGGACGAATCAGAATGTCGAAGACATTCTGCGAATCTTTTGCAACTACCAACAAACAAACTGGGCAGACCACCTCCCAGTCGTGCAATACATGCTAAACGCCCGAGTATCAGCCACGACAGGAAAACCCCTTATGACCTATGGATGGGGTATGTGCCAAGGGCGCACCAGCCGGAGCGCCCAAGTGAAATGCCCAGAATAGAATGGTACAACACGAGGATAAAGGAGGCAAGACGAGAGGCGCAAGAAGCAATGAAGAGGGCGCAATCGCTGTGGAAGAAGGACACAAAGTTCAAAGAATATCAGAAAGACGAGAAGGTGTGGCTCGAGGCAAAAAACATCCATACAACTCATCCGACTACCAAACTGAGACCCAAACGATACGGCCCCTTCGAAGTCACAGAAGCCATAAGCCCTGTGGCTTATCGATTGAACCTTCCGGAACAATGGAAGATTCATAACGTGTTTCATGCAAGTCTGCTAACACCATACACGGAGACGGAGGAACACGGCCTAACTATGAAAGGCAATTACCAGACCTGGTCGAGGACGAGAAGAATGGGAGGTCGAAAGAGGTTAGACTCTCGGAGGTATGGGAGGACGAAGAAACTGCAGTACTCTTGAAGTGGAAGGATATCCCGAAGCGGAAAACACCTGGCAAGACAAAGAGGATATTTCGCACAACAATTGATTGAAAAATATCACAAGGAACATCCCACGGCTATAAAGACTGCAAAGGTACAAAAGGAAGGGCCAATGACGGCAAGAACCCCATCATTCCATCGCAACCCTCACTCAAGCCTTCTCTCGTCTCACTTAGCCCACATGTCTACCGCCCCTTCACCCACACCCTCACACATCTCATGGTATATCCACTCGCCCTAGCACACCCGAAATCCTCCGAGTTCCCCCTCGAAGGGAAGATGCACTACAAGCAGGGAAGGAAGCATCCCTAGGTCGAAGAGCTCCTTGTACCGCCAGGGCTTGGAGTCACGCAAGCACGCGAAGGATATCGGCACATTGGGAAGGCAGCAGTGCCGGAGGTGAAGCTTTGGGGGTTCCAAGAACCTGTCCGGCCTGCCTCCGAAGCCCCTGATGAAGGGGCAAGAGGAGCTGGCGCAACCCTCACAGAGGGGCAGACCGGTCTCCCACCCCCGACACCTGCCAGTACCAGCCGATCCCTGGAGGAAGAGTCACCCCTACCCCCGATTCGCCACACACCACCACCAGCCAACAAGCCACCCTAAATTGGTGGGCACGAAGGGGACCAAGACGAGACGACCACCCGGGAGAGGGTGGGTAGGTGGAACCCGAGCCGAGTTTCACCAAGACAGAAGTCCTACAGGAAGACACATACAAATGGAAAGGAGCTAAGTACCAGAAATTCCTCATCCAAACGGGGACCCTAAGGTGTTCAGCACCATGGGAAAAGGGAAACCAGAGTACGGGAAAGCCTCCACCCCGCTCCAGCCGAAGGATCTTCCCTGGGAAGCAAGGAAGAGACCTCGACAAGTTCCTGCCGAATACTTCCGAGACCGGTCTTGATCAGAGGGGCGAACTGATCAAGACAATGGAATTTCGCAGAAATGTATCGCCTCCAGTCCTCAGCCATCGAAAAGAAATACCTCGACCTGAGCAAGAACGGCTCAGCAAGGAGGCACAAACCTCACAACAAGTGGGTAGAACTCGACCGAAAGAGGCGAAACGTCGAGTCGAAATTCGAGAAGCCAAAAAATACTCACCGAGGCCCAAGCCTTGGAAGGATCAGAGAAGCCTACGACAACAGAGATCCAAAGGACGTTGATCTCCCAGGGAAGAGGAGATGGTTGATGAGTATGGGGATGGGACAGAGATACCACCTACCCCACAGCCCAAGATCCTCGAAAACTGCCACTACCATGGCTAGGAGGCGGCCACAGGAGGATCAATGCCACGACCCGCATACAGGTGCCGACCTGGAGGACTCTGCGCATCCTACCCGACACTCGGAAGGTACCTCGATGCCCTACACGTACCTCCAGACAAAAGGGAGGAAGTGGAAAAGCAGGAAAGCTGGACCGCATCCAAAAAACCCTACAGCCCTTCCTGCCCTCCCGCCGATCCTCTCCACTGGATCGTGGACCATCCAAGAGGCAGTAGCCAGCTTCCTGGAGAGGGAGGTCAAGATGCCCCCGGCCCTCACTCGCCTTCTAGATCCAAGGGACCGAAGAGGGGGAGAGGGCAGTCAACCCCGTGTCGCATGGTGGCATCCTCTGCTGCACGCAAAGGGAAGGGACGAGGAACTCCGACTCTTACCCCCAACGAGGAGTCCCGATGGCCCTCACGTCCTATCTCAGGATAAATTCCCTATGACCGACGAGTACCTGACCATGTGTCAGGAGGTCTGGAATTGTACCGGAAACACGCGCAAGACGCCTACCCCCTCACGCGTATGGGAGTGGTCATCGAACTCTTTCACTCGAAACAGCGGAGAAAGAAAGAAAGGAGAGGGAAGACCAGGAGGAGGCCGAAAGCAGAGGGACTACCACCTCGAAGGAGGAGAAGACCCAGACGACTACATTGACTGGGAGGCCCAAGATTGAGGTGACTGAGAGCTGTGGAAAGCTCGACCTTAAAGGGAGATGATGTTATGGACTTACCTCGATCTACAGGACAAGTCTCATCTCCTGGCCTCAAGATCATCCCTTCCCTCCGTCTACCCCAATCCCCATTCCGAAACACGCCTGCATGCACTGGGCCTTCTGCAAGAAGTCTGGATGCAGATGGCATGCCTAGACCTCTATTGTTCTGACGAGTGACGCCTATCCGAGTTCTGTGGGACTTATCGTGGCCTGATATACTATGCTTACGATCCACTGACTGGATGCTTACTGATCGGATGACTGATGTTCCCATGTTATTGTCCAAAGTCCAAAACGCACTCTATGATATCATAGCTTACTGATGCTTATGATACTTAGGAGAGGCTGACAGGCTGAGAAGACTGCTTATTGATCGTACTCGCTACTTACAAATCCTAAAGTAGGAGACTTGTATTTAAACCCTTCAGGGTTATAGAGTCGAGCCAAGCTCGACTTAATCAAACACCTGTCTTGCTGACTATCATCTCACCTATTGGAGTGACCCCTCTCATCGTCTAACCTACTCTCGTTCCCCTTGGATAACCTCCAGGGACCCTCGAAGCCTAGTGATTGAGCTATATCAATCAGCACTCCAGAACAGGTGAGACGCTACTGCGAACTCTATCAAGAGTCGAGCGTCAGCGATTCTTGACACTGGGTCCACTGAGATGTTGGAATGGATGATATTCCTAGGCATTGGGTGAGATGTCATGGGACCAAATTCAGTGGGTAGGAAAAGAAGGGTATGACTTTTCTAGCCACAGAATGGGAATTTGTGAGACCTACCAGGCTCACGCCAGCCATAATGGTTGCAGTGAATGCAGAGAGCCCGTTCAGTGTGGGGTCTTGTCACTACTGCTCAACCCAGAGATTTGATCTCAAAAAGTCATGAGAATTGGAGGTTTTGAGAAAGTAGTGGGTGGGAAGGGTACCTTCATGCATTTGATTTGTCATCTGGGCTGCTCAAAGCTTGGCCAACATCACTCGCCGTGCCAGTCCCCCTTGTGTCTTGATTTACTCTTTTTTTTTTTTTTAGGATCTATTTCTGTGTACCTGAGGGTTCAGGACCCCATGTAGCACTTCTGTTGTGTTTACATGTCTAGTGTATATAGTACGTATGTGATATGTCTGAGTGGAATTCTCCCCTTGGTCTGGTGACTGATGTATCTGACAGGAATGGTAAAAGTTGGTGTGCACGGCATTGATGTGCAGAGGGATCATGGTGTCGGGTGGGACCACTTACTTATCTTGGGTCAGGGGGCAGTTGTGTGGATCTCCTGTATGTTTGCCCTAATACTCAGGTGTCCGGCAGTGGGTTGGGGCTTGTTTGTCTTGAAGGGATTTGTTTTGCTGGGTGCTATATTACTTTTCTGTGGCTGTTTGGCGGGTTGTGGTGCATTTAGGATGAATTTGACATTACTTGCATCGTCTCCTTGTGGTTTCACTGGGGATTTGTGGGATGGTTTGCACTGCTTCCACTTTCTTATGGATGCCCTATTGCTGAAGTAGTAGAGGTACCGGTTGGTTAGCAGTGCCTTGAGTTTGTGGCCATCTGGGTCCTCAAAGGAGAGGGATAGGGAGGAGATGGTGCCTTCAGAGTAGGAGGCTGGTGGGCGTACCCAGCTGGGTAGCTGTATGACTGAGAGGGAGGTGTAGGCGGGTTGTGAGCTGTTAGAGTGGAGTGGCACTCTTCCGGGGTGTAAACCCCTCTGGTGTTGGACATGCCAGTGGGTAAACTGTTGATTGTGATTTTGGACCATTTGGTGTTGGTCCTTGTGGGTAGGATGGCTTTGCTTGGTGGTAGCTGAAAGGTGGTGGTGAGGATGCTGGGGATAAGGGCTGCTGCAGTTTGTAGAGCACTGGGAGGGGTGTTGGGTGAGCTGAAAACGATGAGGTTGCCTTTGGCCATCCAGCGAGCAGCGGCTATTCTGGTGGGGCTGTGGGAAGTTTTGGCTAACTTCGAGTTGATGGAAGCGCATATGCTTTCCAGGGTTGGCCGGCCAGCAGAAGGCAGAGTTAGATGTGATAGGGACAGCACCAGGCTGTGGGGCTGAGCTCTAGACCCGGCAGTGGCCAAGTAGGTCTTAGGGTTGGACTTAGATGGGGCCTTGCTGTTCGCTGTGGGGGCTTTGGGGGCACTGGTGTGCAGGGTTGAGTTGACCTTTCTCTGTAGGTCAGAAAGTGCCTTGGTGATGGAGGCAAGTGAGGTTTGAATATCTTTCAATTCAGAGGGGGGGCTGGGTGGCTCTAGGAATGGGGCTTTGTTCCTGATTGCCAGTTCTACTGAGATGGGGTGGTTTAAGATGGGGTTGAGAAGTTTGTCGAGTTCTGGTAGATGAGAGGGGTATTTGGTGTGGAAGTTATCCAGCTCATTAACAAGAGCAGTAGAGAGGGAGATGAGTTTCATCCTCAATGCCTCCACTTGATGTGTGGGAATTTTGGACATGGTAGTGGTAAGAGGTCAAGGAGTGTCCCTTCCTTGATTTACTCTTTTCATACACCTGTTCTCTAGTTCCATTAACTTTCCAGTACGCCCACATCGGTAAATTGAAACAAATCCCACGAGGCAGTGTGGTGCTCACATGTTTGATGTGAGCTGATAGTAGCTTATGAGGCTTCACGCACCTCACACCTTGTTCTAAGTCTGACATGGCCTTGTGATATACTTGCAGGCCTGTTACCCCACTCTTTCCCATTCATAACCCCACACAAGACTTATGCCAGTTTGTGCTGGACTCATCCTTCAATGTGAGTCTAATACCTGAATGTACATATCCTCTGAGGTGTTCACCAGGTTGTGACAGAACCATGCGCTTGCACAAGACTAATGCCAGCTTGTGCTGATCTTGTTCGTCGATGTGAGTCTGATACCTGGATGTACATATCCCCTGAGGTGTTTACCAGGTTGTGATAGAACTGTGTGCTATCACGAGGCTGTGTGTGATGTAAGGTGAGGATGGCCATTGAGCTCAAGATGAGTGATTTGGAGTGCCCACATAGCCATCCGGAGCCACAACCACCATATCTGCTATTGCCCCCACACACACCCTCAATTCATCAGCCACGCCCTTACTCTTTTCGTCCCATTCTCATCGTCCTGCCTTGTTGCCCTTCAACCCCTTTCATTGCCCTCAAAACCAACCATGCGCCGAAGACCTGCTCATCACCCAAAACCCTGTCGGACCCCTTGCTTGGCCAACAACAAGCCACCATCTCGCTCAAGCCCACTGTGCCTCAAAACCCTTGATCAAATTTCCCTCCTAGACTCCTCTGCTGAGGACTCCATTCTAGTTTACCATTTTCGTATGCCCATCCTGTCTCTTTTTGTTTCATATCCCTTTATTTTACAGTACAGTACACCACCTGTTCGACATTGCCCACGACCAATGGTGACCTCGAAGCATGCCCACGTCCACCAACCTTCTCACCCCCATTGCCAACCGTACCCATACAGTTAGCCTCACTCGCATTTTTTTCCCACTTGTCACCCTGGAACAGTATGATACATTCTAGATTATTTCAGACTTCGCTTTAGATGCTCACGAAATGTATATAAACCTCCAAAAGAGCTTGTGTAGAGCAAGCAATCTTCATAGAATCCCATCTCTCATCTTCTCAAGGCTCAGGCTCTTCTGCACGACTTCAAGACTCTTGTCTGCCCTCCTCACCTGTATCTCTCCTTGCTCTCCAACTTTGAACACTTCACCACACGGCTGTGCTGACTTGTGCTCAAGATTGAACCTTCTTCCTGCTTTCTGTTACCTGACTTTGAATGCTTTACCAAGCCGCTGCGCCAACTTGCATTCGAAATCGACTCTGTTTCTCTCTTACTTCTTATCTTGTCTACTTGGATTTGCACACCTTAGTCGGCAACACAAGTCAAAAGACTCATGTCTCAACTTGTATATCTCGTCCTTTCTCTTCCCTCTCTCCCCTCTCTCCCTCGGGGTGCTACTCTGCTGAACTCACATGCATGTCGACTCGTACCTTCGTGCTTACAATAAACTCATCAGGCAATGTGCCATGGCATCACAGTCTCCATCTTCAACATGATCGCTTCCAAGTCCGACTCCCTGAGCCCTCCACTTCCCCAGTCTCTGTCATGTCGGCATCCTCACTGTCCACTGCGACTGTGATTCCAGGCTCGATGGGTGCTGTCTTTCATATTCATATTGTATAATGTCCTTATCTATAGCTCAGAGGGTAAAGCATGAATTGCCATGATGGTTTAATAGTTAAGTTGCATGTGTTATGTAACTGGACCTGAGGAGGTTGTGGGTTCAAATCATGCTTGACATGCATGTCTGTCATAAGTTCATTAGTATGAACAAACTGAAGTCTGAAGTGACTGAGTCATCTTCAGTGACCGGAAATATATGCATGTATCTCCTGTGAGACAAGTCTGAAATGTCTGAAATGCGTGATGCAGGATCTGAAGATCGGCTCACTGAAGTTATCTGAAGAAATTGACTGAAATTGATTGAAATGTACTGATGGCCCCACAACCTCGTCACAAGGTTGATTAGCCCTCACGGACCCACAAACAGACGATGTTGGGCTTACACTTTTCCCAGTTCAGATTGTAATGATCTCACACATCAATTGCTGGACTGCCTAGACCTCGTGAACCTACAAACAGATGATATCGAGCTCACATGCGCTCACATATCGATTGCCGGATTGCAGTGGAATCATGTGCTGACAGTCCGATGGCACCCATCTCACAGATTGGCTGCCGGATTGCAGTGGCTCGTGTGCTGAAAATCCGGCTGTACTTAACTCGCGAAAAACTGCGAACCCCAGACAAGGCGTTATGCGACACATACGAGGTGGTAACCAAGTCATATCGCCGTTTGAAACTCACACCACGAGATATTAACTCACGAGGCGGTGTGAGATTTAGGACAAATTAGCGATGCACTCAACACCGCCACCCACCAAGGCGTGCCCACGTCGCCCGATGCTCTTGCCCCCATCGCTTTTAGACTTTCCTCTAGGTGCTCAAAAAGTGTATATAACCCTCCAAAAGACCTCGTGTAGAAACAGCGTGCAAAATCATAACCATTCCACTCTCTCTTCTCTTCTCGCGCGACTTTAAGGCCCCAAACAGCAACGCGCTAGACTTGGGATTTGGACCAGGAACGGGCTTCGGGGTTTCCCATGCATGACTAGAGTGACCAGGTGAACGGGGGTAGGGTTCCGTAGGGTTCCAGCGTAACAGGGGTAGGGTTCCAATAACATTTTTTCTCTTGATTTTTTTGTCAGCCGTGTGATGTGCCACGTGATGCCCATTAGTGTCGCGGCGCGACGGCTCTTTTAGAAACATGTGATAACAAACTGAAAAAAATACCCAAAATTAGAAAAATATTTGAGTCAGCCGGTTTTTCGATTCCAAAAGAATGGCATGATCAAATTGCTGAGCCGTTATAAGGAATCCCCAGCTTTCAGTGAGATGTACCTACTCAAATAGGTTCATAATATTAGGTTTTTTTCGATTTGTTATCACATGTTTCTCAAAAAAAAAACAGCCTGACTAACGCGCATCACGTGGCACATCACACGGCTGACAAAAAATCGAGAAAAATATATTATTGGAACCCTACCCTGTTACGCTGGAACCCTACGGAACCCTACCCCCGTTCACCTGGTCACTCTAGTCACGCACGGAACCCCGAAGCCCGTTCCTGGTCCAAATCCCAAGTCTAGCGCGTTGCTGTTTGGGCCTAAGAGATCTCGTCTGCCTCCTTCGTTCTTTCGCCTTTCGATCCTGAACGCTTTACCGCGCCGCTGCGCCGACCCGACCTGCAAACCAGTCATCTCGCAGTACCCGACACAGATTGCGCATGATGAGGCGCTGCGCCAGGCAAAGGGGAATGCACAGCGCTGTGCACAGGTATCTTCCCCTGCCCCCTTCCAAGTTGCAAGCAGAGTGCTCAATGTCGGTGCGTACGCAGATGCGGGACGCAATGCGTTCGAGGCTCCCGCAACCTGATTTTAACTATACTCTGCCGCCCGGGTTCGACACGCGCAAGGTCAAGGGCCTCATCGCGTCGCTCCTCGCACTCAAGCCTGAAGACCATGGGAAGAGCACGGCGCTCGAGATTGCCGCAGGCGGTAAATTGTACAACGTCGTCGTTGACGACGAACGCATGGGAAAGGACCTCCTAGAACGAGGCGGCGCGTGACGCTCATCCGGTTGAACAAGATCCATGCTTTCAAGCTCTCGTCTGAAGTGCGCCACAACCCTCCTTTCTCTATACTACTAACACCAAAACCCCATCCGCACCCCCCCCCCTCGCACGGAAACTCCAAAACGCGAACCGCTTCGCACCAGGCAAAGTGCGGCCTGCGCTCTCGCTCGTCGGCTACCCAGACGAGGTAGCCGAGCCGATCGCGTTCGTGTTCAACGACACGCTGATCTGCGACGACGTGGCGTCGGCGCAGGCAGTGACGTTCGCGCGGGAGGTGGGCGTGCGCAGCGTCACGCTCGACGGGGACGTGTATGAGCCGGGCGGGACGCTGTCCGGCGGGGCTGCGCCGAGCGGGTCCGGCGTGCTCGTGCGCGCACAGGAGCTGCGCGCGGCTGAGGAGCGCGCTGTCGACGCGCAGAGGACGCTCGCCGCACTTGAGGGCGAGGAAGTCGCCGCTCGCGCAAAGAGGGACGCGTGGTGCGCACACACACGTGGGGTTGAGATTAAGGAGCATGAGCTACGCTTGATGGAAGAGCAGATTGGGAGCAGTAACGCTGTTCGGGTGCGTATCGCCTTCTACGGCTCGACGTTTTTTTTGTGCTAAAGCGGATGGTTTTGTTTGCTAAAGATGGTGCACAAATTGGAGAACTTAAACACTCCATCGCGGAAATGGAGACTGCCGTAAAGGCCGCGCAAGAGCGGCAGGTGGCGGCCAAGGCAGAGATCAAGAAGCTCGAGAAGGACATGGACGAATTCAAGAACAACAAGCAGGGGAAAACGGAGGAGCTCAAGGTAAATACCGATTCCTCGCGATCATGTCTCCGAAGGCGCTCATAGCACTCGATGGTTTTCTCCTCTCTCAGGCAAACATTCAGAAGCAAAAGGCAGCGCTGCAGAAACAAGCTGTGAGTGTGAAGACTCAACAGAAAGAAATGCAGACGGCAACACTGGAGCTTGGTCTGTGCACTTGGGAATTTTATCTTTTTTTGCATTGTTGCCGTCAATACAGAACAAATCGAGTCAGATATCGCCTCAGCCCGCAAAGCGCTAGCCGATGCCTCTGCCGGGATCGACGAGATGCGCAAGGAGCTCAAAGCGCTCGTGGACAAGGTCGCGAAGAGCGAGGTGCGTACACACCCTCTCCCGCTTCCGAAACCCAAACCCCCGCTGACCCCGCGCACGCAAATCGCTATGACGACAGGAGGAGCACGGCGAGGCAGAGGGCCGTCTGCGGGAAGAGCGTGCGACGCTGACGCGTTTCGACACGGAGTTGCGCGATCTGGACGAGGTAATCAAGGCCAAGAAGCAAGCGGCCTCCGACGCGGAGCTCGCGATCAAGAAGCTCGAGCACGACTTGCAGGCGCTCGCGAAGGAAAGGGCTGGCCACGCCACTGCTGCGACGAACCTCGAGAGACAGTACGAGTGGATCACATCGGAGAGCCAGTGAGTCCGAGAATTGACCATCGTTTGGTCTCTTTGCTGAGGAGTGTGCGCGCACGAACAGTCTATTTGGCCAGGCGGGATCGCAGTATGATTTTAGCAAGGTTGATATTGGCCAGCTGAAGGACAGGGCGCGCGAACTCGAGGAGCAGCGGCGGGGCATGAAGAAAAAGGTGAATCCGAAGGTCGTGAACATGATCGATACGTGCGTGCATCGGTCTCTTTACCTGGCGCATCCCACCCCTAACATGAGCTGGTCTGTTCAGTGTCGAGAAACGCGAGGCGGGCCTGAAGAAGATCGAGCAGACGATCGAGGAGCTCGACCGGTACAAGCGGGACGCATTATAATAAAGACAACGTGGGAGAAGGTGAACGGGTGAGTTGCGTGCACAAGAACAACCTGTCCTCGCATCCGAGATTGATTGTCATCCAAGGGACTTTGGAGGAATCTTTGCGGAACTCCTCCCTGGGAACTTTGCAAAGCTACAGCCGCCAGAAAACCAAGATTTGATGGATGGCCTCGAGATCAAAGTCCAGCTGGGCAGCGTATGGAAGCAAAGCCTAACGAAACTCAGCGGTGGCCAACGGTGCATATGCCATGCCCTTCATCTCAGACACTCGTTCCCCTCACACGCGTATCCTCCAACACATCACATGTCATTCCAACCCCCAACCCAACGCACATGCCGCAACGAAACAGGTCACTCATCGCGCTCTCGCTGATCATGGCGCTGCTGCAGTTCAAGCCGGCGCCGATGTACATCCTCGACGAGATCGACGCGGCGCTTGACCTCTCGCACACGCAACACATCGGCACGCTCTTCCACGGCGCACAGTCATCGTCGTCTCGCTCAAAGAGGGCCTCTTCACCAACGCGAAAGTCCCGTTCCGCACGCGCTTCCGTGACGGCACGAGCATAGTGGAGCGCACTGCGCAGCGCAACTTGTCATATTCGTAATACTAGCGTGGTGCTGAGTGCGAGTGGGAGAAGGGTGCTCCGGGCGGGGCGGCCACGCGCGCGGTGAGGAGCGAGCCGCAGGTGAGGCATGAGGAAGGGGGATGATTACTCCGTGTATGGGTTTTCTGTCTGTCGTTTTCGCACTGATGTTGTTACCCTAGTTCTGTACTCATACAGCATAGATACCTACCCTGTTTTCCTGTAATAGCATGTCGTGGTGGAAATTTGAAACGAGAAGACAAAAGAATATAAAGGGGATTCATGTTCACCTTTCACCTTTCTGCTGCCGTGCAGTACTGTAGATTCCGGAGTGTGGTCGGGACGATGTGTGCGATGGCTGATATCGACGGACAGTTTCGTGCGAAGGGGTTCTATGGGTCGGTATTTTCAGACGGATTCAAGCGAAAGTAAGAGTCAAACAATACCGAAGCGAGATTTGCAGGAAGAGAGTAGATTAGATTAGATGCGAATTTGAAGAGGCAATAGACAGAACTCACGAACCATCGACCTACGGGTTAACTGGCTTCAGTTCTTCCAACGGTAAACAACCACAGGATGACCGGAAAGCCGTCGTGCAGCAAGGAATGGCTTCATGGCTTCATGGACAGGTTCCAATGAGGACCCCCGTACGAAAAGATTGCGTAGCGCGGGTAACACTTCAGTTGCCCTTTCTCCAGGAAGCTCTTGAAGGGCACCGCAAAAATGTTGTGCGACTCCACTCCTAAGATAGAGATTCTTCAGAGCAGCGAACGGATCCAGAAGTTCCAGCCATTGAGCGTTCTCCATGTCGTCTTTCCAGTGTGATGATGAAAGCGAATCATCTTCCTTGATCTCGAGCTCCTCCAAAGTGAAGATGATGGGGAAGGATGAGCTACAGACCTGGGCGAGAGACGAAAGTTGATGGCCTAACTCTCGGCAATGAATTTGTAAATAGAGCCGCCCGCGGCCGTCGACTGACCCTATATTGGGGTAACGGTCCAGTCGAATTGAGGAATTGGAAATCCGCACGCCTGCGCGGCTGAATGTCTTGAACTGCTCCGCATGACCGATGAGCCGGTGAAGTTGTGGGACGTCAAACTCGAGGTCCATGAAGAAATCGATGTCGAGGTAGTCGAGAAGAGGGGCATCGATTCGGGACAGAAGGTCCTCCAAATACTCGTAAACACCTTTGAATACAAGGCTGGTGAGAGCGAGAAGGGCAAAGCGTGTGGGCGAAGGCAGAGATCGGCTTTCTGGGTCAGGGCGAGATCGAGGGGAAAGGAATTGAAGATAAAGGATTTCGAGTCTGGTCATGACTGTGAGGGAAGTGGCCAGCGCGTCGGGTGAAAAGTACCCAGAATCGGGAATGTCCAAATGCAACAGTCCATGGCAGACAAAAGAATTTCGGAATTGATGGAAATGGAATCCTGAACAATTCGAGTGATCGAAGACGTGGGGCAGATCCGCCCAAGAACGATTCAGGAAGGACTCGCACCACATCACGCGTCCGAACTTCCAGATCTGTCAGCGCCGGGAATGGCTTCTGCATCGCTTTTGTGAATCTTTCCCAGCGCGAATGGTCCATCCCGATGTAGATTTCACAGATGCGATTGTAGTGCTCCGACTCGAGTGCAGCAATCATGTTATCCCACCGCTCGTGCGATGGATTAAAGACTGATATTAGTGATATAGGCAGAACTGGCCAGGCATCCAGCACCTCCGAGATAGGTCGATGTCCACGATAGGTGAGTCGTAGGTTGAGGCGACGTGGTGATGCAAACACGAGGCATCTCCATCTGCGACACACATGGACGAGTGTATGCCACGGATCTTGCCAATCATCGTCCCACCTTGGCCGATCACCACGATCCTCATAGAAATCGAATATGTCCACGAGCACATCGTCTGGGAGCATGTCGATTACCACCAAGCCTACATCGGAAGGGTCAGCATTGTTCAAGGCACTGTACAAACAGCATACGTCGATCACCAGACTCTTCCGAGAGGTGTACAGAATGACCACCTATCACGAGACTTTCAGATGAGAAATCCATCAGAGTCGACGAGTGGGGGGTGTAAGGTAACGATGACTGGACGAAGCCAGTGAGTAACGAACGGACTCGATGGAGAAGATGAAGATGACTTTATGAGATTGGGTTAGTACTTCAGGAATGGTGAGAGTAGATCTCGCTCGACGTACAGGAGAAAACTCAACAGTAACGGGATTGTACCGAAAGCACCCGCAGGTAGGTGGGGAATCACGCAAGTGGCACACAACCGTAGTCCCAGAGGGGTGTAACGCCACATCCTAGAACACAACCGCTCCTATTCCACATGCACCGCGTTCCCAATCACGGACCAGCCTATACTCCCTCGTTGCCGTACATCCGTCCATATCACAGACAGCCGCGGCCCGTGGTCTCAACTCTTGCTGCTGCCTGCTCCGGTGTCACCATTATTACATCCCCATCGCTGTCGAGCGCTGGCTGGTGTGGCACTGGTAGTAACGAGGTGGGTATGGGGATGAGATGAACATGTTCAAGTTGTCCCCGGGACTGAGGTGCATCAGGGGAGGGTTTTGAACTCGAGATCCACCGGTGGCATGTCGGGACTACCTCGACCACCGGCACCGCTGCCACCTCTCCGCTCTCTTCCTCGTCGACCTCTCCCTCCGCAGGTGTGCCATTGCCGGTGTGAGTTGCCGGTGTGCGATCTTCGGCACTCAGGCTGGCGAGCTGGTTATGCCTATTTCGCGTGCCAGATTTCTTCAGGGGGCGATTGATCGTCTCTGCCTGCTACGAGACACCGGATCGAGAGAAGGATATAAGAATAGGATGCACGCGCACCTTTCATCTTCTTCTAACTTCTTCTCGGAGAGGTGTTTTTGTTTGCGGGCCGTCTCCTCGCGCTGCAGTGCGATTTCAGCCTCATTCAGTTGTTTCTCCTTGCATGGAATTTCATCTATTGACTCAATGGCCAGGATAAGTAGACGACAAAGAATGAGGAACATCAACGCACCCAGCGAAACTCGCGAGCACCGCTTGACGTCACGTGTCGTCAGCGGCCGCTTTCCGTCCCGCGATGGTCGTTCTTGTCGTCTTCCGACTCGATGTCACTGTCCAGGTCTTGATCCTTATGAATGGTGCAGAGCGCACGAGAGGGTTCCTGAGTCTGAGTGGGCGGCTTGAGCGTAATCTTGAGCCACGACGAGCGCGAGGGCATAGCCTGCGCTGGCAGCGGGGAGACTGAGGGCGAAGGAGGTTCATCTGTTAGAAGCAAGCTAATGTTACTCCCAGACGAAGTCCGTAGAGGAATGTGTGACTGACCTGAGGGACGAGAACGAGGTTCACAGAGGGTATGACATTTTGTCAGGTGTGCGCTCAAGAAAATGCTCAACACCTTGAGTGGCCGCCGTGTCCAATTTGCAAAAACAACCAGGACACGTGACCATTTCTGGCACATTACACTAAAGATATCATAAAAAAAGCAAATGGTCATCGCAAGTGGTCGTCATCCTTCCGTAATCCATGAGCCTGACTTCAAGGATCCTCCTCTTCCTCATGGCCCTCCTCACCCAAATTCGAATAGTGGACAGAGACAGTGCGGCCGGAAATCTCTCGTGCGACTATGAACGACTCAATCGGCGGAAGCGTGGAGGAACCTCTCAGGTGCAGGTGGAGTGGAGATCCGGCAACGACGGGAACACGAACACTTCCCTGCCTCCATTCCCTCTCCTGGCGTCGGCGGACAACTCCAGGGCGGAAGCAATGCTCGGCACGAGCGTACCGATCCACTTTCTGCACGCTTCTAAGCTGGCCCAACAATCGAGCGACTGCGGCGTGATCGCTACGTCCTCACAAATCGGGTTCGCCTCGACGTCGAGCCGTTCAACGCGCGACACGAGCACGGAGAGCTGCCTGCACGTGCGGGTCAGCAGGGTCATCTGCCGCACCAACCCGTGACACGAAATTTGCAGCCGGAACGTGCTCCCGCGCGGTGCGGGCCCGAAAATAGTGCGGCATGCAGAACCGGCGCTCCCAGAGCCATACGGACGTCCGATGGGCGGACTTCATCTCTTCCGTGCGATCGACGAACTGGGCCAGGTGTGGAAGTTCGAGCATGCGCTCGTCGAGCAGACGTTATGCTGAACTGTTCTACGCTTGGAGTGTCGATTCGAGCGAGCGACGAGGTCTTCCAAGTACCCGCTGTCGCCCCTGAACTGAAAATAGGTAAGGGCAGTAGGAGCAGTACGAGCTTGGGAGTGTGTGCGTGGGCTGTCCGAGCCCGGACAGCCCTGATTAACAGGCATAGGATGAGAAAAGCAAATCTCAAAGGACTTGGATCATTGGCCCTGCACAGCGCATTTTTGGGCGGATCCAGCCCTCGATTATGCCATATATCGACTTGGATGGCACCCGCACCCCTTTTCCTGCCTTGCCGCGACTGATTTACGAGATTCCAACCACTCACCAGAGGCCTTGGTCGCTGGTCTAGACGCAACGCCCAAGCTCCATCAAACCCTGTGATCCACCGATCTGCTTTTATTCTGACCAGACAACCCCCTCGCGGTAGGGAAACAAAATTACATGGGCGGACAGATAAAACGACGGGATTCGTACCTCTTTGATAGTCTGGATCCAAGCTGATCGATCCATCGACGATTTGCTCTGATGAGAGAGTGAGTATGACGACGGCGACGGAGAGCAAAGGACAAACAATATAGGGCCCTCACGGAGTAGGAGGTTGAGCGTGGTGGTCTGAGGGGATTGACGATGGTGTATAGAGGCCGCCAGTCAAGTTGCTTTTTAGTTTGCCTTTGCGATGATAAATTCGTCGTCGTCGTCAGCAGACGTAATATCCGAGAGCTCAGAGACGTAAAAGTCGGAGAAGGACATGTGGGCGGGTGGTAGTGTTGCGCGAGAGGAGTTACTCGGAGTTACCAGAGCTGAGTTGTCTGAGTTACGAACTCTGGCTGCCAGAGTCAAATTCGAGAGTAACTACGGAAGACAGGCAAAGGCAACAACCGTGCAACACTACTGAGATCGCGTCGCTGTCGCTGTCTCAATATCACCTCGCGGAGTAGACCACCACCGACCCTCATCAGCGGTCATGAGGTGCACTTCGCATGACTACTGCGGCAATCCCTAAGATACTAGCCTACTCATCTTGTGGGGTATTGGTCCCACTTTATTTATGCAAATTTCACTGCCCCAAAATTACTTTGCGAGAACGATTCGAACGATTTTTTCTGATGCACTGTTCAGCTCCCTCCTGATCGACCCGCCCACAAGAATACAATAAATTCTCCTTCCTGACGATCCACGCACACAGATGACCTAGATCATGGTAGACAGTCGGAAATTTTACTTTTAAGCGCATGGTGAAGAAAATGGCACTACTGTTGGAGTGCAAGGAGGGAGTTGAGTGGTCACTTGCATGCCAGCCGTCACCTACTACTCCACTTGGCTCGGCTGCGTTGCCAGGCGGATATCCCAGAGGGTTCAAATGCGACATCAATTTTCATCAGTCGATGGTCATACAAGTCATGTAAGTCATGGCGGTGGACCGAATATTCACGTGAGTATGGGAAGCAGTTTGTCAGCAGCATCACGTGAACCCTCATGGCAACCGCGACCGCGCGATCTACGCTCTCTCACAGTATATCGTCCAAGTCACTCCCATGTCGCAGAATGGCCATGGATATATCGAAGAGGGGGAAAATGCAGGTATGTACTGCCCATTCGTTTGACTCGAGGTTTGAACCGTTTTTGAAACTTCATTCCTTAATGTCTGCAGTGGATCATGATGGCCCCGACGATCACCCTCGGCCAGCACCAGTAAATCTACCACCACAACCACCTCAAGGAGAATCCACTTTCGCTGACAGCTCTGGCCCGCTATTTTCCATGTACTCAAAGATTGCAGAGGAAGAAGATAATAAGATGACCGAGCGCTGGCAAAAGGACGCTGATGCACTGCTGATATTTGTAGGTCTTCATATCCAAGTTCATACTTTGAACCCATCAACTGGGACTCTCCATAGACTGGTTTATTCTCTGCTGCTGTCGCGGCGTTACTCGCCGTGTCAGTCCAGGATCTGAGGCCAAACTCTCAGGATACATCCGCATTCTATCTGGAGAATATCTATGTGCTCTTGGCTGACTCGAACGGATCACGTGCATCTGTCGGTGCTGTCTCCAGACCACCTCCCTTCTCTCCTCCGAGATACGCAGTCTGGGTGAATTCACTCTGGTTTCTGAGCTTGGTTATCAGTCTCACCGGCGCTTTGTTGGCAACGTCGTTGCATCAGTGGGCTCGCCGATACATCCGGATCACTCAGCCAGCACGGTCAAGCCCAGAGAAGCGAGCACGAATGCGTGCATTCTTTGCGGACGGAGTAGACAAACTGCACGTTTCACAGGCAGTTGAAGCATTACCAGCGCTGTTGCATCTCTCGTTGTTCCTGTTCTTTTGTGGCCTCGTAGTCTTTCTGTTCAATATCGATCACGCTGTGTTTGGTTCTGTGACTTTGTGGATCGGGGTTTTCTTCATGGTGTATGGATGTATCACAGTCATGCCAATCCTTCGCTACGATACCCCATACTATACACCACTTTCTACGACGGCCTGGTCTCTTTGTACCAGTATACCATATTTGATCTTCAAATTCCTCGCCTTATCATTCTACTGGGCCATCGACTATGAGACGTTGAATCGTTTTCATATGTTACGTGATTTTTATCGCGATTCTATTTTAGGGGGTGTGGAGAAGGCGGCAGAGGAAACGACTTCCGTTCGGTCGTCGCAGATCGATATCCAGATTTTGGACTGGACGATCAGTGCTCTAGGCGAAGATGACACCCTCGAGCAGTTCTTTGATGCCATCCCCGGTTTTTTTAACTCGACCATCGTGAGGGGGCTGGAAGAACATTTTTATCCCGAGCTCTATGCCAGCTTTTCGTGGGCGTTGAATGGATTCTCGCGCCGTACGTTGTCGTCCAACGTGGAATCGGCTAAGAGCCGTCGGGTCGACATCTGCATGAATGTCATCAAGGTCGTATTCCCTCCAAGTCATTGTCTTCCGGTGACCAGTCTTGTTAGCCTCTTCTATGACCACTGGAACCAAGTACCGCCATCCATCGAGATAGGGCATGTTCTGGCACGCTGGTCCAGCGACAATGACGAACGTATTGCTTGTACTGCGCGAGCCGGAGTTTTCAGGATCCTCGCAAGTGTTACTGAACACGACGATCGTTGGGTTGCACTCGCTGTGCGCCAATTAGGGTTATCGGAACGGCTCCTTCAGGACTACATAGCCCATGGCCAAGATAGCATATCGCTTGTCATTTTGATCCACTTCGTTTACCAAATTTCCTTTGACGATCATTGGATCTGGTTGAAAGAGCTATCCCTTCTTAGCCGACCCGATATACTCAATGCCCTTCCTGGACTTCGCACAACTTTTGTGCTTTGTGGAATAAAATCGTCCGAGATGCAAGGAGAGAAGGGGTTAACAGCAATCCCGTCGAAATTCTCAAGGAACTCCGCCATCTTTACATCGATTTACACCAAGGGACTCGTGCTGCCCCAACTGCATTCACTGCTTCCACCCCCGTCTGGTGGCGGGTTCTCAAATACCCATCATCGTATCCACTCTGCGATATCGGGAATCATCGCCCACATCCGGTCGCTCAGGCTCGTCATAGCTCTTCCATTACTACTAGTGTCCTTCCTCCCACTCATTCTCTTGATGCCCCGCATGACTCTACTGCCTTTGATGCCCATCCCACCCTTGCGAGTATCACTGGGCTCCGAGAACCCGAGGAGCCAAATGTCATTCCTGAATACCCTTCGCCAGACGGACCTTCCCCAACAACCGCTCTCCATGCACAAAGCATTACGCCCCTTGACCACCTGAGGCTGCACGTACGCACCAGCGAAGTAACTGAAATAGTGTCCTCTCACGCTCCACCAGACTCTCCACTTGTTCTGCCGCAACCCGACATCATTCTCCCCAATACCACGCTACTTACTGGTTCTCATTTACCTTCGGTTTCTGTACTGAATTCAGGTGAAGCCTTCGATGGGCCGCAATTCCTTAACCATAACCTCGCCGTCGCGTCATACTCTGGAAGGCAGCGACAACAGGAGATAACTACTTCATGGGTAGCATCAGACATTGACGGAAGCATGTCCGCAGATGACGCTTTCCCTCGGTCTGTCCCCAGCAGTGATCCAACTTGGCAGGAAACAACTGTTGTCCCTGCTATTGTTAGCTCTGACTTTCCACTATCAACGATCCCGATGCTTCCCCATCACAGCAACGTGACTCTCGCGGAGCCGCGTACATCTGGAGAATCCCAACTGATTCAGCCTGATCACATCTCGCAAGCCCCGTCTACTCTACCATCCTCGTCCCCAACAATAGTTCGCTCCCACATACCTGCACCGGTGACTTTTGTTCTGGATATGGATGCCACCGCTCGCGTTGGGACTTTCAGTTGTCCGGGTGATACCCGTGACCTGGGCGCTCCTATTGAAGTGGAGAATTTCCGTCAACCATCCGGGTCAGCGTGGTTAGCTACTGGAACTGTACCAAGCACCTCGCCAACTGAAAGCCCTGACGACGGCCTCAACGATCTGTAACAGATGAGCGACGCTTTATGTAAGCACTTCTCTCTCGTTTCTCTGCATGTAAATACTCAGCGCCATCGTAGGGTCGTTTACTGTATCTCTACTGAAAGGATTATGCGATGCATTCAGTAGAAACCCCTTGGTTGATTGATCCTTGCAGCATGTTTTAGCCCACGAGTGTAAGTTAGCCCCTGGCGCTGGCCTGAAACTGCCCTATTCGGCCCAGCGGAGCGCCAGCGATAATTTCTTTATTATCTCTTTTCCCATCTTATCCCTCACACTCTTCTGCTCCTTACTACTTCACCAGTCTTCGCTGCTCTCTTGTTTTTCGCCTCTATAAACCATCCTCTTTCTGTACCTACGAGAAGAATAATGTGCATATGATCTGACCCCCCTCCTAATCTCTATCCTCTGACTTGCGCGTGCACCGAACCTTGCGGAGAGGAAGACGGAGATGAAGGGATGCTAGGGGCAGAAAGTTTGGGACTAAGATAAACCGATATGCAATGCCGTCGAGTAGCAAAATGCTCGAAACGGTGCTTGATTGCCAAGATATCGTACAAATCGAGACGCACTGACAGGAGGCCCAGCTGAGTGCGCTCCGAGAGCGATTAGAGCGTTCTGGGGCGTCACAGAACCAAAAGAGCGCAGATATGATCGTGGCATTCTATTCGACTACTGTAACGCTTCAACGTTCTTTCCTTTGTCGCACTCTCGATACACGCTTGAACCAAGTACCGCCATCTACCGAGAGGGCCCAAGTTCTGGCTCACTGGGACAATAACAGTAGCAATTTTTGAGCATGCGCGAGCCGGGATTGCCTGGGTCCTCATCAGTGTGAGTGTGGAAGAACGTCGGATGGGTGCTACCGAGATTACACTGTATCCTTATCAGGATCAAATAGCGCGCTTGTTTGGCGCGCAAAGATCACCACGTACACGTGATCAAAAGCCAGCTTCCGTTCATATTCCGGTTTCATTTTTACGTCTTCCCTGTTCCTTTTCCCCTGGCATTATGCTCCTTATGTGCCAATGTCAAGTCAATCATGCTCGGAAGACGTGATGCCTTCGTTTGCTTCTTTTCGCTTCCTGTTCATTGCTGCCGTGTTCTAGAAATCTCACCGGCTCCGGTGAATGCAAGTTGCGGACACCCTCTCCAAGGCGGAATCATCTTCCGCCTTTTCTGGTTCTTTTTTATTAGTAGGTGACGTTTCAGGAATTTCCGACTCGCGACATGTGCCGATCCTCCATTCCCCCTGTCCAGTTTCCATGGGCTTTGGGGAGCAGATTTGCCTCCTGTAGTGGGGACTGGGCCTATGCTGTAGACTGGCTATATATGCGCAGATGGTCATCGTGATCGACTGTCCGGTAGGTTCTCTACAAAGTTGTCTTGACATATGGCACTGGACATCACGGCATGGTATTGCATCAAGGGGTATGTTTACATCATCTGGTCAAGTCGCGTGGCGCCAGATGTTACGGTATCCCAATCCCATTGAAAAGTGGGGCTGTGGAAAAACATACTCCTTTTCTGCCACATGATCTGGTATTTTCCATCTACCAACCTAGAATATTCTCACCAAGAACAACCACCATTGGCGATCTGATAGCGACAGAAACGGACCTAATGGTATCACCAGCCCAGGGCGCTCAATTCAAATTCTTGAATTGTTTGTCCTGAGCTAGTGACACCACTCAATTATGACTCTGATGGTCCGCCTCATTGTTACCTCGTTCAAGAAGTGGTCTAGGAACAGTAGTGCCATTACGTTCCCCCCTAGAATCGCTTTTTGTCTAGATCCCATCCCCTGTCATGCTGGGCTCTCTCACACGAATCTCCGATCTGTCACTTGATCTGTATTATGAACAGTCGACTCAGGCTGACAGCCTTCTTCTGTTTGAGGGAGGCTCTTTGACAAGTTCGAAACACCGACCCCTTAAATGGGGCCGTCTGAATTTTCAATATCTAGCAAACAATCAATTTCCTGATGCGCACTAGAGCCCCAATTTATGTCGTTGTGTTGTTTTTTCAAGGTTGTATCTCATCAAGCTACTTTCAAATGTCGGCTCCGATCATTCTATTTCTCATGCATTTCGCACTACTGATTACGAGCTAGAAGAGAACACAAAACGTCCACGGGAATAGCAAGGCGTTATCACTGGCAGTTGAGATCTCCACTCTATCTACTTCGGACAGTTCATGTGAACGATATTACTGCCGACCAAGGTCTTTCGTGCCGACAAGAATGGTAAGAGAGCCCACTGTCATGTTAGTTGCTGCTTGCCGCCCATTTAGGGCCCGGATCATGACCGGCACGAGCGATACAAATTACGCACGTGCGGTTGCTCTTCTGCAATATACCATGTAAGCGCTGAGGGAAGTGTCAATTGACGGCGATCAGCGTGCCATAGTAAGAACCCCAGAAATGCTACAGTAGTTGGTCTTGTGGAAATAGACTTCTTTGCGCCACTCTTGTCTGTCAAAGTCCGCTCACACATGACTTACAATATTATATCAGTCTTCGGTAACTGTTCACGACGGGCCTTGTGAGAAATTTGTATTTCTCACGTCTCCCCTTATAAAACTCGTCTACTGACAGCCAATTCACCCAGTGTCATCATGCCCCTGCCTAGTGGAGTATACTTCATCCGTAACAAATACTTCTCTAACAACTTTGCTGGCCACTGGCTGGAAGGACGTGAACAAACCAGCAAACTACCCATTATTGGTACTCCTGATCGTCTCGTTGTAAGTCTAATACACTCTATATCTCGTTTAAGATTAAATAAATGACAATTATTCGCAGTGGCGTGTTGAGAACCTCGGGGACGATTTGTACTATCTCACCATCGAGCCGTTTGTCACAGTGGCCGAAAACGAGAAGGTCTGGGGTTACACTCGTGAGCCAGGGGTCGTTCCGAAGAAATGGCGAATTCAAGAACTGGGCGATTCGAACGAGTACAAGTATATTTAGCACCTCGTCTTGCGTTTGGCCATGTGCTAATGCGAGACGTGTCTAGCATTATTGACCCTGATGCTGAGATCATTCATAGTTATTGGACATTGCCTGCTGAGGGTACCCAAGTAAGCTCCTCACACTAGTCATGCTGTTATGATTTATTTAATATGTCAATCTAGATTTCCCTCGAAACTCCACTCTTTCCCCCTGATCCCAGAAAACGTTGGCTCTTCGAAAGACCACTGGCATAAGATGATAATTAGTGACTGGACATGTGGGCGCAGTGGGCGTGTAAGGCTATCGTTAAGAGGAGAACGTAGATGAAGGAGATGCTAGGGTGAAGAGGTCCTGAGAATTCAATGAGTCGCTATGAGAGGTCTTCGAGAAATTAAAGACTCTGAACAGTTCTTGATTGCTGAGATTTTACACAAATAACTTTTGAAATGACATGCTCTGTAAGCAGGGTCAGCCGGTCGCGCTACGATGCGAACGGAGTGTTTGGAGCGCAAAGAACCGAAAGAGCCCAAAAGCTTATTCTAGTTCTACTCCTCGAAGTTCCCGCACATGACCGTCCTTCATAAACTCAGCGCAGCCGACCTCGTGAAGTCAAGACCCCGGCACCCCCGGGCCGTGACCTCGTACGTCGCCATCCGCGCTCTCCTAAACGATGTTCGGGCAGCCTCCGAGTCAAGTTACATCCGCTCGCCCCGTGGCGCTCGTTACAGTTCCTTTCTTTCTTAGTTTCCCACATTTCTCCGCTTTCTCCTTACATCCCCTTCCACTGCTTACTGACAATCCTTGAATATATCTGGCCTTCAGTTTGGTTCGCACCCTCCATCTTGACGCTGTGAACCCCTGGTTCGCGTCGCGCGTGGACATCCACGATTTCACGCCTTTTATTTTCCTCCCTCTTTGTCTATACATGTCATCCTTGGCCGCTCATCCCTTGGAACTTGTCTCTCGAGCAAAGGAAAAAGCTCGAACCTGCACTCGCTACGAGTCAAACAGCACTGGAGCGAGATTTGCAGGAAGAAAGTAGATTAGATCAGATGCGAATTTGAAGAAGCAACGGAGAGAATTCACGAACCATTGACCCACGAGTTAACCGGCTTCACGCCTTCCAATGGTCGACAACCACAGGATGACTGGAGAGCTGTCGTGCAGCAATGAATGGCTTCATGGTTTCCTGGACGGGTTCCAATGGCGAGAACCCCCCGACGAAAAGACTGCGTAGTGCGGGTAACACTTCAGCTGCCCTTTTTCCGGGAAGCTCTTGAAGGGCACCGCAAACATGTTGCGCGATTCCATCATCAAGATAGAGATTCTTCAGAGCAGTGAACGGATCCAGAAGTTCCAGCCATTGAGCATTCTCCATGTTGTCTTTCCAGTGTGAAGATAGAACGGAAATGTCTTTCATGATCCGGAGATCCTCCAAAGCGGAGATGATGGGGAAGGATGAAGTACAGGCCTGGGAGAGAGATGAAAGCTGATAATCTGACTCTCGGCAATTGATTTGTAATGTGAACCGCACCGGGCCATTGACTGGCCATATATTGGAGTAAAGGTACAGTCGAATATCGTAATTCTAAATCCACATGTATGCGCGGTCGAATGTCTTGAACCCTCCACATGACTGATGAGCCGGTGAAGTTGTGGGACGTCAAAGTCAAGGTCCATGAAGAAATCGATTTGGAGGTTGTTGAGAAGAGGGGCATCGATTCGGGCCAGAAGGTCCTCCAAATACTTGTAAACACCTTTGAAGTCAAGTAGGGTGAGAGCGGGGAGGGCAAAGCATGTCGGCGGAGGTAGAGATCGGCTTTCTGGGTCGGGGCGAGATCGAGGGGAATGGAATTCAAGATGAAGGGATTCGAGTCTGGTCATGACTGTGAGGGAAGTGGCCAGCGCGTCGGGTGAAAAGTACCCAGAATCAGGAATGTCCCAAAAGTAAAGTTCGACGAGTCGATGGGCAGATAAAAGTAGTTTCGGAATTGATGGAAATGGAATTCTTTGCAACACGAGTGTTCGAACACATGGGGCAGATCTGCCCAAGAACGATTCAGCAAGGACTGGCACCACATCAAGCGTCGAAACTTGCAGATCTGTCAGCTCTGGGGGCGGCTTCTGCATCGCTTCTGTGAATCTTTCCCAGTGCGAATTGGTCACATCGATGTCGATTTCACAGATGCGATTGGAGTGCTCCGACTCGAGTGCAGCAATACCGTTTTCCACCTCCTTGTTCAATGGACCAAGGCCTGATATTAGTAATATAGGTAAAACTGGCCAGGTGTCCAGCACCTCCGACATAGGTCGATGTCCAGGATACGTGAGTTGTAGGTTGAGGCGACGTGGTGATGCAAACACGAGGTATCTCCATCTACGACATACATGTACAAGTGTATGCCATCGATCGTAGTCAATCTGATCCCTAATATTCGCATACAAGAATATTTCCACAAGCACATCGTCGGGGAGGGTGTCGGTTGTCACTAGGCGTGCATTGGAAGGGGTTAGCGTTTGTTCAGGACACGGCAAAAATGGCATACGTCGATCTTGTGCTAGACCAGACTCTCCTTGGAGGGGTACAGAATGACCGCCCATCGCGAGACCATCAGATGAGAAATCCATCAGAGTCGAGGAGCGGGGGGTGTAAATCAGTAATGACTGGGCGAATCCAGTGAGAGATGGTCGGACCGATGAAGAAGATGGCTATATGTGGTGTTGTCACGGCTCAGTCCGGCTCGGTTACGGCTCGGCCTTCACCAGTTCGTCCAAAAGCGGACAGACCGAGCTGAGCTCAGCTCGTGGCTTGAACCGTAGTTCAGGCCTTTCAGGTACAGTACCGTTTTAGGTATTATAAAATGACGATTTGTTATTGAGCAACTTGCGCACGGGAGCGCGAATGATGGCGTTGAGTCCAAGTGTTCAACTTGGCAACGTGTGAAGCGTGAGGCGACGCTGAGATAAGCGACGAAATAGGCCGGTCCGGATTGAACCGAGATGAACGTATGGGGTCGCGCAGGGGAAAGAGAGCAAACGCGAACTTGATTTTGGGCTCCTAGAGAGCCCATTTTTATGCTAATCGTACAGTATACATCCGACTCGATATCACTAAGCTACTTTGAAATATGTGAGACAATTTTTTGTAAGTTATACAAGACCTTTTATCTGAACTACTGAATCTCGGCCTTACCTCGGGCTACTCGCGTCTGGTTTCCAGCGCTGCCCGAATCTCGTACTTGTACAGTAAAGACAAATAAGAATCACATGAGGCTTAAGAGACAAACAAGGAAATGTCCCGCGAAGGGACGCGGGTCAAAAATTAGGCTGGACTTGCTTTAGCAAGTCCTTGAGGCTCGGGGTGTTCCATATTGCTGTGGTACTCCCCCTCGGCCTCGGGCGGCGCCAATTCCCCCATTAGGCAATAGAGCAGAGCAAGGTCTGCGTGGTGCCTGGAAAAATGACTCAGTTGTTGACAATCAAGACCCTTGGTGGGCATTCAAAATCGCTTTCTCCCGTGGTCCAGCAGCTTTCTTCGGCTCTGGTAACTCGTTTCAAGAACTTTTCACTTGTGGCTCTGCAAGATTTGTTTGCTCTGGGCTCAGAACTTTTCTGTGCCTTGTCTGTTTCTCTGGCTTTTCTCTCGTTCTTGGGCTGGTTGGGCTCAGCAGGCTGAGTATCATCTGCGCACAATAAGCGGCGCGCGCCCTGAGTCTCAGTACCCTGTGGGTATGAGTGGGACAAGGGTGCACCAAGCATATATGCCAGACGACCATTATTCCTGCCACTGCTCGTCGCCACTGTCGCCGTCGCCGTCGCCGTCGCCATCTCCATCGCTGCCGCCGTCGCCGCCGTCTCCATCGTCGTCGCGATCACTGCCATCTCAATCGTCGTCGTGATCGCCGTCATCTCTGTCTCTACCACCGCCAGCGCACCGCCTCGGCAGGTCCTCCATCACTGTTGCCAGCGCCTCAGGCTCCAACAGCATCCCAACAGCGCGCCGTTATCGCTGCCACCGTCAGCGCCTCCAACAGCGCGTTAACAATGCGCGGCTATCGCTGCCACCGTCGGTGCCTCCAACAGCGCGCCAACAGTGTGCCGCTATCACTGCCACCGCCAGCACCTCCGACGGCGCGCCAACAGTGCGCCGCTACCGGTTCAAACAGCTGAGTTTCATCCTTCTCCTTTGGTAATATTCACCCCATCTCCACTGTCACAGTCAATGGCGGTCAAGCAGGTATCAGTTCCAAGGCACGGACCGTCCTACCTGGTCAGAGCAATGGTGTCACCCAACTTCATTCCTCTGTTACATCCTCTCAGACCCCGTCTGAGCACGTCTCACGTGTATCTTTTGCCCCTGATGTGCGCCACTGTTTGGACAGCTGCCGCACAGTTAACGGCCGCGCCTATCACACCGCCATTCAAGTTGTTCCACCGCTCCCAGATCGCAGGTGGGAATCAACAACTCCCAACTCGGAACAGGACGAACCCATATCGCCAACCCAGACCAACATCCCGGAGACCCTCAGTACTAGTATAGAGGATATTCAAGCTCGTTTAGCAGGAGAAGAGACTGCTTCGCGCCCCAGTGCTGATGCAGTTATGCCTGCCCTCCGTTATGTATATCTTTCCTCTCACGGCTTCCGTCCCTTGATTTGACACCCTTCGCTGCAGTGATGCACACTAGTGACGCCGCTTCCGAGGCTCAACCCGATCTCATCAAAATCGCTGCGGCTCGACTCTGCCGAACGAACTCCCAGCGCGTCGACACGACGCTTCGCGCTTACACCGACCTCAAATCGTCGCCTTGCTCGACCTCGTCATGCCTCATTTTTCGCCAGTCCCGCTCGTGTCTCGATTTCAGTATTACTCTTTTCTTTCTCCTTTCGATAGTCCCATTAACCTTCCGGTACCATACGCCACCCGTGCGACGCTGCCACCCACCAACGGCGTCCTCACAGCGTGCCCACCTCGGCCAACACTCTCGCCCTCATCACCTTTAAACTTTGTTCTAGGTGCTCGAAAAATGTATATAGCCCTCCAAACGTCCTCGTGTAGAAATAGCGATTTACTGCGCAAAATCATAACCACTCCACTCTCTCTTCTCTTCTCGCGCGACTTTGTTTAAGAGATCTCGTCTGCGCCTCCTTCTCTTCTCGCCTTTCCATAGCGAATGCTTTACCACGCGGCCGTGCCGACCTGCGAACCAGTCAATTCGCCTTTCTCTCTACTCTCGGTCTACTCGGCCTCGCCCACCTTACCGAGCAACGTAGGTTTCATAACTTGCGTTCGGTTCTACAACCCTCTAAAAACTGTCCAAATTTATTTCTCTGTCCCTCCCTCGGGCTTTGACTCTGCTGAATCCACAAGGGTGCCAACTCGCACCCCCACACTAACAGTGTATCAGACATTTATTGATGTCCGATGTAGTGTCGTTGTGTGATACGAGCCTCGAGACGTTTGACTTTGTTTTAAATGGACAACGAGGCGTTGGCGTGAGGTCCCCCTGAAGCAGACTTTACAGGTCATATTCCTTGTGCCATAGCTTGTATTGATTTGAGAGGTATCATACAAAAGATTCAAGCGAAAGTACGAGTCAAAAAGCACTGAAGCGAGATTTGCAAGAAAGTAGATTAGATTAGATGCGAAGTTGAAGAAGCAGCAGAGAGAACTCACCAACCATCGACCCACGAGTTGAGCAGCTTCAGCCCCCCCAACGGTCGACAACCACAGGATGACCGGAGAGCTGTCGTGCAGCAATGAATGGCTTCATGGCTTCCCGGATAGGTTTCAATGAAGCCAATACGAAAAGATTACGTAACGCGGGTAACACCTCAGTTGCCCTTTCTCCAGAAAGCTCTCGAAGAGCATCGCAAAAGCGTTGTGCGACTCTCCTGGGAAGATAGAGATTCTTCAGAGCGGTGAACGGATCCAGAAGTTCTAACCATTGAGCGTCCTCCATGTCGTCTTTCCAGTGTGATGATGAAAGTGAACCATCTTCCGCGATCTCGAGCTCCTCCAAAGTGGAGATGGGGGGAAAGGATGAGCTACAGACCTGGGCGAGAGCCGAAATCTGATAGTCTGATTCTCGGCAATTGATTCGTAACTCGAGATGCTTGCGGCGATCAACTCCTGACATTGTATTGGGGAAAACGCACAGTCGAATTGAGGACTTGGTAATCCACACGTCTGCGCAGTCGAATGTCTTGAACAACTCCGCATGAGCGATAAACCGGTGAAGTTGTGGGACGTCAAACTCGAGGTCCATGAGGAAATCGACTTGGAGTTTGTTGAGAAGAGGGGCATCGATTGGGGCCAGAAGGTCCTCCAAATACTCGTAAACACCTTTGAATTCAAGTCGGGTGAGAGCGGGAAGGACAAAGCGTGTGGGCGGAGGCGGAGATCGACTTTCAGGGCGAGATCGAGGGGAATCGAATACAAGACGAATGTATTCGAGTCTGGTCATGACTGTGAGGGAAGTGGCCAGGGCGTCGGGTGAAAAGTACCCAGAATCGGGAATGAACCAAAGGTAAAGTTGGACGAGTCGATGGGCAGACAAAAGTAGTTTCGGAATTGATGGCAATGGAATCTTGCACAACCTGAGTATTCGAAGACGTGGGGCAGATCCGGCCAAGAACGATTCAGGAAGGACTGGCACCACATCACGCGTCCTCATTCGCAGATCTGTCAGCGGTGGGAATGACTTCTGCATCGCTTCTTTGAATCTTTCCCAGTGCGAATTGGTCAACCAGATGTTGATTTCACAGATGCGATTGTAGTGCTCCGACTCGAGCAGAGCAACTATGTTATTCTGCTGCTTGTTCGATGGACAAGGTCGACCACTGATTGCCATTAGTGATATAGGCAGATTTGGCCAGGCGTCCAGCACCTCTGACATAGGTCGATGTCCAGCATACCCGAGTCGTAGGTTGAGGCGACGTGGTGATGCAAATACGAGGCATCTCCATCGACGACACACATGTACAAGTGTATGCCATCCAATAGGTATACGCTCCTCAATATTCGCATAAAAGAATATTTCCACAAGCACGTCGTCGGGGAGCTCGTCGATTGTCACTATGCATGCATCGGAAGGGGTCAGCGTTTGTTCAAGTTCAGGACACTGTACAAACAGCATACGTCGATCCTGTGCTAGACCAGACTCTTCTCGGAGATGTACAGAATGACCGCCCATCGCGAGACCATCAGATGAGAAATCCATCAGAGTCGACGAGCGGGGGGCGAAAAGCAGTGATGACTTGGCGAATCCAGGGAGAGATGGTGGGACCGATGAAGAAGACGGCTATATGGGACTCTGTGAGTACTTCAGGAATGATGAGAATGGATCTCGCTCGATGTACAGGCGAGTACTTACTAGTGAGGATGTAACGTCCGAGGAACGAGTGATCGTATCGAAAGTACCCGAAAGTAGGTGGGGAAGCACTCGTCAAAGAGGTGGGATGGAAGATCGATCACGAAGGGCTGCCAGTCGCACGCAACGCCCAACGATATCAGCGCCAAAAATACATCGGGCGCCTAGCCCAGATAATGGCAGAGGGGTATGATGCTACAATAGATACTCAAACAGAATCTCAACCATGCCCACCAACGTGGGTTTCAAACAAGCGAATAAACCGCCCTAGACTGCGACCGTGCAGATGTTCCATCCCGCATGAACTACGTTCCCAATCACGACCGGCCTATCCACATAACAGACAGCCGGCTGAGCCGGGATCCGTGGTACTCGACTGTTGCCGCTGCTGCTTGCTCCAGTGTCACCATTATTACATCCCAGTCGCTGTCGCTGGCTGGTGCGGCACTGGTAGTAACGAGGTGGGTATAGAGAATGAGAGGAACATCTTGTCGGGTGGGTGCATCAGGGGAAGGTTTCAAAGTCGAGTAGCATGTCGGGACACCTCGGCGTACCGTTACCGGTGTGACTTGCCGGTGTGTGATCTTTAGGACTGGCGAGCTGGTTATGATAGGAGGCGAGTGATCGTCTCTGCATGGTACGAGACATCAGATCGAGAGAAGGATATGAGAATCGGATGCAAACGCACCTTTTCATCTTCTAGCTTCTCAGAGTGGTGTTTTCGTTTGTGGGGTGTCTCCTCGCGCCGCAGTGCAATTTCAGCCCCATTCAGTTGTTTCTTCTTGTGTGACGTTTCATCTATCGACCCAATGGCCGGATAAGTAGACAAGAATGAATGAGGAACATGAACGCACCAAACAAAATGTGAGAGGACCCAACCCCGCTCGCGAGCACGGCCTGACATGTCGTGAGTAGCAGCTTTCCATCCCCGTTACGGGGATGGTCGTTTTCGTCATCGTCTTTCAATTCGATATCGCTGTCAAGGCCTTTGTCCTTGTGAACGGCGTGGGGTGCGCGAGAGGGCTTCTGAGTCCGTGTGGGCAGCTTGAACGTGATCTTGAACCGCGATGAGCGCAAGGGCGTTGTCTGCGCCGGCGGTGGTGAAACCGCCGAGGACAACGTGAGCTCATCCAGATCAGACTGTTGAAAGCGATGTTAATCATCTGGTGCCATTGAGGTGCCACGGTGATGACGGTGTGCGCCACACACCTCCGGCACTGTCCCCGTCATTGGCGGGCTCTTTATCCTCTTCCTCCTCAGGCCCATCAGCCTCCTCGCCTTCCTCCTCCACCTCGACCCCTTTGTCACCCTCCTCACATTCATCCCCATCCCCGGCCTCGTCCTCGCCTTCTCTCCCGTGTTCTCCCTCTCCCTCGGCCCCGGGAGCAATAGAGAGCGCTTCAGATCCGCTCTCTGGGTCCACCCAGACGTCGGAATGGATGATCTTCCTAGGAATCAGGTGAGATGTCGCGGGGCCAAATTGGCAGCTGGTGGCATCGTTTTGGTGAAGCAACGTTGTCCAAGAATGCTATATGGTGATTATTCACCATGGACGAGCGCGTTGGACCACTTGAGGCGTCATATTTTGGAAGGAGGTTGATTGTATGGTACCGACAGCACGTCTAAAGCGCAAAGCGACGTACTGTACCCAATATATTGTTTTCCCTATCATATCGTTCATGCCTTCTATTGTAATCTATCTATCATGATAAAGTAATGGCCACTAATGACTCACAGCAGACCTCTCTTGATATTGTGAAAAGATGCGAACGTGGAGCAGGGCCCGACGAATGAAGGTCTCTATGAAGTCAAAGAGCCTGATGAGTGCGTCCTCGGTAGCTCTCACAGTCTTGACCGTCTGTCAGAGAGGGAGAGTTCGGTGTCAACAATGGTGGCAGCAGAGAAGTAAATAATGAGACGCTGGACCGAAGGAGAGATGGACGCTGATTGCGCTAAAAACGCCGTAGAATGGGAACATGTGAGACCCACCGGGCTCACGCCAGCCATAATGGTTGCGGAGAACGCAAAGAGCCCGTTCTGTGTGAGATCAAACCCATTTGTGAACATCTTGTCATTACTACTCAACCCAGAGATATTGTTCGAAGCGTCATGAGAATTGCATCAGGGGAATTGGAAGGTTTGCGAAAGTAGTGGGTGGGTGGAAAGGGAGATCTTTCCCGGCTAAGTTCAATTGAAGCTCGGAGCTCCGTCGGGCTCACTGCTTGGCCGACCTCAAATCGTCGCCTTGCTCAGCCTCGTCGTGCCTCATTTTTCGCCAGTCCCGCTCGTGTCTCGATTTCAGTATTACTCTTTTCTTTCTCCTTTCTTTAGTCCCATTAACATTCCAGTACCATACGCCACCTGTTCGACGCCACCAACCACCAATGGCGACCTCACAGCGTGCCCGTCGGCTGACGCTCTCTCCCCCTTCGTTTTAGGGCTTTGTTCTAGGTGCTCGAAAAATGCATATAGCTCCAAAAGGCCTCGTGTAGAAACAGCGATTTACTGCGCAAAATCGTAACCACTCCACGCTCTCTTCTCTTCTCGCGCGACTTTGTTTAAGAGATCTCGTCTGCGCCTCCTTCTCGCCTTTCGATCCCGAATGCTTTACCACGCGGCCGTGCCGACCTGCGAACCAGTCATCTCGCCTTTTTCTCTACTCTCGGTCTATTCGGCCTCGCGCACCTTACCGAGCAACGTAGGTTTCACAACTTGCGTTCGGTTCAACAGTCCTCTAAGAACTGGACTCCAAATTTTTTCTCTGTCCATCCCTCGGACTTTGACTCTACTGAATTCACAAGCGTGCCGACTCCTACCTCCACGCTAGCAGTGTATCAGACATTTATTGATATCCGATGCAGTGTCGTTGTGTCAGCCGTACCTCGAGACATTTGACTTTGTTTTAAATGAACAAGAAACATTGGCCTGAGGTCCCCCTGAAGCAGACATTGTAACTTATATTATTTGTATTGATTTGAGAGGTATCATACAAAGATTCAAGCGAAAGTACGAGTCAAACAGCATCGAAGCGAGACTTGCAAGAAGAAAGTAGATTAGATTAAATGCGGATCCGAAGAAGCAACAGAGAGAACTCACGAACCATCGACCCATGAGTTAACCGGCTTCAGTCGTTCCAATGGTGGACGACGACAGGATGACCGGAAAGCTGTCGTGCAGCAATGAATGGCTTCATGGCTTCCCGGACGGGATCCAATGAAGACCCCTTTACGAAAAGATTGCGTAGCGCGGGTAACACTTCAGCTCCCCCTTCTCCGGAAAGCTCTTGAAGGGCACCGCAAAAACGTTGTGCGATTCCATCGGTGAGAAAGAGATTCTTCAGAGCAGTGAATGGATCCAGAAGTTCTAGCCATTGAGCGTTCTCCATGTCGTCTTTCCAGTGTGACCATGAAAGCGAAGAATCTTTCTTGATCTGGAGATCCTCCAAAGGGAAGATGGGGAAGGATGGACTACAGACCTGGGCGAGAGACGAAAGTTGATAGTCTAACTCTCGGCATTTAATTCGTAACACGAGCCGCGTGCGGCGAGCGACTGACACTGTATTGGGGTAAAGGACCAGTTGAATATGGTAATTTGAAATCGACACCTGTGCACGGTCGAATGTCTTGAGCTCCTCCACATGACCGATGAACCGGTGAAGGTTTGGGACGTCAAACTCGAGGTCCATGAAGAATTCGATGTAGAGGTTGTCGAGAAAAGGGGCATCGATTAGGGCCAGAAGGTCCTCCAAATACTCGTAAACACCTTTGAATTCAAGTTTGGTGAGAGTGGGAAGGACAAAGCGTGTGGGCGGAGGCAGAGATCGGCTTTCTGGGTCAGGGCGAGATCGAGGGGGAAGGAATAGAAGACGGAGATATTCGATTCTGATCATGACTGTGAGGGAAGTGGCCAGCGCGTCGGGTGAAAAGTACCCAGAATCGGGAATGTCCCACAGGTCGAGTTGGACGAGTCCATTAGCAGATAAAAGTAGTTTCGGAATTGATGGAAATGGAATCCTTGTCAACGCGAGTGTCTGAAGAAGTGGGGTAGATCCCCCCAAGAACGATTCAGGAAGGGCTGGCACCACATCAGACGTCCAAACATGTAGATCTGTCAGCTCCGCGAATGGCTTCTGCATCGCTGCCGCGAATCTTTCTCAGTGCGAATCAGACATAAAGATGTTGATTTCACAGATGCGGTTGGAGTGCTCCGACTCGAGTGCACCAACCGTGTTATCGCACCACTTGTTCGATAGACCAAAGGCTGATCTTAGTGATATAGACAGAAGTGGCCAGGCGTCCAGCACCTCCGACATAGGTCGATGTCCACGATACTCGAGTTGTAGGTTGAGGCGACGTAGTGATGCAAACACGAGGTATCTCCATCTGCGACACACATGTACAAGTGTATGCCATGGATTGGGTATATTCGGACCCCTGACATTCACATAAACGAACATTTCCACGAGCACGTCGTCGGGGAGCTCGTCGATTGTCATTAAGCCTGCATCGGAAGGGGTCAGCGTTTGTTCACGGCACTGTACAAATGGCACTGGCATACGTCGATGTTCTGCTAGACCAGACTCTTCTAGGAGGTGTACAGAATCACCGCCCATCGCGAGACCTTCAGATGAGACATCCATCAGAGTCGACGAGTTGGGGGTGCAAGGCAATAATGTATTGACCAAGCCAGTGAGTAACGAGGGGACTCGACGGAGAAGACGACTTTACGAGATTGGGTCAGTACTTCAAGAATGTTGAGAGCGGATCTCGCTCGACGTACAAAAGAACACTCATGGTAACGTTTGAGGACCAAGGGATTGTATCGTAGGTGGTGTTACCGCTAAGCACGTTACGAGTCTGACTCGCAAGAGAAAAATGAGGTAAGCGAGGGGCCTCCAAACCCGAGATGAGACCCGGAACGGAAGCAGGATAGTATTCGGTTGAGCAAGATACTCGTAGTTGCAGTGAAAAGGACACTCAGAGAGTCCAATTCTGGCCTTTATAGTACAGCGAGGGAACCTTTGAGAAACGTAAAGAAGCACGAGGGAAAAGCACCGGGAAAACGAGGTGCGCCACTGAGACATGCGTCCGGCTCCCCTCAACTTACTGGTACCGAGGGCAATGCCTCGAAGAGGTGTGATCGATCACTCAGTGGCACACAACACCCAACTCAGCGCCGAAAGTAAATCGGGAACCTAGTCCCAGATAATGGCAGAGGGGTGTAACGCTACAATAGGACATCAACCAAGCCCACCAACGTGGGTTTCAATCGTCAATCGGGCTAAAAATTCCAGCTCGAGCTCCAGTTCCACGATGATGCCACATGCACTGCGTTCCCAATCACGAGCCAGCCTATACTCCCTCGTTGCTGTGCATCCGTCCACACCACAGACAGCTGTGGCCCGTGGTCTCCACTCTTGCTGCTGCCTGCTCCGGTTTCACCATTATTACATCCCCGTCGCTGTCGAGCGCTGGCTGGTGCGGCACTGGTAGTAACGAGGTGGATATAGAGAATGAGAGGAGCCGGGAGGTGCATCAGGGGAGGATTTTGAAGTCGAGATCCACCGGTAGCATGTCGCGACTACCCCAACCACCGGCACCACTGCCACCTCTCCGCTCTCTTCCTCGTCAACCTCTCCTTCCGCAGGTGTGCCGTAGCCGGTGTGAGTTCCCGGTGTGCGATCTTCGCCCTGGGGAGCTGGTTATGCTTATTTCGCGTGTCAGATTTCTTCAGCGGGCGATTGATCGTCTTTGCCTGGTACGAGATATGGGATCGAGAGAAGGATATGAGAATAGGATGCACGCGCACCTTTCATCTTCTAAGTTCTTCTCAGGGAGGCGTTTTCGTTTGCGGACTGTCTCCTCGCGTCGCAGTGCGATTTCAGCCTCGTTCAGTTGTTTCTCCTTGCATGGCATTTCACCTATCAACTCAATGACTGGATAAATAGACGACAAAGAATGAGGAACATCAACGCGCCCAACAAAACATGAGAGTACCCAACGACGTGAGCACCACTCGACGTGTCGTCAGCGTCCGCTTTCCGTCCCTACCATGGGGATGGAGGGGTGTTTTCGTTTGCGGGCAGTCTCCTCTCGCCGCAGTGCGATTTCATCCTCATTCAGTTGTTTCTCCTTGCATGGCATTTCATCTATCAACTCAATGACTGGATAAGTAGACGACACAGAATGAGGAACATCAACGCACCCAGAAAAACACGAGAGGACCCAACGACGTGAGCACTACTCAACATGTCGTCAGCGTCCGCTTTCCGTCCCCGCCATGGGGATGGTCATCTTCCTCGTCCTCCGACTCGATGTCACCGTCCAGGTCTTTAACCTTATGAACGGTGCGGGGTGCGCGAGAGGGTTCCTGAGTCTGGGTGGGCAGCTTGAGCGTGATCTTCAGTCACGACGAGCGCGAGGGCATAGTCTGCGCTGGCGGCGGGGAGGCTGAGGGCGAAGGAAGTTCATCCAGATCAGACTGTTAGAAGCAAGCTAATGTTAATCCCAGACGAAGCCCGTGGAGGAATGTGCGAATTGACTGACCTGAGGGACGAGAACGAGATTCCCGGAGGGAGCTCAAAGCAAATATACCGACCGACAACTTGTCCCGCCAGAATTTGCAAAACACCGGGACACGTGACCAGTTCTAAGCAGTGCCGTCGTGAACTGCTTGACTTTCACATTTCCACTCGTAGCAGATACACTAAAGATATCGATATGATTAATGTATAAAAAAAATCAAATAGTCATCGAATGAAATTGCAGGCGGTCGTCATCCTTCCGTAATCCATGAGCCTGACTTCAACGATCCTCCTCTCCCTCATGGCTCTCCTCACCCAAATCCGAATAGTGGACAGAGACAGTGCGGCCGGAAATCTCTCGTGCGGCTATGAACGACCCAATCGACGGAAGCGTGGAGGAACCCCTCAGGTGGAGATCCCGCAACGACGGGAACACTTCCCCACCTCCATTCCCTCTCCTGGCAGCGACAGACAACTCCAGGGCGGAGGCAATGCTCGGCACGAGCGTACCGATCAGCTCCACTTTCTGCACGCTTCTAAACGGGCTGAACAACTCGAGCCACTGCGGCGTGATCGCTTCGTCCCACGAATCGGACGGTACGCGGTTCGCCTCGACGTCGAGCCGTTCAACGCGTGACACGAGCATGGAGAGCTGCCTGCACGTGCGGGTCAGCAGGGTCATCTGCCGCACCAACCCGTGACACGAGATTTGCAGCCGGAACGTGCCCCCGCGCGCCGCGTGCCCGAAATAGTGCGTCATGGAGAACCCGCGCTCCCAGAGCCATATGGACGTCCGGTGGGCGGACGACTTCAGCTCTTCCGTACGATCGACGAACTGGGCCAGGTGTGGAAGTTCGAACATGCGCTCGTCGAGCAACGTGATGCTGAACTGTTCTACGTTTGGAGCGTCGATTCGAGCGACGAGGTCTTCCAAGTACCCGCTGTCGCCCCTGAACTGAAAATCGGTAAGGGCAGTAAGAGCGGTACGAGTTTGGGAGTGTGTGCGTGGGCTGTCCGAGCCTTGATTAACAGGCGTGGGATGAGAAAAGCAAATCTCAAAGGACTTGAGCTTGGGCGTTGCGTCCAGACCAGCGACCAAGGCCTCTGGTGAGAAGTATCCCGTGGTTGGGATCTCGTAAAGCCGAAGGAAGATAAGGTTAGTGGCAGACAAAAGCAGTCGTGGTAACGCAGGAAAAGGGGTGCCATCCAAGTCGATGTGGCGTAATCGAGGGGTGGATCCGCCCAAAAATTCGCTGGGAAGGACTAATGATCCCATCAAATCACGTGATCCAAGCTGAAGGTACTCGAGCCTCGGAAGCGGCTCCTGCATCGACGGCGCCAGCTTTTCCAATAACGGGCGAGTCAAAGTGAGGTTGATTTTGCATATCCGAGTGGAATGCGCGAGGGCGGAAACGACGTTGTCCTCGTCGGCAGGGGATAGGGGGTGGTATAAGACTAATCGGGGGTACCATATGGAGATGGGCAAGTCCGGCCAACAATCGAGAGTCTTCCTGACCGGTTTTCTGTACGTGTAGACAAGTCGCAAGTCTAATCGGCGCGGTGATGAAAATATGACGGATCTCCATCTTCTGCACACATGTGCAAGCCTGTGCCATTCCCATGGCCCGAACAATGAGTAGTCCAGTGCGTCGAGCCGATGGTGATCGAATATTTCGAGAAGGATATCATCTGGGAGCATTTCTATTGTCTTGACTCGCGGAAGCCCGTCTGTTCCGTACACAGGAATCCGAATCAGAACACGGGAATGTCGTATGGCCTTTCGTGCTTACCACGCGCAGAGCTCGGAACGTCGGCCTCGCCATGGTGAAGAGAAGGTCGTCGTCTCTTCTTCCTTACAGAAAGTTCATCCCACATTCTCTGGGCCTTGGAGAATATGCGGCTGATGGTTGCATGGACTGTTGCAATAATAACACGTGGGGAGAATAATCGGCCGGCGACGATTCTTCGAGAGCGGTTGGTTGGAGAAAATCTATGTCGTGCCCCTATTAGTTGGGAATTACGTTTGTAATCGAGCATGAGCGTAGACTTGGGACGTACTGGTGGGAGCTCATCGACGACGACAGGAGGGAGGCATTTTGAGAGTGGAGTAGAGTATCCTTATCCTTATATTAGGCACACACAACAGCGCTTGAGATGTGAGCACCGCACGTCACATGCACAGCGACACTGCATTGCTGCGTACAAAAGTTCCCTCGCCCTACTACGAATGCAAGAGTCCGTTCGGTGTGGTCGTTGGGTGGCCGTGATGGATGGATTGCTCAGCTGGGAGGGTAAAGTCAAGCCTCTGGCGCGGTCGGAAGTGGAATTCGGGCCCAAAACTGGCCTCGAATTTGGTACCGTTTTGGCCTTTCGTCCTTTTTGGCCCGACTCGACACGCTACACTCACTGACTAGTGACGGGTACTGGTATACTTGCTGATAACTGAACATCCGACGTTCTGGGTCTTGCTTGCAATCAGGGTCAGGTTGTGCACGTGATACCGCTTAACCTGTGCTGCTCCGAGTCCGTTCGTGGCTCAGGATCTCAGCGCTCAGACATTGGGTATCTATCACGATAAGGCCAGGGACTCGAGCTCTATACAATGATGAGCGTCTCTATCCGTCACACACTCTGACGCGTCGCACGAGTCATCTCTGACCCCCCACCTTGATCAGAGTCTTGGAGGATCGCTACCTTACAGACCGTGTTCAACGGTGCGCTGGGACCCCTCATGACCACCACTGGCGCTCAGAGGCGTCAGGCTCGGCCTGCTCACAGACACGTGTTGCCTGTGGACGCGGGAGACGGCCCGTGGACAGTGAGCGTGACAGAAAAGCCCCATGACCCTGCTTCCTACACCCTCAATGTCCAGTGTACGTTTCTAATCCGTCCAACCTCTACTCCACTCACTCTAATCTTTGAATAATGAACTGGGCTGACTGATCTTCTTTCACTAGCGCCCACACGCAGCCTTACGCTTAGCCGCTCTGCACGCGAGATTGTCGAGCTCCATAGCCAGCTTCGCGATGCCTATCCCGGTATCCCGCATCCGGCGTTCCCACTCCACTCTGCAACTTCTATCATCCAGCGCCCACGCTCGCGCCTCGCCTCTCGTGCGAGCAAGTCCACAGGAATCCGCCACGATTCTCGGCCATCCGTCGCGACGAATCCCGCTCCAAACAGCCGAATCCCGGTCGAGGAACCTACCTGCGCGGATACAGTAAACATGGCCCTGGCGTGGTACCTGACCGCCCTCTCAAACGATCCTGTCTTCCGTCAAGTGCCCCCTTGGAAGAATTTCGTGCGTGTGCGCACAGATGATCACGACATTCTGTCCATGGAGCACGCCGTCGCCGTTGGTCAGTTGAACCCCGATGTCTACCCTTCAATTCCTTCCTCGAGCTCCGTTACCACTGACATGCAGAGGTTGAGTGTCTTGGATCGCGCGATGCCGTATGGGATAGTGCGCGGACCACGAGGAAGGGGCCCGCCCGAAGCCGTTCCATCAGTGCGAGTAACGGACTTTGAGATGGTGTGTGTCCTTGGCATAGGATCAAAGGGAAAAGTTCTCCTTGCGCACCGCAAAGGTCCCTCGGGCGTATATGCCCTCAAGGTGATCGCCAAGCGACGGGTGCTTGCATACCAAGAGCCACAGCACACTCTCACCGAGCAGGCTGTCTTACGCCGCATGGCAAGCGAGGGGACGAACTCGTCTGTGGTCAAGCTCTTGTTGAGTTTCCATGACGAGGATAATCTATACATGGCCTTGGTGCGCCTTTTATCGTTGCATGCTGCTCCTGAAATTCCGCGCTGATGGGCCTCACACTAGGAATTTCACCCTTGTGGCGACCTTCGGACGCAGCTAGACCGCTGGAGAAGCTTTGGCCATGATCTCTGCCGCTTCTATGCCGCCGAACTCGTTGAGGCTCTAGAGGGCTTACATGCGGCAGGTGTCATTCATCGAAACCTCAAGCCAGAGCACATCCTCATCGACAAGGATGGTCACATCGTGCTCTGTGGCTTTGGGAAGTGCAGGGATTTCCGGTCGGGTGCGACACAGATGGGCTCCCTAGGGAATATGCCAACAAGAGGCTTCCCGGGCGGGATGAATAACGCGGAGACGACGGCCTCGCTTTGTGGCACAGCTGAGTACTTCGCGCCCGAGGTTATTAAGGGCTTGCCATATAGCTATGCGGTTGATTGGTGGAGTCTTGGCACGATTCTGTATGAAATGCTGACAGGGAATGTAAGCATTTCCCCTCTACTCCCCACGCGGATACTTAGTGACCTCTTGTCGTTCCTGTGATAGAGACCATTCGACGCGGACAATATGTCAGATATGTACGACAGAATCCTTCACGATGGACTGCGGTTTCCGGACGACCCAATCGTAGACCACCACACGCGGAATTTCATACAAAAAGTAAGCTTCCGTGTTGTCCGGACATGGTGCCGGTAGTTGATTGGTCCTTAGCTACTGGAACGCGACCCAACATTGCGCCTCGCCGAACCACAAATAAAGCGTCATCATTACTTCTTGATGATGTATGCCTGTCCACGCTCCTTTCTCACGACCTTACTGACGTGGGATGCTCGCTGCAGAGACTGGTCTGATGTGCATTACCGGCAGCTTAGACGTTCGTGCTGCGTCACTCTCATGATATGACGTTTTGATGATGTCGTTTTGATGATGTCTTGCTTTGTTCGCACAGCCCCATATATTCCCCCAATTGACCGCTCAAATCCGACCGATACTCAGAACTTTGAGGATGTCTACCTCAACATGAAGCCCGTAATTAGCGATGAATTCGACGCGGACATGGAACAGGAATGGGCACGGTCAGACCTGGACTCGATTGATGATGTGGGCCCAATTGCAACGCCTTCACTTTCGTGCGTCTCCCCAGCTCACCCACATGAGGACATTGTGGATGTCTTTGAGGGATATTCGTTCAGGGGTCAGTATTCGGACGTTATCGGCGATGAGGAGAGCGTTCCCGTAACGGACAAGCCAGAGGAGGATACCGAGGCCGTGGCAGAGACAGTCCCTGGGCGTGATACCCAAGTTCCCACCGAGGAGGGTATTCCCGAAGCGCAGTCCGTGGCTCTGCGGCTACCAGTGTCCTCGCCCCCCATCGAGCCTCCTAATCTGCAAGTCGATGCCAGCGCCAGCGCCTCTCCCACTAACAATAACACTGACGGTCCCCTATTCGTCATCCCGCATATCGCGACTCAGGCACCGGCGCCACCAACACCGCCAACCACCGAGCCAGTGCTGGAAGGCGCTGCTGCTGCGACGGCAGTGACAGCGGCGTTCTCACGCCACCTGAGGGTCCAGCCCGAGGTCCACAAACACGAGACCTCGTCGCATCGCCTCTTGCCAAATGTCAGACGCACACGTAGTAGCGAGAAGCCCGGTGTCTCCACGCTCGGAAACGATCTCCCAGACGGCGAAGACGACGAGGATTCGGATACAACTCGGAACAGCGAAGGGCCCGACAATGGCCCACGGGACTTGGTCAAAGTCGAGAGCGCGAATAACAACGGGCCAGGTTCGATCAAATCGGTCAGTAATCTGTCAATTTTTGTCAGGGATCTAGTGGACTGAAAACAAATGGCTTTGTCAGATGTCGAAACGTTCATTTTCGACGACCTGGAGCATAACCAGCACGACTCGTACTAGTAGTAGATCCCCGGAACGGTAGTTTGGTCCATTTTCGTATTGTGCTTCGGATAGAATAACTATAGCGACTAATGGGGTTCACATTGGGCGTACTTATGGGGACTGGGTTAGAGTTTGTAGGACACTACTACTAATGGGTAGATAAGTGACCAAACTAAGCTACCAATGGTGCAGGGTCGCATTAGCGACAGGGCCTTGGGTCTTGTTTCATAATCGCATGGGAGACGGGAGATTCATAATCATCTGGCCTTATCCTTACCGGATCATGACAGACCTGCAGTTCATTGTGGGCACCACTCCGCTGCGTTGATCCACATGCATCACAGATTATGAGACTTGCGCTTGCTAGGCTTCCCTAAAGTATTGTTCGCAGAGACCAGCGTCAAGTGTGATCAGCGTTCGTTCCCTGTTCGCCGACGCCACTCCGAGTCGCCACTCTGCAAGTGAGCGAAGATCCAGCTTTCACACTCGAGCTCGAGACGTTCCGCAGAGCACAATCCAAACCATTCGGGAGGTTATAGGAGGAACATCTGCAGGTTTCAATATACATGACAGAGCGCCCCAGCCTGCACCCCGTCGGCGCAGCTGACTGTCAAATTACCGGCGTACACGTCAGAGGAGAAACATACCTGTGCTCAGTTATGGCTTCTCTTGGGACGATGCGAGTACTGTCAACAACGAAGGGAGGGAAAATCACCAAGAGGAATTCTTCGATACTGACAGCGGAAGCTAAAATGGTCCACGTTCATCAAAAACAGCAAGCCATAACTTGCTGTCCATCTTAGCCGCCCAGAAACTAGTCAGTCCCGATATTAGAGAATCCATGCATCTTCGATCGAGGCGACACCTTCTTATCTTCGGAATTGAATCCAGCGCAACGGACACCCGAGATCTACTCGCGAGGATACGACCCAGCTTGGTCGGGACTTCGTGCTCTATGAACGGCATCGCTACTTCTGTTCCCGAACAGTTAGCTAGAACCCATCGATATCTTTCGGAATCAATAGAACAAGTAGCAGGCAGCCTCAGCTCTATAGAGATGAGCATATCCCACATATCCCACAATTCACACGTCACTCTAGGCGGAATAGTCTCTATTTACATCCCCAGTGGCATCTAGAGCAGTATCCTCGAGCGTCGTGCTGCTCGATGACCCACTCCATGACGCGTCTTGAGGCCTAAGCAGCAGTTTATCGGCGTCAGAGTAGCCCGTATCCATTGTCGAGCGAAGCGGCTTCCCAAGCGAGAGCTGAAGAGGCGTCAGGGTGCGAGTCTCTGCCTTCTCGAAATCGAGCGCGGCCGCGGCCGCGGCATTGTTATCGTTGTCCCCGAACACGCTAGAGAGCTGTTCGAGCGTGACGTGCGCCGTTTCAGGATAAACGAAGTACACAACGATGCCAGAGACGACGCAGAACCCGAGTAGGACAAAGTAATACCCGCCGGAGAGCGCGTCAAAGAGCGGCGGCGTAATGAAGGCGATGATAAAGTTGGATGTCCAGTTGGAGACGGTCGACAGCGCCATCCCCTTTGCGCGGGCGCGAAGAGGAAAGATCTCCGCTCCTAATAGCCATGGAGTTGGACCCCAGCTGTGCCCATAGTTAGTTGAGTAGGTTGGTGACATTCTACGAAGGAAACGGGAGGGGAGATAAAGGAAATTAAACTCACGTGGCTCCGTAAACGAAAAGGTACACGCAGACGGCGGCGAAAATCCCGTCCGCAGTGGGAACCCGAGTTTCACCAAAAGGGAGAGAGCTAGAGTGGAACTGCAGCCCTCCGATAGCAGCCAGAGAAATCGCGAGAAAACAGCTGCCAGCGAGGAGGAAGGCCCTGCGTCCCCACTTGTCGATCAGAAACATCGTGGGGATTGTCCCAGCGCAGTAAACTACCGCACACACGCCTGAGTACAAAAGCGCTCGAGGGATCGTGAATCCGGCACGACCGAGGTCCATGGGGAGAAAATATAGGATGGCGTTGATGCCATTGAACTGTGCGAATAGCTGACAAGTTATACCGATGATCGCCCGGCGAGTGTACTGCTTGAACACTTGGCCCCAGGACGCATAGCCGAGTACGTCCTCCTGCTCGAGCGTCGCCGCCATCTCGGAATAACTAGCTTGTATCGCAGGGTCTGATACGTCTCCTGATCCGTGTAGGTCCGCGAGTGTGGCGAGGCCTTCCATCTGGAAGCCGTTTTTGATAAGCCAGCGCGGTGTCTCGGGGAGAAAAATCGTCCAGGTGAAGAGCACGGCGGCGAGGACGGCCTGCACTATGTAAGGTCCCCGCCAGGATATCTCGTTCGGAACGGTGAAGAAGAAGCCGTAGCCGACCCAAGCAGAGACAGCGTAGCCGCCGTTTAGGCAAATGTACTCGATCGAGACGAAGAGACCACGCGCGTGCCCAGGAGCGATCTCGCATTGCAAAATAGGGACGGTCATAGACAGCATGCCAACGGCTATGCCCTGGATGGAACGTCCGACAATGAGGGTGGCGAGATTGGGAGCGAAGATCTGGATGAAAGCCGAGATGAAATAGACGACGGCGCCTATGCGCACAGACATGCGTCGACCAAGGACGTCGCAAACATAAGCAGAGCCCAGGGCAGACAAAAGAGCCGTGATGTTGAGGCAAGAGACGGTGATAGCTACGATTCGTTCATGAATGGATTATTCGTCATGGGCATAATCCCTCCCGTGAAGCCCTGAAATCACGCACCAACAATGAATGGATCGACACCTGTAGTGCTCGTCTGGATTTGTTCCATAGTGACGTCCTTTCCAAACATTCTTTTGATGAACGAGGGTTGAATGAGGTTGGCGGCGATGATTCCTTGGCTATATCCGAACATGGCATCCCCAAGCGATGCCAGCGCAGAAGTAGCAAGAAGTAAAGGTCTCCCGACCATCCATCGAGGATATCGGGGTACGTAAGTTGTCCGTTTCAAGGCAGAGAGAGACGGCATACGGGAAGGGCGTGAGTTGCACCAGAACCCGGGAACCGCTCTCAGGTCAAGCAGGAGAATCGATTTCGACTGGTGGGCAAATCGACGACGGTCAGGAGGAAAGTTAATTACGGTAGCCAATAAAAATGGTTTAACCTGGTCCTCATGAAGGCATTTTATTTTTTTATGGCCGTGCCATGAAACTTGAAGCGAGAGTCAACTGAGTCAACCGTGATGTTGGAAGCGAACATCATCGTGTCGGGCCGTTGTGGATGTTCGGCATTCTCCACAACTATCACGTGGATTTGGCCAAGCTCACGCAGCATGTCGATGACTGGTCCAATTGTATCGCTGTCCGAGCTGGTAATACCGCACGCATGAAGGCCGGTCGAAGTCAACCCACACGCAACACTCAGACGCAGGAACAATGCGCGCACACTGTTTGGGCACATATGACGGTGCCTCGGCGCTGCGCCGAATTCTACCACGGTGGGGGATGACTGGACGGGCCTGTGCCAGTAGCATGACAGGTATTGCCAGCGTGGGCAGCGATGGGTTGCATATGTGGGAGTTAGGAAGCGAGTTTGAGCACGAGGTTGCGGCCTGCAGACTCAGAGAGTTACCCGCATCCCCAGTACACGTGTCGCGCCGCCGCGTAGCATCACGAATTGTTGTTTTCATGGAATACCCAGAGCGGGAGCGCAAGAGCTCCGAGTCTGATCTCATGCGATGAGGTCATGAGACACGGGGGTGTAGGTCGCCCAGATCCACGCCAGGTTGTGATGAATTTGTTCCTGAGCAGCCCGGCCTGCAATTTTATCCAGGGCGAGAGTAGTGGGATGGCACCTCCACAGCAACCACCGTTGTTCGAGGCAAGGGAAGTGACGTGGCAAAGGATCCTGTACCCGAGTTGTCCGCAGTCCGGTCACGGGACTTGACCAGGGAGCGTCGCAGGCAAGACTGAATACGAGTCGAGTCGGCAAGACGGCTCAGTACTAGCGTTGGTAGACGTGCTTGCGAGGGTTTACAGGAAGATGCGAGACAGAAGTCGGATGCGAAAATTGCTGTACGAAGGACTCAGACATCGAGAGAAGTACTAATTACACTTGAGATAAGATCAGATCCATAAATCAAAAAGAAGTCAAACACCACCGGGATTCGAACCTGCAATCTCAGAGGTGTCCAGATTTCATGTCTGGACTTTCCAAGGGAAACATATTTCTTGTCTGTCACAGTCTCGGGGACCGCTCAGCGCTCAGCTGTGGTGTCTTGTGGAGAGAAGTGAAAGAATTTGCAATAAATGACAAAACAGTGCATTTCTTCTGCCGCCGATCAATCAGTATATTGCACAGGTAAGTTGCTGTCTATTCGTTACTTCCATTGAGTGTACAGGGAACTTCTCCGTGCAGAGTATCATAGTCAAAGTAAATCAACGATGCCCCACATGTACAATGTCATCGGCATCAGCCGTCCAGCCAGTCCGACAGAATCGGTTGTGCTGAATACTGTCCGATCGTTAGATCCGAGATAAAGATAAGGACCTGTGTATCAAAAAGAAGCCAAATACCCGCAGGATTCGAACCCACACTCCAAAGGTGAGCGGATTTCTTGTCTGCACTCTCAGAGGGAAATAGACTTCTCGTCTGTCACTGTGCTCACTCAGTTATGATGCCTCGTAGCGATGGGGTGAAAGCACCAACTTGAACATATCTCTGATCCTTGTCCTCAAGCATTGTTGCCGTCAGTCAGTCAACCAAAATATCGCATGATCAAGCCGCTGTCAACAAGTTCGTTCCATTGACAATCACAGAGAGGATGTATCTCCTTACGAGCAGGGCACTTAGCGATGTGAGAGATGCGCGGCAAAACTGTTGGCCAGACGGTCCAGGTGTCCGATGGGGACCTGTCAACCTCAACATACGCCATTGACTGTGGACTACATTACGTTCCGTAACTTGCTGCAAGTAGAGCGCCGCTACAAGAACCAGCCTCCGGGGTGTCTTGAGGTCAGCCTAGAGAGATCTCCTGACGCCTTGCTTTCACCAGCGCATCTCCACCATTGGGATTGTATACAGTGAGTCGTGCAAGTCAGACTTCCAGAAATCGGTCGTGAATAAACACAGTCATACTAGAGGGTGGAGGGGTTTACCACGTGCATGATACAGATTTGATGTCTTCCGAGCTCTGTGCCCGTGGAACAACGAAGCAGAGTTGGCGCAAGGGTCCGCAATCAATCACATGACCGAAATCAGACCACGCCCAAATGAGTCCGGCTCACTGTTAGCGCGAAGGTGCGAGTCAACGTGGGGTGGGTTTGGCAGAGTCAAGTTCCGAAGCGAGAGAAATTGGGTCACATAAGAGGGGAAGAAAATGAAAGTGAGATTTGGGGGGCAACTCTGCCACTTCTATCGTCTTGTCAAAGCGCTCCCTCTACTCGAGGCCTTTTGGGAGACTCATATATTGGCGCTAAATGTATAGGGTATGAAAGCGTCGGCCGACTCGGAGGTGGGCGCATTGCCAGTTGGTGTTCCTGGAAACATCGAACGGAGTCCGACGGGGCTTCGGACATGAGTAGGTCTTCGGCGCGCGGTCGGTCTTGAGGGTGAAGAAGGGGTCGAGAGGGCGAGAGGGCGATGGGCAAGACGGGTTGGAGGAAATGACGAACATGAGGATGACAAAGCGTCACGCGTCACGGTGCGTGCGCACTGGCACGCTTCGCGCTCCTGATGGTTTGTTGTTCCGATGGCAACGGCTGGCCTCACCTTACAGCAGCCTCACTGTGGGAGGCGTATAAGATCATCCACCCAAACTCTGTTCAATCTTAACCCCATTACCAATCCCGTGACCCGCGTGCGAGTGCGAGTGATTCAAACTCACTGGCAGCTTCTCTACTAACACCCACAGTTCATCGTCTACTTCAAGCTTGAATATTCGAAGCAAACGCCGAATCCTGATTTGAATCTCCTTCGAATCCCCCCCCCAGTCGTGCACTTGGACGAGACGATGGGTCCTCCCTCACAGCGTGGAGCAAGAGGATATCCCGCCCCCCAGATACCCCTATCAGAGATAGCTGAAGAAGACATATCCACAATTGCTGTAGTCGGTGGAGTCAGGCATTCAAGTTCCCTGTTCAGGCAAGCCCATACACTGGCAGTAGGCTGAGGTTGTTGACCTGTGGTCACCAGAAATCCCCGAACAGCGACCGAGCATGGAGACGTGACTGTTGATCGATCTGACGACGGCAGTGACGTATCGACCACAGACGACGAGGAGGCTGGCGTTCTTTGGTCCAAAAAACCTTTTTTTCTGCGACGCGTCCTATCTTTCCGCCGCAACCATCGTATCAAATTCTACGCATACGCCTCACAATTGGAACGACTCGGTGGATTTGGGACTCGCATCTCGTCGGGAAATCAGCCCACAGACATTGCCCTTGCCAGCGTCACCGATACACGCGGACCTCACTGACCTAGCGATTTCCGACAATTACACTTCGAGCGCTGTGCGCGCTATCCTCTCGGCCGCTTCTGGACGAACGTCGCAGATGGAAGCCCGTCTGGTAGAGAACTCCACCTCTGCCGTGGAATTAGAGAATCGCCAAACAGCAGCCGGGCGCAGCGATACTAACGGTCTTGGCATAGGGCTCGATACTCAGCTAGTTGACCATATAAGTCACGTTCCCTACATCTGGTAATAACTCTTCTACCTCTTCTTCGCCAACCTTGGTCTCATTGGCTTCTCACCCTGGCACCAATAACATCGACCGTGTTAAAGACATCACTCGGTCAAATACGCAACGCCTTCAGCGAACTCGCTGGTGAACAAGAAGTATCACCTGGACTCCAACACCCCTCCGACGAACAAATAAGGGTTTTATCTCCCGAAGAATATCATTCCAGCACCTCTGCAGACCTAGGAAGCGTTCGTTCACCACTTGCAGGAAATGCTTCGCTCACAGATTCTACGTCGCAGGTGAGTAACTGTTACTCGCTCTTACATTCGGTACCATTACTCCCATATACCTAATCCAGACAGTTACGGACGCTGCAACAGTAGAAACAGCGGGGGGCTCCTTGAACTGCTACCACCACCATGGTTGGTTTTTCCCATGGTTTCCCGGGCAAGGAGCATATCCGCGATGCATCGTCATCCACCCCCACATCATGCTACCCCACACCAAGGGGACCCCCTATACCAAGGGGACCTCTACACCAAGAGGACTCCTACACCAGGACAGGCCACCTAGCTCCCCCCACAGCCCCAATGCGATGAATCAACAACATAGCAAAAGATGGGACATCCCAAAACACCCTCCCGTGAGGTTTTAGTGGGTAGGAGGTTGCCCCCCCACTGTGGGTGGCACCATGACCTGAGTCCCACACTACCCCGTAACAAGGGTGTGCATAATAGCATTTTCCCTCACAACCGACCCACGTGGCCAGCTCCAGTGGCCATGCAGGGCTGATGATCGTCTCCTGCTGCATGGCACTTATTCTTAGTAGTAGTCAAACTGTATAGTAAGACAAAACTAAGTGCTACTCAAAAAAAAAAAAAAGACAGTAGAAATAGCTCGGGGTCCCATCAATAATGTGGCCCCTGAGCAAAAAAGGCAATGCCAACTGTCAAATTACATGCATATCTGCCAGGACACGTCTAGATGGCCTGATCTCTCTGAATTCTTCGATGTGGACAGTGGAAGTTATAATGGCCTATGCTCGACAAAGACGGCGAGTCCTATTGCTACTGTCAATGTTTGGCTACACAAAACCAGACTGACATTGGCAGTGTAAGTGTGATGATAGTGCACGCGTGAGTTTGGGAGGAGAGGAGAAGTGAGAGGAGAGGATGATGTAAGCAGATAGAGAGAGATAATGTAAAGGGTTAGGGAAGATGCGAGAAGAGTTGGGAAAAGAGTTTCGAGATCTCTTGATGTCTGACAGCACGTTCGCTCAGTTTAACGTTAAGAGGTCGAGTTTAGGGAGAGAGAGTCAGAGCAATAAAGGGTTTCTGAGTTAGAAGCGAGGCGTTCTTGCTTTGTCCATTAAAATCGGATTGAACATAACTACTCATACAAAAGGCATTCGGGGCCTTTAAGTACATGAACACACGCTAAGTAGGTAAAAATAACACAAGCGATACTTAAGAAGGCGAGTACAGGGATGAGGAGGAAGGCATGGCAATCATCAGTAAAAAATCCATAAACTTGTTTACTAGTCAGCTTTTTTTAAAGTAAAAAAGTGAACAAGCTGTGGCACAAATTTGACTACTTTAGTCACTTTTAGCACCTTTCCCCCCCTTTTTAGTACTTATTTAATTTTTATAAAAAGCTGGAAAAGCGGGCTTTTGGTTGATTCTAGGTTCCTCGCGCACTTGCTGGCTTTTCCACTCGTACTAGCTCGTATGAGCCCAAAAAAGTTGGTGGTAGGTTTACTGATGATCGAGACCAAGGTAAGGCGAAACTTTATTGAGAACAATAAGGGGCAGAGTCGGAGGGGTAAGGAATGATAGTAGAGGGTCTTGTGAGGCTGTACATAGGCGTAGAGTAGGTCCGGAGGTACGAGCGATACCAAAGACGAGGATGGAGCAGATGCAAATACTAGTAGTATTCGAGTTATACCTATCAAAGTAAGTAGAAAATGTAGAAAAATCAAATCTATACTAGCGGATATGAAAAGATAGTCTCAAACACATGGCAAGGGGGGTGGTCATAAGGCTCAAAGGTGCGAGGCGTCGGGGAACGGCATCGAGGGGCAGTGTGTTGGGACGGGCAGGTCTCGGAATGGGAATGTGGGCGCTCCGACGAATTGGCCCGTTTCGAGCCCGACGCGCATGCTCACCTTACAGCAGTAATCAGATGTCGAAGTGATCATTTGCTACCCAGAGCCTAGTCAGCTTTGATAGTAGCAATATACCCTGGGTAGGGGATTTCGATTATCGGCAGCGATACCATGAGTGTGAAGAGGTGGTCCATCGTCTAGTAATACATCTAAAGCAGTATTGCCCAGATTGATAACCCCTCGATCGCCTATGCCTTCTCCTTCGTCTCACGCTGTCAGCGTTTCCAGCACCGCCGGGGCGTCCGCTCCCATGCCATCTTCGGGCTCTCAATCTCATCAGTTGAGTCCAGCAATCTGGTTATTCCATCTTGTTATACCTCACTCCTGTCACGGCAAAATCAGACAACAACACGCTTGGAGCAGAGCCTAGGGGCAATACAGTAAGGCTGTGTCCTCAGAACATCGCCGCCTCCTACACTTATCTTTTCCACATCGCAGGCCCGCAGTTGATCCCCGCCTTCCGTCAGGTACAGGATTTAAAGTTCACAACGGCATTTGTACTGTTTATGGGTAGACCGTAAAGCTGCGACTGCTCCACTCGTATCTGTGAACGTGACCAAGTGAAAAGGGTGGCCTCTGTCTCTGGCGGGTTTATTACTCGCTCCCGAAGAGCGGGTCTTCAAGTTCAACAGATGGCAAATCGGGACCCCAACACCCTCCAGGAACGCCTGCCTGGGGAGCATAGATAAGAGCGAGTCATGTGCAACTGGAGCTGTCCTCTCCGAATCCGGGGACGGTGTTGATGACGTCGACGATTACGGAATCCACAATTCCACTCAAACTCAAGTGATGAAAGTACACACACAAAGCAACGTAGATTCAAATATCAATCACAACGTAAGACAGAACAACTTGAATCATTGAAAGGTATGGAATACCCTTCACTGGCAAGCGCACAGTAGTAGTCAATTGATAATCCTCAGGAGAGCCTGAGACTGTCCTCCTCCAACTCGATCTCCCGGCGTTCCTGCGTGAGCGCGCACGGGCAGCAGAGCAATGAGGTAAAGCAATCACCAACCGCGCTGCCACGAATCCCATAGCGGTCACGCGCTTCGGCGCGTTCATGGAGCTGAGCACCGGCTTAGTCAGATGTGCTGCGTACTTGTCAACATCCCAACATACCTGCAGGACCCAACTACAACCAAGGACAGATAGCCCGCCGTGAATGAGGCAGTGGTCGTCACAAGTGTCGCCACCACCTTGAAGCGAAGTGCCTTGATAGCGCAATTGGCGCAGGCGCTGTTTATTCGTGCTGTATACGACGCAGGGGCACCAGGTAGCCCAGCAGCCTGAAGTGAAAGGGGAGGGGGGAACAGATAGTGAGTACACGGAAGAAACTCGAGTGTTTTCACATACAAAGGCCACATGCGGAGAAACAGTCAAGTAGACCATAACTCCATTTGCGCTTCCCATCTACTCCAATCTGACAGTTTTGGGAGTTCTTGTTTCCACCGACTGCCATAGGGGCAGTTCCCTGCGAAGCAAACAAAACATACGTGCAATGAACGCCCAATTCAAAGAAGTTCTAGGTGAACACGCACCTTGGGCTGGGTGGTGATAGGAGCTCGCTTGACCTTAGACGGCTTGTCGGAAAGAGTCTGAAGGTGGTTTTTACCGAAGAAGTTCTAGGTGAACACGTACCTTGGGCTTGGTAGTGACAGGAGCTTGCTCGATATCATTAGACGACATGTCGGAAAGAGTCTGAAGGTGACTGGAAGTGGGGTTTTAACCGAAGAAGTTCTAGGTGAACACGCACCTTGGGCTCGGTAGTGACAGGAGCTTCCTCGATATTATTAGACGACATGTCGGAAAGAGTCTGAAGGTGACTGGAAGTGGGGTTTTTACCGAAAAAGTTCTGAGTGAACACGCACCTTGGGCTGGGTAGTGATAGGAGCTCGCTTGACTTTAGACCGCTTGTCGGAAAGAGTCTGAAGGTGACTGGAAGTGGAGTTTTTACCGAAGAAGTTCTAGGTGAACACGTACCTTGGGCTTGGTAGTGACAGGAGGTTCCTCGATATTATTAGACGACATGTCGGAAAGAGTCTGAAGGTGACTGGAAGTGGGGTTGTTACCGAAGCGATGTCCTTTTATGCACTTTCACCCCCACCTAGATCAGCGCCCAGCGGGCACCATAACCCCCTGTGACATGTGACAGGAGCTAGATGGCATCCAAATCCAAAGACGTGAGGTGCTGTAAACGGTTTACGGGGTTGCGGACTTTCCGGGTGGCGTGCTCAAGTGCTCGAGTTGTTCAAATTCATTCTGATATTGTAGGCGCTGAGGGTCTTGGGGTCCCGATTTGCCATCTGTTGAACTTGAAGAGAGCCGGTCTTTGGGAGGGCAGTGCCAGCACGCCTCTAATCAGGGCCAGGGGGTTGTGGACTTTCCGGGCGGCGTGCTCAAGTAGTGAACGCCACGGGTGACCCACGGGTGTCGGGACCTCGACCCGTACCCGTACCTGCGCTCACTCGTACCCGCGACCATGGGTACAGGTTTGGCGCTCACCCGTACCTACGACCACGGGTGTGGGTCAAAACCCATACCCGTTGACGTTCACTATTCAGGCCTTTCAAGGAGACTGTGAGATAGGCCTCTTCTGGATGCCCAGTCGCGCGGCCGTTTCGGGGCGTAGAAAGCATTCTGTCATGCTACTATTGAGTAGGGCAGCGACATGATGCTGTTGTCCGGCCCAGCGGGACGTGGATAGCCTTATTCTTGGTGACATACGCCGGACGCACGGTGACTGTGGTCGTCGGCGATGTCTCTGGCCGCCGTGGTTGTGGTCGGCCCTTCTGTGCCTTGCTCACGAGTGCTTTGTTGGACGTCCAATCGGCGATGGCTTGTGTGAGTCGTCCGGCAGTGGATTCGCGGGCGATCGTTCGGTTTGGTCGATGGAGTGGTGTGTGCGGCGACATTCGTCTGTCGTTCGGGGGCATTTGGCTTTGCGATCAGGCGCCGCAGCACGTCACGCTCGTGAGGTGGCAAGGCGGCGATTTCTCGCGCGAGCCGTGCTGCAGGCGGAAGGGGAGTCGCCGTTGACGGGGCATCTTTCGTGATTAGGTGCATCAGCGCGGCGCGCTGCCAAGGCGGAACCCTTCGAATTTCTTGTGCGACTCGTGCGATGTGTGGGGAAAGCAGTCGGTATGGGCGACGGGTGATTTTCGTGGGGCGATTCCGTGCCAAGTGGCTGCATGTGTTGCACAGGAAGCAGCGGCCTTCACAGCGCTGTCGTTCCTGGTCATTCGTGGTGGCGGCCTTCAGCGGGGCGCCCTTGGTCGTCGCGTCTCGGGGCTTCCAGTAGAATGTAGGCGAACCACGCACACCTGCGGTGCGATTAGCGGCGGTGTCTAGTATGCCCGTGAACCGACCGTACAGGGACTTCCGGGGCGTTTTGAGCCATCCCTAGACTTGCCGAATCAGTCGTGTTGTCGTGTCTTAGTGTCGTTACTGCTGACGCATTTGTTCATGCCGTACGTGGCAGTCGTCGGGGTGTGTGAGACCGATGTCATTGCTGATGAGTGAATATGAATGGGAGGGGAAAGGGAAGTGAGGGAAGGGGTGTGAGTGAGAGTGTGTCTCGGCGGTGAGTCAGCGTTTGCGAGCGGCGTGCTCGTTAGGGCAGCCCGTCTGTCTTCGCGTTGAGTCCTTCGAGTGGGCCTTTTCTGCGAGTTGTTGAGCGACTGTGGTTGCTGGCGGACTTGCTGCATCAGTTGAGTTGAGTATGGTCGCGACATGAGGTCAACGGTCGCGTGTGCTGAGTAGACCATTTGCTAAAACATCCTTACTATCATTAGATGATCCACGTTCCACCCTTCAAGACGTTCTATTATAGTTCTGCCTTACTGTAAGGCGACCGTGTCTCAAATGTTACTGTAAACGTAGACATAGCGAGGACTCTGTCAGGTCCCTTACTGTAATTTATGTTCATTGAATGTACTTTTTTATTCACTCTTGCTCTCGGAAGTCTGTTGTAAACGCTACTGCACATCCACTCAGGCCGGGCTTGATGACGACGACAACGCTCCTCCCACGCATTCACCCCGGGCGCGGCCTTCACCTCACCTCGACCTTTTTCCGCAACCAGTCCTCGCGAACGCGCACGTCATACCAGGCCTCGAGATCCTTCACCCGTTTTGCCGCGACCTGCCAGTGCACCTCACCCATAAGCACCTCCGGTGGGATCGGAGCGGCAGCTTGAGCCCCCCAGCTTTCCTTATGCATGACGCGGCAGGGTCCAGCAGTATCCGGGGAGATGATGTCCCGCCTCGGTTCGCGCGTGCGGAACTCGCCTCGGATGTGCGACAAAAGGGCAAGATACAGAAGGGGTGTAACTTATACGTGTATGTATGATGTAATGCGGGCGGGGACGGGCGCGCGGAAAGCGGCCGGCTGCGCGATCACATCACACGCACCGAGGACTCTGCGCCAAATGAAAGAGTGTGCGGTCTGTCCGGCCTCGAGGAATTGAGGCGGACATGTTGGTCAAGTGCAGCAAAGGACAGGTCTTTCTGGTACGGAGGGCGCATGGTCGAGGGTCAGTGAAACTACTGGGACGAGCCAGATGAGATGTTCATGTTCACGACGATGACTCGATGTACGTACGTTGACATGGCCAGAAACTCGTCTCCCGCAGATCAGAGATACTCCGGCCGAACACGGCTTCCATGTGCGATACACCGAGTTGTTCATTCATTTCCCGGAAATGCATTTCAAGCGCATCGGGATACAGAGCCCAATGCAGCACTTTGAAGTCAAAACCCGTATCTTCATTATGGTGTATACAGCCTTTATCGTCACGTACTTCGTATGGGACCCAGAAAGAATATTAACCCCGTTCTACTACGGCTTTATTTGGTTATGTCAAGGTAGACACTAAACAAACTAGCGCGGAGAAGAGTCGAGCCCGAGTCATTTGCAGAGACGCACTTTCGTCCCTGAACACTCACAGCGTCGTTCGAGAGGGCCAACAACGCATAGGTAAGCATGTCGCTTGAAGTGCCATCGCTAGCCAACACACCCGTCTCCTCTTCGTCGAGATAAGTCCTGTCGATGTATTCAGCCGCACCAGAGAAGTGAGCGACCTTGCAGCAAGTAGCATGCAAGGCAAGCAGTTCACGTGATGGTACGGGAAGATGTTCGGCGTCCGTTGTCGAGAATGTGACGAATTGACACATTTGGGGGTGCACTTTGAAACGATAGAAGACTTAGCTTCATAACGATTCTCCTGCGGCTATAGTGACAAATGACAGGGGTATCCAGTGAGCGTCGTGGTTCAAAGAATAGAAAATCCAAACTCACCGTGGCTTCTAAGTAAAATCCCAACCGGTCCGAGTCAAACGTGTCGTGGATACCCTTTTCCAGCGTGATGACATTGATTAAGAAATGAACCTTCTCCCCATTGAAGCTGCGGATGTCACGATTGAATCGGTGGAGGACAGCCAGTAGTACGGAAGCAGAATAGTCGAGCTGGACATCTGCGCGTGAATTGCGCATGACTATGTGAGAACCTAATCAACCTATCCACGTACCTTCAAGTTGTCATCGGACTTAGGCTTCACCCCAAAGAAGGTGGACTCTGGAATAATATGCGCGCACTCTGTGAATTGTCCGCTTTCTTGTGTGAGGTCGAGTTCCGCCGTGATATCGTCGGGGCGTTCATGTCAAAGATACCTGTCACGACACATCTCCGATTGTCTCGCATGAGAGCCTGTGTGAGCAGTGAGAAACAGGGACGAGGGAAAAAAGGGAGGTCATCCACTGACGCGAATTTTGGCATCGCTATGGTTCTTGGGATCCTTGGGAGCCTCAGCGCCTACAATATCGGAATGAATTTCAACAACTCAAGCACTTGAGCACGCCGCCCGGAAAGTCCACCACCCCCGGGCCCCCCGGGCCTGTGCATCTTCTATATTATAAGGCGCAAAGGCTTTCGCACGCATCGTGATTGGTCGACGATTAAGGTGCTACGTCTGTTACATGCATTGTGATTGGTCGATGACGACTTTCCTGGATGACTCCAATGATGACTGTTTGCTGGATGACTCGAGCTTGAGATAGCAGTCATGAGTGCTGATTCCAGAAACTTCGACATGTATCTGGAGTCAATGACGCGTCCATAATATAAAAGCCATTGCTTTTGGTGGGTTTTCATGCTATTTCCTCTATTACCCATCACCTAATGTCAGAGTGCATATCTCAAACAATCTCCTATGGATGATCCTCTGATCTTTGTTTGATAGTCTATTGCAAGTTGATGAAAACTCGCGTGTGCACATTTGAGTACCTTCTCGCAGAGCGAGGGAAGCAAGTGAAGCTGAGATGGAGCAACAAGCATATCCTCGACGCCGTCTTCTTCCATTGCACCCTGTATCTACCCAGAACGTCTCACCAGCCCTCACACTGCCCGTAGTACATGCTCCCAACAGACCCAACAACATCTCACCAGTCCTCACTGTGCCCATAACAAGTCCTGCCATTGACGTCTCACCATGCACCACACCGCCCATAACACACCCTTCCCAGCATGTCTCGCTGCTCCTCACAGTGCCCATAACAGGTCCTGCCGCAGTTCCGAACATTAACATGTTCTTAGGTTGCAAGGGTGGTGTCCTCCACCGATCACAATGCCATGATGACGCAACCGCAACCAGCATGGCCAACAGGGGCCCAGAGGAAGTTGTAGATAACAGCTTGGGTTCCAACACGCTGACGGATGATTACCAGGTTCACGGAGATATAACACAGGTACGTAGCAATTTGTTCCGGAAGTGATCTCGGGCTGATCAATACATTGCACAGCTTATTCCTTGCCCTGAGGAAGCGATGCGTCACGCACCGTACATCAGTGCATCAGGGGCTGCCTTTAACACCGACAAGGCCGAAGGTGTTTTCAATTGCAACGCAGACCAATACACAACTTTGTCTAAAGATCGCCATTGAACAACACTTACGTCGCCTTCGAAGGCATTCTCACTCAAGTCAATGTCGACAAATAGTCGAGGGAAGCAAGGTACGTTGCTTATACCCCCCCCATTAAACTCACAGCTAAAAGGTTTTGAGCATCCCCATCTACTCCGCACTCCTCGCGTTTTAGGTACGATTTCAACTCCACTGTGCCTCCCTCCCCACAAGCTGGTGTGCTATCTCCGAGTCCTTCAAGTCCCAGTCCGGCGACAGACATGTCGAAGAGGCAAACAAAAAGGGTGCGGGGGGGTTAGATAGCACGTTTCACGCTACAGATTGAATTGATATATTGTCTGGATTATTTATGGCTTACTTAGGTGCCAGTGCGTAGCACGGGGGTCCGCTAGTGTTATTATTATGAAGCGTGCTGGCACTGCTCCCGAAGACCGGCTCTCTTCAAGTTCAACAGATGGCAAATCGGGACCCCAACACCCTCAGCGCCTACAATATCAGAATGAATCTCAACAACTCGAGCACTTGAGCACGCCACCCGGAAAGTCCACAACCCCCTGGCCCCCTGTGCATGTTATGATTATGAAGCATGCTGGCACTGCCCTCCCGAAGACCGGCTCTCTTCAAGCTCAAGGCTATTACCTCCACATATCGTCCCTCTCCTTCTTCGACCTCTGGAACAGGTGGATGTAGTGCATTCACTGTTTTCCCCGTGTACACTTCGAATGACAGTAACGGACTCTCGCCAATAAACTAACAATTTGTCACCAATACGACGAAACCGCATGAATGATAACTAAAAACTTCTTACCGGTCCATGCTGAACTGACACAACTACCCCATCGACTGTCTCCAAGTAAAGCTGTAGCTCATCGTCTTCAAACGTTGTCCTCATCAGTCGACCAGGAACACGGACATTGATATATCGATCAAAAATTTCTCCGAGTTGTCGGCCATTAACACGGGGTGTAAAGAACGAAGAGATGTTCATGGTTGAAAACGTCTTCGCCCCACCGCCGTTCCTGCCTTGAAATACATTGCCTACTAATTACCAATGTCTGTTGTGACTGTGTTTGCCTTCCGGAGACACGCTCCACTGCTCGCCCAAACATGTCTCCCTCCGATCTCACTCTTAGCATTTCCACCATCGGCTCCACTCCTCGCTGAGTAAAGCAACGTAATCGTAACACACTCCGGCGGCCCTTGCACATCTTTTCCACGATTTGTTGCAAAACAGACTTTAAATGAAATTTGAATTAATTGAAATCTAATATCCAGAACTAGACAGGGCCGTGCAAAGCGCGGCCTCCGTCCAGTGTACGTATAAGAGAATGGTGGTATATCTCGTCGCACAGATACTCCTTTCAGTTTTAGGGTATGACGGTGAGGATGGACCTTCATTAGAGAGGGACCGGAAGTTACTCGTGGATGGTGAGGAGCACTTCTTCTGGCCGTTCAGTAGCGGATTGAACGAGAGAAGTACTGCAGCATGAGGCAAGGGTGGCAACCGACGACGGGAAAGGCGAATGATCTATGCGGTTCGTCATCAACGGGTTAATTGATGCAGTGCTGGATATGTGGTATCGATGAGGAGCCCATTCTGTGATGTTGTGTTGCCCGCACTGCATCATGGCCACGGAGAGGAATCAAAAGCGCGCAGGTAGTAAACAATCAAATACGGTACACACACACCTTCCCTCTCCGTCGCCGTGGTCCGAACCCTTCTCAATCGCTTCCACCGCACGATGAAAAAACAAAGATATCATCGATCGTGCTTCTTCACCGACAAGTCTCGGGTTGAGAGGAGAAGGTTCTACCCTTGAGTACTTGAGTACTTGAGTACCGGAGTACGGGCGAGCACAGCAGGCCGCCCACCAATTATGTGACCGCACTCCCTGTTCCGCATAAGACTTGCCGCTTGCCAGTCGTCTCTCCTGCTTTTAAGTCACTTACATACTGTACCGGAGAACCATTTCTTGTGTGCGATCCATCGCGAGCGACGCAGCGAGCCACAACCGGGCAACTGAGAACTCCGTTCCGAAAGTTCAATATTACGTTCAATACCACCGCACCAGTCCCGTGACCGCGTGCGAGTAATTCAAACTCAGCGTCTCGAAACATCCGCAGTTCCAACTCCTCGTCTAAGCCCACCCCGCCCACATGCACTCAATGGGTTCCAAGACTGGAGGAACTCTCCTTGTAATCGTGCTTTTTCTCCTGAGGATAGACCACTCGCACCGATTCACTTGCTCAACGATGATGCTGAGAACATATTTTACGGCCAAAAGCCTACGAGAACTTTCGACCGACCTCAAAGCGATCCAGGGACGCAAGGTAAAGGCCAGTATGAATTCTTCTGATGACGCTGTTTAATAGTGAATGGATGGAAGGTAAGCTTGATATCCTTACATTGTTCTAGAATTGCTTCGTTAAAACGTTGTTTACTACAGGCGAACAACTTGCTCTCGCGCTCGTCTACCCTACAGTATATCTAAAGAGGTCTTTGAAGCAGCCGTTAGAGCGGACTGTGACTTTCTCTCGTGGATTAATCCCTCCCCTCTCCGTCGCCGACAAGGATCACCAGCCTGCTACTGGGCGTCGATAAAGAGAGGAAGTATATATACTGTGGTCTCGTCGACAGCATTATCGGCTATACGATCGTGAAGACCCTAGGGTACAAGGTGAAGGGCCTTTCTGGGAAAGAAGGGAAGGCATTATGGTTGTACAGCGCCACGAGTACTAGTAGTGCTTTGTGTCTGCGATGGAAAGGTATTTCATGGTATGTCCAGGTAAGTGGGAAAAGTTGCAGGTGGATTACTCATTCGTGCCTAGTTCTATCTCATTTAATATAAGTGAACCAAACCGGTAGACGAAACGAAGTTAATACATGATCTGGCGCTCTTGACTAGCGTTCTTTGACAACATCGATCCCGGTTGACTAAATCCTAAGCCACGGTAAGGAAGAAAAAAAAAGGCAATGAGCTATACGATCGTAGGCTGGATGTCCCTTTTCCACGTTACTGTGATGATGCTATGCCTCATTCTTTGTGATAGAATGTAGGTATTTCAAATTAAACTTGCAGGCACGCCACACTGGGAGCCAACTGGACCACATGGTGAAGTCCGCGTTCATCAAATTCAGATTCCTTTGTCTTGATTGCCTTCTCAAAAAGCTAGTACTCGGATGGATCTTCCGTTGATGCAACTTCGAGAGCTCGGAATTCAATCAGCCATTCGAAGTCACGTGTCAGGTGCTCAGAAGCTTGGGTGCGGGCGTATGCAGCACACTGCCAGTGGTTATCTTCCCGCTGAGGGGCTACAGATAGAGTTTTTATCCTCCTGTCGGAAAGGTATAGTACTCGTAAAACGTTGATGGGTAGTCATGTTGCGGTAGATTTTCCGCCTGGCAACGCTTTGGCATGAGCGCGCCCACTGTCCACTCCACGTGAGGGGCGCGTTCCTGAATTGCTTGGCGTCATAGCCACGATACCTCTGTCACAATCCTGTGATCTACAGTGCCTTTTATCTCTCGGTGCGAGAGAACTTGCCAGCCAGTGACTTATGTGTCGAGATTTCCTAGCTGGTCCTCAGGTGTCACTGCAATCAGTCTGGCTGAAATGGTCCGCGCCTTAGGGGATCGCTTATGGGCTCATGGGATTCTGTCTCTATGCTTGTCCATTGATGTGAGCGTCCGCGCCAAAACGCCCATTGTCTCTAGGAGGGTCCTCCCCGCTGATCAAGGGACTAAAACATATTGGGTTTGCGTTTTTCTCTCGTTGTCACGACGAGCGGTGTCAGCGCTGCCCCCTTCTGCTTAAATTCACGCTTTATGCTGTATCTTGTCAACCAGCTAGTATTTTCCCCAACCAAAACACCCTGGCAAACCCGTGATGCGAAACGTCATTCTTTTCATTGTCGCTGTTGCAGCCCTCGTTGCGGATGCCAAACCGTCCCAACCCTACATTGCGGCTCTTCTACCCAGGCAACTGCCTGGTTCCAGTACTAGTACTGGATCCTCTGGCGTTCCAGGACTCGATCCGTCCTCGACCTCAGGCTCGGACTGCGAATCCGCTTGCGCTCCACTCTCCAATACTGCCGCCGTAGGTTCCTCTTCCCCTTCCATCCTAGTCGTCGTCGTCGTTCTGGACAGTCGCAGACTGCCGTGTGCTATGTCGTGACGCTAACATGTGTTTTACTTCTGCTTTTCCAGACCTGCTCCACGTCACTATCGTGCTTGTGCTCGCAGACGAACTACGATGCCCTCTCGCCCTGCTTACAATGCGTTTCACCGGACGATGCCCAGACCTCCCTAAGCTGTTGAGTTCTATCCCTGCTCTTTATTTTTTTTTTCTCTCTTCCTCCTCTGTCTCTTTTCGTCTCTTGTTTTTTGTCCCTGATTATGTGCAGAAACATTGGCTGACCTGACCTCTCGCCATGTCGGCTTATGTACACAGCATTCGTGTCCGACTGCCAACAAGCGGGCTATACGCTCAAAGCCGCTGGAAGTGCCAGCCCCGGGAATACCACCCCCGATGGCAGCAGTGCTGCGGGAGCGCCCTCACCGACGACAAAAGAGCCAGCGGGGAGAGCAAAGTCAAACGGAAGCGTCGTGGGGTCCAACGCCCTCGGGGTCCTAGGATTGAGCGCTGTAGCCGCGGCCGTCACGATCGCCACGTTGGGAGTATCGTTTGTTTGATTCTCCATTCTTGTGGCGACTTAGTCGCTCACGCACTGTGTCCTGGAATATTCGCCGTCCTGTAAAAGCAGAACGTACTGTCACTCCTTTGATATAACTATACCCTGTCTCGGGACCGTCCCTCCTTTTAATATCTGTGTGAAAATCAGAATGAGTGTCAATGTTGGAAGTATAGCTACCAGGTGGCATACGTCGGAGTTACGGGCCAGTCAGTGGTGGATGTGTCATGGTGAATCACGTGCTACTTCAGAACAGACCCTTTCAGCTGCTGTGGTTGTGGGCCCGCTACACCGTTTACGATACACGCTCACTTCCCCGTGACCTCACTCCCAGCTTATTGCAGAGGATATACAGACTTCTAGTGGTTTCCCGTGCTTTTGGGTAAATACCGTGCCGGAGGACCATTGCCTGTGTGCAACAAGCCATAATTGCGACGTGGCCTGTTGTTTGGCCCTCGCCCGTATTCCGTACTCAAGACAACCCGAGACTTGTCGGTGAAGAAGCACGATCCATGATATCCTGGTTTGTTTATCGTGCGGTGGAAGCAATGGATCACGATGAAGGATAAGAAGGGTGTGCCATCCCTGGGTATTTGATTTTTACATGGGCGCTTTTGGTTCCTCTCCGTGGCCATCATGCAGTGCGACACAGCATCACCGCATGGGTTCCTTATCAATGCCTCATCTCCAGCACCGCATCAATTAACGCGTTGATGACGAACCGCATAGTTCATTCACTTTCCCCGCTGTTGGTTGCCATCCTTGCCTCATGCTGCAGTACGCCTTGTCGCAAAATCGGGAAAATGATTATAATAATAATAATAAACCCGACTATATTATAATGTCCTTTATTAGGACATTATATAACATTATTAGGACATTATGTGTCATTATAGGTCATTTCCCTTTCATGATAACTAGAGGACGGCCATGCTGCGCATGGGCCGTCATCTAGGCAAGTAAGCGAGATCAGTTCGGTGCCAGTGTGCGCGAAAGATATCATGTGAAAGCGATGTGCATATGAAGTCATCGGGGTTCATGACGTTATATGTGACGGAGGGACGGAGGGACGTTATTACGGCTTGATCGGGACTCTTCTCAACGCCTTAAAGCCCTGGCTATTCATAGGGTTCTGAATTTTCTTGTCGAGGCTCCCGAGTTTGGGTTTGACACATACAAGTTCAAAGCCAGTCCCATCTTTGCGCGTCCGAGGTCGACCAATCACCTTCAGGCCTCTCGAGATATGGCTACTCATCAGTATATGCTTGATCTACTTCATATTGAAGAGGTGTCGTACGAGGGCAATGACAAAGTACTGGGCGAGTGGTTTCGATTGCTGCAAGTCGACCCTACTGGTCAACAGCTCCTGGTCTGGGTTGGGGATCAGCTTACGGTCGCACGCATCCGAGGCTTGAAGAAGTTTCGTTCTATGGATCTCAATTCCTTCGACCGTCTTGAATTTATCGTTCCTATCTTCAGGTGGTTTCATGCTCAGCTCGCGATGGAGCACTCTTTACATTCGCAATTCTATGGAACTCGTGCTGGTCATGGTCTCGTGCATGCATTCGAACTTCTGAAGCACAAGGGTCTCCATTTGCCCTCGGTACAGGGTATGTATCACCAGAATATTAAAGAGGCTTTAAACCACATTGCTGCTGCGCATTTTCGCGACTTTTGGTGTACGGTGGCACAGGTGGAAAGTCTAAGCGAACTCAAGGAGCTCCGTCCGGAAACACTTCAAATGCTGGCTATTCGGATTGTTCGTGAATTTGCTTCGCGAAAGGCGTTGGATGCAGCTGCGTGCAGATCACAAGAAGAACAGGATAACGTGCTCTCACTAGTGATCGACACAGGTAGGGGTAACCCACCAGGTTCACGGGTGAGGGTATCACAGGTATGGGTATGGGTTTATACATTTCAACCTGCCCCTTACCCATACCTGTGAGCATGGAACCCATACCCACAGGCACAGGTTTTGTACCAACAAATGATTTATAAAATTGTGTGTCTAGCGTGGTTCGAACCCACGACCTCCTCAGGTATGGGACTACAAAACACATGTGACCTAACTACTAAGCCATCGTGGCAATCCCTACTGTACACCCTTTTTGATAGATAAGGTCCCCCTTGGACCTGCGTGCAGAATCAACTTGTTGGAGCACCTGCACACACAAGCACAAGGTGAGATGTCAACACACCAAAACAACCACTCTCGTTCCCCTGCCACTACGCCCTCGCCACTGCCAACAAAACTGTCTTCACCGATGATTGCCTGTGCAATATGAAACACCAAGATGACAATCATCCATTCCTCCCTATTCACTTCCCTTCTGTCCATACCGATCTCGCCGACACTATCCCCCTTTCCCTCTAGTTTCTGATATGTTCATCGCCTCCTTGCTGTGTTGCTAGCACGCAACGTTGTACGCTCTCTTTTACTTAGCTACCCATTCACACTAACATTCCTTACCTCTACATTAGCTCCTTTTCCTTTCCCCTCACTGCCTCTGTTCAGTTCAGCACCTCAACGTGGCTGCTACTCTTACCTCCGAAGGCTGTACAAGCCTGGCCATCGCCTAACTACTGTTGTCTCTCACTTCAAATACTTTCGTTTATCATCTACAAAAGCTTACTAAGTAGGTATCTGCAGTATTTAAGACACCCTCCGGCTTGTGGAGAGGTCGTCAATCTACCCATTCGTTGATCAAATCAAGTCTCTCTCTCATCTCTGCGTTGTGTCTGCCTGTGCTTGCCTGCCGCCTCTGCCTTGTATTGCTCACTGTTTCAGTGTCTGTCTCTGCCTTGCATCCGTCTTTGCCTCGTCCCGTCCTAGCCCACCGCCATTGCTCTCTCCCCCCCTCGCATCACGCCGTGCCATGCTGCACCACACCTGCCCCCACATCATGCTGCCCCATGCCGCACCATGCCTGCCCCTCCGCCATGCCATGCCACGCCACGCCACACTACACCACACCACACCACGCCACACCACACCACACCACACCACACCACACCGCGCCACGCCACGCCGTGCTGCACCATGCCTGCCCCCACACCATGCCGCACCACACTTCCTCTCAGATGCCCTTGTTTTCTTTTATGCAGTGTCCAAGGACGTCTTACCTATTGTAACTGTATACCTTGAACTTTGAAAATAAAATAAAATACTGAGTGACTGAGTGAAATACCTGTACCCTTACCCATGGGGTAAGGGTATTGAACCTAACCCGTACCCGTACGCTTGCAAACCTGTACCCGTGTTCACAGGTAGGGGTATGTGCGGGTACGGGTACAGGTATGGAAAGAAATACCCACGGGTTACCCGTGTCAATTACTAGCTCTCACAGGCGATTCTTTGAAACAAGGACATTCTAGATTATATAGCTCTCAACTCTGCTGTTTCCTGTAGAGACGTAGGGACCATACAAGACCTTTTACCACAACTTCTTTATAGGTTTATTGGTGGAATAAATTCGAAATACGCCCTCGAAATCTTGGAGTTAATGCAATGTTTGTACAGGGATTGGCCAGCTACACTACGGTAAGGCGCATGTTTGACAGATTTTATGGTATCTGACTAGTAGATCTCCAGCGACTTTGTTGTTTGTCACTGCTGGCTTGCGAACACCACTGGTCGAGAAGACTGTTTTCTTCCCATAGATCTCTTACAGTGTCACCGGCTCCCGAGATGGCTAGCTTGTATGCCGTGGACTGGGGTAAGTTCTGCCAACCGGGGCTGTACTGTACTTCTATATTGTCTGATGTTCTGTTCTGATGCGCTTGCATGTCTGATATGCTGCCGCCGCCTGATCTTTGATGTACCGTTGTCTTGTTTGATGGCCTCATGGGCATAGCCACCCTGCTGTAGTATTTAATACGTGCCATGTACCACTAGGACTCACTAAGTCAAGTCTTTCGTCACTATACACTGTTGTTCCCCCTTCAGGGCTCGCTGTCAAGGACTTGTTGTCTTTGCAGCTTTCCCTCGTCTTTCCACTCACAGTAAAGGCAATCTTGGATCCTCCCTGATCGACTTCACTGTAAGTAGGGGTCGTACTCTTCTTCAAGATCTACCCAGTATACGGATGGGCCCATGTTTGGAGTAGCAATCGCTATCATTGTCTTCATAGTCGTCTTCATCGTCATCCTATCTTCTCATTGCTACTGAGCGAGCTGGTGAAACCATAGCGGTGACATCAGACTTGACTTTGAGTCAAGACTGCCTCTCAAATCGGCTTTAACCCCACAGTGGAGTTCTTGGAGAACTACCTGGACAAGGACGTCCCACCACCTAACTCTCACGTGTTCTGGAGAGAAGCACCAGCCTCCCAAAGGAGAAATTACGGAGTACACCTATTTTACCCATCAGGGGTATATGGAGAAGGCAAAGCGGCCTTCGTCTATTGGAAGACAACTGACAAGCATTGGCACATACTAAGCCACAGGGAGGGACAAACTTATCCCAACTGGGGAGAACCGCTCCCCGAAGTTGAAGAGTTCAACTACCCCCTAGGAGAGGTACCGTCTGTTATGATCTGCCCCTCGGACTTACCACCCTACCATCACTTTACCTTCGCTTAGCTATTGTGACTCATTTCATCGTTACCATCTCGATCCCTAGTACTCATTATTGTCCCTCCGCTTGCTACTCTGACTCGACCCAAGAGCCCTTAAGGCCATTCGTTGCTATTGTTACTTACCTGACTCACCAAGCGTCCTAGACGGACTGCAAACATGTATATAAACCTGTGTCATTCACGGTTGGGCCTTAAGCCTGACTTAGAATCAATCTTGCAACTTTCTGGTCATTGGCATACAAAGTGGGAAGGCCACTGAACCAACTTCGACTCAAAGAATTACTGGCAAGGACCTTCTGAGGAGGGGGATCACTTCATCGTCAACTTAGACCCTTGCACGGACCGCATTTACTTGTCTATCAATTTAGCCTTGCTTCGCAAGTGCTCGCTGAGTAGGGAGACCAGCCCCCATTCGAACAAAGACCTTCTAGTGCTGCTTAACGCGCACCCGGACCTCAAGCTGCCAACGTCTGGCCCTTGCGCCCGCAGGAGCATAACATAAGTCAGGCTTTAACCCCACAGACAAGCTGGCCGCACTAGAACTATATCTACCAGAAGACCCAGACACCCCAGTCGCAGTACAAAGAAGAACCAGAGACGACCTACCAGCCCACGTAAAAGGGAAAGCATATTGGGTCCCAAATCCAGGCCACAAGGGCTACTACGCCAAAAGCAAGAACGTAGAAAGAGCTGTTGAATTCTACAACTTCAGACACACTGACAAAGAAGGGGTAACTCAAACAGGAGATCGTTGGTTCGTCCTTGAAGAAGGAGACGACAAAGACCCCAACTGGTACACCAGAAAGAAATACCAACTATCCCCAGGATCAAACGGACTAGGTTGGTGGAGAGAAACTGACAAGGAAGCAGAAGAAGGAAAGATTAAAACGTACCAACCCAGTTATCAACAAGAAGAACAGTCAGTAACCGACATGGAGACTCAACAAGAAGAACAAATCAACACCACAGTCGTAGAACCACCCCCACAACCAATGGGACAAACAAACCCAGGAAACGGAGCCCCAGTAGGACTGGCACCCCCGATCTTCAATGGAGATAGGGACAAGTCAGAAGAATTCCTTGATAGATTCTTGGGCTACGAACTTATCAACTGGGACAAAAAAATCTTCCAGGTTCCCTTCACCAAGACAGCACTCTGCCTCTCCTATATCACTGGCCCAAAAGTCGACGCATGGGCCAAAAGTAAAAGGATATGGCTCCATGACCTAGTCAGGACAGGAACACGCAAAATGGAGGACAACTCCCTATGGGATGACTTTGAGGCAGACTTCAGGGCAGCCTTTACCGACACCGACGCCCGCCTCACCGCCCTCCAAAAGTTCCAGGAACTCAGAATGACTGGAGATGACCTTGACACATACACTGCCGAGTTTGAAAGACTCAGAGAGACTGCAGGGTACTGAAGAGACGACATAGGAGCTATAGCCAAGTTTAAAGACGGTCTACAACCCAAGTTACTCCACCAAATCATTACCCACTGCTCCCCAGCCCCAGCCACCTTAGAGGAGTGGAAAAAGAGGGCCAGGGAGCGCCAGACAGTGTATAAGGAGCTCAAAAATGCTGGCCTAACCCAAAAGACAAACAATAACCGCACAGAAGCACAGAGGAAGTGGGCAACGATGCTGGGCCTTCGGAACTATGTCCCACCTCAGCAGAGAAGCCAGAACAGCCGCCCACAAACCAGCTATCAAAGCAAAGGCAACAACCAGGTAGTCCCAATGGACGTAGACGCAGGGCATATATTCACACCCCTCTCCGAGCAAGAACGCGCCGAACTGAGCAAGAAAGGTGCGTGCTTCCGCTGCAGACAGCCCGGCCATATCAGCCGCTTCTGCCCTCAAAGAAAGCAAGGACAAGGAGGAGGGAGAACAACGATCAGAGCAGTAAAGGCAGAGGAACCTCCCAAGGAACAAGAACAGCCGTCCCTCAAAGACACCATTAGCAACATGGATCCAAAAGAGCTATGGGGAATACTGCAGGGCATGGACGAGGAAAAGCGCATGGCCATAGCAGATGGTGCGCAGGATTTTTAACCGGCCCGAAACTAACTGCCATAGTTAGGGCCCTACGCTTAAGAAAGATGTACATAACCAGACACGACTCAGTCAAATTAGTGTTTGATTTATACTTGTTCAAAGGCAAGGCAGAAGAGATTGCTCTTATTGACAGTGGAGCAACAGAAAATTTCATCGATTACAAAACAGTAGCAAGGCTACGACTAGGAACCAAGAAGCTCGAACAAGCAAGGCCGGTAAGAAACATCAACAGCACTGAAAATAAAGCAGGAAGCGTTACCAACTACTGCGACCTAATGATCTCCAGAGGAGATACAAAGGAAAGGGTTCGCTTCTATGTTACTAACCTTGGAAAAGATAGGTTTATCTTTGGGTACCCTTGGCTCGCCAAGTTCAACCCAGAAATCAACTGGCCAGAAGCAGAAATAAAAGGACCAAGGGTGCGAGTAGAAACTCTGGTCAAAGGTAACATGACGCGAAAGGAATACATCCGACACATCCAGCAAGAAGCGATCGCTCAACTGGAAGAAGGGGACGAATTGATCATGATGATTAGGAAGGTAACCCCTGAACCCCTGGAACTTAACAAAACGACACTCGCCCAACAGATGGCTGAAAAAGCCTATGATGCGAGCAAGGTAAACACGGAGGCAACAATCCCTACGGCATACAGACGACACTGGAGAGTATTCTCAGAAAAGGAGGCAAGGCAATTACCACCACACCGCCCCTGGGACCACGAGATTAACCTGAAAGACAATGCACCCGAGGTAATTAACAGTAAGGTGTACCCTCTGTCAAAAGACGAACAAAAGGCCCTAGATGAGTACCTCGATGACAATCTGGACAAAGGTTACATTGTAGCGTCCTCATCTCGCTATGGATCTCCCACCTTCACGGTAAAAAAGAAGGATGGCACTCATCGCATCGTACATGACTACAGGAAGCTCAATGAATACACGGTAATGGACGTCACACCCCTCCCTAGCATCCAGTCAATTTTGGAAGACCTGAGGGGCAAAACACTGTTTAGTAAGTTCGATATCAGAGCGGGATACAACAACATTCGCATCAGGACAGAAGACACCTACAAAACCGGATTCAAGACAAGCAGAGGACTATATGAATGGGTCGTAATGCCATTTGGACTATGCAACGCTCCGGCCACCTTCACCAGAATGGGTAATGATGTTTTGCGACCATTATATGCTAAATACCCTGGAAAGTTCAGACACTACATGGACGATTGCATTGTCATGACTGGAAAAGGGGAAGAAGCACTACATGAAGAAATCTGCCACCTTTACTTCGACATCCTGGAACAACACTCCCTGTACCTCAAACCGGCCAAGTGCGAATTCAACCAAACAGAAATCGACTACTTAGGCATAAGGGTCAAGGACGGTGAGCTCATGATCGACCCAGCAAAAATCGCAGGTATAACAGACTGGCCAACGACGCTCCGGAACGTCAAGGAAGTGCGAAGCACACTGGGACTTCTAGGCTACCATCGCCCTTGGATCCCAAATTTTGCCCACATCGCTAAACCACTTACAGACTTACTACAAAAAGGGAAAGAATTCACATGGAATACAGCCTGTACCAAAGCAGTAACACGCCTCATAGGTTTGGTAACATCCGAACCAGTGCTAATTCCCCCAGACCCGGACCAGCAATTCATCTTATATGTCGACGCCTCTCAATTCGCAACAGGAGCAATCCTCTACCAAGCAGACAAAGAACGGAGGGATCGCAGGGGAAACCCCCTGCTTCGCCCCATTGGATTCCACTCCCAAACCTTCAGTAAAACGGAACAGAACTACCCTATCTACGATAGGGAACTACTGGCAGTCATCAGAGGACTAAGGTGTTGGAAACACCTCCTACGAAACTCCACCTACCCAGTCCTGGTAATCACCGATCATGCGAACCTACAGTACTATCGCGAACTGCACAAGTTGGGGCCAAGAGTCAACGGGTACGTCACAGAACTGGCTGACTACCATATACAATTAGTGTACAAGCCAGGAGCGGTAAACAGAGCGGACGCACTATCCAGACGACCAGACCTAGTCCCAGAGGAGGACAATGAACTGGTAATTGTCCTTCCTGACCACCTTTTCGCCTCCCCAACAGCCCCAACTACCACATACCAAGCAACGCGGACAAAGGCGGAAGATTATGACTCAGACGACACATTGGTAGGCAGTGATGACGAAGGAGACATGAAACCCATGAAGGCACGAAGCGTCCAACTGGAAGATGGAGCAGAATGGTCAGCTTTCGACCTGGATAAACTGATAATGAAAGCACAGACTATCGACCATGCAACCATACGACGATGGAGGACCACCCACAAGCTGGAAAAGTACGGAGACATCTGGACCAGAGCTGGTGCACTCGTTGTTGTGGGAAACAATGATCTCAAGAGGGGGGTGACAAAACTATTTCACGACTCACCAACTGCAGGGCACCCAGAATTTCCAAAACCTTGGAGATGCTCTCGACCTTTTACTGGTGGCCAAGGATGAAGGAATTCGTCACAGCTTACATCAAAGGATGCGCGAACTGCCAAATGTCAAAGATCAATACGCACCCCAACAAACCAGCAACCTTCCCAATCACTACAGACCCCCAAGCGCTCCCATTCCAAGTCATTGCCCTTGATTTCATCGTAAAACTGCCAGAATCCCAAGGGTACGACACGATCTTGACCATCACTGACCATGATTGCTCCAAAGTGTCAATTTTCATTCCCTGTAACGAAGCAATTGACTCCGCAGGAGTAGCAAAGCTCTACGCCACGCAGGTGTTCCCCCACTATGGGATACCCACCAAGGTAATATCCGACAGAGATCTGCAGTTCACCTCAAACTTCGGTAAAGAACTCTGCTGGCTATTAGGGATCAAACAGAACATCTCCACAGCCTACCACCCTCAAACCGATGGACAAAGTGAACACACAAACCAATCCCTGGAACAATACCTTCGCCTCTACTACGCAAGCCAACAAAATCAATGGGCAAATTGGCTACCACTCGCTCAATACACAAGGAACTCCTGGCCACACTCCACAACAAAGAAAACACCCTACGACCTCATTATCAGCTACACCCCTCAAGCACACCAACCGACAACAAGGACAGACATCCCCGACATTGACACAAGACTGAAACACATCAAAGAAGTCCGAACTGCCGCCCAAGAGGCCATAAGCAAAGCGCAGAAAGGACTCATCAAGGAAACAAAGTTTAAAGGCTACGAAGAAGGACAAAAAGTCTGGTTGGAAGGGACAAACATCAAGCGACCTTACGATAGTGCAAAGTTATCCCCAAAGCGGTACGGACCCTTTGAGGTAGCCGCTAAAATTTCATCCGTGGCATACAAGCTCCACCTCCCTGAAACTTGGCAAATTCACGACGTCTTTCACGCCTCGTTACTCACCCCATTCTGGAGACCGAGGAACACGGACAGAACTTTATAGAACCGCCACCCGAGGAGATAGAAGGACAAGAAGAATGGGAGTAGAACAAATCCTTGGCAAGCGAGCCCATGGTCGAGGAAAGAAGCTGCAATATCTCGTCAGATGGAAAGGATATTCACCAGCACATGATCAATGGGTTGCCAAGGAAGACCTACATGCCGAGGACTTGATAACCGACTATGAACGAAAAGCCTCGGAGCGCCAGCCTCACAGGAGTATAAGAACCCGGAGGAATGTTCGTAAAATGGCCATCCGTTCAAGTCACCTCGACCCACCCTGGCACGCAACAACCTCTTCGACTACAGCTATCAAACCCTCAAGGGGCCAGCCACCTTCGCCCAAGTCCTCTCGGGAGAAGCAGTCCGCAAATATCCCAACCACAACGTCTTCGTCCACCGCTCCGAGAAAGAACACAGCGGTATCCATTCCTACTACTGTTGTGTCAACTATTGCCCCTACCACAACTACTGAAAATCACTACATGGCCCAAAGCAATGCCCCCTTGCAAGAACACACCCCGACCGCCCCCGTACCATCTCCGAGTCCTACCAACTCCGATACCACCTCAAGCAACCCACATGACAATAACAGGATCCCCACAGGAGGTCCCCAGGTTCCGCCGAGTAGGGAGTCCGGCCCCCATCCTGATAATCAACCGAGAAGCCCTCCTATTACTAGCTCTGCTCTTGCTGCTGCTGCTGGGCTTGGTGCTGGGCTTGTCAACCAAATCAAACTGCAGCAACTATGGCGCTGGGCCCAAGGGATGAAGGCGTACTCAGAAGCCCATGGGGCGTACCCCCAGTCCTTCTCCACCCATAGAGGTTACTCTACCGCCGCACCACCAATTAGAAAACTTGCTCGGCTCCCTGAGACCCCGACGGATCTAGCTGACTTCCTCACTGTGGGAGAAGCTCGGAAGGGGCTCTACACATTCCTTAAGAGACTATCCATAGCCACCACAACCGACATCGCACCCTTCCTGCCAGAAGAAGGCGAAATTATCGCAGCAAACTCCCCCTCAGCCATCTCAGTCCCCGACTCGAGCGAGAACAAAGAGGAGGAACACACCAATCACCCCGAACATCCAGGTGGCAACTGGATCGAGTACAGCTTTGGGCACACTGAGCACTATCCAGTCATTATCGATGATGGGGAAGACCAAGTCACTACCAACTACATCCGCTATGTCTTCGATGGAGAAGAAACATATGTGGAAGGTACGAACCATAAAAACGGCCCCATCTATCGCCTCGCCCTCCATGCTCGCCCCCAACTCCAACCAAATTTTGACAATGACAAACAGATCAGGGACGACCACCTCAACGTCTTCCACCCTGAGTCTAGCCTGAGGGACTTCGTAGACCGAGCAGTCCATAACATCGCCGACCCTGGCCTCACTGCAGATCTGGTGCGATATAGATCGCGCAAAGCGCGCCACGCTACACTTCTCCGCCGCCTCCAGGCCGCTGAAGAAGCCCTTTTTGAGAACACAGAAGCCCTAGTCGGAGTGGAGCGCCATCTCATCCATGCCAAGGCTTGCACCCGGGTCTTCAATCAGGTCTATGCGGTCAAACCTGAAAGCAAAAGGCCCTATCGCGTCGGACATGTCCCAACCCTCAAGGCCAGCCAAGGCCCACCAAACACCACACTAAAGACGCTCACACCCTCCTCCCAGACTCGCTTCGCCCCTTATCACCACCCAAAAATGCTGGAGCCCGTGTTCTGCTTCGAATGCATGCAGTCCCAGTCCCACCACCTTGGCAAAGACTGCCCCTCGGCAGGAACCTGCTGCTACTGCCAGAGTACCGGCCACGAGTCCCTCCAATGCCCTACACCCCACGTCCAATGCCATGAGAACAGGTGCTCAGTTCCTAGCTGGCTCACCTTCCATGGACTCCAATGCCCAGCCCCCACCATGGGACGCCTCGCCAAACGTCTCGGCACCCCGCTGGATGCCTTCCCTCACATGTGGACTCAGGACACTGGCATGTCCCCCACTACGATGGAAGAAGACTAGCTCTCGTGTAAGTGAGCTCCTTAGGAAGGGCGTGATGTTATGATCTGCCCCTCGGACTTACCACCCTACCATCACTTTACCTTCACTTAGCTATTGTGACTCATTTCATCATTACCATCTCGATCCCTAGTACTCATTATTGTCCCTCCGCTTGCTACTCTGACTCGACCCAAGAGCCCTTAAGGCCTTTCGTTGCTATTGTTACTTACCTGACTCACCAAGCGTCCTAGACGGACTGCAAACATGTATATAAACCTGTGTCATTCACGGTTGGGCCTTAAGCCTGACTTAGAATCAATCTTGCAACTTTCTGGTCATTGGCATACAAAGTGGGAAGGCCACTGAACCAACTTCGACTCAAGAATTACTGGCAAGGACCTTCTGAGGAGGGGGATCACTTCATCGTCAACTTAGACCCTTGCACAGACCGCACTTACTTGTCTATCAATTTAGCCTTGCTTCGCAAGTGCTCGCTGAGTAGGGAGACCAGCCCCCATTCGAACAAAGACCTTCTAGTGCTGCTTAACACGCACCCGGACCTCAAGCTGCCAACGTCTGGCCCTTGCGCCCGCAGGAGCGTAACATCGACTCCCATCATGAAATTCCGGATGAACACCGAGGCCTACCCCGAACCCTCCCAGTCAATCCATCTCCACGACACCCCAAACCACCAACGCGAATCTGAGTCTTCAACCTGGACTTGATCTACCAAGACCTTGAAGACAACATCCAGTGGTCACAGAAGCAACACCTGCTCCTCATGAGTGAGTGGGAAAGGGCCTTCCATTGCATACAGGAAGAACAGTCACACCACATCCCTAAATGGACACAAATGGGCAAATTGGTCATCCCACCAGACCTTGAACTCAAACAACACATCATGACACACACCCATGACGTGCCAACCGCGGGACACCCAGGCCGAGATGAAACTCTCCATCAAGTAAAGAGAGACTTCTGGTGGCCCGGTATGACTGCATGGGTGACAGACTATGTTGAGGGCTGCAGTGAGTGCCAACAGAACAAGATTCGCACTCATTGCCCCAGGGTCCCCATCTATAAAATTGACACTCCCCCGGATGCTAAACCCTTCGAGCATGTGGCCATGGACCTCATCACCGGCCTACCAAAGAGTCATGGCCACAACGCAATTCTTACCATAGTGGATCATGGATGCTCACGGGCGGCTACCTTCATCCCCTGCTCCACCACCGTTACGGGCCCAGATATTGCACAACTGTACCTCGACAATGTGTATCGATGGTTTGGGCTGCCAAGAAAGATCATTACCGACTGCGACCCCCGCTTCACCTCGCACTTTGGTCGGGCCCTTACTGTGAAACTAGGGGTTCAACAGAACTTGTCGACCGCGTTCCATCCTCAAACCGACAGACTGGCTGAGAGGACGAATCAGTGGATTGAACAATATCTTTGACTGATCACCAGTGCCCAACCTAATGACTGGAGTAAATGGCTCACCATCGCCTCCACTGTCCACAACGACAGGCAGAACTCCACCCTGAAAATGTCCCCGAACCAAGCCCTGTTAGGTTATCAGCCCATCCTATACCCGAATCAAATTATAGGCACGAACAGCGAAGAGGCCGAAGGGCACATTGATGAGATGCTTCAACGGAGGGCACAAGCCATGGTGGCCATCAACAAGGCTGCGCACCAAGGAGAAATCCCCAAAGACACGTTTCAGGTTGGGGATCAGGTATGGCTCGAGGCTGGCAACCTCAAACTCCCCTATCAAACGACAAAACTCGCCCCGAAATGCCAGGGTCCTTTCAGGGTCATCAGAAGAATCTCTCCAGTGGCGTATCAATTGGAACTGCCCCTGGCATGGAGCATCCACAACGTGTTCCATGCATCGCTCCTGCTCCCCTATTGCGAAACTCCCTCACACGGCCCCAACTTCATCCGACCACCACCTGACTTGATTGGAGGCGAAGACGAGTACAAAGTGGAAGTGGTTATTAATCACCATTTCAAGGGCAGGAAATGCCACTTGGAGTATCTCATCAAATGGAAGGGGTATCCACACAGCGATAACACTTGGGAGCCAAAAGAGAATGTCCACATGGATCAACTGATCCGGGATTATCACACGCACAGCCCCCTCTCGTCTCATAAAAAGGCGACAAGAGTGGTGACCATTGCCCAGTCAAACTGGATTCCCCAACCACTCTGGACCCTCTTTACTCCTTCACCCCCATCGTCTCTCGTCAAGGCCTCCTCCTCACACCACCTAACCTGTGGCTACAGTTCCACCTCCAGACCCTCACCGACTCCTTCGCTTGCACCATGGCTACACCCACCTGCAACGAGTCTCCCACCTCAATATCATCCTACTACCTCCCGAACGTCTCAGAAGGAGGTATGTCTCCCCGTTCCATCGCCTCGACCCTTGCTGCCCATCCTTCCATCCCAGAAGAGACCATGTGCGAGATCGCCGCCAGGCTCTTATGCACCATTGAGCTCCGTGAAAGTGCCCACCAGTGGGCCATCAAGAAATATGAGGACGCACAAGAGGAGCGAGAGGCGGCGCACAAGTGGGCCACTTGGGCCCTCAATGAGAAGCTCCTGCACCTCGAGGAGCTTGTTGGCAATGACGACAATGAAGCCCCCGACATGCCCAAAGGATACGTCAAGAATAAAGGTAAAATTCCCGGCTTTGACATCCCTGTGGGTGAGGGGATGTATCTCCCTGCCTGTCAAGGTTTGCGTACCCCTGATATAAACTCTGGTCACCCAAGTCACTTTGTTACGACTCAGTTACAGCGACGCTTTCAAGCATGTGAGTGTTGCTTGTTATAGCACAAGCACTAAGCTTCGGCTCTGCTCAGATGTTACCCTGAACGCAACGTAAGAGGATAGCGATAGGGAATAGGGCCACTCTCTTGAGGTGCTTGCTAGACAGGAATATGCGAGTAGAAGATGATTAAGTCGAACTTAAGGCTCGTACTACTCTGCCCACTGGGCTTATATACAGGTTCGGTTTGTAATCGTCTTACAAACTGGCTCAGTCATCATGTTTGTACAGTAATCAAACCAGTAAGTGATCAGTCAGTAATAGTACAGTAACTGGTGAGATTCGTAACCAGACTCATAAGTGATCAGTCAGAACTAACAGTCGAGCTACTTGGTTTATTCGATTTTAGTCAGCGATCCAGTCAGCAATCTCGGTCATCCTTAGTCACTGCACCCTGTGAGATACTAGTACCATAGCCAGAACCTGAGAACGTAATATCATAAGAAGACTTAGCTATTTTCATGGCGCGACATGCCATAATGGGGTTGCGCCCATGGCTGCGCTCATTGGCAGTTGAATGCATGTATCGTAGTCAGTCCACAAAAACGTAAGTAAACATAGATGGAACTCGCAAGTTCTTGACACCATCCCCCCTTTAAGGTTGGTGGTACCACCCACTGTTTTTGCTTATGCCTCCCAGTTGTAGTCCTCGTAGACATCATACCCATAGTTATCCTCGTCCAGATCGAGGTCCACGATGGTGAGGGTTGAACGAGGGATGAGTCGAGGTGAGGCGAAAGAATGCCCAGGAGTAGGCATGGGTATAGACGCACCCATGGTCGAGATGGATGAGCCCGCAGTCGATGTGGACGCTGCTGGTGGGCGGCGCGGATTAGTTGTCGCGACTAAGCGATGCACTGTCGGGTGAGACGATTGGCGTGGTTGACTGCGGTCTTTGCGCGGGTCAGGCATGCGCGGTGCCGGAGGAATTGGAGCCCTCCAAGCCTCGTAGAGGGATGCAACGTCATAGTTCGCAAAGCGCTCCCGAGCTTGATAGATAGGGATGTTGTTCTCCCTAGCGATGAAATTGATATGGGGCCAGGTGTGTGGGTACCCATCCCTTGAGCTGACCCCTGGGGTTAGAGAACACTGCAGGTTAGCGTTCAACGTGAGCGCCTGTGTGGGCGCATCAATGGAAGGTGCTGCCCTTTCTCTTCCTCGTCTCCCCCTCCTAGACCGACCTTGACCGCCTCCTGGGCTCGTGGCCATGCATGGGGGTCGAGAGTATGGGGGTGGTGCCGTGCTTTGGCGTGGAGCCACTTCTTCGCGTTCTAGCTGCACCTCGGTCAGGGGTCGAGTTGGTGGTGGTTTGGAGTGGAATCCAAGCACCACCTGTAGTAGCTCGTGGTTGAACTGCACACATCGTGGCCGGTGGGTTATGTAGTTGCGGTGGTGACTGCCCACGATGCAGGTGGTGGTGGTGCAAGAAGTGTGAGGAGCGGGGCAATCTTTGTCCAAGTGCCCTTCAAAGCGGCAGTACGTGCAGCGCCTTTCAATCCTTCCGCCCGGGAGGACGGGACACCCCCATGCGGAAGTACTCGGCACGGCTTCTTCTGGTGCCGGTGCTTGGACTGGAGCAGGCACCACTCGGATCGGCTCTTCTTCGGCTAGAACAGGGGTAGGGTTGGATGGTGCTGGGGTACCTGTGGAATGAGTGAACGCTTCGAGCCATGCAGGTCCTTCAGCCGTCGACAGTGCTGCGGCTTCTTGCGATGCATGAGTAAGGCGTTCATAGATCCGAGCGTTCACCTTTGCTCGGGCTAGCCGCTGCGCTGCCAACTTCTTCTGTTCTTCTGCGCGGTCTTCTTCTTCCCTGATCTGCCAGTATTGCTCCGTCAACTCCCTCTCCCTCTTCTCCCACTCTCATTTTTTCAGTTTGAGAGCCCTCCACTCTCTATTGTATCAGTTGAGCCGATAAATCTCTGCTAGAATGCCCATGTCTCCTAGGAGCTCCGCCCCATGCAGGCTAGCGCGTTGGAAGAAGCTGTCATCTAGAAATGCGTCGATGCATTCTTCTGGGTTGTGGGGGAACTGGTTGTAACATGCTGAGGCATATAACTTTTGTTGATACTCGGGTGCGCCGATGCCATTACAACCGTAGATGTACGGTTCCTCCCCTTCGATAGCAAACCGGACGTACTTTGCATCTGCGAACGTCCCATCGTGCTGCCTTACGCTGATGTTGGAGAATCCCGTGTTAGGCATCCACGGGAGTCCTGGGAAATCATCTCCGAATTCTCTCCTAATGGCTTCGGCAGTAGATTCGGAGTCAGTATCCACATTGTGGATCGAGTGCGCTGGTGACTCAGCGTGCGTCTCCCCCCTCATCTCCATGATCTCCACCTCCGGCGTCCCTTCCTCCACTCTACTCGTCGTTGCTCGGACTTGCTCCGAGCCAACGTCGCTCGGGTAGTGGAGCTCTGAAACCTCGGGTATACTCTCCTCGAGGCTCACGTGGTGGCTTTCTTCTTCTTCTTCTTCTTCGGGGATGCTTTCGGCCGTGTCCGGTAATCCTTCGCCGGGATCGCCCCTCACTCCGCTTGAGCTGCTGCCATGACTTGATTGGCGTAGCGGGACTCGTAGAGGCGGTGGAGACGCCGGTGGTACCGACAAAAAAGTGTTGTCCTGCACGTTAGGCGAGCTTGCTCCAGACATTCTTGGCACTTGATAGGTTTGAAAAGCGGGGGAGGAAAAATCAATGGAAGCGAGGACGCTTGCAATGGAGGGATGCGAGGGAGAGGGGCCTGAGGTCTCAGAGCTGGCATTTCCGGCCATTTCGTCGCCCTCTTTAAAGCGAATGACTTTTATTGCTTTAGGGTTCTCTTTATGGAATCAGCTGATTAAGTCCTTTGCAAATACTTGGTCAGCATCCTCCCACGTATTGTCAGCGTCCGCATATCCCTTCCACTTGAGCAGGTATTGTAGTTCCTTGCGCCTTCCTTTGCGCCTTGAATCTAGAACCTTCTCCACTTCCCATTCCTCCTGTCCTTCTACTAAATCTGGAGCTGGCTGTGGGAAATTAGCCCTGTGAGCGTCTGTTTCTTTGTAAGGCATCAGTAAGCTAGCATGAAACACATCATGGATCTTCCATTGTGGGGGTAATTTCAAACGGTAAGTAATAGGGCTGAGAACTTCGATGATTGTAAATGGTCCGTATTGTAGTGGGCGTAATTTCGTGGTTGGATGCGTGGTTTTTAAATTCTTTGCTTCCAGCCACACTTTGTTGTTCTTTTGATAGGGGCTGAACGCCCTAAGTCTTTCTTTAGCCCATAGTTCTTGCGCCCTTTTCATCGACTCCTGGGCTTGTCGTCGTACTTCTTGGCTCTTGTCCTTGTGCCATTCTACACGCGGAATGTCACTGAGCCTGTCAGGTTGGTGGGCTCGAGGAATATGTCCCATCCAGAGTTTGAATGGTGCTTGTTTCGTGGTTGTTGATACTCGCGCGTTGAGGATGTATTGCACAATTGGGAGGTGATCCGCCCAGTCATTCTGTTGGAAATTACAGAAGATTCTTAGTAGTGTTTCCACATGCTGATTTGTTTTCTCTGATTGTCCATCTGTTTGGGGGTGATATGCTGTGCTGATGTTCTGTCTAATTTGTAACTGGGCACATACCTCCTTGGCAAATTTGGACGTAAACCTTGTGTCTCTGTCGGATATGATCTTTTTCGGGATCCCGGCGTATGGGAACACTTTGCTCTTGTATTCTTGGGCTAGTTGTTTGGCCGTCATTTCTTCCTTGCACGGCACTAAGATGACGCCCTTCGTGCAATCATGATCTGTAATGGTGAGGATTGAGTCATACCCTTGTGACTCGGGCAACTTGACAATCAAGTCCATCGCCACCACCTCAAATGGCTGGGCGTCCTTCTCTGGCTCTATCGGGAACAATGGTGGTTTGTTTCAATGAGTAATAATCTTGTTTGCCTGACAAATGGCGCATCCTTGCACATATTCTTGGACTGTTTTTCTCATAGATGGCCACCAGTAGTGGCGTTTGATGTCCAGCCAGGTCTTAAGTTGTCCCGGATGCCCCGCTGTTGGTCCATCATGGAATACTTCCATCAGTCCTTGTGCAATGTTCTCATAGTTGGGTACTGCGAGGGCTCCTTCTTTCCAGTATAGCCCATTTTTCTTCGTCAGTTTGAAGTGTCTTTCCCAGTGTTGTAGCCTTTGCTGATATTTTGCTGCGGTATGCTGTTGTCGTATGTTTTGTTCCATTGCTACTGGGCGAATAAGCTTGATAAACATGTGATCCGGAAATAAGACCTCTTTAGGCTCTTTGCCCTCTGCTGGCTGCAAGTCGCTTCGTCGCAAGAGCACATCCGCTGTGATATTGTCTTTCCTGGGTATGTGATAGAACTCAAAATCAAACCGGGTGAGGAATAGCGAATATCTTTTGTGTTTGTCGGAGAGAGCTTGTCCTTCTCGGTACCGGGTCAGATTCACATGATCCGTCCATACTTTGACTTTGTGCGGGTGTCCTTCTAGCAAGTGCCTCCATTGTCGAAATGCTCTGACCAGAGCGAGGCACTCCCAGTCATATACGTCGTATCTTCGTTCAGTCAGGGTTAACGCCCGAGAGTGATAGCCGACTTCTATCCTCTCGTTGTCTTTTCCCTGCTGAATAAATACTGCCCCTGTAGCGTACTTTGATGCATCAATCTCCATTTCGAAGGGTTTGTTCGGGTCTGGTTGGATCAATTTGGGGTCACTGGTAATGACGGCAATAATTTTGCGCAAGGCCTCCTTGGCTTCCAGTGTCCATTTGAAGGGCTGTCCTTGTTTGAGTGTTTCAAAGATCAGCCTGGCGAGGTAGGAAAACCCCGGGATGAACTGTCGGTGGTATTGTAGCATTCCCATGGTTCGTTGGACATTGTGCTTGTCTTTTAAGTCCGTTGGCCATTTGCTGATCCCTTCCTTTTTTGCAGGGTCAATACTCAGTTGTCCATTTTCAATTACGCATCCAAGGAACTCCATCTGGGGTTGTCGCCAGACGCACTTGCTGGGCTTGAGAGTATACCTCCTTCGCTGACAGATTGTTAGAAAGTGGTGGCAACAATCATTGTGGCTTTTGCTCGCTTCCTTTGTGTCATTACTTGCCACGTAGAAATCGTCCATGTAGCACCCTCCTGTTGTTCCTTTGTAATTTCCTCCCCAGACGTCGAACCATCCTTTGAAGTCGTGATACATCAGCCTCATCCATTGTGCGGGTCCATTCTTTTGTCCGAATTGCAGGACTTGTGGAATGTAAGTACCAATGGGCATCTTAAACGCAGCTTTGTATCGGTCGTTGGGTTCGATTCGAATGTTGTTATAGCCCTTTCGAATGTCAAATTTGGAGAATAAAACCTTCCCTTCTAGTTTTTGCCAGATTTCATCAATCCTTGGCAAGGGGCCGTTGTCCCTTTCAGTGATATCGTTAAGGCGTCGGTAGTCGATGACCAGGCGCTTCTCGTTGCTCTCCTTTTTAGCGATGAAGAAAACCAGTGATGTATAGGGAGAGGCTCCTTCGACAATGAAGCCTTTCTCCAGTTCCTCATCGACGTATTTGCGCAGAACTTCCATCTCTTGTCTTGTTAGCGGGTAGATCTTGCAATTCAGCTGATCTGGGGCATCCTTTTTAAGTTTAATTGGGACATTGAACGGTGCTCTATCAGGAGGGAAGCGATTTGCTTCTTCTTCCGAAAATACCTTCTTGTACCGCTGGAACTGTGGTGGTATTTCGAAGGGGATCTGCTCCTTTTTCGCTTCATGTTCGTGTGCCATTTGCTAGGAGAGGGAGATCTTCTTCATGTAGATGGCCTTGCCCACTGGAGGACATCCCACTCGCTGGATGGCCTTTTCTGTCAACCAGCTAATAACTCCTGGTAGATACTTGTACATAGAGCTTTCGAGGTGTATCTGACCTTGTTGGAAGGTGCCTTCCTTCCAGTCAATCTTCGGATCGAACTTTGCTAAAAAGGGGTATCCAATGATGATGCGGTCTCCTCCTAGATTAGTGAGGTAAAACCTCTGCACATCATCTTGCCCATTGAATTTGATTTGTAAGTGACAGTAGTGCGTCACTTCCCCTTTCTTGTTTTCTGTTCCATTGACATTGTACACCTTCGTTGGTTTGTCCAAGACCTTGCGCCCGACCTTGAGCCGCTCCCAGGTCTTCTTGTCAATGAAGTTTTCCATAGCCCCGCTGTCTACAAGGGCTTTCTCCTTGAGTTCCACTCTTGCCGATGCAAAAGTGATGGGGACGATCATAGTTCGTAGTTTGGACTGCGCTTTAATGACTCAGAGCTTAGTTTTGGAGCTCATCTTCGTTGTTTTGAAGTCTTGCATGAGGATCTTCTCTACCAGTGCTCCTTGCTCCTCTGTGGTCATCCTACTGATCTTGGTAACCAGGTTTTTGGGGTCCTTTTTACTTTTGACGGACCCTTCGCTACTGCTGTTAGCACTTTCTTCGTCCGAACTGCTGTTCTCGTCTCCGCTTTCAGGGATCGTGGCCCTGATCTTCTTGGGTTTCCCTTTTGACAAGTTCTTTGACTTGTTGGCCTTAAGCCAGTCTGGGCACGCTTGTGCCATGTGTCCTTGTTTTTTGCAGTGAAAACACCTTCCTTCTGCGGAAAGTTTCTTCCGCTCTGCTGGGGTTAGAGAATTAAACCCCTGTCTCTTGACCATGTTGGTTTCTACTGTGTCCACATCCATAGCATCGGGGTCTCTTTCCCTTTTGCCATTATTCCTGCGGTTTCGTCCTCTTTGCTGCATGAATTCGTGGAATAAGTTTTCTCGCGCCATGAGGTTGCCTTTGGCGAATCGCCCCCCTGATTGGCGCTTCCACAGGTTTTTAGTGGCTTCAATTTGGGCTGCCGCCTGCCACCCTGCTAAGTCACTGTCGGCGGGGGCCGGCTCTCGGTCAAGGATCTTGTAGACGAGCCATTGTTTGAGTCCAGCCTTGAATGCATCTACCGCCCCATCTGTCTGACGTTGCCATCGCAACTCTGATATTAACACATTGAACTTGGCAATGTAGTCGTCGACGGCGACATCTGATGTCATTTGCAACTTGTTTAGCTTCTGCTGGGCATTCTCTCGAAGAGCTGGGTCCTTGAACTGGGCTTGGAATTCTCCAGATAGGAGACGCCACAGCTGTTCATCGGTTGCTGCGTATGCTCCTGATAGGACTCGGTTATTGGTCCTTTGTAACGCTTGTCTTCCCCAGTCTTCTACATCTGGCCCTCAGATGAGATTGACAAATAACGCAATTTGTGAGAGAGGATCAAGGATGCTAGGGTGATTTTGATTCATCCACTGATAGACATTAAATTGATGAATGAATTTCTCTGTGGTCGTTATGTTTCCAGTGAAGAACTCCGGTGGTTCACACATAAGCCACCCTCCATGGGGGGCAGCTTGCTGGCCTGGTGGTCCTGCCGGGGGTTGTGGCGGTCCTGCCGGGGGTTGTGGTCCTCCGCCTCCGGGTAGTCCTGGTCCTCCTCCTCTGGGTGGTCCTGGTCCTCCTCCTCCGGGAGGTCCTGTTGGAGGCCCTGTTTGTGCCTGTGGGAATCCTCCGGGCCCTCCTCTGATCAGTGGAGCTGGCGACGGTGGTCTTGTGGGCGGTCCCGTTGACGGTTGTCCAGCTGCCGCCACACCTTGCTGCCCCGAAGCTCCTTGGACGAACTGGGGCTGAATTCCTGCATACGCCAGTTGTGTCTGGGTTGCCATATTGCTGAGTTCTTGCTCAAATTGCTCAAGTCGTTCTGGTGAGAGGGCAGGTGGGTACTTTCCTGCGAGCTCTTCTTGTTCTACTAGCGACGCGTCTGTCCAAAAAGGCACAGATCCTACGCTTGTCTGTTCGAGGCGGGTAGAAAGCTCTTCTACTTCGTCGGCCTCTGCTCTTGTCGCTACCGGGGTATCTGGATCTGACTCCGGTTCCTTTGTTTCTTCGGCTTCTTCAGTGGCAGTAGGTGTTTCTTCTTCTGACTTGACTTCTTCTCCTCGGGCTTGGTATGGGGCACTAGGTGTCCCTAGTCCAAATATGGTTGGGGAGAGGACCTTGTCTTCTTTTGCGACCCAGCACTCTTCAGCTTTGTCGTTCCAGGTGAGGTAATACCAATGACCATTAAGATACTCGATGGGCCACCACTTGCCGTTGTTCTTTAGTAGGTATGAACTCTTGTGCGGGTTTGACGACTTGTACCACCGCGCAAACCCTACTATCTCTTCTGGTAGATCCGGCTTCAACCTTGAGCGGACTGCTATGGGCTGTTCTGGGTTCTGGGGAAACTCTACCCCAATAATCTGTAACTCTTCTTCGACATTCTCCTCCTGACTCTTACCCTTCTTACTGCGTGACTTCCATGTCTTGACTATCTAGTTGTGGTATTTGCAGTAGTTGATCCTGTAAAAACAGTAATGCAGTAGGGCGTGCTCTCTTTCGGACTTGTGAACGAACTGGTTACCCCCTTGGTACAGATGGACCGCTTCTCCCTTGAGAACTTGTGCGTACGTTACGCACTGAAGACTTTGATACTCGTAGCTGTAGTGGTCATACGACCGTGACTGTCTTCTGTTACAATAGTCTTCACAGTATACGTATCCCCGGTCTTCCTCTTCTAAGACTAATTTGTAGTCTTCTTCCAGCTTGAAAGTTGTAAGTTCGACTTATGTCAAGGTTTGCGTACCCCTGATATAAACTCTGGTCACCCAAGTCACTTTGTTACGACTCAGTTACAGCGACGCTTTCAAGCACGTGAGTGTTGCTTGTTATAGCACAAGCACTAAGCTTCGGCTCTGCTCAGATGTTACCCTGAACGCAACGTAAGAGGATAGCGATAGGGAATAGGGCCACTCTCTTGAGGTGCTTGCTAGACAGGAATATGCGAGTAGAAGATGATTAAGTCGAACTTAAGGCTTGTACTACTCTGCCCACTGGGCTTATATACAGGTTTGGTTTGTAATCGCTTTACAAACCGGCTCAGTCATCGTACTTGTACAGTAATCCGACCAGTAAGCAATCAGTCAGTAATAGTACAGTAACTGGTAGGATTCGTAACCAAACTCGTAAGCAATCAGTCAGAACTAACAGTCAGGCTACTTGGTTTATTTGATTTTAGTCAGCGATCCAGTCATCCTTTAGTCATCGCACCTGTGAGATACTAGTACCGTATTGAGAACCTGGGAATTGGATACCATATAGGGGGTTAGGCCCCTTCGAATCACATGACAGACAGGCAGTTGGGTGCCTTTGAGACAGTCAGTCCGCAGAACGTATAGTACAACGCATTAAGAACGCCACGGTTCTTAACACGGAGCGCCGCCGACCCCCTCGCCGGAACCGCTCCCTGTGCCCCCGCGACAGGGACCTTCAGGTCCTCCTCTACGTCCTGGCGCTGACCATCTTGATCGTCACCCTCTCTCTTGGCGTGCAGCTAGCCATAGAAACGAGCCGGAGAGATTGCAGACACTCTGGGAGGACAGCCGGAGACTTGGCGAGTACCACACCCAGCATGGGGAGTTTCCAGCAGACTTCTGGAGAGCCAGATATAGCAAAGCAGCATTCGTCGCCAGGAAGCTCGCAGCACTACCAACCCCGCCAACCACCATCTTAGACGTCATGTCATCATACGAAATAGCCAGGAAGTACGATAACCTCCTCGAACAGTATGTCCATGTAGCTCACGCGGCATTAGATGAAGTCGCGCCCGCTCCCCTGCCTCAGGGGGATACCGTCCCGAATTCGCCCGTTCCTGTGGAACAGGCAGAAAACATCTCGACCGACAATGAGGACGAAGGTCAGACACCAGCAGCCGCCCCCGAAGATAAAGGTAAGGGGCGAGACACCCAAGTAGCGGCACGCGAGGAGGCCAAAGGGGTAGACACGGAGTTGGGCGACTCCAAAAAAGAAAATGACCCAGACCACCCAGGCATCGGGTGGATGCGATACGAAGTGGCAAACCTGGAACACTACGTTATGTGGATCCCAGCGCCAGGAGAGCTAGGTGACGTTAGGGCAGGGTACATCCGGTATGTCTTCGATGGGGAAGACACCACCTTGGAAGGGACCTTCGGCAAAGGACACCCAACCTATCGACAACCGTTGCGAGCACGGCGTGCTGACACCCGCCCCAACCTCACCGACAACAAGGACATCCGGGACGACCACCTGTCCACCTTTAACCCGGAATCCACGATGGCCGAGATCGTCAACCGCTACGTCCACCATATGGCAGATCCCAGACTCATCACGGAAGTCGTCCGCTACCGCGCACAAAAGAACCGTCAGGGTACGTTGGCTGCCCACATAAAAGACCTAACCGAGCAACAGCAACACAACGATAACGCGTTGATGAACACCACCCACTCCCTCATTCACGCCAAAGCCGCCGCACGACTGATCGAACAGATGTTCGCAGAACCCCCCTCGCACGAAGAGCCATACAAGGCCTACCCCCTCTCTATCCATGTGGGCCAAGGACCTGCCTACTGCATTCGACGCTGCCCAGCCCAGACACCTCCCGACAAACGTTACTCCCCATATAGACACCCACGCCTCGAAAAGCCCATCTTCTGCTACGAGTGCTTCCAAACATCTCCAGACCACTCTCCCATCGAGTGCCCCGATTATGGGCATTGTTACTTCTGCGCCAGCATGCAGCACAAATCTCTCACCTGCATTGCCCCGCATGTCCACTGTGAAGAGAAGCAATGCAACGTGCCAGTCTGGCACCAATATCACAGCCTTCAATGTGCCGCCCCCGCTGCTGCCCGCCTTACTCGCCTGGCCTGTGCATGGCCCTCCGAGTTCCTCAAACGATGGGACGAAGACGCGTCCCCACTCACCCACTCATCATTGCAGGATTACGAAAGTGACCCCAACGAACTCATGTGGGAATGAGTTGCCCTAGGGAGGGCGTGATGTTACGATCCGCTGGAACGGACCCTGTTTTTCTCTCTTCCGTTCTTTCGTTCTCACATGACCGATGACCCCGTGACAGACTAGACTTGTGACTCATACCGATTGACTCATATATTGCGTAGCACGATCAATACTCAAGTACCTTGTTTCATAACTATCACCCCTTCGCTTAAAACTTACGATTGATGTACTTAACACCTCGTTTCACATCTTAGACTCGTCCTTAGTGTCCCCCAGACTCGTCTTGTAGTTCCCTCACTTCGTGCATGGACCATGCCTCGTTACTATAAAAGACCCCTATGATAGACAGTTAAGGCCTTAAGCCTGACTTAGTTGAACCTGTATCAACAAGCAGTAGTCTTCAGGGATAATACCCAGTTGAACCCTCTTCTCTCTGTACCTAAGCCCACGTTGTGACTTAGTGTGAACCCGATCCCTTCAGACTACTTGAAGACCTATTACCTCTGCGCAGGTACGACGAACAACTGACCGTGACACCGACCCCCGGCTGTGTGGGATACTAGACGGCACACCCGCTAGTAGTCGAATTAGACCGTGGACACACCACATTTACTTGCATTGTCAGATAGAGCAGCACCAGTGTGCGTCAGGCTCTCGAACCAAGTCTTGGACCGCTATCCAAGCCAGAACCGCTGAGTAGGGAGACCAGCCCCCAAACGTAGAGTGTGCTTAAGCACCCGAACACCGAACCGCCAACGTCTGGCCTTTACGCACCGCAGGGCATAACAGATTGGGTTTGCGTGGGACGATGTGCACGGAATAAAAGTGACGGAAGAGACGAAACCAGAGTGGGAGGATCTATGCAAGGTGCGTGCAGATCTGCCTCATCTATCAATAATATCTGATTGTTATCAGAGTGCGCCCCATTTTGGTCGGTTTGCCAACAAGGGGTGGCTACATTTTACAGCCATGCAAGAGCTGATGCCATCAAAATCCAAAGGCACCCATGCCCATCGGGGCACACAGCTGGTAACCAGGCAACCAGAAGTCAGGGCATCACCATCCGTGACCTCAACACCATCTCAGGTGTCTATTTCATCCAAGTGTGGATTCAGCCTCCTTGACGACACTTCAGCATCGCCCTCTATTTCCTCAAGCAAAAGACCAAGGACCACCTCTGCCACAATGCCGCCACTCGTCCAAGGTTTGAAGTCCAGTATCGACAACTTCCATGACACCTTCCATGATGCCGTCACTACAACATCACAGTCACTTGTGCAGTTATCTCACAGATCAGAGGCCTCATGGCGGCCACCCCAACCTCCACAAGACGCTCTGTCCCTTGCAGTCAAGTATCTGATTGAAAGCATTGAGGGGAGTAAAGATGGCCCATGGTTGTCGCAAGACAATGTTCAGAAGGTGTTTGACCTTTTCAATGACCAGGCACTAAGTAGTATGTATGTTCAGATGGTGACTACAGTTGGTGGTGAGAAATACGTGCGTACGTGGCTAAAGAGGAAGTTGATGCGGGCGGGCTTGAGTGAGAGCCCAAGTGCACCAGGAGATGCCTCCTCTTCGTTTCAGTAGTTCTATGATATTTGTATTGCCGATGATATGCGAATGAAGAACCTTTTTTTGTAATAACAACCAGCTGTGAAATACGATTTAAAGAAATTGTAACTAATTCATGTGACAGATGCTTGACAGCTCTCAAGGTACTGCTGGTACTGCTCCCACATATCACGTGCAATCCTATCCTGCCTCGCATTTGCACCATTTCTCTCAGCTGCTGACGCCGGACCTACTCCCAAATTACCAACTGATGCAGTGTTGGCCACCTCAAAGACTTCGAGGTTGAACTCAGCTGTTGGGTCATGGTACATGTTGATCTCATCAGGATCATAATGGTGAATGAAGTTGTGAAGCGCCGCAAGCGCAGTGGGGATGCGGGACTGTACAGACATGCCATACTCGGGTGGGAGGTAGAGAATACGAAAACAACGCTTGATGACACCAAAGATCTGTTCGATGACATTGCGGGCTGATGCATGATGCAAATTGAATAGTTCCTTGGGCGTACGTGGACTTGACAAGATATTAAAGTCAGTCAGAGAATTTGCCAAAAAGGGGAATTACGCACCGGGAATTGCCATGTTTCCACTCACGCAAATGGTACCTGACATTCCGGTAAGGGACAAGAAGGGCGTCGCACGAGGCAAAACCTGCATCTGCAAGGTAATATCTCCCTGTTGGGATTAAGAAGTCGACCCGGCGTGCCTCATGGAAAAGGCTAGAATCAGCAGTTGATCCCTCCCAGCCAGACAAGACGTAGGTGAAGCGGAGGTCAAAGGACATGCAGCAAGGCAGTTCTGTGTGAGAACACCTTTGCGGTTCCTTGACACATTGCACTCTTCGGAAGATGGGGAGCAATTGATGTGGGTGCCATCAATAGCACCCAGGGCAGCATTGAAAAATGGGGAAAGCTTGGGAGAGGACTGGATATAGTCGGGAGGGGGCGAATTGGCATCAGGAAGCTTGACAAATGTTGTGTAGAATGGGGGCATTGCGAGCTTCCATAGAATCTGCTTGAAATATCTTGGATTCTATTAGAAGATAATACACAATGAAAAAATCAATACTCACTTTTGAATCGTACTTGGTGACCGCTGAAAACGCTCTCCAACATGGGTTGAAGAAAGCCCTGTGACGGCAGTGTAGAGGAAGATGGCAACTTGTTCTTCAATGGTGACGTGACGTGACGATTGGATGCCGCCTTCTTGCAAGGTCCGGACAAGAGCAGTATATGTTTGTCGATACATGCCAACCTCGTTGCGAATATGTTCTGGATGCCCAGCAAGTAGTTCCCGAACCCAGCCTTCACCAGAGAGTATAGATGTGTGATATGGAGTGCAGATGAAAGTGGGTGTCACCAGCTCTGATACAACTTGGGCAGTGGCGAGAACAGCAGCACCTGAAGCCTGGAGGAGCATCAGTTGGCATTGATGTAGTGCTTGTACCTCCTCCAACCACCTTTCTTCATCATCAGACTCATCCTGGTCAGCGGTGTCAGCCATAGGGGGGAGGAGAATGAGACAGAGAAAGGCGATGGGTTTTTGCCTATGCTTGCTCCATCATCGGGCATCGGGCATCGGGCATGGGCTGACAAATGATCGAGAAAAAAAAAAGTTATTATTGGAACCCTACCCCCATGGAACCCTACCCCCATTATGCCTGGTCACTCTAGTCACGCACAGGAAACCCCAAAGCCCGTTCCTGGTCCAAATCCCAAGTCTAGCGCGTTGCTGTTTGGGGCCTAAAGTTTTTGGTCGCTCCTGAGTCCACCAGAGCGGCTGCTTCAGCCCTTTTTCTCGATGAATGTATGTAAGAACGGATTGTCATTGATTTGCACGCCGACATAAATACATCCTTTGAGGTCTGTCTAATCCAGGCTGTACAGATTAGACCGAGTGAAAATCCTGCCTTTCTCTCATGTGCTCTCCCAATGAGGAGGATTCCTCGAGGGAGAGGGAGCGAAGTTGTTCCTCCATCCAGGCCACTTTGTCCTTCGGTTCTTCGGCGACGGTTTCATCGTCATTCCAGTCGATGAGACTGGCCTGAGCTTTTCTCTGGGGGCAGTTGTGGGCGAAGTGACCGGGCTGGTTGCATTGGAAGCATAGCTGGTTTCATTGTGGTTGGTGTGGTTGGGATTGGATGGCCCGTCCCCTAGCTGAAGAGCCCGTCTTAGCGTGGTCCACGTCCATGGGGACCGGCTGGTTTGCCATCCATGGAGGGGCATTCGTGGACGTGTACTGAGGTCTTCCTTGTTGGAATTGGGGGTGCTGCAGGGGTCATGCTCCTCAATTTGGGCGGTTGAAGGGATTGGGGTTGGTCCCTCTCGCGGGGAATGGAGTTCGTCGTGCTCCAAAGATCTGGTCTATGACTTGGCGCGATTTGACACTCTCTATAGCTCTCTCTTTGATGTCCATATATGCGTGGATGAGTGGGGGCTTCATGACATCTTCGGCTACTCCTCGAGGGAGGCCTTGGATGAAAAACTGTTTGGTTTCCGAGTTGCCGATGGTATACCCCGCTTCTCTGGCCAGTGTTTCGAAATGGGAGATGTATTGGCTGATCTCTGGCCATTTCATGTGTAACATTTGGAGCTTTAGCTTGGCTCGCTCTTCTCTTTGGGTGTCTTGGAACTGGTGGGCGAACTCGTCCAGGAAGGCAGTCCACATAGCTGGGACATCATCTGCCACAGTAAGGGTGTCAAAGAAGTCGCCAAAGTTTCTAGTCCAACTTGCTACGAGTGGGCCTTTTATCAGTGTGAGCGCTAAGGCTATGCGCTTGAGGTAGGAGTTCATCCCTCCTACATTGTTGTTAAGGCGGATGTAGGCCTTGAGCTCTTCGATGAAGTGGTCTGCTTGTTCACGGTCACCATCAAATATCGCCGGGAGTGCTTCCATCATTTTGGGGTCGGCCGCTGCTTGTCCAACTGCTGGAGGCGGGGGAACCGGGGGTCCAGGTCCTGGCGCACCTCCTCCTCCTTCTCCTCCTCCGCCTCCTCCTCTGCCTCCTCCTCCGCCCAGGGGGCCTCCTGATACTGTAGTTCGTCTCATGGCCGTGTTGAGGCGATTTTGTATAGAGCCGCTGGAGGAAGAGGGGACTACGGGGGAGACGTTGGTTGTGATGGAGGAGCCATCATTGGCTGGGTGGCAGTGGCGGCCGATACACTGGTGGAAGTTGCCATAGTGTCTTGGTAAGAAGGTGGGGCGATTGATAATGTGTGGACTTGTTGGGCTAGTCGGTTGAGGGTGTTAGACCTTGGTCTGATGTCTGGTTCACTTTCTTGGGAGCTTGAGTCTTCGTCTTCTGATGCTGCTGCAGAAGGTGTTGACAAAGGTGGACGGTTTCGGGTCTGATCTTCAAACGTGAAGTTCAACGGTACCTCTCCTAAGGGGTAATTGAACTCTTCAACTTCGGGGAGCAGCTCTCCCCAGTTGGGGTAGGTTTGTCCTTCTCTGTGGCTTAGTATGTGCCAATGTTTGTCAGTTGTCTTCCAGTAGACGAAGGCCGCTTTGCCTTCTCCATACACTCCGGATGGGTAGAATAGGTGTACTCCGTAATTTCTCCTTTGGGAGGCTGGTGCTTCTCTCCAGAACACGTGAGAGTTAGGTGGTGGGACGTCCTTGTCTGGGTAGTTCTCCAAGAACTCCACTGTGGAGTGAAAGCCGATCTGAGAGGCCATCTTGACTCGAAGTCGAGTCTGATGTCACCGCTATGGGTTTACCAGCTCGCCTAGTAGCAATGAGAGGAAAGGATAACAATAAAGACGATGATGAAGACGATAATAACGATTGCTACTCCAAACATAAGCCCATCTGTGTACCAGGTAGATCTTGAAGAAGAGTATGACCCCTACTTACAGTGAAGTCAATCAAGGAGGATCCAAGATCGCCTTTACTGTGAGTGGAAAGATGAGGGAAGGCTGCAAAGATGGTGAGTCCTTGACAGCGAGCCCTGAAGGGGGAACAACAATGTATAGCAACAAAAGACTCGACTTAGCGAGTCCTATTGGTACATGACACGTTTAAATAGGTACAAGGGGTGGCTATGCCCATAAAGCCATCAGACTGAAGTAATGGTACATCAAACTATCACAGGGGGAGGTGGTCGGCACATCAACGCATCACATCAGAACAACACTCACATCAGAAGGTACGTATTGTAGGGGAATATCATAACGCCAGTTCTAAACTTACCCCAGTCCACGGCATACGAGCTAGCCGTCTTGGGAGCCGGTGACAACTCTGCCCACTGGGCTTATATACAGGTTTGGTTTGTAATCACTTTACAAACCGGCTCAGTCATCGTACTTGTACAGTAATCCGACCAGTAAGCAATCAGTCAGTAATAGTACAGTAACTGATAGGATTCGTAACCAAACTCATAAGCAATCAGTCAGAACTAACAGTTGGGCTACTTGGTTTATTTGATTTTAGTCAGCTATCCAGTCAGCAATCTCAGTCATCCTTTAGTCATCGCACCCTGTGAGATACTAGTACCATATTGCGAACCTGGGAATCGGATACCATATAGGGAGTTAGGCCCCTTCGAGTCACATGACAGACAGGCAGTTGGATGCCTTCGAGACAGTCAGTCTGCAGAACGTATAGTACAACGCGTTAAGAATGCCACGGTTCTTAACACCATCCTCCCCTCAAGGTTGGTGGTTCCACCCACTGTTCTGCCTATGCCTCCCAATTGTAGTTTTCATAGATGTTGTACCCATAGTCGTCCTCATCCGCATCGAAGTCTGTGATGGTGAGGGATGAGTGAGGGACGAGTCGAGGTGAGGCGATAGGATGCCCAGGAGTAGGCATGGGTACAGACACACCCATGGTCGAGATGGACGATCCCGCAGTCAATGTGGATGCCGCTGGTGGGCAGCGCGGAGTAGTCGTCGCGACTAAGTGACGCACTGTAGGGTGAGACAATTGACGTGGTCGACTGCGGTCTTCGCACGGGTCAGGCATGTGCGGTGCTGGAGGAATGGGAGTCCTCCAAGCCTCGTAGAGGGATGTGACGTTGTAGCTTGCAAAGCGCTCCCGGGCTTGATAAATAGGGATATTGTTCTCCCTTGTGATAAAATTGATGTGGGGCCAGGTGCGTGGCTACCCATCCCATGAGCTGATCCCTGGGGTTAGTGAACGCTGCAAGTTAGCGTTCAATGTGAGTGCCTGTGTAGGTGTGTCAATGGGAGGTGCCACTCGCCCTCTTCCTCATCTCCCCCTCCTAGACCGACCTTGACCTCCTTCTGGGCTCGTGGCCATGCGTGGGGGTCGAGAGTATGGATGTCACCACTGCTACAATGGACCCGATAGTCCAAGGGTAAACACGAGGAAGAGTACGAAGATTACTATAAGAAAGGCAAACATGCACCCGTACGTCTTCCGGGAGTGGAGCGATAAGTCGAACCAAGGGCGATGAAGTATGCCCGACTTCGACTTGTAGCGAGAATGACCTGGTATTGAGACAGAAGACTCAAGTTAGAGTCCCTGGTAACTAGGTACAACACTATAAATACTACAGTGGGGAGGCTATTCCCATAAAGCCTTGTACGGATGGGGGTCACAATCAATCAATCAATCAGAGGTGCGGTGTAATCAGACAGCTAGCGGTACGTCAGGACATCAAGCCCCAGTAAGGTAAAATCTCACTTGTACGGATCAAACATAATGGGGGACGGCACATACAATAGGACATAGCCAGTTCATGAACGTACTGCGGTCCAGTGGACGCCAACCCATCCGCTCTTGCGTGCCGGTGACATCACCCCTCGTCTAGGCAAGACGTCCTCGGCTTGGTGCGGTAGGAAGAGGCATACGACATACGGGAGGGGTAGTACCGGCGGGGCTGGACGAGACTCGCTCTAGTGGATGAACATATCCTTGAAGCCCCAAGAGCTTCCGGTGCACGTTGGAGTTCTCGAGGCGGGCGCGGGTGTCGCTGAGGGACTCGGCGAGGAGCTCGTGCTCGGCTTGGAGGCGGTCGATGGCGAGGATGATGTGGCACGACTCTTTGAAGTCAGCGCGGTAATGAGAGATATCGGCGGCGACACCCCAGTCGTCCAACTTGGCGGCGGCGTCAAGGAGGACGTTGTAGGCGGATGAACGGCCTTGGAGGACCTGGAGGAACCAGGTGGGAAAGACTGTAGGAATGTCCGAAGGAAGGCGACTGGTGGAGGCGTAGATCTCGGCGCGATAAGGGCCCTCACCAGGGCCCTCGCGTCCTGTGAGGCCTTCGACCTTGGAGAGGTCCTCGCGGCATCGGTGGACCCAGCGCGCCTTGAGGTAGATCCCCTCTTCCATGGGGATCTCGAAGTTCGGGGCGCAGTGGATATTTGGGACGTACCCTTCAGGTGGCGTGTCATCGTCCCGGATGGCGTCTTCGTGTACGGCGAGGGCCTCCTCCAAGCCCTTAATGCGGCCTCGAAATGAGGACTCGTGGCGTGCTGTCTCCTCTTCGCGTTTGGAAATGGTGGCGCAGAGGCCAGCGATGAGTTCTCGGAGGGTGTCTTGAGGGACATCGTCAAAGGCCAGGAGGGCGTTGACCGCGGTGCGTGGGGAGACGGGATCAGCCATCTGTATGTTTGGCATCTGGTAAGAGGCACTAGAGTCGGATCGCGGTTCGTTAAGGGTAGCAGTTTCGGCGAGGGAGGAGGCGTCCATGTTGCGGTACGTCTGCAGTAACTGGTCGGCGGTGTGAGTGAGGACGTGGCGGGCATACGTAGAGATCGGCGCGTTGGCGATATTAAGGCGTTCGAAATGGGCGGCAAGGGACTCAAGGTGGAAATTGAGCCACAGGTTGCGACTAATGCGATTGAAGGCGGCGGAGTACGGCGATAAGAGAGCGAATTCGTCCAGAGTGTGTTAGTGGAAATGCGCTGGGGAGTGGTGATGGTTAATGGTCGGCTCGCGTGATACCTTTTAAGCAAGGCAGGAGCGTGTACATTTGCTGTGGGTTCCCACGTATTATCGCTGTGTGGGTAATCTTTCCACTTGATCAGGTATTGGAGTCGGCGCTGGCGTCCTGTGTGGCGGTGATTGATGATGGCCTCCACTTCAAACTCTTCCTGGCCCTGGATGAGATCAGGTGGCGGCCTAGAGAAGTTGGGACCGTGGGCTCCTGTCTCGACGTAGGGGGTTAGCAAGGACACATGAAACACGTCGTAGATTCGCCATGACACCGGGAGGTCGAGTTTGAAGGCGACTGGAGAGATCCGTTTGACAATTTTGAAAGGTCCTTGACATTTTGGGGCGAGTTTCGAGGATTGATAGGGGAGTTTGAGATTGGTGGCTTCCAACCACATGTTCTGTCCCTCGCGGAACTGGTCTTCCGGTGTCCTCGGGTGTTTCAAGGCTTGATTGATTGCCCTCATCACCTGTGCTCGTTTCTGGACCATCTGATCAATGCGGGCTTCGGCGGCTTCGTTGTTAGTTCCTATCACTTGGACCGGGTATAGGATGGGGCGGTATCCCAATAGTGCTTCATTTGGGGACAAGTTTAAGGTTGAGTTGGTCCGATCGTTGTGGACTGCCATGGCAATCGCAAGTCACTTGCTCCAGTCGTTGGGTTGAAGTCCGGTGACAAGACGTAAGTACTGTTCGATCCATTGGTTCGTCCTCTCAGCTAGACCGTCCGTTTGGGGATGGAAGGCCGTTGATAGATTTTGCTGTACTCCTAGTTTGGCTGTGAGCGCTCGGCCAAAGTGGGACGTGAAACGAGGATCTCGGTCGGAGATCATTTTGATGGGGAGTCCGAACCATCGGTAGACGTTGTCAAGGTATAGTTGAGCGATGTCCAGGCCCATGATGGTCGATGCACAGGGTAGGAACAATGCGGCTCGGGAGCATCCGTGGTCGACAATGGTGAGAATAGAGTCATGGGGTCCGTTTGGGGGGTGGCCTGTGATGAGATCCATCGCGATTTGTTGGAAGGGTTTGGCATTTTCTGGGGTCGAAATTTGATATGCCGGTACGCGTTTTCGATGGGTGAAGATTTTTGCTTGTTGACAGGCCGCGCAGCCCTTGACGTAGTCTGCGAGCCACTCGTTCATACCTGGCCACCAAAACCATCTCTTTGTCTGCTTGATAGTTTCATCTCTCCCTGGGTGTCCTCCCGTCGGGGCGTCGTGAATGCTTGTCATGAGTCTACGTTTGAGTTGGATGTCTGGTGGTACTACCAATTTGCCATCCTTCTCCCACCTGGGGAGGCGCATCGTTTCTTCTTTCTTTTCGATTCCAAAGGTGGTGAGCCACTCTTGGAGGAGGACGGGGTGGTCCTTTTGTGCCCAGCGAACAGCATCTTCCAGTAAGTCATACACTGAGTCTAAGTCGAAGACTCGGACGAGTAGTGGTGGTTCTCTTTTATCCCATGGTAGGTTCCATCCTTTGGCTTGTGGGGGTAGTCCTCGTTGTTCGTTGTTCACTCGATAGGTTGTTAAGACGAAATTCTTGGGCGGGATCACGATTATATTTTTGTTGTCGTCTTTACCCTGTTCCGCGTGTGGTGGTTGTGATAAGAAGTCTGCTGCAGCGTGTGATTTACCTGGGGTGATCTGGACGTTGAACCAATAATCTTGTAGGAGGGCGTGCCACCGTGCCATTCTGCAATTAAGGTCTTTGGGTTCTTTCCAGTATGCCAGGTTAGCGTGGTCCGTGACAATTGTGATTGGGAATTTCGTCCATCCCAGGTGTGACCTCCAGTGCTTGAAGGCTTTGACCACTGCTAAGAGTTCTCATTCGTATATGTCGTAGTTTCGTTCTGCTGCTATGAAGGACGCTGAGTAGTATGCAATGGGGTGAAGAAAGTTTTTGTGGGGGTTTTGTGGGGGTGTGTCACCCTCCTGCAACAATATGGCTCCCACGCCATATGCCGATGCATCTGTGTGTACGACAAAGGGTTTGTTATAATTCGGTTGGGCGAGTACTGGTTTTCGGCACATAAGGGTTTTGAGCAGTTCGAAGGCCATCTTTTGATCTCCTCCCCATGTCCAGGGGGTCGTCTTCTTCGTGAGGTTGAGTAGTGGACGTGCGATGAACGAGTAGTTTGGGATGAAGTATCGGTAGAATCCTGTGAATCCCAGGAACGCTCGTACGTCTGTTACATTGGTCGGTTGGGGCCAGTTGGCAACTCCTTGCGTCTTTGCAGGATCCATATGTATGGTGCCATGTTGTAGTACCACTCCTAAGAATTCGATGCGTCGCTGTTCGAAGAGGCATTTTTCCGGCTTGAGGTATAGGTCGTGGGCTGCCAGTTTGTCTAGTATGCGGTGTACACACTTTGCATGGAATTCGGGGTCATCATGGGTTGCGATTAGGATGTCGTCCATGTAGATGACCAACCATCCTAGCAGTAGTTCTTCCGCAAAGATGGCATCCATCATCATTTGGAAGGTCGCCGGGGAGTTGGTTAAGCCGAAGAACATTACCGTAGGTTTGAAGAGTCCTTTATTCGTGATGAAGGCGGCCTTCCACTTGTCACCTTGTTTGATCCTGACGTTATTGTACCCCCAACGCACATCAAATTTCGTGAATAAGGTCTGAGCTCGTACCTTGTTGATGAGTTGGGGAATGAGTGGTAGTGGGTAGCGATTGCGAATGGTCCATTCATTGATCCTTCGGTAGTCTTGTACTGGTCGCAACTTACCGTCCTTCTTCTTGATGAAGAAGAAGGGGGCGGCATATGGGCTTTTCGAGGGTCGGATGTAGCCTTTTTGGAGATGTTCCGTGACGAATTTCTTGAGCTCTTCTTGCTCGAGTTGTGTAAGGGGGTAGATTTTTGATGGTAGGGTGCTGGGGGCGTTGGGTTTGAGTTCGATGGCGTGGTCCCAGATACAGGGTTCTGGAAACCGATGAGAGGCTTCTTCGCTGAAGACCTTGTGATGTCGTCGATAAGCGGTGGGGATGACGGGGATGATCTTTGGGGTCGGACGTTCGCGGGGGGTCCATTCTATGCGGGCTATCCATACCGGCTTCGGTCGTTCGTGTACCTTGGGTTGTGAGCGAGGAAGGAATCGAGCTTTCTCCGCATCCTCACTCCTCAACACAATTGGTAATTGCGAATGGTCGATCCATCCTTTGGCCCAGTCGATCTTGGGTTGTTTTGCTGCGAACCAGGGGTACCCTAGGATGATCTTGTGTTCTCCAAGGTCTGTGAGGAAGAACCTCATCCGCGTGTGCGTGTGTCCCGTCTGTACTTTGAGGTCCGTGTAGAATTGAAGTTGGCCTTGTCGGTTCGGGGTGCCGTCGACGTTGAAGATTGGCCTTGGCGTTGGTAGTTGTTTAATGGCAAGTCCCAACCATTTTGCGTATTCTAGGTTCATAAAATTTTCCGTAGCTCCCGAGTCCAGGAGTGCCGTGGTCTCAGCCCTCTTTCGTGACGAATGTAGGTATGTGCGAACTGTCATTGATTTGCATGCCGACATAAATACACTGTCACTGTTCCTAATCCAGGCTGTACAGATTAGGTGGAGGGAAAATCCGAGTCTCTACTCAGCTCAGATGCCACAGACATCCTTTCGTCGTCCGTGAGGGCCTGGAAGTAGGCTTTGGCGCTGGCTACTTGGTCGTCTCCTGCGACGGAGGGTGTGCTCGGGGTTGGTTCTGGGTCTTCAGGTTGCCAATCGATGAGGTTCGCTTGTCCTCTTCTCTGCGGACAATCTCTGGCAAAGTGTCCTGGTTGGTTACATTGGTAACACAGTTGTCGGGGTCGGTTGTTGTTCGGGGTTTGTGCTGCTCGGCCCCTCACGTTCCTCGGCGCTCTAGTTCGATCTAGGTCCATTGGGACTGGTTGGTTGGCCAGGAAGGGGGGTGCATTAGAGGAGTTGTATCGTGGATTGTTTGGGCCTGTTCGTTGATACGTCTGTTGGGTGTTTTGCTGGTAGTTCCCTTGTTGAAACCTCGGGGTGTAAGTGGGGCGATTCCCAGTCCTCTGAGTGAAGAAGTTCGATCGTGGTGCTGCATTTCAGTTAGGGGGGGGGAATCTTCGATTTCCAAAGATTTGGTCGATGATCTGTTGGGAGCGAAGACTTTGGATCGCTTGGTCTTTGATATCGGAGTAGTGGTGTACCAGTGGTGGTTTCAGGACGTCCTCAGCCACGGTTCGTGGTAATCTGGCGATGAAGAATTGAATAGTTTCAGAGTTGCCAATGGTGTAGTTGGCCTCTCGCGCCAGTTTTTCAAAGTCTGCAATGTACTGGTCGATATTTGGCCACACCATTCTCAGTGATTGCAGCTTGACGCGGGCTCGTTCTGCCTTTTGCAAATCTTGGAACTGCCAGGCGAATTCGTCGAGGAATTGGTCCCATAGATCTGGGACGTCGTCTATTGGGGTGAGGGTGTCGAAGAACGCTCCCATGTCTTTAGTCCAGGCGGCCACGATTGGCCCTTTGATGAGGGTGAGAGTTAAAGCCAGGCGTTGGATGTACGAGGCCATTGCACGTTGATTCAAGCGAATGTAGGCTTTCAGTTCTTCGATGAAGTCGTCGGCTCGTTCTCTATTACCGTCAAAGATGGCTGGTAACGCCCCCATCAGCTTATCGGTCGGTTGGGCGCCTCCAGCTGCTGGCTGTTGAGCTACGGGCGGTGGTCCTCCTGTGGGCGGGCCTCCTGCAGGTGGCCCTCCTGTGGGCGGTCCTCCTCCCGGCGGTCCTCCCGCGGCTGGTGTGGGGAATGTCCTCCTCATGACCGTGTTCATTTGGCTTGTTAAGGAACGGGAAGTTCCCGATCCGCCTGATCCTGTTGGGGGAGGTGTTACGGGAGAGGGTGGTTGTTGCGCTGCTGCCGTCAGCACTGTTCCCGTCGAGGTGGTGGTTATAGTGGCCATACTGGCGATTGTAAGCGACTGGACTTGCGAGACTAGGTTGTCAATATTGGGGTTGTCTGGTGAGGCGGAACTTGGTCGAGCTGGTGCGTAGTCTGGTCTTTCAGGGCTGTTATTTAGAGGATCGGTGGTTGTGCTATCGGATGATTCTGAGTCGCTTGACTCATTCCTGGAGTAGTCGTCGAATGAAAAGTCCTCTGGCGCTTCTCCGCTCAGGTAATTGTGTAAATTGGCTTCTGGATATGGTGTTCCCCAATGTGGGCGAGTAGTTTCTCGGTCTTGGTTTAGTCGATACCAGCGGGAATCTTCAGTTTTCCAGTATACCCAGATACCTGGTCCGTCTTGGTATCGTCCTGTCGGGAAGTAAGCGTGTGCCCCATATGGTCTGATCTTCGATGCTGGTGCGTCTTTCCAGAATATGTTTTTATTTGGTGGAGGGACGTCTCGCTGAGGTAGCTCCTCTAGATATTGTCGGGTGGCCGTTTTTGTTAAGATAACTTGAGTCTGATGTCACCGCTGCTACAATGGACCCGATAGTCCAAGGGTAAACACGAGGAAGAGTACGAAGATTACTATAAGAAAGGCAAACATGCACCTGTACGTCTTCCGGGAGTGGAGCGATAAGTTGAACCAAGGGCGACGAAGTATGCCCGACTTCGACTTGTAGCGAGAACGACCTGGTATTGAGACAGAAGACTCAAGTTAGAGTCCCTGGTAACTAGGTACAACGCTATAAATACTACAGTGGGGAGGCTATTCCCATAAAGCCTTGTATGGACGGGGGTCACAATCAATCAATCGATCAGAGGCGCGGCGTAATCAGACAGCTAGCGGTACGTCAGGACATCAAGCCCCTGTAAGGTACAATCTCACTTGTACAGATCAAACATAATGGGGGACGGCACATACAATAGGACATAGCCGGTTCATGAACTTACCGCGGTCCAGCGGACGCCAACCCATCCGCTCTCGCGTGCCGGTGACAATGGAGGTGGTGCCGTGCTCTGGCGCAGAGCTACTTCTTCACGCTCTAAACGCACCTCAGTTGGGGGTCGGGCTGGTGGTGGTTCGGAGTGGTGTCTGAGCAGCGCTTGCAGCAGCTCATGGTTGAACTGTGCACATCATGGCCGGTGGGTTACGTAGTTGCGGTGGCGACTGCCCACGATACAGGCGGTGGTGATGCAAGAAGTGTGAGGAGCAGGGCAATCTTCGTCCAAGTGCCCCTCAAAGTGACAGTACGTGCAGCGCCTTTCGATCCTTCCACCTGGAAGGATGGGACGCCCCCATGTGGAAGTACTTGGCGCGGCTTCTTCGGGTGCAGGTGCTTGGACTGGAGCGGGTACCACTTGGATCGGCTCTTCTTTGGCTAGAACAGGGGTAGGGTTTGATGGCGCCGGGGTACCTGTGAGGCGAGTGAACGCCTCGAGCCATGCAGGTCCCTCGGTGGTTGACAGTGCTGTGGCTTCTCGTGATTCATGAGTAAGGCGTTCATAGATCCGAGTGTTCACCTTTGCTCGGGCTAGCCGCTGCACTGCCAACTTCTTCTGTTCTTCTGCACAGTTTTCTTCTTCCCTGATCTGCTGATACTACTCTGTCAGCTCCCTCTCCCTCTTCTCCCATTCTCGCCTTTTCAGTTTGAGAGCTCTCTGCCCCCTGTCATATCGGTTGAGCCGATAAATCTCTGCTAGGATGCCCATATCTCCTAGGAGTTCTGCCCCACGCAAGCTAGCACGTCGGAAGAAGCTCTCGTCCAGGAATGCATCAATGCATTCTTCTGGGTTATGGGGGAACTGGTTGTAACATGCGGAAGCATAGAGCTTCTGCCAATACTCGGGTGCACCAATGCCATTACAACCGTAGATGTACGGTTCTTCCCCTTTGATAGCGAATCGGACGTACTTTGGGTCCGCGAACGTCCCATTGCGCTGCCTCACGCTGATATTGGAAAATCCCGTGTTAGGCGTCCACGGGAGTCCTGGGAAATCGTCCCCAAACTCTCTCCTAATAGCTTTGGCGGTGGATTTGGAGTCAGTGTCCACATTGTGGATTGAGTGCACTGGCGACTCAGCGCATGTCTCCTCCCTCGTCACCATTATCTCTACCTCCGGTGTCCCTTCCTCCACTCTACTCATAGTTGCTCGGACTTGCTCAGAGCCGACATCGCTCGGGTAGTGGAGCTCTGAAACCTCGGGTATACTCCCCTTGAGGCTCACATGGCGGCTTTCTTCTTCTTCTTCTTTGGGGATGCTTTTGGCAGTGCCCGGTAGTCCTTTGCTGAGATCGTCCCTCGCTCCACTTGATCCACTGCCATGACTTGGTTGGCGTAGCGGGACTCATAGAGGCGGTGGAGACGTCGGTGGTACTGACAAAAAAGTGTCGTCTTGCACGTTAGGCGAGCTTGCTCCAGACATTCTTGGCACTCGATAGGTTTGAAAAGTGGGGGAGGAAAAATCGATGGAAGCGAGGACACTTGCAATGGAGGGATGTGAGGGAGAGGGGCCTGAGGTCTCAGAGCTGGCATTTCCAGCCATTTTGTTGCCCTCTTTAAAGCGAATGACTTTTATTGCTTTAGGGTTCTCTTTATGGAACTGGCTGATTAAGTCCTTTGCAAACACTTGGTCAGCGTCCTCCCACGTATTGTCAGCATCCGCATATCCCCTCCACTTGAGCAGGTATTGTAGTTCTTTGCACCTTCCTTTGCGCCTTGAATCCAAAACCTTCTCCACTTCCCATTCCTCTTGCCCTTCTACTAAATCTGGGGCTGGCTGTGGGAAATTAGCCCCGTGAGCATCTGTTTCTTTGTAAGGCATCAGTAAGCTAGCATGAAATATGTCATGGATCTTCCACTGTGGGGGTAATTTCAAATGGTAAGTAATAGGGCTGAGAACTTCGATAATCGTAAATGGTCCATATCGTAGTGGGTATAGTTTCGTGGTTGGATGCGTAGTTTTCAAATTCTTTGCTTCCAGCCACACTTTGTCATTTTTTTGATAGGGGCTGAACACCCTAAGTCTTTCTTTAGCCCATAGTTCTTGCGCCCTTTTCATTGACTCCTGGGCTTGTCATCGTACTTCTTGGATCTTGTCCTTGTGCCATTCTACACGCAGAATGTTACTGAGCCTGTCGGGCTGGTGGGCTTGAGGAATATGTCCCATCCAGAGTTCAAATGGTGCCCGTTTTGTGGTTGCTGATACCCGCGTGTTGAGGATGTATTGCACAATTGGGAGGTGATCCGCCCAGTCGTTCTGTTGGAAATTACAGAAGATCCTTAGTAGCGTTTCTACGTGTTGATTTGTTTTTTCCGATTGTCCATCTGTTTGAGGGTGATACGCTGTGCTGATGTTCTGTCTGATTTGTAACTGGGCGCATACCTCTTTGGCAAACTTGGACGTAAACCTTGTGTCTCTGTTGGATATGATCTTTTTCGGGATCCCGGCGTATGGGAATACTTTGCTCTTGTATTCTTGGGCTAATTGTTCGGCTGTCATTTCTTCCTTGCATGGTACCAAGATGACGCCCTTCATGCAATCATGATCTGTAATGGTGAGGATTGAGTCATACCCTTGTGACTCGGGCAACTTGACAATCAAGTCCATCGCTACCACCTCAAATGGCTGGGCGTCTTTTTCTGGCTCTATCGGGAACAATGGTGGTTTGTTTCGATGAGTGATAATCTTGTTCGCCTGACAAATGGCACATCCTTGCACATATTCTTGGACTGTTTTTCTCATGGATGGCCACCAGTAGTGATGTTTGATGTCAAGCCAGGTCTTAAGTTGTCCCGGATGCCCAGCTGTCAGTCCATCATGGAACACTTCCATCAGTCCTTGTGCAATATTTTCATAGTTGGGTACCACGAGGGCTCCTTCCTTCCAGTATAGCCCATTCTTCTTTGTCAGTTTGAAGTGCCTTTCCCAGTGCTGTAGCCTCCATTGGTATTTCGCTGCAGTGTGCTGTTGTCGTATGTTTTCTTCCATTGCTACTATGTGATCCGGGAACAAGACTTCTTTGGGTTCTTCGCCCTCTGCTGGTTGCAAGTCGCTTCATCATGAGAGTGCATCTGCTGTGATATTGTCCTTCCCTGGTATATGATAGAACTCGAAATCGAACCAGGTGAGGAATAGCGAATATCTTTTGTGTTTGTCAGAGAGAGCTTGTCCTTCTCGGTATCGGGTTAGATTCGCGTGATCCGTCCATACTTTAACTTTGTGCGGGTGTCCTTCTAGTAAGTGTCTCCATTGTCGAAATGCTCTGACCAGGGCAAGGCACTCTCGGTCATATACGTCATATCTTCATTCAGTTGGAGTCAATGCTCACGAGTGATCGCCGACTTCTATCCTCGCATTGTCTTTTCCCTGCTGAATGAGTACTACTCCTGTAGTGTACTTTGACACGTCGATCTCCATTTCGAAGGGCTTGTTCGGGTCTGGTTGAATTAATTTAGGGTCACTGGTGATGACGGCGATGATTTTGCATAAGGCCTCCTTGGCTTCTGGTGTCCATTTGAAGGGCTGTCCTTGTTTGAGTGTCTTGAAAATTGGCCTGGTGAGGTAAGAAAACCCTGGGATAAACTGTCGATGGTATTGTAGCATTCCCATGGTTCGTTGGACATCGTGCTTGTCCTTCAAGTCTGTTGGCCATTTACTGATTCCTTCCTTTTTTGCAGGGTCAATACTGAGTTGTCCATTTTCGATTATGCATCCCAGGAACTCCATTCGAGGCTGTCACCAGATGCACTTGCTGGGCTTGAGAGTATACCTCCTTTGCTGACAGATTGTTAGAAAGTGGTGGCAACAATCATTGTGGCTCTTGCTCACTTCCTTCATGCTGTTACTTGCCACATAGAAATCGTCCATGTAGCACCCTCCTGTTGTTCCTTTGTAATTTCCTCCCCAGACATCGAACCACCCTTTGAAGTCATGATACATCAACCTCATCCACTGTGTGGGCCCGTTTTTCTGCCCGAATTGCAGGACTTGTGGGATGTAAATACCAATGGGCGTTTAAATGCGGCTTTGTATCGGTCGTCGGGTTCGATTCGGATGTTGTTATAGCCCTTTCGAATGTCAAATTTGGAGAATAAGACCTTCCCTTCCAGTTTTTGCCAGATTTCGTCAATCCTTGGCAAGGGGCCATTATCCCTTTCGGTGATGTCATTAAGGCGTCGGTAGTCAATGACCAGGCGCTTCTCATTGCTCTCCTTTTTAGCGATGAAGAAAACTGGTGACGTATAGGGAGAGGCTCCTTCAACGATGAAGCCTTTCTCCAGTTCTTTGTCGATGTATTTGTGCAGAACTTCTGTCTCTTGTCTGGTCAGCGGGTAGATTTTGCAATTCAGCTGATCTGGGGCATCTTTCTTGAGTGTAATTGGGACATTGAACGGTGCTCTATCAGGAGGGAAGCGATTTGCTTCTTCTTCCAAAAATACCTTCTTGTACTGCTGGAATTGTGGTGGTATTTTGAAGAGGACCTGCTCCTTTTTCGCTTCGTGTTCATGCGCCATTTGCTGGAAGAGGGAAATCTTCCTCATGTAGATGGCCTTACCCACTGGGGGACGCCCCACTTGCTGGATGGCTTTTTCTGTCAATCGGCTAATAACTCCTGGGAGATACTTGTACATGGAGCTTTCGAGGTGTATCTGACCTTGCTGGAAGGTGCCTTCCTTCCAATCGATTTGCGGGTTGAACTTTGCCAAAAAGGGGTATCCAATGATGATATGGTCTCCTCCTAAGTTAGTGAGGTAAAACCTCTGAACATCATCTTGTCCATTGAATTTGATTTGTAAGTGACAGTAGTGCGTCACTTCCCCTTTCTTGTTCTCTGTCCCATCAACATTGTACACTTTAGTTGGTTTGTCCAAGACCTTGCGCCCGATTTTGAGCCGCTCCCAGGTCTTCTCGTCAATGAAGTTTTCCATAGCCCCGCTATCTACAAGGGCTTTCTCTTTGAGTTCCACTCTTGCTGATGCAAAAGTGATGGGGATGATCATAGTTTGTAGTTTGGACTGTGCTTTGATGACTCGGAGCTTAGTTTTGGAGCTCATTTTCTTTGTTTTGAAGTCTTGCATGAGGATCTTCTCTACTAGTGCTCCTTGTTCTTCTGCGGTCATCCTGCTGATCTTGGTGACCAGGTCCTTGGGGTCCTTTTTACTCTTGATGGACCCTTCGCTACTGCTGTTAGCACCTTCTTCATCCAAACTGCTGTCCTCATCTCCGCTTTCAGGGATCATCGCCCTAATCTTCTTGGACTTCCCTTTTGACGGGTTTTTTGACCAATTGGCCTTGAGTTGGTCCGGGCACGCTCGTGCCATGTGTCCTTGTTTCTTGCAGTTAAAACATCTTCCTTCTGCTGAGAGTTTCTTCTGCTCTGCCAGGGTTAAAGAGTTAAACCCTTGTCTTTTGACCACGTTGGTTTCTACGGTGTTGACATCCATAGCATCAGTGTTACGATCCGCTGGAACGGACCCCACTTTTTCTCTTTCGTTCTCACGTGACCGATGACCCCGTAACAGACTAGACTTGTGACTCATACCGATTGACTCATATATTGCGCAGCACAATTGATACTCAAGTACCTCGTTTCATAGCTATCACCCCTTCGCTTAAAACTTACGATTGATGTACTTGACACCTCGTCTCATTTCTCAGACTCGTCCTCAGCGTTCCCCAGACTCATCTTGTAGTTCCCTTACTTCGCCCACGGACCATGCCTCGTTACTATAAAAGACCTCTACGATAGACAGTTAGGCCTTAAGCCTGACTTAGTTGAACCTGTATCAACAAGCAGTAGTCTTCAGGGATAATACCCAGTTGAACCCTCTTCTCTCTGTACCTAAGTCCGCGTTGCGACTTAGTGTGAACCCGATCCCTTCAGACTACTTGAAGACCTATTACCTCTGCGCAGGTATGACGAACGACTGACCATGACACCGACCCCCGGCTGTGTGGGATACTAGACGGAGCACCCGCTAGTAGTCGAATTAGACCGTGGACACATCACATTTACTTGCATTGTCAGATAGAGCAGCACCAGTGTGCATCAGGCTCTCGAACCAAGTCTTGGACCACTATCCAAGCCAGAACCGCTGAGTAGGGAGACCAGCCCCCAAACGTAGAGCGTGCTTAAGCACCCGAACACCAAACCACCAACATCTGGCCTTTACGCACCGCAGGGCGTAACAATCAGGGTCTCGTTCCTTTTTGCCATTGTTCCTGCGGTTTCGTCCTCTTTGCTGCATGAACTTGTGGAACAGGTTTTCTCATGGCATGAGGTTGCCTTTGGCGAATCGTCCTCCTGATTGGCGCTTTCGCATGTTCTTAGTGGCTTCAATTTGTGCTGCCGCCTGCCACCCTGCTAAGTCGTTGTCGGCAGGGGCTTGCTCTCAATTGAGGATCCTGTAGATGAGCCATTGTTTGAGCCCGGCTTTGAACGAATCTACCGCCCCGTCCGTCTGGCGCTGCCATTGCAACTCTGATATCAACACATTGAACTTGGCAATATAGCCATCTACAGCAATATCTGATGTCATTTGCAACTTGTTTAGCTTCTGCTGGGCATTTTCTCGGAGAGCTGGGTCCTTGAACTGGGCTTGGAATTCTCCAGATAGGAGATGCCACAGCTGTTCATCGGTTGCTGCATATGCTCCTGATGTGACTCAGTCATTGGTCCTTTGTAGCGCTTGTCTTCCCCAGTCTTCTATGTCTGGCCCTTGGATGAGATTAACGAATACCGCGACTCGTGAGAGAGGATCGAGGATGCTAGGGTGATTTCGATTCATCCACTGATAGACATTGAACTGATGAATGAACTTCTCCATGGTCGTCACATTACCGGTGAAGAACTCCGGTGGTTCACCCATAAGCTGCCCTCCATGATGGGCAGCTTGCTGACCTGGCGGTCCTGCCGGGGGTTGTGGTCCACCCGGTGGTTGTGGTCCTCCAGGTGGTGGTCCTCCTCCTCCGGGTGGTCCTGGTCCTCCTCTTCTGGGAGGTCCTGTGGGAGGCCCTATTGGTGCTTGTGGAAATCCTCCTGGCCCTCCTCCGATCGGTGGAGCTGGCGACAGTGGTCTTGTGGGCGGTCCCGTTGACGGTTGTCCGGCTGCCGCTGCACCTTGCTGCCCCGAAGCTCCTTGGACAAACTGGGGCTGAACCCCTGCATACGCAAGTTGCGTCTGGGTTGCCATATTGTCAAGTTCTTGTTGAAATTGCTCAAGTCGTTCTGGTGAGAGAGCAGGTGGGTACTTTTCTGTGAGCTCTTCTTGTTCTGCTAGCAACACGTCTGTCCAAAATGGTACAGGTCCTACACTTGTCTGTTTGAGGCGGGTAGAAAGCTCTTCTACTTCGTCAGCCTCTGCTCTTGTCACTACCGGGGTATCTGGATCTGACTCTGGCTCCTTTGTTTCTTTGGCTTCTTCGGTGGTGGTAGGTGTCTCCTCTTCTGACTTGACTTCTTCTCCTCGGGCCCGGTATGGGGCACTGGGTGTCCCTAGCCCAAATATCATTGGAGAGAGGACCTCATCATCTTTTGTGACCCAATATTCTTCACTTTTGTCGTTCCAGGTAAGGTAGTACCAACGACTGTTAAGATATTCGATGGGCCACCACTTGCCGTTGCTTTTTAGTAGGTACGAACTCTTGCGTGGATTTTGACGACTTGTACCACCACGCGAACCCTACTATTTCTTCTGGTAGATCCGGCTTCAACCTTGAGCAGACTGCCACAGGCTGTTCTGGGTTTTGAGGAAATTCTACCCCAATAATCTGTAACTCTTCTTTGACGTTCTCCTCCCGATTCTTACCCTTCTTACTGCGTGACTCCCACATCTTGACTATTTAGTTGTGGTATTTGCAGTAGTTAATCCTGCAAAAACAGTAATGTAGTAGGGCGTGCTCTCTTTCGGACTTGTGAACGAACTGGTTACCCCCTCGGTACAGATGGACTGCTTCTCCCTTGAGAACTTGTATGTACATTATGCACTGAAGACTTTGATACTCGTAGCTGTAGTGGTCGTACGACCGTGACTGTCTTCTGTTACAATAGTCTTCACAGTATATGTATCCCCGGTCTTCCTCTTCTAAGACTAATTCGTAGTCTTCTTCCAGCTTGAAAGTTGTAAGTTCAACTTATGTCAAGGTTTGCGTACCCCTGATATAAACTCTGGTCACCCAAGTCACTTTGTTACAACTCAGTTACAGCGACGCTTTCAAGCACGTGAGTGTTGCTTGCTATAGCACAAGCACTAAGCTTCGGCTCTGCTCAGATGTTACCCTGAATGCAACGTAAGAGGATAGCAATAGGAAATAGGACCACTCTCTTGAGGTGCTTGCTAGACAGGAATATGCGAGTAGAAGATGATTAAGTTGAACTTAAGGCTCGTACTACTCTGCCCACTGGGCTTATATACAGGTTTGGTTTGTAATCGCTTTACAAACCGGCTCAGTCATCGTACTTGTACAGTAATCCGACCAGTAAGCAATCAGTCAGTAATAGTACAGTAACTGGTAGGATTCGTAACCAAACTCATAAGCAATCAGTCAGAACTAACAGTCGGGCTACTTGGTTTATTTGATTTTAGTCAGTGATCCAGTCAGCGATCTCAGTCATCCTTTAGTCATCGCACCCTGTGAGATACTAGTACCGTATTGCGAACCTGGGAATCAGATACCATATAGGGGGTTAGGCCCCTTCGAGTCGCATGACAGACAGGCAGTTGGATGCCTTCGAGACAGTCAGTCTGCAGAACGTATAGTACAACGCGTTAAGAACGCCGCAGTTCTTAACAAAAGGGCATTACTACCCATTCGAATAGTTCTTTGTTGGTTTTGAATCCAGTTTTGTATTCGTCTCCTTCTGTGATCCGTATGTTATTGTATCTGGCTCTGATATCGAATTTACTGAATAGCATCTTGCCCCTTAATTCTTCCAGGATTGACTGTATTCGAGGGAGTGGGGTGACGTCCATGATGGTGTATTCGTTGAGTTTTTGGTAGTCGTGTATGATGTGGAGTGTTCCGTCCTTCTTTTTGACCATGAAGGTTGGGGAGCCATAAGGAGATGCTGATGCCGTGATGTAACCTTTGTCCAAATTGTCTGTGATATATTCGTCTAGTACCTTTTGTTCGTCTTTTGATAGCAGGTATACCTTGCTATTGATTACGTCAGGTGCGTCAGGTTTGAGTTCGATCTTGTGGTCCCATTTGCAGTGTGGTGGTAGTTGACGGGCTTCTTGTTCCGAGAATACTTTCCAATGTTGCTTGAAAACTGCAGGGACTGTTTGTTCCGTGTTGACCTTCCCAGCATCGTAAGCTCTTTCTGCCATTTGCTGGGCGATGGTCGCTTTATTGGTTTCGACTGATTCTGACTTGATGGTCCTGATGGCGACGTACAATTCATCGTCTTCTTTAAGTTGGCCGGCCGCCACTCTTGTTGCTTCAGCCAAATGTTCCCTTCTAGTTAGGTTACCTTTGAGTAGAGTTTCCATCCAAGTTTCTGGACCTTTTACAATCCCCGTTGTCCATCCGAGTTTCTGGACCTTTTACAATCCCGTTGTCCAGTCGATTTCGGGGTTGAATGTTCATAACCAGGGATATCCAAAGATGAATTGGTCTTTCCCTAGGTTAGTGACGAAAAATCATTCTCGTCCTGTTTGTTGTCCTCTAGTTACCAGTAGGTCGCAATAATGCGTGATGTCTCCTGCCTGGTTCAATGTCCTGTCTATATTAATGATGGGACGTACTTGTTCCAATTTCTTGGTTCCGAGGTGTAATCTTGCCATGGTTTTGTAGTCTACGAAGTTTTCTGTTGCGCCGCTGTCGACAAGTGCGGTTTCTTCTGCCTTCCCTCAATACGTGTGTAGTGAAAACAGCAACTTGATTGAGTTGTGTTTGTTTATGTACATTGTCTGTATCTTTAGAGCCCTAACTATGGCAGCTAGTTTTGGGCCTGGTAAAAATCCTGCAGCGCACTGATCGCGCAGATTTTTACTGCTTCAGGTTTGTTTGGTAACATTTTGAGGACGCCCTCGAGTCCTCCTATTTGCTTCAGGGCTTTGTCATTACTGATGGTTGCCTTTGGCTCGGCAACTTCTGTAGTGCAGGCGCGGCTCGGCTGCCCTTGGTACGGTTTCTTCGGTTTCTGGGGACAATCGCGACTGATGTGTCCTTGCGCTTTGCAAATGAAGCATGCACCTTTCTGGTAGAGGTCTTGCCTTTCTTGGCTCCATTGCCCTGGCGGGAACCTTCTTCCTGTGTTCCCTGCGTCCACATCCATAGGGACTACTTGGCTAGTTGTCTGTGGGGTTCTCCCTTGACTGGGTTTCGGCCCATAGGTTGGGTGTTGTGTCGGCTGATAGTTTCGCAACCCAAGGTATTGGGCGAGTTGTTGTGCAGGGAATGGTTTCCTTGTGGTAATGTTCCTAAGTTCTTTGTATACCGTTTGTCTTTCTCTGGCTTTCTTCTTCCACATGTTCATGGTGGTGGGTGCCGGTACATTGTGCATGATGATTTCCTGGAGGAGTTTCAGTGGAAGTCCTTCTCTGAATTTGACAATCGCTCTGAGGTCGTCCTCTCTATAACCGCACTCTTCACAGAGTCGGTTGAAAGTGGCGATGTAGGAATCAATGTCACCTCCAATTATCTTCAGCTCTTGGAATTTCTGTAGAGCATTTAACTTGGCGTCTGAATCGATGTACGCCGCTCTGAAGTCGTGTTTGAATGAGTCCCATAGCATGTCGCTGCTCTGGGGGACCCCATGGACCTTGACTTGGTCCCTAAGCCAGCGCCTCTTGGCATTGGCCCATGCATCTACGTTTGGTCTGGTGATATAACACAGGCACAAGGCCGTTTTTAGGTACGGGACCTGGAAGGTTCTACTTTCTCCATTGATCAGTTCGTATCCTAGGAACTTGTCCAGGAATAGGTCGGATTTGGCTCTATTGCCATCGAAGATCGGGGGTGGGAGGCTGATCAGTCCTCCCCTGCCCTGCCCGTTGCTTTGGGCTTGCTGTGCTGGTGCGACCGTTGTGGCCGCGATCGTATCCATTGGCACTGGTCCCGCTGAAGGGGCTGCCGATATCTGTGCCGGTTCTGGGGTAGTGATAACATGTTGCCCCATCTGATGGTTGGGATCCACTACATCCCACCACCCTAGTCCTAGGTCATTTGTAATGTTGACCATGTTGGCTCCTCTCGTGTGCCAGGTGCTGTCATTTTCGTCTTCTAATAGGATGAACCACGTGTGTCCAGTGTGGGTCCTTTGTTGTTCGTCAGTGTGTGTGTAGCTGTAGAGCTCAACTGGGTACCACTTGTTCTCATGTTTGACCCAGTATCCGAGTTGAGTGACGTCTCTGATCCAGAGAGCTTCCCCTTGTACACTGCAGGGTAGGTCGTCTTGTTTTCTCTTGGGTGTGGGTACATAGGTGTTGAGATTCGGTGATAGAGAGAGTGGTAGAGCTGCCAGCATGTCGGATAAGAGAAAGCCTGACTTATGTTATGCCCTGCAGTGCGTAAAGGCCAGACGTTGGCGATTTGGGGTTTGGGTGCCTAAGCACGCTCTACGTTCGGGGGCTGGTCTCCCTACTCAGCGGGTCTTGCTTGGATAGCGGTCCAAGACTTCAGTTCGAGAGTCTGATGCACACTTTGTGCTGCTCTATCTGACAATGCAAGTAAACATGGTGTGTCCATGGTCTAAGTTGACTACTAGCAGGTACACCGTCTAGTATCCCACACAGCTGGGGGTCGGTGTCACGGTCAGTTGTTCGTCGTACCTTCAATGAGGTAGTAGGTCTTCAAGTAGTCTGAAGGGATTGATTCACGCTAAGTTACAACATTGACTTAGGTACAGAGATGAGAGGGTTCAACTGGGTATTATCCCTGAAGACTACTGCTTTGTTGATACAGGTTCAACTAAGTCAGGCTTAAGGCCTTTAGTACGCTATCTGAGGTTCTTATATAGTACAGGGGAAGTAACCTGAAACGAGGTGCTAAGTGCATCAACTGCATGAAATGATAATGTGAAACAGGGTGCTAGGTGCATCACTGTATGAAACAATGAGTACGAAATGAGGTGCTAAGTGCATCAACTGTATGAAACAATAGATATGAAACAAGGTACTTAGTCGAGAATGAGTCACTGGGGATGAGTCAAGGTCTGGGTCATGAGTCTAGTCTGTCACAGGGTCAGGGAGTCATGTGAGCATGGGAAAAAGTGGGGTCCATTCCAGCGGATTGTAACACCCCCCCAGGCCAGGTACATCGACAGGGTTCAAGTCCCCCCCCTGGCCAGGTACGTCGATATGATACCCATATGTGACATCAAAGCTCACAGTCCTCCAGAGAAACACACTATCAAGGCAACAAGTTGAACAACTTGTTGCCTTGCAAAGAATTCGAGAGGCCCAGGCTGCAACAAGTCAGATGTGCTGCAATGAAGAGTCACCACCTTTTCCGGGGCGTTCCAGGTCTGGGAGTGAGAGTGACTCAGATGGCTCTGAAGACAGGCCTGGGGATTGTCCTCGGCATAATTCTGAATGTGACCGGTACAACAGCGAGGACGACCGCACTTCCAATCTCGATGGTGTCAACAACCAGAACAGATGACATTCCAGTTGCATGTCCGATCCAGCACAAGATGAGGTGGACAAAGGAGACTTGGATGTGGAAGGATTGCCCCACAAGCGATGACACAAGGATTCTGACACCTCAGAGACAGGCCCCCCACACAAAACAAAGCAAGTTGAAGCCGTTGAGGGGTGTCCAAGGGCCAGGGATTTTGAAACTGATGTCCAGGACTGTTATGCTCCTGCAGGCGCAAGGGCCAGACGTTGGCAGTTTGAGGTCCGGGTGCGTGTTAAGCAGCACTAGAAGGTCTTTGTTCGAATGGGGGCTGGTCTCCCTACTCAGCGAGCACTTGCGAAGCAAGGCTAAATTGATAGACAAGTAAATGCGGTCTGTGCAAGGGTCTAAGTTGACAATGAAGTGATCCCCCTCCTTGGAAGGTCCTTGCCAGTAATTCTTGGGTCGAAGTTGGTCCAGTAGCTTCCCCACTTTGTATGCCAATGACCAGAAAGTCGCAAGATTGATTCTAAGTCAGGCTTAAGGCCCAACCGTGAATGATATGGGTTTATATACATGTTGCAGTCCATCTAGGACGCTTGGTGAGTCAGGTAAGTAACAATAGCAACGAATGGCCTTAAGGGCTCTTGGGTCGAGTCAGAGTAGCGAGCGAAGGGACAATAATAAGTACTAGGGATCAAGATGGTAACGATGAAATGAGTCACAATAGCTAAGTGAAGGTAAAGTGATGGTAGCTAGTGGAGAGGTTTTATGGAAGGGTAAGTAGGAAGTCCGAGGGGATAAGGAAGTAGTAAGCGAGACAGAAGGGGGAAGGGAGAAAAGTATGCGGTGGTAAGTCCGAGGGGGCAGATCATAACATCACACCCTTCCTAAGGAGCTCACTTACACGAGAGCTAGTCTTCTTCCATCGTGGTGGGGGACATGCCAATGTCCTGAGCCCACATGTGAGGGAAGGCATCCAGCGAGGTGCCGAGACGTTTGGCGAGGCATCCCATGGCAGGGGCTGGGCATTGGAGTCCATGGAAGGTAAGCCAGCTAGGAACTGAGCACCTGTTCTCATGGCATTGAATGTGGGGAGTAGGGCATTGGAGTGACTCGTGGCCAGTACTCTGGCAGTAGCAGCAGGTTCCTGCTGAGGGGCAGTCTTTGCCAAGGTGGTGGGACTGGGACTGCATGCATTTGAAGCAGAATACGGGCTCCAGCATTTTTGGGCGGTGATAAGGGGCGAAGCGAGTCTGGGAGGAGGGTGTGGGCATCTTTAGTGTGGTGTCTGGTGGGCCTTGGCTGGCCTTGAGGGTTGGGACATGGCCGACGTGATAGGGTCTTTCGCCTTCGGGTTTGACTGCGTAGACCTGATTGAAGACCCGGGTGCAAGCCTTGGCATGGATGAGGTGGCGCTCCACTCCGACTAGAGCCTCTGTGTTCTCGAGTAACGCTTCCTCGGCAGCTTGGAGATGGCGGAGCAGTGTAGCGTGGCGCGCTTTGCACGACCTATAGCGCACCAGGTCCACAGTGAGGCCAGGGTCGGCGATGTTGTGGACTGCTCGGTCTACGAAGTCCCTCAGACTGGACTCAGGGTGGAAGACATTGAGGTGGTCGTCCCTGATTTGCTTGTCGTTATCGAAATTTGGTTGGAGTTGGGGGCGAGCATGGAGGGCGAGGCGATAGATGGGGCCGTTTTTATGATTAGTACCCTCTACATATGTTTCTTCCCCGTCGAAGACGTAGCAAATGTAGTTGGTGGTGACTTGGTCTTCCCCATCATCGATAATGACTGGGTAGTGATCGGTTCACCCAAAGCTGTACTCGATCCAGCTGCCACCTGGATGTTCCAGGTGATTGGTGTGCTCCTCCTCCTCATTCTCGCTCGAGTCGGGGACTGATATGGCTGAGGGGGAGTTCGCTGCGATGATTTCACCTTCTTCTGGCAAGAAGGGTGCGATGTCGGCCATAGTGGCTGTGGATAGTCTTTTAAGGAACGTATAGAGCCCCTTCCTAGCTTCCCCCACGGTGAGGAAGTCAGCTAGGTCCGTAGGGGTCTCAGGGAGCCGAGCGAGTTTTCTGACTGGTGGTGTGGCGGTAGAGTAACCTCTATGGGTAGAGAAGGACTGGGGGTACGCCCCATGGGCCTCTGAGTACGCCTTCATCCCTTGGGCCCAGCGCCATAGTTGCTGCAGTTCGATTTGGTTGACAAGCCCAGCACCAAGCCCAGCAGCAGCAGCAAGAGCAGAGCTAGTAATAGGAGGGCTTCTCGATTGATTATCAGGATGGGGGCCGGACTCCCTACTTGGCGGAACCTGGGGACCTCCTGTGGGGGTCCTGTTATCGTCATGTGGGTTGCTTGAGGTGGTATTGGGGTCGGTAGGACTCGAAGATGGTACGGGGGCGGTCGGGATGTGTTCTTGTGCGGGGGCATTGCTTTGGGCCATGTGGTAATTTTCAGTAGTTGTGGTAGGGGCAGTAGTTGACACGACAGTAGTAGAAATGGATACTGCTGTGTTCTTTCTTGTTACGCTCCTGCGGGTGCAAGGGCCAGACGTTGGCGGTTTGGAATCCGGGTGCGCGTTAAGCAGCACTAGAAGGTCTTTAGTCGAATGGGGGCTGGTCTCCCTACTCAGCGAGCACTTGCAAAGCAAGGCTAGGTCAATAGGCAAGTAAATGCGGTCTGTGCAAGGGTCTAAGTTGACGATGAAGTGATCCCCCTCCTCGGAAGGTCCTTGCCAGTAATTCTAGAGTCGAAGTCGGTCCAGTGGCCTTCCCACTTTGTATGCCAATGACCAGAAAGTTGCAAGATTGATTCTAAGTCAGGCTTAAGGCCCAACCGTGAATGATATGGGTTTATATACATGTTGCGGTCCGTCTAGGACGCTTGGTGAGTCAGGTAGGTAATAATAGCGACAAATGGCCTTAAGGGCTCTTGGGTCAAGTCAGAGTAGCAAGCGAGGGACAATAATAACGGCTAGGGATCGAGACGGTAACGATGAAACGAGTCACAATAGCTAAGCGAAGGTAAAGTGATGGTAACTAGTGGAAAGGTTTTTATGGAAGGGTAAGTAGGGCGTCCGAGGGGATAAGGAGGTAATAAGCGAGATAGGAGGGAAAAAAGGGAAAAAGTACGTGGTGGTAAGTCCGAGGGGGCAGATCATAACATCACACCCTTCCTAAGGAGCTCACTTACACGAGAGCTAGTCTTCTTCCATCATGGTGGGGGACATGCCAAGGTCCTGAGCCCACATGTAAGGGAAGGCATCCAGCGGGGTGCCGAGACGTTTGGCGAGGCATCCCATGGCAGAGCTGGGCATTGGAGTCCATGGAAAGTGAGCCAGCTAGGAACTGAGCACCTGTTCTCATGGCATTGAACGTGGGGGGTGGGGCATTGGAGCGACTCGTGGCCAGTACTCTGGCAGTAGCGGCAGGTTCCTGCTGAGGGGCAGTCTTTGCCGAGATGGTGAGACTGGGACTGCATGCATTCAAAGCAGAACACAGGCTCCAGCAATTTTGGGCGGCGATAAGGGGCAAAGCGAGTCTGGGAGGAGGGTGTAGGCGTCTTTAGTGTGGTGTCTGGTGGGCCTTGGCTGGCTTTGAGGGTTGGGACATGCCCAACGCGATAGGGTCTTTCGCTTTCAGGTTTGACTGCATAGACCTGATTGAAGACCCGGGTGCAAGCCTTGGCATGGATGAGGTGGCGCTCCACTCCAACTAGAGCCTCTGTATTCTCGAGTAATGCTTCCTCAGCAGCTTGGAGGCGGCGGAGTAGTGTAGCGTGGCGCGCCTTGCGCGACCTATAGCGTACCAGGTCCGCAGTGAGGCCAGGGTTGGCGATGTTGTGGACTGCCCGGTCTACGAAGTCCCTCAGACTGGACTCAGGGTGGAAGACATTGAGGTGGTCGTCCCTGATCTGCTTGTCATTGTCGAAATTTGGTTGAAGTTGGGGGCGAGCATGGAGGGCGAGGCGATAGGTGGGGCCGTTTTTATGATTAGTCCCCTCCACATATGTTTCTCCCCATCGAAGACGTAGCGGATGTAGTTGGTGGTGACTTGATCTTCCCCGTCATCGATAATGACCGGGTAGTGGTCGGTTTGCCCAAAACTGTACTCAATCCAGTTGCCACCTGGATGTTCTGGGTGATTGGTATGCTCCTCCTCCTCGTTCTCGCTCGAGTCGGGGATTGATATGGCTGAGGGGGAGTTCGCTGCGATGATTTCGCCTTCTTCTGGCAAGAAGGGTGCGATGTCGGCCATGGTGGCTGTGGATAGTCTTTTGAGAAACGTGTAGAGCCCCTTCCTAGCTCCCCTACGGTGAGGAAGTCAGCTAGGTCCGTGGGGGTCTCAGGGAGCCGAGCGAGTTTTCTTATTGGCGGTGCAGCGGTGGAGTAACCTCTATGGGTGGAAAAGGACTGGGGGTACGCCCCATGGGCTTCTGAGTACGCCTTCATCCCTTGGGCCCAGCGCCATAGTTGCTGCAGTTCGATTTGGTTGACAAGCCCAGCACCAAGCCCAGCAGCAGCAGCAAGAGCAGAGCTAGTAACAGGAGGGCTTCTCGGTTGATTATCAGGATGGGGGCCGGACTCCCTACTCGGCGAAACCTGGGGACCTCCTGTGGGGGTCCTGTTATCGTCATGTGGGTTGCTTGAGGTGGTATTGGGGTTGGTAAGACTCGGAGGTGGTATGGGGGCGGTCGGGATGTGTTCTTGCGAGGGGGCATTGCTTTGGGCCATGTGGTGGTTCTTAGTGGTTGTGGTAGGGGCAGTAGTTGACACGACAGTAGTAGAAATGGATGCCGCTGTGTTCTTTCTCAGAGCGATGGACGAAGATTTTGCAGTTGGGGTATTTGCGGACTGCCTCTCCGAGAGGACTTGGGCGAAGGTGGCTGGTCCCTTGAGGGTTTGGTAGCTGTAATCAAAGAGATTGTTGCGTGCCAGGGTGGGTCGAGGTGACTTGAACGGATGGCCATTTTACGAATATTCCTCTGGGTTCTTATACTCCTGTGAGGCTGGCACTCCGCGGTCTTTCGTTCATAGTCGGTTATCAAGTCCTCGGCGTGTAGGTCTTCCTTGGCAACCCATTGATCGTGTGCTGGTGAATATCCTTTCCATCTGACGAGATATTGCAGCTTCTTTCCTCGGCCGTGGGCTCGCTTGCCAAGGATTTGTTCTACTTCCCACTCTTCTTGTCCTTCTATCTCCTCGGGTGGTGGCTCTATAAAGTTCTGTCCGTGTTCCTCGGTCTCCCAGAATGGGGTGAGTAACGAGGCATGGAAGACGTCGTGAATTTGCCAGGTTTCAGGGAGGTGGAGCTTGTATGCCACGGACGAAATTTTAGCGGCTACCTCGAAGGGTCCGTACCGCTTTGGGGATAACTTTGCACTATCGTAAGGTCGCTTGATGTTTGTCCCTTCCAACCAGACTTTTTGCCCTTCTTCGTAGCCTCTAAACTTTGTTTCTTTGATGAGTCCTTTCTGCGCTTTGCTTATGGCCTCTTGGGCGGCAGTTCGGACTTCCTTAATGTGTTTCAGCCTTGTATCGATGTCGGGGATGTCTGTCCTTGTTGTCGGTTGGTGTGCTTGAGGGGTGTAGCCGATAATGAGGTCGTAGGGTGTTTCTTTGTCGTGGAGTGTGGCCAGGAGTTCCTTGTGTATTGAGCGAGTGGTAGCCAATTTGCCCATCGATTTTGTTGGCTTGTGCAGTAGAGGCGAAGGTATTGTTCCAGTGATTGGTTTGTGCGTTCACTTTGTCCATCGGTTTGAGGGTGGTAGGCCGTGGAGATGTTCTG